>CM046882.1:102263601-103686512 GCA_025667525.1 Glebionis coronaria | reverse complement strand
GAACGGTGCAGAGAAAAGTCTCTTAGTACCTTATACACAAAAGAAGAAAGAAGTATAAGATGTAAAACACCTCTTGAAATACCCACAACTACAGGTGAGTGTGACACTGAGCACTACAACGTAACTCCTTAAGTGATAGTTGTCCATGTCGTCGACCATCCACCCCTTGACATTGGAAACTAGATAAATCAAGTCTCAATCATAAACTCTCAAGCGAATCATCAATCGATAGAAGGGGGTGAGAAGGCTCGATGATGAATTAAGTAGACGCTTTCGTGAAATTCCACTTCAACTTCAAATAACAAATACAAATCCACTTCGTAGTCACTTGACATTCTTTGCTCCGAAAACTAGCCGTTTTGACAATTTAAGTGAATCTTATAAAGGATCATTTTGGTGTTTGTTTGTTTTTGTCGTGTTTTGTCGTGTTTGTTGTGTGTTTGTTTGAGTGTCGATAACTAGAGATCCAACGATGACTAAAGAATGAGATGTCGTCAACGTCGTCTAGCTATCTTAACTTTGAAGCCCAAATAATATGAGTCTGGTTCATTATAGAGATAGCTCAATCCAAAATGAGCATAAACTCAGCCACGCTACTTGCATTAGCCCGTCACCAAATTAAACAGTAATAAGACGTTTCCCAATGCTAAAATTTACATTCAAGGCTCGATCAAGCTATTAAAAAAATCTGTGGCCCATCACTGGTCGTGAAACCCGACAACCTTCAATCATGTTTGGCGTGCTATAGTTTGTTGTATCTAGACCATAAAATGTAACCAAATACTACTCCTTAGATATTTTGTTTGAGAAAATACTAAGGCCCAATTCCTGTTTCACTTGGCCCGCCATCAGACCAATCCAAAATACTTGGTATATAAAGTTATAGCTCACACTAATATTAGGAACCCTAATCATACTTTCTAACGCAGTCAAAACACTTCTCCAAATCCATCTCGTATCTTCTCCATACAATCACAACAAGATAGATCCATCCCCATCTCATAATCCCATCTATTAGAATTAATCATGCTAATTAACGTATCTTACCCAACACGAATCAATATCAAATGCAAGCATATTGAAGAAAATACCAAATCTCTTCCAATATTGCTTAATTAACCAGCCCTTTTAAACCTTTTACAAGATGCAAATCCAAGATTAACATCCTTGATGTGATTTTAGAACAAAGGTGAGTAAGGCATCAAGATCTTGTAAGAACAAGGTCTCGGGTAAGATTGCATTTGTTGTTGGACTTAGGTCAGATTTTCGTTTAGTGAAAGCTAAATCGAAACAAAGAGAAAACTATAACAAATTTGTTATTAGTTTCTTTTTAATTTCGAAAATTAATTTAAGCTTAATGTTTTGACAAAGATCTATGAAGAAATATTCGTTCGTGTATAGGATCTTTAAGGATCTTGGCTTGCATGTCTAATAACGAATAAAATCTGAGATCTAGATATGTTTGTAAATCGAGTCTTGTTAGATGATGTGGGAGATGGAGGTTGTGGTGGGTATATGACGATGGGTTTAGGATAGATTGTGTGACAAATCTAACATTTTCAGGTAGTGAAATATTTTCTCGTATAATATTTTGAAACTTATTTTTGTGTTGGTTGACGAATTCACAATTTACGGATTTAAATTTGGGCTTACGTGCATAATTTGGCGTCTTTTACGACTAAACCGGAAACCTTAGGATTACGTATTTACGTTTTTGAACTCCGTTTTTTATGAGACAATTTTTATTGGATTCGTTTTGTGACGGTGATTCACAATTTATAAAAACGTTTTTCGTAAAACGACCCGAGGGCACGCAAATCGAGAAAACTAGAATCAAGAAATACCCGTAAACTAGTGAGATGGGACAAAACACTTTGCTCCACCCCACTAGCTTATATGGGACGGCAAGATGACACCACCACACATAGGTGGCATCAAGTCTTAGCTACTTACACAAGTGTAAGCTTGTGCTTACTTGTTAAGCTAACCCTTTCCACCTTACAACAAAACTAGCAAATGGTTTCACTTCTACCATTTCCATCCATGCAATTCACTCTAAAACTCTCTCAACTTACCCCTTTGTGCCGTCCCAAATAAAGCAACAAACATCCCCTTTGATCTTTTCTAGCTACAAACCACATGTTTACTAGTCCTATTAAGGTGTTTCCTTGAAGCCTTGATCATTTGGTGGCCATATAAACAACTTTGGAGGTGATTTGCTTGTGTCCTAGGGCTGATTTTCCAACATATGATCTTGATATTTGATGGTCTTGGAGATACTTGTTGTGTTCATCAAGTTCTTGCCTTCCTAAAACAAGAAATCCACTTGGATTGGTAAAGAAGATCATCCTCTACATTTTTCTCTTATTATTTTGTAAAGAACAAATGTATTTTCTTTCATTTTATATATGTATATGATGTATATATGATGATAAAAATGTTGTGTGGGGATCAAGTGTTGATAAACATGCTTAAAAATGATGATAACCATAAGAAATGAAGCTAAAATCTTGACTAATTAGTTGGCTGTATAAAAACAGTAGATAACTAAATGATGAACTGATAAAATTGCATGGTTTGATCTATTTACAGTAAGTAGATGATGTTATACACATGTGAGAGTTGGCCATGCAATGGAATCAAAATAATGAGTGAGATATGATCAAAACAAGTTAGGTGGTACAATCTGAATAAGCAGTTTTGTATGGGCTGTTAAGGAAACTTAGACTCAAAATGGGCAGTAGCTATAACTAAGTTATATGTAGCACATATTATGAAGAAGTTGTCATCCAAAAATGAGCTTCTAAGTCATTGTAGAACTCTAGATATGATAAAAATGGTGAATGTGAAGTTAAAAATCAGATTTTGGAAATAATGTTTATTATTATTATATAAGCACTCACTTTATAATGTATAAAATGTAAAATATAAACCCACTAACTTATAAAACTTATTTATATAAATGTATAAAATGTTAATTAAATGGGTAAATTATATAAATGGTGGTAAAATAATATTTATAAGTAATAAAAACTATAAACTTGATTTTTACGACTTTTTCGGCTATCGCCGTGAAATTAACGTTTTTCATCAAATAAAAACTTAGACGACCAAACCCGTCTAATGTAAAGTTTATAAAAGTTATATACTGATGTATAAGTAACTAAGACAAGTAAAAAAACCGATAAAACCCGAACTATAAGAATTACGGACATTTACGAGCTAACTAAACCTATTAGACTAATAATTGGACTTAATAAGATAAATACTTGTAAAAAGAATTATTTGGGCTTAACCCATTTGGGCCCAACATGAAAAGTATATATACTGATCATATAGTTATAAAATGGGTAAAAACAAGTAAAAGAACTTATAAAAGAATTAATGGACTTAAAATAGGTAAAATCGGTAAAACTAGTGAACTAGTAAGACGATACTAAAACGTAAACACTAAATTGAGTAAACAAGGATGTATAACCCCACTTGATCATCATCATATGTACAAAATCATCATATATATATATATTGTTATTTTGATAAAAGTCATTGGACCGAGTCTAAGACCGATTATTATTTATATAGGTTTCCGTGACCGAAGCACGCCCGTAGCCGATAATCCGCCTTTCATTAACAACGTGAGTTCATAGCCTCGCACTCTTTTAAATGTTTTATAAAATGATTTGTAAACCCGCGAGGGAGATAACATGCTAGATTTTTATAAAAATAGAACACAAGTAGTCCCGATTGTATGCTAAATGAGATGGACCCGAATGATGCTATGACCCTATATTCGAGACTAAAAGGATTATTAGTAGTTAGGTTATGTCACTTAAAGTCCCATTAGCATGGATTGTGAACTATCGGGAGTTGGTAGACGCTTATGCATTTAATAGTACTATTTGGGGACGATCACCACAGTTCGCGCCTTGACGGTTGATCCCCGTCGTGCCACATTGATTGGTAAGCGAATTTATGTATGAGAAGATTCCATAGCGTGATTTTTGTGACGACACGCTAACTTAGATGGGCAAATTGTTTGTCGGGTTCGCGGCCTGCTGTTTTCACAGTAAGGTAACAATGTCATGCGGCTAATAATAATCCTACCTAATTCAAATAAAAATGTATCCTATATATGATAACGACGCTATTAACGATGAATATATTACCTATCATGGTAATATAGAGACTACGGTCTCATGGACGGTTTAAGATGTATGCTTGATATATATTGCCTGACTAGCAATATGTGGACTTACTTCGGATATTATACTTGTGTTCTGATTTTAAATGATTGTAAATGATTGTTTTATATAACGGTTTTCATTAAACTCTATGAATTCACTCGGCATTCGCTGATATGATTTTTGCATGTTTTCTATCTCAGGTGCTTGAAGGTAATCCGGATGGAGATCGACTCTGATGGCCCAAATTTAATATTAAAAATGTTCATTCGATATGTGTTTTGTAAACTTAATGACCTGTATAATTTGGGACCTGTTGTACACTTTTAAACCTTTTTATCGAATGAATGTTTGTTAAACCTTGTACAACCATTTTTTTGTGTTGTCTATGATTGGAGTTATTGTGCTATCCCGTAACACTCTGAAAGACCCTTCCGCTGTACCGATACGAAAAATGAGAGTGTTACAGTTTGGTACCAGAGCTCTCGTTGTAGAGAACAAAAGATTTTAAAAACCAAGGTTTTGAACAAAACTTTTCAAAATCTTTTGACAATGAACATTTGAGAAAATATTTGAAAAATCTTTTGACTATAACGGTGCCAGAGATCTCCGACGTTATCAACAAGCCCTATTGAGAAGATATATATTTTAATATATATAATTTAATTTATATATATGTATATATCGTGATTTCATTATGTAATTGTTTAACTAGTATGTTATCCTAATACGAGATAAATATATATAAATGCAGATTGTCATGGCTGACCCTAATATTCCTGTAGAAAACCATGCTATTCCCGAACCTAATATAGAAGATGATCCTTATTTAGACTTAGTAGATTTTGATATTGATGATGAGGATGAACCATTTGAGGATCCCGAGCCCGAGTTAGGACTAGGAGATCAGATTGCCCCTCAGGAAGACTTAGTAGAGAATGAGATTGAGAATGTGGGTAATGAGAATGTGGATATTGAGAATGTGGATATTGAGAATGTGGGTAATGAGAATGTGGAGATTGAGAATGTGGATATTGAGGACGTGGATATTGAGAATGCTTATATTGAGAATGAGGATGAGATTGGGTTAGATAATTTAGATGACGAGATTGACGACGAGGATGTCGAGGAAGATGTAGGTATAGACGTTGAGGTTGATGACGATGAGGAAGCTAAGCTTATTTATCCGTATGATGTTCCAGAGGGCGAGCCTTTGCCCCCACCAGTTTGTTTGTCTGATTCCGAGGATGAGTTACCTAGGGACGAAATGTCTGAATCGTCTGAATCTGATTCTGAATCAGAGGAGGATGAGGATGACGATGCACCTGACGGTACTGATGGTATTGATACTCGTAGACGTGAGATAGGAGAGTCGTCTAGTACTCGAGAGGCTACTCATATTGATGGTCTTGCACCATGGGCCTTGAGACGTGATCTAGATGCTTCCCGTGTTAAGAGTTGTGTGACAGAGGTTGGATTAGGTGTTGTTCAGACTCAGGTTGCTTATTTGGAGTCGAAGACTAAGATTGGCGAGAAAGAGCGAGAATTGCTTAGTTTGGATTTGAGTGATGTAGAACGTGGTTTGAATGAGGCTTTTAGGAGGTTATCGGTATTGGAAAGCGGTGAGTATGCTGCCATGAAGAGAAAGGTGAATTCTATGGAGATTCAGTTGAGTGTGGCTCGTGCGATGCGTGAGAAAGCTGAAAAGGAGTTGAATTTATTTGTGGGTTGGAACAGTAGATTTTATGCTGACATGGTTGAAAGAGGAGTAATCCGTAAGCGCCCAGCTGAAGATGTGTCTAGTGATCGTCCGGCGAAGATCCAAAAGACGATGGATGATGGACCATCTGGCGACTCTCAGTAGACCAGTCTGTATTTAGTAGTGACCTTTATATCTTTTGTGTTTGTAGCTTTGACTGAACCGACTTGTTAGTTGTAGACTTGGCACGAATTTTGAGTGTATATAGTGTTAGAACTTTGATATGGATGTACTAAGACAATACTTTTGTTTCAGATCGAATGAAATATGTATCTTGTCTTGAATTCCATATTGTGCCTTATTTGTATCTTGATTATGAATTCGATTCATATTATATGAATAATTTGTTGGATGAATGCTTAATACTTTGAAATTGTGGAATTATAGAACTATGCCGCCCAAGAAGGCTGTGACTGAGGATGATGTACGTAGGATTATTACGGAGCAAGTTACCGCATCTATGACTGAATTTATGGCAAATGCTAGAAATGAAGCTGGTGGTAGTGGAGCTGGCGGTAGTGGAGCTGGCGGTAGTGGAGCTGGCGGTAGTGAAGCTGGCGGTAGTGGAGCTGGCGGTAGTGGAGCTGGCGGTAGTGGAGCTGGCGGTAGTGGAGCTGGCGGGTAGTGTAATTGGCGGTACTAATGTGAATGTGAATGCTAATAATGTGAATGCTAATGCTGGAGGAAATGTAGGAGGACTTGGAACGAATGCACCTGAAGTTGGTGGTTGTACTTATGTGACGTTCATGAAGTGTGAACCTCTACCTTTTAATGGAACTGAAGGTGCTGTAGGAGTAAGCCAATGGATTGAAAAGATTGAACCGGTGTTTCGGATTAGTAAGTGTAAGGAGGAAGATAAGGTGACTTTTGCTATGGCTACTCTTAAAGGTCGTGCGTTGACTTGGTGGAACGGGAGAATTGCTTTCATGGGTCTTGATGCTGCTAATGCTACTCCTTGGGCTGAAATCAAGAAGTGGATGACTTTGGAGTTTTGTCCTCGTAGTGTGATCATTAGGTTAGAACAAGAGTTGATTCATCTGAGAATGAAAGGTGTGGACATTGATAGTTACACGAACCGATTCCATGAGTTGGCCTTGCTATGTCCTTGATTGGTTGAACCCGAAGAGATCCGAATTGAGCAATATGTGAAAGGGTTGACCAGGAATATCCGGGGGGACGTAACATCATCTAAACCACTGACCATTGATGATGCTGTTCGAATGGCTTACCAACTCATTGGACAGATAATTCAGGATAAGGAAGATGAAGCCCGTGTAGATGAGAAAAGAAAGGGAGACGGTGAGCGTGTAGATAGAGGTGATTATAGGAAGAATTTCAATTGCCGTCAGAACAAGAGAAAGGGGAATGCAAATGCTCTTACCAACAACGCACCGCGCAACGATGATAGATGTCCTAAGTGTGGCAACAAGAGGCATCCTGGCGACTGCTGGAAGTGCCGAAATTGTGGAAAGCTTGGACACAAGGTTGAAAGGTGTAAGAAGGGAACGATTTGCTTCAACTGTAATGAAGAAGGTCATAGGAAATCGGAATGCCCCAAGTTGAAAGCGATTGTACCTGGAAGAAACCCCCAGGGTGGTATCTACCAACTTGGAACAATTGAGGTGAAGAAAGAGGATCCGAATGTCGTTACCGGTACGTTTTTACTCAACAATCATTATGCTGTTGCTTTATTCGATTCGGGTGCCGATAGGAGCTTTGTATCCACTAAATTTAGTGCCCTTATTGATATTGAACCTGTTGAGATAAGTACCAGTTACGAGGTGGAATTGGCTGATGGTAAATTAGTGAAAACTAATAAGCTATTAGAAGGATGCTCTCTAAATCTCTTGAACCATTCCTTTCCGATTGATTTGATGTTGATAGAATTAGGTAGTTTCGATATTATTATTGGTATGGATTGGTTGTCATTGAATAATGCTACTATTTTATGTGGAGAGAAGAAGGTTAAGATTCCTCTTAGGAATAGGACGTTAGTAATTGATGGTAGTCGAGGTGAATCCCGTTTTGTTAGAAATACGTTTTACGTATATTAGAAGTATCGGTCACTCCACAATATTATTTATGTTGTAATAGCTCGTAGTTAACAAATAGTCATTAGTTTCTTATTAAGTTAAGTAAGAACCGGTCCATGGGTTCGTCAGTACGGAGTTTCCTAATCATGTGTACAAGCTTAAGAAGGCTCTCTATGGGTTGAAACAAGCTCCACGCGCGTGGTATGATCTCCTGTCAACATATCTCATTTCGGAAGGCTTCTCCAAAGGCAAAGTGGACCCCACTCTATTCACTCTCAAGGAAGGCAACGACATGATTCTGGTACAAATTTATGTTGATGATATAATATTTGCTGCCACTAACATAGAATTGTCAAATCGCTTTGAGAAGATAATGTCCACACGCTTTCAGATGTCGATGATGGGAAAAATTTCATTTTTCTTAGGATTACAGATTTCTCAAAATCCCAGAGGCATCTTTATTAATCAATCCAAATATGCTCTAGAATCTCTTAAGAAATATAACTTTGAAAATTGTGACCCCGTGGACACTCCAATGGTGGAGAAATCCAAGTTAGATGAAGATAGGAATGGGACTATTGTCGATCCAAAACTTTACCGTGAGATGATCGGCACCCTTCTATATCTGACTGCTAGCAGGCCTGATTTGCAATTTGCTGTATGCATGTGTGCCCGGTATCAGGCTCGGCCTAACGAAAAGCACCTACATGTTGTGAAAAGGATCTTTCGATATCTAAAAGGAACACTTCATCGTGGTCTATGGTATCCGAAAGATTCCTCTATTGCTTTAATATCATACGCAGATGCCGATCATGCTGGATGTCAAGACACGAGGCGTAGCACTTCTGGATCTGTGCAACTTCTTGGAGATAGATTGATCAGTTGGTCTTCAAAAAGGCAGAAAAGCGCTGCAATATCAAGCACGGAGGCTGAATACATCGCCATGTCCGGTTGTTGTGCTTAAGTCCTTTGGATGAGATCACAATTAACTGACTACGGTTTAGGATTCAACAAAATCCCGATGTATTGTGACAACAAGAGCGCCATTGCCCTTTGCTGCAACTATGTTCAACACTCCCGGGCCAAGCACATAGACATTCGCTACCATTTCATTAAGGAGCAGGTGGAGAACGGAGTGATCGAGCTGTATTTTGTCACTACTGAGTACCAGCTGGCGGATATGTTCACAAAAGCATTAGATCGAGGACGAATTGAGTTTTTGATCGACAAGCTTGGCATGAAATCATTCACTCCAGCGACTCTCAAAGAGTTGGCAGAAGAATCAGCTGAATAGTCGTGGTAAACTATTCAGAGTATCCTTTTGTTCGTGATCATGTATATTATCGTAAATATATAAACCACAAAAGAAAAATACAAAAATATAAAACCAACAAAAATCATAAAAAATATAAAACCTAGAAAAACCATAAAAATTATAAAATCAAGAAAAACCAAAAATATTTTCGTTTTTTAAAACGGGCATGTCTTTTAGTACGGTAATATTTACGGCCTTAGAAATGTCGATCAATATTGACACGGTGCCATAAATAGAGTCCGTCTAAAAGTTGTACATTTTTAAAACATGCCCATCAATGGCTTGTAGTTATTTTTGACTGCAACCCGGTTTTCATATTAAAGTCACGTATTTCCTTGGAAAACGTTGGCTCAGAACGGGAATTAATTTTCTCGGGCGTGATTTACAAGCCAAATCATGCAAAGGGATCAAGTTTACTTTATAACTTGGTCTAACACGAATTAATGTACGTCTCAGTGCATTAATTTGTTAAAATAAGAGAAATCTTATTAACACCACGAATCAAACTTTTTCAAGATATAAATTGGAAATGCTTTCATCAATATTTGACTCTTTAAACAATGACTACAGCTCTTTAAATAGAAAACGGGTCATCGTTTAAGGGGGAGAAAATATTAAAATCATCTTCGTCATTAAATTGATTTTCAAAAGTGATTGTGAAAATTAAGGGCTACATGGTAATTGAGTGGTTTTGCTTTAGAATACGACTTGTGTTCGTTTTAAGTGATAGGCATTGCTTTTAGATCTTGGAGATATGCTAATAGATTGCGTTTGCTAAGTTGTGTGTAAGTTAAACAAGGATTAAGTGAATTAAAAAAGTTAGAAACAAAAAGGAAAAGGAGTGAAATTGGAGGGACTAAAGGTGATATTTATTGGAACTAGTCAAAAAATTGACCTAAGTCAAAACTAAGCCACCCCGCCTCACTTTCTTTTCACTGTATCTTCATCACTTTGCCGCCATTGTTGAATAATCACACACACAAGCTCTAAAAATCATTCGCTTATTCATCCATCTTGTTCTTTCGCTTAAATAGGTATATACATCAATATTTAAACTCATTATTCGTCTAATTCTTCACTATCTCCTACTAAATGATTCGTTTAATTTAGATTAAGTCCTAATTAGGGTTTTGCATCTAATTGAACAGTAATTGATTAAGATTTGTGGTGGGTTTTGTGCGGATTAGCTTTAGATAATGAGGTATTGCCTTAGAGTACCTTAGAAATCACAAATGCGCTTAGAATTAACCTTATAAGCTGCGTTTTTGATGTTCCGGATGAACAAGGATAAGAACTTCCGAATGAAGGATTTTTTCTGAAAAACTTCCGAATGAGGAAGTTCCGAATGAAGGATTTCCGAATGAAGGAAGTTCCGAATGAAGAACTTCCGAATGAAGGAAGTTCCGAATGAAGAATTTCCGAATGAAGAAGTTTCGAATGAAGAACTTCCGAATGAAGGAAGTTCCGAACGAAGAACTTCCGGATGAAGGAAGTTCCGGATGAAGAACTTCCGAATGAAGGAAGTTCCGAATGAAGAACTTCCGGATGAAGGAAGTTCCGAATGAAGGAATGTTCCGGATGAAGGAAGTTTCGAATAAGGAATGTTCCGGATGAAGGAAGTTCCGAATGAAGAACTTCCGGATGAAGGAAGTTCCGAATGAAGAACTTCCGGATGAAGGAAGTTCCGGCAGATGGCAAAGTACGTGATCAAGAAGATTGATCAAAAGCTCCGTGAACGTAGATTGATGAGGAGCTTGGAAAGATTCGTTGGTGGAAGACCATATTTAGTGCACCACAAGCTACTGCAACGATCCATCTAATGGGTCGTACACTTCAGGTCCACTTTATATTGGTTTTCAATTGTGAATATGTATATTTGTGAATAATGTGCTTTAATGGCTTGATGTAGTGTTAAGGTATGATAATTTTTCAAGAATTTCTCACGAGATTCTAAATCTTTCAAAATATATCATACTAAAGCACTACAACTATCCCTTATTAACTTAAGGGGGAGCAATAACTTGTTCTATGGCCAAACATCGATTTCATTTTTACCCAAAGACCGGTTAATCCATTCAATATCCCAAATATTAATGGTTAACATTTTGGATAAGGGGAGAAAATGGGATTAAGGAGACGTAAGTGATACTTGGCTAAAAGATGAAAAAGACTTAACGATTATCCAACTTAATATGTGTAAAGCACGTGTTAAGGGGGAGCGTTTTTGATGAACAAAACACCTAAGGTACAAAACTTTTGATTTCAATATCACAAGTACTTTAGGTGATTTTCAATGATTTTTCATGGTGGCAATTCCTTCCCAAAACACGCTTAATTCACGACGGATGTGGTGACAAAAGGGTGGTAGGAATAGGTTTAGTCCAATGATTCATCAGAGCCGATGGAATCTTCCCAAGGACAATTCCCTAGATAGAATTAGAAGTCCTAGGAAAGATGGAGAAAGAATGTGAACGTAGCTGAATGCCGACCAAGTACTTAAGCTAGCACTGGAACAATCACAACAAGGTGCTAGTGATGACGTATTGGTAAGCATTGAAGGGGTTGAAGAATGAAAAAGAATTGTAAAGATAAAGGGTGTAAAGAAAGAAGCCCTCCTTACAACTTTAGGTAGAAACCGGGTCAATACATATGCTATTGAGGTCATTTTTGCTAATGATTCTCGGTATTGAAGAATGACATCATGGACCCAGTGATGCAATGCACAACCCTTCCCAGCTAACTCAAATATCTCTCAAAAGGTATTTGTTTTAATCACACGGAGATCAACACGTTATCTATTGGTTTATTCACTCCGAATAGACTGGTATTGAAAAGGTGGCACTCCTCTCCAGCCATCGCTCACTAAATCAAAACGCACAATCGAGTCTAGAGCCAAGAGATCATCAAAAGTCTCATTAGGACACTTTTCATTTATTCCTTGCTTTCTCACACACTGTGAAAAGTAAGAGATTTTCATGAGTCCTACGCAATATTCCTGTAATATTGCTAGAACATCCGAGTAATACGTAAGTTTTACAATGAAGATGGAAATCCTGCTTGAGCCAACATCAAACAAGCTCATGGTAGGTTACACGTGCGGTTCTTTTAGAACCAATCTTGTGAAAAACTGGAAGGTAACAGTGGTTTAATTCTTAATTGAACTTAAACTCGTTCCAGGCCTCTTCGCATTATCATATGATCTTGCCAGAACACTCAGAGTGACTCTTTATTGACCACAGTGACGAGTGGAAATCCTTCTAGTGTCAACATCAAACAGCACTTGGTAGGTAACGTGCAAGATTCTTTATGAATTGAGCTCGTGACAACTGGAAAGCAACGATGGTGAAAATCTTAATTGAAATTCACTTGTTCCAGGTTTCATGAATTGACGGCTTCAAATCACAAGGATAATTTATCCAAGTGATTCACTCTTTATGTTCGCAGTCAGCTTTGGACGGTCGAATAAAGAGAACGGGTTTACCCGCGAAATCCTGTCAGGAAGTTACTTAATTGAAACTATCCGTCACGGGTACGATATCTAATATCGTCCAACGGTCTTCATCGACCGGAGGTAAAATGCTACCGAATTAGAATAAAATGTTCAAAGCCATTCTATTCGTGTCGTTGCTGTGTACCTGTTAAAGACGGTGGCGTTGCTGTGTACCTGTTGAAGACGGTGTCGTTGCTGAGTACCAGTGAAGACGGTGGTGTTGCGGTGTACCTGTAGAAGTCGTTCCTACATGCTTATGTCTTTCTGCATCAAAGTTTAGCAAAAATTCAAGAAAGTACAAGATAAAGTCTTCCGTTGTACCAAATTCTGAAACTTTCGAGAATTCAACAAAAAGACATAAGTATGTGGAACATGGAGTCACGAGAAGGCAAATTCACAAGAGAGGCAAAGATCGCACGTGAAAGGCCAAAGAACAATGCTCTCAAGCCAAAGCCAAAAAGATCAAACCAACATATTCACAACAAAAGAAAGAAAAGAAGAAAAGACTACGAGCTAAAGAACGAAGACTTAGTATAGTATGCTAGGTTTAGAATTTTGTAACGTGGAGTGACCTCCCTTAGGGGGAGATTGTTAGAAATACGTTTTACGTATATTAGAAGTATCGGTCACTCCACAATATTATTTATGTTGTAATAGCTCGTAGTTAACAAATAGTCATTAGTTGCTTATTAAGTTAAGTAAGAACCGGTCCATGGGCTTGTCATGGACCGGCCCAAGCCCATGTAGCTTGGAAGTATAAATACCCCTTTCCACCATGGAAAGGGGTTGGTGGTTGTCACTTTTCTAGTTTCACTTAATAAAATAACACATAGTTTCTCTCACTTTCTCTCTCTAACTTTCTCTCTCTAGAAATCAACAAACCCCTTCATAGATTCATAGGTTATCAATATTCTACACGTTTGAAGATCGTTTCATGTATTAAAGTCCAAAAGTACATCAGGAACGGTTGTGAGTTATTCTTAGCTCAAGTGACCGGGAATGAGTCTAGGGAGAAACGATTGGAAGATGTACCTATTATTTGTGAATTTCCTGAGGTATTTCCTAAAGATTTACCAGGACTTCCACCGATAAGGCAAGTAGAGTTTCGAATCGATTTAAATTCCTGGTACTGCACCGGTGGCACGTGCGCCTTACCGATTAGCCCCTTCTGAATTAAAGGAGTTATCTGAACAACTTAAGGAGTTGTATGATAAAGGTTTTATTCGACCGAGCTCGTCGCCTTGGGGAGCTCCAGTCTTGTTCGTTAAGAAGAAGGATGGATCTTTTCGTATGTGCATTGATTATAGGGAACTGAATAAGTTGACAATTAAAAATCGATATCCTATACCTAGGATTGATGATTTGTTTGATCAACTGCAAGGATCTAGTGTGTATTCTAAGATAGATTTGCGGTCAGGATATCACCAACTTCGCGTCCGTGAAGAAGATATTCCTATAACTGCATTTAGAACTCGTTATGGACACTATGAATTTCAAGTAATGCCATTTGGGTTAACTAACGCACCTGCGGTTTTCATAGATTTAATGAATCGAGTGTGCAAGCCCTACTTGGATAAATTTGTGATTGTGTTTATTGACGATATTCTAATCTATTCTAAGAATGAAGATGAACATAGAGAACATTTGAGGATTGTTTTGAAGTTGTTGAAGGATGAAAGGTTGTATGCTAAGTTTTCGAAGTGTGATTTCTGGTTGGATTCTGTGCAATTTCTTGGTCATGTGATTAACAGAGATGGAATTCATGTTGATCCTGCAAAGGTTGAAGCTATTAAGAATTGGTCTGCACCGACAACGCCAACGGAAGTGCGACAGTTCTTAGGATTGGCTGGCTATTATAGACGATTAATTAAATAATTTTCTTTGATAGCTAAACCCTTGACTAAGCTTACTCAGAAGAATAAACCTTTCGTTTGGGGAAGTGATGAAGATGGAGCATTTCAGACATTGAAGCAAAAATTATGTAGTGCGCCAATCTTATCATTACCCGAAGGGAGTGAAGATTTTGTAGTGTATTGTGATGCATCTCTTAGAGGTTATGGAGCTCTTTTGATGCAGAGAGAGAAAGTGATAGCTTATGCTTCTAGGCAATTAAGGAAGAATGAGGAGAATTATACTACTCATGATCTTGAGTTAGGAGCTGTGGTCGTTGCTCTTAGGTTGTGGAGACATTATCTGTATGGCACCAAGTGTACGGTATTCACTGATCACAAAAGCCTACAGTATATTCTCGACCAGAAGGAATTGAACATGAGGCAACGAAGATGGATAGAGTTATTAAGTGATTATGATTGTGATATAAAGTATCACCCAGGAAAAGCTAATGTTGTTGCTGATGCGTTGAGTAGGAAAGATAGAGAGCCTATCAGGGTGCGTTCTCTAGTCTTGACCGTGCACAATAATTTGCCTGAGCAAATTAGAAATGCGCAAATAGAAGCTTGTAAGAAGGAGAATTTTGTTAATGAAGGGTTCCGAGGAGAAGGAGATCCTTTAGAGGTTAGAGCTGATGGAGTGAAATGTTTAAGAGGTCGTATGTGGATACCTAAGTTTGGAGGCTTAAGAGATTTGATTATGTTAGAATCCCATAAATCTAAGTATTCCATTCAACCGGGATCTGATAAGATGTACCATGATTTGAAGAAGTTGTACTGGTGGCCGAATATGAAAGCTGACATAGCTATGTATGTTCTTCAATGCTTGACTTGTGCTAGAGTTAAAGCCGAACATCAAAAGCCATCAGGACTACTTCAACAACCAAAGATTCCTGAATGGAAGTGGGAGCGAATTACGATGGACTTTATCACCAATCTTCCTAGAACATCATCTGGAAACAATTCGATTTGGGTTATTGTCGATAGACTGACCAAATCAGCACACTTCATTCCGGTTAAGGAGCAGTTCTCACTGGAGAAGCTGACTCGAATATACCTTGATAATGTTGTATGCAAGCATGGAGTGCCTGTATCGATCATTTCAGATCGAGATCCTAGATTCGCATCGAATTTTTGGAAATCTCTCCAAAGATCTTTGGGAACGAATCTCGACATGAGCACTGCTTATCACCCCCAGACTGATGGGCAGAGTGAAAGGACGATACAAACACTTGAAGATATGTTGAGAGCTTGTGTGTTAGACTTTGGTAAGAATTGGGATAAACATTTGTCGTTAGCAGAGTTTTCGTATAACAATAGTTACCATTCTAGTATTAAGGCTGCACCGTTTGAAGCTTTGTATGGTAGGAAGTGTAGATCTCTTGTATGTTGGAGTGAAGTTGGGGATACCTAGCTCACGGGACCGGAATTGATCCGGGAGACTACGGAGATGATAGTTCAGATTAAGAAGAGGTTGTTGACTGCCCGTAGTAGACAGAAAAGTTACGCGGATGTGCGGCGGAAGCCAATGGAGTTTGAAGTGGGTGACCGAGTAATGTTGAAAGTATCGCCATGGAAAGGCGTTATAAGATTTGGAAAGCGAGGAAAATTAAATCCCCGTTATATTGGACCCTTTAAGATTTTATCTAGAGTAGGTCCGGTGGCTTACAAACTAGAGTTACCCCCAGAACTTCATGGTGTTCAGAACACATTCCATGTATCTAATCTGAAGAAATGTCTAGCAGTGAGTGATGAGAAAATTCCGTTAGGTAAGGTTCGAATAGATGGGAAGTTGCATTTTATCGAAGAGCCCGTAGAAGTTATGGACCGTGAGGTAAAGCAACTGAAACAAAGTCGGATACCTATTGTCAAGATCCGATGGAATTCAAAGCATGGACCGGAGTATACTTGGGAACGAGAGGATGAAATGTGGAAGAAATATCCGCACCTCTTCGATTTCAATAAGAAACGGACATCCAAATGAAATGGATCACGAGGACGTTGATCCCTTTTAGGAGGAAAAGCTGTGACAAATCTAACATTTTCAGGTAGTGAAATATTTTCTCGTATAATATTTTGAAACTTATTTTTGTGTTGGTTGACGAATTCACAATTTACGGATTTAAATTTGGGCTTACGTGCATAATTTGGCGTCTTTTACGACTAAACCGGAAACCTTAGGATTACGTATTTACGTTTTTGAACTCCGTTTTTGATGAGACAATTTTTATTGGATTCGTTTTGTGACGGTGATTCATAATTTATAAAAACGTTTTTCGTAAAACGACCCGAGGGCACGCAAATGGAGAAAACTAGAATCGAGAAATACCCGTAAACTAGTGAGATGGGACAAAACACTTTGCCCCACCCCACTAGCTTATATGGGACGGAAAGATGACACCACCACACATAGGTGGCATCAAGTCTTAGCTACTTACACAAGTGTAAGCTTGTGCTTACTTGTTAAGCTAACCCTTTCCACTTTACAACAAAACTAGCAAATGGTTTCACTTCTACCATTTCCATCCATGCAATTCACTCTAAAACTCTCTCAACTTACCCCTTTGTGCCGTCCCAAATAAAGCAACAAACATCCCCTTTGATCTTTTCTAGCTACAAACCACATGTTTACTAGTCCTATTAAGGTGTTTCCTTGAAGCCTTGATCATTTGGTGGCCATATAAACAACTTTGGAGGTGATTTGCTTGTGTTCTAGGGCTGATTTTCCAACATATGATCTTGATATTTGATGGTCTTGGAGATACTTGTTGTGTTCATCAAGTTCTTGCCTTCCTAAAACAAGAAATCCACTTGGATTGGTAAAGAAGATCATCCTCTGCATTTTTCTCTTATTATTTTGTAAAGAACAAATGTATTTTCTTTCATTTTGTATATGTATATGATGTATATATGATGATAAAAATGTTGTGTGGGGATCAAGTGTTGATAAACATGCTTAAAAATGATGATAACCATAAGAAATGAAGCTAGAATCTTGACTAATTAGTTGGCTGTATAAAAACAGTAGATAACTAAATGATGAACTGATAAAATTGCATGGTTTGATCTATTTACAGTAAGTAGATGATGTTATACACATGTGAGAGTTGGCCATGCAATGGAATCAAAATAATGAGTGAGATATGATCAAAACAAGTTAGGTGGTACAATCTGAATAAGCAGTTTTGTATGGACTGTTAAGGCAACTTAGACTCAAAATGGGCAGTAGCTATAACTAAGTTATATGTAGCACATATTATGAAGACGTTGTCATCCAAAAATGAGCTTCTAAGTCATTGTAGAACTCTAGATATGATAAAAATGGTGAATGTGAAGTTAAAAATCAGATTTTGGAAATAATGTTTATTATTATTATATAAGCACTCAGTTTATAATGTATAAAATGTAAAATATAAAGCCACTAACTTATAAAACTTATTTATATAAATGTATAAAATGTTAATTAAATGGGTAAATTATATAAATGGTGGTAAAATAATATTTATAAGTAATAAAAACTATAAACTTGATTTTTACGACTTTTTCGGCTATCGCCGTGAAATTAACGTTTTTCATCAAATAAAACTTAGACGACCAAACCCGTCTAATGTAAAGTTTATAAAAGTTATATACTGATGTATAAGTAACTAAGACAAGTAAAAACCTATAAAACCCGAACTATAAGAATTACGGACATTTACGAGCTAACTAAACCTATTAGACTAATAATTGGACTTAATAAGATAAATACTTGTAAAAAGAATTATTTGGGCTTAACCCATTTGGGCCCAACATGAAAAGTATATATACTGATCATATAGTTATAAAATGGGTAAAAACAAGTAAAAGAACTTATAAAAGAATTAATGGACTTAAAATAGGTAAAATCGGTAAAACTAGTGAACTAGTAAGACGATACTAAAACGTAAACACTAAATTGAGTAAACAAGGATGTATAAACCCACTTGATCATCATCATATGTACAAAATCATCATATATATATATTGTTATTTTGATAAAAGTCATTGGACCGAGTCTAAGACCGATTATTATTTATATAGGTTTCCGTGACCGAAGCACGCCCGTAGCCAATAATCCGCCTTTCATTAACAACGTGAGTTCATAGCCTCGCACTCTTTTAAATGTTTTATAAAATGATTTGTAAACCCGCGAGGGAGATAACATGCTAGATTTTTATAAAAATAGAACACAAGTAGTCCCGATTGTATGCTAAATGAGATGGACCCGAATGATGCTATGACCCTATATTCGAGACTAAAAGGATTATTAGTAGTTAGGTTATGTCACTTAAAGTCCCATTAGCATGAATTGTGAACTACCGGGAGTTGGTAGACGCTTATGCATTTAATAGTACTATTTGGGGACGATCACCCCAGTTCGCGCCTTGACGGTTGATCCCCGTCGTGCCACATTGATTGGTAAGCGAAATTATGTATGAGAAGATTCCATAGAGTGATTTTTGTGACGACACGCTAACTTAGATGTGCAAATTGTTTGTCGGGTTCGCGGCCCGCTGTTTTCACAGTAAGGTAACAATGTCTTGCGGCTAATAATAATCCTACCTAATTCAAATAAAAATGTATCCTATATATGATCACGACGCTATTAACGATGAATATATTACCTATCATGGTAATATAGAGACTACGGTCTCATGGACGGTTTAAGATGTATGCTTGATATATATTGCCTGACTAGCAATATGTGGACTTACTTCCGATATTATACTTGTGTTCTGATTTTAAATGATTGTAAATGATTGTTTTATATAACGGTTTTCATTAAACTCTATGAATTCACTCGGCATTCGCTGATATGATTTTTGCATGTTTTCTATCTCAGGTGCTTGAAGGTAATCCGGATGGAGATCGACTCTGATGGCCCACACTTAATATTAAAAATGTTCATTCGATCTGTGTTTTGTAAACTTAATGACCTGTATAATTTGGGACCTGTTGTACACTTTTAGACCTTTTTATCGAATGAATGTTTGTTAAACCTTGTACAACCATTTTTATGTGTTGTCTATGATTGGAGTTATTGTGCTATCCCGTAACACTCTGAAAGACCCTTCCGCTGTACCGATACGAAAAATGAGAGTGTTACAGATTGATTCAGATTTGATATTGATGTTGCGAGTTTTGATTAGAAATGTGGAGTATTGGTCTCGGTAGTTTTAAAAAGTCATGGTTTCGGAATGTTTTTCTCACAAAATACATCTTGCAATGTTTCCATCGCAATAATTCCTACTTCCCATCGCAATGGTTCATACTCCCCATCACAATGGTTCATACTCCCCATCGCAATGGTTCATACTCCCCATCGCAATATTTTGAAACCATCGCAACATTTTGAAACCATCGCAATATTTTCAAATTCACCATCACAATGTTTATAACATCACCTATCGCAAAAGGGTTTTGACTGTTTCTTTGGTATCATCGAAAATAATGGATCTGGTCTTTTTTCTGTCCTTTTGATCTTTTTCCTAAAAAACTGGATCTGGTCCTTTTTTTCATCTATCAAGTAATAAACAACAAATCCTATATTTTGATGGAGGTAATAAAAAAGGAATAGATATGATACTGTTAAAGACACATATATCAAAGGGATTAAAAAAGATAAAATAATATTAGAAAACTGATAAAATAGAAAAAGATGGATAAAGATGATGGTGAGTGGATTAAAAAAATTACAAGACATGATTCTAGAACCAAGAACAACAACGAACACATATGAGACCAAGAGATTCGAAATAGGAATCTGACCAACACGACCACAAACATTGACATAAAAACACGAAACACCCCCGGTTAGCTCTGATGCCATGTGTTAACTTGTGATTCACTATTAAACACGGGTTTATGATCCGGAGGTCGGGGAGGGTGGAAGAGATGTCTAGCCATGGTAGAGAGAGAAAGAGAGAGAGATACTCTAATAAGTGTGTTTTATTAGAGAGAGAAAGGGAAGCAAGAAAATAAAGAACCTCACCCCTCCATGGAAGTATGGAGGGGTATATATAGCTCGGGACTTGAACTACTTACATGTTACACTATTAGTCCCTGTAAGTCCCGGCTATGTAAACTATTGTAATTCCGTTAGTCGCTCACATTTTAAGGCTAACACCATACACCCTAAACTCCTCCAGTATAGTAGTTGCCTTGGTATACAAGTCCCGATGTATTTGAGAAGCATCACCCCTTAGTCTCTTATAAATATGTTTGAAGACACCCATGAGAGTCTCATAGATCGCCCTTTCAGTGGTAGGTTTGGTATCATCAAATTCTGATTCCAAAACCTCAGTTTGTGTCCCCATTGATGAGGTGTCAAGGTGTGCCTCTTGGGAGGGCTTCTATATTGATGCCTCAGGGGAGGGCTCTTTATCAAGGGATGCCTCAGGGGAGGGATTTTGTTGAGCTTCAGGGTAGGGCTTAATGGTAGAGATTAGAGGGGACTGAGGTTTTGGTTCTGGTTGAGGCGGGACTTGAGTGTCATCAGTTTCCATATCATCACCAACCTCAATCATGTATTCATCATCACTAAACCATTGGAGTTCATCCTCAGACTCCTGAAACAATGTAGCATAGTCCTCAAATGTTAGTGACTTGGGGGGTTTATCCAGCTCCCTCCAAAAGAAGGTTTGCTTTTGTTTAGGTCACTCCCTGCCCTAAATCATGTTGATTAGGTTGTATCCATCTGATACTCAGAGGCAGTTCGTGATTGATCAAGAGTGGAGGTGAGATCCCTATCGGGGAGGTGTGTTACCTGTGGGCATCTCTCTGCGCCTTTGGGATCAGTATTGGTTCCCTCAGACAAAGACTCTCGGATTAAGTGTGCCTTCATTGGGATTGGTGGAATCAAGTTTACTATCAACGGGGTGTTTTACCCGTAGGTGTCCCTCTGAGTCTTGGGAATTAGTTGTTCTTCCCTCAGGCAAAGAGTTTTGTTTTAGTGTGCCTTCGTGGGAGTTGTGGAGGTGATAACCGATCAGCGGGATGTTTTACTCTTGGGCGTCCGTCTAGTCTTTGGTCTTGGTTTTGTCCTCAGGCAAAGGTTGTGATTTAGTAATGCCTTCATCAGACTGGTGGATAGGCAGTCCCGTAGCAGAGGGTTGTTTATTTTCCTCCACATCAAGAGGACTAGTAGATTGGCCCATCGACCCTGACTATGACGTATCAGGGCCTCCCGTGGGTTATATGAAGCTTGGTCTAAACAAGGGTGGTCTTTTTAGTCTTTGCCTTTTTCTTACGTGTCTTAGAAGCTTGAGGGCCCTGTGCCTTTGGGTTTGTCTTTGGCACAGTCTGAGTCTTCTTGTTCCCTATATTTGGAGAGAAAGGAATGGGAGACACGGATGATGCACGACTGATCACCTCAGTCATGTGAGCCGTCAATTCAATGAGGTGGACTTCAGATGGGTTCTTAGAAAAATTTATGGAACTCAGGATGGCAGGTGAAGACCCAGAATATTTGTACTTAGTATAAGATGAACCTGGTAACCGTTCTAAGGCGCAAGATATGAATCTAGGGTAAGATACATACTTTTGCCTTGACTCCTTCAAGAGCCTGGTTACGAGATCATTAAAAATGATCTTTGTTAACCTTCAGTATTATAAGACTAAAAGTTAGCATCTGCTGAGTAGAATTAACTTGCTCAGTAGATGAATGGTTCCCACTGAGTACCTGAATCATAAATGTGACCAGGATCCTCCAAGCCATGGGGAAAGCAGTTTTGATCAATGGGGTTTCATCTATATGTAGATCAGGGACCTCGATACTTTTAAGTCCATTATTTACTGACTCATTGTCAGGATGTTAAACATAGCTTCCTTTGCTGTAATCAAGTCCACTCGCTCCACAAAAAGTTTTAAAGTCTAAAATCATTGGTGTCTTCTCATTTTTCATAGTGAACCTGATGACCGACCCCTTGTGTGACTTGGTATCAGACCTCTAATACCCTTCTGGCTCCTGGGTTAGGGTTACAACCACAACCGTATACCATACCTCCCTGAGATAGTCATGGTATAAGACTGAGGGGGTGTTAGTAAAAGCATCAGCCCAATCACAATTTTTAAGAAATTTGCAAATAGGTTTGTAGGATGATACATTATGAGGGTGACTGAAATTCCCTTGATAATTATTTTCTGAAAAGTAGGCCCCCTCATTAATAAGATGCCTAGCCCGAGGGGCATATGGAATAGCCATGGATAGTGCCATTTAGGTTATAATTTTTGAAATCTTAAAGAGAAAGGACAATGGCACTTGTGGTAATTAAACCAAGGCTTGTTTCTTGTTATAATGCAACGGATGGTCACCAAGTGACTTAGTGCAATATTTTGCGTAGATCAAAAGAGAGATATAATCACTAAGTAACTTCGATCACTAATTCAAATACGATATGAAAATAAAACAAGTGTATGATGTGATTACCTTTTGGAAATACACTGTGCTTGAATCAACGTTTGAACACACACTTTGTTTTGAGAGAAAATTTTTACAGAGTATAATAGCTAAAAACTTGCATGTGTGTGTGTGTGTGTGTTTTGTGAGAGATGCGTATTTATAGGCACGGATGAAAAGACAATTATTTGGGATAATTTTGAATTATTTTCACATCCGCATTAAATGCAATGTACCAAGTGGTACCTCATTTTTTCCGGTAACTGTTCTCCAACTGCATTCAAACGCTTTTGTAGAGATGACGTGGGTCATGTGCAGTTGAAAGGACAGTTTTGCAACGAATTTCGTTTGAAATGGAAAGCATTTAATGCTTAGTGGGAAATTTGACATTTGGGGAGGGGGGGGGGGGGGGCTTGACTGGTTGATGACAGTCAAACTAGGAATATTTTTTCCTTATTTAATGGTGTGAGTCACCAACCTAGGACATTAAGTAACTAAATCCATAAAGCAATTAGTTACTCGTTTAATATGTCTCAGTGTCAAGGGGAAAGACATAAGATATGTTCAGGGAATAGGCAAGAATATATACTATTCTGACCACAACCTCATCAGGGAGCTTGATTAGTCAAATGTTCAGCATACCAAGTTCAGCTTTCAGTCTAGTAAACGTTGGTTCATCCAATGGTTTGGTGAATATATCAGCTAGCTGATATTCAGTGGGATGCAGTGTAATTCTATATCACCTTTCATAATGTGATCCTTGAGGAAGTGATATCTTATGTCTATGTGTTTTTTCCTAGAGTGTAGGACTGGAATGTTGATATGGCAATAGCGCTGGTGTTGTCACAAAATATAGGAATTACCTTTTATTCAACATCGTAGTCCCTGAGTTGAATTTTCATCCAAAGGATGTTTACACAACAACCAGCCACTGCCACATATTTAGCCTCAACAGAGGACATGACCACTGACTGCTGTTTCTTTGCACTCCAAGAAACTAGCTTGCCACCTAGAAATTAACATGCACCTGAGGTGCTTTTTATATCCATGTTACAGCAAGCATAATATGAGTCTGAGTATCCTTTAAGTTCGAATCCTAAGCAACAAGGATACCATAGACCCAAAGTTAGAGTACCCTTCAGGTACCTAAAGATTCATTTAACAGTAGTAAGGTGTGATTCTTTGGGATCGGCCTGATATCTTGCACATAAGATAGTTGAAAATTGGATATCAGGCCTTGTTGTTGTTAGGTACATTAATAATCCCATCATTACTTTGAAGAGGGTTTGATTGACTGGTCCAATTATATCAGGACCTAGGTTGTTTGGGGGAACCATAGGAGTCTTTACTGAAGCAGACTCAGAGATGTCATACTTTTTGAGTATTTCTCTGGTGTATTTTTCTTGACAGATTGAGATCCCTTTTCCCCCTGTTTGATTTATAGTCCAAGAAAATATGTTAACTCACCCATCATACTCATTTTGAATTTCTTTGTCATAAGTTTTTCAAACTTTCTACAAAGTTTATAATCAGTGGAGCAGAATATGATGTCATCAACATATATTTGGACTAATAGGGCATCCTCTTTGGTTCTGTAGATAAACAATGTGTTGTCTATCTTCCCCTAACAAATTTATTCTTTATCAGGAAGGTAGAGAGAGTTTCATACCATGCTCTAGGTGCTTGTTTAAGTCCATATAAAGCTTTATCAAGTATGCAAACATGGTTTGGAAAATAAGAACTCTCAAAACCATGAGGTTGAATTACATAAACTTCTTCAGTAACTTTGCCATTCAGGAAGGTACTTTTCACATCCATTTGAAATACTTTGAAGTTGATGTATGTGGCATAGGCAAGGAAGATCCTGATGGCTTCCATTGTCGCTACAGGGGCAAAGGTCTGTTCATAGTGTATACCTTCCAATCGAACACACCCTTGAACAACTAGCCTAGCCTTGTTTAATTGTTCCATTTTCATCAGTTTTTTTTTGTACAACCATTTTGTGCCAAGAGCTGATTTTCCCTTAAGGAGAGGAACAAGTTTCCATAAATTGTTTCTGATGAACTGATTGAGTTCTTCTTGCATAGCCTCAACCCATCCTGGGTGTGTCAAGGCCTCTAAAACCTTTTTGGGTTCAATCTCAGAGAGAAAATCTAAGAACAAACATTCATGAGCTGAGGATGCAGGGAGTCTAGCAGCTTAACTGCGTGTGAGCATCCCCTCAAACACATCACCAATTACATTCACAAGTTCTATGTGTTGTTGTCTTGACCATATATCCTAAGGATGTAGATTAGAACTTGTGGCTAATTGATGATTGTCAGGGATTTTTTCTTTAGTACTTGGTACTGGATTATCTGCTGCCACTAAAGTATGTTCAATGGTGTTTAAGTCATATGATCCATCGATAGTCCCTTCAGTGTTTTAGCTACTAGGTAAATCATTTGATTCATTATATTGAGTAGATGGAGTAATAACTTCAGGGACATGTTGATTTTTAGTCAAATTTGTTATGACCTATTATGAGGTAAGATGTGGAATGATACTTTAGCATCAGTCTGATACTCTCTTGAGGAATTGTTTTCATACTCATCAGGGGGATATCTTGATGAGTCATAAATTCCTATATCTTCCACTGGTTGATTTGTGAAATTTATGGCATCCATACTTTCATCAAATGTGATATGAAAGGATTCCTCAATTTGTTGTCTCATTGTGTTAAAGACCCTAAAGGCTTTGGATACAAAAGAATATCCAATGAAGTACCCATCATCAGCTTTAGCATCAAATTTTCCAAGATGATCCTTTTGATTATGAATGAACACATGACATCCAAACACATGGAAGTAGCTGATGTCTGGGATCCTTTCTCTGAATATTTCATAAAGAGTCGTATCATGTCTTTTGACAATTATACTTATGTTCTGAGTGTAACAAGTAATTTTTAGTACCTCATTCCAGAAGTGTTTTGAAAGATTGGAGCCATTGAGCATAGTCCTTGTAGCTTCAATGAGAGTCATATTCTTCCTTTCAGCCACATCATTTTTTTAGGTGTGTAAGGAGAAGAGAAGTTTTGAGAAATTCCTTTCTCATTACAAAAATTCTCAAGCTCTTTGTTCCTGAATTCTGTTCCATTATTAGTTCTAAGTTGTTTGACTTTGGTATCATTTTGATTCTTTACTTTCCTGATAAAGGACATGATGAACTCAGTTTCCTGACTCTTTTTCTTAAGAAAATATACCCATGTATATCTTGAAATTCATCAACAATAACTAGAGTATAAGTCTCATGATTTATGGACATTGGATTGATAAGTCCAAATAAATCCATATGGAGCAGGTGTAAACACTTCTTGATTGAGAAGTTTTGTTTTGGCTTAAAGGAAGCTCTCTTATGTTTACCTTCCTCACAAGCTGAGCAAGGTTTATCTTTCGAATACACAAGAGATGGTAAGCCAAGGACTTTGTTTTGTTTATCAAGTTTATTAATGTCTTTGAAGTTGAGATGAGACAACCTCTTATGCCTAAGCCAATTGACTAAGTCTGACGCTTTCGAAAACAAACAGGTTCCCAAGGGAGTCATAGATGACATGTCTAAGACATATACATCATTCCTTCTAGGAGCAATAAATACAATTTCTTTGTTTGCATTAAATACTATTCATTGCTTATCATCAAACTAACTGATGTATTTAGGATCACACAGTTGGCTGATACTTATGAGATTATATTCCAGACCATTTACAAACGCCATTTTTGAGAAAAATATTCTACCACATTTAATCTAACCATATCCCTTAGTAACATAAGATGAGTTATCACTAAATACTACCTTAGGACCGGGTTTCTCTACGTATGTGTGCATATAACTTTTAACCCCTGTCATACTTCTTGAACGCCCACCGTCTAAATACCAGACTGGCTCCTTGAAGTATTTCTACACAAATAATGAGGCGGATTAGTTTCTCTTGTGAGCCCACTTTCTAGTAGATTCTTTGGCTCTAGGAGCCTGACGTCTTTCACCTCGTTTGAAGTATTCAAAATCAGCATGGTCTGAGGTGGAATGAACAGTGCTTCCACATGTGTTGTAGCTTAGTCCTACTGAGGATCCAGTAGTTTGAGATGACTCAACTAACATGCCTCTTCTAACCATAATGATCCTATTGCGCTCTAAGGTAGTGTGATCATTGCTTCCAAATGTTGATGCAAAATTTGGGTGATCCTTGCTAGACCCGAATTAGGCTTAATTCGGGTTGGCTGGGCTCCGGCTCCTGCACCAAGTGAACTGTTTGGTTGAGATCCTGCACACTAAACAACACGCGTTAGGCTTACCGTGGGAATGTTTCCCACGATTAGACTCCGGCGTGAGAGTAAGTAATCGGTTAGGGTTTTATGTGAGTTGAGAGTATAGAACGTAATACTTTTGTGGAACCCTTGGGGGTTCCTTTTATAGGCAGTGGAACCCTAGTGGGCTGCCACTGATACTTCGGCCCCAAGGAAAGGATAACTATCAGAATTAGAATGATTGTTATCTTCTAATTATAGTAGTGAATATCCTCCTCTTTTGGGGTAAACCTATTCCTAGACAGAATATGATTCTGTCTAGCCCTATGTCGGCCGCGTCGGGCCGTGGGCCGCACACATGTGTGCGGTCACTGTTCATCCAAGCCCATAAGCTTGAATGACATTATTCCCACCCATCTGTGATGGGCCGGATACGGGTAGTACCCGTGGGCCGGGTTCCTGACCCGGCTGGGGACTATACGTCATCATGTCCCCCCAGTCTAGTTGTTACAGCCGTAGGCGTAACGTCTAGACTATCAAGGTGCTCTCCGGACATACCAAGAAAGACCTAGGGAATGAGAAATATTGAAAATTTTGTTTCGGTCGCACGTGGCGGCCCACCTTAGGAATATTTTTTGAATAGCACCTCAGCCGCACGTAACGACCGAGACAAATTAAATGTAGCATTAAATACGGTCTTACGTAAGAGCCGCATATCCCGACACAAGAATAAAAACATTAATGGTAGTCAACTTTCCAGTCGCACGCCTGCAAAAGTGCACCATTAATGCCCACCATTGAAACACGTAAAACTGCCAAGAAGTGACCCATGGGCCCCCCTCTGACTTTGCAGAAGTGTTAGAAATCCTATCCGTTGGATATGCGTGGTGGCCTACACGTGTCGAACATCCACGTTACCTCGGAAACCGAGGCAACCCTATATAAGAGTTGGTATGTGTGTTTGTTACACACACAACTCCCACTTCCTTCCGCCATTGTCATTTTCAAGTTTTTACTTCCAAAACTTTGCCTTCTTTTCCACGGATTTCCTCCGCCGCAGGTTAGATCATCACGCCCTTTAAAACCTTTTTATAAAACATGGTAAAGGACAACCCACTTATCACGGATGTCCTTAACGTGATGTCGGCGGAAAAATACATTGACTTTCTGTCGAAGTATTATATTCCCGAAAGCGTACACCCCACCTATCCAGGTGAAGGTGAGGCGATTACGGACGCACCGGCGGGGAAAATAGGCGTGTACACCCGCCTATTTGACTCGGCCAACTACCGTATCCCCCTGTCCAAATTCTTGGTAGACCTACTATTGTATTATGACTTCCACATAACCCAGCTTCACTGCATAGGGGCGTGTAAAATCAACCAGTTTGAAATTACATGCCATACCTGCGGAGTAACCCCAACCGTGAACCTTTTTAGGACTTTCTACTTCCCCCAGCTAGTGAATGGGTGGTTGTCGTTTAAAAAACGACCCGGTAATGCCCCTATGACGTATAGGAAGCCTCTAGAATCCCTTAAGAACTGGTACGACCATTACTTCTTTGTAGATGAGAAGGTATTCCCTACTCCTTTCGTACTCAAAACCAAAGCACCCAAAGACTATCCGCCCAAAGCCAAAGACTATAGCAGCAAAGACTTAAAAACACTAGATACCCACCGCACAGAATTTCATAAAGGGTTGCCGGAACACTTTCTGTGCCTAGTAGGGATAAGCCGCCGCTACTTCGGGAGGGATGACTTATACCCGTGCTTCCTGACGGAACAGGGAGAGGGTAGGTCTCTTTATACGTTGTAGATTTGAATTGTCATGCATATTTGTAGAATTTTACTAACCCATATATTTGTAAATGTCCGCAGAAATGAACCTACACGGACTAATCCGCCAGGGCGACCCAATGAAGGTGGCCGAAGGGTTTCGGCCTCTAAAGGAGAATGAGCTCCCCCTGCTGGAAGCGACCGCGGACCCCACCATGCCGCTCGAGGAGACGTCCGAGCCTAGATCAGATGAAGGGGAGCCCATCATTGAGAAGTCCCCATTGGACTTCCATAATGAAGATGGTGGAGAACTATTGTTGGAGGGGGGCGCGACCAACCAGGAAGAGGAAAATGACCCCAATGAAGACACTGCTCAAGCATCCGGGTCCGCCTCGCTCACATCTAGGAAGAGAAAGACCACCAGGAGGGTGGCAAAGAAGATAGGGGATGAGGCCGGGGCCGTGAATGCTCCTTCAAAGAAACTGAGGAAGGATCATCCGCAGTACCAAGAGGGGAGTGGTACTACAACCGCTCAGGCCGGCTCCACCCCACACATGGGAGAGCCAGCCTTGCGAGTTACGCCTGTGAGCGCTGTAGATCCTCAAGGCCCATACCCTGCCATTGATACCACGTAAGTATCCTTCAAATATTTTAGTCGTTCCACTATACTTTGTGAAATTTACAATGCCTTAGACCAATTTTGCCATGTCAATAACAGGGCTAATCCGTCGGCCGTAGCCCAGGAGGAAGAAGTGGAGAGGAATCCATCCCCCGCACCAACTAACAAACCCCCATCCCCTGCTGCGACACACACCAAGGAGCCACACCCCGAAGGGCCAAAAGAAAGCTTGCGCCTAGCATGGAACCTTTCAAGCCTAACAAGGTTGGAAGCGGAATCTGAGTGCTCAGAATTCATTGAGCACATCACCCCGCCAGTCCTTGCGCAAGATTTAGACGAGTTGGATCATGAATCCCTTCTTGAGCAATTTGACGTGTCGTCCGAACACCAAGTGACGGTGGGAGCCGCTTTGAGATGCCGCTTGATCAAGGCCCTTACAAATGTGAATCGGGCAGACAAGAAGATAGCCCGTCGTGAGGCGATGGTCGTGAAGAACGAGAAGACTATCGCGTCCTTGCAGGCAGCGCTGGTAACAGCCGAGGCTACGGTAAAAGAGCAAGCTCATCACGCCGACACCCGAGAAAAGCGTATTGCCGAGTTCGAAGCCCTCGTAGCCACATCAAATGAGAAGGTACACTTTCGAAACTTTGTACATATGCTTAAACCTTGAGTATATATTCGACCAAAAAAGTATATACCCCTGTAATAACTCAAAGTTCTATATGTAGGTGTCTGCGGCCGAAGCCGCTACCAAGGCCGTGACCGTACAATCATTCAACATCGCCCAAGAGCGTGATGCACTGAATAATGAGTTGACACAGGCGCGGACCAACCTGGAAGAGCAGGCTGCCTCATCGGATGAGAAGCTGAGCAAGATGGCCATAAGTTGTGCTAAGAGACTATGTCCTCCCCTGCTATCCGCTATAGCTGGACGTAGGTGGATAATTGGGCAAGGACTACGACTTGCTGTGAGCAAGGCCCTGGAAGCTCCACACTTACTGCAGGCATTCGCCAGGGTCGTATCCGATGGAATCGACCGTGGTAGACATGAGGGTTTGGTCAAAGCTGCAGAACTGATAGGCAAAAATGAAGACATCATGCAGCATCCCTACCACAACCCCTCAGCCGCGGATAATATGACCGCGTCCATGAATGCCTTGGCGGAAATCCAACACCCTCTCCTGGATGAGCTTGAGACACTTAGGGACGCTCCAAACGAGGTAATAATGTCCCGGCTGACTACGGATCCCATCCCTTTGACCTTGGCCACTTATGATTCCGCATCCAAAACAATGAAAGGCGAGAAACTGCTTGTAGAAGCATTGGATGCTATTGCGGTCAAAGCCCAGGATGGGAAGGATGCTCGTGGGGAGGTCCTCCGTGCTCTGATTGAAGAAGGGAAGAAGGACATAGGAGAATTCCTACCCCCTTTGTAATTTATCAGTTGTAAACACTTGTAATTTTATTCATCTGTGTACGTACACGGCTAAGACATATGTGAAATGACTTCCTTTTATATGGAAGTCCGTGATGACCACGGCCATTTTGTTATTTATTTTTGAAACTTGTGTATTTTCATTTTGTTTGAACATTGTATGCCAATACCGCATGACATGTCACGTCTTACACAAAAAGGGAAAATACCTACAAGCCTATAATTTACTAGACATGTGACGTGCGTCTTTACTATGCGGAGCACTGCGTGAGTACGGCATACGAAACTTACCACAACGTCTTGTGAGTAAGGTGTCTAGTAAGGATACATGATCCGTGCGGCTGGGGTTGCATCCCTCTTACGCGGAAAGTTGAATTAGTAGGTTCACTTAATCCTCTTACCCCGCCTGGAGGCGTATAGTACATGTACAGTAATTTGAATGAATGCATACGAATGAAACATGACATATTGTAATAACAACTAAAATTCATATGACTGACAAAAAGTCTAAAAAAATGATTTGCACGAAACAAGCCGTGGAGCTAGCTAGGCGCCACGACATTTTATTCATTACGTTTACATTTTTTGTTTGAACAAGAATGATAAGTCCTAAAAAACAAAAAAGGAACCTAAACAAAACATAAGAAGAAAAACAGATAAACCGCATGGTTCTTCATTAAAGCCACATGTAGCGAAGCACCCATGCGGAAGCCGTAGCTTTCAAAGATAGCACCTTTTGAGATTGGAGATGTTCCATGTGCGTTTTAGGTCGCGGCCATCCATGTCACGTAACTTGTACGCACCTCCTCCCAAGGCTTCCGTGACTTCATACGGTCCTTCCCATTTAGGGCCCAGCTTTCCTGTATTCTCCGCTCGACTTGCTTCGTTAGCACGATAGACATAATCTCCCGGTCGGAAAGAAACACCTTTGACCTTAGCGTCATAATAAGCCTTCATTTTAGCCTTGGACTTAGCCTCATTGATGGCTGCTACCTCCCTTTTTTCTTCCAACAGATCTAGGTTGATTCGCAGCTGCTCGTCGTTCGTAACGACATTAACCTCCGCCGTGTGAATGGTAGGCATTCCTATCTCTGCTGGTATAACAGCTTCAGTGCCGTAGGCCAATGCAAATGGAGTATCTCCGTTGGCTGTTTTGATCATAGTTCTATGCGCCCATAGCACATGTGGTAACTCATCGACCCATTTGGCACTTCGTTCATCCAGACGCGCCTTGATGCCATTTCCCAAGCTTCTGTTTGCTCGTTCCACGAGGCCATTTGTCTGCGGATGCTTAACAGATGCAAAGCGCCGCTTGATATTCAATGATGCACACCAGTCCTTGAATGGATTATCCGCGAACTGTTTACCGTTATCTGAGATGATTTCTCTTGGTAGGCCAAAACGGCACACAATATGCTCCCAAATAAACTTTTTAACTTGTTTGCCTGTGATGGATTTGACTGCCTTGGCCTCTATCCATTGTGTGAAGTAGTCCATCGCAACAATCAAGAATTTAACTCCCCCTGCAGCTACAGGAAATGGTCCTGCAATGTCGATTCCCCACTTATAGAATGGCCATGGGGACGTGATAGGCGTAAGCTCCTGCTGTGGGTGTCGCGGCACTGGCCTATGCACTTGGCAATCACTACACTTGCGAATCATGTCGCGCGCGTCCCTGTTCATGGTAGGCCAATAATATCCTGTCCGTAAGGCTCTAGCTACCACGGATCGTGGACCTGCGTGCATGCCGCACAACCCCTCATGTATTTCGCTGATTACATAGGCAGCCTGTCGTGGTCCAACACACCGCAACCACGGCTGCAAGAAAGAGCGCTTATAAAGAATACCTTCTCGGAGTTCAAAGTGTTGCGACATCCTTCTGATGCGCCGTGCTGCTTTTTCCTCGTCCGGAAGGGTCTCACTAGTCAGATAGTTGATGATCGGGGTCATCCATGTAGGTCCATCCTCCTCAACTATAGTAGCGACCTCTCCTTCTGTTATAGATTTCTCCTTGAGTATTTCCACCAAGACTTGTTTGGACAAGTGAGCGAAGCTCGTGGATGCGATCTTGCTAAGAGCGTCCGCCTTCTTGTTCTCGCATCTTGGCACCTGCTTGATGGAAAACTTGCTGAAAGCCGCGATTAGTGACTTGACTTTTTCCAAGTACCTGACCATCTTGTCCTCCTTAGCCACATATCCACCGAGAATATGGTTCGCAACAAGCCGTAAGTCCACGTAGGCCTCAAGGTTGCGGACTCCCATTCTAGCGGCGATTTTTAAACCCGCAATTAATGCTTCATATTCCGCTTCGTTGTTGGTGGCCGTAAACTCAAAACGAAGGGCGTACGTGAACTCCATTCCTTCCGGATTTGTGAGAATGAGACCAGCTCCGGACCCATCCGTACACGAAGATCCGTCCGTAAATAACACCCATGGTTCTGTTGGAGTCTCGTCTTGTTTAACGATTGTCCCTTCCTCATCCGGCTTCTCAATCAGAAAATATGCCAAGATCTGGCCTTTCACAGCCGTCCTTGGCCTATAAGATATATTGTGCTCCCCCAATAAGATTCTCCATTTGTGTAGCCTCCCTGCCACATCCGGTCTAGAAATGACCTGCTTGATTGGTTGGTCCGTAATTACTACAATTGGGTGCGCCTGAAAGTATCGGCGGAACCGCTTTGTAGCAAATACTAGTGCCAAAACCAATTTTTCCATAGAGGAGTAATTCAGCTCCAGCCCTTGTAATGTCCTAGTTATGAAGTAGACCGGAGTTTGAACTGTATCTCTATCTGTCATGAGTACCGCGCTTATTGCGCCATGAGTGGCTGAGAGATACATAATGAGTTCCTCCTTTGACCGGGGAGCTACTAGCATAGGGAGAGATGCAAGGTGCTGCTTGAGTTGGCCAAAAACTTCCTCGGCTTCCTTTGTCCACCGGAAGTCTCCCTTCCTAATGCACTTCTTGAGTGTCTTAAACAGGGGTAATGACTTTTTTGCGGATTTGGATAGGAACCTGTTCAGCCCGGCCAGTTTTCCATTTAAGGATTGCACCTCCTTCCGTGTCTGAGGGGATGGCAGTTGTATCACTGCGTCCGTTTTATCCGGGCAAGGTTTGATGCCGTTTGGATCAATCAAATATCCAAGGAACATTCCCTCCGTTGCCCCAAACGTACATTTCTTTGGATTTAGTTTCATGTTAATCCTCCTCAGTGTGTCGAATGTCTCTTGGACATCCCAGAGAAGTGCATCCTCCGTATGACTTTTTATGACTAAGTCATCCACATAGACTTCCAGGTTGCGGCCTATTTGTGATTCAAAAGCCTTGTCCACAAGCCGCTGGTATGTAGCACCGGCGTTCTTTAGTCCAAACGGCATTTTCGTATAGCAATATACGCCCTGACTCGTATGGAACGCCGTTTTTCTGCATCCTCCTCCGCCATCTGGATCTGATGGTATCCTTTATATGCGTCCAAAAAACACTTAAAAGGATATCCACATAGGGATTCCACCTTCCAGTCAATTTCCGGTAACGGGTAACAATCCTGTGGGCAGGCCTTGTTCAGATCCGTGAAATCCACACACATGCGCCAACTTCCGTCATGTTTTTTGACCATGACCGGATTGGATAACCACTCGTGGTAGTATACCTCGCGCATGATACCTGCGTCCACTAGTTTCCGTACTTCCTCCAGTATCACTCGACTGCGCTCAGGCGCCTGGCCGCGCTTCTTTTGCTTGATGGGTTGGTACCCCTGGCGGATCTGGAGCTTATGTTCTGCTATCGCACGTGGCACGCCTGTCATATGCTTTGGCTCCCATGCGAATATATCTAGGTTTGCACTTAAAAGAGAGCACATGGCCCTTTTGTCGTTATCCGAGAGCGCCCCGCCTATGGATATCTCTTGTTCCGGGTAGTCAGGATGAATTGCCACCTTCCAATTGGGAGGTGGTGATCCATCCTTGGGTGGAACAGGTGGAGCCGGGGTTGTCACGGTATGACACTCGGATGCTGGTACGATTGTGTTTTAAATGGTGACAATTCCTCCCTCAACAGGGAATTTAATCATTCCGTGTGCCGTGGAGGGTACCGCCCGTATAGCCAGAATGCCTGGTCTGCCTATGATCCCATTGTACGAAGAATGTGAGCGTATCACCATGAAGTTCATCCACGCCGTAGTGGAGTGTTCCTCATTACCAATGGTTACAAGCAGACGCAGTTGCCCTATCGGCCAGATGGTGTCTCCACTAAAGCCAGTGAGCGGCGCCGTGACCGGTACTAATTGGCTTCTTATTTCTGGGCATAACTGCACAAAACAGTGTTCATACAGTACCTCTGCTGACGACCCTCCATCCACATACATGCGACGAACATTATGTGTTCCAATGCTTATCTCAATAGTTAGAGGCGCATCAATCACATCGCTTGCTGTGATGGGAGGGAATGAGATTTCCCTGCCGCGTGAAAATTTTTGGCCAACTTTCTGCCTCGTGCGGCGTTGTCTGGATTGGATCATGTATATGGTCGAAGGTTTGTCCTTTTGGGGATCCTTCTTATCATATTTCTTGTTGTCTTTTCCATCCTTCCAATCCTTAACTAAGTGCTTGAGTTTACCCGATTTGATCAGTGACTCAATGTGCTTCTTGAGCTGGATACACTCCTCCGTACCATGGCCCTTGTCATTATGGAACTCGCAGAAGCGATTTACTTGCCGACTAATGTAGAGATTTACTAGTTGAAAAAGTTCGTTTCTCGGTATCTTCTCGAATTGATTTCCGGTTAATTGTGTGAGATTAGTTGTTCTTGGTGAAACAAATATTTTTGGATTTGGTAAAATAAATGTGCAAGACTTAATAATAAAGGACAGGAAATTAAAACTAAAACTAGTTGAAACGTAAACGGTGCAATATTTAAAACGTTAAAAGTAAATGACGTGAAATTAAATGACGTAAAATTAAAACTTAACGAAAAGTAAATTGACAATTAAATAAAAATGCAAAACGAATTAAAAATGAACTAAAAATAAAACGAGAGAAATTGCCACTTTAACTAAAACAAAACAAAACAAAAATACCCAATCGGAATACACCCGATCGGAATCCCAACGGAATCCGATCAGAATGTACCCATCAGAATGATGCATGATCGGAATGTTAAAAGAGTCCAGATCGGAATGTAGACAAACTCCATCCGGTCGGAATATTAAACAAAGGGTCCCAATCGGAATGTTGAAAATAGACTACAATCGGAATGTTTAAACTAAAACCAAATCGGAATGCTAAAAGGAATGTAAAAGGAATGCTGATAGGAATGCTGATAGGAATTCAAATAGGAATGCTAATAGGAATGCTAATAGGAATGCTGATAGGAATGCAGATAGGAATGCTGATAGGAATGTAAATAGGAATGCTGATAGGAATGTAAATAGGAATGCTGATAGGAATGTAAATAGGAATGCTGATAGGAATGCCGATAGGAATGCTGATAGGAATGTAAATAGGAATGCTGATAGGAATGCAAATAGGAATGCTAATAGGAATGCTGATAGGAATGCTGATAGGAATGCTGATAGGAATGTAAATAGGAATGCTGATAGGAATGCTGATAGGAATGCTGATAGGAATGCTGATAGGAATGCAAATAGGAATGCTAATAGGAATGCTGATAGGAATGCTGATAGGAATGCTGATAGGAATGTAAATAGGAATGCTGATAGGAATGTAAATAGGAATGCTGATAGGAATTTTGATAGGAATGTAAATAGGAATGCTGATAGGAATGTAAATATGAATGCTGATAGGAATGTAAAACTCTTTTCCAATCAAGATGATTGGAATGTAAAAGAAATGTATAAAAGGAATGTAAAACCCTTTTCCAATCAAGTGATCAGAATAAGGTGATGGTGCTGGTCGGAATGAGCAAATCGGAAAAGGGTTTAATACCCTTTCTGATTACTCTCTTGATCCGAAATTTAAGCAAAAGGTAATAAGCTACTAGATAAGCTGAAACCAAAACTTAAACGAATCTAATGTGAAAAAGACTAAATAAGCTCAAATTACAACTTTTCCAAACTTAATATAAACAAACTTTTAAATCAAACCATAAAAAGATGAACTTTTTAAGCACGAAAACATTAGTGAACAACACGGATCATATAATTCGCACCAAAAGTAAACTAGAATCAAGAAAGGAAGATGAGAGATTTAAACAAGAAAAGTAAAGATTCAAGAACAATAAATGAAACTTACTTGAAAATTAAATGATTAAAGGTGCATAACAAGAAATTAAAGTGCAAGAAATGAAATAACAAGTATAAAAATGGTGGAAGTGGTGGTTTGTCAAACCACCCAACAACATGAAAATGAAACTAGGATCATCTATATATAGGGGTGATTAGGGAGGAGCTTAGGAAGCTTCCTCCCTCTTTCCTCTTTGCCTTAATTGCACACTTAAGTCCTTTTCTTCTTTATCTTTTGTTAATCTTGGACTTTGTCTAGGGATTTCTTCAAACTTGTCTTGTATTTTCTTTATAAATAAGACTCGAGTTCTTCAGCTGTTAGTAAACTTACGTCTTTTGACTTTTTCTTCGATAAATCTTCAGAATTGGTCTTGGACTTCCGTTCTTTTTCCACTCTTGATCTTTGGACTTCATCTTTCGTCTTTTTCTTCAATAAAAGCCCGTGAATGCCGTGTTTTCTCCACTTTTCACCTTTTCGTCCTAAATCACAACAAAAACACAAACCACGCATAATTCCGACATAAATGACATAAAATACACGTTTTGGCTCGGTTATTATTGTAATTAAGTGGTAAAAAGGATGGGTGTTTTCACACCTATCAAATCCCCTACACTTAACCATTGCAATTTTCTCATGCAATGCATTAGTTACAAAGCATGTTTACATTTTTCATCAAAATCAATCCACGTTGGCCTTTATTAAAGAGATAGAAAATTATAAACATACAAAGTAAAGAAATCAAAAACATACCTTGGGTTTTGAACATGTCGTGAATGATCATCATCCTCAAGTTTTCACTTTCTCCAAACCAAGCTTAGAAATGAGATCATTGTTATTATAAGTTAGTAAACTAACACGAACTCATGTGGGCCAATTATTCACTTAGACTCCCTTATTCATAGGGGTATCTCTTATATTTTATTGTTGTCTTGGATGATCACGAGGATGCATTTTTGACTTATTTCGATAGTTATTTAGTCTGAAAATAAAGTGAACGATTTAATCAATAGTTAGCTAAAGGACAAAATCTTTTAAAACTGCTTCTCGGGACCTCATAAAGTTCATATCTTGGCATAACTTGCTTCGCGATTTGAGACCTTTCTCGGACCGATATTTGGCAGCGACTTCATACTTCAAATCTTTGAGAGACGTTCATGAAATAATGGCCTTCTCTTCATAATAGGATTTCTTCTCTTGAAGTTTTGAGAGATTCATACTTGGACCACGACTTCTTCATTTTTCTCCAATCTTTATTTTGGACTTTGATATACAACGATCCGCCTCCTTTTATGACTTGGGTCTATTTATCCTCATACCTTGCTAGGGTCTTTTCGGATGCACTTCTCCATGACTTTTAGGGAGTATTTGCTTTTCGTCGTGTGTCTCGATCCTTCATATTGATTTTTGATAAATGATTCTTCACATCACTTTAGGATCTTTAGCAACAAAATGTAGCCCTCATGCCTTGTTAGGGCCTTTTCGGACTCGCCAATCTTCGCATCCCGCTTCAATAAGTTATGCCTTGGCTATGAACTCTAATCCGTACCGAGCAACTTTTAAACGATCTTGGGCTAGAAGCTAAGTAACTTTTCAAATCGTACAACCTTATTTATTGCAGATAAATTATTAGCAAGTGATGGGAGAATAGGCTTATAATTAACTCACATAAATTCACGAAAGAATACCAAACTTATAATTGACTCTATCATCTCTCGTTCTCCACAGTTTAAAATCTCAAGGAATGAGACTCGTGGATGCTTAGCCTATTAAATCAAAGTTATGGGTTTTCTAGTCGCCTATAGGATCTTGCAAATTCTTAAACTTTTTCAAGTTTAGAAATCGCATTTTAAAGTTTCCTTGATAAACGACTCTCTAGGATCAATTATAGGAACTTGTGAAAAGTTCTTGTTCTTAACCCGTGAGAGTTAAGACTTTCGCGTTTTATAGCTCCCTATATAAAAGCCTAGCAAAACTTGACTTAAACACGTTAAGGGTACTAGCTAGAGTAACTTAGATAAGTAAACTCGGGTTGAGTCAAAAGATTCACAACGTTTGAAAATTAAAACCACTTTATTAAAGATTTATTCTAGCAAGGAAAGAAAATAACTATACAAAGGGAAAAACAACTTATACAATTAGGCCAAAATAGATTAAAAATTTTTGAAAAATGTCGAAAAATCGATTTTCCGGTTAAAATGAGGACAAATACAAGGAAAAGGCCACTTAACTTCGATAGAAGTCCCCCTACACTTAATATAAACATTGTCCTCAATGTTTAAGCATGTGGGAGTAAACTCCCCTACACTTAGGACATTGTGCACGTTGTTTAAATCTCGCTAAGAAAGGGACAACTAAAGAGATTCCTATTTTAATATTGGAAAATATAAAATAGTGAATCGAAAAGAGTTTAGGATAGAACTGGGAAGAAGGGAACACGGAATCACGGTTCATCAAAAGTCATCAAGAGTGTGTCTTAGAAGCTCTAATCCCTGCACATGATAAGAAAGAAAGCAAGAAACACCACGGGGCTCCCCCTACACTTATGGTGAAAATAGATAGATAATTGGGTTGCCTCCCAAAAAGCGCTTGTTTTTGTTAACCGAGTCACGAGCCTGACTCGCCCCCGAATTAAATAGTCCATGGGGAAGCCTCGAATGTAATACCGGGATCAAAGACCTTGTCCTCGTTCCCGGTTGACATCAACAAAGGAGAGGCGGGGGGGATAAGTCTTGAATGGGAGAAAGGTTCTTTCAACATACGAAAAGTATGTGAAATCATGGTCCACGGGAGGTGGGGTGGGTAAAGTAAGCATATTGTCCTCCCCCAAAGACAATGGATGCTGAGCAAGCGGCAAAGCCGTATTGTTATCAATCATAGCATAATCAAGGTCACCTCCCGGGTCAAAGCACTCATCCTCCGTGATAGTGGCTAAAGGGGAGGATGAAAGGTGCTCGGGAGGGGGACTTGGGACAATATCTTCCTGCAGCAAATTATCAAAAATAATGTCCCCTCCATATCATCGTCATCATTACCTGGTGGTATGGAGTGAATGTCAATTTCTTCCAGCAATGGGTCGTTATCTTCAACGGGAGGAATATATGGAGGCAAAGACTCGGAAAGAGGAGGAGAAGTTGATGAGACTGCATTTATACATAGTCTCATCGTCTAAATCGGGCTTAAAATGCTTAAAATATCATCAAAATACCCAAATATATGCTTGTGTTTGTTCATTGTGTATTTTAGGTACGGATATCGTGAAATCAACAAATGATCAAAGGAATCAAGCAAAAACGAACACGGGAAACGAAGCCGCACAAAGAACCGGACCCGATTCATGAATTTCCATTCAAGTCCTTGAAGTTTTGAAGATTGGCAAGATTGGTCCCTCATCTTTTGAAGACTTGTCATTTTAAACCCTTGCAAAACCCAAATATTACATGATGGTCCCTAAAATGTCAAGATATTACATTATTGGCCCTTGAAGATTGCATTTATTACACCATTAGCCCTTAACCAAAGTTTGGAAAAAGCTTGTGCCATATTTGACAACTTATGCAAAGTTGGTATAAAAGGAAAAGCAAAGTTTGGGCTGTGACACTTTAAAAGACAAGGAAAGGAAAAGCAGGGGACCATTTTTGTCCAGACACAAAACATTATCCCACCACTCATAAGCCGCCACGTCATCCACTACCACACCACAACCAATTAAATCCCTCCCCTCGTCCACCTCACCCATCCACTTTGTTCTTAAAAAAACTGATTAAGTTAATCAGTTATTAAAAGTGTGGGAAACATAGTTTTTAAAAATTAACCACCCCTAAACCTAATTAAAACATACACAATACACACACCTAAGAACAAACCCTAATCCTCTAATTTCTCCAAATCAAAGGGGAAATCTCCCAAACTTAGCAGATCACTGATTAACACCCTTCTCACCATATCCCACAAGCAAACAAACCATCACCTTCACCAAACCGGGCCCCACAGCTTCCCCTGCTTCTCCATATTTAGCAAATATGGAATCACTTCAGAAAATCAACGACTCCAAACGTTTTTCTTGGTCCCCAAGACCATTTTAACGTCCAAAGATCAAAGACAACAGCTGTCAATCACATGGGGCACAAACAAGACCAATTTCAAAATCAGTCAATGGGCAAAATCGGATTTTTTTGTATTAGGGTTTTTAGCTTTGCATTATTTTATTCAGTAGCCTAGAATGTTCTACTTTGATGTATATAAGGAGCTTGCAACTTGTGCAAATCCCTTGTTCTAGTTTTTGTAAGAAATTAATTTTATTAATGAAAATGAAAGGATTAATGTTTTTACAATTTCTGAGTTCCTGTTTAGTGTAATATGTATTTTCATTGCAAGTTAGTTAAAGTAGTTTCATAAGGATTCTTGTTTCACAGTTTGGTTTTCAAAAAGGATTTGGTTTCATAGTGTTAGTAGTAAAACGTTTCTGATTTTGAAAGGAAAATGATTTTAGGTTAAAACGTTTTTTTTACTTGGACTTCCTGAAATCCTCAATCACACTGAAGTGATAGTGGATTTGTGTTGAGAATTTCACGACTTGCCATTTGGTTTTTATAAGTTTAAAGGTTTTAAAGTTTTGTGGTTTGAAAAATTAATTTTCCATTTTTTTTCTCATCATAAGCTATAAGCCATAAGCCTAGCTTATAGCTCATAGTGATTTGTATCATATCACTTTCATTTTGTTGCTTGGCAGGTTCACAAGGATATTCAGTCTCTTATTCTCCATTTCATGTCATCACTTTTTTTTTGAAGATATTGGTGTTTTTCTCTACATCAGCCAACTCACAAGCTAAAAGCATAAGCCTCCAGCTTATAGGAGAAGGCCTCAACTGGCCTTTGTGTGGTTGGATGTTAACCACACAAGGTAACGGGCTTGAACCCTCCTAGAAATAGAGTTTATGTGATATTTTTGTGATTTTGCATGATTTTGAGTTTGACTTGTTTAATTGCTCATTCATCTGTTTAATCTTGCTTGTTTAGTTGTTATATGCATGTTTGAGTAGTTATTGATCAGTTAAGATAGGATTTAAAAGCTTTTGGTTTGTTAAAGTTTGATTTCTGAAAATAAGGGGGTGTTTGGATTTGTGTTTTATCTGATTAAGGTGACATAAGTTTGGGTAAAAACAGGTTTTACACACCTTATTTGTTAGTTGGTAGTGTTCTCAGTCTTTAGTCCCAGTTTAGATAGGATTTTAAGCAAACTTGCATGTTCAAAACTTAACATACATAGGGCAAATCAGTAAACCATCTTTCTGTTTTGTTTTAAGTATAAACTTTCTTGAAGTTTTGAAGATTGGTAGAGTATAGGTTAAATCAGTATTGAGAGCTTGTGATTTGTGCCTTTGTTAGGTTTTGTGTAAATCTTGGTCACTTGAATCTCATTCAATAGCCATTTGCATCAGCAAACACACACAGCCCTCATTATTTGCCCACACTTGCTGAATTTTCTTGAATTTTGGTGTTTTTTTTACTTGGAGTTTGTGTTATTTTTGCATTACTTAGACTCCTCACTTGCCAAAGCAAGTGAGGGTGCCGTTTGTGCCCAAAAACAGCAAGAAACAAGCCTAAAACAAGCAAAAACGAGCCCAAATCAACCCAAAACGAGCCAAAAATCCATACAGCAAGTATTTTCTTTGTTGTCCGAGAACGACCATATTTTTTTTGTTTTTTTAGTGTTGTCCGATATCGGACAACACTGATATTGGACAAACCCTTTGTCTGGTAGGATCTTGGACAACACTAAAGTACTCCACCATGGGGTACTTTGGGGTACTTTCATTTTTAGCCAATTTTTTTAGTTTTTTTTTTTACTTTTTCATTTTTCCCTTGTTAATTTAGTTAAAAAAATATTTTTAGAAAAATAATATTTATTTTTAGCGTTATTTTATTATTTTTATTATTATTTTAGTTTAAAAAGTGTTTTTAGCCTTTTAAAAATAGAAAAATAGTTTTAAAAATTTTGGAAAAATACTTTTAGTCTTTAAATAATATAAGTAACTTATTAGTTCAATAAAATTATATTTTGGGCATTTTGTTAATTATATTTAATTTTAGGGCTTTAATTAGCATTTAAAATTGAATATTAAATTAATAAAAGGTTTTAAAATATATTTGTTGGATTTTTATTCTTATTTATATTATTTTGGACTTAGTTTAAACTTTTAATTAATTTTTAGGTTTTTTTTTTAATTTCGTCGCGTTTTACGTAATTACGTTCGCGTTTTACGTCATTCGTCGTAGTGTAATCGTAGCGTAACTCGTCTTTACTTTTTCTCTTCTCAACCAAAAACGTCACTAATCCAAACTTGATTTCATATATATTGGCACATTAATCCACACACCTCCTTCGAGAACGAACCCGCACTTATTCGGTTTTACGTTTTTCCTAAAGCGTAAGACTTAATATTTGCCACTCATACGCGTTTTTCCTAAAACGTGTACGAAAAACCTACATCAATCTTTTGGCGCCGCTGCCGGGGAGGTGTTTAGTGTGCCATTATTATTAGTATCGTGTTTGTGTGAGTAGTGCGTTTTTTCTTTTCATTTTTTTTGAAAAGCGTACATAACGTACATACTCATTTTTCTTATTTTTCCTTAATATATTATAGTATCCAAATAAATCGTGTTTAATTTTCCTAAATTAAACACAAAACAATCTTTTACTATATTGTAGATATATTGGTTTTCGTTTTTTGTGAATATATTATTACTATATTTAATAACTAAGATTTACCCAGTTAAAAATTATCGTTCTAGTGTTCTCTTCGAATTGAAAAACTTGTGTTTAATGTGTGACTCAGTTTTATTTTGGTGGAACAAAAAGGTTGTCGTTGTAGTATATGAAAATGTGCAAAACAATTAAAGTAAAATGGCGTTAAAATAAAATCTAAATCTAATTAAACATAAAGGTGCGATATTTAAAACTTTGAAAAGTAAAATGACTAGAATTAAAAGCGTGGCGGAAATCAAAATTAGACAAGTATTAAAAACGTAAACTAAAAATTTAACAAGACAAACAAGAAAAACTACTAGATCGGAATGCGTTCCGATCTTACCAATCGGAATGTTAACTTACACTTAATCGGAATATGGAGAGGAAGACCAATCGGAATATGTCACTTACCCAAATCGGAATATCCAAACAATCCCCAATCGGAATATAAACTAACCTCTGATCGGAATATGGTGTGACCTGGTCGGAATGCTAATCGGAACCCCTATGATCGGAATACTGTCACTAGTCCCAATCGGAATAACCAATCAACACCTCAATCGGAATATGGAAGAACCCCCCTATCGGAATACTGTCACTTACCCCCAATCGGAATATTCAACCAACCCTGATCGGAATACCAAGAATCTCCCAAGATCGGAAAGTTAAAACCCTTTTCCGATTTGTACCAATCGGAATCCGTCGGAAAAAGTACAAAATAAGCTAGAAAAATAAGCTATGAATCTAACAAGCACTAGACGAAAAACTTAAGGTAAACCGTGTAAAAATAAGCTACGATACTGAAAGTTAACAACTTTTAAGACACGAAAAAGATAAGCTTTAAGAAAACAACTTTTTATATAAAAATAACTTTTATAAAAACTATATAAACTTGAAAATAAACCAAATAAGCTATGAAAATAAGAGATTTAAAACAATCAAAAGCATAAAAATCAAATCTTTAAACAACTTAAAAAGATAAAAACGTGTAAATCAAAGATTAAAGAAAGGTAGAAGAAGATTAACAAGATAAAGTAAAGGTGCAAGTAATTAAAAGGAACACTTACTTGAAATTAAAGGTAATTAAAGGTGCAAAACATGTATTTAAATGTGCAAGTAATTAAAGGTGCATAAAATAAAGGTGGAAGAACTAGTTTGTCAATCTAGCCAACAAGAATAAATGAATGAATAAGAGGGGTATTTATAGGTGATAGGGGAGTGGTTAGAGGAAGCTTCCTCTCCTTCTTCCTTTTCTTCTTAATTGCCCACTAAGTCCTTCCTTCTTAATCTTTTTGTTAATCTTGGAATGTGATGACTTTTGGCTCGGGATTTCTTTGGACTCGTCTTTTAATTCTTCGATAAATAAGACTTGAGTTCCTCGTCTTTAAGTAAACCTCCGTCTTTCGACTTTTTCTTCGATAAATCTTCAGAATTGGTCTTGGACTTCCGTTCTTTTTGCACTCTTGACTTCTTGACTTCGTCTTTCGTCTTTTTCTTCAATAAAAGTCCGTAAATGCCCGTGAATTCCCGTGTTTTCTCCTCTTTTCACCTTTTCGTCCTAAATCACAACAAAAACACAAACCACGCATAATTCTGACATAAAAGACATAAAATACACGTTTTGGTCCGGTTATTTTTGTAATTAAGTGGTAGAAAAGATGTGTGTTTTCACACATATCAATATTGTATCTACGTAAGAACAATAAATATACAAGTACTCCAAAAGCGTGAAAACGCAACCTTGATTCGGGATTTCATCACTCGATCATTGTATTCGAATCCAAAGCAAAAGTTTAAAGGCAAAATAGATAAATACTTTCGTGAGGCTTAATTTCAATTAACACAAACTATAAGGTGGGTATAAGGCGGTTGTATTTCACGACCTAAGGGAAAAAGGCTCTTAAGTGCTTAGCGCCGCCTCGTTTCCCCCGCTTGCTTGTGCGTGTTTTGAGAAAGAAGGCTAATCGAGGGTTTGCCGCCCAAGTATTATCTACGTGTATTATATTTGCTTGTTTTCAAGATTAAACCCTCTTGAACGTTTTGGTGTTCCACCAACGTTCTAAAGTCATCGAGAACGTTCACTCCACGTGATCGTTTTCGTTCTTTGAGGCTCCTTTAATCGAGAAATTCGATTTGAGGGGAGATTTGTAGATTTGTGTCTACGTAATACATTCAAAAATACAAAAAAATAATTAAAAAAACGATCAAAAACCAAAAAAAAAATTTGAAAAATCGAAAAAACCGCAAAAAGAATCTTCTTTGCTACCCCCATTCTACGTTTAGTGCATGCGCACTCGATCGAAGGATTATTCCAATTCTAGTGAAGCTTCGAATCGACGCAATCGTAATCGAAGGAATCGACGACGTAGACGAGAATTAGAAACCGACGTTCCTAATATCGTTGTTGAAGAAACCATAGACGAGATGGCCGACAATCGTTCGATGATGGAATTGCTCCAAGCGCCCACCGAGGGTTATGGAGACGCGATCGTAATTCCTGCTATCGAAGCGGAGAATTTTGAGATTAAGAGCGGAATTCTTTCGTTAATCCAAGCTACGAAGTTTCGAGGTCGTGAAGCCGATAATCCTCACGACCATATTCGGAATTTTGATCGTCTTTTGGCCACGAGCAAGTTTAAGAACGTCGACACTGATGTCGTCAAGCTTATGCTTTTTCCGTACTCGCTCGATGGTGCCGCCAAGGATTGGTACGATAAAGAGCCACCTAATTCGATAACTACGTGGAAGGATCTCGTTTCCAAGTTCGTTAATTATTTTTTCCCACCGTCTAAGACAATGTTTTTCAAGAATGAAATTACGAAATTTGAGCAAAAACCGAATGAATCTTCTAGAGACGCGTGGGATCGTTTTAAGGAATTGCTTAGGCAATGTCCTCACCATGGTTTTTCCGAGTTGCACCAAATCGATACGTTTTACAATGGTCTTAATTTTCAAGAACAAGATTCGTTGAATTCCGCCGCCGGTGGCAACTTTTTGTGTAAAACTCCGAAAGATGCATTGATAATTATCGAAAACCGATCCAAGGTTTACCAACTCCGCAACGCACCGAGTGTTGCCAATGTCGCCAATGTTAGTAGTTCTAATCGCGACATTGAGAGAGTTGATGCGAAAGTCGATAAGTTGACGAATGTGTTTACGTCTTTTCTCGTTGAAATGCAAAAGAAAGACGCTCCCGCTACGGTGAAAGCAGTTGAGGTTTCGTGTACGTTTTGTGGTGGACCTCATAATTATTACGAGTGTGCGGCTACGGATGGCCAAACGTCGAATGTGAGTGCGTTAAATGGAAACAACAATTTTCAAAATCAAAATAACGCGGGTCCATCACAACAAGGCAATTATAACCAAGGCAACAATTTTCAAAACCGAAACAATTTTCAAGGAAATAATCAACAAGGAAATTTTTCGAATCAAAATCAAGGATCAAGGTCGTAATATAACTTGGCAAAATCGAGACAATAATCAAAACTCGAATTTTTCAAACAACAACAATCAAGGAAACAATTTTTCAAGTGGGAATCAAGGAAATTTTCAAAGAAGTAATCAAAACCAAGGGAACTTTAATTCAAACCAAAATAGTTCGTCAAACGATTTTCAAAATTACATGAAAACGAATGAGGCTAATATGAGACGATTAGAGGGAGAAGTTGGTACTTTGAAAAACGACTTTTCTAATACATTGAAATTGCAAAACACGAAGATTGAGCAAGGGCAAATTGATATAAAAAAGATGTTTTCGGCCATAATGAACAAGTCCTCGGGTGCGTCATCGAGTTCGTTACCTAGTGACACCGTTGCAAATCCGAAGGAACAATGTAAAGCCGCCTCTTCTCGTGAGAAAGGTCGTGTGATTACCCCTAACCTTGATGGATTTCGAGTTGTTCCTTCTTCTCAACCCTCGACTTCTAAGACGTCTTATTGTTCTAAAGTCGATGGGGTGAACGTGGCAACCAAGGAAAAGAGTGCACACCCTCGTGTACCTCAAATTCCATCCACGGTTCAAAAAGAGAGTTTTGTCGACCTTACCAGAGTAACCCTTGAAGAAACTTGTGCATCGATCCTTCTTAAAAAACCCAAAAGGCGTATGCCGAGAAAGGAAAAGGATCCGGGCCAATTTCTACTACCTTGTGATTTTTCCGAGATTGAGGGATGTTTATCCCTTGCCGATTTAGGTGCTAGCATCAATCTCATGCCTCATTCTCTTTGGAAATTAATGAGATTTCCTTCACTTACCCCCACGAACATGAAAATCGAGCTTGGAAATTGTACGCCACTTATACCAATTGGAATAGCCGAGGATGTCTATGTCAAAGTTGGAAAGTTTGTTTTTCCCGCGGATTTCGTCATATCCGATTACGAGTGTGACCCTAAATGTCCCATTATTTTAGGCCGACCATTCTTATCGACGGCTAGAACCGTAATCGACGTTCACGAGTGGAGGCTTACTATGAGATATGGGGATGAGAAAATAGACTTTTTCGCTAGAAAATCCCAAGGATTTAATGAGAATGAAAAAACCGAGGTTTCAAAACCTAATGATTCAAATCCTAATGATTTCAAAATGTTCACTTTAGCGGAAAGAATGAAGCTTGATGCATGTTTTGAAAGAATTAAGAAAAACGGTTTTAAAGATGATGATTTTAATGATAAAGAATACGTGTACCTAATTCAAAAGGGTATGAGTAAATTTATGGATGAAAACTCACTTTGGGATGTTTTTAGCGAAACAAGTGAAACACCAATTCCAAAGGGCGACGTTAGTGCCTTCACGACAAAGACCAAAATGGGCTCGCCTTCACCACCTTCGAAGGACCACGTCTTTGAGGCTTCAACTTCTAACTCCATCGAAGTGCCTCCTTTGCCTAGCCCAACACCCGTTGAGGCTAAAGGGTTTATCGACATCGATCCTCTCGTCTTAGAAAAATCACCTAAGCATAGTCATTCGACTTGTAAGTCTATGGTTGTGAGTGCTCACATCGACTATTTCTTTGACGATGACGATGGCGATTTTGCCGAGCTTGATCACGTACTTCGACATCCACATGCAATTTTTGATTCTCCAAAGAAGAAAAATGTGAAGTACGATGATTACGAGTTTGATCCCGAGATTGAGGAAATCATTGAATGAGAGCTAGCTCTTATTCCTTCACTTCCCCCTACGAGTGAGGTCGATCTTTCCAAAATCGAGGATGAACTTAATGAGTTGGAACGTCTTATTTTCGACGACGAACCAACTCATGTGACCACCAAAAATCCAATTCTCGAGGAGTTACCTAATCAACACTCCTCAAATGAGAATTACGTTTACCACATTCGTGAGGATTTAACTTATCAACAATCCCCACAAAAGAATGATGGTTTCGTGCTTGATCGTGATCTTTTCGAGAGAGTTTCTAAGATACTCAAGGAGGAGAATGACAAACCTTGGTTTGACAAGCCTATCTTTGATGAAGAAATCGATGAGATCGACGTTCATGAGGATGACGAGTATGTTGACCCCGAGGGGGCGGTGTTCTTTATTGACAAACGTTTTGAGAACTTATACAATCCACCACCCCCTAACCGTGACTTAAATGTGAGGATTTTTAGCGCGACTAATTTTAAATTTGACACGCCAAATATTTTCGACATTATCAAATCGGGTTTTCATAAAGAGTTTAAAAACAATGAAAAAGGAAAAGATTTTAAAAATGTTTTAAAAGATTTTTCTACATGTTTAACTCCGTCATCACCGCATGTTATGAGTGCTACCACCTCGTCTACTCCTTTTGACGACGGTTGGTGTGGTTTTAGTGTGGGGGAAGCCCCAAATGTTCCCTCACATTTCTCCACCGAGGACGAGATTTACGATCCCGGAATTGCTTGTAAAGAGAAATCTCGGTCTTCCACCGATGCAATAAATGGAAAATCTTTTCGTTTGCTTCGTGTGAGTCTACCTCGAGTAGCTCATAAGTTTGACTTACCCATTGCCCCACCTTTCTATTTCTCATCTCTTTTCTTCTACCCCATTGGGGTTCATGTTGGAGTAGCGTTGTTTCGTCTTTCATCCGAAAACGAGGACGCTATCTTTAACCCCGGTATTCGTGTATCGGGTTTTTAAAGTACTCCATGTACTTTTGGGCATTGTTTATCATGTAAGCCCCACAAAAAATGACTAAACCAAGATTATCCCTAAATGATCACATTTATGGGGATTCGAGTCGAGCTTTTGACTCGGTTATCAAAAACAAGGTGCCTCGTGGGGGATTCTCATGCTTATCCTTGTAAATATTATCGCTTTCTTAGTTTAATGTAACGAGGGGACTTGTGCTCTTCCAACCTTTGTTCCGTGGTTGTTTGTGATTGTGATTTATTAGGTTCATCGACATCATTGAAGCCTCTCGTGTTCGTTTTACGGATCCCTCGAGCTTCGGTCGTTGCCTTTGGAGATTCCGATATCCGATGATATCCTTTTATGTTCTAACGTTTATCTTATTAGCATAATTCATAAACGGCTTTTAGGTTATTCGTTTTACCCTTTCCATGCTCGAGATTAAGCATTCGACTTCGTCTCTAGTATGTGAGTGTTTACACCCCTAGACTCCAAACATTGAGGACAATGTTTAGTTTTAGTATGGGGGGTGAGTAGATACTTGATTGCGGTAAATTACACCCCTTTCTTTGCCTTAGGAAAAACAAAGAGAAGAAACGTAAAGTAGCGGTAAGTATCGAGTGACGGTTTAGGAAAACCGTGCACTAATGACCCTCAATCACTTAAAAAAGATGAAAAGATTCGTTTCCCAAGGAGGTATGGTGTTGTGAATTAACTTGTATTTCTTTGAGATTAATATTGATGAGATGGAAGACGGTTTCTTGGAAATTATACTATGACGTGAAAAACGAAAACGTAAAACCGTAGAAAAATCACTAAAATTAAAAATTATTAAAACCAAAAACAAAATCAAGAAAAAGATTAAAAAGACTAAAACAAGTCTAAAATAATATAAATAAAGACAAAAATCCAATAAAGATATTTTAAAACCTTTTATTAATTAAATAATTAATTTTAAATGCTAATTAAAGCCCTAAAATTAAATTTAACTAATTCAAAGGTCTAAAATATGATTTTATTGAACAATTACTTAACTTATATTATTAGAAGACTAAAAAGTAATTTTCTAAAAATTAAAACTTATTAAAACTATTTTTAAAACTCTAAAAAATGATTTAAAATAAATAAAAACTAATTAAACTTAAAATAATTATAAAAATAAATCTAAAAGTTATAAAAATAATCTAAAAATGGAAATAGTCCCAATTAATGACAAAGAACCTAGGAAAAATGAAAAAAGAAAGAAAAATAAAATTTTGAAAATTAATTAATAAAATAATATTAAAACACTTAGTTGCGCCGCAACTAGGTGGGTCTTGCGCCGCAACAAGTGTTGCGAGATCACCAAGATCAGCAGAACCTTCAGTTGCGCCGCAATGCTTCTGTCTTGCGCCGCAACTTGTGAAACGGGAAAACCAAAATCTGCAGGTACTTGTGTTGCGCCGCAACCTTCTGTCTTGCGGCGCAATTCGTGTGACGTGTCTGGTTGTTTTGCTGATGTTCAAGCTTTTTCCAAGTATGATACAAGCCAAGAGGACTTGGCAATGAGCTTTGTTTGGAGATATTTTGGATCAATTGGGGCACCCTTGTGCTCAATGAAGCACAAGGAGTCAATAACACACAAATTAAACACCAAGCACTCAAAGATTAAGCATCAAAATCATGAAAAACCAAGCAAATTTCACCCCTATGCAGATTTTTAACACCCTTTATCCTATTTAAACTCAACAAAATTGCTCAAAACGTGTGCCAAACTATATTACCATCTTACTAACATCTAACTTAACCTTAATCTAATAACCTAACATCTTTTAGCAACACAAATCAATGATTATAACCTGCTTAAACCTGTTGCCAAACACCCTTTTAACTTTTTGAAAACCAATTTTAACAAAGAAAAACCTTACAAACCCTATGCAAACTTGTTCCAATATCTCAAAACATGCATAACAACACTTGAGAACACAAATCCACTATCTATAACACACTTAGTAACAAAATCACATGAGATCATATAAACTAGCACTTTAATGAACTTTTCAAGGTAAAAGGAAGATACCTTAGGTTCTTACATCCAAGAACCTAGAGGATGAAAATCCTCCTCCAATCCAACCCGGGTTGGAGCTGAACTAAATCAACAAGCCTTCAACCTATTTGAACACAAAACAAACAAACAAAATGGATAAAACAAGATATATCAATATTTTGTTCTTATTCTCTTTTTTTTTTTTTAACTCTTCCAAAACCTTTTTAATCTTCTTAAAATGTTTCTATAACACTTAAATCATCAACAAACATGAACCATAAACACCAAAATACCTTTTGAGAAGATTTTACCAAAATCTCTCAAAATCTCAAAACCTTAAACAACTTTGAAAATCAAAGTTGCTTAACCAATAAACAAAGTGGAACTCAGAATCAATCTCCTCACAACACACAAACTTTTAAAAACAATAAAAAAGGAATTACACTTGAATATTTCAAAAACCAAACTTTTTATTTCTTTAAAAAGGAATTACATGTGAGAGACTAGAAACTGGAACAAAGGCTTCACACAAGTTGTGAGCTCCTTTTATAGAGTCCTAAGAACAATCTAGAATGCATAAAAACATAAAACCCTAATACATAGAAAATCCCAAATGTGCCCTTGAATGATTTTGAGTGCATATGAGCTGTCCATTTGATCTTGGCCTTTAAATTTTGCTTTGTGAGCAAGCATATCATCTTGGACGTTCATTTTGCCACGTCACTAGTCTTGGAGGTTAAGAAATGATGTGATTGGTGGATTGGGGAATTGGGGTTTTGGTGCACATGAGTGGGATGCAGGTTTTTAGGAGTGGGAAGGGTTTTGGAGTGTGTGAATTAAGTGTGTGCAAGTTTAATTGAGTTTTACCCAAGTAAATGTGAGGGTAAAATCTGGGGTGGTAAGAAGGTGAATAGTACTCATTTGATCCGAATTTTGGGGGTGGGATAGTTGTTAGGCGCATTTTTTTTAAATGTTTGGGAGTTGTAACTTTTGGTCCTTGTCTTTTGGAATTTTTGGCTTTTAAAGATTTTCAGCCTAAAATCTCCCTTCCTTTGTTATTAACTTTCCCACTTTGACAATTTTGGCACAAACTTTCCATAAAGATGTTTCAAAGGCGATTTGGTGATTTTTCAAGGACTAATCTTGGACAATGTTGATCTTCAAAGGTCTTCAATGTCTCTTAAACTTCATGAGGGACCATAATTGGCAATTTGAAATTGTTGAGGGACTAATCTTACCATTTCTTCAAAGTTGAAGGACCTTTTTGTAATTTTGACAAACTTAAGGGACCAAACTTGTAATTATTAATATACAAGGGTTTTAAGTGTCATTTCTTCATTCATTGAGGATCAATCTTGTTTTGTCTTCAAGTCTTCAAGGGTATTTGATGAAAATTCCATGATTAGGGCCCGGTTCTTTGTACGGCTTTGTTTCTCGTGTTCATTTTTCCTTGTTTCTTGTGATCTTTTGTCTTTTTCACGATATCCATACCTAAAATACACAAGTAAACAAACACAAGCATATATATGGTATTTTATGACATATTATTGCATTTAAAGCCCGAAAAGAACGATGAGATCATGTATAAATGCCATCTCATCACTCCCCCATACTAAGCCATTGCCGTGCCCTCACGCAATGCTAGAATAAAGTATCTAAGCATCACCAAAATTCAATTTTATTAACCTTTATTGAAGAGTAAAAGACTTGCAACATACTACGAGAATGTGTAAAGACATAATGTATGATTTTCATCACCAAAATGTGACTTTTAGGGTCAAAGAATAGAAACAAGTTAATGTCCCTTAGAGTAAATTTCGTCATCCTTGATTGTCATACATTCCATGCTAAGTGCAAAAACAAGATCATTGTTGGTACAAGTCACAATGCTAACACTACTCATACGTCCAAATTGTGTAATACTTTTTCTCCCCGCAATCCTAGTTATTATAAAAGGAAATGGGTTACTAGCATTTTTTATCTATTTGTCATGGATCACAAGTGATTCATATTGACTTATTTGAGTAGTTATTAGTCCGAAAGCAAAGTAGCACGATTTGATCAATAGTTAGCCGAAGGACAAAATCTTTTAAAACGGCTTCTCGTGTATCTCCTTAAGTTCATATCTTGGCATAACTCGTTTCACGATTTGAGACCTTTCTCGGACCGATATTTGGCATGTACTTCATACTTCAAATCTTGGGAAGACGTTCTCGAAATTATGGTCTTCTCTTCATATAATTGGAATTTCTTCACTTGACGTTTTTGAGAGATTCTTCATATAGGACCACGACTTCATCATTTTTCTTCAATCTTTACTTTGGATTTTGATATACAACGATCCGCCTCCTTTTCGGACTTGGATATATTTATCCTCATACCTTGTTAGGGTCTTTTTGGATAGACTTTCTCCATTCTTTAGGGGAGTAATTGCTTCTCGTCGTGTGTCTCGATCCTTCATATTGATTTTGGAACAATGATACTTCACATCATCTTTGGATCTTTAGCAAAAATAGAGCTCCTCATGCCTTGTTAGGGCCTTTTTGGATGATCGCCAATCTTCGCGTCCCGCTTCAATAAGTTATGCCTTGGCTATGAACTCTATTCAACCCCGAGCAACTTTTAAACGATCTTGCGCTAGAGGCTAAGTAACCTTTCAAACCGTACGACCTTACTTATTGCAATTATGATTTATTCCTAATGCATTGATCTTATGGGAAGAAAAAGCCACAATTAAAAACATATGAGTTTTTGAAAGAACACTTTCATGTTCTACGTTTAGCATGATCACTTGTCTAACTCTATCATTTCTCGTTCTTCACTATATAAAGACCTCTAATTAAAGAGACTCGTGAATACTTAGCCATGCAAGTCAAAATTAAGCCAAATTTGGATTAGCTTTCATTAAGACTATATCAAATCAAAGTTTTGGGTTTTCAAGCCACCTATAGGATCTTGCACTTTCTTGGACTTTTTCAAGTTTAGAGAATGCGTTTTAAAGTTCCCTTGATAAGTGACTTTCTAGAATCAATTATAGGAACTTGCGAAAAGTTCTTGTTCTTAACCCGAATGAATTAAGACTTTCGCGTTTTAAAGCTCCCTATATAAAAGTCTAGCAAAACTTGAATTGAGCGGGTTAAGGAATGTAAATGGCTCCAAATGCCCATCAAGTCAAAAATTAACTCTTATTCTACCCATCGGAAAATATACATTCGTGTCTTAAAAACACTTATGAAAACTAAGAAAAATTTTAAAATTTGGCCATTTTTAGCCTTATTAGCAAAACAAAACATTGAAAGTTGGAAAACGTGAGGCGTAGCAAAGCAAGTATCTATTCACCCCCCCCATACTAAAAGTAAACATTGTCCTCAATGTTTCGAGTCTAAAGGTGGAGCACCCCCATACTAGAGACGAAGAATCGAATGCTTAGGATCTAGCATGGAAAGGGTGATCAACAATATATCTAAAGCCGTTTATTAATTATGCTAAAAGATAATTGTTAGAACAATAAAGGATATGTCATGGATTCGTGAAAAACTTCTTCAAACGAACGATGGAGGCTCACGTAAACGAACACGAGAGTCTTCAATCGTAGATGATGATGATGATCTAGATAACACAATCACAAACAACCACGAGACAACGAGTTGGAAGGGTACAAGTCCCTTTATTAGTGAACATAAAGCATAAAGATAAGCATGGGATCTCCCCCACGAGGCACCTCGTTTTTGATTACCGAGTCATGAGCTCGACTCGATCCCCTCAAAATGTGAACATTTAGGGATATCATGGTGTGGTCAAATTTTTGATGGGGCTTACATGATAAACAAGGCCCAAAAAGCAACCGGTATAAAGGACTAAGTCCTTATATGATGCAAAATACCGGGGTCGAAGATGGCGTTCTCGTTTCCATGGAAAAAACAATTCAACGTCACTTCAACATGTGCCATAAACTCAAAGAGTTTGAAGAAAATAGATGAGAAGTAGAAGGGTGGGACATTGGTTGGGCAAAACAATCGAGTTACTCGAGGTAAACTCACACCATAAGTGTAGAAAAGATTTCTAGTGACTACTTTGGTGAAAGACCGAGATTTTATCTTAAACGTGATACCGGGGTCAAAAATCTCGTCCTCGGTGGAGAAGTGTGGGGCTTCCCCCATACTAGGTCCACACAAAACGTCGTCAAAAGGAGTAGACGCGTTTGTAGCAAATTCAATCAATCGAGGTGATGACGGAGTTAGAGTTGGAAAAATTTTCAAATCATTTGTAAAATCTTTTCCTTTGTCAATTTTTAACTCATTATTACGAAAACCCAAGTCGATTAAATTGAAAATTTTTGGTGTTTCTAAAATAGTTCTAGGCACACTTAAACTTTTCACATTTATCTTGAAGGTGGGAGGAGGATTTGATTTTTTAAAACATGAATCGATTAGAAAAATATCCCCCTCCGGGCTAACGTAATGGTCTACATCAAACTCGAAAATCGAAGGCGGGTCGTCAAGAATACGTTTGATCTCGGAAAAATCTCCATCGGGATCAAAAACGTCTTCTCTTCCTCGTGGAAGAGGTTGAGCAATAAGATCGTCGATAATCGAGTCACTAGCTTCAACCGTCGTGAAACTAGGAATAGAAGGCTCTTCGATTGAAGATTTTGCCTTTGTCGTGTCGACCTCGATATCGAAAAACGTATCAATGTGAGCAAGGCCATCGGCGGACTTCTCACATGATAAATCCGAAATCTCACACGGTGTGGGATTAGGAGAAAAAGGCTCGTCTCGTGACGATTTTGCCTTGACGGTTTCAATTTTGTCCTTCGAAGGGATCGAACGTGGGTTCTCGAACATTTTAGCAAAATTACTAACACGTCCCTTCGGAATTAATTGTCGTTCATCTTGTAAAAACGAGGGTTTCATGATTTCCTTTAAAACCTTTTCACATTTTTCTTCTTTAAAATCATTTATTGGAATTTCTTCAAAATTAAGTGTATATTGATTTAGAAAATCCTCAATAATTTCATCTTCATTAGAAAAATTAGGTTTACAAGGTACAAGATTTAAAACTCCCAAATATCCTACGAGTTTTTCCTTAGGTTTATTTTCACAAACATTTTTCAAAACTTCGTTGGATGGCGGTTTCGTTGCCTCTACGTTCTTACTTGATGACGATGGTTGCACGACTCTAAAATTCGAGAGATATGGATCAATACGAGACGTACGAGTCTTAGGAGTCGAAGTAACATGAACCTCTCCCACGGGATTGGGATTGGTGTCTTTAGACAAAGAATTGAATTTTTCCACTAAGCCCTCGAACATTAAAAGAAGTTTATCTCTTTCATTAGCGTGATCATTATTAATTTTATCTATGCATTCTTTCCACATCACTTGATTTTGGTCATACAAACGTTGTTGCTCTTCAAGAAGGGTGTCATAATCGTGTTCCATTTTTTTGTAAGTCTCCCCTTGGGCTTCCAATTTTTCTTTGTAATACTTATCGAGATCGACCACATGTTCTTGAAGTGACTCTATAAGTTTGTTATGACGGCTCATATAATCACAAAAAGATTCATTAAGATTCATTTCCTCATTTTGATTTTCACCACAATTAAAAGACGAATCAAATGACGAATGTGGTTGGTGACCTTGGTCGTTAGATTGAAAATTTTCACCATCACCACGTGGAGGAGAGTTATAGATATAACCCTCACGACCTCCATAAACTTCACAATTAAAACAATTAGCCTCATCGGGTGGGCCTCCACAATATGGACACGAGAAATATCCCTCATCATTAGACATGATGCAACATAAACGGTGTTACGAGAATTAAACGTTTAGAGGGTGAAAGAAGAGAATTATGAAAATAGAGGGAAAGCAAAGAAGATTCTTTTTGGTTGTTTTGTGGATTTTTAATTTTTTGTGTTTTTGATGATATTTAATTTTTTTGGATTTTGGTGTATCTTCGTAGACAACAATCTACAAAATCTCTCCTCGAATCAAACTCTTGATTAAAGAAGCCTCAAAGGAATGAAAACGATCACGTGGAGTGAACGCCTTCGAATGACTTTAGAACTTTGGTGAAAACCAAATTGTTCACGAGGGTTTAATCACAAAGAAAACCAAGCAAATATAGTATACGTATTAATACTTTGGGCGGCAAAACCCTCGATTAGCCTTCAATCTCAAAATACTCACAAGCAAGCGGGGAAACGAGGCGGCGCGAAGCACTTAAGAGCCTTTTTCCTTAGGGTATATTTTATAATACCCGCCTTATACCCACCTTATAGTTCGTATCTTTTAAAATCGAGCTTCTCGAAAGTATTTATCTATTTTTGCCTTTTCTTTTTGTTTGAGATTCGAATACAATGATCGAGTGATGAAATCCCGAATCAAGGTTGTGTTTTCACACTTTTGGAGATATTGTATTTTTATTGTGATACTTAATACAATATATTAATAATATTCACAAAGAAAAACCGAGAAAACCGATAATACGTGTTAAGGGAGTTCCACTTAACACAAATACTATTTATGGATAATATCAAAAACAAAATTTTCCAAATTAAGACACGACACACCTCCCCGGCAGCGGCGCCAAAAAATGATTGCGGTAAATTACACCCCTTTCTTTGCCTTAGGAAAAACAAAGAGAAGAAACGTAAAGTAGCGGTAAGTATCGAGTGACGGTTTAGGAAAACCGTGCACTAATGACCCTCAATCACTTAAAAAAGATGAAAAGATTCGTTTCCCAAGGAGGTATGGTGTTGTGAATTAACTTGTATTTCTTTGAGATTAATATTGATGAGATGGAAGACGGTTTCTTGGAAATTATACTATGACGTGAAAAACGAAAACGTAAAACCGTAGAAAAATCACTAAAATTAAAAATTATTAAAACCAAAAACAAAATCAAGAAAAAGATTAAAAAGACTAAAACAAGTCTAAAATAATATAAATAAAGACAAAAATCCAATAAAGATATTTTAAAACCTTTTATTAATTAAATAATTAATTTTAAATGCTAATTAAAGCCCTAAAATTAAATTTAACTAATTCAAAGGTCTAAAATATGATTTTATTGAACAATTACTTAACTTATATTATTAGAAGACTAAAAAGTAATTTTCTAAAAATTAAAACTTATTAAAACTATTTTTAAAACTCTAAAAAATGATTTAAAATAAATAAAAACTAATTAAACTTAAAATAATTATAAAAATAAATCTAAAAGTTATAAAAATAATCTAAAAATGGAAATAGTCCCAATTAATGACAAAGAACCTAGGAAAAATGAAAAAAGAAAGAAAAATAAAATTTTGAAAATTAATTAATAAAATAATATTAAAACACTTAGTTGCGCCGCAACTAGGTGGGTCTTGCGCCGCAACAAGTGTTGCGAGATCACCAAGATCAGCAGAACCTTCAGTTGCGCCGCAATGCTTCTGTCTTGCGCCGCAACTTGTGAAACGGGAAAACCAAAATCTGCAGGTACTTGTGTTGCGCCGCAACCTTCTGTCTTGCGGCGCAATTCGTGTGACGTGTCTGGTTGTTTTGCTGATGTTCAAGCTTTTTCCAAGTATGATACAAGCCAAGAGGACTTGGCAATGAGCTTTGTTTGGAGATATTTTGGATCAATTGGGGCACCCTTGTGCTCAATGAAGCACAAGGAGTCAATAACACACAAATTAAACACCAAGCACTCAAAGATTAAGCATCAAAATCATGAAAAACCAAGCAAATTTCACCCCTATGCAGATTTTTAACACCCTTTATCCTATTTAAACTCAACAAAATTGCTCAAAACGTGTGCCAAACTATATTACCATCTTACTAACATCTAACTTAACCTTAATCTAATAACCTAACATCTTTTAGCAACACAAATCAATGATTATAACCTGCTTAAACCTGTTGCCAAACACCCTTTTAACTTTTTGAAAACCAATTTTAACAAAGAAAAACCTTACAAACCCTATGCAAACTTGTTCCAATATCTCAAAACATGCATAACAACACTTGAGAACACAAATCCACTATCTATAACACACTTAGTAACAAAATCACATGAGATCATATAAACTAGCACTTTAATGAACTTTTCAAGGTAAAAGGAAGATACCTTAGGTTCTTACATCCAAGAACCTAGAGGATGAAAATCCTCCTCCAATCCAACCCGGGTTGGAGCTGAACTAAATCAACAAGCCTTCAACCTATTTGAACACAAAACAAACAAACAAAATGGATAAAACAAGATATATCAATATTTTGTTCTTATTCTCTTTTTTTTTTTTAACTCTTCCAAAACCTTTTTAATCTTCTTAAAATGTTTCTATAACACTTAAATCATCAACAAACATGAACCATAAACACCAAAATACCTTTTGAGAAGATTTTACCAAAATCTCTCAAAATCTCAAAACCTTAAACAACTTTGAAAATCAAAGTTGCTTAACCAATAAACAAAGTGGAACTCAGAATCAATCTCCTCACAACACACAAACTTTTAAAAACAATAAAAAAGGAATTACACTTGAATATTTCAAAAACCAAACTTTTTATTTCTTTAAAAAGGAATTACATGTGAGAGACTAGAAACTGGAACAAAGGCTTCACACAAGTTGTGAGCTCCTTTTATAGAGTCCTAAGAACAATCTAGAATGCATAAAAACATAAAACCCTAATACATAGAAAATCCCAAATGTGCCCTTGAATGATTTTGAGTGCATATGAGCTGTCCATTTGATCTTGGCCTTTAAATTTTGCTTTGTGAGCAAGCATATCATCTTGGACGTTCATTTTGCCACGTCACTAGTCTTGGAGGTTAAGAAATGATGTGATTGGTGGATTGGGGAATTGGGGTTTTGGTGCACATGAGTGGGATGCAGGTTTTTAGGAGTGGGAAGGGTTTTGGAGTGTGTGAATTAAGTGTGTGCAAGTTTAATTGAGTTTTACCCAAGTAAATGTGAGGGTAAAATCTGGGGTGGTAAGAAGGTGAATAGTACTCATTTGATCCGAATTTTGGGGGTGGGATAGTTGTTAGGCGCATTTTTTTTAAATGTTTGGGAGTTGTCACTTTTGGTCCTTGTCTTTTGGAATTTTTGGCTTTTAAAGATTTTCAGCCTAAAATCTCCCTTCCTTTGTTATTAACTTTCCCACTTTGACAATTTTGGCACAAACTTTCCATAAAGATGTTTCAAAGGCGATTTGGTGATTTTTCAAGGACTAATCTTGGACAATGTTGATCTTCAAAGGTCTTCAATGTCTCTTAAACTTCATGAGGGACCATAATTGGCAATTTGAAATTGTTGAGGGACTAATCTTACCATTTCTTCAAAGTTGAAGGACCTTTTTGTAATTTTGACAAACTTAAGGGACCAAACTTGTAATTATTAATATACAAGGGTTTTAAGTGTCATTTCTTCATTCATTGAGGATCAATCTTGTTTTGTCTTCAAGTCTTCAAGGGTATTTGATGAAAATTCCATGATTAGGGCCCGGTTCTTTGTACGGCTTCGTTTCTCGTGTTCGTTTTTCCTTGTTTCTTGTGATCTTTTGTCTTTTTCACGATATCCATACCTAAAATACACAAGTAAACAAACACAAGCATATATATGGTATTTTATGACATATTATTGCATTTAAAGCCCGAAAAGAACGATGAGATCATGTATAAATGCCATCTCATCAATACTTCACCTTGCTTACGTCACCACGCAATCCAAAATTCATCTTTTTGTTATCGTTTTGTTGCAAATAAGGCTAAAAATGGCCAAATTTTAAAAATTTTCGTATTTTTCATAAGTGTTTAAGACACGAATGTAGGTTTTCCGATGGTGAGAACGAGAGTAATTTTTGACTCGACCGTGCGTGTTGAGCACTTAGCTTCAATTCCTTAACTTTTTAGGCTAAGTCTCTTAAATGAGGACGAGAAATGATAGAGTTATTTATAAGTCTCGTAATCGTCACAATCTCATGTGTAGTGATTATTAGCTTATTCTCCCAACGCTTTTGCATAATAAATTGTTAATAAATATTGATTTAGCGGTTTAGTCACTATTGTTGGTTTCTAATTTGTTTTGTTAGCTTACATGTAATTAAATTGGGAAAACATTAAGGTATCGCCAGCGTCACGGTTTTGAAGTATTGGCACCCGAATAATCGAAAGCTTCACCTAATAATAAGATTTCAAGTGCTCACCTAAATTAAGCAAAAATTTGAAGCTCACAAGGCCGAAAAATCTATGCCCAAATTGAAAGTGAATCAAGCCTTAATCTTCGAAGCTTTAAAGATCCAAAATTCGCTTTAGCGTGAGGATATATGATGAGATGGCATTTATACATGATCTCATCGTTCTTTTCGGGCTTTAAATGCATAAAAATGTCATAAAATACCATATATATGCTTGTGTTTGTTTACTTGTGTATTTTAGGTATGGATATCGTGAAAAAGACAAAAGATCACAAGATACAAGGAAAAACGAACACGAGAAACGAAGCCGTACAAAGAACCGGGCCCTAATCATGGAATTCTCATCAAATACCCTTGAAGACTTGAAGACAAAACAAGATTGATCCTCCATTAATGAAGAAATGACACTTAAAACCCTTGTATATTAATAATTACAAGATTGGTCCCTTAAGTTTGTCAAAATTGCAAAAAGGTCCTTCAACTTTGAAGAAATGACAAGATTGGTCCCTCAACAAAATCAATTTGTCAATTATGGTCCCTCATGAAGTGAAAGAGACATTGAAGACCTTTGAAGATCAAGATTGTCCAAGAACAGCCCTTGAAATATTCAAAAATGTCAAAAATACTCCTTGATAACTTTATTCCAAAGTTTGGTGCCAAAAGTGACAATTGGTGGAAGTTTTTAACAAAGAAGAAACGGTTTTAGGGCTGAAAGACTTTAAATGCCAAAAAAATCAAAAGACAAGGGCTGAAGTTGCATACTTTCAAACATTCAAATAAACTGGCGCCTAAGACATGTGTTTCCCCCAAAATCGGATCTAAATAGTTACTGTTCACTTTCACCCCCACCCAGAATTTACCTCCACTTAACCCTGGGTAAAAACCAATTACTTGTGCACACGAGTAATTCACACACTCAGAAACTAAACCCACACCTAAAAACCCCAATCCACGCCTTGAGGACCCCACCCCCAATTCCCTCTCAGCCAATGAGAAAACACCTTGGGCTCCAAGCACTATGACGTGTCCCAAATCAACCACCAAGGTTATTTGCTTACTCTCAAAGCAAAAACAAACGTCCAGGATCAAATGTGGACAGCTCATCACCAAATATCGTCTAGAAGCTTTAGGGGCAAATTTGGGAATTTCTACTGATTAGGGTTTTGATTTTAAGAGCCTAGAATGTTCATTAGACTAGTATAAAAGGAGGCATCAACCTGTGATGACCCCTTGTTCCAGTTTTAAAGCTTACACTTGTAATTCCTTTTTAAAGAAATAAAAGTTTGGTTTTTGTTTAAGACAAGTATAATTCCTTTTTATTGTTTTTAAAAGTTGTGTGAAGTGTATAAGCTTGATTCTGAGTTCCATTTTCTATTTGGTTGAATAATTTTGAGTTTCAAAATTATTCAAAGGTTTCTGAAAATTGAGTTCTTGGTAAGGATTTGATTTTCAGGTTTTGGTGTTAAGAAGTTAAGTAATCAGTGATTTAGTGTTATCAAAACGAGTTTGATAAGGTTGAAAATTTTTGGAAAAGATTTTAAGAAGAAAAGAAAGAATCAGAAATATATAGTTTATGCTTGTATTTTTTGTTCTTTTTGATTTGATTTAAGCAGGTTTGAAGGCTGTTGATTTCTGATCTGCATGCACCCGGGTGCATAAGGAGGTGGTTATGCAACCACTAGGTCCTTGGATGTAAGGACCTAAGGTAAAATCCTTTTACCTTTGGAAATTTTCAGAAAAATAGAAGTTGTATGCTCTTGTTTGATTTCCTGCTTTAATTGTGTTTAAGGTTACTGGATTTGTGTTCTTTTGGACTTATATGCATGTTAGATGCCATAGGAATCAGTTTGAAAGTGTTTTGTAAGGTTTTGATGTGAAAAAGTTGGTTTTCAGATTTTAACAGGGTGTTTGGATTAGCATTTTAGGAGGGTAAAATCCTTGTTGATTGATTTTCAAAGGTGTTAGATAGGTGTTATAGGAGTGAGTTAGGTTGGTTGCTAGATATAGAGTAGATTTGAGCAGGTTTTCAGCAAGTTTGTGTGTTAAAAATGGAAAATCATAGGTAGAAACCTGCATATCATCTTTCTGCCTGTTTTTCTTCATTTTTGGTGATTGATTTTGTGAAATCTGCTAAGTGCTAGGGTGAATTAAGGTTTGTTTTGGCTTGTGTGGTGATTGGTGGATTTGTGTGCATTTGTTTGGTCACTTGAATCTCAATAAGGTGCTAGTAAATAAGCTTAAACAGTCCCAGTCCTGCTCATTTGTGCATCAGCAACTTGACTTAGCCTTTGTGTGCTTTTTTTGATCATTTGGTGTGTGCTAAGTGCTTATCTATTGTTATTATTGACTCCTTGTGCTTAAATAAGCACAAGGGTGCCTTTTGTCCACAACACATCCACCAAATAAGCTCAAACCAAGCCCCTCTTGGTTCCAAGAGTGCTCAATTGTGCACTCACCATTGTTCATCAGAAAAACAACCAAACTGGTCACATTTTTTATCTCATAATTGCTTAAATCTTGGAGAAAAAGAAATTGGAGTTGGATTCATAGCTTATTAAGGTCACTGATTTGTTGGGAAAAGAAAAAAAATAAAAAAGAAAATAAAAGTAAAAACCTTACCCGTAACTGGACTCGAACCCCAGACCTCTCGTTGGAGGAGTAGGAGTTCTACCGTTAATCTAGATAAGCCTTTTACGTATATGTTTGATTTCAATATCTATTTAACCACATTTCTCTTTTGTTAGCTTATTAAAAGCCGTAGCTTATTCCTTGAGTTTTCAGCTTATTTGTTAAGCTATTTTACTTCTTTTCATTTTTCTAGGATCCTTATAGGCTTGTTGACTTTTCTAGCTAAATTTTATATTTTTCCTTTTATTAGATTATTTTCTAGGATTTAATTAATACCCGGTTTTTAATAAATCATTAAAAAATAGAAAAAAGATTTTTAATTTTTAGGAAAAATAGTTTTTAGCTTTTTAATATATAATTTGAGGTTTACATTTAGTTTTTGTTTTAAAACCTTTAATTTTTAATTTTATATTATTTTAAGGTTTTTTATAAACTTTAAACATTTTTATAAAACTATTAAAAAAAGGTTTAGGAGCTATAATTTGTGTTTTTCTCTTAGTTATATTATTTAGGATTTTTATAAAATTTTTAGAATTAATTTTAGTAACTTTTTATTTTTAGCATTATTTTAATATTATTTTATTATTAAAAAAATCAAAATTTTATTTTTCTTTCTTTTTCATTTTTCTTAGGTTCTTTATCATTAATTAGGACTATTTCCATTTTTAGAATATTTTTATAGCTTTTAGATTTATTTTTATAATTATTTTAAATTTAATTAAGTTTTAATCATTTTTAATCATTTTTAGAGTTTTAAAAATAGTTTTAATAGCTTTTAATTTTTGGAAAATTACTTTTTAGTCTTCTAATAATATAAGTTAAGTGATTATTCAATAAAATCATATTTTAGACATTTGAATTAGTTATATTTAATTTTAGGGCTTTAATTAGCATTTAAAATTAAATATTTAATTAATAAAAGGTTTTAAAATATCTTTGTTGGATTTTTGTCTTTATTTATATTATTTTAGACTTGTTTTTAGTCTTTTTAATTATTGATTTTGTTTTTGGTCTTAGTATAAAATTTTTAATTTGGGTAGTTTTTACGACTTTACGTTTACGTCTTTTACGTTGTAGTTTAATCTAAACGTAACCGTCTTTTCATCCTCTCATCCCCATTCTTCTCAATATTAATCTCAAATAAATACAAGTTAATTCACAACACATATACCTCCTTGGGAAACGAACTTTTTCTCTCTTTTAAGTGATAAGGGTCATTACTTGTGGTTTTCCTAAATCACTCGTTAATACTTACCGCTCATATTTAGTTGCTTGTTTTTTTTCCTAAAGCAAGTTATCTAAATTTACTTCAATCAATTTTGGCGCCGCTGCCGGGGAGGTGTGTTGTGCTTTAATTTGGAAGCTTTTGTTTTGATATTATCCATAAATAGTATTTGTGTTAAGTGGAACTCCCTTAACACGTATTATCGGTTTTCTTGGTTTTTCTTGTAGAAATATTATTAATATATTGTATTAAGTATCACAATCAAAATACAATATCTCCAAAAGTGTGAAAACACAACCTTAATTGGGATTTGATCTCCTAATTATTGTATTCGAATCTCAAACAAAAAGAAAAGGCAAAAATAGATAAATACTTTCGTGAAGCTCGATTTTGAAAAATACGAACTATAAGGTGGGTATAAGGCGGGTATTATAAAATATACCCTAAGGAAAAAGGCTCTTAGGTGCTTCGCGCCGCCTCGTTTCCCCGCTTGCTTGTGAGTATTTTGACATTGAAGGCTAATCGAGGGTTTTGCCGCCTAAAGTATTAATACGTATACTATATTTGCTTGGTTTTCTTTGTGATTAAACCCTCGTGAACAATTTGGTTTTCACCAAAGTTCTAAAGTCATTCGAAGGCGTTCACTCCACGTGATCGTTTTCATTCCTTTGAGGCTTCTTTAATCAAGAGTTTGATTCGAGGAGAGATTTTGTAGATTGTTGTCTACAAAGATACACCAAAATCCAAAAAAAATTAAATATCATCAAAAACACAAAAAAATTGAAAATTCACAAAACAACCAAAAAGAATCTTCTTTGCTCACCTCCCATTCTTCGTGAAGTTTATGATCACTCGTAATCAAGCTAAACGAGCTCGTAAACGTCTTCAAAAACAAGCAAGTCAAGGATCGTTGATTGTTGAAGAACCTCCAATTGTTGAACCTATTGTAGAACAAGAAGTCGTCATGGCTAATCGTACTATGATGGAGTTGCTACAAGCACCCACCGAGGGTTTTGGAGAGGCTATTGTTATTCCCGCCATCCTTGCGGAGAATTTCGAGATTAAGACGGGTTTAATGTCTATGTTGCAAGCAAACAAGTTTCGAGGTCACGAGAAAGACAACCCGCATTACCATATTAGGAATTTCAACCGTCTCACCGCCACTAGCAAATTCAAAGATGTTCCGCATGACGCCATTAAGATGATGTTGTTTCCATATTCGTTGGATGGACCCGCAAAAATTTGGCTCGAGAAAGAACCGCCAAATTCGATTTTGACATGGGCCGATCTCGTTTCTAAGTTTGTGAACAAGTTTTTTCCACCATCTAAAACAACACACTTAAAAAATGAGATTTCACGATTTGTACAACATAACAATGAAAGTTTTTCAATGGCATGGGAACGATTTAAAGAGATGTTACATGAATGTCCTCACCATGATTTTTCGGAATTGCATCAAATTGATACTTTTTATAATGGGCTTAATGATCATGAACGAGATTATTTGAATGCCGCCGCAGGTGGTAATTTTTTGTGCAAGACGACAAATGAGGCTTTACAAATCATTGAAAATCGATCTAAGGTTTATAGCCCTCGTAACACACCGAGTGTTGCCAATATGGGTTCGTCATCTTCGTCACAATCGTCTCGTAGCATTAACGCCTTACATGATGAAGCTAATGAGGAAAATCGGTTTTTTGATAGATTTGCTAATCTAATGTCCCATTGGAAGGCTCAAGAAGCTTCCAATTCCGCTTCGGTTAAAGCGGTAGCTAAGAGTTGTTTATCGTGTGGGGGAGCTCATGATCTTTCCGAGTGCATTACCGCGGATGGTAACACTTCGAGTGCTTATGTAGCAACGGGAACTTACAACCAAAACGGCCAAGGTTCTCGTCCAAATCAAGCTCCACCAAACCAAAATGCTAACAATTATCGAAACAACAACCAAGGTAATTACCAAGGCAACACACGCAATTACAACAAAGGGAATTATCAAAGTGGGAATGGACAAATCTCTAATCAAAACCAAAACCGTGATTTTCAAAACACTACACAAGGTTTTCAAAATGCTCACATGAAAAATTTGCAAGGAGAATTTTTGGATTATGCAAAAGCAAATGATGCTAAATTTGATAATATGCAACGTGAGATGATTAGCTTAAGGTCCGAGTTGAAAAACGAGCTTAAAAATGAACTTGCTAATGAACTTAAAACTCATGCAAACAAAATGGAAGGAAATGTCCAACGTCTTCAACAAAACCAACAAAAGATGGAATTAGGACAACATGAGATTAAGCAAGAGTTATTGAAAGCGGATGCTAGGCAATCAAAATTTGAGGACCGAATGGCTAAGATGTTTGAAGCTATCATGTGTAAGCCCTCTTCTTCGGGTGGTCTTCCTAGTGATACCATTAACAACCCGAGGGGAGAATTGAAGGTTGTTGCTACACGAAGTGGTAAAACTTTCAAGGAACCAATCTCTCGTACAAGTACTTCTACGGAGAAGGAAATCGAGAAAGAACCCGAGGTGATGGTCGAAAAGGAGCACATTACAAGCCCACGAAGTACCGCTCAAACCACACCTACGGTTGAACCAATACCAATTGTGGAACCCGAGTTTCCAAGGCCGTTGCCTAATGACCAACCCACACCACCTTTACCCTACCCTTCGAGACGTAACAAAGAGAAAGCACAAGAACGGAACAATTATCAATTTGAGCTATTTATGAAAATGTTTCGTGATTTGCATTTTAACATAAGTTTTGCCGATGCTTTAATCATGATGCCTCGATTCGCCGCAAACTTCAAAAGTATGCTTAACAACAAAGAGAAGTTACAACAATCGTCTAGTTGTTCATCGGTTTTTCTAAGCCGCATACCACAAAAAGTCGGTGACCCCGGTAAATTTTTGATTCCGTGTGCTATACAAGATATGGAGGAATGCTACGCCTTGGCCGATCTTGGCGCTAGTATTAATTTAATGCCTCTCGAGATCTTCAAATCGCTTTCGCTTCCGGCTCTTACTCCTTCGAACATGTCCATCGAGATGGCCGATCATTCTACGATCATGGCATGTGGAGTAGCCGAGGACGTTTTCGTTAAAGTCGGAAAGTTTTACTATCCCGTTGACTTTATCGTTGTAGACATTCCTATCGATCGAAAAGTTCCTCTCATTTTGGGTCGTTCATTTTTGGATACATCAAGAGCACTTATCGATGTTCATGCTCGAAAAATCACCCTTCGTTTCAATGAGGAAGAACTTGTCATCAATGCAACACAAAACTCCAATCTTTCTCATGTCTATTCTATTGCAACTTTAAACCATGGTGATTCAACCAATATCGTTTGCAAAGAATTTTCACCAAGAGTTTTAGGGAATGTCGCCAAAAACAATTTACCATTTCCTCCGCCGGTGGAGGTTATGAGTGCTAAGCCTACAAAGAAGAAACCGTCAATACTTGAATCGAAAAATTCTTCGCCTCATCTCGAACATTCATTCTTGAAAAGTGTTGATAAGTTGCCGGTTTCTACGGAAGATCTTTCGGATGAGTAATATGTAGACCCCAATGGGGAGGTTTTCTTCGTCGATAAACGTTTTGAGAACTTGCCACCACCAAAACCAAAACGGTTTCAAAATGTGAGAATTTTTAGTGTAACTAACATCGTCTTAGAAACACCGAATATTTTCGACATAATCAAAAAAGGTTTTCATAAGGAGAGTTTAAAAGATAACAAAGGAAAAGATCTTAAATGTGATTTAATTGATTTTTCTACAAATCTAACTCCGTCATCACCGCGTGATTCGAGTACTACAAACTCGTCTACTCCTTTTGACGATGTTTTGTGTGGTTCTAGTATGGGGGAAGCCCCTTATGTTCCCTCATCCTTGTCCACCGAGGACGAGATATTCGATCCCGGAATTTCATGTAAAGGGAAATCTCGGTCTTCCACCGATGCAATAAATGGAAACTATATCTATTTGCTTGGTGCGAGTCTACCTCGAGTAGCTCAAACGTTTGTCTTACCAATTGTCTCACCCTTCTACTTCTCTTCTATTTTCTTCAAACTCTTTGAGTTTATGGTACGTGATGAAGTGGCGTTAATTTGTTTTTCCAATGGAAACGAGAACACCATTTTTGACCCCGGTATTTTGCATCACTTAAGGACTTAGTCCTTTTTACCGGTTGCTTTTTGGGCCTTGTTTATCATGTAAGCCCCATTAAAAATTGACCACACCATGAATTTCCCTAAATGTTCACATTTTGAGGGGATCGAGTCGAGCTCATGACTCGGTAATAAAAAACGAGGTGCCTCGTGGGGGAGATCCCATGCTTATCTTTTATATTCACTAATAAGGGGACTTGTACCCTTCCAACTCGTTGTCTCGTGGTTGTTTGTGATTGTGTTATCTAGATCATCATCATCGTCTACGATTGAAGACTCTCGTGTTCGTTTACGTGAGCCTCCACCGTTCGTTTGAAGAAGTTTTTCACGAATCCATGACATATCCTTTATTGTTCTAACAATTATCTTTTAGCATAATTAATAAACGGCTTTAGATATATTGTTGATCACCCTTTCCATGCTAGATCCTAAGCATTCGATTCTTCGTCTCTAGTATGGGGGTGCTCCACCTTTAGACTCGAAACATTGAGGACAATGTTTACTTTTAGTATTGGGGGGGGGTGAATAGGTACTTGCTTTGCTACGCCCTCACGTTTTCCAACTTTCAATGTTTTGTTTTGCTAATAAGGCTAAAAATGGCCAAATTTTAAAAATTTTCTTAGTTTTCATAAGTGTTTTTAAGACACGAATGTATATTTTCCGTTGGGTAGAATAAGAGTTAATTTTTGACTTGATGGGCATTTGGAGCCATTTACATTCCTTAACCCGCTCAATTCAAGTTTTGCTAGACTTTTATATAGGGAGCTTTAAAACGCGAAAGTCTTAATTCATTCGGGTTAAAAACAAGAACTTTTCGCAAGTTCCTATAATTGATTCTAGAAAGTCACTTATCAAGGGAACTTTAAAACGCATTCTCTAAACTTGAAAAAGTCCAAGAAAGTGCAAGATCCTATAGGTGGCTTGAAAACCCAAAACTTTGATTTGATATAGTCTTAATGAAAGCTAATCTAAATTTGGCTTAATTTTGACTTGCATGGCTAAGTATTCACGAGTCTCTTTAATTAGAGGTCTTTATATAGTGAAGAACGAGAAATGATAGAGTTAGACAAGTGATCATGCTAAACGTAGAACATGAAAATGTTCTTTCAAAAACTCATATGTTTTTAATTGTGGCTTTTTCTTCCCATAAGATCAATGCATTAGGAATAAAACATAATTGCAATAAGTAAGGTCGTACGATTTGAAAGGTTACTTAGCCTCTAGCACAAGATCGTTTAAAAGTTGATCGGGGTTGAATAGAGTTCATAGCCAAGGCATAACTTATTGAAGCGGGACACGAAGATTGGCGATCATCCAAAAAGGCCCTAACAAGGCATGAGGAGCTATATTTTTGCTAAAGATCCAAAGATGATGTGAAGTATCATTGTTCCAAAATCAATATGAAGGATCGAGACACACGACGAGAAGCTATTACTCCCCTAAAGAATGGAGAAAGTCTATCCAAAAAGACCCTAACAAGGTATGAGGATAAATATATCCAAGTCCGAAAAGGAGGCGGATCGTTGTATATCAAAATCCAAAGTAAAGATTGAAGAAAAATGATGAAGTCGTGGTCCTATATGAAGAATCTCTCAAAAACCTCAAGTGAAGAAATTCCAAATATATGAAGAGAAGACCATAATTTCAAGAACGTCTTCCCAAGATTTGAAGTATGAAGTACATGCCAAATATCGGTCCGAGAAAGGTCTCAAATCGTGAAACGAGTTATGCCAAGATATGAACTTAAGGAGATACACGAGAAGCCGTTTTAAAAGATTTTGTCCTTCGGCTAACTATTGATCAAATCGTGCTACTTTGCTTTCGGACTAATAACTACTCAAATAAGTCAATATGAATCACTTGTGATCCATGACAAATAGATAAAAAAATGCTAGTAACCCATTTCCTTTTATAATAACTAGGATTGCGGGGAGAAAAAGTATTACACAATTTGGACGTATGAGTAGTGTTAGCATTGTGACTTGTACCAACAATGATCTTGTTTTTGCACTTAGCATGGAATGTATGACAATCAAGGATGACGAAATTTACTCTAAGGGACATTAACTTGTTTCTATTCTTTGACCCTAAAAGTCACATTTTGGTGATGAAAATCATACATTATGTCTTTACACATTATCGTAGTATGTTGCAAGTCTTTTACTCTTCAATAAAGGTTAATAAAATTGAACTTTAGTGATGCTTAGATACTATATTCTAGCATTGCGTGAGGGCACGGCAATGGCTTAGTATGGGGGAGTGATGAGATGGCATTTATACATGATCTCATCGTTCTTTTCGGGCTTTAAATGCATAAAAATGTCATAAAATACCATATATATGCTTGTGTTTGTTTACTTGTGTATTTTAGGTATGGATATCGTGAAAAAGACAAAAGATCACAAGATACAAGGAAAAACGAACACGAGAAACGAAGCCGTACAAAGAACCGGGCCCTACTCATGGAATTCTCATCAAATACCCTTGAAGACTTGAAGACAAAACAAGATTGATCCTCCATTAATGAAGAAATGACACTTAAAACCCTTGTATATTAATAATTACAAGATTGGTCCCTTAAGTTTGTCAAAATTGCAAAAAGGTCCTTCAACTTTGAAGAAATGACAAGATTGGTCCCTCAACAAAATCAATTTGTCAATTATGGTCCCTCATGAAGTGAAAGAGACATTGAAGACCTTTGAAGATCAAGATTGTCCAAGAACAGCCCTTGAAATATTCAAAAATGTCAAAAATACTCCTTGATAACTTTATTCCAAAGTTTGGTGCCAAAAGTGACAATTGGTGGAAGTTTTTAACAAAGAAGAAACGGTTTTAGGGCTGAAAGACTTTAAATGCCAAAAAAATCAAAGGACAAGGGCTGAAGTTGCATACTTTCAAACATTCAAATAAACTGGCGCCTAACACATGTGTTTCCCCCAAAATCGGATCTAAATAGTTACTGTTCACTTTCACCCCCACCCAGAATTTACCTCCACTTAACCCTGGGTAAAAACCAATTACTTGTGCACACGAGTAATTCACACACTCAGAAACTAAACCCACACCTAAAAACCCCAATCCCACGCCTTGAGGACCCCACCCCCAATTCCCTCTCAGCCAATGAGAAAACACCTTGGGCTCCAAGCACTATGACGTGTCCCAAATCAACCACCAAGGTTATTTGCTTACTCTCAAAGCAAAAACAAACGTCCAGGATCAAATGTGGACAGCTCATCACCAAAAATCGTCTAGAAGCTTTAGGGGCAAATTTGGGAATTTCTACTGATTAGGGTTTTGATTTTAAGAGCCTAGAATGTTCATTAGACTAGTATAAAAGGAGGCATCAACCTGTGATGACCCCTTGTTCCAGTTTTAAAGCTTACACTTGTAATTCCTTTTTAAAGAAATAAAAGTTTGGTTTTTGTTTAAGACAAGTATAATTCCTTTTTATTGTTTTTAAAAGTTGTGTGAAGTGTATAAGCTTGATTCTGAGTTCCATTTTCTATTTGGTTGAATAATTTTGAGTTTCAAAATTATTCAAAGGTTTCTAAAAATTGAGTTCTTGGTAAGGATTTGATTTTCAGGTTTTGGTGTTAAGAAGTTAAGTAATCAGTGATTTAGTGTTATCAAAACGAGTTTGATAAGGTTGAAAAGTTTTTGGAAAAGATTTTAAGAAGAAAAGAAAGAATCAGAAATATATAGTTTATGCTTGTATTTTTTGTTCTTTTTGATTTGATTTAAGCAGGTTTGAAGGCTGTTGATTTCTGATCTGCATGCACCCGGGTGCATAAGGAGGTGGTTATGCAACCACTAGGTCCTTGGATGTAAGGACCTAAGGTAAAATCCTTTTACCTTTAGAAATTTTCAGAAAAATAGAAGTTGTATGCTCTTGTTTGATTTCCTGCTTTAATTGTGTTTAAGGTTACTGGATTTGTGTTCTTTTGGACTTATATGCATGTTAGATGCCATAGGAATCAGTTTGAAAGTGTTTTGTAAGGTTTTGATGTGAAAAAGTTGGTTTTCAGATTTTAACAGGGTGTTTGGATTAGCATTTTAGCAGGGTAAAATCCTTGTTGATTGATTTTCAAAGGTGTTAGATAGGTGTTATAGGAGTGAGTTAGGTTGGTTGCTAGATATAGAGTAGATTTGAGCAGGTGTTCAGCAAGTTTGTGTGTTAAAAATGGAAAATCATAGGTAGAAACCTACATATCATCTTTCTGCCTGTTTTTCTTCATTTTTGGTGATTGATTTTGTGAAATCTGCTAAGTGCTAGGGTGAATTAAGGTTTGTTTTGGCTTGTATGGTGATTGGTGGATTTGTGTGCATTTGTTTGGTCACTTGAATCTCAATAAGGTGCTAGTAAATAAGCTTAAACAGTCCCAGTCCTGCTCATTTGTGCATCAGCAACTTGACTTAGCCTTTGTGTGCTTTGTTTGATCATTTGGTGTGTGCTAAGTGCTTATCTATTGTTATTATTGACTCCTTGTGCTTAAATAAGCACAAGGGTGCCTTTTGTCCACAACACATCCACCAAATAAGCTCAAACCAAGCCCCTCTTGGTTCCAAGAGTGCTCAATTGTGCACTCACCATTGTTCATCAGAAAAACAACCAAACTGGTCACATTTTTTATCTCATAATTGCTTAAATCTTGGAGAAAAAGAAATTGGAGTTGGATTCATAGCTTATTAAGGTCACTGATTTGTTGGGAAAAGAAAAAAAATAAAAAAGAAAATAAAAGTAAAAACCTTACCCGTAACTGGACTCGAACCCCAGACCTCTCGTTGGAGGAGTAGGAGTTCTACCGTTAATCTAGATAAGCCTTTTACGTATATGTTTGATTTCAATATCTATTTAACCACATTTCTCTTTTGTTAGCTTATTAAAAGCCGTAGCTTATTCCTTGAGTTTTCAGCTTATTTGTTAAGCTATTTTACTTCTTTTCATTTTTCTAGGATCCTTATAGGCTTGTTGACTTTTCTAGCTAAATTTTATATTTTTCCTTTTATTAGATTATTTTCTAGGATTTAATTAATACCCGGTTTTTAATAAATCATTAAAAAATAGAAAAAAGATTTTTAATTTTTAGGAAAAATAGTTTTTAGCTTTTTAATATATAATTTGAGGTTTACATTTAGTTTTGGTTTTAAAAACTTTAATTTTTAATTTTATATTATTTTAAGGTTTTTTATAAACTTTAAACATTTTTATAAAATTATTAAAAAAAGGTTTAGGAGCTATAATTTGTGTTTTTCTCTTAGTTATATTATTTAGGATTTTTATAAAATTTTTAGAATTAATTTTAGTAACTTTTTATTTTTAGCATTATTTTAATATTATTTTATTATTAAAAAAATCAAAATTTTATTTTTCTTTCTTTTTCATTTTTCTTAGGTTCTTTATCATTAATTAGGACTATTTCCATTTTTAGAATATTTTTATAGCTTTTAGATTTATTTTTATAATTATTTTAAATTTAATTAAGTTTTAATCATTTTTAATCATTTTTAGAGTTTTAAAAATAGTTTTAATAGCTTTTAATTTTTGGAAAATTACTTTTTAGTCTTCTAATAATATAAGTTAAGTGATTATTCAATAAAATCATATTTTAGACATTTGAATTAGTTATATTTAATTTTAGGGCTTTAATTAGCATTTAAAATTAAATATTTAATTAATAAAAGGTTTTAAAATATCTTTGTTGGATTTTGTCTTTATTTATATTATTTTAGACTTGTTTTTAGTCTTTTTAATTATTGATTTTGTTTTTGGTCTTAGTATAAAATTTTTAATTTGGGTAGTTTTTACGACTTTACGTTTACGTCTTTTACGTTGTAGTTTAATCTAAACGTAACCGTCTTTTCATCCTCTCATCCCCATTCTTCTCAATATTAATCTCAAATAAATATAAGTTAACTCACAACACATATACCTCCTTGGGAAACGAACTTTTTCTCTCTTTTAAGTGATAAGGGTCATTACTTGTGGTTTTCCTAAATCACTCGTTAATACTTACCGCTCATATTTAGTTGCTTGTTTTTTTTCCTAAAGCAAGTTATCTAAATTTACTTCAATCAATATACGTCTTTGGCTAATAAAACCACCGATGAGGCGGATAATAAAAGACAAGGCAAGACCGAAGTCATAATAAAAGCTTCATGGCGAAGTTGAATAAAAGATGGAGGTAAACCAAAGATAATAAGGCCCTTCCGTTAGGGGGCGTATAAAAGTCTTGGTAATAAGTCTCATGTTCAAAACCGTTATAAAACCGTGTTTATCGATCCTTCTTGTTGACTTAATTTTTTGACATCGTTGTCTATTAGCGTGAATTATTAATTCGATGGTTTTGGTTACACCATTAAAACTCTATTTTTAGACTTAATCTCTATTCACGCATAAGTCAATGATGTATCCTCGTGATCATTAAGACATAATAAAATATAAGAGATACCAAGTAGGAATAAGGGAGTTTAGGTTCGTAATTAACACTCATGAGATGTGATCGTGTTGCTAACTTATAATAACAATGATCTCGTCACACGCTTAGCATGGAATTGGGTGAAAATCGAGGACGAAGAAATTATTTCTAACGAAGCATTCACGTGTTCTTGTTCTATGATCCCAAAAGTAACGTTCTCGTGATGAAAACAATACATTATGTCTAAAACGCGTGTAGTAGTTTATTTAAATTTCTGCTTCAATAAATGTCATCATAAAATGAATTTTGGAAGTGCTATGATACTTAATTCTAGCATTTGCATGGGGACACGGCAATGGTTTAGTATGGGGGAGTGATGAGACTGCATTTATACATAGTCTCATCGTCCAAATCGGGCTTAAAACGCTTAAAATATCATCAAAATACCCAAATATATGCTTGTGTTTGTTCATTGTGTATTTTAGGTACGGATATCGTGAAATCAACAAATGATCAAAGGAATCAAGCAAAAACGAACACGGGAAACGAAGCCGCACAAAGAACCGGACCCGATTCATGAATTTCCATTCAAGTCCTTGAAGTTTTGAAGATTGGCAAGATTGGTCCCTCATCTTTTGAAGACTTGTCATTTTAAACCCTTGCAAAACCCAAATATTACATGAGGGTCCCTAAAATGTCAAGATATTACATTATTGGCCCTTGAAGATTGCATTTATTACACCATTAGCCCTTAACCAAAGTTTGGAAAAAGCTTGTGCCATATTTGACAACTTATGCAAAGTTGGTATAAAAGGAAAAGCAAAGTTTGGGCTGTGACACTTTAAAAGACAAGGAAAGGAAAAGCAGGGGACCATTTTTTCCAGACACAAAACATTATCCCACCACTCATAAGCCGCCACGTCATCTATTACCACACCACAACCAATCAAATCCCTCCCCTCGTCCACCTCACCCATCCACTTTGTTCTTAAAAAACTGATTAAGTTAATCAGTTATTAAAAGTGTGGGAAACATAGTTTTTAAAAATTAACCACCCCTAAACCTAATTAAAACCCACACAATACACACACCTAAGAACAAACCCTAATCCTCTACTTTCTCCAAATCAAAGGGGAAATCTCCCAAACTTAGCAGTTCACTGATTAACACCCTTCTCACCATATCCCACAAGCAAACAAACCATCACCTTCACCAAACCGGGCCCCACAACTTCCCCTGCTTCTCCATATTTAGCAAATATGGAATCACTTCAGAAAATCAACGACTCCAAACGTTTTTCTTGGTCCCCAAGACCATTTTAACGTCCAAAGATCAAAGACAACAGCTGTCAATCACATGGGGCACAAACAAGACAAATTTCAAAATCAGTCAAAGGGCAAAATCGGATTTTTGTGTATTAGGGTTTTTAGCTTTGCATTATTTTATTCAGTATCCTAGAATGTTCTACTTTGCTGTATATAAGGAGCTTGCAACTTGTGCAAAGCCCTTGTTCCAGTTTTTGTAAGAAATTAATTTTATTAATGAAAATGAAAGGATTAATGTTTTTACAATTTCTGAGTTCCTGTTTAGTGTAATATGTATTTTCATTGCAAGTTAGTTAAAGTAGTTTCATAAGGATTCTTGTTTCACGGTTTGGTTTTCAATAAGGATTTGGTTTCATAGTGTTAGTAGTAAAACGTTTCTGATTTTGAAAGGAAAAGGATTTTGGGTTAAAACGTTTTTTTTTACTTGGACTTCCTGAAATCCTCAATCACACTGAAGTGATAGTGGATTTGTGTTGAGAATTTCACGACTTGCCATTTGGTTTTTATAAGTTTATAGGTTTTAAAGTTTTGTGGTTTGAAAAATTGATTTTCCATTTTTTTTCTCATCATAAGCTATAAGCCATAAGCCTAGCTTATAGCTCATAGTGATTTGTATCAATTCACTTTCATTTTGTTGCTTGGCAGGTTCACAAGGATATTCAGTCTCTTATTCTCCATTTCATGTCATCACTTTTTTTTGAAGATATTGGTGTTTTTCTCTACATCAGCCAACTCACAAGCTAAAAGCATAAGCCTCCAGCTTATAGGAGAAGGCCTCAGCTGGCCTTTGTGTGGTTGGATGTTAACCACACAAGGTAACGGGCTTGAACCCTCCTAGAAATAGAGTTTATGTGATATTTTTGTGATTTTGCATGATTTTGAGTTTGACTTGTTTAATTGCTCATTTATCTGTTTAATCTTGCTTGTTTAGTTGTTATATGCATGTTTGAGTAGTTATTGATCAGTTAAGATAGGATTTAAAAGCTTTTGGTTTGTTAAAGTTTGATTTCTGAAAATAAGGGGGTGTTTGGATTTGTGTTTTATCTGATTAAGGTGACATAAGTTTGGGTAAAAACAGGTTTTACACACCTTATTTGTTAGTTGGTAGTGTTCTCAGTCTTTAGTCTCAGTTTAGATAGGATTTTAAGCAAACTTGCATGTTCAAAACTTAACATACATAGGGCAAATCAGTAAACCATCTTTCTGTTTTGTTTTAAGTATAAACTTTCTTGAAGTTTTGAAGATTGGTAGAGTATAGGTTAAATCAGTATTGAGAGCTTGTGATTTGTGCCTTTGTTAGGTTTTGTGTAAATCTTGGTCACTTGAATCTCATTAAATAGCCATTTGCATCAGCAAACACACACAGCCCTCATTATTTGCCCACACTTGCTGAATTTTCTTGAATTTTGGTGTTTTTTTTACTTGGAGTTTGTGTTATTTTTGCATTACTTAGACTCCTCACTTGCCAAAGCAAGTGAGGGTGCCGTTTGTGCCCAAAAACAGCAAGAAACAAGCCTAAAACAAGCAAAAACGAGCCCAAATCAACCCAAAACGAGCCAAAAATCCATACAGCAAGTATTTTCTTTGTTGTCCGAGAACGACCATATTTTTTTGTTATTTTTAGTGTTGTCCGATATCGGACAACACTGATATTGGACAAACCCTTTGTCTGGTAGGATCTTGGACAACACTAAAGTACTCCACCATGGGGTACTTTGGGGGTACTTTCATTTTTAGCCAATTTTTTTAGTTTTTTTTTAACTTTTTTATTTTTCCCTTGTTAATTTATTTAAAAAAATATTTTTAGAAAAATAATATTTATTTTTAGCATTATTTTATTATTTTTATTATTATTTTAGTTTAAAAAGTGTTTTTAGCCTTTTAAAAATAGAAAAATAGTTTTAAAAATTTTGGAAAAATACTTTTAGTCTTTAAATAATATAAGTAACTTATTAGTTCAATAAAATTATATTTTGGGCATTTTGTTAATTATATTTAATTTTAGGGCTTTAATTAGCATTTAAAATTGAATATTTAATTAATAAAAGGTTTTAAAATATATTTGTTGGATTTTTATTCTTATTTATATTATTTTGGACTTAGTTTAAACTTTTAATTAATTTTTAGGTTTTGTTTTTAATTTCGTCGCGTTTTACGTAATTACGTTCGCGTTTTACGTCATTCGTCGTAGTGTAATCGTAGCGTAACTCGTCTTTACTTTTTCTCTTCTCAACCAAAAACGTCACTAATCCAAACTTGATTTCATATATATTGGCACATTAATCCACACACCTCCTTCGAGAACGAACCCGCACTTATTCGGTTTTACGTTTTTCCTAAAGCGTAAGACTTAATACTTGCCACTCATACGCGCTTTTCCTAAAACGTGTACGAAAAACCTACATCAGAAGTCAACGCTTCGATATGAGCAATAAGAAGGTGCACTTTCCGTAATCTATCGCGAAGAAGCACGTCTTCCACCTTATCCACAAGATCATGTTAATCGGTGAACTTCTCGTAAACCGGAGAGAATAAATCGTCATCACCCGCATCTCCCGGTGGAGATTGAGAAATTTCAAAAGTGAAATTCTCATAGCTTGGAGAAAAATCGTCATCATTTGGATCGACCTCTTCCGTAAGAGTAACGTCGTTCTCAAGCTCCATAGCAGCCGGTATGTCACAAACCTCATCATCAAACACTTTATCAAGACCAACATCACTAAGCTCATTCAATGTATCACACTCCTTAGACACGTTTGGGATATTGAGAGGAGGGATGACAATTGCACTAGGACATTGAGCAGTAAGATCATTCCAAGAAATAGTAGGCTCATCGTCATCATCATCGTAATAGTATGGATACACCGAAGGAGGAGTATAAGTCTCGATATTCGATATTTGCTCCTGTCGTTGATCCTCTTGACATTTCTCGATGATCTTGGTGAAAGCTTCTTGAAGTTGTTGACCTTGCTTAACAAGAGTATCCCATTGTTCGTGGGAGCTCAAATGTTCGAAGGAGGGTTGATGATCGATGGGGTGTTGTGGGGGATCAAATGTTGAAAACCTGAATTATAGCATGGTTGTGGCTCATAGTAGTTCATCGGTTGAGGAGAATTAGAAACCGGGTTTGGTTCATAATAATCCGTTGGTGAAGAAAACTGAGGACACGGATTTTGCTCATAACAATTCATTGGTTGACAATAATAGGTATCGTGAGGACCCCCACAATTTTGGCAAGAATGGTAAGGAGAAAAGTCGGGTGCGTCTTGTGGATAGCTATTTTCATTGTCATAATTGTACCTCGGTTCTTGTCCGTGAACAGACGGGTATTGAACCGGGCACGAAACATGCCAATGAGAATCGTTTCCACAATAGATGCACGAGAAGAGTAGGTGGGTTCAAAAAGGACGAATTAAGTGAGTGGCACAAAGGACATAAAAATCCATAAAGAAAGATAGATAAGCAAGAAGAATATTTTTGGTGCAAAACTTTGAAAAAGAAATGCTTTTTATGATTTTTCAAATGTTTTTGGATTTTTGAAAATATTTGGACACGAAAAATAACGTTCACGAGTGAATGGATCCCAAAAGCCAACGCGTCTCTCACAAAAACCGTAGATCCTCACGAAAAGAGCCGGCAGCGGCGCCATTTTAATGTAGAGATTTACTAGTTGAAAAAGTTCGTTTCTCGGTATCTTCTCGAATTGATTTCCGGTTAATTGTGTGAGATTAGTTGTTCTTGGTGAAACAAATATTTTTGGATTTGGTAAAATAAATGTGCAAGATTTAATAATAAAGGACGGGAAATTAAAACTAAAACTAGTTGAAACGTAAACGGTGCAATATTTAAAACGTTAAAAGTCAATGACGTGAAATTAAATGACGTAAAATTAAAACTTAACGAAAAGTAAATTAACAATTAAATAAAAATGCAAAACGAATTAAAAATGAACTAAAAATAAAACGAGAGAAATTGCCACTTTAACTAAAACAAAACAAAACAAAAATACCCAATCGGAATACACCCGATCGGAATCCCAACGGAATCCGATCGGACTGTACCCATCGGAATGATGCGTGATCGGAATGTTAAAAGAGTCCAGATCGGAATGTAGACAACTCCATCCGGTCGGAATATTAAACAAAGGGTCCCAATCGGAATGTTGAAAATAGACTACAATCGGAATGTTTAAACTAAAACCAAATCTGAATGCTAAAAGAAATGTAAAAGGAATGCTGATAGAAATGCTGATAGGAATGCTGATAGGAATTCAAATAGGAATGCTAATAGGAATGCTGATAGGAATGCTGATAGGAATGTAAATAGGAATGCTGATAGGAATGTAAATAAGAATGCTGATAGGAATGCTAATAGGAATGCTGATAGGAATGCTGATAGGAATGCTGATAGGAATGTAAATAGGAATGCTGATAGGAATGTTGATAGGAATGCTGATAGGAATGCTGATAGGAATGCAAATAGGAATGCTAATAGGAATGCTGATAGGAATGCTGATAGGAATGTAAATAGGAATGCTGATAGGAATGTAAATAGGAATGCTGATAGGAATGTTGATAGGAATGTAAATAGGAATGCTGATAGGAATGTAAATAGGAATGCTGATAGGAATGTAAAACCCTTTTCCAATCAAGATGATTGGAATGTAAAAGAAATGTATAAAAGGAATGTAAAACCCTTTTCCAATCAAGTGATCGGAATAAGGTGATGGTGCTGGTCGGATTGAGCAAATCGGAAAAGGGTTTAATACCCTTTCTGATTACTCTCTTGATCCGAAATTTAAGCAAAAGGTAATAAGCTACTAGGATAAGCTAAAACCAAAACTTAAACGAATCTAATGTGAAAAAGACTAAATAAGCTCAAATTACAACTTTTCCAAACTTAAAATAAACAAACTTTTAAATCAAACCATAAAAAGATGAACTTTTTAAGCACGAAAACATTAGTGAACAACACGGATCATATGTAATTCGCACCAAAAGTAAACTAGAATAAAGAAAGGAAGATGAGAGATTTAAACAAGAAAAGTAAAGATTCAAGAACAATAAATGAAAACTTACTTGAAAATTAAATGATTAAAGGTGCATAACAAGAAATAAAAGTGCAAGAAATGAAATAACAAGTATAAAAATGGTGGAAGTGGTGGTTTGTCAAACCACCCAACAACATGAAAATGAAACTAGGATCATCTATATATAGGGGTGATTAGGGAGGAGCTTAGGAAGCTTCCTCCCTCTTTCCTCTTTGCCTTAATTGCACACTTAAGTCCTTTTCTTCTTTATCTTTTGTTAATCTTGGACTTTGTCTAGGGATTTCTTCAAACTTGTCTTGTATTTTCTTTATAAATAAGACTCGAGTTCTTCAGCTTTTAGTAAACTTCCGTCTTTTGACTTTTTCTTCGATAAATCTTCAGAAATGGTCTTGGACTTCCGTTCTTTTTCCACTCTTGATCTTTCGACTTCATCTTTCGTCTTTTTCTTTAATAAAAGCCCATGAATGCCGTGTTTTCTCCACTTTTCACCTTTTCGTCCAAAATCATAACAAAAACACAAACCACGCATAATTCCGACATAAATGACATAAAATACACGTTTTGGCTCGGTTATTATTGTAATTAAGTGGTAAAAGGATGGGTGTTTTCACACCTATCACCGACGGTCCGGCGGAGTTGTCATTGGAGGAGGCCTTGGAAAGTTTGCCCCTTCCGTCAGCAAGATCTCCCGATAGGACATCTTTAGGGGGTAAACTTATCATCCGGCCGCCCTCCTTTGTTCTGGCCCTTATAGTCTGAGCCCTTGCTATTGTTCTGATTGCCTTGACCGCCCGACTATCTCCGAGACTGGTCGTTTGACCGATATCCATTTCCTCTGGATGGGTAAGCCGCAGCAACTGCTGTTTCTCCCTCTATGAAATTTATGACCCTTTCCATGAGGTCGTCATATCTCTCTGGACGCTTGTCATTGAGACGCCTGATCAATTCTCTGTCTGTTATGGCGTGAATGTAGTCAGAGATTTTCAGGAGTTCCGGCATTGTTTTTGTGCGCGTGCACTCATCATTGAAGCGTTCAGTGAAGGCTTCTGTGGACTCCCCGGGTCGTTGTTTGACAGTTGCCAATGAGACCGGATCCCTATTATACTTCTTCCTTTGAGTATAATTATTCTTGAACGCAATGCGTAGTTCCGTGAAACTATCAATGCTTCGTGGAGGGAGTCCCTCGAACCAGTCACGGGCATTGCCGATTAGGGTTGAATTGAACATTTGGCACCATATAGGCATGGGCCACCGCTCAATTTTAGCCTGCGTGTCGAATATTTTGAGGTGATCATCCGGATCACCAAATCCATCATAGGTCTTGACACACGCCGGCATGCGGCGTTTGGTGTCCTCGGAGTTGTTCCGTATGCGGAGGGTGAATGGGTCTTCCCTGGGATCCGCCCATGGCCGGGTGAGCCTAGGGTCATCCCATGGTTCACACCACGGGCGGGAAAGATCCTCCGCTTCTGCATCTTGATAATAAGGGCCACCATAATACTCATCAGTGTTTGGTGGTGGTGGGGGGGTACGCCTAGGTCGGTGACGCTTGGGCGGATGGTCATCCGAGTCTTCTCCCGACGGATCCGGAGACGGGGGTGGTACCCCATCCCTCGGGCGAGGTCCGCTCTTTTGAGAAGAGCCGTGAGTCTTTTTCCCGGTGTCCACCCTATCCCACACACTTGTGCGGCGCGTGGCTCTAGTCAGCTCTCGATCTGGTCGCTCGGGTGAACCGTCGGACTTATCTCCCCCTTCTCGAGACTGCGTTAGTTCCTGCATGAGGCGATCTCCTATGCGCTCGAACACATTCCTAGGTTGAGGGGTTTCCTCAAAGATGCCATGGTCATGAGGCCGGGTTTTCCTTTTCCTCTGATTTTGGGAAGAAGTGATTGGTCCAGTATTGCCAAAGTTGAGCCTAGACTGGAGACTCCTCCCTAGATTCAACCTTGATGCAATCCCCGGGATGATCCAATCAAAGTTCTACGTGAGAACTCGAGTGAGATCTTCCTCGCTGAGTGGCTGGACTTCAACTTCCTACTCGATCGATGGTCTGCGCGGCTCCTTGTTAGGAGGATTGGGCGCACTCCCTGGATCAGGGTTATCCAGGGTTGATGTAGGTGGGGGTGTTACGGAGATCGTGCTCGTTACCCCCAAGGGCTGAAAACCACCACGGTTACCAGGTCCGCCCGCAAGGCGGCTAGGAGACTGATTGGGGATGAGTATCCCCTCCCCTTGGGACTTCCGATTTCCAGGATTCGTGTTCCTGGGATTAGCTTGCGGATGCCCCTTCGTCATTTGGAAATTCAAGATAAGGTTTTGCCCTAGCTTAGTGTAATGGGTCCCACGGATGGCGCCAACTTGTTGATGCAAAAGTTGGGTGATCCTTGCTAGACCCGAATTAGGCTTAATTCGGGTTGGCTGGGCTCCGGCTCCTACACCAAGTGAACTGTTTGGTTGAGATCCTACACACTAAACAACACGCGTTAGGCTTACCGTGGGAATGTTTCCCACGATTAGACTCCGGCGTGAGAGTAAGTAATCGGTTAGGGTTTTATGTGAGTTGAGAGTATAGAACGTAATACCTTTGTAGAACCCTTGGGGGTTCCTTTTATAGGCAGTGGAACCCTAGTTGGCTACCACTGATACTTCGGCCCCAAGGAAAGGATAACTATCATAATTAGAATGATTGTTATCTTCTAATTATAGTAGTGAATATCCTCCTCTTTTGGGGTAAACCTATTCCTAGACAGAATATGATTCTATCTAGCCCTATGTCGGCCGCGCCGGGCCGTGGGCCGCACACATGTGTGCGGTCACTGTTCATCCAAGCCCATAAGCTTGAATGACATTATTCCCACCCATCTGTGATGGGCCGGATACGGGTAGTACCCGTGGGCCGGGTTCCTGACCCGGCTGGGGACTACACGTCATCACCAAAAATTTCACACTCAGGGTAATATACGCAATCATCAGGTCTATGGTCAGAGATGCCACAGTGTGTACATGGTGGAAAAGGCTTATCCTTATACTTCTTGATTTGTTTAGAGGTGGGCCCATAGTTATAAGGATGAGCATTATATCTATTAGCATTTCTAATAAAAGCCATGTGTACATCATGATCAGCCGTCCTTTGATCTTTAATTTTGCATTTCATGCAGTAGAGTATTCTAAAGCAATTATCAGTGGTATGATTTGTGTAGTGACAAAGTTCACAAGAAGGCTTTTTGGTTTTAACATTCTTGGAAGACTCAGGTTCTGATTTGTTACTTTTTGATGATTCAGGCTGTGAGGACACAAATGTTTTACCCTGAGTTTTTGAAGCTGAATTTAGCTTTAGAAAACCCATTGAAGTAGAATCCCGACTTCAACTTTTTGCACTTCTTTATTTCTTGTGTCCGTTATGTCTTTATTGATCATTTTCTATTGATTTATCGATATACGTGCCCGCACGTACACAAACAACAAAACACACATATACAAGGCACATTTTATGATTATTTAATCATTTTGAGCATGTTTTCCAAAGAAATAAAATAAGAGATTATGCTCTTATCACTCAACAATTACATCACTTAAAAGTACAAGCTTAGAGGCTGCCTTCAATGCATCTTCCTCTAGAAAACTTTGGGAATGCTAGCTTGATTCCTTTCTTCTTAGGCCTAGCAACCTGTGTTTCCCTTTCTTCTTTCCATCTTCTCTTTATATCCTCTTGTCTCTCAACTGAAGATTTGATCTCAATGTTGTATCTGCGTATCTCATCCCAGATAGGATATGCCTTCTACTATAGTTGTTCAAAAGTGTACCCTCTGAACTTATCCCACATCCACCCTGCTTGATTATTCCTCAATAGTGTCTGGTATAGCCCTCTCTTGTATGAACTTGGGTTTTCTAAGATATTTTTGATAACGCTCAAATCTAAAATATTTGTAGGAGCGTATTCGTGGTATTTATGCATATATTTATGTGCTTATTATGAACTTATGATACTTAATGAAGCATACTTGTTATTTTTGGTTCATCAATGGTTACATCACGAGAAAGGAAGAAGAAACGCAAAGATGACAATAAAAGACGAGAATTGGAGGAGAAAGGATGAACGATACATGAAAGTGTAGTTCTCATATGATAAATAATAAAAAGAATAAGAGTCTTGGAAAGTTTAGAAGAAAGAAAGAGGAAGAAACAAAGAATAAGGACTTAAGAAGGAATAAAAGAAAGTTGGTAAAGAAGGAGTCAGCAGAAAAGAAGCCAGCAGCAAAGTCAAATGGTGGCCAACAAAATAATAAAAACGAGCCACCAGCAAAGTCAAAGTGTTGCCAGCAGAATAGCAAAAAGGAACCGCCAGCAACCTGGAATGGTGGGCGGCTACTCCAAAAATCCGCCAACAACTTTCTTCCTGCCACTTCTCCAAGCAATATTAAACACTCCAATTACTTCACCTTGCTCCCAATCCGACCATAACTCCATGTTTTCTCTTCCAAGCTTCATTAAACCCACAATAAACACACCTTTTGCTCCAAGAAAAGTTCTTGGTGACCAAGGCTAATTCACCTATAAATAAGGCCCATGGGTAGTGTTTTGATCATATCAATCTCAACCAATCTTAATCTTGATACATACAATACCTGTTATTCTCTCTTAGCACCCCTCACCCATGGTGGTGAGGGTGGAATTGGTTTCCATACTCATGTTATAAGCCATGGGAGAGTAGAGAAGAAAGCCATACCTCTATAAACCATCCAATATCTAAGAATCCTCATTCCCAAACACCCTAAAAGGCTCTATACTCATACCAAGAGGTTGATGTCTAAGAAGGTTATGGGTGATGCATTGTAATTTGGTTTTTATTTTGGTTATAATCACTTGAATACTTTGGTTCAATGAACTCTAATGTTTGGTAAATTCTTCTTTATTATTCAATCATGTTTATGTTCATGTTTATGGTGATTCATGTGTTTTGTGATAATGTGATGTCTTGATACTTGTATTGTTCATATGAAAACTTGTGATAATGGACGTTTGGATTATATAGTGTTTGTTTTGGATTATGGTGATAACAAATATTTGGTTGAATTGGAACTTGTTCTTTTTTGTCATTTTGGTTAATCATTGTTGAGTCTATATGTCGAAATTATTCTCAATATGGTTGATTTCAATTCGTTAATCGACAAATGATTTGGTCTTGTGCTTTGTGACGATTGTGCAAGAGACTTAATAAACATAACAAGTAAAGGTTTAATTGAGACTAGAATCAAAAGGAGTCTTTTGAATATATTGTTCTAATCATCTTTCAAGTGAATGAAACTTATCAAATTGATAACACTAAGTCTATGGGTCGAAATGATTCTTGTTGTTATTGGTTTAGGCATAAGGCTCATGAGTGACCACTTGATTGAGACTTATGTATACTTGATTTATAAAGCACTAATCCATTATTATTGGTTCTATATTTCGAAAGTATTACCTTTGATAATGTGTTTTCCAAACTAAACATCTTAATGTCTATGTGATCATTTGACCATACATGTATGTTCTTTGTGAGACAGTGCCTTAAAACGATTCGCATGGTGGTTTCATACGTGACAATCATAACCACTATTTTTACAAACAAACTACACTTGAGTATAACCAAATCTCATGGGACGACCTTGACTTACCAACCTAATTACAACATGACTAGGTTATACTTGCCTGAATTTGTGTTCCTAATAAAATCAGTTCTTGTTTATAAATTTAATACCTAGTGTGTAACGAACGAACGCATATCAAGTTTTGGCGCCGCTGCTGGGAATTTAGTTTTGCATTCTTTTATTTCTTTGTTGGAACTATGTTCTTGAATTGTTTGTTTCATTTTCATAATCCGACATCAGAACACATCAAGTTTTGGCGCCACTGCCAGGGACTTGCTAGTTTGTACTCGCTTGTTTGTGTGTTTGTTTGTTTGCTTGCTTGTTTATTGAATCATTTGTTTCACCAATTTCTACTTAGCCTAAAAGAGTGGTTATACCTTATTTATCCGCATAGGGGGGACGAATTTCGCATAGGGGGGGATTCGGTTGGCGGTTGACTACTCAATTGGAGGCTTGGAGTTGCTCTAAATTCCATTGTTAGTTGCTCTTGAATGATTTATCTTGTTTGCCATGTTGTTTGCTCATGATGTTTGCTTGATAGATAGTCCCTCAATTTTCTTAAAATCTCTTAATTCTAAAAAAAATGCTTAAATGGTCTTGGCGCCAAAATTGAATTTTTGGTGTTGGGATTTCTTCTCATGTGTTCTCAAAATGATTGTCTCGAAGATTGCTTTCTAAATGTGTTTCAAAGTACTTGTTCTCAAAAACCACCAAACCTTGTCCTGAATCACTCTAGTCGATGACTAGTACTACTTGAACACATGAATTCTTTTTTTGTGTTAGTGTTTTTCTTGTTTTATGAGTTTGTGTCTTACTTGTTATGTGATTTTTATCATTTACTTATATGTCTATGTGTTTATATGCTTGTGTGCTTGATTGCATTTCATCCATTGCATGCATTTTTTTGTTTTTCCTAGTTTAAGGAGCGTTTGGAAGAATCATTTTCCAACAATTTTGATCATTACCACAAAACTCTTTTCATTAAAATAAGTGGTATTTGATGCCTAAAGTCATATTTGTTAAAATAAAAAAGTATAAAAAATTGTTTTGAAAATAAATGGAAAATGCATGAAAAATATAAAAAATTTAGAAATCTAGTTAGTTCATTTGTTTCATGTTATGTGTTAGATGAAAATTGTGTTATGCCTTATTTTGTTCTTATAATGTTGTGTGCTAAGTGGTTTTACATGTTTTGTTTGCTTATTAGTCTTTTCTTTTTATTTTGTGCTTATTTTTTTTGTTTTATGCATAACGTGTCTTATTATTTTTAATGGTTCTGTTTAGAATAAGCTAGTTTATATATATCCTAATGATTTTGATAAAAGTATCTCTATAAAAGTTGTTAGTTTTTATGTTATAAGAAAGTTTATTAAAAAAATGTTTTTGCTGCAGGAAAAAGAAGCCGCTGGCAACTTTGTAGTGCCGGCCAACTACTTCTTTCTGAGGTCAACATGCCGCCGACAACTTTGTTGTGCCGGCCGGCTTCTTTTTTCTGCGACAATAATGCCGCCGGCAACCCAAAAGGAGCCGGTCGACTACTTTAACACTATATAAAAAAATAAAAATAAAATTACTCTTTTTTTTCTTATTTAGTTCTTTTAGAGTCGTGTTATGTTTCTAAGTGTTTAGATTGTTTTTATTTGTCATATGTGTGATGTTTATATATGTTTATTATTTGTTCTTGTTTGTTTAAGTTGTCTTGTGTGTGGTTCATTTTGTTTGCAGGCGTGTTTGTGTTTGTTTAAGTTCATGTGGTTAAGGAGTGAACTTTGAGGGTGTGTTCGCTGGAACCCTCACGAGATTACAACTCGTCCACTCAAGATACCGATGTTGGGTCAAAAAGTTGATGTGGCAGAAACTCAAAAACGAATAAAACATGAAGATATTGTCTAAGCGTTTTCAAGAGCAATTTAGGCGTTGACAAGAACAAACTAACCGTTGTTGGCTCAAGAGTTGTCGTGTGCAATCCAAGCATTGTCACATGCAATTTAAGAGTTGATAGAAACGTAGACAAGAAGCTTATGGAAGCTTCTATTTAGATAAACATGCAATATATATTTTGCATAAGTTTATTTAAATAGAAGATTTACTTGTTTATTTGATTTTATCTCTTGTAAACCCTAATCCTTACACTATAAAAGGAACCAAGGGTCTTAGGTTTTAATATCAATTCATTCACAATGTAAACCTAAAGTGTGTGTCGACAAGACGTGGGATTCAATGTATACACGTCTAGTGATTGTTTGTTATTAATATAATGAACAATCCTATTGTTTTTTAATTCATGTTATTGTGCCTAAACACCTTGTTAATGTGTCATGTTCTAATTCCACTTTGATTGTTTAATCATATGCACATGATGCATTCCTAGTAGCTTCAAAGATCCGGAAACCAAGGTTTCCACAATTGGTATCAGAGCCTCGTGGCTCATGATGCTAGGACCAACAAGGTGTCCGTGTATCGTAAAGAAGAAGAAAAATCCGTCTAGGGTTTTTCTGGACGTTCTTGTGTGCGCAGCAGTATTCAGAAGGTCATAACTTTTGATTGAACCGTTGGATCGTCACGAAATTTTTTATGTGTGTTCTACATACATATATCTAGACATCCACCAGAGGGATTGTCGAGTTTTATCCCCAAGAAAAAGTTATTAAGCGTCAAAGTCAGCAGTGAGTGTATGCAGTTTTCTGTGAACAGCCATGTTCAAAACACGATCTCTCCTTCGTTAACCGTTGGATCTTCGTGATTTTTGAACTGTAGATTCTTGGCACTTGTGTCTAGAATCTCACCGAAGGGATTTTCGATCTGAGCTCTAATGAAGAAGTTATTCAAGGTTGAAGTTCACTGTTTAAAGGTATTAATGTTTTTGCTTTTACATGAAATCATGAACTAGGGTTTCTCAAACCCTAGATCAACATAAAAAGCAGAAGGATTATGAGGGTTGTGGCTGTTATGATTCAAGGTAATACTTGATCTAAGGTTTATTTACAAACCCTAATTAGGGTTTCGGTGCTCAAATTCTAAACCCTAGATCGATTTATGATCAAACAGCAATTGGGTCACGTGCTTAATGGTATATGTTGTCATCACATGATAACTTTATTTGCAATAATATGCAATACATAAGTCTCCTGAAGGAATTCACATGATGGGCTTGATGTTTAAAAGAGAATAAAGGCGTGAGCCTTCAATTCTTATTGGAGGAACAATTTGTATTCACACGAAGAAAGAAAGCTATTCACGTAATGTCATGTATTTGTGATTGGTGGTGTGAAGAATTACTAAAGTTTTTCACTTGTGAAGTGAAAGTTGACATTGACGTATGATTATTGGAATCAAGGTTTGTGGGCTGCAATTTGAAAGACACACGTGATATCAAGAAAAAGAAAAGAGCAGCTAGTATCAGTGTTCACACGGTTCTAAGAGTCTGATTGGATGAAGCATTATTTTCTCATACAAATACGTGGGATATTCTATGTGGGATATAACACGCTACTGTTGAAGTTCATAGCCCTTGATGACGTCAGCAGAAACAGAGACGCTGACAGGATTAATTTTGACGCTGACGTTTGTTAATTTGACGCTGACAGAATAAGTCAACGCTGACAGGTTGACAGTGTTATCCGATATATGATTATTCAGACGCTGATAGGTATTGTCCAATATCGGGCAATACATCTAATGAGGAACTTGGATAAAAGAGGATGTTGGACAACACAATGATTGCTGCTGTTTGAGAAAATTGGTATGTTTTAAGCACACAAAAAGGAGGAAATTACACACGAAGGTACATGGAATCTCCGTTTTAATTTAGAATATCATGTTTATATTTATGGCTCAGATATTTTTAAAAAGGAATTAATTATCTTAAAGCGAGTTAGCAACTATTCGTGGGAATTTGATGGATATTTAAACTATATAATCGGGATAGCCTTGTGAAAGAGTTATCCATCCAAATACTTTTACATATGGTATGAAGATGTGATTCCATTAAAATCATCATGAAGAGGTGTTGACATAAGGGGAAGAATTCTTATGGTAAGTTTGATGATTGAAGAAGATTTCCTCGAGTTTGTGTTCTATCATATCTTAAAGTCATGCACTTGTGAATTTAAAGGTAACTTGTTCGTGCTTACATGGTTGGTGACAAGACTTGTCATAACACTTGAAGGAGTTACATTATCGTGCTCAGTGTCTCACAAAGGATGAGAATATTGACAAGGGATCGAGGTCTACTTATACTTTGTACCATGAGTATAAGTTCTTAGTCACATGGATAGTACAAGACATGGAACACAAGGTTGGATTATTCTACTTCTACATCAAAAATATTATATTAATTGTTCTTCAAGATCATTACAAAGAGCTACATTTGGAGAATCTTCAGCATTGCATACATTGTTTACTTTCCTGTTGATGTGACAAAAAGGGGAAGAAATACATGCTACACTTGAGGGGAAGCAATTTGAAGATCATGTACAACTTACAAGAGATACACATAGAGTTTTACCGACATCAACTAGGGGAAGATTGTTGGGTCAAAAAGTTGATGTGGCAGAAACTCAAAAATGAAGAAAACATGAAGATATTGTCTAAGCGTTGTCAAGAGCAATTTAGGCATTGACAAGAACAAACTAAGCGTTGTTGGCTCAAGAGTTGTCGTGTGCAATCCAAGCATTGTCACATGCAATTTAAAAGTTGATAGAAACGTAGACAAGAAGCTTATGGAAGCTTCTATTTAGATAAACATGCAAGATATATTCTACATAAGTTTATTTAAATAGAAGATTTACTTGTTTGTTTGATTTTATCTCTTGTAAACCCTAATCCTTACACTATAAAAGGAACCAAGGGTCTTAGGTTTTAATATCAATTCATTCACAATGTAAACCTAAAGTGTGTGTCGACTAGACGTGGGATTCAATGTATACACGTCTAGTGATTGTTTGTTATTAATATAATGAACAATCCTATTGTTTTTTAATTCATGTTATTGTGCCTAAACACCTTGTTAATGTGTCATGTTCTAATTCCCCTTTGATTGTTTAATCATATGAACATGATGCATTCCTAGTAGCTTCAAAGATCCGGAAACCAAGGTTTCCACAACCGAGGGGTTTAAAGGCTTGTTTCATACGCTAAATGCAATCGTGTTTTCTACGAAAGTGTGCTTAATAAATTTACGTGTTTTGTAGTTTAGTTTATTTTGCAGGTTCAATAAAGGTTATGGACGATGGATTGTTCGTGTTGATGGATTGTATGTGTATACGCGCATTGGAGATGAAATCACTTGATCTTCCTAACTTGGCATCTTATCAAATGGAGATCAATTGCAATTTCTTAGCCCGAAAAGTTTCGTTTCACTTGGACTATTTATTTATTTTCCTCACTTTTCATGCTTTGAAGTTTAATTTTTTTATTGAGTCCAATCCAAAACTGAAGTGTGAGGGAAAATAAATGGAAAAGCGACACCAATTTCTAATATCTATTTTTTGGGCTAATATAAAAAATGAAAAAAAAACATGTGTATTTGTTTGCTCTTATGTTGTTGGTTTCACACGTTTGTATGTAAATATATTTCAATAATCATATCCTTGGTGAAAAATAAAAAAATGTTGTGAGATCAAACTTATGTGATATAAGTGTATATGCGTGACAAAGAGGCAACCCTAGGAATAAAACCCAAATAGCCTTTTCAATTTTGTTATAGCTAGTTGCGTCGTTTAGCTAACAACCCATATTAACCCTTTTGTTAGCACTCTCGTCTAGTGTTAGATACCCTTAGAACACCCGTTGAGCCATTCTTTTCATTTTTGTTAAATCCACTAAAAAGAAACAAAATTTAACCGTAAACCTTAGCCTAACCCATGTCGAAGTCTAAATGGTGGGTTGCTAGTTTCTTAGTATGGTGGATCCTTTTTGATGATTTATAGTTATGCCACACTTCGCTATGTTTGTGTGCTATTCTAACAAAGACGGAGGATGCATACTTCTTATTTGTATTTTTTGTGGTGTATATTTATGCGAATTGTGACGGGAGCATGTGATGTATGTTGAAAAAAAATGATGAAAAAAAGAGGAGGATGAGAAAAAAGAAAAAGAAAGAAAAGAAAATAAGTCGTCAAAAAAATGACAAAAATGACAAAAATAGCCAGTGAGGTATAATAAATTATGAAGATGAAGGAAGATGAAGTATGTTTGGATATCGATTAGCCAATGTGCTAAGACGTGATATATATGTGTTGATCGATATGTGATGAATAAAGCTCGTAGCTATAATCATTTCTGGGCTTGTGATTTGTTCGGAACCTAGAAACATGGGACTTAGACTTTTAACTTCTATATTAATGATACACCTCTCTCATAAAATTCTCATGTCTTATCCATAACCCATTAACCCTTAACCTTATAACTCGAATAAAAGTCCTCTTTAGATGTGTACACTTGATTCTCACACTATTCAGTTTAGTTTTGTTTGTATTTGGTAGATTTGAATCTTATTTTTATAAACCATTTCATGCACCATGTGGGAAAAATTTTCTTTTACTTGCTTGAGGACAAGCAAACTCTTAGTGTGAGAGGCTTTGCACCTTTAGCGATTTCTTATAAAAACCAAAAATATTTTCAAATTTTCATAGAATTTTAAAAATTTTCTTTTCTTTTAGAACCTATGTATTTTGTTTATAACTTTATTTTACTATTATTTTCTTGAGAGAAAGCAAGGTTTTTCCTTTCCTTGCTCGAGGACGAGCAAAACTTAAGTGTGAGGGGATTTGATCACGCTCAAATATAACATATTTATAGGAGCGTATTAGTGGTATTTATGCATGTATTTATGTGATTATTATGAACTTATAATACTTAATGAAGCTTACTTTTACTTTAGGTTCAACAATGGTTACATCACGAGAAAGGAAGAAGAAATGCGAAGATGAGAATAGAAGACGAGAATTGGAGGAGAAAGGATGAACGAGACATGAAAGTGTAGTTCTCGTATGATAAATAATACAAAGAATAAGAGTCTTGGAAATTTTGAAAGAAAGAAAGAGGAAGAAACAAAGAATAAGGACTTAAGAAGGAATAGGAGAAAGTTGGTAAAGTAAGAGGCAGCAGAAAAGAAGCCACCAGCAAAGTCAAATGGTGGCCAGCAAAATAGCAAAAAGGAGCCACCAGCAAAGTCAAAATGCTGCCAACAGAATAGAAAAAAGGAGCCGCCATCAATCTAAAATGGTAGGCGGCTACTCCAAAAATCCGCCAGCAACTTTCTTCTTGCCACTTCTCCAAGCAATATCAAACACTCTAATTACTTCACCTTGCTCCCCAATTTGACCCTAAATCCATGTGTTCTCTTCCAAGCTTCATTAAACCCATAATAAACACACCTTTGGCACCAAGAAAAGTGCTTGGTGACCAAGGCTAATTCACCTATAAATAAGACCCATGAGTTAGTGTTTTAGTCATATCAATCTCAACCCATCTTAATCTTGATACATACAATCCCTGCTATTCTCTCTTGGCACCACTCACCCATTGTGGTGAGGGGTAGAATTGGTTTCCATACTCATGTTATAAGCCATGGGAGAGTAGAGAAGAAAGCCATACCTCCATAAACCATCCAATCTCCAACAATCCTCATTCCCAAACACCCCAAAAGGCTATATACTCATACCAAGAGGTTGATGTCCAAGAAGGTTATGGGTGATGCATTGTAAGTTGGTTGTTATTTTGGTTAAAATCACTTGAATACTTTGGTTCAATGAACTCTAATGTTTGGTAACTTTTTCTTTATTATTCACTCATGTTTATGTTCATGTTTATGGTGATTCATGTGTTTTGTGATAATGTGATGTCTTGATACTTGTATTGTTCATATGAAAACTTGTGATAATGGATGTTTGGATTTTATTAGTGTTTGTTTTGGATTATGGTGATAACATATATTCGGTTGAATTGGAACTTGTTCTTGTTTGTCATTTTGGTTTTTCATCATTGAGTCTATATGTCGAAATTATTCTCAATATGGTTGATTTTAATTCGTCAATCGACAAATGATTTGGTCTTGTGCTTTGCGACGATTGTGCAAGAGACTTAATAGACATAACAAGTAAAGGTTTAATTGATACTAACATCAAAAGGAGTCTTTTGAATATATTGTTCTAATCATCTTTCAAGTAAATGAAACTTATCAAATTGATAACACCAAGTCTATGGGACGAAAGGATTCTTGTTGTTGGTTTAGGCATTAGGCTCATGAGTCATCACTTGATTGAGACTTATGTATACTTGATTTATAAAGAACTAATCCATTATTATTGGTTCTATAGGTCGAAAGGATTACCTTCGATAATGTGTTTTCCAAACTAAACATACTAATGTCTATGTGATCATTTGACCATACAGGTATGTTCTTTGTGTGCTAGTGCCCTAAAACGATTCGCATGGTGGTTTGATACGTGACAATCATAACCACTATTTTTATGAACAAACTACACTTGATTATAACCAAGTCCCATGGGACGACCTTGACTTACCAACCTAATTACAACATGACTAGGGTATACTTGCCTGAATTTCTGTTCCTAATTAAAATCGGTAATTCTTATTTATAAATTTAAAACCTAATGTGTAACGAACGAACGCATATCAATTTTCTATGCTATTTCTTTCCAATATCTTGATGTCATTTTGTAACTTGATCAGACTTTCAAGACCCTATATTTGTTGAGAAATAGTCATATCCTACTCTTGAGCTGCTCTTTCATACTTGAAGTACAAGTTGGAAATCTTTCATTTTCATAGTCAATTTGCAAAGCTAGCTTCCGAAGCTTTTCCCTGAATTCTGTATCCTTATCATTCTCAACTTAGACCTCCTCTTCTTTTTTTGAATTTTTCCAACTGATGTTCTTGTTTGAACTTTGTTGCTCAACCAACTGTTGCTCATATAGGGATTAAGCAAGCTGGAAATCATGTTGGGTCCTTTCAACTTCTTTCTTGTCCTTCTTTAAAGTAACCTATTTTGTTAGCAAGATTGATAGTAGGAAAAGTTGTTGTGGTTACCTTAAACTGTGGTTCTCTGACTGTGAATGCTGGTTGACTCAAAGTCCAAACAGAGGCTACATTTACACTAACAGTGGCTAAACCTAGACTGTCGGTGGCTATAGCTATCTTCCAAGCACTAGCTTCTTCCATCATCTGTGTAAAGGACTTGAAGGACTTGATAGGCGTTGTTGCAAAATCCTTTGTAGATTCCTTCAAACTTGTTAACACAACAACAATTATACCTATACCAGTGCTAGAATCCTTAGATGCTTCCTTTGAGCCTTTATCACTTAAATCCAAACCTTCCTACCCTTTGGAAGAATCATCTCCAAAGCTTAGATCTAATGACTGAACCACAAATATCCTTCTTCTACCTTGGGACTCCAAAGAAACAATCTCGTCCCTCAATAAATTGAGTTCCAGGCATTGAGAATTGACCATTTGTACAAGCTCTACATTTTTCTTTTGCAAGCTAATGTGGAGAGTTGTCAATTCCATATTGGTCATAGGTTGCGTGCTACCCTCATCCACATTCGGGGGGACTATCCCTCAATGGAGAATCATAGGGCATAGGAATCGGCTTAAGTAAAGTGACACTAGCATGGCCTACTACTAAGCTAGGTGCAGTAGTTTCAACCACTCCCATATCACTTTCCACCCTTGTGGAAGTGTCCTCCTCTGCTACAAGGCGAAAGTCATTAGAGGAAGGCACCATAGTGTCCCTTTTCCATTTGGATTTTGTTGATAAAAAAGTTGGATGGACCGCGCTTGACCCGAATTAGGCTTAATTCGGGTGCGTGTAAACCCTGGCTCTTGCACCAAGTGAACTTGTTTAAAGACCCTGCACACTAAATAACAGACACCGTTAGGCTTACCGTAGGCTCGTGTCCCACGATTAGACTCTGGAGTGAGAGTAAGTAATCGATTTAAGAGATAGGTGAGGGTTTAGAGTATTGTGAATGTCGTACCTTTGTGGAACCTCTAGATTCCTTTTATACCCTATGGAACCCTAATTGGGCTCCCCTATTCTTACGACCAAAGCATGAGATAAATCCCAAACATAACTAGATCCTTGTCGCATAAATAAGGAGAGTGTATATCTTGTTAGCTTAGGCGACTCATAATCTTATTTAGATTATGATTCTATTTGATCTTGTCCGCGTACGGCCAGGACACGGTTGAGATAGAACCACGTGTGACAGCGATTTACTGGGCCTCGTGGGCTTTAGAATTGTCTGTGTATGATCCATACGTAATGGATACGGGTAATACCCATGGGTCGGGTGATTCAGCCCGACTAGGGACTATACGTCATCACCTTTCCTATAGGTGAGTAAGGATGAAGTAGAAGGGGTGTTTGGGTCAGCAGATAGTACAACAGTGGTGCGGGTTGAGTAACAATGGGTAGAGGTTGAGTGTCAGTGGGTAGAATTTGGCTAACAAAGGCTATGGTGTCACTAATAGTGGCTATGTTTTGGGTGTCAGGGGCTACAACATCATTGTCAGGGTCATCAATCTCCATATAATCAAGGGATAGGGGTGCTGCTTGGTTGACTATTGGGTTTGTAGCAACTTCACCCCGTTGGATTTGATCAAGCATAGGTGGTGTGAGAGGAAAATTCCTATCGCGAGTGCTAAGGGTTGTGAAAAGTCTTTGTTGTTGTACATGGGCCTCAAAATAATTAGTGTGCTCAACATTACACACACCTTGAACATTTAAAACCATTTCTGAAAATCGAGGGTATTGTAAAAACATTTTGCTACCCTTATTTTTCAACATGCCCTTAAAAATCATTTTCGATAAATTGTATTGTCGTCCTGAAGCCAAGCAAACAATGGAATTAGCCATACCATGACTAATCTCATTGAAAAGAGAGGATTTAGAACTAATACACTACATAAGGACATGTATCAAGAACTTCCAGGCTGGGGGCAATTGATTTTTGTCAATTTTGAAATTTTACCTTCTGGAAGTTCATACCCCAAGCCTGTAAGTCCAGCATGTAGCTCTTACTTGGTAAGAGTATCTACAAAATCCAAATCATCAAGCTGTAAATCTTGACGAAGAAGGGCTTACGTGACAACCCTTTTTACACTATGAATAGAGCTCTCTATTATTCTCACACCATCAACTATTTTGGAAGTGGCATTCTTCCAAAACCCTTTGATGTGTGAGGTAGGGATGATATGCTTGTGAGTAAAAGTAAACCTGAGTTCCGGGTTTGAATTTGGGCGCCATTGTTAAAATTTTACAAGCTTATGGTGAAAGAAAGATGAGTAATAAGATTATAGAGATGTAAAAACTATGAATGAAGCAAGTGGCACTGTTAGGAGATGTGTTGGGGTAATATAGCAGAAAACAAGGATGTGATTGGATGAAAAAGAGGTAATTATGCAAAAGATCAAAAATATACTCAAGTAAATCTTTGATAAATATACACTTATCTCATTATTTTCATAAAATATACCCAAATGGTCTTAACTTACGGCCAGTATCTCTCAAAATTACAACTAGGTGGGACCTAGTGTGTTTTAACGGTAAAAATTTTCTATTAGTGTTAATGGTCATATTTGTTTCAGTGGATACAAAAATGGTCTAACAGGGGCTAGAATATACACGACAATGGCTAAATAACCATTGTCGGTGGGTAGAAACTTTTAGGTCAAAAATAAAAATAATGCATACAAAGGAATTAATCCTAAGGGAACTATCTCTGCTTTAGTAGGCATAAATGACAATCATTGTCCATGCATGCACAAATGCAAAATCATGATAGACATGCAAGAACTCTATAGTCCCCTACACACAAATGCCCCATGAGAAAAAATAGTTAATATAATACCCTTGTGACTGCCAGGTTAGCCCGTAAATATAGAATCCCAAGTCTTCCATCTGACCAAGGTCAAATCTAGGTCAAAAAGGTCTTGTTAGCATGTAATATTTTGAGGGATAAACATGTTAGAGTGCCTCAAGGACTAGGAATTCCTACAAACTAAAAGGAATGTATTCATTATTCCTAACCCCCACTCACTAGTGGATCGGTCTAGAACTGTGATATGAACACTCTAAGGGTGCCCAAAATCCTTAAGGTATATCCTAATACCTCCCCTTAAGTTAGGAATACACTTATAAGAATTTACAAGATAGTGAACACATTTTATTTCAAGATAGGAATGTAAACATTCTAACCATCATAAATAGGAATTTATTACTTACAAATCCAGCCATGAGCAACTTCTTCATCAATCAACGTTGCTCCAATATCCTGCATTGTTAGACAAAAACCACAAGAAAAACACTAACAGAGGCTACTTTTCTCACAACAGTCGGTAGAGTAAGCCCGTAAGCGACTAAAAATGACAATGGAAAAGACTAACAGTAGATACATAGACAACTAATAGTGGATATCCTGTACATACTTTTACAACATTGAAACAAACATTTTCAAAGATTAACCATTCCAATACTCTCAACCAAGTACTAGAACCTTCCAACATCAAAAGGTTTTGTTAAAAGTGTTTTAAGTGTCAGTAGTATCTGGATGAATTAAACCTTTTTCATAGCAATCCCTAATAAAATGATGTCGAATCTCAATGTGTTTAATTTTAGAATGATGTACAGGGTTCTTAATTATACACAAAGCACTGTTATTGTCTATATATATCTTAGTATGCATAAAATTGTACCTATAATCCAGAAGTTGATTATGAAACCACAACACTTGACTACAACATGTAGCAACTGCTACATACTTAGATTCAGTTGTTGAATTGGCCATAATTGTTTGTTTCTTACATTGCCAAGATATCAACCTGATCCCAAAGAATTGGCATCTAACTGTGGTTGACTTCCTATCTCCATTGTCACCGCCAAAATCACTATTTGAAAAAGCAACCAAGTCCAATGGGGAGTTTTTAGGATACCAAACACCTAAAGTAGGATAGCATCTAAGATACCTAAAGATCCTCTTCACATAATGAAAGTGACACTCGTTATGAGTCACTTGGTGTCTTGCACATGCACATACAACAAACATGATGTTAGGTCTAGAGGCTGTGAGATACATCAATGAACCAATCATTGACCTATAATTCTTGACATCCACTTATTTTCCTTATCCAAGTTTTCCCCATGGGGTTTCTCTGTCCATGGGAGTGCTTTCCATTTTTCATTGGTTGTTAAACCAAACTTCTTCAAAATTTCGGCCACATATTTGTCATGGCATATGAGAATTCCATCCTTCCATTGTTGAACTTGAAGACCAAGAAAGAAATTCATCTCTGACATAGCACTCACCTGAAACTTATCAATCATCAGCTTGGAGAACTCTGTGCTCATATTTGGGTTGGAAGAACCAAAGATAATATCATCCACATAGATCTGAACTAAAAGAAAATCAGCTCCTTTATTCTTGGTAAACAGTGTCTTATCTGTGTTCTGTCTTTTAAAATCATTATCCAAAAGGTATTTGGACAATGTACCATACCATGCTCTAGGGGCTTGATGAAGACCATACATAGCCTTCTTAACTCTATACACCTTGTCTGGATACTCCGAATCTTCAAAACTAGGATGTTACATAACATACACTTCCTCATCAATGATTCCATACAAGAAAGCACTCTTTACATCCATCTAGTGCCCAATGAATCCCGTGGAAGAAGCATAGGCAAGGAAAATCCTTATTGCTTCTCTTCTAGAAACATGAGAAAAAACCTCTTTATTATCAATACCTTCTTCTTGTGTGTAGGCTTGAACAACCAGTATAGCTTTGTTCGTGATTACAATGCCCCTTTCATCCTTCTTGTTCCTAAGCACCCAACATGTTCCAACAGGCCTAACATGTTTGGGATAGTCAACTAGCTCCCAAACAGCTTTTATTACAAACTGGTGAAGCTCATCCTGCATTGCTTCAACCTAGCTTTCATTTTTAAGAGCATTAAAGATCTTCTTAGGCTCTGCTTGTGATAGAAAACAAGCGAACAAACACTCTTGTATCAAGGCGTGATCCTGCTTCTTTTGAATATTGGAAATGAATCCATCATGCTTGTTGATTCGACTTCTAGTTTGTATTGGAGTATGAATGGATCCAAGGATTTGAGAAGGAGTTACATCTTTGGTCACTTTCAAATTTGATCCTCCCCCAAACAGGTTATCAACAAGAATTATCTCCTCCAAGTTGCTAATATTACCCTCTTTGTGACAATCCGTCAATTTATTGTTGATATTTTATTCTCAATATTTATTTGAAAACATTATTTTAATATTACAATATGAACTCACTTATTTTTGGGAAGCAATTTGGATTTACGTCTTGAAGTAGCGTCGACTACATCTAAACCGGATGATTCTACGTTACGTGCTTACATTTACATACACCGTCTTTGGTGGCAGTCCGACATTTCAGAAAATAAATTTGTCCATCAATATTATTTTGGAGTTTTAAATTTGTGTTGGTTCATAAACTCACAAATTTACGAGAAGAGATTCGGACTTACGATTTTATTTTAACGTCCTTTACGACTAAACCGGAAACCCTAGGATTACGTATTTACGTTTTCTAACTCCGTTTTTGATGAGACAATTTTTATTGGATTCGTTTTGTGACGTTGATTCATAATTAATAAAAACGTTTTTCGTAAAACGACCCGAGGGCACGCAAATCAAGGAAACTAGAATCGAGGAGTACCCGTAATTAAATGGGGATGAGACAAGTGGGACACTTGCCCCACCCCCACAAACCCATGGCTACACTAGACACCACATCACAAGATGTGGCAAACATATAGCTTAAAACTTACACATGTAAGTTAAGCTTACAAAGTAAGCTTTCACTACACCAAAAACTAGCACTTGACAAAACCACTCACACAAACCATTGTTCTCATTTTCCAACATGCAAACCACACAACTCTCCTCCCTCTCTCTCTAGAAATTCGTCCACTTCCACCCTAAACACCCTCATTTGATCAATTTAAACCACAAAATCATGTGTTATTCACACATATGTTGAAGCCCTTTTGAAGCTCTATGGATTGGTGGTGATTATAACATGTAAAAAGGAGTTTTCAAGGGAGTTTGGGACTGATTTCTCAAGGAGTTTTCATGAAGAACAAGGGCTTATTTTTGGAGGAATCTATAAATACTTGGTGATACTAGAAGTGGTGTTGATATCTCATAAGATTGGTTACCCAAAACCATGTCTTGTTTATCCAAAAGCTCATCATTTCATCACTTTGGTGGTATAAAGATTGTCCTCCTCATCCTCTTGTTATTTTTGATTATGTAAACTTGTATTTCTTTTACTTATGTATATGTATATGATGATGAATGATGATTAAAAATATTGTGTGGGGATTTGGTGTTGATAAACATGCTTAAAAAGATGGACAAACTACATGTAAAATGGGTAAATCTTGTTTAAATGGTAGGCTGTATAAAAACAGTAAAGAACCACATGTTAGACTGATAAAATGATGAAGTAGAATCCATTTACAGTAAGATATGGATCTTGTACACATGTGAGAGTTGGCCATGCAATGGGATCAAAGTAATGAGTGAGATATGATCAAAACAAGTTTAAGGTATAAATCTGAGGTTACTGTTTTGGACGATTTTTAGAAAATACTTAAAAGATGATTCAACAGTAGCTATAGAAGAGTTAAATGTAGCACATATCATGTAGTTTATGTGATAAAAATTTGAGCTTCTATCTCAATATAGAACTCAATATATGGCAGTTTTGGTGAAAGTAAAGATAAAAATCAGATTTTTGGAAATTAAAGTATAATACTATTATATAAGCACTTAAATTTTAATAGTATAAAATATAAATTAAAACCCACTAACTCATGAATTCTATTTATATAAATATGTCAAAAGGTTAAATAAGTGTACATTTTATAAAAATGATAACTTGTTAAGTTTTATAAGTTATAAAACTATAAACATGATTTTTACGACTTTTTCGGCTAATACCGTAAAATTAAAGTTTTTTGTTAAATAAAACTTAGATGGTTGGACCCGTCTAATGTAAACTTTATAAAACTTATATACTGATATATAGACATGTATAACAAGTAAAAACCGATAAAACCCGAACTATAGGGCATACGGACATTAACGAGCTAAGTAAACATATTGGACTAATACTTGGGCTAATAATTGGACTAAATAAGATAAACACTCATAAAAAGAACTTATTGGGCTTAACCCATTTGGGCCCAACTTGTAAAGTTTAAGTACTGATAATATAGGTATAAAAGGGATTAAAACAAGTTAATGTACTTATAATATGCCTATTGGACCTAAAACACGTAAATAGGTAAAACGAGAAAACTAGTATAAAAGTTATCGACACATAGCACAAAAATGAGTAAATGAGAATATGTAAACCCACTTGATCATCATATATATATATATAATCATCATATGTATACATAATTTTTATTTTTATAAAGTCATTGGACATGAGTCTAAGACGAGTATTATTTGTCTAGGTTTCCGTGATTGAAGCACGTACCGTACATCCGAATTGCCGATAACCCGCCTTCCCACATCAACGTGAGTTCATAGCCTCGCACTCTTTTAAATGTTTTTATAAATGTTTTATAAACCCGCGAGGGAGATAACATGTTAGTTTTTATAAAATAGGACACCATTTGTCCCGATTGTTTGTTTATTGATTTTGGACCCGAATGATTGAATGACCCGATTGTATGACCCGATAAATGATTAAAGGACCCGATAGATGAAATTAAATAGATTATTAAAGTTAGGTTATGTCATTAAAAGTCCCATTAGCATGAATTGTGAACTACCGGGATTTGGTAGACGCTTATGCATTTAATAGTACTATTTGGGGACAATCACCCCAGTTCGCGCCTTGACGGTTGATCCCCGTCGTGCCATATTGATTGGTAAGCGAATTTATGTATGAGAAGATTTCCATAGCGTGACCTTTGTGACGACACGCTACTTTAGATGGGCAAAATTGGTATCGGGTTAGCTACCCGTTGTTGGTTTAGTAAGGTAACAGTGTCATGCGGCTTATAATAATCCAAAATTAACGAAATACTAATAGACGCACCGAATTACGATTATTGCCTGACTAGCAATACGGGGTCATACTATTGATATTATGTTCGTGTTTTGGTTTTCATAACCATATTCATATAACGGTTTTTATTTTCATACAACTTCACAAGACGTATTGTATGATGTTTTTACGACATTGGCTCGTATAATGATTTTTAAAGCAAATGCCTATATTATGATTTTCGATAAGGATTTGTATAAAATGACTTTGGCTATTTATGGCCTATTAAAATGATTTGTACAAAATGATTTTCAGCAATAATTTTATATTGATATTATATTGATGGATTTTATTAAACTCTATGAATTCACTCAGCGTTATCGCTGACCTTTTCTTTTAACATGTTTTATCTCAGGTACTTGAAGGTAATTCTCGGGAAGACGACGAGAATTCATGGCCCGCACTTAAATTATAATTTCCATTCAAATGTTTGTAAAACCTGTATTAAATACAATGACTTGGGACCTATGTAAATTTGATACTTATGAATGGAAATGCTTTATTAATAAACGACGCGATTTTTATGCGTTGTCTATGATGTGAGTAATGTGCTATCCCGTAACACCAACTAGTCTTCCGCTGTATCGAGTTGTATTAATTTGGGGGTGTTACAGTTTGGTACCAGAGCTCTCGTTATAGAGAATGAAAGATTTTTAAAACTATGGTTTTGAATAAAACTTTTCAAAATCTTTTAACTAAAAACATTTTTCTAAAAATGTCTAAAAATCTTTTGACTATAACGGTGCCGAAGAATTCCCGAGTTACCGACAAGGCCAGACTGAGAAGTGTTATTTTAATATATATATATAACTTGGATTATATATATATGATGTAATTTTATTACATGATTGTTTGATGATTATTTTGATTTTTATACGAGGTATTTATACGACGTAGATTGTCACAAGAAACCCTAAATCCCCTAGTAAATTAATCAAAGCTATTCTCGTAGGAATTCTAGCTATCCTAGATCTAAACCAAGTTGTGGATCTTTATGATCCCAACAAATGATTGATACTCGTAGGAATGTAGATATTAGTTGATTGAGATATTGAAGAAGAATTGGCGAGATTAAATCTGATATCGATGTTATGACGATCTTTCCTTATAGAGTGGAGTTTGACAAAATGTTACCACCTAGAAAGATGTCATCTGATTCGTTGTCATCCAATTCTTAAATTGAAATCGAAAGGGTGAATGTTGCACTTGAGGCTGTCATTGGAACCATTACCCAAAAGCCTCATGCCACTAATACCTTTCCGAGAAGTCTAGTTGAATGATCAAGTCATTTCATATTAATGACTCATTTGATAATTGTTGTTGTAAGAGCTAATAGGATTGGAAATTAAGTGTTGATTCATATTGAGATTGTATTGCCTTTACAAGGCCGAAGAATAAGGTTGTAAGTATTGGATAATGAAGTAGGATATCGACTTGAGTATAAAATTTGGATGAAACTTGAATAAAGTAAAATTTAACTCGTATGGAATATGAGATTGATAAGAGGAAGTCGTTAAGTTCTGTGATTGAATTATAAGGTTTTAATTGATTGTTGATTCATGTTAAGTGTTGTTCCTAGGCCATTGTCCACTGACGAGGATGCCTAGTGTCCAATAAATAAAATTGAAAGAAATCTTCTTCTAAATTGGGACCGATGGATCTTCCGGGACATGTGGAACACCTAATGACTCTTGTAGATTAGTATTCATTATGGTATCTTTTAAAAATCCCTAACTTAACTGAGATATCAGTTGGTAGGATGAGTTCTGAGAATTGTATGACATAGTGACACGTAATGTGTTACGGTACAATTTTGACTTGTTTGTGATTAATGAAAAAGAGTACCTTTGATTGCTAATTTCTACATGTATCAATGTTATCTATCTTTTATTGCTTCATCCTAATGCTCTCATTAGTGATGCAACCATTGAACAAGTACTCATCTTGATTTGAGTTACGTTGTGGATTATTCTTTTTGAGTGCCATCGAGATCATGAACCTCATGATTATTTGGATAAAGCTCATTTCCTATTATATCATAGTTAAGTTCTTGGTGAACAACTCTTCATCACTCTTTTGCAGATCACTCATTGTTTTTATAAGATAAAACGATATCCTTTGAGAAAATTTAATTTTCATCACAATAAGGATTATTCAAAGTAAGGTTTATAAGTGGTTGATATCAAAATGAAGTTGTTTATGAAACGCTTTGGAAATTTAATTGTTTTCATAACCAAGAAAATCTTTGTAAATTTATTCTTGATTCTTATTTAAGAATTAAGCATGAAAATGTTTTTATTATAAACATGATGATAAAATTTTGACGAACTGATTATTGCTCGTTAATCTTGAAATTGTATATAGTTGCGCGCCTACATACAATTTGGAATGGACTATGCAAGGCTGATTAGTAGTCACCATAAAATTAATAAATAAACACTACATTCTCTTTAAAGGTTGTGAAAGATAAAATTTTATGAGATCTGCAAGAAGTGAAAAATAAGGACATAGTGTTAGGGACACCTACATATGTGCCTGTAACACCTATTCTTCTGAGTCGAATTTACTCATCTGTGGAAATTGTCTTATTTGACAATTGACAATTCTTTCTTGTCCAATTCTCCCGTAGTGAGATTCTTAGGAAAAGTACTTGTGTAAAACCCGCATGCTTTTACCATGAATAGTGCCCTTAAGGTCGTACGTCCTAGATTAAAATTTACCTTATTTAGTATTGATCACATTCATGTGCTAGTAATCAAGCAAGTGCATACGTGTATGACATGATAAGTATCGATTACGTACGAACTCATGATAAACAGTTAATAAATATGTCACATGAACATAATTAAATCATGATCACCATTTAAAATACGAACTAGAATAATTACGTATATACATATAATATAATTACGAGCGTTAAAATTACGATAAACGACATGATAAAATAAACAGAAACACTTTAAACACGAACACGTTAACCACGAACGAACACGAAACATCAGGACACGAGAAAGGTACGGGTACCCCATGTGGGGCCCCCATACCCACGGCACAACAACAAGAAATGGGCTAAGCCCATGGAATTTTACAAGTAAAGGGGGGTTATGGTAAATATGTTTTTCATTCTTCACTTTCAAGCAAAGTAACATTTTAACCTAAAAAGTTTTCTCCTCCTCTTCCTTGGTTCCTTTTGTGCCGCCACCTACATCACCACCATAGGAGGGTGTTGTTGATTTTTGACATTGAATACAAGTGCTAGAAACCGTGTTTGTTCATCCCCTTTCAAGCTACGTGTTGGTATATCATTCTAAACCCTTCTTTTTAATTCCTTTTGATCTTTGATTATTTTCATGAACATGTTATTATTTTCTTATTAAAACATGATAATTAAACATTGATCTAACATGTTTTGGGGTAAATTAAAATCAAAGAACGTTATAAAAAGGGTGTTTGTTTTATCCGCCTAGCAAACAAACCCGAGGGGGTTTGGTTTGCTTATTGTGGAACCTATAGATCGTTAGACTCAATGGTTATGAACCATATATCTAGGTTTGATCATCGTTCATATGATAACATAGCGGAAAAGAACAATGATCATGACAAGGTGTTTAGACACAAAGAATACGAATTAAAACAATTGGGATGTTCATTATATTAATAACAAACATCCACTAGACGTGTATACATTGAATCCCACGTCTAGTGCGACACACACTTTAGGTTTACATTGTGAATGAATAATAATATTATTAAAACCTACGTCCTATGTTTTCTTTATATACTAGAAAACATAGCTTACAAAGAAAGCTAAAGTAATAAAAAGACTCCAACGGCTTGTTCTTTTGCAACTTGTACTTTTTAGCCCTTGTCTTTTTATTTTGTTGTGTTTTGACTTATCAACTTAATAATTGGACCCAACAATCTTCCCCTAGTTGATGATGTCAAAACACTCTTCTTAAGCATGAATCCTTTGTATGTAGTACATGATCTCCAAGAAGCTTCCCCTTAAGTATAGCACATATTCTTCCCCTTTTTGACACATCAATAGGGAATATGTGAAAGTATGCAATCTTGAAGATTCTCCAAAAGTAGCTCTATGTAATGATCCTGAAGAAAAATAAATAAAGTAGTCTTGATGCAGAAGTAGAATACCACAAACCTATGTTCCATGTCTTGTTTATCCATGTGATGAAGAACTTATACCAGATTGAAAAATATAAGTAGACCTCGATCCCTTGTCAATATTCTCATCCTATGTGAGACACTGAGCACGATAATGTAACTCCTTCAAGTGTTTATGACAAGTCTTCGTCACCAACTATGTAAGCACGAACAAGTTACCTTTAAAGTCTACGGCACTTTAAGATATGATAGAACACAATACTTGCGAAAAATCTTCTTCAAACATCAAACTTCCCATAAGAATTCTTCCCCTTAAGCTAACACTTCTTCATGATGAATTTGAATGAAATAACATCGTCATACCATATGTAAAAGTGTAATGCTGAATAACTCTTTTGCAAGGCTATCCCGATTACATAGTTTAAATATCCATCAAATTCCCACGAATAATTGCTAACTCACTTTAAAATCATTAATCCTTTTAAAAATATCCGAGCCATAAATATCATCATGATATTCTGAATTAAACGGAGATTCCATGTACCTTTTGTGTGTCTTTCCCTTCTTTTTGTGTGCTTAAAACGTATCCATTTTCTCAAACAGCAGCTATCCATGTGTTGTCCAATATCTCTTCTGTCCAATATCTTGGACAGATGTATTGTCCAATATCTGACAATACGTATCAGTGTTGAAGCTCATATATCGGACGACACTGTCAAACTATCAGCGTTGACTTATTCCTTGTCAGCGTCGAAACCCTTCCTGTCAGCGCTTGAATTACACACGTCAGCGCCAACCTATAATCCTGTCAGCGTCCATTTTTATCAGCGTCAAAACGTGTTCTGTCAACGTTGCATTCTTTCTTGTCAACGTTGAATTTAAACAAGTGATTAAAACATCTTTGATCCTGTGCTCGCACGTCCATAGTAACCATGTAATAGGAACATATTCATCGTGTGAACATAAGGATTTAGACCAATCAGAAGCTTCTCATGGTGTGAACACAAAGCTATATATCCGTCATAATTAACAAATAGTAACCGTGTGAATTAGACAATTTCTTGACCAATCATAATTAACAAACCGTGTGAACACAATTTCTTAACCAATAGAAATTGAAGGCTCACGGTAATACCGTGCACAAGCATGTAGGGGATCCGAACATGTGAATACTTGTGTAACGAATATTAGGGTTTGATTCTGACGAACCGTGTGAATGCAAAACTTAAGCCGTGTGAATGAATATCTTTTGACCAATCGTCTAGCAAGTATCATGTGAACACACCGTTCTTAACCTTTCTGATGTACGTAATGCAAAAGGTAATAGCAATAGAACCATTCAACTCACGTCTTCATCACGTTAACATCAGCAACAGTGATTCTAGGGTTTATTCATAAAACCCTAAAACCAAATCTTAGATCTAGGGTTTTGGATGAAACCCTAAAACTTTATCACCTCCAATTCGTCATAAAACATCAGATCTTCCATTATATGCAATGATCTAGGGTTTTCAGAAACCCTACATCATGATTTCATGTGAATATAAAAATCTGAAAATCACCTCTGCTGCCAACTTCGACGCTTAATAACTTTTGCCTGGGGATAAAACTCGACAATCCCTCCGGTGGATGTTTAGATCTATGTATGAAGAACACACATCTAAAATTTCGTGACGATCCAACGGTTAGATCAAAAGTTATGACCTTCTGAATACTGCTGCGCACACAAAAACGTCCAGAAAAATTCAATACGAATTTTTCTTCTCATCACCATACACGAACACCTCGTCGGACCTAGATATCATGAGCCTTAGGCTCTGATACCAATTGTTGATCCCAAACTTAGATCGATTAGCTTTGTGTATACGAGATTAGATCAAGTACTACACGTAGAGAAACCTTTGCTTATGAATAAAGTAACAAAGTGTTATGCGGAATTAACACTTGATCTAAAACACAATGATGTTAAACAAACTTTCACTTGTATTAGAATAATCGTGTTGATTACAATGAAAGGTTTAACTTGTGAATACTATGAAAACTGATATTAAACATTAACCTAAAAGATCTTCTTTTATAGAACAAGAAGTCTTGTACAATAAGCTACGAATCAATTATTCTAGGTAAAGATAAACATAGAAAATACATTGTCGTTTCTATCCTTACTAGAAGTAATCTAGAATATAACATACGTGTAGCTCACAACTTCCATCAGTGCTTGTCTTCAATCTGTCAACGCTTGACTTTAACTTGTCAACGCTTATGCTATCAGCGCTCACTTTGCTCTTGTCAACGCTTGAGTTGTTCTTGTCAGCGTTCAAGTGTTCTGGCCTAAATTTATTCCCAACACTTATTGCCGCCACCACCAAGACCATTTTTGGTCTTGGTTGGTGCTTGTGGGACCCACGGCAGCAAGGAGGCACACGTGCCCCGAGTTTGACTCAGGGTACGGTGTCGAATTCATGCTCGATTCATGGTTCGTTGGTTAAATCATGATCTATATTACATGTTAATTTTTATGAATCATGAACTTAGGATATAAATTAATTAATAACATGAGATATTAATTAAATCATGACTTAGGTTATTCTAATTATTAATTTAGCATGATATTAATTTAACCGAAGTATTTTATGTTATAAGTTATAATTAATTAATTATTTAAAACATGCCTATAATTAATTAATTTAGACATGACTTAGGTTATATTATTAATAATAATAATACACATTTTAACCTAAGTATTTTCATTTCATTTTAATTAAAACATGTTATACTTTAATTAAAATGCTTAACCTATAGTTTAATTAAAATAGATGAAATAATAATTAAACTATATACTATATCATATGACTTAAGAAATCAGCTTATAAACACGTAGACTTATATGTTAGCTTATGTAACCAGCTTAATTCTAAATATGGAAACTTCTATTTATAGAAACTTAATTAAATAAGGCAACTAATCTATTAATGGAAACCTTCTATATATGGAAATCTATCTAATTCAGGCAGCTAATCTAATCATGGAAACCTTCTATATATGGAAACTTATTTAATTAAGGCAGCTGATCTATTTTTGGAAACTTTCTATTTTTAGAAACTAATCTATTTTAAGCAGTAAATTCTATTTTAGGAAACTTTCTATTTTTGGAAACTTTCTATTTTTGGAAATTTTCTATTTTTGGAAACTTTCTATTTTTGGTAACTTTCTATTTTTGGAAACTTTCTATTTTTGGAAACTTTCTATTTTTGGAAACTTTCTATTTTTGGAAACTTTCTATTTTTGGAAACCTGCTATTTTTGGAAAGTTACTTATTATTATACAGTAAGTATAATAATACATGAAATACCAGTAATACTTAAACAGATTAATCAGAATACAAGATAAACACAGTTTAAGGCTTTAAACAGTGAACCATGACCTAAAACATACCAAGTCGGCTAAAATGAGACATAAAACCCAGTACGTAATCAGTAAATCGATACTTATACATGTGTGTATTCATGTAGCATTAGTGATCCAGAAGTAGGAGTCTTTCTTCCGTTCATTCACTGGACTTGAGGTACGGATTCCCGTCCTTTCAGTATGGACATTCTTTCCTTATTAGGATTTTCCCGTATGCAGCCAACTGTTTTCCCCAGCATTTGTTTTATTGTTTTGAACTGCTTATGTTTAATTAGCATAATCTATAGCCATATACAAGCATGACCAGTTTCACCTAGTTATGGAGGTACCATAACCATAACATTGGAGGCACCAATGTTATGACTTCCCCACGGCGGAGTGATTGCTCGTGGCGTCCCTTTTCAATTTTGGCCATATTATTATATCAGGTGGGGCGTATGGGTGCATCCTAGTTACATGTTTTATTCAGTTTATCATGGTGAATGTGGTGTGTGCCTTGCATCCTTCACAAGGAGTTGATCCCTCATACCCAAACAAGTATATTAATTAGAGGCATCCCCTCTAATCAGCATGATGAGGTCACCCCTCCAAGTATTCATGCACGTGACCTTTTCATGACCTATATGGGCTATGGTATATTTATGTTAAAACAGTTTTCATAAGATAAACATAAGGCTTTTCAAACTATAAAACCAGTTTTCCTAATACTTAACTAGTTTACTCAGAACTTAGTCTTCCGCTGTTATATGTTACATGTTTATCCTATTTCATGCTATATTGTACATCCGTGCACTGAGCGTCTTGCTCAGCCGTTTTCCTTTTCATGTTCCCAAAACGGCAGGTACTCAGGGACGCTCGTAGATCTCAAACGTACGTGCATATGGATTGGAAGCTTTACTGTCTTTCTTTACTTTATGCATTTCCTTTACTTTGATACAGTTGCTATGGACATTGTTTCGTCCTTTCCTTTTATAGTATTTATGTTTGTGTGTGATGAGCTTTGCTTTGGGGTTACCGATGTTTGATTCCGGTATTTCCCTTTTATGGTCGAATAATGCTTAGACATTTATCCTTGTATGCTTTGATGACACGCCATGATTATGCGTAATATTCCATTTCCAAAATGGGGTGTTACAATTATGGTATCAGAGCCAAGGTTTCGACCTGTAGGCTCTCAAATATGACCTGTGATTAGTGGGTAGTCACTACGGTCTTCCTAGAACTGACAGTTGTTTTCATGCATTCATCATTTTTTTAGCATACATATACATGTCATTGTTACAGGGTTTTTTGACTAAGTAATGGTTGGTACAGGACTGGCCCTATTTAGTCGCATGTGTTTTATCGAAACTTTTAAATTTGGGACCGACCCATAGACGTCCCCCTCGATATGTCTTTTGTTTTGAGTGAACCGACCAGAGGCGTTCACTCTCGAGCATCAAAAGTTTTCATAAAACTGCATCATGCATTCATACAAAGATTTTCTTGCATAAAATTTTTCTCGTGAAATTTTTAGCATAAATTTTTTTTTTCATGTATATATATAAGTTATATTTTATGTTTGAACTGTTAATCATATGTTTATGTTATACTGTCAGATGGTTCTCACACGCGAGCAAGAGCAGCTCAATGCTGCAATTCAGGCTGCCATGCAAGCCTTACTTCCTCAACTGAGGAATGACATTCGTGTTGAAGTCCAAGCTGCCAACAATCAGCAGCACAATCAGCCACCTCTTCCTCCTCCCCCAGTGACACTAGCAGTGTGGTTGGAAAGATTCAACAAGCTTCGTCCTAGAGCTTTCGAAAAGACTGATAGCCCCAGCGATGCTGAAAGCTGGTTGACTCACATTGAGAAAATCTTCAATGCTATGGGATGTGACCCCGCATTCAAGGCGAGATTGGCATGCTATCGGTTTGAAGGCGATGTACTCAACTGGTGGCTAGCCTTGACGCAGTCAGAAGGAGGTGATGAATGGGTCGCTGGTTTGACATGGGCCCAATTCAAGGAGAGAGTGATGGAGCAGTTCTTTCCTAAGGCAGAGCAGGACAAACTCAAGCGAGAATACCATGGGATACGTCAGAGAGCGGGCGAGAATAGCAACGAATTCATGCAGCGCTTTCTTCGCTTAGCTGGTTTTCTGGGAGCAGCAGCTGGTACTCCTGAGGAGCAGGCACACCACTTTAGGTGGGCACTTCGCACCTCGGTCGCGAACAATCTGGTATGTGCTACGTTCAATACAGTAGCACAAGTGGCCGACGCAGCAAGGAAGCTTGAGATGTTGCAGGAACGCGATGAGTTCGGGGAAGCTGAAAGACCCGACAAGAGGTAAACATTTCGTGTTCTATCGATAACCAGACCCCATCCTATCATTATATGTTCTATAATCATCTCTTAAACTGTATCTTCCAGGCAGAAAACTGGGGACCGGTCTCAGCCGGCTACTCAGCAGCAGCCTAATCAGCCCAAAGGAAACGATCACACTAACGACCGTTCTGTTGTGGAAAGGCGCAGCGGTAATGATAATTACCGTAACAATGCGGGACACTCCAACAACAGCAGGTCCTACTATTTACGCATCTTCTCATGATTTCATGTCATAACTCTCATGCTGACACTATATTAATCTCTACCAGGAACCACGGTAACGGGAAGGACCAGAACCATAGGGGTTCTCAGCCTAACCGTTCAGCTAACACTGGTGAATATCTTATGACGCATATGTCTTATACTCGTGCATATACTTTATTTTAACACATTTTGTCATCAACAGGCCCTCAGCAAGCAAGGACTCCTGCTGGAGGATTCACTCATCCTCTTTGCAGTACTTGCCATCGCAGACACCCTGGCCCATGTCGTCGTGATTCCGACGCGTGCTACAAGTGCGGCCTCCCTGGCCATCGTATGAGAGATTGCCGTTAGGGTGAAATGGAGGGTACTTCGGGTCATGCTGATACTAAATCGCCTCCTACCACTGGGCGTGTCTACACGACATCGCGCGATCAGGCAAACAAATCTACAGGTACCATTACTGGAATTTTGTATATGTACGGCCATGCTGCATGTGTTCTTTTCGACACGGGTGTCACTCATTCAGTTATTTCCACTACTTATGCCAAGAACATCAGGACACTTCCCTTGCCATTAGAAAATAGGCTTACCATTTCCACGCCTTTGAAGGACTCTGTATTAATAACTCATGTATACAAGAGTCTCCCTCTAGAGTTTGACGATAAAGTTCGTGCAGTAGATGCACTTCCCCTAGACATGATTGCATTTGATATGATTCTCGGCATGGACTGGCTATCCAAGCACCATACTACCATAGACTGCCACTCATATCGGGTGATCTTCGGCGACATTAACGCACCAGAGTACATTCATAACGGGTTCATACCCGGACGGTCTGTACAAGTGATATCTACCTTGCAAGAACGTGCATTACTGTCACATGGCTGCGAAGGTTATCTAGCTACGGTTCATGACATGGATGCTGAATCCCCATCGATTCAGGATCAACCAGTAGTTTCGGAATTTCAAGACGTTTTCCCAGCTGAACTTCCAGGCATACCACCTGCACGAGAAGTGGAGTTCAACATTGACCTTGTTCCAGGAGCTGAGCCAATCTCTAAGGCTCCGTATCGTATGGCTCCCATAAAGCTAAAAGAACTGAAGGACCAACTGCAGGAACTTCTTGAACGAGGGTTCATTAGACCAAGCGCATCTCCATGGGGCGCACCGGTCTTGTTCGTTAAGAAGAAGGACGGCAGCATGCGACTTTGCATTGACTACCGTGAACTTAATAAGATTACCATCCGCAATAGATATCCACTGCCACGTATAGATGATCTGTTTGACCAACTTCAAGGAGCCAAACACTTCTCAAAGATCGATCTAAGGTCAGGCTACCATCAGCTAAGGGTTAAAGAGCAGGATATTGCCAAGACTGCTTTTCGTACCCGCTATGGCCATTATGAGTTTGTAGTCATGCCATTCGGCCTGACTAATGCTCCAGCAGTATTCATGGATCTGATGAACAGAATCTTCCATGAATTCCTTGATAAGTTTTTCATTGTATTCATCGATGACATCCTGATTTTCTCAAGGTCCACGGAGGAACACGAAGACCATCTCCGTACGGTACTACAGATTCTTCGTCAGAAGCAGCTGTATGCGAAATTCTCCAAGTGTGAGTTCTGGTTAAACAAGGTGGCATTCTTAGGTCACATTGTATCAGCAGAAGGGATCACTATGGACCCAGCGAAGGTTGAGGCTATCACTAAATGGCCAAGACCAACGTCAGTGACAGAAGTCCGCAGTTTCTTAGGCTTAGCTGGATATTATCGCAGATTCGTGGAGAACTTTTCCCGCTTGGCACTACCTCTCACCAAACTGATGCGAAAAGGAGAGAAATTCGTCTGGACGGAAGATCGAGAGAAGAGCTTTGAAGAACTAAAGCAGAAGTTAGTATCTGCACCTATTCTTACTCTCCCATCTGGTACAGGTGGATTTCAGATCTATAGCGATGCATCGGGGAAGGGACTGGGCTGTGTTCTCATGCAACATGGGAAAGTGATCGCGTATGCTTCACGGCAGCTTAAGCCCTATGAAGAAAACTACCCTACGCATGACCTGGAACTTGCTGCAGTGGTGTTCGCATTGAAAATATGGAGACATTACTTATACGGAGAATCATGCGACATTTTCACGGATCACAAGAGCTTGAAGTATATCTTCACACAGCGAGAATTGAACATGAGACAAAGGAGATGGTTGGAACTGTTGAAGGATTATGATATTAACCTACAGTATCATCCCGGGAAAGCTAATGTAGTAGCAGATGCACTCAGCAGAAAGTCCGGAATGATCAACGGCATTGAGATCAAGGAACAAAACATATGAGACTTGGAGCGGCTAGACATCGAAATCATGGTACGTGGGCAGCACGGATACTGGGCGAATCTTAGAGTAGAACCTGAGTTACTGACTAGGATCAAGGAAGCGCAGAAGGATGATGGAGAGATTTGGGCGATAATTCAGAATTTGGAGAAGCAGACAGAATTCAGAATGGACGCAGACGGTATCGTTTGGCAGGGCACGAGACTTTGTGTTCCTGACAACCAAGAACTCCGGGAAGCATTGTTAGCTGAAGCTCACAGCTCCCCATTTTCTATACATCCTGGGTCGACAAAAATGTACCATGACATCAGACAGCACTTTTGGTGGAGTGGTATGAAACAGGATGTAGCCACGTATGTCTCCAAATGTCTTACCTGCCAGCAGGTTAAGATTGAACATCAGCGATCGGGCGGTCTCCTTCAACCGTTGGATATTCCAGAGTGGAAGTGGGACAAAATCACCATGGATTTTTTTACCGGTCTTCCGCCTACCAAGAAGAAGCACGATGCTATTTGGGTCATTGTTGATCGACTCACCAAATCAGCTCATTTCTTACCGATACGCAAGGAAGATCCGGTAAGTAAACTCGCAGATACTTACAGAAGGGAGATCATCAGACTCCACGGCACTCCCTCCAGCATCGTCTCAGACAGAGATCCTCGTTTCACGTCGCGATTCTGGAAAGGTCTGCAAAAAGCTTGGGGTACACAACTTAAGCTGAGTACGGCCTTCCATCCTCAAACGGACGGACAATCGGAGCGAACAATTCAGACATTGGAAGATATGTTAAGGTCGTGTGCGTTGGAATGGACAGGTGATTGGGACGATTACATCTGTTTGGTCGAGTTTGCATACAACAACAGCTGGCACGCAAGTATCAAAAGTGCTCCTTTCGAAATGTTGTATGGCAGAAAGTGTCGCGCTCCAACTTGCTGGGATCAAGTGGGAGAGCGAACACTCGAAGGACCAGAGATTATAGAAATGACCAATGAGAAGATCGAGGTAGCTAAACAGAAGTTGCAAGAAGCACGGTCACGTCAGAAGAGTTACGCCGATAAGCATCGTAGGGACATACATTTTAATGTGGGAGATCACGTCTTCCTCAAGGTTTCGCCGGCACATGGTGTTAAACGCTTCGGGATCAAAGGAAAACTCAGTCCTCGTTTCATCGGACCTTTTGATATCATTGAAAGAATCGGTGTAGTATCTTACCGATTGGTGTTACCTCCTCAGCTTTCGCACGTGCATAACGTGTTCCATGTGTCCTTACTCAGAGGGTACAATTATCATCCCCTTCACATGGTTCAGTATCCACTGGAACAGATACGTGAAGATCTCACTTTTATAGAAGAACCCGAACGAGTACTCGACAGGCAAGAACGAGTCATGAGAAGGAAGACAATTCCATTCGTCAAAATTCCTTGGAGGGACCATACCGAGCGGGAAGCCACTTGGGAAACGGAGGAGTCTATCCGGGCTTCTTACCCTCACTTCATATTTTGAGTTCGGGTATGTTACTTCTTTTTAGCTTACTTTATCTATAATTCGGGGACGAATTATTCTTTTTAGGGGGGAAGAATTGTAAAACCCGCATGCTTTTACCATGAATAGTGCCCTTAAGGTCGTACGTCCTAGATTAAAACTTACCTTATTTAGTATTGATCACATTCATGTGCTAGTAATCAAGCAAGTGCATACGTGTATGACATGATAAGTATCGATTACGTACGAACTCATGATAAACAGTTAATAAATATGTCACGTGAACATAATTAAATCATGATCACCATTTAAAATACGAACTAGAATAATTACGTATATACATATAATATAATTACGAGCGTTAAAATTACGATAAACGACATGATAAAATAAACAGAAACACTTTAAACACGAACACGTTAACCACGAACGAACACGAAACATCGGGACACGAGAAAGGTACGGGTACCCCATGTGGGGCCCCCATACCCACGGCACAACAACAAGAAATGGGCTAAGCCCATGGACTTTTAAAAGTAAAGGGGGGTTATGGTAAATATGTTTTTCATTCTTCACTTTCAAGCAAAATAACATTTTAACCTAAAAAGTTTTCTCTTCCTCCTCCTTGGTTCCTTTTGTGCCGCCACCTACATCACCACCATAGGAGGGTGTTGTTGATTTTTGACATTAAATACAAGTGCTAGAAACCGTGTTTGTTCATCCCCTTTCAAGCTACGTGTTGGTATATCATTCTAAACCCTTCTTTTTAATTCTTTTTGATCTTTGATTATTTTCATGAACATGTTATTATTTTTTTATTAAAACATGATAATTAAACATTGATCTAACATGTTTTGGGGTAAATTAAAATCAAAGAACGTTATAAAAAGGGTGTTTGTTTTAGCCGCCTAGCAAACAAACCCGAGGGGGGTTTGGTTTGCTTATTGCCGCCACCACCAAGACCATTTTTGGTCTTGGTTGGTGCTTGTGGGACCCACGGCAGCAAGGAGGCACACGTGCCCCGAGTTTGGCTCGGGGTACGGTGTCGAATTCATGCCCGATTCATGGTTCGTTGGTTAAATCATGATCTATGTTACATGTTAATTTTTATGAATCATGAACTTAGGATATAAATTAATTAATAACATGAGATATTAATTAAATCATGACTTAGGTTATTCTAATTATTAATTTAGCATGATATTAATTTAACCTAAGTATTTTATGTTATAAGTTATAATTAATTAATTATTTAAAACATGCCTATAATTAATTATTTTAGACATGACTTAGGTTATATTATTAATAATAATAATACACATTTTAACCTAAGTATTTTCATTTCATTTTAATTAAAACATGTTATACTTTAATTAAAATGATTAACCTATAGTTTAATTAAAATACATGAAATAATAATTAAACTATATACTATATCATATGACTTAAGAAATCAGCTTATAAACACGTAGACTTTTATGTTAGCTTATGTAACCAGCTTAATTCTAAATATAGAAACTTCTATTTATAGAAACTTAATTAAATAAGGCAACTAATCTATTAATGGAAACATTCTATATATGGAAATCTATCTAATTCAGGTAGCTAATCTAATCATGGAAACCTTCTATATATGGAAACTTATTTAATTAAGGCAGCTGATCTATTTTTGGAAACTTTCTATTTTTAGAAACTAATCTATTTTAAGCAGTAAATTCTATTTTAGGAAACTTTCTATTTTTGGAAACTTTCTATTTTTGGAAATTTTCTATTTTTGGAAACTTTCTATTTTTGGTAACTTTCTTTTTTTGGAAACTTTCTATTTTTGGAAACTTTCTATTTTTGGAAACTTTCTATTTTTGGAAACTTTCTATTTTTGGAAACCTGCTATTTTTGGAAAGTTACTTATTATTACACAGTAAGTATAATAATACATGAAATACCAGTAATACTTAAACAGATTAATCAGAATACAAGATAAACACAGTTTAAGGCTTTAAAGAGTGAACCATGACCTAAAACATACCAAGTCAGCTAAAATAAGACATAAAACCCAGTACGTAATCAGTAAATCGATACATATACACGTGTGTATTCATGTAGCGTTAGTGATCCAGAAGTAGGAGTCTTTCTTCCGTTCATTCACTGGTCTTGAGGTACGGATTCCCGTCCTTTCAGTATGGACATTCTTTCCTTATTAGGATTTCCCCGTATGCAGCCAACTGTTTTCCCCAGCATTTGTTTTATTGTTTTGAACTGCTTATGTTTAATTAGCATAATCTATAGCCATATACAAGCATGACTAGTTTCACCTAGTTATGGAGGTACCATAACCATAACATTGGAGGCACCAATGTTATGACTTCCCCACGGCGGAGTGATTGCTCGTGGCGTCCCTTTTCAGTTTTGGCCATATTATTATATCAGTTGGGGCGTATGGGTGCATCCTAGTTACATGTTTTATTCAGTTTATCATGGTGAATGTGGTGTGTGCCTTGCATCCTTCACAAGGAGTTGATCCCTCCTACCCAAACCAGTATATTAATTAGAGGCATCCCCTCTAATCAGCATGATGAGGTCACCCCTCCAAGTATTCATGCACGTGACCTTTTCATGACCTATATGGGCTATGGTATATTTATGTTAAAACAGTTTTCATAAGATAAACATAAGGCTTTTCAAACTATAAAACCAGTTTTCCTAATACTTAACCAGTTACTCAGAACTTAGTCTTCCGCTGTTATATGTTACATGTTTATCCTATTTCATGCTATATTGTACATCCGTGCACTGAGCGTCTTGCTCAGCCGTTTTCCTTTTCATGTTCCCAAAACGGCAGGTACTCAGGGACGCTCGTAGATCTCAAACGTACGTGCATATGGATTGGAAGCTTTACTGTCTTTCTTTACTTTATGCATTTCCTATACTTTGATACAGTTGCTATGGACATTGTTTCGTCCTTTCCTTTTACAGTATTTATGTTTGTGTGTGATGAGCTTTGCTTTGGGGTTACCGATGTTTGATTCCGGTATTTCCCTTTTATGGTCGAATAATGCTTAGACCTTTATCCTTGTATGCTTTGATGACACGCCATGATTATGCGTAATATTCCATTTCCAAAATGGGGTGTTACAACTTGATTACCGAGTGTTGATACCCGACTGGATGTATCGACGTTCCTATCATTTCTTTTGATTTGATTTCATTTGAATGACCTGGGTAACGATCCGAGGAGCTTTCGAATGCGTACTCAAATTATGAAAACATGGGATATATTCATATTCGTTAAATGTTTTCGTCTGTATCTGATTTGAAATTCTCTCGCATAGATTATTCGTTAACCTTACTCTTTTAATAGTAGTTGTGTCTCCATATATCCTTGAACTTGTGAAGGATTATGAGTTATTATTAGTCTTTTGAGAAGTTCACATCTTATCGACGGCAATAAAACTTAAAAGTTGATAATGCCAGTAGAATGGATTGATTGATTATGACATGACGACATTGTCTAAATTGATGGGAACTCGAATAGAATCCTCCTAAAAGATAAGATGTTGATTATCAAAAGTGATCTAAGTAACTCTTGGTGGATGACCATATCCTGCATTTAGACTTGAAATTATATTGTGAATGGTTGTGAACTAGTTATAGATATTGTAATCTAGAAGAACCTAAGATGAATTTATTAAAAGATGTTTATCTTATCTGAAACTTTAGGAGGTATTTGTTGGTGAATTACCTAGACTTTCGCCATTAAGGCAAGTAGAATTTGCTATTTGATTATATTTCTGGTGCTGCACTTGTGGCTTGTGCACTGTACGTCAGCACCATCTGAATTTAAGGAATTACCGTACAACTGAGATAGTTGTCGGAGAAAGATTTTATTATACCAAGCCTGTCATCCTGAAGAGCTATGGTGTTATCATTCCTTATATTTATAGATTACTATGAAGTGAGTAAATTGAAAATCGAAAACGATATCCATAACTCGAAATGGAAGATTTGTTCGATCATTTACAAGGTTTTGATCCTCAGCATGGTTATTATCAACTTCGCATCTGCGAAAGAGATTATCTATTCCAATCACTACATCCGGTGCTTGTAATGAACATTATGAGTTCCACGTGATGTCGTTTGGATTGACCAATGCATATGTAGCATTCATAAATTTGATGAATCACGTGTGTAGACTGTAATTTGATAAATTCATGCTTGCGATCATTAAGGACTATTTGTTTGTTAATAAGAATAAGAAGGAGTTAATAATTAATTATAGATTGCCCTGAATTGGCCGAACAATTAAAACATGTACCTTGAATAATTGATATGTGATTAAAGACTTAAACCTTTACATTATTTAACCGTGTGATTAATAGATAGTGGATTATAAATTGACTCTTCAAAATTTAGAAGTCATTTAAGACTTTGGATTATTACTAAAAAGAAAGTGGAAATATGATTTGACAAATATTTTAACAAAGGATTTTTAAGGGATTATTCCCTTATACACAAACCATTTAACTAAACTTCTGTTTAGGGGTAAATGTTTGTGTATACCTCAAGACAACCTAAGAAGGATTGAGGAAACCCATTTAAAACCATGACTTGAAATTTGAAACGATAATTTACGCTTTTCAACTAAGAAAACTTTGACCAAAGTATAAACAAAGGTTTTTCGAACATTTACGAATCTTATTAAATATTTTCGATAAATCAACAAAAATCTTGTTAGTTAAACTCAAATTTATTTTGAACATTTTATATAATTGGTCGAACTAAGAAATTTAAAACTTTTACGTTTACGCTTCATAAAAATTAACTAATAAATATTTAAATTAATTATAATAATTATCGACGCTTTAGACGACGGATTGAGAAAAACGGATAAGAATGATAGTTGAGAAGAAACTAAAACTTAGAAAATGTGAAGAAAGAATTTTGAATAAATATTTCATCAGGAAGGTGAACGTAAATTACTGACGCATAATATAGAAAGAATATCTGAGTGAATTGTGGACATGATAATTACATCATCATGAGAAGTGAATATAGATACCGACGCAGTATGTAGAAAAGATAAAGAACCAATTAGGACACATTCCTTAATAATGAAGGTGCAAAATAAAGTGCCGAACAATATAAAATAAACGATGCTTGTAAGAAGGATAAGATAGATGATAAAAAGGTTTCACGGTTAGTGTGAACCATTAAAATTGAGAAGCCGATAGCATTAAATGTTTTAAAGGGCCGTTTATGGTTGCCTAAATATGGAAAATTGTGGGATATAGTTATGTTGGAATTTGTAAGTATAAGTATTATATGTATGTCATTTATGAATAAAAGTATCTTTGTCTCAAGAAGTTGTACTGATGATAAATTATGAAGGCAGATAACGCCTCATACATTAGTAAACGTCTAGCTATTGCAAAGGTCGTCATCTGAATTTGATTCGATTTAGGTCATCGTCGACAGACTGACCAAATCTGCTAATATCATTCCCGTTAATGATAAATGCAAAAGAGTTATGTAAACATAGTGTGCTTGTATCGATCATCTATATATCAAGATCCTCGCTTTGCATCGAATTTCTAGAGATTTGCTCAGAAGTCATTGAGAACGAACCTTGATGAGAGTACTATGTACCACCCCAAATCGAAGGGACGAGGTAAAGTAACGATACAAGGTAATATAAGCGTTGTTCTATGTTTGAATGATTGACCTTTGGTTATGGACCGTATAATCGTTTTCCTTTGGAGAGATTATCATTGATAATCATCGTATTAGGATTGAGATCGAATCTTGTTAGGATCTAAATATTAGAGCATCTGTAAGCAGGAGTTGAGATGAAGACACCTGACATACACCCATTGTGAGTTGGACATGTATTTTAGGATTAAGGTTTCCTATGATGGCGAACCTAACCTTACAAAATACCCGACCCGCGAGATCTGAAATGATTGTTTAAATTAGGATTTGATTATTAACCGCCGATAGTGGGCAGGAGGTTATGTGAATATGAAATGTAGATCTTGAAGTGACAAATGGGTAGCGAAGTTATGCCAAAAATTTTAACCTTGGAAAAATGAATTCATGATCTGACAAATCATGGGATATAAGTCCCCGTTGTATGGGACCATTGAGATGATATAAAAGATTGGTTTGAAAGGCATATAAGCTGGATCTACCCTAGGACTTCAAAGACTGCGTGAATTATGTTTCGTATATCGAACTTGATGGAATATCTATCAAGTGAGAATCTGATTATTCTTAGTAGAGCTTAGATCGGCGAAAATTTGCATTCATCAAAAATCCGTGAACATCATGGATAGAGAAAGTAAGTCAACATTAAGCCTGATCTTATTCCCGTAGTTATGTTTGACAGAACTCGCGTATTGTAATGAATTGCACTTGTGAGAAAAAACCGAATGTGGAGGAAATACCCACATGGCTTTAACTCTATAAGAAGCGAGTAGTAAGATGATCTTTGAGGACAAAGATCCTGTTTAGGGGTAAATGCTGTGACAATCCGTCAATTTATGGTTGATATGTTATTCTCAATATTTATTTGAAAACATTATTTTAATATTACAATATGAACTCACTTATTTTTGGGAAGCAATTTGGATTTACGTCTTGAAGTAGCGTCGACTACATCTAAACCGGAGGATTCTACGTTACGTGCTTACATTTACATACACCGTCTTTGGTGGCAGTCCGACATTTCAGAAAATAAATTTGTCCATGAATATTATTTTGGAGTTTTAAATTTGTGTTGGTTCATAAACTCAAAAATTTACGAGAAGAGATTCGGACTTACGATTTTATTTTAATGTCCTTTACGACTAAACCGGAAACCCTAGGATTACGTATTTACGTTTTCGAACTCCGTTTTTGATGAGATAATTTTTATTGGATTCGTTTTGTGACGTTGATTCATAATTTATAAAAACGTTTTTCGTAAAACGACCCGAGGGCACGCAAATCAAGGAAACTAGAATCGAGGAGTACCCGTAATTAAATGGGGATGAGACAAGTGGGACACTTGCCCCACCCCCACAAACCCATGGCTACACTAGACACCACATCACAAGATGTGGCAAACATATAGCTTAAAACTTACACATGTAAGTTAAGCTTACAAAGTAAGCTTTCACTACACCAAAAACTAGCACTTGACAAAACCACTCACACAAACCATTGTTCTCATTTTCCAACATGCAAACCACACAACTCTCCTCCCTCTCTCTCTATAAATTCATCCACTTCCACCCTAAACACCCTCATTTGATCAATTTAAACCACAAAATCATGTGTTATTCACACATATGTTGAAGCCCTTTTGAAGCTCTATGGATTGGTGGTGATTATAACATGTAAAAAGGAATTTTCAAGGGAGTTTGGGGCTGATTTCTCAAGGAGTTTTCATGAAGAACAAGGGCTTATTTTTGGAGGAATCTACAAATACTTGGTGATCCTAGAAGTGGTGTTGATATCTCATAAGATTGGTTACCCAAAACCATGTCTTGTTTATCTAAAAGCTCATCATTTCATCACTTTGGTGGTATAAAGATTGTCCTCCTCATCCTCTTGTTATTTTTGATTATGTAAACTTGTATTTCTTTTACTTATGTATATGTATATGATGATTAATGATGATTAAAAATATTGTGTGGGGATTTGGTGTTGATAAACATGCTTAAAAAGATGGACAAACTACATGTAAAATGGGTAAATCTTGTTTAAATGGTAGGCTGTATACAAACAGTAAAGAACCACATGTTAGACTGATAAAATGATGAAGTAGAATCCATTTACAGTAAGCTATGGGTCTTGTACACATGTGAGAGTTGTCCATGCAATGGAATCAAAGTAATGAGTGAGATATGATCAAAACAAGTTTAAGGTATAAATCTGAGGTTACTGTTTTGGACGATTTTTAGAAAATACTTAAAAGATGATTCAACAGTAGCTATAGAAGAGTTAAATGTAGCACATATCATGTAGTTTATGTGATAACAATTTGAGCTTCTATCTCAATATATAACTCAAGATATGGCAGTTTTGGTGAAAGTAAAGATAAAAATCAGATTTTTGGAAATTAAAGTATAATACTATTATATAAGCACTTAAATTTTAATAGTATAAAATATAAATTAAAACCCACTAACTCATGAATTCTATTTATATAAATATGTTAAAGGTTAAATAAGTGTACATTTTATAAAAATGATAACTTGTTAAGTTTTATAAGTTATAAAACTTTAAACATGATTTTTACGACTTTTTCGGCTAATACCGTAAAATTAAAGTTTTTGTTAAATAAAACTTAGATGGTTGGACCCGTCTAATGTAAACTTTATAAAACATATATACTGATATATAGACATGTATAACAAGTAAAAACCTATAAAACCCGAACTATAGGGCATACGGACATTAACGAGCTAAGTAAACATATTGGACTAATACTTGGGCTAATAATTGGACTAAATAAGATAAACAATCATAAAAAGAACTTATTGGGCTTAACCCATTTGGGCCCAACTTGTAAAGTTTAAGTACTGATAATATAGGTATAAAAGGGATTAAAACAACTTAAAGTACTTATAATATGCCTATTGGACCTAAAACACGTAAATAGGTAAAACGAGAAAACTAGTATAAAAGTTATCGACACATAGCACAAAAATGAGTAAATGAGAATATGTAAACCCACTTGATCATCATCATATATATATATATATATATATATATATATATATATAATCATCATATGTATACATAATTTTTATTTTTATAAAATCATTGGACATGAGTCTAAGACGAGTATTATGTGTCTAGGTTTCCGTGATTGAAGCACGTACCGTACATCCGAATTGCCGATAACCCGCCTTCCCACATCAATGTGACTTCATAGCCTCGCACTCTTTTAAATGTTGTTATAAATGTTTTATAAACCCGCGAGGGAGATAACATGTTAGTTTTTATAAAATAGGACACCATTTGTCCCGATTGTTTGTTTATTGATTTTGGACCCGAATGATTGAATGACCCGATTGTATGACCCGATAAATGATTAAAGGACCCGATAGATGAAATTAAATGGATTATTAAAGTTAGGTTATGTCATTAAAAGTCCCATTAGCATGAATTGTGAACTACCGGGATTTGGTAGACGCTTATGCATTTAATAGTACTATTTGGGGACAATCACCCCAGTTCGCGCCTTGACGGTTGATCCCCGTCGTGCCACATTGATTGGTAAGCGAATTTATGTATGAGAAGATTTCCATAGCGTGACCTTTGTGACGACACGCTACTTCAGATGGGCAAAATTGGTATCGGGTTAGCTACCCGTTGTTGGTTTAGTAAGGTAACAATGTCATGCGGCTTATAATAATCCAAAATTAACGAAATACTAATAGACGCACCGAATTACGATGTATTGCCTGACTAGCAATACGGGGTCATACTATTGATATTATGTTCGTGTTTTGGTTTTCATAACCATATTCATATAACGGTTTTTATTTTCATACAACTTCACAAGACGTATTGTATGATGTTTTTACGACATTGGCTCGTATAATGATTTTTAAAGCAAATGCCTATATTATGATTTTCGATAAGGATTTGTATAAAATGACTTTGGCTATTTATGGCCTATTAAAATGATTTGTACAAAATGATTTTCAGTAATAATTTTATACTGATATTATATTGATGGATTTTATTAAACTCTATGAATTCACTCGGCGTTATCGCTGACCTTTTCTTTTAACATGTTTTATCTCAGGTACTTGAAGGTAATTCTCGGGAAGACGACGAGAATTCATGGCCCGCACTTAAATTATAATTTCAATTCAAATGTTTGTAAAACCTGTATTAAATACAATGACTTGGGACCTATGTAAATTTGATACTTATGAATGGAAATGCTTTATTAATAAACGACGCGATTTTTATGCGTTGTCTATGATGTGAGTAATGTGCTATCCCGTAACACCAACTAGTCTTCCGCTGTATCGAGTTGTATTAATTTGGGGGTGTTACACTCTTCATGATCATTGTATCCACTGTAATAATTATTTTTAGTGTCAGTGGCTAAAGATTGGCATTGTCACCATTGTTAGGCACAACAGTGGGTAGAGGAGAACTGTCAGTGGCTAGAGATTTGCTTCTGTCGCCATCATTAGGCAAAACAGGGGGTATAAATAAACTATCAGTGGCTACAAAATGGTCACTTATATATTTGTTTACATCACCCTATGCATCCTTTGTAGCGCTCTTTTGACCTTTAGTATCCTGATCATCCCTTCCATCTTTATTATCAGATGCTTTGTCATCCTGAGTGAACCACAAAGGCATGTCCATGAATCTCAAAGATGAAGTATGCTCCTTTGCTTGTGAACATGTATCCACCTTGTCTTTGGTACTTGTATTGTTAGAGGTTGAAGCTTCCACATCTGCATGGATGGTTACAAGCACATAATTCATAGATCTGGTCAAAGGTTCTAAGTTAAACAACCAATTTGGACCAGATTCAGGATCACTGGGATTATTCTCCAAAAATTCTACATGAAGATTTTCAGCCACCAACTTATTTTTCTTATTGTATACTCTGTAAGCCTTTCTCTGTAACAAATACCCAATAAAATATCCCTCATCACCCTTGGCGTTAAACTTTCCTAGGTTGTCTATAGTGTTCAAAATTAATACATGACAACTAAAGGGTCAAAGAAATCTATTACGGGTTTCTTTCCTACAAACAACTCATAGGAGGTTTTGTTTCGGTATTTATTGATCAATGACCTATTTTGTACATAACAAGATGTAATGACAACCTTAGCCCAAAAAGCAGTGGGTAACTTAGCATCTGTAACACCCCAAAAATTGGTCAATGAAAGCGGTAAAGCTCGGGGGCTATTACGTCATAATAACAAAGTCCAAGGTGCAAGAGAACAAATCTAAATGAGAAGTTTTAAAATAATTACCTCGTTGCATTAGATTTAGAAATACAAAGTTCAAATCATAAGTAAGTTTAAGCAAGTGCAGCGGAAGTCAAAGTTTAAATAGCAACAATGAGGTAAAAAGTTTATTAAGCATGAGCAAGTCTTCAAATCCAAGTACAATATGCATGAGACTCCAAAGCAAGCAACAAGAAAGTAGTTCAACACCTGAGATAAACACTTAAAAGTGTCAACACGAGGCTGGTGAGTTCATAGGTTTAAGTTAAAAGCATAGCATTCGATATTGGACCGGAAACAAACTGTTTAAAGCATATGAGACAATATGGGCGATATAATGTCATGCATATGGGAATCAGATGTGATATTTATAATTATGATATCACTAAGCTCATGACACCAAGGCTAAAGACAAGCACGTACAACCGATGCACTCGTAATATATAAGATTGCCCCGAGTAGGTGTCTAACCCGAGACCACCTAGCAACAACCATATGATATACGTCTGTTTGGCATGGCGATGTATTTGAACACCCGGATGGGGGTTGTCAAACCCTAATAGATCTATCCATAACATAAGCGCCTACTCAACTAGAGTAACTAACGGTTCATGATAAAAGGGGACTAGTGGGCTATCGCTACTTAGGCATATCACACATAACTTTTAGCAAGGAAGCAATATAAACATATTTTGCGTCCATCGGGCAGGCAAAAACAATTTATCTCACCCAAGTGATTAAACATAAAAGACAGTTTAATAAGGGCTATGACTCACCTCAGTATGCAACAATTTCACAGCAATAATATGAAAATCATAGATGCAGAAAAACGCAAGTCGCAACCTAAATATATAACGTCACAATCAAAGAATGCAGAAGTGCATTCATCACACGCACATGTCACCCTTTACCACGGTTTAAGTTATAAATAAGATTAAACTCAAAACATTTATCGATGTAATATTCGACCAAACTCCCAAATGAAGAAGGTACCGTCATGACTTGATAAAATTCAAAATCCTCTCAACGTTACATTAATTTTTACCCAATTTAACTTAGTTAAAATATTTTAAAATTTTCTAAAAGAAAATCAAAACCTTTCGACGTAAATTTTAATATAGCCATTTTAAACAAAACTTAACTCACGTTAATTTAATCTCGATTGTTCGCATTCAAAATTTGACGCGTTTCACATTGACTAAAACAACTCAACACCAAAAACCATTCCAATTTAATATGCACACAATAATTTACTATTTTATAACTTTTGATAATTAAGTCATTCTCCAATCTTTACAAATGAAATAGTATTACAACCCACGTGATGTTCTTTTAAATTGAAGGCACCTCCTTAATTTTGACAACTTAGGTTGTCGGCAAAAACATGGCACAATGCCTTTGTCAGACCATATATAACACGAGCCCCCTTGTAACACATACTAACCATTTCGTTTCACTCTCCCTCTCGTGACTTATATATATGTTACTCTAACTCGTCTCTTTCTTATTTGGTACAATGTAGCAAAAGTTTTCCCAATACTCCATCTCCCTCTCTCTCGTTTGACAACAACAGTAGCAGAAACAACTCATTTGCAAAAAAATTTCCCTCCAAACTCCATTCAAGCTTCTCTCGTTAGATCCCAAAACGTTTGCATGACACTATCCCGACTCTATAAAAACAGTAACAAAAACCAATATTTTTGGCAACTTTTAACAAGAACTCGTAACCTCTTTTTAGAACCTTCCCGCATTTCACCTCACAAAATCTCACAGAACTCACGCAAATCAATAACAGATAATAGTTCTCGTCACCATTATTTCAACATAACTTTACAGTTTTGACTCGACAAATACACGCTGCCAGTTCTAGTCTTGCCTTCGCTCGGCCTAATAGGTTATCAATACAAGTTTTATGAACATGTGTATGACTCGACATCACAAATTCACAACAAAACTCTCACTGTCGAGCTCTCACGACTCTCAACAATACCCGTCAAACTCTCACATACTCTCGACAACTCTCGTAACAACATATCACCCTCGTGTCACTCTCGCATGCTCACATTTGCTTGACCTAGTTACGACTAAAAACTAGGTTTCGACACGTACCCTTATAGTTGCTACTCACATAAAACGTTCCAATATGATTTATTGTGATAACCCGAACCCGAGATCATTATTTAATATTATTTTACAAATAATTTTGAAATTTTTAATGAGCTTGAATGATATGATGGTTGATGGTTTAATTTAAAACCGACGTTGGAAGTCTTATTTTTACCTTTTTACTAATTGCGAGGATTATTAGTGATTACTATATCGACGGATGCCCGAAATTTTACGTTTTATTATTTGTTGCTTCAATGTTTATAATTTTGACGTTTTTATTTTTAATTGCGTATTAAGTCGTACCGGGACTATATTAATATCATATTTGAGTGCGTTTTAATTTTTGAGAAGTATTTTTACGAAACTCGAGTCTCGTAAATATTTTCAAAATTGACAATATACATTTTCTACCCTTTAAACTATTTAATTGCATTTTGGTCAAAAACTATCACAATTTGGAAAGAAGAGTCCCTCCACCACCATATATAAGGTGATTTCTCACCTACTTTTCACATATAAAATATTAAACTAGAAAAATCACCCACCTCCTCCCTCTTTTCTTCTTTTGTCGTCACCCCTAAACACCCCTTTAATCATTTTTCTTTCAAAATTTAGCTTAATCCATTCAAAAGCAACACAAAACCCTATCTTAGAATTTAAAGAGGCTTTTTTTGGTACTAAATTTGGTTACATGCATGAAGTTTGATTTTTTCTAGGGTTGGTAGGTCAAGTTTGTGATCATGCATGTGTTGTTGGTGATAATCAATAGATGATCATGCTAGTTTTTCCCTAAAAACTTGTTTTTAATTTTGGGTTTTTGATTTTATGATTGATACAAGTGTTAGAGATAAGTTATGTTCTTATTAGGGTTATAGGATGATGATAAAAATGAGTGATTTTGGTTAAAGACGTGATTTCATGCTAAATTTTGAAGGGTAATTTAGATCAGTATGAAAAAGGGTATTTTTGGGTACCTTATTATTTTATTATGGCTTAACTAATTGCATAGGTTTGTAGATAAATTGATTAGCTTCGATTTGATATAAAGTATAGCTTCTAGCTCCAAACGAGCGAAAAGTTATGATAGTTTGATTATTCGTGTACCGGGAGACGAGTATCGACACGACATATAGTTGTTGTCGATATTTGGATCGAATCTCGGGGACTATAGAATGAGTTTTGAAAGGAGTCAAGGACTGATGAAAAATTATAAACCCTAGAGGGTGAGTCTATTTTCAAACCTAAGTGTCGGATTTATAAACGGGATTGTTTAGAATGGTCAAAATGGTTGTATGAGTCGGTGACTTAAAACTGTCCGGTTTTTGTAGTTCAAAGATGTGTCGGGCAGGGAACTTTAAAAGTAAAATCTTTTGATGGGCTTTTAAGAGGACTTTCTATAGTTAGTAAGTGAGATCTCTTAGTAGTATCATAAATATTTGACGTGTTTAAGTGGGATAAATGAGCTCGTACATTTGGTATGTACCGGCAGATTTTTATCGAGTGTATTGTCTAATAAAGTAAACATATAGAAGGAAGTACTAGTATCACTTGGATTGTTTTCTTTCGGATTTATCGTGATATTATGATTTTGAATTTGATGTTATTATGTATGGGTTATATTCGAGTCTATTATTAATGAACGCGTCTTATTTGATAGGTTGCGGTTTTTGTGTTTATCGGGCATCAACAATCGTCGAAGGTCGAATTGCTACTGTTATTACTCAAGGTGAGTCTATAGCCTCGCTTTGTACTTGTTTTAAATGATTTTAAAACCCGCGAGGGGGATACATGCTATTTGAATATAAAGTGAACACAAGTCATGATTGATCGTTTGGACCCGAATGTTGCCTGTTGTTGCTTGTTGTTGCCTTGAATTGTATAAGTACCTAAGTTGCAAAAGTCCCTAAATTCATGAGCCGCTAACTATGTTCTGACTTGATGTTGTGAGTTGGGAATAGACGCTTGTTCAAATAATAGTACTATTTGGTTGACGCCCCTATCTGAGACTAGGGCATTACGCTGAGTAACCTTTGGGAAGGATAATTTACGAGAACGAGAATCAGTGGTATATAAATTACAACTAATACCCTAGTAGGGGCAGTGGAATTCATATAGTCATGCCGGCTTTAGGCGTGGGTGACTAAGTTAAGCGGTCAGTGTCATGAGCTTAATACAATTCTATAGATATTGCTATAAGCCAGAATGCCTGAATAATAGATTGTATGATCGACAATTCTATTAAATGATTATGATTGACTTTTCTCTTGTGTTTAAATGATGATTTGGAAAACCTATAGACTTGCTCAACCATTGTGTTGATGATTTTAAGCATGTATTTCAGGTGATTGAATTTGATGAATGGTGGAGCTTGCTGGAGAAGGATTGCGGGTTGCTTTTGTTGTAATTGGGTCTAAAACTGATTTCTTTCCCTTTTGTCATAAAATTAATAATGTATGGTCATGTATTTTGGTAAAAAGTTTGTTATTTGGTTGAGATCTTTGAGGAACCTAAATGTTACTCTGATATTTCTAAAATTGTTTTACTTGGGATCGAAGGTTTTAGACAATGGTTAAATTATATCCTTTTATATTTCTAATGTACGATTTTGAGATCGTTTAAAGTGTTTTGTGTAATGAAGTTTGAGTTCAGCACCCAAATTTCTGCTGCGCAATGTAATTTGGGGGTGTTAAATATTGGTAATCAGAGCTTTTAGTTATAGCGAATTAGGTCAATTTTGAAAATGTCCTAAACTATAACTTTGGTGTCGAAAATATTTTATAAAAGCACGCAACTTCTCCGCAAGGCTCCGGTAAGATCATTTGTTTTGTATTGTTTTATAGATAGATGTATCCCTTAAAACTTAAATGATTTTTAGAGTATTTATTAAGTAAATACTATGATGATGTATTGATGTTGTTGAAACTACGTTGAGTACTTGTTATCGTAATTTTATTTATGTAATGCATATGTATATAATTATGAATAATGACCTTATATACTGCCGAGGGTCTAGGACAGTAGACAAGATGATGAATATTTTACAACGGAGTTCTTGCGACTTGTATTTGGTATGAGAAAGTTTGATTTGATTGATGTATGAAAGATACGTTGTTAAAACTCGTGTTATTAGGAGGTTGATGTGAATGAAAAGTTGTTTTAAAGATTGTATTTGGTATGTGGAGATTGGAGTTTGTTAGGGCATGGAAGATGGATGAGATTGCTAGTCTTAGGTCGATTGTGATGAACTTGAGTGCTTGAATTAAAAGGTTTAAAGAGAAGTAGGTAAGGTTTGAAAGGATGCGTGAGTGGGAGTCTCATGTGAGATCAATTCCGAGTCAAGCTTGGAAGTTTAGGAATGTTGAAAGTCATACTGAGAATTGCCTTGTGACTAATCTGCCATGTAGGGGTGAGTATTTGAATTTTGAGAGTTAGCTGCCATCATGTTAGGGATTCGACTTTAAAGTGCAAAATAGGAAATAGACGAGTGTGATGAAGCTGACAACAATGATAAGGAGGATGAGGAACCGGTGTCTAAGGAACTAATCGCGTAATGGATTTCTTTGTATCTTATTTTCTTTTTGTAATCGAACTTATTTAAACCTTTTGTTGTAGCATTGTGATGAAACTTATTATCTTTTAAGTTTGTTCGGTAAATGATTGTAGTGACATACATTGCCACTGTCTTGTTGAATCCTCAACGCAATCTAAATTACCCTCATGATCTATGATGTGTCTTTATTAACTCTTTTGAGTTTTGGTTGATGAACCATTGTAGTTATGTTGTTCGTGCATGTAGTATCCATAAGATGTCCTGATAAAGAAATCCTTCTTTTATCTTGATGTGAATACTATTCATGTTTCTTTCTTCTATGATAATAGAAGAAGAGTAGGGGAAGTATATTTCTGTCATTAGTGGCGATTCACGTGACTAAGTTCTAGAAATATATCGCCAAAGCTAACAACTACTGCTGTGAACACTATGATCAAGCGAGCTATTGCTAGAGCACTTGAAGCTGATCGTGCTGCAAGAAATCAAGATGTTGGAGTTAGTTGTGCTGGAGATAATGGTGCTGAAGTTAATGATGCTGGGAATAATGATGATGCTGCTGAGAATAATGATGATGGTGCTGATCCAGATGGGATTGTTGCTGCTGTTCTGCAAGTTTTAAGAGCATGTATGTACGTTAGTTTCATGAGATGTGGTCCTACGCAGTTTTGTGGTACTAGTGGTGCATTAGAATTGCATAGATGGATTGATAAGATAGAGAAGTACTTTTGAGATTAGTAGGTGTTCCGAAGTTAATAAGGTGAAATTTGCTGCTGTTACATTTCAAGATGATACACTAAGATGGTGGGATAATCAAGTGACTACTTTAGGATTGGTTGTGGCTAATGGTAGGACATTAGCTAGGTTGATAGAAGAGATTTTTCTAGGTTGAAAGTTCGTTTCTCGGTATCTTCTCGAATTGATTTCCGGTTCAAAGTGTGACTCAGTCGTTCTTGGTAACGAAAAATGAAGTTGGATATCTATTCTTATTTGAAAAGGTAAATGCGAAGCGAAATAAAAATAAACAAAGACAAATAAAAAAGGAGCAATGCAAATAATAAAACGAAAATTAAAGCAAAACAATAAATAAAAATAAATCTAAAAGACGAAATTAATTGAAGGCTGAAAAATAAAATAAGACAGACTTAAACTCAAACTAAAAGGAAGGCAAGTAAAAGTGCGACTAAGTAAAAAGGCGGGAAAAATAAAGTTTAAAATTCAAAAACATAAACTTAAGATAAACTAAAACTGAAATTACAAAGCTAAGAAAAAGTGCTCATTCGGAATAACACATTCATCCGGAATAATAGGTTTCATCCGGAATAAATAGCTTCATCCGGAATAATCCTTTATTCGGAATAATAGGCTTCATCCGGAATAAATTGCTTCATCCGGAATAATCCTTTATTCAGAATAATAGGCTTCATCCGGAATAATCCTTCATCCGAAATAATCCTTCATCCGGAAAGAAGTGCTGATTCAGAATAAACAAGAAAACGTTCATCCGGAATAAAATTTTACAAAATGCTTCATCCGGAATAAAATTTTGATTCGGAATAATTGAAAACAAACCTTCATCCAGAATATCTACTTCATCCGGAATAAGGCTTCATTCGGAATAATAAAACAAACCTTCATCCGGAATATTCTACTCATCCAGAATATCTACTTCATCCGGAATACTAAACTGATTCGGAATAAAATGGAGAAATCCTTGGTTCGGAATAAAAGCTTGATTCGGAATCTGGGCAAAGTAAGCAGTAGCGAAGAACAAGGAAGGAAGAAGAACACGAATCTAACCAAAACTAATCAAATCAAACCAAAAGATTAAACAAGACTAACCAAAAATGATCAACTAATAACTACTAATCAAACCAAATCAATAACACTAACAATAATAATCAAAATAATCAAAACCTACTTAATCAATTTAATAAAAACTCAAGAACATGAACATGAATAAAGCATAAAGATTAAAGATTTAACAAGAAAGGAAGATAAGAGATTAACAAGAAAATTAAAGATTCACTAATCATAAAAGTAACTTACTTGAATTTAAAGGAATTAAAGGTACATGACAAGGTAATTAAAGGTGCAAGTAATTAAGGTGCCAAAATTAAAGATGGAAGAGCATAGTTTGTCAAACTAGCCAACAACCTAAACAAATGACTAATGAGGTGTATTTATAGGGGAGGAGGGGATTAGTGGAAGGAAGCTTCCTCCCCTCTTTCTTCTTTCTTTAATTATCATTTAATCCCTCGTCTTCTTAATTCTTCGACTTTTGTCTCGGGATTAATAAACTCGTCTTGTAATTTCTTCAATAAATTAGACTTGAGTTCTTCGGCTTTTAGTAAACTTACGTCTTTTAACTTTTTCTTCGATAAATCTTCCGAATTGGTCTTGGACTTCCGTTCTTTTTGCACTCTTGATTTCTTGACTTCGTCTTTCGTCTTTTTTTTGATAAAAGCCTGTGAAAGCCCGTGTTTTCCTTCCTTTTCACATTTTGATCCTAAATCACAACAAAAACACAAACCACGCATAATTCCGACATTTACGACACAAAATACACGTTTTGGCTTGGTTATTATTGTAATTAAGTGGTAAAAAGATGGGTGTTTTCACACCTATCAGTAGGACATGGGCCGTGACTAAAGGACTATTGACTGCTAGGTTCTACCTTGAGGGGGAACTAGGACAGTTGGAATACGAATTGAGGCACTTAGTGTTAAGAAACGATGATATTGTTGCTTATACTAGGAGGTTTTTTGAGTTGTGTTTGTTATGTCTTGATACTTTTGTGAATGCCGTAAGAAGATGAAACATTACATTAAGGGGTTGCCTAGTACTATCAAGGATGAGACTATTTCTTCAAGACCTAAATCTTTCAATGAAGTTGTTCAGATGGGGCATGCTTTAATGGACATGAAAGTGCAAGATAAGAAAGATATCATTACTAAAAACAATAACAGAAAGTGGGAATCTGCTCAGTCCAACCAGAATCAAGGTCAGAATTGTGGGGATTACCATAATAACTAAAACCAGAGACAGAACCGAAAACAATATTTAAACTATGGAAGGAATGATGGGATTCGTGCTTCCACTTTGTCTGGAGGTAACAAGATAAATCTTAAGTGTATTTGTTGTACCTTATACCATGTGGGTAATTGTCCACATTTACGACTAGAGTTAGGACAACCTAGTCATAAAGCTCTTAAGTGTAGGACAAGAGGATTAGTCACTATAATTAGTACCTCTGGAGTTGTGATATGTTTTCGTTGTGGTGAGGAAGGACACAAGCAAGGGAATTGTCCAAGGAAAGGAAATCGACAAGATAAGAATGCTGCCGCTCCAACTTATGTTTTGGGTAATGCTGACAAACCTTAAGGTCTAAACTTTGTAAATGGTATGTTCTTATTTGACACTACTTATGTTAGTGTGTTGTTTGATTTTGGATTAGATAGAAGCTTTAGAAATGTAAAGATGTAGTCGCTTCATCAATGGAGAATTAGTAAGATTGATAACTACCTATGATATGGAGTTAACCGATGGAAAGGTTGTTAGTATTAGTTCTATACTAAGAGTGTTCCTTGAATTTAGGGAAGTAAGTGTTTAATATCGACTTGATGCTCATAAAGTTGGGATTCCTAGATGTAGATTACTGGCATAAATTGGTTAGTTGTGCGTAGTGCTAATGCTTGAGATTGAACCAATATTCACCATAAATTGATAGCTACTGGTTTAGATTTTACTGAGAAGCTGGGTGTTGATTGTAAAAGGTGATGAGTGAACTATCCATTTTGGGAAGTGTGTCTTGTTGAAAAATGAGGAAGTAGGTGGAAGAGGGATGTGATGTATTTCTAGCTCAGGTAATTAGTGATAGGGTAGTTGAGGAGAAGTTGGGAGATCTGTTAATGATTCGAGAGTATTCTGAGGTTTTTCCTGAAGTTTTGCAGAGTTGATGTCGTCTCGTGAAGTGTAGATTCGTGTCGATTGAGTGTTGTAAGCGATAGGTGTAATGCTCCTGTGTTTTGTTGTGTAGTGCTTCTGTGTTTCATTAAGTAGTATTCGTACGCCTTATCATTTGGCACCGTCAGAGTAGAGTGAGTTATCCGGCCAACTGCGAGGATAGATGAATAAGGGATGTATTAGATTAAGTTTTGTTATAGTGGTGATCGCCTGTCTTGTTTGTCAAGAAGGATGGATCGTTTCGGAGGTGTATCGACTATCATGAGCTTATCAAATAAGACGTTAACCCTAGGCGTATTGAGTTATTTGACCAACTGTAATGTTCCAGTGTGTACTCAAAGATCGCTTTGAAGTTTGGTTATCATCAACTCAGATTTAGGGAAGAATATACTCCTATAGTTGTTTTTCGTACTTGATGTAGGTACTTTAAGTTTCATGTGATGCTTTTGGAATTGACGAACGCGTCTGCCGTATTCATGAACTTGGTGAATGATGTGTATAAGTTGTACTAGGATGAGTTAGTCATTGTATCTATTGATGATATTCTATTTTATTCCAAGAGGAAAGGAGGAACATGAGTAACATATGAGGATAATTTTGTAATGATTGGAAAAAGAGAAGCTGTATGTAAAGTCCCCTATGTGTGAATGTTGGTTGAAATATTTGCGTTTTCTAAGGCAGTTGATTGACAACAAAGGTATTCGTGAAGATCTTGCCAAGATTGAAACGATTAAGGATTGGTCGGTACCAACGACGCCGACAGAAATATGTTAATTCCTTGGTCTAAGTTATGTATTATCGGAGGTTTATTGAAAGGTTTTCACTTATTGTTAAACCATTGATTAAGCTGACTAAGAAGAATTGGATGTGTGAGTCCCACTTATACATCTGAATTTGTAAGTTTCGAGATCTGATCCTTATCAGATGAGGAAGCTATGTTTTGAACACTGGAGGATAGGTTGTGTTCTGCACCGATGTTGTCATGGTTGGAAAGATCTGAATGATTTATAGTTTGTTGTGATGTGTTTCATAAGGGTTATGCAGTTGTGGTGTTTGCTTTGAGATTGTAGGAAATATTACTTGTATGGAATCAAGTGCATAGTAACTAAGGATCATAAGAGTTTGCTTCATATTTAATTTCTTAGGGAGACAAAGGAAATGAGTAGAGGATCACCAGTTATATATTTCGAGTACTTGAGTATGTTGGTGGTTATGACTATGAGTGATTATGACTACGAGATTCGCTACCATCCGGGAAAAGCGAATGTGGCAGCTAATGCACTTATCAGGAATAAAAAGGGAAAAAGCTTCTAAGGTTTGAGTTTTGGTAATGACAAGAAGAGTGAATTAGACAGAAAGGATATCGAAAGCTTAAGCTGATGGTCTGATAGGGAAGGATGTCAAGGTAAGTGGTTTCAACATTTTGTCAAACTTATGGGAAGAATTTTGTGGTAAGATCGATTGAGATGAAGTATTTTGGAGAATCAAGATTTGATTGCGGTTATGTCCATCTGAGAAAGGTATGTTAGGAGAGTGAGACTTAGTGATGAAGGAATCTCACAAGTCAAGTAATCGACACATTCGGGTTTCGGTAAAGGTGAAAGTTGAGTTGAGTACTGCGTGTTATACAGAGAATGATGGACAGAGTGAAAGGACGATTCGAACATTGGATGATATACTTGTGCGTGTGTGATTGACTTGGGAATTGTTAGAATTCTTATACGACAATGGTTATCATGCTAGTAATGAGGTTGTACTGTTTGAAGGTCCATAAAGAACTTCAAATTATGAAGGTTAAAGATCGTGAGTTATGGACGTAAGTTAGGTTTTCGGTGCATTGCAGAAATGTAGTGGAATTAAATGACTGAACTAGAACTGATGTTGGAAACTATTGATAAGATTGTATAGGTTAAGGATCGTTTATTAGTAACAAGGAGTTGTCAGAAGAGTTATGTTGGCAATCGAAGGAAATCAATGAAGTTTGAAATTGGAAAACGTGGTTATGCTTAAGGTGTCGTTATGAAGGGTGAAATTTGTTTTGGGAACAACAAGGAAAGAATTCAACTTGTAGATAAGTTGCTTTTCATGGAGAGAACTGTGAAGAGTTCTTAAGAGATTGCAGCATAGTAAGAATTATATAGTGAGGATACAAGAATTCTAGGTGTGGATCTGAATTTGTGAAGGAAGCATGAGGATTTCTTTAAGGAAAAGAGTTCTCTTTTGTTCTAGAGTTATGGAATGTGAGTTTAAGAGGGTCCGAGCACCGGGACGTCGCTCTCTTTTAGGAGGGTAGGATGTGATAACCCGAACCCGAGATCATTATTTAATATTATTTTACGAATAATTTAGAAATTTTTAATGAGCTTGAATTATATGATGGTTGATGGTTTAATTTAAAACCGACGTTGGAAGTCTTATTTTTACCTTTTTACTAATTGCGAGGATTATTAGTGATTACGATATCGACGGATGCCCGAAATTTTACGTTTTATTATTTGTTGCTTCGATGTTTGTAATTTTGATGTTTTTATTTTTAATCGCGTATTAAGTCATACCGGGACTATATTAATATCATATTCGAGTGCGTTTTAATTTTTGAGAAGTATCTTTACGAAACCCGAGTCTCGTAAATATTTTCAAAATTGACAATATACATTTTCTACCATTTAAACTATCTAATTGCATTTTGGTCCAAAACTATCACAATTTGGCAAAAAGAGTCCCTACACCACCATATATAAAGTGATTTCTCACCTACTTTTCACATACAAAACACTAAACTAGAAAAATCACCCACCTCCTCCCTCTTTGCTTCTTTTGTCGTCACCCCTAAACACCCCTTTAATCATTTTTCTTGCAAAATTAAGCTTGATCCATTCAAAAACAACACAAGACCCTATCTTAGAATTTAACGAGGCTTCTTTTGGTACTAAATTTGATTACATGCATGAAGTTAGATTATTCTAGGGTTGGTAGGTCAAGTTTGTGATCATGCATGTGTTGTTGGTGATGATCAAGAGATGATCATGCTAGTTTTTCACTAAAAACTTGTTTTTGATTTTAGTTTTTTGATTTTGAGATTGATACAAGTGTTAGATATGAGTTATGTTCTTATTAGGGTTATAGGATGATGATAAAAATGAGTGATTTTGGTTAAAAACATGATTTCATGCAAAATTTTGAAGGGTAATTTAGATCAGTAGGAAAAAGGGTATTTTTGGGAACCTTATTATTTTATTATGGCTTAACTAATTGCATAGGTTTGTAGATAATTCGATTAGCTTCGATTTGATATAAACTAGAGCTTCTAGCTCCAAACGAGCGAAAAGTTATGATAGTTTGATTATTCGTGTACCGGGAGACGAGTATCGGCACGACATATAGTTGTTGTCGATATTTGGATCGAATCTCGGGGACTATAGAATGAGTTTTGAAAGGAGTCAAGGACTGATGAAAAATTACATACCCTAGAGGGTGAGTCTATTTTCTAACCTAAGTGTCGGATTTGTAAACGGGATTGTTTAGAATGGTCAAAATGGTTGTATGAGTCGGTGACGTAAAACTGTCCGGTTTTTGTAGTTCAAAGATGTGTCGGGCAGGGAACTTTAAAAGTAAAACCTTTTGATGGAATTTTAAGAGGACTTACTATAGATAGTAAGTGAAATCTCTGAGTAGTATCATAAATATTTGACGTGTTTAAGTAGGGTAAATGAGCTCGTACATTTGGTATGTACCGGCAGATTTTTATCGAGTGTATTGTCTAATAAAGTACACATATAGAAGGAAGTAATAGTATCACTTGTATTGTTTTTTTTCAGTTTTGTCGTGATTTTATAATTTTGAGTTGATGTTATTATGTATGGGTTATATTCGCGTCTGTTATTAATGAACGCGCCTTATTTGATAGGTTGCGGTTTTTGTGTTTATCGGGCATCAACAATCGTCGAAGGTCGTCTTGCTACTGCTATTACTCAAGGTGAGTCTATAGCCTCGCTTTGTACTTGTTTTGATTGATTTTAGAACCCGCGAGGGGGATACATGCTATTTGAAAATAAAATGAACACAAGTCATGATTGATTCTTTGGACCCGAATGTTGCATGTTGTTGCCTGTTGTTGCCTTGAATTGTATAAGTACCTAAGTTGCAAAAGTCCCTAAACTCGTGTGCCGTTAACTATGTTCTGACTTGATGTTGTGAGTTGGGAATAGCCGCTTGTTCAAATAATAGTACTATTGGGTTGACGCCCCTATCTGAGACCAGGGCATTACACTGAGTAACCTCTGGGAAGGATAATTTACGAGAACGAGAATCAGTGGTATATAAATTGCAACTAATACGCTAGTAGGGGCAGTGGAATTCATATAGTCATGCTGGCTTTAGGCGTGGGTGACTAAGTTAAGGGGTCGGTGTCATGAGCTTAATACAATTCGATAGCTATTGCTATAAGGCAGAATGCCTAAATAATAGATTGTATGATCAACAATTCTATTAAATGATTATGATTGAATTTTCTCTTGTGTTCAAATGATGATTTGGAAAACCTATAGACTTGCTCAACCGTTGTGTTGATGATTTTAAGCATGTATTTCAGGTGATTGAAGTTGATGAATGGCAGAGCTTGCTGGAGAAAGATTGCGGGTTGGTTTTGTGGTGATTGGGTCTAAAACTGATTTCTTTCCCTTTTGTCATAAAATTAATAATGTATGGTCATGTATTTTGGTAAAATGTTTGTTGTTTGGTTGAGATCTTTGGGGGACCTAAATGTTACTCTAATATTTCTAAATTGTTTTACTAGGGATCGAAGGTTGTTAATCCCACTTCAATGCATAACACAATATTAAGATGATATTTAGAGAGAGAAATAGATGAAGGTAGAGAGAGAAAGTAGAGAGATTATGGAAGGTTAAACATTACTAGAGACAAAAAATTAGTGTAACCAACACCCTCTTCTACACATGGAAGAGGGTTTATATACCCATGAGCTTGGTGGGCTCATGGGCTTGTTTCTTAGGCCGGGCTTGGCTTGCACTTGGGCTTACACCCCTAACTTATACAATATTAGCTTAAAGTTCAAGCCCGGTTAACCTGACTAACCTATTACATTACAAGACCATTAACGACTAAGATGACCTATTACATTCTTGTTCGAGTATATATAATATAGGACTAACAATCTCCCCCAATGTATCGATCATCTTTAAATGCATAAGATTATTGAGTGAATACATTCTTGTGGAGGTGATCTTCCTTCTTTGGTCTTGAATCTTGGTCTTGATCTTGTTTGTAACGGTTTCGTTCCTTCATGCTTTTGTGATCTTTATCTTGAGCCTTTGTAATTTGACTTTGAGTGCTTGAGATCTTCATCTTGTGCTCCTTGTGACTAAGATGACCTATTGCATTCTTAAGTATCTTGATTATCGCCATCTTGTGCTCTTGTGACTTCTGAATCGACATATTCACACTTTGTTGACTTTGAAAGGCTAACAATTTCCTATACAAGTATAGTAGTAGTTAATCTTTCAAATATTCATCAGAGTTATGGAAGACTTTAACTTTTAGTATGAACATGTGAAGACGACTTTGGTTAGTACACAGCTACGCCACCTTTTTGATATGCTGCAACATATATAGACACGGACGAAATGGCTTTGAACATTTCACCCTAACTTGGTAGCATTTTACCTCCGGTTAGTGAGACCATTAGACGGTATTAGATACCGTACCTGTGATCGGGTAGATTCAATTAAGAATCTCCTTGACAGGGTTTCCCGGCAGTACTAGCCAGTTCTCTTTACTCGACCGTCTCAAAGCAGACTACGAACGTAAAGAGTGAATCATAAGGATAAATTATCCGTCTGATTAGAGTCGTCAATTCATATTTCCTTGAACAAGTTTGAATCTATAAGAATCGTACCATTGTTGCTTTCCAGTTTGTCACAGGCTCGATTCATAGAGAATCTTGCATGTCACCTACCGCAGTGTTGTTTGAGGTTGACACTGGAAGGATTTCTATTCGTCACTGTGAACATTAAAGAGTGTCACTCTGAATGTTCTGGCAAGATCACACGGATGTTGCAAAGAAACCTGAAATCAAGTTTGAATCAATTAAGAATCCAAAATTAGTTGCTTTATAGTTCCCAAAAGTTTGATTCGTGTAGAATCACACAAGTTACCTACCATGAGCTTGTTCGATGCTGGCTCAAGCAGGATTTCCATCTTCATTGTGAATCGTATCACTCAGATGTTTTGGCAATATCACAAGGATAATGTGTAGGACTCGATTGTGTCCTAATGAGATGATAGATTGATCTCTTTTTGGCTCTAGACTTGATAAGTGCATTTTGGTAATCGGAGGCTGGAGCAGACTGCCATCTTTTCAATATTAACTAACTCGGAGTGAGAAAGTCAATAGATACGTGTTGATCTCCGTGACAATGAGATAAGTTTCTTTTGAGAGAAACTCGAATGGCTGGGGAAGGGTTGTGCATTGCATCACTGGGTCCATGACACTTGTCTTCAAAAGATATGTTAACCCGATTTCCGCCTAAGTTGCATAGAATATTCAACTCCTTCAATGCTTACCAATACGTCATCACTAGCACCTTGTTGTGATTGTTCTAGTGCTAACTTAAGTAATTGATCTGCATGCAGCTTCGTTCCACTCCATCTTTCCTAAGGATAACTATTTCTAGCTATAGAATGTCCTTGGGTAGATCCCTCCGGTTCTGGTTGGATCATAGGACTTAGTTTCCTATCCTAAACCACCTTTCGACTCCATCTTTCCGTCGTGAATAGTAGGTTGTTTTGGGTAAAGATCGTAACCATAAAACCATTGAAAAAACCATTCAAAGTGCTTGATAAAAATCAAAACTTTTAACACTTTGAAAGTTTTACATTTCTGAAAAGCTCCCCTACACACATGCATCGATATACGAAATAGTTTAGCATGTGAAGGAAAGAGTTGCACTTGAGTCTTTAAGATCACATGTTGAGATATATTACATTTTAATTACATTTTCTCCCCCTATCTCTAATATAAAAACTTAATATTAGAGATACCAATAGATTAAATATGACAATTTCTAAAAACCGATTGGGAGAGAAACATGTGTGCACACATGAATCATGGAACTTTTTCAGTCGGGTTGCTCCCCCTCAACAATATATGTGTGTCTTGAAACAAAATTTTGATAAAATTTTGGAAAAATGACACCACAAAAAATGTTGAGGTACGGAGATGAGATGCCTTTTCTGATATAATATGTTACATTTGATAATTTCATATCATTTTCGGAATGTGTTGGATACATAAAATATGACAATATCAAAGATGTACCCACCAACATTAAAGGCTTTGATTTTAAAACGCTCCCCCTCAAAAATTGATCCAAATAACATATGACAATTTTGAGGTATAAAAACCACATTATGAGGTTCGGAGTGTTGAACACACAATTTTGAAAGATTTAGAAAAACCTTTTGAGAAATTCTTGAAAAATTGTGTTCAACACTTTTAAAATAAATTCTGATTTACATGAGCTCAAAACTTGGAATATTTTGTGACTAGCTCATGACCAAGAAAAATTAATTTCCCATTGTGAAGGATAAGTTATCATTCGTGATAAACTTTCCTTAAGCTGAAGTTCGAGTTCGAAGTTGACATTTACTTAGAAGTCGTTTTTCATGAACTTAAAACTTGGAATATTTTTATAAGAAGCTCATGACCGAGAAATATTAATTTCTCGTTGAGAAGGATAAGTTATCATCTAAGATAAACTTTCCTTATTTTAGATCCGAGTCCTAGGTTGTTATACGCTTAGAAGTCATTTACACGAGCTTAAAACTTTAGAATAGTTTTAATGTTAGCTCGTGTCTTAGAAAATTGAATTTTTCGTTATGAGGATAAGTCATACTCGGGATGAACTTTCCTGTTATTGAAGTACGAGTTACAGTCTGACATTTGACTGTAAGTCTGTATACATGAGCTTATAAACGTTGAATGTTTTTACAGATAGCTCATCTCCGAGAAAACTTGATTTCTCGTTCTAAGGATAAGTCATCATCGGGATGAACTTTCCTGTCTTGTGAGCCCGGGTTACAGTCTGTAAGTTGACTATAAGCCATTACACGAGCTTAAAACTTTTGAATAGTTTTAAGACAAGCTCGTGTCCGAGAAATAGTAATTTCTCGTTTTGAGGGTAACTTATCATTGAAGAGATAAAGTTCCCTTTCTTTAACGTCCGAGTTACAGTCTGATATGTGACTGTAAGTCATTACAAGAAGCTTAATTATGAAACCCCTGAGACACGTATTTCTCTGATATCTGCTTCTTGAGCAACCAAACTCTGAATGTGTCTTTGGTAGAACGGGTTACAAATATAGGACCTGTGTTTGCCCGTTGAACCTCGACTTCGGTACCTGCACTTTCATCAGAAGTTTGTATGCTTGCATGTGGGTTAGTGATATCTTTATGAGAACCATGTGGGGGTTCACTATGAACCTTTGTCGTGCTAGAGGGAAATATCTTTCCAGTAGGAACCCACCTAAGACCTATTGTGTGGAAGATTCTACCCGTTGGTATCCACCTAAGACAAGGTCTAGGAGACATAGTTTCCTAATGCGCAGCCTAAGACTTAATTTGAGAAAACCTATTTCCTTTAGGGTTCCGTCTTAGAGGTGCTCTAGCTGTTTGGTTCACCTTGTTCAGGACTTTAGTGATACAATCATCATGAATGGAATTAAACACGCATTTGTTACATTTCGTGCAAACAAATTGCTTACCATCTGAGAAGGCTCTAGAGTTCCTAGGGTAGGCTTATTTGTGCAGATCATAGAAGGGTCTAGAATTCCTAGATGTGTGATTAGAGCTCCTAGGTTTTGTTTTGGTCCTATCTCTTGCTTGTGAATTGTTCTTAGCATCCTCTATATAGCTTTTGAACCGGTGACATTTGAAATACGCCTAGGCACGTTCTTGGAGCTAGATCAAGAGTTTCTTGAAGCATTCATGTGATCGGGTTATGCTGATGCAGTCTGTCTTAAGGAGGGTCTAGATTGTGGAGTTACTGGTTTTGACAAATTGCTACGCATGTCAGCTTGGGAGGCAAATCTCGGGTTCGACGTTTTAGGTCGTTCAGACTGAAATGCATTCGGTTGTCTAGCAACTGAGCGTGGTCTGATTGGTTGAGAAGGAGGTTTCCCCAAGACAGACTGTTTTGCAAACTTAGTATCCACATTATTTCCTTTAAGTTCCTTAATTCATTTTTCGCAGCTGTAAGTGCAAAAACCTTTTCCTGAATATCAGCTTTAAATTGCTCATTTTGTAGAAGTAATTGAGCGACACGTTGTTCTAACTTAATGTCCATATTGTTAAGTATGCCGTTATCAGCATTCATGTCATTACTATCTACAGTGTCGATAGGTTGCACAGATATTTCACTTAGTGAAGCAGGCGGAGGACTTGGATTTTGAGAAATCAACTTTGATTATGTCACACCCCCAAATTCACTGCAGCGGAAAACTTGCTTTGGGGACTTGTGACTTCATGAGTATTCGAGAGCTTGATCCGAGAATGACCTCTACATGCCAAAACCACAAAGAAGACTCCAAATAATCCAAATAGTCAAGTACCTGAAATACATGTTTAAAAATGTCAACATAAAGTTGGTGAGTTCATAAGTTTTGTTTTAAGGTGTTTATGAAAAATTAGAGTTTATATCGACCACTGCACCTGCAGTAAAATATAAGAGTTTAAAAATCATAGTTTCTTAATAAAATGTGTTTCTTGATGAAAAATAGAGTTTATTAATAATAACAGAGTTTATGATAAAAACACAGTAAAGTAATAAAGACAAAGTTTACGGATAAAATCATAGTTTAGTTATATAAGCAGAGTTTACCGATAATAATAGATGTTCTCATTAATAATTGAATTCCCTGATCATAAAAGATATTCCAGTTAACAAATAAGATTGTTGATAATAAAAGAAGTGTTTAATGAACCACAAGATTTTCCAACCATTTGTGACAATATAACAAATACAAAGTCACATAAAAAAAGCATTTATTATTGTCTAAGCTCATGACACCGAAGCGTTAGCAACACCAGTAGTATAATCACATAATGCAGCCCCTACGGATGCCTAACCCACGACATCCGTCCACAGACTCAAATGAAATTGTGCCCGCTTGTCATCTGTTGGACCAAGCCGGACAGGGGCGTCAACCCCGATAGATCTATCCATAACATTCGCGCTTTCGACCGGTCATCCAGTACGAAATTAACGGTTCATGATAATGGGCCAAGTAATTGGGTTAAAGCGGAACTTAGACCAATACATAAACGAGTATATGCACTTGTGTTCATTCTTGCAACCATTGTCTCTACCCGAGAACCAGTGAAAAAGCAGTTAAAGTTTTGGGCTATGAAACCCACAATAAAAATTTAGTATCAGCATTAATAAGTATAGCAATTAATGGAGTTAACCACTCAACACCTAACAATTAAAGCAGTTTATGACCAACCAAGCAAATTATAAATAGTTTGTGACCAAGCATGTACTTCCCCCAAAATGATTATAAAACCTTTATAAATTAATTCAAAATTAGAAAGATGGGGTATGAACTCACCTTGACGTAATAGCGCAAAAGATAGTGATGCTAATAATATGCTCCGCACAAACATAAATCAAAGTGGCTCGGTCATGGTGTTGTGGTTTACTAATCGGCTAATTCTTAAAATATGCGTAATTGTGTTCCCGATAGATATGTACATCAACGTGACCCGTTGATAAAATATTTGAGTTTCAAGTTATAGTAGTTTGATGGTTGGTTAAAATAAAATGAATAACATAGGCTCACACCAAATATTTAATGTATTACGTACACATTACGTATATCCAGATAATTATAAAATTCTTACCTTGAATCATATAATAGGGACAACCATCTAACATTATAAATTAAAGTATATATATTTATTTTGTAGTTACAGTATAAAAATCGTGATAAAAATAATTAGACAACATCGTTCGACACATTTTAAGAAAATCGTCACTTAATTAATAATTGTCACTTTTAGGTAAAAAGTATAATTTTCATTGGTTTATCAATACAATAGAATCCATCGATTTACAAATATAATAGTATTTACTTATTACAAATATAATAATAGTTTGTACCTAACAAAATATAAAGTATACAATTTTATAGAAATTTCGACATGACGTATTCGTTTATACAACCTTTTTCATATTAATCAATTCTCAATATTATCCAAACAATCTATGTTATGCAAATCACGTTTTAACATATAACCAAACTAGACTATTTAATCACCATAATTAAATAGAACAAAACCCAACCAATGTGTTATAATTTAAAAACCAAACTCTCAAACAAGAGGTTAAGGGTTCAAACCTCACTAGGTGTGTACACTTGGGGGTGGCCACGGAGGTTCACCTGCGACGACTCCGGGCTATCCAAAAGGGTAGTCGCCCTGGGATTAGTCGGCTCGCAATGTCGAGTCGGAAACCTAGGTATACCCAAAAAAAAACCAAATGCTCGATGTGAGCTATTTAAACACATATTTAAACGTATAATCCTTTTTGTAGATCCCGTGATAATAATAGTATCCGACATATTTATTTAACCGTTTATATATACATATCTTTGTATACCACCGTTTAATCCGTCTTTAATAATTAATAAAATTAGATACGTTATTAGCCGATTCCTAAGCCACAACCAACCATAGATCGTAATCGCGCCCGGTACTCTAAACCCTTGCAAATCCGCATCCAAACGCACTCAATGCTATAAATCAGCAGCCAAACGCCCTATATAACTTTCTGTAAACCCTAAACGCAACCCTTACTGCTGGAAATCAGTGAGCCAAAGCGTACCCTACTATTGGAAATCAGCGAGCCAAACGAACCCCTGCTGCTGAAATCAGCGAGCTAAAACGTACCCCCTACTGCTGGAAATCAGCAAGCCAAAACGCACCTCTACTGCTGCAAATCAGCGAACCAACACGCACCTCCACTGCTGGAAATCAACGAACTAAAACGCACCCCTAATGGTTGGAAATCAGCAAACTAAAATGCACCCATGCTGGTGTTTTTAACCTTAACCCTACGCACATGTTGGTGACTTTTCGCTGCTGTCCCGAACACACCCCTTTGCGGGTTTCTATTCTGTCAAAACCAAGCACAACCCTGCTGCTAAAATCAACAATAAACACCCCTGTTGACGAACAACGATCAAAAACCAACACCCCGATGGTTGGTCTCCCTGCTCAAACAAACAATCCCTTTCGCGTTACAACTATAACAAACCTCGTATCAAACAACCAAGCATCCATGGCTGATAAAACGAAGGAGGTGACGGCTGATGTGGTGGAAAAATGGTGGTAGATGTGATGTTTTTATAAAGTGAAACGAGTGATGGTGAGGGTGGTAGTGCTATGATGATGACGGTGGTCTCTAGGACAACGGACGGAAGTCGTGGATCTGGTGATGGGTTGAGGTGTAGGCCACGATGGTGCTAGGGTGTGACGGTGGGTCAGGCCGGATAATGGTCGAGGTGGTGATGGTAACGTGGTGGTGACCACGACGACAGTGGTAGAGCTAATCCATGTCGGCAGATGGTGGTAGGAATGATGGTCCAGTGGCGTAGTGGTGGAGATGGTTGGACGATGGTGGCAACAAAGTAGTTTAGGATTGTGATGGTGTAATATAGCAACGACAGTAGGTGGCTGGAGCAATTTCCGGCGGCGGTGGTTGGTCGGTGTTTTAATAGTGGTGGTTGTGGTGATGTAACAATGATAAGGAATTACAGCAAGATGATAGATCAATCTGATCCATCATTTGAGGGTGGTGGCAGGAGGATTTATTGGTAGTTACCGGATTCTGACGGCCGGAATCAATCGCCGGAAATATGTAGGTGCCAGAAAGTTTAAGGAGAGAGTAGTGTGTGTTTTGTTGGTGGCTAGGGTTTTAGTAATATGAGACCTAACCCGAATTTTTCCATATATATGATAATAAGACTTCAATAAAATAAAATGAAAGGTTTCTAGTAGTACAGGGACTAAAAATGAAAGTTTCTTATATCTTTTATTAATACATGGTTCGTGCTCGTTCGTCTGTTATAAAATTTGACTCGTTTTCCAAAAATCGCATCATTAATTTTAAAATGATTTTTCCAATAAAGTGGAGTATTTACTCGACCAACTTCTCGTAATCGTTTACAACTTTATTTAAAATAATTATTATTTATCGGTTAACTCGAATACTTGCGTTCAAAGAAAAAAAAATTCAACTTGAATGCTCTCGATTTCAACATACATTATTAAAACTAGAAGAGAAGTATCATATAATTTAATAAAACTTTTTATCATGTATTTTTGAATATTAGATATAAATTTAAGTTGTATCGTGTCAGTTCTCAGATTTTGCGCAGTCTTTTACAGTATGTAAAATAAACTCCCTTTTTTTGAATTAAATGCCTTTGATATCTCTCGAAAACGAATTTTGATTAATAAATAATATAATTAATTATTATTTAAAGTATAGAAAATTCACGGTTGTCACAGTACATCCGTGTTATTTGGAGTTCGTCCTCGAACTCAATCGTTGTTACCCTAATAAAAGTGTAGACAAAATGATTTTGAAGTTACTCCGTAGTGTTATATCGAATATACTTGTATTTATTCACAAATAAGTCTGTCCGAAGTTTTTTTTTTAATTGTGTTAACCACCAATATTAGAAAAGGTATATATTTTATCGGTTCTACATGTCAATCTGACAAATTGGCCCTCGGTCATAGAATGATAAAAGGAAACAATTCCAAACGAAGTGTCTAAAAAATCGTCAGCTCTTAAAAGTCTACAATGGTGCACCACCACCAGCCCGTTAGGTTTACGTTGATCAGTATATATTCAGAAAAGATTCTCGTAACAATTCACGAATCAAACGAAGTTTAAAAATCACTCGTCAAAACGTCGTAATGATAAGATAACAAGACGGAATACGATATATTCGTATGGACGAATCCTGAGTTAAAAGGAACACACTCCAAACTAGAATACTAAATCAATACCACAGGTATATAGGGTCACGTCGGATATCCTTAAGCCCACTCATTTATAATCTCATATTTGCATATAAAAGCGTCCTAATCTATGCAAATATGTCATTATAAACTTATGGTTCGGTGATTTATGATTTCTTTATTCAAATGCAAAGGCGTCCCAATCCATATCAATAAAGACCTCATAAATCATCGTACTTAAGTGTCACCTACAAAATACCCAAAAATTGTTACTCTCTAAACAATATTATCCAAAATTACCAACGCAAAGAGCATGAATATATAACAAATCGTCTTTCATAAGTATACTTTTCGAAAGTAACGAATCGAATTACATAAGTGTCGATAGGCGATAAAGCAATCGTAGACGTATATCAAGTAAAGAAACTCACGGTTATATGTAGGATAATTATATAGTACCCGGTTCTAAATAAGCAATTATCCAATCACATAAATCCTTCCCATCCTCGAGGAAGACTCATCAAACACTAAGCTGAGTAATAACTTATCATAACCCAAACTCGAAACACACTCACAAAGAATGGCCCCGGGTTTTGATATGAGTTATTACACATCTCAAACTTTCGATGACTCAGCTCGACTTTGAGCGTACAACACATTCTACATTAACACGTAAGACTACGAGTCTTACCCACCCCGAGGTAATTCATCAAAAAAATCATTGGTTGCGTAACGTCCCATACTTACTTTCATCTCGCACTCAATCAAACATGAGGCCCACTGAGGCATAGTTAAGTATTGTTACACCTCTCACCCTTTTTGAGTGAATTAACTCGAACCTGAGGATTACTCATGACCAATCGTAAACCAAAATCCACATAATGTCTCTAGGGTTTGTTATAAAAAAAATTGTGGGGCCATTTTGTAACTCACAATTCCCAATAAATGTTCTACCGTTCATATATAAAATATATTATGTGTCTAAGTGCACTAATCAAGCAAGCGAACTCATGTAAACAAGTAATAACATGACAGGCAACGAAGCAATAGCAACCATGCATTGCAAATATTCATATAGCAGTGGAATAGGTATGATGTGATGAGTGCTACTACTAATTAAAACTGAGAGACGGTTATAGTCTAGAGTTACTAATGCAACCTAATTCTCTATAACCAAGGCTCTGATACCAATCTGTCACACCCCCAAATTCACTGCAGCGGAAAACTTGCTTTGGGGACTTGTGACTTCATGAGTATTCGAGAGCTTGATCCGAGAACGACCTCTACATGCCAAAACCACAAAGAAGACTCCAAATAATCCAAATAGTCAAGTACCTGAAATACATGCTTAAAAATGTCAACATAAAGTTGGTGAGTTCATAAGTTTTGTTTTAAGGTGTTTATGAAAAATTAGAGTTTATATCGACCACTGCACCTGTAGTAAAATATAAGAGTTTAAAAATCATAGTTTCTTAATAAAATGTGTTTCTTGATGAAAAACAGAGTTTATTAATAATAACAGAGTTTATGATAAAAACACAGTAAAGTAATAAAGACAAAGTTTACGGATAAAATCATAGTTTAGTTATATAAGCAAAGTTTACTGATAATAATAGATGTTCTCATTAATAATTGAATTCCCTGATCATAAAAGATATTCCAGTTAACAAATAAGATTGTTGATAATAAAAGGAGTGTTTAATGAACCACAAGATTTTCCAACCATTTGAGACAATATAACAAATACAAAGTCACAAAAAAAAGCATTTATTATTGTCTAAGCTCATGACACCGAAGCGTTAACAACACCGGTAGTATAATCACATAATGCAGTCCCTACGGATGCCTAACCCACGACATCCGTCCACAGACTCAAATGAAACTGTGCCCGCTTGTCCTCTGTTGGACCAAGCCGGACAGGGGCGTCAACCCCGATAGATCTATCCATAACATTCGCGCTTTCGACCGGTCATCCAGTACGAAATTAACGGTTCATGATAATGGGCCAAGTAATTGGGTTAAAGCGGAACTTAGACCAATACATAAACGAGTATATGCACTTGTGTTCATTCTTGCAACCATTGTCTCTACCCGAGAACCAGTGAAAAAGCAGTTAAAGTTTTGGGCTATGAAACCCACAATAGAAATTTAGTATCAGCATTAATAAGTATAGCAATTAATGGAGTTAACCACTCAACACCTAACAATTAAATCAGTTTATGACCAACCAAGCAAATTATAAGTAGTTTGTGACCAAGCATGTACTTCCCCAAAAATGATTATAAAACATTTATAAATTAATTCAAAATTAGAAAGATGGGGTATGAACTCACCTTGACGTAATAGCGCAAAAGATAGTGATGCTAATAATATGCTCCGCACAAACATAAATCAAAGCGGCTCGGTCATGGTGTTGTGGTTTACTAATCGGCTAATTCTTAAAATATGCGTAATTGTGTTCCCGATAGATATGTACATCAACGTGACCCGTCGATAAAATATTTAACTTTCAAGTTATAGTAGTTTGATGGTTTGTTAAAATAAAATGAATAACATAGGCTCACACCAAATATTTAATGTATTACGTACACATTACGTATATCCAGATAATTATAAAATTCTTACCTTGAATCATATAATAGGGACAACCATCTAACATTATAAATTAAAGTATATATATTTATTTTGTAGTTACAGTATAAAAATCATGATAACAATAATTAGACAACATCGTTCGACACATTTTAAGAAAATCATCACTTAATTAATAATTGTCACTTTTAGGTAAAAAGTATAATTTTCATTGGTTTATCAATACAATAGAATCCATCGATTTACAAATATAATAGTATTTACTTATTTATCGATTTACAAATATAATAATAGTTTGTACCTAACAAAATATAAAGTATACAATTTTATAGAAATTTCGACATGACGTATTCATTTATACAACCTTTTTCATATTAATCAATTCTCAATATTATCCAAACAATCTATGTTATGCAAATCACGTTTTAACATATATCCAAACTAGACTATTTAATCACCATAATTAAATAGAACAAAACACAACCAATGCGTTATAATTTAAAAACCAAACGCTCGATGTGAGCTATTTAAACACATATTTAAACGTATAATCCTTTTTGTAAATCCCGTGATAATAATAGTATCCGACATATTTATTTAACCGTTTATATATACTTATCTTTGTATACCACCGTTTAATCCGTCTTTAATAATTAATAAAATTAGATACGTTATTAGCCGATTCCTAAGCCACAACCAACCATAGATCGTAATCGCGCCCGGTACTCTAAACCCTTGCAAATCCGCATCCAAACGCACTCAAATCTATAAATCAGCAGCCAAACGCCCTATATAACTTTCTGTAAACCCTAAACGCAACCCTTACTGCTGGAAATCAGCGAGCCAAAGCGTACCCTACTGTTGGAAATTAGCGAGCCAAACGAACCCCTGCTGCTGAAATCAGCGAGCTAAAACGTACCCCCTACTGCTGGAAATCAGCAAGCCAAAACGCACCTCTACTGCTGCAAATCAGCGAACCAACACGCACCTCCACTGCTGGAAATCAACGAACTAAAACGCACCCCTAATGGTTGGAAATCAGCAAACTAAAATGCACCCTTGCTGGTGTTTTTAACCTTAACCCTACGCACATGTTGGTGACTTTTCGCTGCTGTCCTGAACACACCCCTTTGCGGGTTTCTATTCTGTCAAAACCAAGCACAACCCTTTTGCTAAAATCAACAATAAACACCCATGTTGACGAACAACGATCAAAAACCAACACCCCGATGGTTAGTCTCCCTGCTCAAACAAACAATCCCTTTCGCGTTACAACCATAACAAACCTCGTATCAAACAAACAAGCATCCATGGCTGATAAAACGAAGGAGGTGACGGCTGATGTGGTGGAAAAATGGTGGTAGATGTGATGTTTTTATAAAGTGAAACGAGTGATGGTGAGGGTGGTAGTGCTATGATGATGACGGTGGTGGCTAGGACAGCGGACGGAAGTCGTGGATCTGGTGATGGGTTGAGGTGTAGGCCACGATGGTGCTAGGGTGTGACGGTGGGTCAGACCGGATAATGGTCGAGGTGGTGATGGTAACGTGGTGGTGACCACGACGACAGTGGTAGAGCTAATCCACGTTGGCATATGGTGGTAGGAATGATGGTCCAGTGGCGTAGTGGTGGAGATGTTTGGACGATGGTGGCAACAAAGTAGTTTAGGATTGTGATGGTGTAATATAGCAACGATAGTAGGTGGCTGGGGCAATTTCCGGCGGCGGTGGTTGGTCGGTGTTTTAATAGTGGTGGTTGTGGTGATGTAATAATGATAAGGAATTACTAGAAGATGATAGATCAATCTGATCCATCATTTGAGGGTGGTGGCAGGAGGATTTATTGGTAGTTACCGGATTCCGACGGCCGGAATCAATCGCCAGAAATATGTAGGCGCCAGAAAGTTTAAGGAGAGAGTAGTGTGTGTTTTGTTGGTGGCTAGGGTTTTAGTAATATGAGACCTAACCCTAATTTTTCCATATATATGATAATAAGACTTCAATAAAATAAAATGAAAGGTTTCTAGTAGTACAGGGACTAAAAATGAAAGTTTCTTATATCTTTTGTTAATACATGGTTCGTGCTCGTTCGTCTGTTATAAAATTTGACCCGTTTTCCAAAAATCGCATCATTAATTTTAAAATGATTTTTCCAATAAAGTGGAGTATTTACTCGACCAACTTCTCGTAATCGTTTACAACTTTATTTAAAATAATTATTATTTATCGGTTAACTCGAATACTTGCGTTCAAAGAAAAAAAAAATCAACTTGAATGCTCTCGATTTCAACATACATTATTAAAACTAGAAGAGAAGTATCATATAATTTAATAAAACTTTTTATCAGGTATTTTTGAATATTAAATATAAATTTAAGTTGTATCGCGTCAGTTCTCAGATTTTGCGCAGTGTTTTACAGTATGTAAAATAAACTCCCTTTTTTGAATCAAATGCCTTTGATATCTCTCGAAAACGAATTTTGATTAATAAATAATATAATTAATTATTATTTAAAGTATAGAAAATTCACGGTTGTCACAGATTATAACAAATTTATTTGTTTCACCAAATGTTCTTTTTCCGCGTTGAAATCTTGAATCTTACGATCCAATTTTTGTTCAAGAACAACATTTGCTTTTTAAAGTTTTTCAAAATAAGCTTCAAATTTATCATTTTTCTTTGAAAATTCGAGTTTGGCATCCTCAAAATCTGTTGTCTTTTGAGCTAACAAAGTTTCGAGCTCATGAATTTTAGAATCAATATTTAATTGTACCTCAGCCATTGGCTCATCGTCACATATGGGTCCGATAGCTGAATCAGCGGATCCTGTATAGTTCCCTGAGCTTGTGCTGGTATTATGAGTTTCTGATTCTGCCCTGCTGCTTTCTGTATCAACCGAACAAGCATCCAATGCTTGACCCTTATCGACATTGTTCTCTTACGTCTGCATCCGTCTTTGATTCACCCTTCTTTCAAATTGCCTTTGATGACGTGTTCTTTCAGCAATTGACTTCTTTATATTACTCAGATGTTGAAGAAGTGTATCTTTGAACGCTTGAAGATCTACGAGAGTATATTTGGTAAAGTATGTACTTGTGAACTCTCGATCGTTGTTGGATAAGCCACTTGAGTCAATGAATTGCTGGAACTGATTGTTGAGAGCTAAAAGGATCTCCATGCATTGAATCTCGTGAAAATCATCTCTGTCAAGTTCGTGTTGAAGATGGTCCACATTATGTAGCATCGATCTGGTGAATGTCTCAACATCTTGACCAAATAGTAGAACGAATACCCGTTTGAATCCAATTTCAAGACGAGTGCCTTTTAGGTCTTCACTTGAAAGAACCTAAAGGTGTGACGGAAGCAACTTTAAGTGTTCCATGCATCTTTCTTTTGCTATCAACATCTTGTATTTGATTGCATGAACGGTTTTGGTGGTAGAATCCTTGTTAGAAGGTTTACTGATTGGAGTCTCAGTATTTGGCTGAACCTTTTGATTCTACATCTTCTCTTTAATCACCTCATTCATACACATTGTTGTTGTGGAATCCGTTGTTTTGAAGATGTCCATTGAGCGTGATGTAGTAAGAGGATATGGTGTGTATGGGTTATGGATCTTTAGTAGATGTGTTGTGATTCGATCATGGTTGAACATCCGAAAATTACGATTTTTTCTCAGTCCGACAATAAATTCCTCAGTCCCATATAACGGTAAACCAAAATTTTTTGAATTACCAAATTTTGAAATGGAGTTCGAAATAGCCAAAATCTAATGGGAAAAATTTTGAAAGATGAAAATTTTAACGAAAAATAAAACCTAAAAAATTTGAAATTTGGCCTAAAATTTTGAATTTTGGTTCGAATATTTGAATTTTTGGTCGAAAAAATTTTCGCGTCGCCAAAATTTGAAATCGAAGCTTAAGTGGCCTAAAAATGGTCTGAAAAAAAATAAATTTTACTCCGGTATTTCGAAAAAAATGTCACTTTCGGAATAAAGGTTGAGTTTCGGGAAAAAGGGTGGCTTTTGGAATAAAGTTGAGTTTCGGAAAAATTGTCACTTTTCGGAATAATGGACAGTTTTCGGATAATGGACACTTTTCGGAAGAATGACAATCTTTGGAATAATGGAGAATTTTTGGAATATTGGACTGTTTTCGGATAATGAAGTTTTCGGATAAAGTAATTGTTTTGGATAAAATGGATTTTTCCGAATAAATGCACACCTTCGGATAAACCTATCTTCGGATAAAACCACTTTTTTGGAAAAAAATTGCTTACCTTTGGAATAAATTCTTCGGATAAAGAGGTTCGAGAGTCTTATAAGGAAGCAAAGCTATACGAAAACTGTAGTGATGAGCTTTTTATGGCTGATATATGAATATATAAAAAAATTCTTGCTTGATATTTTGTAATTGTGATACTATTAAGTTATAAAGTGTAAGGGGTATTTGTTAAGTTTTTAAAGTTACTGGAAAAAAATGAAAAATATAATTTCATTTAACATCGTCTAATTTATTTAAAATTTAACTAGTAAAATTTTATTTATTACCTCATCTTCTTATTTGTTTTATACAGTTTGACATTTATAATTTTATATATTTTTTTCTGCATCTAATTTTTTTTACCAAATAAGAAATTTTTTAAACAAAAACATAAAAGTAAAAATAATTAAATTACGAGATTATTTCTTATTTAAAAAAGTTATTGATAAAAAGTCAATACTAATTGTTTTGCTTTAATAAATACTCACTTCGTCATATAATTATAGTTTATCGACAAAGATTACGTACTTTAATAAACATATTAATTTTTCAGTTTTTTTTCTTACTTTTGACACAATAACAATTTTACCCGTATATAATTAATTTATTACTTATCTACAGTTTGTAATAATATTGTCAAGTAAAAGTAATATAGTAAATTTAATTTAAGTTCTTTACTTTTGAAATTAAGAAAATAATTAATGACAACTTAACAAAAATATGAATTATGAGATGATAGTAAAAGATTTTATGCAATCTTTCATTATTTAAGATTAGTTTTTTTTTGGCAAACTTTTTTCACATCTTGCATCCGTTCAACTATTTAAAGTAAATATCGCATTAATTAATAAAATTAGATTTTGATGATAACTTGTTTGACAAGTAATAACTTATTAAGGAAAATATTCCAATAAGATATCTTATTCTTTTCTATATATTCACCTTAACCGTGACATTCTCATGCACACAACATAACGATAAAACATCATGTATCATCGTCTCGGCTTCGATCATATGATTTGCTCGATTTGCAATTTTGAGTTTAGTAACTTATACAAGATACAAGCATGCGACCACCTCGTTTGTAAGGGTTGTTACCGATACTACGTCCAGAAAGAGGTTCGAGAGTCTTATAAGGAAGCAGAGCTACACGAAAACTGTAGTGATGAGCTTTTTATGGCTGGTAATTAATTTTTTTATTTGACTTTCGGAATATGGCTATTTCGAAAAAATGTCACTTTCGGAAAAAAGGTTGAGTTTCGAGAAAAAGGGTTGCTTTCGGAATAAAGTTGAGTTTCGGAAAAATTGTCACTTTTCGGAATAATGGACAGTTTTCGCATAATGGACAGTTTTCGGAATAATGACAATCTTCGAAATAATGGAGAATTTTCGGAATATTGGACTGTTTTCGGATAATGAAGTTTTCGGAAAAAGTAATTGTTTCGGATAAAATGGATTTTTCTAATAAATGCACACCTTCGGATAAACCTATCTTCGGATAAAACCACTTTTTCTGAAAGATTGCTTACCTTTGGAATAAATTCTTCGGATAAAAGATCTTCGGATAAATCTTCGGATAAAATTTTCGGATAAACAAAAAACTTCGGATAAACAGACGTCTTCGGAATAATTTCTACGGATAAACTGATGATTTTTGGAATTTTAAACCCTTTTCCGAAAATTTGTACTGATGGCCGACAACCCCTTTTCTCGGATCTAACTCGTAAAAAACGTGACTTTTTGCCAAAAATTGATCCAAGTACCTAAAATTTTGTGTTTTTACCCAAAGAAACAATACCATATCTCTACCACTACTATGTAGAAGATTTGTATCAAGATTAAACCATAAAAACACAAAAAAAAAATTGGATCAAGGATTATGGATCAAATACCTCACAAAATCAATAAGAACACAAACCATGGATCTTCAATCACCTATCCACTATAGGCTCTTGATACCAAATGAAAATCCCGCTTCAATACATAAAACAATATTAAGATGATATTTAGAGAGAGAAATAGATGAAGGTAGAGAGAGAAAGTAGAGAGATTATGGAAGGTTAAACATTACTAGAGAGAGAAAGTGAATGTAACCAACACACTCTTCCACACATGGAAGAGGGTTTATATACCCATGAGCTTGGTGGGCTCATGGGCTTGTTTCTTGGCTGGGCTTGGCTTGCACTTGGGCTTACGCCCCTAACTTATACAAAATTAGCTTAAAGTCCAAGCCCGGTTAACCCGACTAACCTATTACATTACACGACCATTAACGACTAAGAAGACCTATTACATTCTTGTTCGACTATATATAATATAGGGCTAACAAAGGTTTTAGACAATGGTTAAATTATATCCTTTTATATTTCAAATGTACGATTTTGAGATCATCGAAAGTGTTTTATGTAATGAAGTTTGAGTTTAGCACCCAAATATGTATTTCCGCTGCGCACTGTAATTTGGGCGTGTTAAATTTATTTTAAGTATGCATATGAATGTTAACAAGAAACCTATGTCAAACGTACACCCCAAAATCGTTTACATGAAGTTGTAATGTGTCTCTTACAAGTTTAAAGTTTTTGACTTCCGAAAATGATGGTAAAGAGATGACGTGCAGATGCATGACAAACCGTGTAAAACGAAACAAGAAAGCACACGAGGTAACCTTAATGAGTCCTTGGATACGATATCGACGCTCGTGGAACTAGGAACCTTCGAACAAGAAAAACCCACGTCAAAACGATGAAACCCGCGTCAGAAACAATGAAAGAACCACGTCCTATAAACCCGTACTCACTTCGCAAACGTGCAACAAGAAACCATCGTCGTCTTCTAGTCGCGTCAACAGTAGCAACAACAGGAACTTCGAATCGGCGTAGCTTGAAAATATTTTCGAGTGTTTGAGTTGGTGAAAAGGAGATGCTTTGTCTTTTGATGTGCACGTTTTTAAGAATAAGTGATAGCCATTTTGTGTGGGATGAAATTTGTTAGAATGGTGATTGTAGGATGGGGTGATGGAGTTCTTGTCGATATATGTGAGAAGGTAGAATTTTTGGGGTCAGAAGATGAATTGAGAATGAGGTGATGTTGTGTGTTTATGTCATATGCGGGGGAGAGATGGGTATAGAGAGGTAAAAAGAGGTGCGTTTGATGTGAATGGGGGACCAAAACAATCGATCCAATAAGAGTAGGGGCTAGGACGGGTACTATACAAAACAGTAGGAATTGCATGTGGATGTTAAAATTCAAATTTTTGCATAATGCATGTTTCATTGGGGAGAGGGGGATGGGATCCAATGTTAATTATTTTTTTAAAATGCATTGTGGGTATAAACACAAATGAGAGTAGGGTAAGTAAGAATGTGTCTAACCTTATTTGGTAAGGCAACAAAAGTTGTTTCAGTATTGTGGGTGGCTCGTACAACACTCAGACTGTGTGAATATTTAGTAAGTAGTTTGGATGATATTGGGGCAAAATCATTTATTTGGGGTATTTTGGTTTAAACAGTATGCCGAATAATTATGTTGATCTTAATTATTTTTATAGAAAATGAAACGATAAATAACGACTCGCTAGAGTAAATAACAAAATTATTTATTGCAGTAATTATGAAAATGAGTATTTGCATAATATTATTACGTACAAATACGCGGGCAACAGTCAAATTGCAATTAATTCGCGCAACGCGACACAGATAAATCCTACACCGATTATGCACACGTATAAGAATTAAATTTCCAGAAATGTATAAATACTGATCGTAAAGCATTACGTAAACAATAATGACACACTCGCAGTGTTCACAGCAACGCAGATTGAGCACAGTCCAAGCAAAATACACGCCAGCACACGTTATTACCCAAAATAAGGGAACGCTTCCCAGATAAATAGCTATTTAGCACATAGTTGACTAAATAAAAAGTCTAGGGGCAGAACTGTAATTTTAAAAAGTTTGAAAATTACCGTGTGTTAGAGTTCTCCCATCGTTAAAGAAGCTGCGTCCTCAAAGCTTAGAGCGTGTTATCGACAGGGAAATCAGCAAATAAATGTGTGTACTTAACAAGACATCGACGTTGACGCTCCCAGGTGAATTCAGGACCATGCCTAGAATTCCACCTCACAGTGACAATTGGTACGCGGTTTTACATTAGCTGTTTGACCTCGCGGTCCATAATTTTAACAGGCTCCTAGACAAAATTCATTTTGTCGCCGACTTGGATCTCATCCAACGGTACAACAAGTGTTTCATCAGAAAGACACTTCTTCAAATTTGACACGTGAAAGGTATTGTGCACCCGACTGAGTGCTTGCGGCAACTCCAACCTATAGGCCATGGTTCCAACCTTTGTCAAGATCTTGAAAAGTCTATTCTAATGGAGGCATACTACCCTCGTTTTCCAAAACGTATCATACCTTTCCAAGGTGATACTCTCCATATACTTCATCTCCACAATTTGTTGCTAAGAGAAGCACGAACAATGTTCTCCTCGCAAGTAATCGCAACGCGAGATTGGGCAACTAATCGATACAGATGATATCGTCAAAACTTTGTAAAATATACGGATGTGAAGTCGATGTTGAACGAACGGTTCGATAAGGAAATTGGTGTAGCGTCGAATGATAAGGTCGGCTCTATATAATTCAATTGAATAGAAATCTACTCGAATATGGATATCCATTTCTTGCATAAGTTAAGTATACACAAACAAATTTCTGCTTTTCAAAAATAGAAAAAGTAGGTTTCTGAAAAAAAATATTTATGGTGACTACGAGCATAGTATGACCCTTCCCAAATTATACATAGGTGATCAGGCTTTGTATAATTGGATACTAACGATGCCATGCTCCTTTTTGCCAAATAATGTTACGGGTTTATTGTAATCAAATTGTTTATACCATACTAGTTTATAAGATAGTAACCAAAACAATTTATGAAAATAGTTTTCTAAAATGAGGACAAAATATTCTAAAATCTTCCAAGAAATGATTTACAAGCCGTTTTCGCAACAGTTTTAGAAAGGTCTAGTGAAATAGTGATAAAATAACAAAGAGTAGTTTATGAAGGGATGGAAAAATAATGCTTAATGGGTCTGAAAATGATTTACAAGGTGATATCAAGACATATAAAATAATTCATGAGATGGTTTGAAAGAAAAATCTTGCAAGACAATGGAACAATGATTCAAGATGTGGTAACGCTTTCGGAAGGGATAAAATTAAACGAACCGTCAAAACACATTGATTAATGGAGAGTCAAATTTAAAACGTACACACAGATGAAAAGTCTTAAAACAAAAACACAAAACTTAAAAGAAAACAACATATGGTGACTTCTACTAGGTCACACAAAGTAAGGCAAGGAAATCTTCCTTAAGCGTTAACATACTCCACGTCGGCATTAAGATCTTCCTCAAATACTCCTCCTCCCAAAGCATAAACTCTTCCACGAGCCTCTTCACCATTAGTTTGCTCTTCTTGCTTCACTTTCTTATGACATTCATTCCTATAGTGTCCCTTATGCCCACACCCGTAACACGTGATGTGTGCCTTTGAGTTTTGTCCTCTTTGATTTTTAGTAGTATTAGCTGACTTACAATCCCTAAAAATATGCCCAATCTTTCCACAATTGTGGCACTTCACAGTACATTCACCAGTGCGATGCAGCTTGCATTTCCCACAATACGGCGAATTCCCAACATACCCCTTCTTATCTTTCCCATTCCCAGCAATGTAAGCTCTTGCGTTACCATTCCTTTCATTTGGTTGTTGTACATAGCCATTCACATGATCTTCTTCCCACTTTCTCTTATTCCCAGCAGCTTTTGCAGCACTAGCACGAACCACTTGATCCATCAAGTTATTAGCCATCCTCACAGCATCACTCAGTTGTTTCGGCTCATACGAAGTCACATGCCCTTGTATGCTACTCGGCAATCCCCAAATGAATCTTTCAATCTTCTTTTCCTCGTCCACCACCATTCTCGGACACAATAAGCATAATTCTTGAAATCTCCTAGTGTAGGGAGCAATTTCATTCCCTTTCACAGTTAGGTTCCACAATTCAATCTCCATCTTTTGAATTTCATTCCTTCGATAATACTCCTTTGTAATTAGCTTCTTCAAATCCGACCAACTCATAGCATAAGCATAGTCAATTCCCATAGTTTAAACATGTGCATTCCACCATGTCAAAGCCCTAGCAGTCAAGGTACAAGTGGCGAACTTTACCTGATCCCCAACACTACATCCACTTATTCGATACACTAAATCCATCTTCTCCATCCATCTAGCCAAACCAACATGTGACAATCCGTCAATTTATGGTCGATATTTTATTCTCAAGTATTATTTAAAAATATTATTTTAGTGTTATATTATTAACTCACTCATTTTTGGGAAGAAATTTGGATTTACGTCTTGAAGTAGCATCGACTACGTCTAAACCAGAGAATTCTACGTTACGTGCTTACGTTTCCATACACCGTTTTTGGTGACAGTCCGACACTTCAGGAAATAAATTTATCCTTGAATATTATTTTGGAATTTTAAATTTGTGTTGGTTCATAAACTCACAAATTTACGAGAAGAGATTAGGACTTACGTGCATAATTTAACGTCCTTTACGACTAAATCGGAAACCCTAGGTTTACGTATTTATGTTTTTGAACTCCGTTTTTGATGAGAAAATTTTTATTAGATTTGTTTTGTGCCGTTGATTCATAATTTATAAAAACGTTTTTCGTAATACGACCCGAGGGCACGTAAATCGAGGAAACTAGAATCGAGGAGTACCCGTAATAAGTGTGAAAACACTTATCCTTTTACCACTTAATTATAATAATAACCAAGCCAAAACGTGTATTTTGTGTCGTAAATGTCGGAATTATGCGTGGTTTGTGTTTTTGTTGTCATTTATGACCAAAATATGAAAAGGGGAGAAAACACGGTCTTTCACGGGCTTTTATCGAAGAAAAAGACAAAAAGACGAATTCAAAAGATCAAGAGTGCAAAAAGAACGGAAGTCCAAGGCCTATTCTGAAGATTTATCGAAGAAAAAGTCTAAAGACGGAAGTTTAATGAAGTCGAAGAACTCAAGTCAAATAAGTGAAGAAATTATAAGACGAGTTCAAATAATCCCGAGACAAAGTCGAAAAATTCGAAGAATTTATAAAGACGAAAATACGAGAAAAGGAAGGAAGCATCAAGACATACTAATCCTCCTATAAATAACCTCCTAATGTGTCATTAGGAGGTGTTAGCTAATTTGACACATAAGTCTTTCCAATTTATTTTCCAAGCACTTTCATATTGTCATTTTACTTAATTGTCATTTAATTACCTTGTCTTGCACCTTAAATTTGTAAGTTTCTTTAATTCTTGCTTTTACTTTTATTGTTGAATCTTTAATTTCAATCAAGTTTTATATTAATCTCTCATTCTACCTTTCTTATTTTTGTTAATCTTTATGCTTATATGCTTATTGTTATGCTTATTTGGTTAATTGTTATGTTTTTATGTTTTTTATTGTGTTAGCTTATTGATTTTATAGCTTATTGTGTGTTTGATTTGATTTTAGTTAAGTGTTTTTATTAGTTTATTTTATTAAAAGTTGATTTTTAATTTTTAGCTTTATTAGTGTTTTTCAAGTTTTTAATTTGTGGTTGAATTAGTTTTTCTTAAAAGTATTTTAGATTAAGTTTTGGTTATTTGCTTATTTGATTTTAGCTTATTTATAGCTTATTTTTCTGCTTTTTAATAGTACGGTATCTGTTTTATTGTTTTCGGATTAGGGTTAATTATTCCGAACTTTGCCTTTTCTCTGAATTTGTTGTTTCTATGAATTCGTCATTTCTTTGAAAACAAATTATTCCGAAAAAGTCATTTTTCCGAAATTTCACTTTTCTCTGAATTTATTGTTATTCCGAAGATTTTATTTTTTTGAAAAAACTATTTTTCCGAAAAAATCAATATTCCGAAAAAACGATTATTCCGAAAAAGTTAAAAGTTCTGAAACGTGATTATTCCGAAAAACTTGTTTTTCCGAAAAAATGATTATTCCGAAAAAACATAATCTCTAAAAAGCACTGTAGCAAAATTATTCCGAAAAAAATACAAGTTTCTCTGAAAATTTGGTTATTGCGAAGAAACTAAACTTCTGAAATCAACTGTTACTATTGCGAAAAAAAAAAAAAACAATTTCAGATATTACTATAGCTATTCCGAAGATTCTGCTGGCTGTGTGCCAACAGTTTTAGCGCCAATAGTGACCTAGCAGCTTGCTAGCTTGAGCTAGCTGGCTGCTAGCTTGGTTAGGTTTTAGCATTGTTTCGTAATTGTTTAATTTTATCTGAAAGTTGTTCCGATTTTAATTTAGAAAGTTACTTATTTTTAGTTGAATTTTTCGTCGATTTTTAGTATTAATATTTTTTCGTAAAGTTCAATTTTATCTTTTATTTAGTACCTGCTTTAGGTTTTGCCTCGTTTAGCTTTAAAGTACCATTTTAGTTTTATTCTCTCCTTTTTCATTAAGCAAACTTTATTTCCGAGTCGATAGTTAATTTCGTCTTTTAGTTTTATTTTTATTAATTGTTTTGCTTTAGATTTAAGTTTTATTATTTGTTTCGCTCCTTTATCATTAGTTATTTGTTTTAATTTCTCGCACCGTTTGCTTTTTAATCAGTTTTAGTTTTAATTACCTGTCAGTACTTTAAGTTTTGCAATTTACTTTTACAACAACGACAAAAGTATTCTTTTTCACCAAAAGACGACTGAGTCGCACTAATAACCAATAGTCAATTCGATTAGACATACGACAAAGAACTTAATTTTTAACTGAGTAAAATCTAACTATTAACCCGTAAATTAGTGGAGATAAGACAAGTTTACACTTGCCTCACCCCCACTATGGGTGGCAAGACTTAGCCAACACACTATATGTGGTGTCAAGTTTATATACACACTAAGGACACATGTCCTTAGTGCATACACAAACCACCAAACTAACAAAACTAGCTACACCATAAACCATTTCTCATTTCATACATGCAAAACCACTCAAACACTCTCTTCTCTCTCTATGAACGTCAATAGCCACCCTCCTATCACCATTTTCATCAAATTTTAACCATAAACAAAGGCTATAATCAACATATGTTGAAGCCTACTTGAAAAGATGAAGATTGGAGGTGATTATAACATGTGAAAAAGAGTTTGTATGGAGGTCTTTGGGCTGATTTTCAAGAAGGAGTTTAGGGATGATTTCATGGAGGTGTTCATCCATTTGAAGGACCCAAGAAGTTCATTTGCCAAGTTGAAGGTTTGGTAACAAGGAACCAAGCCTTTTTCATCAAAAACCTCATCTTTTCATCACTATTGGTGGTATAGAGATTGTTTCTTCCTATCCTCTTGTTATTTTGAATATGTAATCTTGTATTTTCTTCATTTATGTATATGTATATGATGATGAATGATGATCAAAAATATTATGTGGGGATTTGGTATTGATAGATTTGATTAAAAAGATTAAAATCTACTTGAAAGGATGTTAAAATCATGGCTAAATATGTAGGTTATATAAAACAGTAAAGAGCTAGATGATAACTTGTTAAAGTGGCTTGGATAATCTAATATACAGTAAGGTAATTGACTTGTACATAGAGAGTTGGCCACATAATGGAATCCATAAAATGAGTGAGATATTATCAAAACAATATTGAAGTTCAAATCTGAGTAGTCTGTTTTGGACGAACTGTTAGAGACATTTAGATGTTGATTGAGCAGTAGCTAAAACTGAGTTAATTGTAGCACACAATATTTAGTTTGTTCTATCCAAAGATGAGCTTCTATCTCCTTGTATAACTCAAGATATGAAAAAATGGTGAAAGTAAAAATAATAATCAGATTTGTAAATAAATGTATATAGTATAATATTAGCACTCAAGTTAACATAATATAAAATGTTTACCTAAAACCCACTAACTTATATATTACATATAAATAAGTATTTACTTTGATAAATAAAAGTAACATTTTATAAAAATGGCAATTTGATAAGTTTTATAAGTTATAAAACTATATACATGAGTTTTACGTCTTTTCGGCTAAAACCGAGAAATTAACGTTTTCGTCAATTAAAACTTAGACGGTCGGACCCGTCTAATGTAAACTTTTTACAACTCATATACTGATGAATAAGTATATATTACAAGTAAAACCGGATAAAACTCGAGCTTTATAACATATGGACATTAACGGGCCAAATTAGCCTTATTGGACTATTAACCCAACTAATTTGGCTAAACTCCAATGGACTTACTCATTGGGCGTAACCCACTTGGGCGCAACAGGTAAGCATAAGGCTGAGGTTAAAAGTATAAAATTGGACTAATAGAATGTAATGGGCTTATAATGGGCTTATTGGGCCTTAATATGGAATTTGATTGAAACTAGTATAACTAGTCAAACATTTGACTAACACATAACACTATAATGTGTATGAAGAGATAAAATCCCACTTGACCAACATTATATATATACATAGCTATTATTTTTATAAAGTCATTGGACAAAAGTCTAAGACCGCGTATTATTTATATAGGTTTCCGTGATTGAAGCACGTACCGTACATCCAAATCGCCGATAACCGCCTTTTCCAATCAATGTGAGTTCATAGCCTTGCACTCTTTTAAATGTTTTATGAAATGTTTTATAAACCCGCGAGGGAGATAACATGTTAGTTTTAATAAAATAGGACACCAGCTGTCCCGATTGTTTGTTTATTGATTTGGACCCGAATGATTATATGACCCGATGAATGATTATATGACCCGATGTATGAAATAAAATGGATTATTAAAGTTAGGTTATGTCACTAAAAGTCCCTAATGCTTAGATTTTGCTGGTTGAAAAAGTTCGTTTTCTCGGTATCTTCTCGAATTGATTTCCGGTTCAAAGTGCGACTCAATTGTTCTTGGTGGAAATGAAAATGGTTTGGTTATCTATTACTAAGTAAAATGAAAATGTAAATTGCGATAAGTAAAAGGAATTCTAATAGGAATGCTAATTGGAATGTTGATTGGAATGCTGATTGGAATGTTGATTGGAATGCTGATTGGAATGTTGATTGGAATGCTGATTGGAATGTTGATTGGAATGCTGATTGGAATGCTGATTGGAATGTTGATTGGAATGTTGATTGGAATGCTGATTGGAATGCTGATTGGAATGCTAATAGGAATGTAAAAGGAATGCGAAAGGAATACTGATTGGAATGTTGATTGGAATGCTGATTGGAATGTTGATTGGAATGCTGATTGGAATGTTGATTGGAATGCTGATTGGAATGCTGATTGGAATGTTGATTGGAATGCTAATAGGAATGCTAATTGGAATGTTGATTGGAATGTTGATTGGAATGCTGATTGGAATGCTGATTGGAATGCTAATAGGAATGTAAAAGGAATGCGAAAGGAATGCTGATTGGAATGTTGATTGGAATGCTGATTGGAATGTTGATTGGAATGCTGATTGGAATGCTGATTGGAATGTAAAACCCTTTTCCAATCAAGGTGATTGGAATACGTGATTGGAAAGGGGTTTACCCTTTCCGATCTAACTTTTTGATCCGAAAATCAAGCAAAAGCAATAAGCTATGGTTAATAAGCTCAAACTAAAACTTGCACGAATCTAAATCGAAATTGACTTAATATGCATGAATAACAACTTATCAAACTTAAAAATAAGCAAACTTTCAAATCAAACTTTTAAAAAGATGAACTTTTTAAGAAAACTTTAGATCAAATAAGCATTAAGATGAAAACAAATCAAGGATGAACATGAATCAAAGAGAAGCAAAGTAAGAAAGGGAGAAGAAGATGATTAAAGATAAGAACTTGATTAAAAGAAAAGATTCCAAAATAAAAAGACTTACTTGAATTGAAGAAATTAAAAGTGCATAACATGAAATTAAATTGCAAGAAATTAAATGACAAGAAATGAAAATGGTGGAAGTGTGGCTTGTCAAGCCACCAACAACATGAAAATGAAGCTAGCCTAAACTATATATAGGGGTGATTAGGGAGGAACTTAGGAAGCTTCCTCCCTCTTTCCTCTTTTCCTTATTTGCCCACTTAAGCCCTTTTCTTCTTAATTTTTTGTTAATCTTGGACTTAATGTCTTTGTCTCGGGGTTTCTTTGAACTCGTCTTGAATTTTCTTCATAAATAAAACTCGAGTTCTTCGGCTTTTAGTAAACTTCCGTCTTTTGACTTTTTCTTCGATAAATCTTCAGAATTGGTCTTGGACTTCCGTTCTTTTTTTTCCACTCTTGATCTTTCGACTTTTCGTCTTTTTCTTCGATAAAAGCCCTTGAATGCCGTGTTTTCTCCACTTTTCACTTTTTCGTCCTAAATCACAACAAAAACACAAACCACGCATAATTCCAACATAAATGACATAAAATACACGTTTTGGCTCGCTTATTATTGTAATTAAGTGGTAAAAAGGATGGGTGTTTTCACACCTATCAAATCCCCTACACTTAACCATTGCAATGTCCTCATGCAATGCATTAGTTACAAAGCACGTTTTACATTTTCCATCATAATCAACCTACCTTGGCCTTTATTAAACAACTAAGGAAAATCAAAAAGATAGAAAATAACAAGATGCAACAAGGAAGAAACTTGTAAAGAAATCTAAGACTTACATTAGGGCTTGTGTGTCATGAATGTTCATCACCCTCAAGTTTCACGTTCCCCATGCCAAGCTTAAAAACAAGATCATTGTTAGTACAAGTTAGCATAACAAACATTTACTCATGTGGTTCAATTAATCACTTAAACTCCCTTATTCCTACGAGTATCTCTTATATTTTATTGATGTCTTGAATGATCACGAGGATGCATTGTTGACTTATTTCGATAATTTATTTAGGCTGAAAGCAAAGTAGGACGATTTGATCAATAGTTAGCTAAAGGACAAAATCTCTTAAAACTGCTTCTCGGGATATCAAAAAGTTCATATCTTGGCATAACTTGGTTCACGATTTGAGACCTTTCTCGGGCCGATATTTGGCATGTACTTCATACTTCACATCTTCGAGAGACGTTTTTGAGATAATGGTCTTCTCTTCGTTATAGAGTTTCTTTACTTGGAGACTTTTGAGGGGTACTCCAGCTTTGTTGACCACGACTTCATGATTATTTCTTCAATCTCTAATTGGGATTTTAAGATACAACGATCCGCCTCCTTTTCGGACTTGGATCTATTTATCCTCATACCTTGTTAGGGTCTTTTCGGATAGACTTCTCCATGATCTTTATGGGAGTTGATTGCTTTTCGTCGTGAGTCTTGATACTTCATATTGATTTTGGGAATAATGCTTTTCACATCACTTTGGATCTTCAGCAATAAAATTGAATCCTCATGCCTTGTTAGGGCCTTTTCGGACTCGCCAATCTTCGCGCCCCGCTTCATAAGTTATGCATTGGCTATGAACTCTTATCATTACCGAGCAACTTTTAAACGACCTTGGGCTAGAAGCTAAGTAACTTTTCAAATCGTACGACCTTACTTATTGCATTTATTTATTTACAAGCGAGGGGAGAAAAAGATCATAATTAACTCACATAAGTTAATGAAAGAACACCAAACTTGTAACCAACTCTATCATTTCTCGTTCTCCACAATTTAAAATCTCAAGGAATGAGACTCGTGGATGCTTAGCCCAATAAACCAATTAAGGTCTACACGGTTAAGGATACTAGCTAGAGTGAACTTGGATAAGTAAACTCGGGTTGAGTCAAAATATTCACAACGGGCCTAATATATCTAAGATATCTAAACTTGCTAAAACCATTTTATTAAAATGCTAGAAAGTAACAAAAATAAAGGAGACTACAACTAGGCCAAAATAGATTAAAATTTTTGAAAAATGTCGAAATATTGATTTTCCGGTTAAAATGAGAACAAATACAAGGAAAAGACCACTTAACTTCGATAGAAGTCCCCCTACACTTAATATAAACATTGTCCTCAATGTTTAAGCATGTGAGAGTAAACTCCCCTACACTTAGGACATTGTGCACTTTGTTTAGATCTCGTTAAGGAAAAGACCACTAAAGAGATTCTTATTTTAATATTGAGAAATATAAAATAGTGAATCGAAAAGAGTTTAGGATAGAACCGGGAAGAAGGGAACACGGAATCACGGTTCATCAAAAGTCATCAAGAGTGTGTCTTTGAAGCTCTAATCCCTGCACATGATAAGAAAGAGAACAAGAAACACCAACGGGGCTCCCCCTACACTTATGGTGAAAACAGGAAAGATAGATAGATAATTGGGTTGCCTCCCAAAAAGCGCTTGTTTTTTTAACCGAGTCACGAGCCTGACTCGTCCCCGAATTAAATGGTCCATGGGGAAGCCTCGAATGTGATACCGGGATCAAAGACCTTGTCCTCGTTCCCGGAGGACATCAACAAAGGAGAGGCGGGAGGATAAGTCTTGAATGGTAGGAAAGTCTGCTCAATATAAGAAAAGCAAGTGAAATCCAGATTGACGGGAGGTGGGGTGGGTAAGGGAATCACATTGTCATCCTCCAAAGACAATGGATGCAGACCAATTGGCAAAGCCGTAATGTTATCAATAATAGAATGGTCCATGTCACCTCCCGGGTCAAAGCATTGATCCTCATGAAAGTAGATCTTGTGAATATCATCGTGGATAAGGAGTGTAGAAACTCGGTTGAAAAGATCACGATCAAGTACGAAACCATCATTCATTTGTGGGGATTGTTGATAAGGTAAATCCTCACGAATGTGGTAAACGTAATTCTCATAAGAGGAGTGTTGATTAGGTAACTCCTCGATAATAGGACGTTTGGGCATGTTAGTTGGTTCGTCATTATTATGAAAAATAAGACGTTCCAACTCATCAAGTTCGGCATCGATGTTGGAAAAGTCGACCTCGCTTGTAGGAGGAAGCAGAGGTAAAAGAGCTAGCTCTCGGTCGATAATTTCCTCAATCTCGGGCTCGAAGACGAAATCATCATACTCACCACATGTTGAAATCTTGTTGGGAAAATCAATTAGCGCTTGTGGATTTGTGATTATGTGATCAATGACTGTCAAATCGACCTCGTCCTTAAGCTCCACAAAAGTCGGCACATCACACAGATTTTCCGGAATACCTGTGGGCTCACTTGGGATGACGACAAGTTCCTCGACACGAGACTTTAGGAATTTGTCCGATTCAGTTGCCGAGATAACGTCAATATGCTCATCCTCCATGATGAGAGAGCCAACGGGCTCCTCGGGTGTGATAGCAATAGACGAAGGAGGAAGGGGTGAAGTTTTGCTTTGCTTTAGAAATTCCTCCTCGTCGAAAATAACCTCAATATCTTCATCGCTCTCCTCATTACCTAAAGGGCCAATAATAAGCTCAGGGATATGAGTACTCGTCTGATCTCGCTGCTGTAAAAATGACTCCATATAAGTTTGCAGCGTGTGTAAAAGCTCTTTGCTTTGTTCTTGAAAAGCTGTAGCAAGATCGTTTCTTTGTTCTTGAAAGGCTGTAGCAAGATCGTCAATTGGTTCTTGGTAACTCATCCCGTGACGAGGCTGATGATCAATTGGGTATTGCAGGGGTTGGTCAAAACTGGAAGGGGTATAATTATAGTAATTGTGATCCCCTGTAGGACAGTGAAAACTTTCGTGAGGACTCCCACAGTTGTTGCAAAACGGGTGAGGAAAAAGACTGGGTGCGTCTTGTGGATAGCTATTTTCATTGTCATAATTGTACCCCGGTTCTTGCCCGTGACCATACGGGTATCGAACCGGGCACGAAACATGCCAATGAGAATCGCTTCCACAATAGATGCACGGGGGAACATGATGTGGGTTCAAAAAGAATGAATTAGTCGAGTTACACAAGGGACAAAATCCGAATTGTGTGTTGTCGATATCGTTTCCGCACCGCTCACATGTACACCATTGACAAGAGTCGTTCCCGTACAATCGTCTCCCACACCCAACGCAATGGACATAAAAATCCATAAAGAAAGATAGATAAGCAAGAAGAATATTTTTGGTGCAAAACTTTGAAAAAGAAATGCTTTTTAAGATTTTTCAAATGTTTTTGGATTTTTTTTTTTTTTTGAAAATTTTTGACTCGAAAAAAATAACGTTCACAAGTGAACGGATCCCAAAAGCCAACGCGTCTCTCACAAAAAACCGTTAATCTTCACGAAAAGAGCCGGCAACGGCGCTATTTTAATGCTTAGATTTTGCTCGTTGAAAAAGTTCGTTTTCTCGATATCTTCTCGAATTGATTTCCGGTTCAAAGTGTGACTCAATTGTTCTTGGTGGAAATGAAAATGGTTTGGTTATCTATTACTAAGTAAAATGAAAATGTAAATTGCGATAAGTAAAAGGAATGCTAATAGAAATGCTAATTGGAATGTTGATTGGAATGCTGATTGGAATGTTGATTGGAATGCTGATTGGAATGTTGATTGGAATGCTGATTGGAATGTTGATTAGAATGCTGATTGGAATGTTGATTGGAATGCTGATTGGAATGCTGATTGGAATGTTGATTGGAATGTTGATTGGAATGTTGATTAGAATTCTGATTGGAATGTTGATTGGAATGCTAATAGGAATGTAAAAGGAATGCGAAAGGAATGCTGATTGGAATGTTGATTGGAATGCTGATTGGAATGTTGATTGGAATGCTGATTGGAATGTTGATTGGAATGCTGAATGGAATGCTGATTGGAATGTTGATTGGAATGCTAATAGGAATGCTAATTGGAATGTTGATTGGAATGTTGATTGGAATGCTGATTGGAATGCTAATAGGAATGTAAAAGGGATGCGAAAGGAATGCTGATTGGAATGTTGATTGGAATGCTGATTGGAATGTTGATTGGAATGCTGATTGGAATGCTGATTGGAATGTAAAACCCTTTTCCAATCAAGGTGATTGGAATACGTGATTGGAAAGGGGTTTACCCTTTCCGATCTAACTTTTTGATCCGAAAATTAAGCAAAAGCAATAAGCTATGGTTAATAAGCTCAAACTAAAACTTGCACGAATCTAAATCGAAATTGACTTAATAAGCATGAATAACAACTTATCAAACTTTAAAATAAGCAAACTTTCAAATCAAACTTTTAAAAAGATGAACTTTTTAAGAAAACTTTAGATCAAATAAGCATTAAGATGAAAACAAATCAAGGATGAACATGAATCAAAGAGAAGCAAAGTAAGAAAGGGAGAAGAAGATGATTAAAGATAAGAACTTGATTAAAAGAAAAGATTCCAAAATAAAAAGACTTACTTGAATTGAAGAAATTAAAAGTGCATAACATGAAATTAAATTGCAAGAAATTAAATGACAAGAAATGAAAATGGTGGAAGTGTGGCTTGTCAAGCCACCAACAACATGAAAATGAAGCTAGCCTAAAGTATATATAGGGGTGATTAGGGAGGAGCTTAGGAAGCTTCCTCCCTCTTTCCTCTTTTCCTTATTTGCCCACTTAAGCCCTTTTCTCCTTAATTGTTTGTTAATCTTGGACTTAATGTCTTTGTCTCAGGGTTTCTTTGAACTCGTCTTGAATTTTCTTCATAAATAAAACTCGAGTTCTTCGGCTTTTAGTAAACTTCCGTCTTTTGACTTTTTCTTCGATAAATCTTCAGAATTGGTCTTGGACTTCCGTTCTTTTTTTTCACTCTTGATCTTTCGACTTCATCTTTCGTCTTTTTCTTCGATAAAAGCCCTTGAATGCTGTGTTTTCTCCACTTTTCACTTTTTCGTCCTAAATCACAACAAAAACACAAACCACGCATAATTCCGACATAAATGACATAAAATACACGTTTTGGCTCGGTTATTATTGTAATTAAGTGGTAAAAGGATGAGTGTTTTCACACCTATCAGTCCCATTAGCATGAATTGTGAACTACCGGGATTTGGTAGACGCTTATGCATATAATAGGAATATTTGGGGAAGATCACCCAGTTCGCGGCTTGACGGTTGATCCCCGTCGTGCCACATTGATTGGTAAGCGAATTTTTGTATGAGAAGATTTATATAAGCGTGATTATTGTGACGACACGCTGTTTTAGATGGGCAAATGAGTTTCGGGTTAGCTACCCGTTGTTTGTTATAGTAAGGTAGCAATGTCATGCGGCTTATAATAATCCAATAACGAAAATACTGCTATACGCATTGAATTACAATATATTGTCTGACTAGCAATACGGGGTCTTATTATTGATATTATGTTCGTGTTTTGGTTTTACATAACAATATTCATATAACGGTTTTTATTTAACTCTATACAACGTTATAAAACGTATTGTATGATGTTTTTACGACATTGGTTCGTATAATGGTTTTGAAGGAAAAAGCCTATAGTATGATTTACAACAAAGATTTGTATGAAATGTTTTTGGCTTATTTTATGGCCTACGACAAGGAATGGTATAAAAAAAAATTGGTAACAATTATATATACCGATGATATATTAATGGTTTTTATTAAACTCTATGAATTCACTCGGCGTTTTCGCTGACCTTTTCTTTTAACATGTTTTATCTCAGGTACTTGAAGGTAATTCTCAGGAAGACGACAAGAATTCATGGCCCACACTTAAATAACAATTTCCATTCAAATGTTTTGTAAAAATGTATGAAATACTATGACTTGGGACCTATGTAAATTTGATATTCATTAATGGAAAATGCTTTATTATTAAACGAAGCGATTTTTATGCGTTGTCTATGATTTGAGTAATGTGCTATCCCGTAACACCAACGACTCTTCCGCTGAACTAAAGAATGTATATTTGGGGGTGTTACATTTTGGTATCAGAGCTCTTGTTATAGAGAACGAAAGATTTTTAAAATCAAGGTTTTGAATAAAACATTTCAAAATCTTTTAACTATAAACATTTTTCTCAAAATGTCTAAAAATCTTTTGACTATAACGGTGCCGAAGAATTCCCGAGTTACCGACAAGACCAAGACTGAGAAAGTGTTATTTTAATATATATTTAACTTGAATTATATATATATATATATATATATATATATATATATATATATATATATATATATATATATATATATATATATATATATATATATATATATATATATATATATATATATATATATATATATATATATATATATATATATATATATATATATATATATATATATATATATATATATATATATATATATATATATATATATATATATATATATATATATATATATATATATATATATATATATATATATATATATATATATATATATATATATATATATATATATATATATATATATATATATATATATATATATATATATATATATATATATATATATATATATATGATGTAATTTGATTACATGATTATTTGATGATTATTTTAATATTTATACGAGGTATTGATACGACGTAGATTGTCACAAGAAACCCTAACTCCCCTAGCAAATCAATCGAAGCTATTCCCGTAGGAATTCTAGCTATTCCTGTAGGAAATCTAGCTATTCTAGATCTAAACCAAGTTGTGGATGTTTATGATCCCAACAAAATGGTTGATATTCGTAGAAATGTAGATATTAGTTGATTGTGATACTGAAGAAGAATTGGCGAGATTAAAACTGATATCGATGTCATGACGATCTTTCCTTATAGATTGGAGTTTGACAAAACGTTACCACCTGGAAAGGTGGCATCTGATTCGTTGTCACCCAATTCTTAAGTTTGAAATCGAAAGGGTGAATGTTGCACTTGAGGCTGTCATTGGAACCATTACCCAAAAGCCTCATGCCACTAGTACCTTTCCGAGAAGTCTAATTGATTGTGTGAGTCATTTCATACTAGTGACTCATTCGATAACTAGAAGCTATAGGATTGAAAATTGAGTGTGGTTCATATCGAACTTTTATTGCCCTTTCAAGGTCTAAAAATAAGGTTGAAAGTATTAGAGAATGAGGTAGGATGTCGCGTTGAGTATAAGTTGATTGAAACTTGAATGAAGTAAAAATTTAACCCGTATGGAATATGAGATTGTTAAAAGGAATTCGTTAAGTCCTGTGATTGAATTATAAGGTTTTAAATGATTGTTGGTTCGTGTTAAGGATTGTTCCTAGTCCATTGTCCAATAATGAGGATGCCCAGTGTCCAGGAAATAAATTGAAGAAATCTTCTTCTGAATTGGGACCGATGGATCCTCTGGGACAGGTGGAACACCTAATGACTCTTGTAGATTAGTATTCATTGTGCTATCTTTTAAAAATCCCTAACTTAACTGAGACATAAGTTGGTAGGATGAGTTCTTAAAATTGTATGACATAGTGACATGTAATGTGTTACGGTACAATTTTGACTTGTTTGTGATTAATGAAAAGACTACCTTTGATTACTAAATCTTAAATGTATCGATGTTATCTATCTTTTATTATTTCATCCTAATGTTCGCATTAGTAATGCAACCATTGAACAAGCACCCATCTCGGTTTTAGTTGCGTTGTATATTCTTCTCTTTGTATTCCCGAGTGCCATCGATGTCATGAACCTCATGATTAATTGGATAAGCTCATTTCCTATCATATTGTAGTTAGTTCTTGGTGAACAACTCTTCATCACTCTTTTTTGCAGATCACTCGTTGTTTTTTTAAGATAAAACAGTATGCCTTGAGAAAAAATGAATTTTCATCACTATAAGGATTATTCAAAGTGAGATTCATAAGTAATCGTTATCGAAATGAAGTTGTTTATCAAACACCTTGGAAAACTTAATTGTTTCCATAACAAATAACATCTTTGTAAATTTATTTTTGATTCTTATTCAAGAATTAAGCATGAAAATATTTTTATTTTAAACACGATGACAAAGTTTTGACGAACTGAGTATTGCATCGTTAATCCTAAAATTGTATATAGTTGCGCGCCTACATACAATTTGGATGGGACCATGCAAGGCTGATTAGTAGTCACCATGGAATTGTTAATAAACACTACATTTTCTTTGAAGTTGTGAAAGATTAAATTTTATGAGATCTGCAAGAAGTGCAAAAATAGGGACATATTGTTAGAGACACCTACATATGTGCCCGTACCATTTATTCTTCTGAGTCGAATTTACTCATCTATGGATATTGTCTTATTTGACAATTGACAACTCTTTCTTGTCCAATTCTCCGGTGGTGAGATTCTTTGGAAAAGTATCTAATTACCGAGTGTTGATAGCCGATTGGATGTATCGACGTTACTATCATTTCTTTTGATTAGATTTCATTTGAATGACCTAGGTAACGATCCGAGGAGCTTTCGAATGCGTACTCAATTCATGAAAACATGGGATATATTCATATTCGTTAAATGTTTCCGTCTTTATCTGATTTGAAATTCTCTCGTGTAGATTATGCGTTGACCTTAATCTTTTGATGTTAGTTATGTCTTCAGATATCCTTGAATTGTGAAGGATTACGAGTTATTATTAGTCTTTTGAGAAGTTCACATCTTATCAATGGTAATGAAACTGGAAAGTTGATAGTGCCAGTAGAATGGATTGATTGATTATGACATAATGTCATTATCTAAATCGATGAGAACTCGAGTAGAATTTCCCTAAAAGATAAGATGTTGATTATCAAAAGTGATCTAAATAATTCTTGATGGATGACCATATCCTGCATTTAGACTTGAAATTATACCATGAATGGTTGTGAACTAGTCATAGATCTTGTAATCTAGGAAGAACTTAAAGTAAATTTATTAAAAGATGTTTCTGTTATCTGAAACTTTAGGAGGTATTTACTGGTGAATTACCTAGACTTTCGCCATTAAGGCAAGTTGAATTTGGTATTGATTATATTCCTTGTGCTGCACCTGTGGCATGTGCACTGTATGTCAGCACCATCTAAATTAAAATAATTAACCGAACAACTGAGAGAGTTGTCGGAAAAATCTTTTATTCTACCAAGCTCGTCATTATGAAGAGCTATGGTGTTATTACTCCTTATCTTTATTGATTACCGTGAACTGAATAAATTGACGATGAAAATTCATATCCATTACTCAAGATGGAAGATTTGTTCGATCATTTATAAGGTTCTAGCGTATACTCAAAAATTTGATCCACGACATGGTTATCATCAACTTCGCGTCCGTAAAGGAGATTATCTATTCCAATCACTACATCCATAACTTGTAATGAACATTATGAGTTTCATGTTATGTTGTTTGGATTGACCAATGCACATGTAGCATCCATAAATTTGGTGAATCTGGTGTGTAGGCTGTAATTTGATAAATTCATGCTGGTGATCATTAAGGACCATTTGTTTGTTTATAAGAATAGGAAGGAGTTAATAATCATTTATAGACTGCCCTGTGTTGGCCGAGTAGTGAAAACCTGTACCTTGAGTATTTAACATATGATTTAGAGATTTGATCCTTTACATTATTTGACCGTGTAATTAATAGATAACGGAATGTATATTGACTCTTCAAAGATTAGAGCTATTAAGGCTTTGGGTTATCCCAAAAAGAAAGTGCAAATATGTTTTGACAAATATTTTATCAAAGGAATTTTTAAGGGATTATTCCCTCATACCCAAATCATTTAACTAAACTCCTTTAGGGGTAAATGTTTGTGTATACCTCAAGACAACCTAAGAGGGATTGAGGAAACCATTTAAACCATGACTCGGAATTTGAAACGAAAATTTTTGCTTTTCAACTAAGAAATTTTAACCAAAGTATAAACAAAGATTTTTCGAACATTTATGAATCTTATTAATTATTTTTGATAAATTAACAAAAATCGTGTTAATTAAATTCAAATTTATTTTGAACATTTTTATATAATTGGTCGAACTAAGAAATTTAAAATTTTTACGTTTACATTTCATAAAAATAAAATATTTATTATTTAATTACTTGTAATAACTATCGACGCTTTAGACGTCGGATTGAGCAAAACTGATAAAAATGATAGTTGAGACGAAACTAAAACTTAGAAAATATGAAGAAAGAATTTCTGAGTGAATTGTGGTCATAATAATTACTTCATCAGGGAATGTGAATGTAGATACTGACACATTATATAGAAAGGATAAAGAATCAATTAGGATGTGTTCCTTAGTAATGACGGTGCAAGATAAATTGTCGAGCAATTTAAAAATAGCCGATGCTTGTCAAAAGGGGTTCACGGCTAATGTGAATCATTAGAATTGAGAAGCCGATGGCGTTAAATGTATAAAAGGCCGCTTGTGGTTGCCTAAATATGGAGGATTTCGAGATTTAGTGATGTTGGAATCTCATAAGATTAAGTATTCTATTCATGCCATTTCTGATTTAAATGTATCGTTATCTAAGGAAGTTGTACTGATGGCAAATTATGAGGGCAGACATCGCCTCATACATTAGTAAACGTCTAACTACTGCAAAGGTCATCATCTGAATTTGATTCGATTTGGGTCATCGTCGACAGACTGACCAAATATGCTAATATCATTCCTATTAATAATAGATTCTCGATGAAGAAATTGACTCTTTTGTATTTAGAGGAGTTGTGTAAGCATGGTGTGCCTGTATCGATCATCTCTATCAAGACCCTCGCTTAGCATCGAATTTCTAGAGATTTGCTCAGAAGTCATTGAGAACGAACCTTGATGAGAGTACTGTTTACCACCCTAATCGAAGGGACGAGGTAAAGTAACGATACAAAACACTAGAAGTCTTGTTTTATGATTGAATGATTGACCTTTGGTAATGAACCGTATGATCGTTTTCCTTTAGAGAGATTATCATTGATAATTATCGTATTAGGATCGAGATCGAATCTTGTTAGGATCTAAATATAAGAGCATTTGTAAGCAGGAGTTGGGATGAAGACATCCGACATACACCCATTGTGAGTTGGACATGTCTTTTAGGTTTAAGGTTGCCTATGATGACAAACCTAACCTTACAAAATACTCGACCCGCGAGACCTGAAATGATTGTTGAATTTAGGATCTGATTATTAACTGCCGGTAGTGGGCAGGAGGTTATGTGAATATGAAATGTAGATCTTGAAGTGCAGGATGGGTAGCGAAGTTATGCCAAAAAATTTCGCCATGGAAAAGTGAATTGATGATCTGAAAGATCATGGGAAATAAGTCTCCGTTATATGGGACCATCGAGATAATGTAAAAAGTTGGTTTGAACGGCATATAATGTTAGCCTCAAAATATTGAGTCAAACAAGAATGCTCGGTCATATGTTTATTATGTATCGTATATTAGAACGTTGTAATAGGTAGTAGATTAGTCGTGTATAACGGGCTTAACTTTAAGCTAAGGTTCATTCATAAGTAACCAAAGCCCAAAAGGAAAGCCCGGCCCATGATCATATAGCCCATTAAGCCATATGTAGGCAAAGGCTATATAAACCCTTCCTAGCATGTTAGGAAGGGTGTTGGTCATTTCATTTTCTCCCAATCTAATATCACCTAGTTTCTCCAATTTTCTCTCTACTTTCTCTCACTACTTTCTCTCTCTAGAAACCTTCCATCTTTTATCTACCTTTCTTTCTTTCTTGCTTAATCATCACAAATATATGGGACAACAATTGGTATGTCATATGTTTATTATGTATCGTATATTAGAACGTTGTAATAGGTAGTAGATTAGTCGTGTATAACGGGCTTAACTTTAAGCTAAGGTTCATTCATAAGTAACCAAAGCCCAAAAGGAAAGCCCGACCCATGATCATATAGCCCATTAAGCCACATGTAGGCAAAGGCTATATAAACCCTTCCTAGCATGTTAGGAAGGGTGTTGGTCATTTCATTTTCTCTCAATCTAATATCACCTAGTTTCTCCAACCATTTTCTCTCTACTTTCTCTCACTACTTTCTCTCTCTAGAAACCTTCCATCTTTTATCTACCTTTCTTTCTTTCTTGCTTAATCATCACAAATATATGGGACAACATATAAGCTGGATCTACCCTAGGACTTCAAGGGGTGCGTGAATTATGTTTCTTATATCGAACTTGATGAAATGTCTATCAAGAGAAAATCTGATTATTTCTCAATGACGTTTGGATCGGCGAAAAGTTGCATTAGTCAAAAACCCGTGAACATCATGGATAGAAAAAGTAAGTCAACATTAAGCCTGGTCGTATTCCTGTAGTTATGTTTGATGAAACTCGCGTATTGTAATGAATTACACTTGTGAGGAAAGATCGGATGTGGAGGAAATACCCACATGGCTCTAACTCTATAAGAAGCGAGTAGTAAGATAAATCGATCTTTGAGGATAAAGATCCTGTTTAGGGGTAAATGCTGTGACAATCCATCAATTTATGGTCGATATTTTATTCTCAAGTATTATTTAAAAATATTATTTTAGTGTTATATTATGAACTCACTCATTTTTTGGAAGAAATTTGGATTTACGTCTTGAATTAGCATCGACTACGTCTAAAGCGGAGAATTCTACGTTACGTGCTTACGTTTACATACACCGTTTTTGGTGACAGTCCGACACTTCAGGAAATAAATTTATCCTTGAATATTATTTTGGAATTTTAAATTTGTGTTGGTTCATAAACTCCCAAATTTACGAGAAGAGATTAGGATTTACGTGCATAATTTAACGTCCTTTACGACAAAACCGGAAACCCTAGGTTTACGTATTTACGTTTTTGAACTCCGTTTTTTATGAGACAAATTTTTATTAGATTCGTTTTGTGCCGTTGATTCATAATTTATAAAAACGTTTTTCGTAAAACGACCCGAGGGAACGTAAATCGAGGAAACTAGAATCGAGGAGTAGCCGTAAATTAGTGGAGATGAGATAAGTTTACACTTGCCTCACTCCCACTATGGATGGCAAGACTTAGCCAACACACTATATGTGGTGTCAAGTTTATATACACACTAAGGACACATGTCCTTAGTGCATACACAAACCACCAAACTAACAAAACTAGCTACACCATAAACCATTTCTCATTTCATACATGCAAAACCACTCAAACACTCTCTTCTCTCTCTATGAACGTCCATAGCCAACCTCCTATCACCATTATCATCAAATTTTAACCATAAACAAAGGCTATAATCAACATATGTTGAAGCCTACTTGAAAAGATGAAGATTGGAGGTGATTATAACATGTGAAAAAGAGTTTTTATAGAGGTCTTTTGGCTGATTTTCAAGAAGGAGTTTAGGGCTGATTTCATGGAGGTGTTCATCCATTTGAAGGACCCAAGAAGTTCATTTGCCAAGTTGAAGGTTTGGTAACAAGGAACCAAGCCTTGTTCATCAAAAACCTCATCTTTTCATCACTATTGGTGGTATAGAGATTGTTTCTTCCTATCCTCTTGTTATTTTGAATATGTAATCTTGTATTTTATTCATTTATGTATATGTATATGATGATGAATGATGATCAAAAATATTATGTGGGGATTTGCTGTTGACAGATTTGATTAAAAAGATTAAAATCTACTTGAAAGGATGTTAAAATCATGGCTAAATATGTAGGCTGTATAAAACAGTAAAGAGCTAGATGATAACTTGTTAAAGTGGCTTGGATAATTTAATATACAGTAAGGTAAGTGACTTGTACATATGTGGGAGTTGGCCACACAATGGAATCCATAAAATGAGTGAGATATGATCAAAACAATATTGAAGTTCAAATCTGAGTAGTCTGTTTTGGACGAACTGTTAGAGACATTTAGATGTTGATTGAGCAGTAGCTAAAACTGCGTTAGTTGTAGCACATAATATGTAGTTTGTTCCATCCAAAGATGAGCTTCTATCTCCTTGTATAACTCAAGATATGATAAAAATGGTGAAAGTAAAAATAATAATCAGATTTGTAAATAAATGTATATAGTATAATATTAGCACTCAAGTCAATATAATATAAAATGTTTAACTAAAACCCACTAACTTATATATTACATACAAATAAGTATTTACTTTTATAAATAAAAGTAACGTTTTATAAAAATGGCAATTTGATAAGTTTTATAAGTTATAAAACTATATACATGAGTTTTACGTCTTTTCGGCTAAAACCGAGAAATTAACGTTTTCGTCAATTAAAACTTAGACGGTCGGACCCGTCTAATGTAAACTTTTTACAACTCATATACTGATGAATAATTATATATTACAAGTAAAAACCGATAAAACCCGAGCTTTATAACATATGGGTATTAACGGGCCAAATTAGCCTTATTGGACTATTAACCCAACTAATTTGGCTAAACTCTAATGGACTTACTCATAGGGCTTAACCCACTTGGGCGCAACATGTAAGCATAAGGCTGAGGTTAAAAGTATAAAATTAGACTAATAAAATGTAATGGGCTTATAATGGGCTTATTGGGCCTTAATATGGAATTGGATTGAAACTAGTATAACTAGTCAAAAATTTGACTAACACATAACACTATAATGTGTATGAAGAGATAAAATCCCACTTGATAATCATTATATATATACATAGCTTTTATTTTTATAAAGTCATTGGACAAAAGTCTAAGACCTCGTATTATTTATATAGGTTTCCGTGATTGAAGCACGTACCGTACATCCAAATCGCTGATAACCGCCTTTCCTAATCAACGTGAGTTCATAGCCTCGCACTCTTTTAAATGTTTTATGAAATGTTTTATAAATCCGCGAGGGAGATAACATGTTAGTTTTAATAAAATAGGACACCAGTTGTCCCGATTGTTTGTTTATTGATTTGGACCCGAATGATTATATGACCCGATGAATGATTATATGACCCGATGTATGAAATGAAATGGATTATTAAAGTTAGGATATGTCACTAAAAGTCCCATTAGCATGAATTGTGAACTACCGGGATTTGGTAGACGCTTATGCATATAATAGTACTATTTGGGAAAGATCGCCCCAGTTCGCGCCTTGACGGTTGATCCCCGTCGTGCCACAATGATTGGTAAGCGAATTTTTGTATGAGAAGATTTATATAAGCGTGATTATTGTGACGACACGCTGTTTTAGATGGGCAAATGAGTTTCGGGTTAGCTACCCGTTGTTTGTTATAGTAAGGTAGCTATGTCATGCGGCTTATAATAATCCAATAACGAAAATACTGCTATACGCATTGAATTACAATATATTGCCTGACTAGCAATACGGGGTCTTATTATTGATATTATGTTCGTGTTTTGGTTTTACATAACCATATTCATATAAAGATTTTTATTTAACTCTATACAACGTTATAAAACGTATTGTATGATGTTTTTACGACATTGGTTCGTATAATGGTTTTGAAGGCAAAAGCCTATAGTATGATTTACAACAAAGATTTGTATGAAATGTTTTTGGCTTATTTTATGACTTACGACAAGGAATTGTATAAAAATAATTTTTGGTAACAATTATATATACCGATGATATATTAATGGTTTTTATTAAACTCTATGAATTCACTCGGCGTTTTCGCTGACCTTTTCTTTTAACATGTTTTATCTCAGGTACTTGAAGGTAATTCTCGGGAAGACGAAAAGAATTCATGGCCCACACTTAAATAACAATTTCCATTCAAATGTTTTGTAAAAATGTATGAAATACTATGACTTGGGACCTATGTAAATTTGATATTCATGAATGGAAAATTCTTTATTATTAAACGACGCGATTTTTATGCGTTGTCTATGATTTGAGTAATGTGCTATCCCGTAACACCAACGACTCTTCCGCTGAACTAAAGTATGAATATTTGGGGGTGTTTCACAACAGCTCCCTCGGTACCATCAAAACTCAAGGGCTCATAGTGTTTGAAATCCTTGTAAGTGCACTCCCTAGCAGGTCTAGGAGCAACAACAGCAGGCGCATTGTTAATGTTATTAGCATTGTTAGCATTTCCCCCAGTTTGAGCAACTTGAAAGGCAGCCATCGCAGCAACAACTCTTTGAGAAATGAGCTCTTCGAGTTGAGCATCGGTCAATCCAGTTCGCGTGTTCACCATTCTAAGACAAGAACATATAGTAGACGGTAAGATATCACATACACAGTAAGTATCATGATAGTGCAAATAATCAACATGTTAGCCAAATGAACCTCATAAGTAACATGAATGAATTAGATCACATCAAATAATCGAACGCAACATTCATTTAATCGAATGATTATATAAGTATGTTATATACTACAGTTGTTAGGGTATGCATGCCAAATAGAAACCAAGTATTGAAATTAAAAGCATGCATCATATAACGAGTACTCATGCATAGTATATACGTATATCATACATATATAATGCAATACTTAACAAGTAGCACAAAAGCACATATCAGTTATAGTCTAGGCCTAAAATGCAAACCTAGTTCTCTATAACCAAGGTCTCTGATACCAATCTGTAACACCCCAAAAAGTGGTCAACGGAAGCGGTAAAGCTCAGGGGCTGTTACGTCATAATAACAAAGTCCAAGGTGCAAGAGAACGACTCTAAATGAGACGTTTTAAAAAAATTTACCTCGTTACATTAGATTTAGAAAATACAAAGATCAAATCATAAATAAGTTTAAGCAAGTGCAGCAAAAGTTAGAGTTTAAATAACAACAATGAGGTAAAAAGTTTATTAAGCATGAGCAAGTCTTCAAATCCAAGTACAGTATGCATGAGACTCCAAAGCAAGAAACAAGCAAGTAGTTCAACACCTGAGATAAACGCTTAATAGTGTCAACACGAGGGTGGTGAGTTAATAGGTTTAAGTTAAAAGCATAGCATTCGATATTGGACCGTAAACAAACTGTTTAAAGCATATGAGACAATATGGGCGATATAATGTCATGCATATGGGAATCAGAAGTGATACTTATAATTAGGATATCACTAAGCTCATGACATCGAGGCTAAAGACAAGCACGTACAACTGATGCATGCGTAATATATAAGATTGCCCCAAGTAGGTGTCTACCCCGAGACCACCTAGCAACAACCATATGATATACGTCCGTTTGTCATGGCGATGTATTTGAACACCCGGATGGGGTTGTCAAACCCTAATAGATCTATCCATAACATAAGCGCCTACTCAACCAAAGTAACTAACGGTTCATGATAAAAAGGGACTAGTGGGCTACCGCTACTTAGGCATATCACACATAACTTTTAGCAAGGCAGCAATATAAACAGATTTTGCATCCATCAGGCAGGCAACAACGCATTTATCTCACCCAAGTGATTAAACATAAAAGACAGTTTAATAAGGGCTATGACTCACCTCAGTATGAAATGATTTCACAACAACAATATGAAAATCACAGATACAGCAAAACGCAAGTCGCAAGCTAAATATATAACGCTAGATTAGGTCACAATCAAACAATGCAGAAGTGCATTCATCACACGCACATGTCATCCTTTACCACGGTTTAAGTTATAAATAAGAATTAAACTCAAAACATTTATCGATGTAATATTCGACCAAACTCCCAAATGAAGAAGGTATCGTCATGACTCGATAAAATTCGACAGCCTGTCAACGTTACATTTATTTTTACCCGTTTTAACTTAGTTAAAATATTTTAAAATTTTTTAAAACAAAATTAAAATCTTTCGACGTAAATTTTAATATAGCCATTTTAAACAAAACTTAACTCACGTTAATTTAATCTCGATTGATCGCATTCAAAATCTGACGCGTTTCACATTGACTAAAACAACTCAACACCAAAAACCATTCCAATTTAATATATGCACACAATAATTTACTATTTTATAACTTTTGATAATTAAGTCATTCTCCAATCTTTACAAATGAAATAGTACTACAACCCACGTGATGTTCTTTTAAATTGAAAGTCACCTCCTTAATTTTGACAACTTAGGTTGTCGGCAAAAACATGGCACAATGCCTTTGTCAGACCATAGATAACACGGGCCCCCTTGTAACACATACTAACCATTTCGTTTCACTCTCCCTCTCGTGACTTATATATATGTTACTCTAACTCGTCTCTTTCTTATTTGGTACAAAGTAGCAAAAGTTTTCCCAATACTCCATCTCCCTCTCTCTCGTTTGACAACAACAGTATCCGAAACAACTCATCTGCAAAAATATTTCCCTCCAAACTCCATTCAAGCTTCTCTCGTTAGCTCCCAAAATGTTTGCATGACACTATCCTGACTCTATAAAAACAGTAACAAAAACCAATATTTTTGGCAACATTTAACTAGAACTCACATACTCTTTTTAGAACTTTCGGTATAAAAACAGTAGAAAACCCCATTGTTTGAAACTCCATTTTTGTAAAACCTTCCCGCATTTCACCTCACAAAATCTCACAGAACTCACGCAAATCAATAACAGAAAATTGTTCTCGTCACTAATATTTCAACACAAGTTTGTGCACCCAAAGTACAGTTTTTGACTCGATAAATACACGCTGCCAGTTCTAGTCTTGCCTTCGCTCGGCCCAATAGGTTATCAATAAAAGTATTATGAACATGTGTATGACTCGACGTCACAAATTTACAACAAAACTCTCACTGTCGAGCTCTCGCGACTCTCAACAATACCCGTCAAACTCTCGTATATTCTCGAAAACTCTCACAACAACATATCACCCTCGTGTCACTCTCGCATGCTCACATTTGCTTGACCTAGTTACGACTAAAAACCCGGTTTCGACACGTACCCTTATAGTTGCTACTCACACAAAACGTTCCAACATGATTTATTTTAAGTATGCATACGAATGTTAACAAGAAATCTATGTCAAACGTACACCCCAAAATTGTTTACATGAAGTTGTAATGTGGCTCTTACAAGTTTAAAGTTTTTGACTTCCGAAAATGGTGTTAAAGAGATGACGTGCAAATGCATGACAAACCATGTAAAACGAAACAAGAAAGCACACGAGGTAACCTTAATGAGTGATTGGATACAATATCGACGCTCGTGGAACTAGGAACCTTCGAACAAGAAAAACCCACGTCAAGACGATGAAACCCGCGTCGGAAACAATGAAGATCCACGTCCTATAAACCCGTACTCACTTCGCAAACGTGCAACAAGAAACCATCGTTGTCTTCGAGTCGCGTCAACAGCAGCAACAACAGGAACTTGGAACTGGCGTAGCTTGAAAATATTTCCGAGTGTTTGAGTTGGTGAAAAGGAGATGCTTTGATTTTTGATGTGCACGTTTTTATGAATAAGTGATAGCCATTTTGTGTGGGATGAAATTTGTTAGAATGGTGATTGAAGGATGGGGTGATGGAGTTTTTGTAGATATATGTGAGAAGGTAGAATTTTTAGGGTCAGAAGATGAATTGAGAATGAGGTAATGTTGTGTGTTTATGTCATATGAGGGGGAGAGATGGGTATAGAGAGGTAAAAAGAGGTGCGTTTGGTGTGAATGGGGGACCAAAATAATCGATCCAATAAGAGTATGGGCTAGGACGGTTACTATACAAAACAGTAGGAATTGCATGTGGATGTTAAAATTCAAAATTTGCATAATGCATGTTTCAGTGGGGAGAGGGGGATGGGATCCAATGTTAAGTATATTATTTTTAAATGCATTGTGGGTATAAACACAAATGAGAGTAGGGTAAGTAAGAATGTGTCTAGCCTTATTTGGTAAGGCAACAAAAGTTGTTTCAATATTGTGGGTGGCTCGTACAACACTCAGACTGTGTGAATTTTTAGTGAGTAGTTTGGTTGATATTGGGGCAAAATCGTTTATTTGGGGTATTTTGGTTTAAACAGTATGTCGAATAATTATGTTGATCTTAATTATTTTTACAGAAACTGAAACGATAAATAACGACTCGATAGAGTAAATAATAAAATTATTTATTGCAGTGATTATGAAAATGAGTATTAGCATAATATTATTACGTACAAATACGCGGGCAGCAGTCAAATTACAATTAATTCGCGCAACGCAGCACAGATAAATCCTACACCGATTATGCACACGTATAGGAATTAAATTTCCAGAAATGTATAAATATTGATCGTAAGCATTACGTAACCAGTAATGACACACACGCAGTGTTCACAGCAACGTAGACTGAGCACAGCAAGCAAAATACACGCCAACACACGTTATTTCCCAAAATAAGGGAACGCTTCCCAGATAAATAGCAATTTAGCACATAGTTGACTAAATAAAAAGTCTAGGGGGCAGAACTATAATTTTAAAAAGTTTGAAAATTACTGTGTGTTACAGCATCTGCCTACATGGTCCTAGTTGCCTCAATTAGGGTTCTATTTCTTCTTTCAGCTACACTATACTGTTGTGGAGTTCTAGCTGTTCTAAACTCTCTAGTAATCCCTTTTTTGACATAGAAGGCATCTAAGACTTTGTTTCTAAACTCACCACCATTGTCACTCCTTATGATTTTTACCTCATGCCCGGTTTTCTTCTCTATTTGGGTGATAAAATTCATCAGTGTTTCAGCTATCTCATTCTTTTCACCTAAAAAGAAAGTCCATGTAAAGAAGTCCATATGAAGCAATGTAGTGGCTTAGAACTAGAGTGTATGGTCTTAGACTTGCAAGATGCCTTATGTTGCTTACCCTTCATGCATGCAACACAAGTTTGGTCATTCTCAAATGCCTTAGAGGGTAGACCTCTAACTAGATTCTTTGTAACTAGTTTATTCATGTTCTTGAAGTTAAAATGACCTAGCCTTCTATGCCACAAATTACTCTCATCCACTAAGGCCTTAACAATTAAACATGTTTCATTGTTTTTAGGTTTAATACCATTAAGGTCTATAGCATACACGTCCTTTTGTTTAGGTGTCTTAAACTCAACATATTCATGACTAGGTATATGAAACTCCTTACTCGGAACAAGGCATTCAATGTCGGTGAAAAGAACTATATTTTTGTTATCACAAACAACTAAACAGATTATACTTAAGTTCTTTCACAAGAAAAACATCATCAAATCTCAAATTATTAGTAACAATGGTACATTTACCAGTATTCGTACCCTTGCTACCTCCAAAGAACACAATGACACCTTCATGAATTGGAACAAAGACGAATAAGTACACCTCGTGTCCTGTCATGTGCCTTGAGCTTCCATTTTCCCAATACCCTTTGTCATCCAGTACCTCCACATAAAGAAAACAAATTAGTTTCCTTTTGAGATCCAAGCCTTGTCAGACTTGGATCTTCCTAGTGTATCACCTAGACTTGCTTTGTTTCTTGTCACAAAGCCTTTCTCATCTGTCTGGTTTCTAAACACCCAATGTGGCCCAATAGGTTTAGTGGTAGACTCTTCTTTTGAGAACCAATTCTTTTTAGACTTAGATCTACTAAGTGTACTAAGATATTTAAATCTATTACAGGTCACTGATACACCATTGAAGAAGGATGCCTGTTCTTGTTTAGGTTTCAAAGTCAAATGAGTTGAGGTCTTAACTCCTTGTCCCTAGTTACCCATATTTGATTTGGCATGAAAATTTCTAACAGTAGCAAACTTTGGCCTGACAACGGCTAGTTTAGGCATGAGAGTGCCATACCTAGATCTGTCAGTGGGTAAATTTGTCCTGACGGTGGGTGCCCTAGGATTAACAGAGGGAACCCATTGTTTGTTAGGAGATGCCATGGTTTTTTGAAAGGGTCTTTCGCCATGAGAATTAGCTGCTTTGGTAAAGAAAGGTACAATAGGTCTAACAACATATGGCCTATAGTCAACGGTGGGAGAGGTCTTGACATTGGCAAAGGTTTGGCCACTGTTACAGTTATAAACTATATGATTAAAGCTCTCACATGTATAGCAAGCTTTCTTCCTTGATACAAAGCCAATTCTAGACTGATTAGATCCCATCTAATACCAATTCCTTAGGTCTCCTCTAGGTGATCTAGGTTTTCTATACATCTCAACATATTTAACACTAGGTTTTCTTTTGATAGGGGAACCAAGGTCAACGGGTTACCATCAATGGGATTAGCGATCACAATAGGTTTAGACTCAGTGGTTTCATCATACAAAAGTCCTCCTTTGTCGACAATAGAATATTTGGTTGTCCCATATTTAGTGTCTATTATAAAAAATGAGGGAATCTTGATAACCATTTTTTCATTTTGGCGTTTAGATATGTGGCCAATATTTACGTTGTTTTTTTCTTTTTGACTTCTTGTGGTAAATGAGGGTATAAGTGTCATTTTGATAGCTAATAATGGGAAGAATATAATATACATTAAACTTTGTGCATTAAGAACATGAACACTTAATATGGGATGGAGGGACTAAGCGATATTAAAAGATAATGAAAAAAGTTATGTAAAACTTGTGCGTGCATGAATATTTTAACTATTTAAGTAATAAAAATTCAACAATATAAAATCGTGAATTTATTAAGTCATAATATTTAACTTAAAAAACAAAGAAATTGTGTGCGTACGTGGTTGATATAGATGGCAATAACAAAGTAAAAAACAGTACCAGACCGAATCAAGCAAAAAACGATGATCAAGTTTGGACCGAAGACCGGACTGAAATTGGTACATGCCCATGTCGGTCTAGTTCTTCTATCTGGTCTCAACAAATGATAATTGTCGAAAACTGACCGAAAATGAGAAAAAGAGTGGATCGAGTACCGGATCCAAATATGTTTGATCCGGTTCAATTTCTCGGTCGTTTCCGGTCTATGATCTATGATGCTCGGCCCAATTTTTATTAGGGGATAAATAAAGCCCAAGCCTGGTTTGTGGGATTTGGGTATTAGGGTTTCACCATTATAAATAATGGAGATTAATAAGAATATACCATGGGAGTTTACACATTCTAACATGGTATCAGAGCCATACCCCCAATCCTGTCAACCTAAAAACACTTCCGCTGCTTCAAACACCACATCACATCCTAATTTTTTAAACCCTAAATCTATGGTACCGTCATTTTATTCTTTTCTTTAATCCACGAATGGTTAATAATACAATTAGCTCATCATGTGTGCTAAATAAGTCCTTTGTCCCACCAACTTATCAATTGCTTTTGTTTTTTTTTTCTTTATCATCCGATGTATAAAAAGAAACCCTACATCTTGCAAGCATGATGTCATCGTCACCTGCCAACATTCCAGTATTATTGTAATCTTTTTTACTTGTGTCGGATCTGAAGATGTGTTTCCGAAATCGTGGTGCAACAACCTTTTTTTTTTTTTTTTTTTTTTGTTTGTTGTGTTGGTGATTTGTGCTAAGGTCACAAATCCACACAATTGTATGTTGTTGTTGGTGCTTCGGTTACATTGGTTTACCCAGGTTTATCAGTTCGTGACTTCAAGTTTGAAGATTGTATGAAGAATGTTTGAAGGCTTGTTGTCGGATGTGTTCATGGCTATTATTTCTTTTAATGTTCTGTTTTTTTATTTTGTTTCGTTTCTAGTTTACTATTTTTGTTCGAGCTTTCGCGATTTCGTCGCTCGAACTGCGAGGGAGTATTAGGGGATAAATAAAGCCCAAGCCCGGTTTGTGGGATTTGGATATTAGGGTTTCACCATTATAAATAATGGTGATTAATAAGAATATACAGGTTACACATTCTAACAATTTTATCCCATGGTTTATATTCTCGATTTCTCCCCGTTCTGCAGTCACGAAGTTAACTGATACTCTGACATTTCTCTTTATTAAGTGGTGTGAAGTCAAAATCTTGTGCAGCAATCAAATGCAACACTACACAGAGTCTAATTTAACAAATACATAAATGTCGAATATACTAGAAGAATTAGATGATATTTAACAAAACCTACATGCATATATCTACAACACTACGATCAATTTACTATCTCCTTGCTGATTTCAAAAACTTGTCATACGGGCTTAACGCTGGTAACTTGAAAGAATCGTGTGGTACGTACTCGTTTAAACAAATAGGGATCCGATTACACACTTGCGCTTCATGGCTAGTTGAAGACTTAGCTTCCACTTCTGGAAGTTCCAGTTGCTGTCACAGACGCAAACATAAATATTCCTATAACTGTATCCATATTTATTATCGAACTTTAAAATACTAATGTACAATGTTGTTAGCCATAATAAGAATCATGTTTTCTGTACGAAAGTGCGATCCTTACATTGTTTGATATAAGTGGAGTACGCTTTTCGTGTCCAGCAGAAGGTTTTGTTGCCATGGCTTCTTGTTTCTCCTTAAAACTCTGAAGGACAGACATTTTCTGCTGTTTACCCATCATAAGAGCCTCACATTGATTTTTCATTTCATCGTAAGTTACAGGCATGTAGGAATTTGTCATGTTTTCGTCATGATAGGCTGTTTCTTCTACCTATTATTACCGACACGGGTTAGAAAATTCAACTTAAAGCCATTGATTTTATATTTTTATTATTACAAATACAGATAAATAAGAACACTAAACAGACATACCGATTCCATTAGTTGGTTGACACTTAGAATGCCAGTTGAATTGATGGCAAGTGGAGCTTTGTCATCTGATTGGCTTCCAAGTTGATCTAAAGCATCGCCATCCACCGATTCAGCATGAGGCATAACCTAGGAGAACAAAACATGGCAATCGATAAAATATTACTTGCACACACTAGAGTAGATAAAAGTCAAAGTTCTTTTTGCCACTAATTAAAAGTGATAATTCATATACAGGTAACTAATACTTGGAACCATCTAACCTCATCAAAAGCCTGAATATCCGTGTGCGAAAGAGGCGAACATAGCTTTGTTGTCCCCATAAACAATGAGGATCCAAAAGGATATTCATCATCAGGCATGAACCACTGTGAGAGTTGCACGTTCATACTTGATAGTTCTTCCTGAAGAACAATGAGGGAAGAAATTAGAACATATGTTAGGAAATACCGATGTCAGGTTATATTATGCTATATTTATCAGTCTCAGCCAAATGATCCAAGCCAAGAACTAGAATCCCAGATTCTTCATCAAACACTATTATGTGACTACCTCAGATGAATTCCCAAGACTTGATACTAGGTGCATCGAAAGTGTATCTTTTAATTGTTGCTCCTTCATATCTATTGCAGAGAGAGGCTTCGTTGCAGTAGCTTCGTCTTGATGTGACCCATAGCAGTTTTTATAACCATGCTTTGTACAAATAGCTTGCAGTCTGATATTTTCATCCAACACAAGATAAGGATCAACCTGCCATATGGACCAACTATAATTAAAATGGGATGTGAGTAACAGACAGTACTTTAGAGTTTAAATTCTGATTGAAAATTTATGTAGGCACGTGTTCTGAGTTCTATGCTTGTAGCTTTGTAAAAGGTAAACCAAATCTTTTTTCTGGTAACCAAGGTAAACCAAATCTTGGAATGATGATTTATAAAATTATAAAATATATGTATGTGCTTATTTGACTACTATTAAATTAGTTTCAGACCAAGTAAAAATTCAAGAAAAATAGAGGCAAGACGCTGACTGGTAATTGCATTCAAACACTAACTACATTTGAGTGAGGTTACTTTTTACTATGAAGTGAAAACTAACCGTCTCTTCTGTCAATGTTGATTTAACCATACAAATTAGTTCTGGAAGATGGCATGCTATTCCAGAAACAATTATCATGCATGAAGCCAACATAAAAAGCGGCCTTCTCTGTGATGGTTGCAGGCTACCTTTATGACGTACAAGGAATCAGCATTAGACAGTTGCAACAAAATACAAAAATGCCATGTAACTTTGTTGTGCAATACGAACACTGTTCTTAATGATATTACCATATATTATTTTAGCATTATAGGAAAAAACTATAAAAATGTTTTTTTATCACATTGCAATTGCAGTCTCTTGGTTCTGGTATAATAAACTGAAGATGGCCAAAGTAACTCACCGATACAAACAGGCAATGTTTTACTTTGAGCTCAACGACTATGTGAAAAAGTAAACTATGCATCACAATATCCAACAACTGTGATGATTATTGAAATATTAACTAGGCTTGTGGTGATAAGTGACCACTATGGCACTATACATGCTTGCTAAACTTTTCAGGACAGGGCATAAGTAGGCGAAAACCTGGATGGACTTTTGCCAAGAACGATAATATTAAGGCCATTTCTAACTAAATATATATAAGCTGAATTATTAATTTGTTACAAGGTCACACAACTTAAGCCTTAGGTTTGCATAATTCTATAGGTTTCCAAAACATTATCACCTGTTGCTCGTCTTGGGGAAGTGTCATATTTTATATGTTTGTTCATGTCACCACAGAAACATTTGTCTTAAGCTATCGAACCTTTGACCTTTTATTCATTGTTCCCACCATTATTCTAGTACTATAACTTTTAAATAATTCCCAATGTAATGCCAGTAGATCCATATCTATCACCATAAGGGCATCCACTATGGTGGTTTATGGAAATGTTTATAAAATTATGAAGAGATCTGATAACTTGTAATCCATAGTGAACATCCAATTCAAACTTGTGTGGCATGAAGAGGGTCTACGATCTTGAACTTTTTCATAATTTAATGCACTTGAAGAGATGTTTATAAAATTTGAAAAGGTTTTATGCATAGTTGGGATAGGTTTATAAAAAAAAAAGGTTCATAAATTAATGTTCTAACACAAGTATAAACCTTTAGTAGAGACGGTTAGTTTCACTTCATACTATGGTTAAATCATAAAGGTAGCCTGCAACCATCCCAGAGAAGGCCACTACCAACAAGTGGGTAGCCTGATGGTTATATATACATTGTATATTTAAATTGTATGGCACGAAATGTTAGAATGAACTTTCATAAGTGCTCTATTGTGTACATTGTGGTGACGTGTTATACACCTACAAGGGTAACATGTGGCACCTTTTATAACTTGACACGTCATCAAAATGTGCAAATTAAAACACTTGTGAAAGTTCGTTGCTGTTGTGCAACTTTTTAAAAGTACATCTACCAGATCGGTACTTTAAGAGTTTGTTGCTATTCTATGACTAAAACCCAAGAACTTATTTAAGTACTTTAAATTGTAGATACTTGTGTGTATTTTCTTGTGAAGCTTGAATCAGGCTGCATTATTAAACATAATCCTGATGGATATATTTAAGCAATTCAAGCTCTTGATATGAGTTCAAATCATTCTTTAGTCATGCTCAAGCATGTTTCAAAAATACTTCTTGAGCTTTGGAGTCAAGTTCGACACCATCATGCAAGGGACTTAAGCTCAAGCTAGAATCCAATATCTTAAAGCTCTAGCCTAATACATCACATATTACAAAATGTTGAAAACACTACAACAATTTTCAACCCTAGGGACGACTTATTCGTCCCTAGGGACGCCATTATTCGACCCTAAACTCCTAGGGACGACTAAGTCGACCCTAGGAGGTAGTGCATGTGAACTAATATGCAGATTGTCATCAGAAAATTTAATTTCTGTAAAATAATACCTTGGCGATTAAAACAGATGTTTCTGAGGGAAAATGCCAACTGGAAAAACCGGAGTAAGGCCTCATGATTTTGATTCTGATGATAGCCATGTATAAACTTTCAGTGATACACAACATATGATATACATATAATTAAGCACACAAGTTACATAAATGCGGTATTGGGTTTATTGTTACATTCACAAACTTTAATACAAAAAGAGGTAGTCATAATCGACGGCTTTCAATCATTCAGGATATATGAACTTATACTGGGTCATGTACATTACTCATTTTAGATGATTTTAATTAGTAATTATGTAAAACTTGGGGGCTTTAAATCACCGAAGCATGACTGCTTGCTCAACGAAATTTTCAAACATAATTACTTATAATGAATATGTGGCTGTATCCACTAAGTGGCAACAAGTAGTATATTTGAAATCAGAGGTTGATTATAGCGTAAAATTTGCCACTACCAGCAAGTAGGTAATTTATTAATTTTGCTAACTCAAATTTTTTCTGACTGGTTGGTTCATTCTAATCACAATCAAGGGTAATCTCTTCAACTATTTATCTTTTTCACATTGATTACTCTTTGATAATAATATTTCGTGACATGCAATTTAAATATAGAATGTATAAGCATGGTAGAATAACAAAAAGTATAGCGTACCTTTGTAAAAGTGACAGATAGAGCAAGAGTATATGTATGTGCCATTGCCTCAAAATTCATAGGCGCATTATCCATGGATGTTGCCTGAATCCATATGGATGACAGAACAAGACCCACTTGATGACGACTCAGTCTCATGGAACTAGGAAACTGGAGAATCTTAAAAAGATGTTAATATTTTGATTTATAATATATAATATAGGTACTATATATATGATCATGTATATTAAATTCCATCATACTGTTTTTTTATCACGCTGTGATGGTTCAATGCTGCCACAAGATAAAGATTCTGTATTGTGTTTCACATTTTTATCCATGTTATGATCTTCTTTTTGCATTGTCCGTTCATCTATGGTTTCAAGTATGCTTTTGTTACTTTGTTGTGACATCGTGGTTGGAAATCCAGCTTGTGAAGGAATTAAATCAAGGATTGACCAACTTTGACTTAAAGATGGGACCAGCACAATAGAGAAAACACTGTGCGCAAGAACTCGTGTTTCATGGTCTGGGTGTGACATTGCTAAGAGCAAGTGGTGAAAGAGAGCATCAGGGAACACCTGAAGAGTTACAACGGTTCCAAATATCAAAAATACAAGCGGTGTCAATCTTATCCCATTTAGTAAGATATGGGTTGATTCAAGTTATACCTCTAACTGGACAAATGTATATAATTTAGAAACTTGGTTTAAAGTGGAATGGGTTAAAGTGACCCGCTGACCCAGGACTCACCCATTTTGCTCATATTGAACTGTACCCAACCTGCCCTACCTGCTGCGACATGAATGCTTATCCTCACCTTTTTGTAGTAGGTTTTGTTTGGAATGGAACTGATAACTTGTGCAGTTTGATAAACAGCAGAAAAAATTGCTCTTGCCGTAGCTGCACTAGAAGGGATATTCTCCAGCACTAGAGCCATGGTATCCAAAATGGGCCCCACATCTCCAAGCTACAAATAATCAAGAAAACAAAGTTTGAATTAGGATTATTTTGGTCAACAGTGAAAACAACCAACCAAGTAAAGCGAAGTATAGTTCTTTTAAAGACCAAATCTGAACTTATAAGAGCAGCGGTATTACAAACCTTACATGAGAGTTTTGAAATACAATTCTCTAAAGCACATTGAAGATCTGTGTAACAGGTATCACGGACCTCTTCGGGGCTTAAATATTCCGATGATCTTTGTAGGCACTTGCGTAAATGTTTGATGAGATCAGCTATGGCACCAACAATAGTGACTGAGGCATGCTGCTTTACATACTCTGACAATTCTGTTGCAACATTTACAATATGCAACTGCAAAACAGGCTGCTTGATTACATCCTTATTATCCAAATGCTTAATCAAAATTGGCAATAATAGATGGGATCTGTCATCTGAATTTACATAGAAAAATATTAGTTTAACTTTATAATAACCGCCTCTTAATTTTCTTGTAATTAATGAACAATCCAAGTTCCCATAGTAACCTGGTTCCTCCAATATGATCAGCAGATACTTCAAAACAGATAAGACAATCCCTTTCTCTGAGACCCAAAGCTTATCGGTGTCAAATTTATTAAAAATGGGTTCCATTACACGTCTCACAGCTGTTACCCCCTTTGCTGACAATGCCATATTATGCAAGCAAACTCGCGCCCAATAAGAAGGGTTCTTGTGTGCATCCCTATACGTAAGATAAAAATTCGAGTTTTATTTGAAAAATATAAGCCAAAAGTGTTCATTTTCATACATTACTGGGCATACACTGGAGGGATATCTTGTGGTTTAGAGTTGACAATTTCGGAGGTCTTGCTGAAGTGAGAGAAGGAAGGAGCTGAAGGAACGTGCACTTGTGCTAGAGAAAGTTGTCTGTCGTACTTTGCGGTTTCTTGGTTTTCTGTAGGGTCCGTATAATTCTCCAAAGTCACTGATATGATCTAGTTAAATGTGGAAACATAATTCAATTCATTACCAAGACAAACACATAATATTACAGTGGATTTCATTGTGAACTACAGTTTTAATTACTGAAATCACCATGCTTTTGTACTAACGGGTGATGAATGCAACATACATTCTCAAAGTCCAGAGAGACATGAGGCTGCTCCCCCATGAATAGCATCTAGTCAAATAAAGCATAAAACTATATTAGATCGTGCAGTCTGCTCCAATATCGATTGAATGTAAGCAATACCGGTAAAAGTGTATCACTAATCAGAAATCTTATGCTATCATCATGATGAAGGTATTGCATTGAAAAGAAGTTTACCAGAAACGCCAACACTTCAAGTCCTGCTGACCTTATCCTTAATACTCTTTCATCATCTCCAACTTCTTCAGCCAGTTGACAAAGCTTCCGAATAAGGCCTTCTAAGTTGAACATATAAGCACTGTCAACCTGCTATTCATGAAATTTATTTATTTCTTAACTTTTCCACCATAAAGAAGTTCACACGTAATAGCAAGTTGTGGCTTTTAAGCTTGGATATGAACACAAAACCATCAAGCGTCTACAGGGAAGTCCCATAGGGTCAAGGGCCCGATAATCTCTTACTGAAAACTACTGTAAAATTGCTTCTTCCCAGACGCATGTAGACCAGGTTTGTGCAAATACTTTTCCAAGAATTTTTTAAATAAAGCATGAGTAGACGCGATATATACCTGATTACTTATGAAGTTGACAAGAGCATGACAACCAAGAATCTGCATTTCATGATTTTGTGTTTGCACAAGTAGTGTCCCAACAATTCCCAACAAGCTACTGGCGAATAGTGGCCTGAAAATTTTTGAGGTTTCAGGTGAATTAGAAGAAAAGACAAAAAACCACAGGATGTTAATGCTGATAAATAAAGGTTTCCTTTTGTTGAACATCACCGAAACGTGCAAAACAGGCTCTATGGCCTGCTGAAAAAGCTAGAAATTTAAATACCATTTGGGGGCGAAAAGTCGTGTAGTCGTTCAAAACATGGAATCAAGAGGATAATATAATTCATATATACTATTACCGAGTAAAGTAGAAGATACTAGTACTTCCAAGAATCAGCATATGTAAACTTACATCTGCACCTTACAGGAGGATAGCAATTTCCCGTAAACGAGCAGTACAGATTTTACTGCACCAATGTTTTCATTTCGTAAACTCCTATAAAATTTTTGCTCCAGGTAATCAGTGATCTGTCAGGGAAGAATCATAGAGAGACATATAGTTATCACAAACAATTCAATAAGGTCATCAAGGATGACAACCATGGAAGCAATTGTTTGTCATGTGGTCTGATCAAAGACTCATCTAGTATGGTATACGATTCGTTAGACTTTACTCTGGAAGGAAATACTCCATTAATCTTCGATCATAGATCATATTGGGAAACCATTATAACTACTTTAAAATCCTATTGAATTACAAATATCAGGTATTGTATTACTAATTATAATTCCCTAAACTAGTTTGAACTTTGCAGACTTGTTAGAAAGTAGAACAGTAACATTACAAATTGAATGAAGAAGTGTTTCTCTAAGGGAAATTGTCGGATATGCACCGAATTCATTATAAATTTGCAACGTACTTGTTAGAAAGTATAACTTCATTGACCAAGGTGTAAATAAACAAGCTCATGCTAAACTATTAAGCGTATAACATGCCAAGGTCACAAGTAAAAATCATTAGAAACCATGAAAGATAGCGTTACCTTTGGTATACGTAAAGGATTTCTAGAAGCATATTCACAAAGCTTCCCAATCTTGCGCTCATTTGGCTCACCACCCTGACATTTAATCATTGTTATCGATAACAAAATAAGATTATTAAACATCCCTGTGTACGTACTTTTCGGTTGTGACTGAGTGTATATTTAGCATAAGGCCAAGGAGCATAATTCATAACACTAAATGAGAAAATATTGCATAACAATTGTCTGTTCTAGTCTTACATGCTCTTGGTATAAAAAATTCCCATAACCAATAATGAGTGTGGAAAGAGGACCTGAGAGCGTGGGAATATATCGGCAAGAAGCTGCTTATAACGCTTAACGGGATGGCGTGACCTAGCACGCAAAGAAGGACAGCATACACAACAAATGCTACAAACTGGGAGCACCTGTCTGGATATAACACCCATTTTTAACCTCTGCAAAATAACAACGTACTACCATGATGATCTCAAAAGCTTTATAAACAAATTGAAAATGTACGTGATTGTGATATATAATTATGCATATGTACCAATGCAAAATGATCAATTCATTTGTGGTCTTGATCTGTAAAAACAAAAATGAATCTGTAACCGTACGCAATATTTTAATTTTCAGAAGTCACACACACTAGTGAGTACGCGAAATGCATGTCTCGTCATTTATTATAATATATATTAAACGGTGAAGTAAACGGTGTCGTATTACCGTTTTCCATGTCGTTTTATTTTGTTCTCTTTGTCGTTTTACATTCTCCACCAAAACAGAATCACATAATGGCCCAGGACTTAAATGAAAATTCCAATTTACAAAGCGATTTTTACCAATGTTTTGAAACCCGGGTTGACTCGGTTGGTTCAACGGGTCGAACCGATTCTGATTGAAAAAAAGGTCAAATTGACCCGGGTCTTATACGTTAGAAACCCGGTGTGACCCGTCGGGTTTGAAGCCACCCGGGTCGACCCGGTTCATGAGACCCGGCGGGATTAATTTTTTTCGTTTTTTTTTTATTTTTTTCGTGTTTTTTCGCGATTTAATTAATGTATTTACAACGTAATTTTGTTTTTACATGTTATATTTGTTACTAATAAATAGATTTTAGGCCAAATATATGAATTATTCTTGATTTTTATATAGATATTTTACGTAATATTGAAAATATATATATAATTTTTTATAAAAAATTGGGCTGACCTGACGATCCAACCGATTGAACTGGTGACCCGGTGACCCGATCGCTCGATCGGGTCCATTCAAAACCCGAGTTTCAAAACATTGATTTTTACATTGTTTGATGTATTACCAAAACAACCTCACACTTTTCACTAGCTATACTTTTTGCTATTTTTTTTTTATAAATTTGCTATACTTTTTTTTAAACGTATGTATATCAACTTTTTTTAACGAAAAAAGTACTTTTGAAAAAACTTTCGAATTGCGAGTCAAACAAATCTAATTTTGTAACACTCTTGATATACATATAATTTTATAAAAACGGTTAAAACTTAATACACATTTTGAATACTTTTTATCGAAATAGTCTTTTAGGTTATTTGTTCATTGCAAAATCAGTCATTGACGAGAAAAATCCTTCGCATTATGGGTCTGATGCAACCGTTAGTCTTGCATTTCTCATCGCAAAACGCGGGTTATATATCTATTATATATTAATTTTTGAAGCTAACGACGTCGTAAAGGAATTATAAAGTCGTTTTACTCATTTAGGGATGTCGTTTTGTAAATTCTCACCAAACCAAATGGACGAGCAAATGAATAAAAAATAAGTTTACACAACAACCCTCACATTATACAATGTGTTAAAAAAAACAACTTTAAACATTTAATTATTTACACCTTTTTGGTATAACAAAGTTTATTTATCAAATATGGAATATATACCGATCAAGTTCTTTAGAAAAAGAATACCATTCAAAAGACCATCTAACTACGAAACAAACGAGCCTAATATTGTAATACTTCTAACATGTGTGGGATTTTATAAAAAATGTTCGAACTTATTATATATTTAAAATATTTTTTTACCAAAATAATCGTTGATATTATTCGTTCTATGTAAAATCAATCATGTATTTCCTCCGCCGCAAAGCGCGGGGAAAATACCTCGTTTGTATAATAAATAAAAGTTTAACAAACGAGGAATTCAGACGGGTTGAATGTAATTGCTCTGGATGGAATGTTATGGTGTGTTTTGGTTTGTCATTATGCTTTTTCGTGTGTTAGTAAGTTGTTTATCATTTGAAAAATTATTCAATCTAATGTAATGTTAAAAGGACAGACCAAAGTTCTATACAGTTTTTATCAAAGATCCATTAGATTTATCTAAGGCTCTCCAACCTACTAATTATCTACGATCTAGATTAAAACAAATAAGGGCATGCTTGGTTGGGGGTTATGGGCTATAAGGAATGGGTAAGATAATCAATAAAGGAGGTTGGTTCACTATAATGCAATCACCCATTACCTAATAGTGGGTATTGGGCCATTACCCCATAAATTGGGGGGATTTTTTTTCATTACCCTCTAATTAACCCGCTAAATTAACATCCACGTTCTGCACTTCTTATTTTCACAACTTTAATATAACTCACATTCACCAGTTATTTTGACCACACACAATGATTTATCTCTTCATCTAAAGCATCAACATATTTACATAGTAATAATCAAATCACATTCAAGGACAATCGTCGATACTCACACACAATAGTCCATATTATAATTGTTTTGTTTTGTGTGTTCATTGAACAATCATCGGTACTTAATTTATATATGTGTGTTTGTTTGAGGTAGATCCTCTTAGCGGTAATTCCTAGTTTTATAATATATATTAAACGGTGAAGTAAACGGTGTCGTATTACCGTTTTCCATGTCGTTTTATTTTGTTCTCTTTGTCGTTTTACATTCTCCACCAAAACAGAATCACATAATGGCCCAGGACTTAAATGAAAATTCCAATTTACAAAGCGATTTTTACCAATGTTTTGAAACCCGGGTTGACTCGGTTGGTTCAACGGGTCGAACCGATTCTGATTGAAAAAAAGGTCAAATTGACCCGGGTCTTATACGTTAGAAACCCGGTGTGACCCGTCGGGTTTGAAGCCACCCGGGTCGACCCGGTTCATGAGATCCGGCGGGATTAATTTTTTTCGTTTTTTTTTATTTTTTTCGTGTTTTTTCGCGATTTAATTAATGTATTTGCAACGTAATTTTGTTTTTACATGTTATATTTGTTACTAATAAATAGATTTTAGGCCAAATATATGAATTATTCTTGATTTTTATATAGATACTTACGTAATATTGAAAATATATATATAATTTTTTATAAAAAATTGGGCTGACCTGACGATCCAACCGATTGAACTGGTGACCCGGTGACCCGATCGCTCGATCGGGTCCATTCAAAACCCGAGTTTCAAAACATTGATTTTTACATTGTTTGATGTATTATCAAAACAACCTCACACTTTTCACTAGCTATACTTTTTGCTATTTTTTTTTTATAAATTTGCTATACTTTTTTTTAAACGTATGTATATCAACTTTTTTTTACGAAAAAGTACTTTTGAAAAAAATTTCGAATTGCGAGTCAAACAAATCTAATTTTGTAACACTCTTGATATACATATAATTTTATAAAAACGGTTAAAACTTAATACACATTTTGAATACTTTTTATCGAAATAGTCTTTTAGGTTATTTGTTCATTGCAAAATCAGTCATTGACGAGAAAAATCCTTCGCATTATGGGTCTGATGCAACCGTTAGTCTTGCATTTCTCATCGCAAATCGCGGGTTATATATCTATTATATATTAATTTTTGAAGCTAAGGATGTCGTAAAGGAATTATAAAGTCGTTTTACTCATTTAGGGATGTCGTTTTGTAAATTCTCACCAAACCAAATGGACGAGCAAATGAATAAAAAATAAGTTTACACAACAACCCTCACATTATACAATGTGTTAAAAAAAACAACTTTAAACATTTAATTATTTACACCTTTTTGGTATAACAAAGTTTATTTATCAAATATGGAATATATACAGATCAAGTTCTTTAGAAAAAGAATACCATTCAAAAGACCGTTTAACTACGAAACAAACGAGCCTAATATTGTAATACTTCTAACATGTGTGGGATTTTATAAAAAATGTTCGAACTTATTATATATTTAAAATATTTTTTTACCGAAATAATCGTTGATATTATTCGTTCTATGTAAAATCAATCATGTATTTCCTCCGCCGCAAAGCGCGGGGCAAATACCTCGTTTGTATAATAAATAAAAGTTTAACAAACGAGGAATTCAGACGGGTTGAATGTAATTGCTCTGGATGGAATGTTATGGTGTGTTTTGGTTTGTCATTATGCTTTTTCATGTGTTAGTAAGTTGTTTATCATTTGAAAAATTATTCGATCTAATGTAATGTTAAAAGGACAGACCAAAGTTCTATACAGTTTTTTTATCAAAGATCCATTAGATTTATCTAAGGCTCTCCAACCTACTAATTATCTACGATCTAGATTAAAACAAATAAGGGCATGCTTGGTTGGGGGTTATGGGCTATAAGGAATGGGTAAGATAATCAATAAAGGAGGTTGGTTCACTATAATGCAATCACCCATTACCTAATAGTGGGTATTGGGCCATTACCCCATAAATTGGGGGGATTATTTTTCATTACCCTCTAATTAACCCGCTAAATTAACATCCACGTTCTGCACTTCTTATTTTCACAACTTTAATATAACTCACATTCACCAGTTATTTTGACCACACACAATGATTTATCTCTTCATCTAAAGCATCAACATATTTACATAGTAATAATCAAATCACATTCAAGGACAATCGTCGATACTCACACACAGTAGTCCATATTATAATTGTTTTGTTTTGTGTGTTCATTGAACAATCATCGGTACTTAATTTATATATGTGTGTTTGTTTGAGGTAGATCCTCTTAGCGGTAATTCCTAGTTTTATTCCCAATGATATGAAGGGTGTTGTTGTATTGCTATTTTCCTAACATGAAGGTTGTTGTTGTATTACGATATTTCTTCCTCTTTGATATCACTTGATTGCGTGCTATTTCACATGCTCCAACTTTTGAACTAATTTTTTTTTGTTGACTTATTTGGGATAATGAAAATAGTAAAGCCCGTTTTATGTAGTGTTGGTTTGATTTTTAAGCTTCGTGTTTTTAAATATAGTTACTGTAGGTTCGGTATCAAATATTGCTATTGATGTAGTGTCGGGTTTGCTACTAGATGTAGTGTTGGATCAAACTCAGAAAATATTGTATTATTCACCAAAAATTATCTAACATAATAGTATTGATTATAGATTCTAACCAAGCGATATCAATGCAATGAGAATACCTTTTCCCTTTCCCTAGCATTACCATTACCTTTCCTTTTCCCATTACTGAGTTTGAACCAAGCACACCCAACAAAACACCCGCATTCCAACGATATCTATTTTCTTCTCACACACTACCACCACCAGCCCCCACCACACACACAATCGATGCCATCCGATCCGATCAACAAAACAAAACCACCTATTTCCGCCGAGATCCACAAGGATCCACCATTTTTCAGCGAGTTTACAATAAACCCAGTTCTTCAACGACTTACACCATTTTTTCTGGCGAGATCCACAAAACACCCACTTCTCTGGCGACCTACACAACAAACCCACCCTTATCCGACGACCTCCACAACAAACTACCCTTTTCAAGTGACTTCCAAGACAATCCACCATCTTCAAGGTCTACATTTCGCTTTTCTGGTCCGCGACTTGTTTATTAAAGATGTTTACTGAAAATGTAGATACCGATGACAAACAACCATATTCCGGCGACCTTCACAACAAGCCACCATCTTCCATGTTACTGAAAATGTAGATGCCGATGACGATGTTACTGAAAAATTTAGTTGCCGATGCCGATTTTTACTAAAAATGTAAATGCCAATGAAGGTGCGGCTGTTTGTAATAGAGGTAATAACTTTGTAACAGAATCATAGTGACTTATGTATGAGTCATATATGAGTCACGGTGACTCATACATGAGTCATCATGACTCATATATGTGTCATGGTGACTCATATATGAGTCAGTGACAAGGTTGCCTGAAAAGTGATTTTTTTTGTGGAAATCGCCGAAAAATGGTGGATTTGTTGTGGAAGTCGAAAAAGAACTGGGGTTGTTGTGGAACTCGCCGGAAATTGGTGGATTCTTGCGGATCTCGTCGGAAAATGGTGGATTTGTTGTGGAAGTCGCCGGAAAACCGAGTTTGTTGTGGAACTCGCCGGAAAATGGTGGGTCCTTGCGGAGGTTGTCAGAAATAGGTGGTTTGTTGTGGTGGTGGCTGGAAATCCGTGAGTTTATTGTGGTGGTCGCCGGAGATCGTAGGTGAGATGTTGGAATTCCGTCTTTTTTTAAGAAAATATGGTAGGTTGTTTTTAATCTGGTGCATACATGTTTATGAGATTGGATGGTTGAGATGGGTCCAATGGGCCTTTACTAAACAACTGAACTGCATAAAACTTTCCTCTTGATGGACATGGTTGTTGATAATTAATTTTAATAGTATAATTGGTTTGTGTTTTCTCCTTGGAATGTTATGCTTTAGATCTACGAATCACTTCTACTTTATTACTCCCTCGTCCCATAATTATAGTCTAAGTTATTCTTTTCGGACGTCTCAATTAATAGTCCGTTTCTAAAAATAGATAAAGAATTTAGATTAAATTTACTATATAACCTTCATTTAAAGGTATTATTACAATCAATAAAAAAGTTGTAAATTAATTGGTTGAAAGTAAAATTGTCTTTGTATATAAAGTTAGAGAGAAAATTAAAAAAAATGATGTTTTTATTAAACTGTGTGTTTTTTGTCGGTGGATTATAATTATAGGACGGGGGGAGTAATGTTTATGGTAAAAATAAATTTTGTAGTGTTTGTAAATATTGATGATGGTCGGGTTGTAGGATAAGAGTTTTTAACATATTGAAGTTATCTTTATGTCGAGTGTGCGTTAAATTGATTTTAAGAATTTAGAAATTGCTTCGAAAGAGATTGTATTTAAGCTTAAGTGTATATTTTTGGCTTCGTTGTATTGTAGACGTGTTTTTTACAACATGTTAACTTCTAGGGGTTAATTCTGTGATTTTATAGGTTCAAACGTTTATAGTTGATTTGATAGCTTTTGCATGCATTGAGTAACGGCGACTTTTTAGTTTCTAGATGTCCTGATTGTTTATGATTTTTAAGTTCAAACGTTTATATTTGCTCCCATTAAAGTTTTAGATGGTGAGTTTGTATATGAATCCAACCACATACATCTTCTTAACCACAAAAAGTCATTTTCAGATCTAAATACATATCTTTATACTCTTATCAATGGATGCTTTCGGTTCTCCTATTCCAGTTTCCCCCATTTACGATTCAAGTGATGATGAATCCAAGTCTGAATCCCATGTGTTAGATGAGCTTATTCAATTAAGTGGTGAGACAGATATTCATAATTTTATGAAGTTTTTCTAGCAAGAAATAGTGGAGGGGAAGAAATTTGCAAATGATCTTCGTGATAAAGTTGAGGATGTTCGTGTTCATCTTTGTAAGATGTAAAGGGGTACTAGAGATTCACACCACCATGATATTAATGGGTACCTAAGATTACCACTATAGTAATTAGGTCTATGAGTGTTAGTTTGCCTTAAGGATAAGAATCTAGGCCTACTAATATTTCAGAACCCATATCTATTAAGGGATCCACTTTGTCAAACTCTACATTGTCTCGTAATTCTTATGCAGCTCGTCGAAATCATCATCTTCATAATGGAATTTGGGTGCACAAAGCACATGACGGAAAAGCTCAAGCTTCTAATTAACTTCACGGAGAATGTTTTGGGTACGGTGTTGTTAGCCTCGAAATATTTAGTCAAATATGAGTGAGTCGGTCATAAGTTTATTATGTATCGGTCATAGGAACGATGTAAATTGAAATAGGATAGTAGGGACTCACGGGCTTGATGTAAATTGAAACAGGATAGTAGGGACTCACGGGCTTGACATTAAGCTATGAGGTCCACGTTTTAGGAGTAAAAGCCCAACAAGTCGAGCCCGACCCAACATCAATAGCCCAAAACGCATCTACATGAGTATCTATATATACAACCCTCCTAGCATGTTAGAAGGATGTTGGTAACATTGTATTTCTCATTCTCTCAATCTAATATTCTAAAGTTCTGTTGATGCAAAAGTTGGGTGATTCTTGCTAGACCCGAATTAGGCTTAATTCGGGTTGGCTGGGCTCCGGCTCCTGCACCAAGTGAACTGTATGGTTAGGATCCTGCACACTAAACAACACGCGTTAGGCTTACCGTGGGAATGTTTCCCACGATTAGACTCCAGCGTGAGAGTAAGTAATCGGTTAGGGTTTATAGAGATCGGATGGGTTGAGTGTATAGAACGTAATACCTTTGTGGAAATCTTGGGGTTCCTTTTATAGGCAGTGAAACCCTAATGGGCTGTCACTGATACTTCGGCCCCAAGGAAAGGATAAGCACCAGAATTAGATTGATTGTTATCTTCTAATTATGGTGAGTGAATATCCTCTTCTTTGGGGCAAATCCTAATTATAGACAGAATATGATTCTGTCTAACCCTGTACCGGCCATGTCGGGCCGTGGGCCGCACACGTGTGTGCGGTTACTGTTCATCCAAGCCCATAAGCTCAAATGACATTATTCCCACCCATTTGTGATGGTCCGGATACGGGTAGTACCCGTGGACCGGGTTCCTGACCCGGCTGGGGACTATACGTCATCATGTCCCCCCCAGTCTAGTTGTTACAGCCGTAGGCGTAACCTCTAGACTATCAAGATGCTCTCCGGACATACCAAGAAAGATCTAAGGAATGGTAAATATTTAAAATTTTGTTTTGGCCGCACGTGGCTGCCTGTCTTAGAAATGTTATTCCAATAGGACCTCAGCCGCACGTAACGGCCGAGACAAATTAAATGTAGCATTGAATATGGTCTTACGTAAGACCACACATCCCGACACAAGAATAAATGCATTAATGGTAGTCAACTGGTCAGTCGCACTCCTGCAAAAGTGCACCATTAATGCCCACCATTGAGCCACGTAAAACTGCTAAGAAGTGACCCGTGGGTCCCCTCTGACGTTTCAGAAGTGTCAGAAATCCCATCCGTTGGATAGGCGTAGTGGCCTACACGTGTCAAACATCTACGTTACCTCGGAAATCGAGGCAACCCTATATAAGAGTTGGTGTGTGCGTTTGTTACACACACAGTTCATACTCTTTCCGCCATTGTTATTTCCAAGCTACTTCCTTCAAACTTTTGCCTTCTATTCCACGGATTTCCTCCGCCGCAGGTTAGATCATCACGCCTTACAAACCCTTTTTATAAAACATGGTAAAGGACAACCCTCTTATCACGGATGTCCTGAACATGATGTCTGCGGAAAAATACATAGACTTTTTGTCTAAGTATTATATTCCCGAAAGCGTACACCCAACCTATCCAGGTGAAGGTGAGGCCATTACGGATGCGCCCAAGGGAAAGATAGGCGTGTACACGCGCCTATTTGATTCGGCCAACTACCGTATCCCCCTGTCTAAATTCCTGGTAGATCTGCTTTTATACTATGATTTCCACATAACCCAGCTTCACTGCATAGGGGCGTGTAAAATCAATAAATTTGAAATTACATGCCATACATGCGACGTAACTCCGACCGTGAACCTATTTAGGGCTTTTTACTCCCCCCAACTAGTGAATGGGTGGCTATCGTTTAAAAAACGATCCGGGAATGCCCCCATGACGTATAGGAAGCCTTTAGACTCCCTTAAGAAATGGTACGACCATTACTTTTTTGTTGACGAAAAAGTATTCCCCACTCCCTTCGTCCTTAAAACCAGGGTACCCAAAGATTCTCTGCCCAAATCCAAATACTATAGCAGCAGAGACCTGAAAATACTAGATACCCACCGCACAGAATTCCATAAGGGGTTGCCGGAACATTTTCTGTGCTTAGTAGGACTAAGCTGTCGTTATTATGGGAGGGAGAACTTGTATCCGTGCTTTCTGACGGAGCATGGACAGGGTAGGTTTACTGATACTTTGTAGATGTGATAAATGTCATTTACATTTTAGGTTCTTACTGACCCGTGTAATTGCAAATGTCCGCAGAGATGAACCTACCCGAATTATTGCGTCAGGGCGACCCAATGAAAGTGCTTGAAGGATTCCGCCCGCTGAAGAAGAATGAACTCCCCCTTCTCGACGCGACCGCAGACCATACCATTCCACTTGAAGAAACCTCCAAGCAAAGGTCGGATGAAGAGGAGCCTTTTATCGAGAAATCCCCTTTGGATTTCCATAATGAAGATGGTGGAGAGTTGCTGTTGGAGGGCGCCGCGACGCACCAGGAAGATGAAGGTGATTTCCTCAACCTTGAGGATGAAGACATCACTCAAGGCCCTGGGTCCCCCAAGCCCACATCCAGAAAGAGAAAGAACACCAGGAGGGTGGCCAAAACACTAGGGGATGAGGCGGGGGCCTCGAACGCTCCCCCAAAGAAACTAAGGAAATACCATCCACAGTACCAAGAGGGAAGTGGTACTGCGACGGCCCATGCCAACCCCACACCGCACATGGATGAACAAGTATGGCGAGCTACCCCCGTGAGTGTCGTAGCTCCTACCGCCCCGAAACTTGCAACTGGTACCACGTAAGCACCCTCTCGTCTCTCAGTCTTTCCTTGTCTTGTTATTTTTTAAATATAGAATAGAAATTGAATATGTCAATAACATGGCGGATCCGTCGACCGTAGCTCAAGAGGGAGAGGTGAAAAAGGGACCCTTCCCCCACGACATCAATCAGACCTCCATCCCCTCCTGCGACACGTGCCGAGGAGCCACTTCCTGAAGGACCGGAGAACAGCCTACGCCTAGCATGGAATCTCTATAGTTTAACAAGGTTGGAGGCGGAGTCTGAGTGTTCGGAATTTATCGAGCATATCACTCCTCCGGCCCTTGCGTAAGACTTGGACGAGCTAGACCATGAGTCCTTGCTGGAGTAGTTTGATGTATCATCCGCACATCAAGTGACAGTTGGTGCCGCCCTAAGACGCCGTCTGATCAAGGCCTTGGCGAATGTGAAGCGTGCAGACAAAAGGATAGCTCGTCGTGAAGCACTAGTTGTGAAGAATGAGAAGACCATTGCTTCCTTGCAAACGGCGTTGGTTATGACCGAGGCCACAGTGAAGGAGCAATCTCACATGCCAACAATCGGGAAAAACGCATCGCCGAGCTTGAGGCCCTCGAAGCCGCATCGAACGAGAAGGTATGCTTTCAACAAGAATATATATATCTTTTTTTTGTTTTTTTTTGACACAAGAAAAAAACATATTATCTTTGTGATAACTCTAAGTTCCATATGCAGGTGTCCGCGGCCGAAGCCTCTACCAAAGCTGTAACCGTACAAGCATTCAACATCGCACAGGAGCGCGATGCGCTGAAGGATGAGCTAACACAAGTGCGGACCAATTTAGACGAGCAAGCTGCAACAGCTGAGGAGGAGCTAAGCAAGATGGCCACGGACTGTGCTGAAAGTATGTGTCCTCCTTTGCTATCAGCCATAGCTGGGCGCAGGTGGATGATTGGATAGGGAATGCGCCTTGCCGTAAGCAAGGTTATGGAAGCTCCATACCTGCTGCAAGCATTCTCCAGGTTCGTTTCGGATGGGATTGACCGTGGTAGGCATGAGGGCTTGGTCCAGGCTGCGGAATTGATAGGTAAGAACAAAGATATTACCCAACACGCCTACCACAACCCTTCAGCTGCGGACAAGATGACCGCATCAATGGATGCACTTGCTGAAATTCAACACCCTCTTTTGGACGAGCTGGGGGCGCTGAAGGATGCTCCTAACGAGGTGGTAATGTCCAAGCTCACTGCGGATCCCATCCAACTGACCTTGCCTACTTACGACTCCGTGTCAAAAGTAATGAAAGGTGAAAAACTGCTTGCTGAGGCATTGGATGCGGCTGCGATCAAGGCGCAGGATGGGAAGAATGCTCGCGGGGAGGCCCTCCGTGCCATGATCGAAGAAGGGAAGAAGGAAATAGGGGAGTTCCTACCTCCGTTGTAATTTATCTTGTAAACATTTGTAGCTTTTATTCGTCCGTGCATGTACACGGCTAAGACTGATATGTGAAATAACTGTCTTTTGTATGTAAGTCCGTGATAACCACGACCATTTTGTTATGATTTAGAAACTTGTGTATTTTTATTTTGTTGGACATCATATACTGATACTACATGACATGTCACGTCTTACTCAAAAAAAGAAATACACTCAAGTCTATAATTTACTAGACATACGACGTGCGTCTTTACTATGCAAAGTACTGCGTGAGTACGGCATACGGAAACTTATCACAACGTCTTGTGAATAAGGTGTCTAGTAAGGATACATGATCCGCGTCGCTGGGGTTGCGTCCCTCTTATGCGACAAGTTGAATTAGTAGGTTCACTTAATCCTCTTACCCCACCTGGAGGCGTATAGTACATGTACGGTGATTGAATGAATGCATATGAATGAGACATGGCATATTATAATAATAACTAAAAAAATCATATGACTATAATAGAATCTAAAGAACAACCAAACAATTTGCACAGAAAACTAGCCGTGGAGCTAGCTAGGCACCACGGCACTTTATTAGAACGTTTACATTTTTTGCTTTTACAAGAATGGGAAACCATAAAAAACAAAAAAGGTCCTAAAAGATGATAAGAAACAAAACAAAGAGAACACATGGATCTTCATTAAAGCCAAATATAACGAAGTGTCCATGCGGAAGCCGTAGCTTTTAAAGATAGCACCTTTTGAGATTGGAGATATTCCATGTGCGTTCTAGATCGCGGCCATCCATGTCACGTAACTTGTACGCGCCCCGTCCTAAAGCCTCCGTGACCTCGTATGGTCCTTCCCACTTAGGGCCCAACTTTCCTGTATTCTCCGCTCGACTGGCTTCGTTAGCACGATAGACATAGTCTCCCGGTCGAAAAGAAACACCTTTAACCTTGGCGTCATAATAAGCCTTCATTTTAGCCTTGGACTTGGCCTCATTGATAGCCGTTATCTCCCTCTTTTCCTCTGACAAATCCAGATTGATCCGGAGTTGCTCGTCGTTCGTGACGACATTAACCTACGCCGTGCGGATGGTAGGCATTCCTATTTCTGCTGGTATAACAGCTTCAGTGCCGTAGGCCAATGCGAATAGAGTGTCTCCGTTGGCTGTTTTGATCATAGTTCTATGCGCCCATAGAACATGTGGTAGTTCGTCCACCCATTTGGCACTTCGCTCCTCCAAGCATGCCTTGATGCCGTTACCCCAGCTTCTATTTGCTCGTTCCATAAGGCCATTTGTCTGCGGGTGCTTAATAGACGCGAAGCGCCGTTTGATATTCAATGTTGCGCACCAGTCCTTGAATGGGTTATCCGCGAACTGTTTCCCGTTGTCCGAGATGATTTCTCCTGGTAAGCCAAAACGGCACACTATGTTCTCCCAAACGAACTTTTTGACTTGTTTGCCTGTGATGGATTTGACTGCCTTGGCCTCTATCCATCGTGTAAATTAGTCCATTGCGACAATCAAGAACTTAACTCCCCCCGCTGCTACAGGAAATGGTCCTGCAATGTCGATCCCCCACTTATAGAATGGCCATGGGGATGTAATAGGTGTAAGTTCCTGTTGCGGATGTCGTGGCACTGGTCTGTGCACTTGGCAATCACTGCACTTGCGGATCATGTCACGTGCGTCCCTATGCATGGTAGGCCAATAATATCCTATGCGTAAGGCTCGGGACACCACAGATCGTAGCCCTGTGTGCATGCCACATAACCCCTCATGTATCTCACTAATCACATAAGTGGCCTGTCGTGGTCCAACACATCGCAACCACGACTGCAAGAAAGAGCGATTAGAAAGGATACCTTCTCGAAGTTCGAAGTACTGCGACTTTCTTCTGATGCACCGTGTCGCTTTTTCATCGTCCGGAAGGGTTTCATTAGTCAAATAGTTGGCGATCGGGGTCATCCATGTAGGCCCATCCTCTTCAACTATAGTAGCGACCTCCCCTTCTGCTATAGACTTTTCCTTGAGTATTTCCACCAAGACTTGCTTGGATAAGTGGGCAAAACTTGTAGACGCGATCTTGCTAAGAGCGTCCGCCTTCTTGTTCTCACCTCTTGGTACCTGCTTGATGGAAAACTTGCTGAAAGCCGCGATGAGTGACTTGACTTTCTCCAAGTATCGGACCATGTTATCCTCCTTAGCCACATATCCACCTAGAATGTGGTTGGCTACAAGCCGTGAGTCCACGTAGGCTTCAAGGTTGCGGACTCCCATTCTAGCGGCGATTTTTAAACCCGCAATTAATGCTTCATATTCCGCCTCATTGTTGGTGGCTGTGAACTCAAAGCGAAGGGCGTAAGTAAACTCCATTCTTTCCGGATTCGTAAGGATGAGACCAGATCCTGACCCATCCGTACACGAAGATCCGTCTGTGAATAACACCCATGGTTCTGTGTGAGTTTCGTCCTGTTTTACCATTGGTCCTTCTTCATCCGGCTTTTCGACCAAGAAATCCGCCAAGATTTGGCCTTTAACAGCCGTCCTTGGCCTATAAGATATGTTGTGTTCTCCCAATAGAATGCTCCACTTTTGCAGCCTACCTGCCACATCCGGTCTAGAGATGACTTGTTTTATTGGTTGGTTGGTAATGACCACAATTGGATGCACCTGAAAGTATCGACGCAACCGTTTTGTAGCAAATACTAGTGCCAAAACCAATTTTTCCATAGAGGAGTAATTCAAATCCGGCCCTTGTAATGTTCTACTTATGAAGTAGACCGGAGTTTGTACCGCGTCCCTATCCGTCATGAGTACCGCACTTATCGCTCCCTGTGTGGCTGATAGATACATAATGAGCTCCTCCTTTGGCCGGGGAGCTACTTGCATGGGGAGAGATGCGAGGTGTTGCTTGAGTTGACCAAAGGCTTCCTCAGCTTCCTTTGTCCACCGGAAGTCTCCCTTCTTAATGCACTTCTTGAGTGTTTTGAATAGGGGGAGTGACTTCTCTGCGGACTTTGATAAGAACCTATTTAGCCCGGCCAACTTTCCATTTAAGGACTGCACCTCTTTCCGTGTCTGAGGGGATGGTAGTTGTATTACTGCGTCCGTTTTTTCTGGGCAAGGTTTGATGCCATTTGGATCAATCATATATCCAAGGGGAACATTCCCTCTGTCACCCCAAACGTGCATTTCTTTGGATTTAGCTTTATATTAATCCTCCTCAATGTGTCAAATGTCTCTTGGACATCCCGGAGGAGTGCATCCTCTGTATGACTTTTTATGACTAAGTCATCCACATAGACCTCCAGGTTGCGGCCTATCTGTGAGTCAAATGCTTTGTCCACAAGCCGCTGGTATGTAGCCCCGACGTTCTTTTGTCCAAACGGCATTTTTGTATAATAGTATACGCCTTGACTAGTATGGAACGCCGTCTTCTCTGCGTCCTCTTCCGCCATCTGGATCAGAAGCACTTAAAAGGATATCCACATAGGGATTCCACCTTCCAGTCAATCTCCGGTAATGGTTAACAATCCTGTGGACTGGCTTTGTTCAGATCCGTGAAATCCACACACATGCGCCAGCTCCCGTCATGCTTTTTAACCATGACTGGATTGGATAACCACTCGTGGTAGTATACCTCACGCATGATACCTGCGTCCACTAGTTTCCGTACCTCATCCAGTATCACTCGGCTACGTTCAGGTGCCTGACCGCGCTTTTTTTGCTTAACAGGTTGGTACCCCTGGCGGATCTGGAGCTTATGTTCTGCTATCGCGCGTGGTACGCCCGTCATATGCTTGGGATCCCATGCGAATATATCTAAATTTGCCTTCAAGAGAGAGCACATGGCCCTCTTGCCGTCATCCGAGAGTGTTCCCCCTATGGACACCTCTTGTTCCGGGTAATCAGAATGAATTGCCACCCTCCAATTGGGAGGTGGTGATCCGTCCTTGGGTGGAACAGGTGGAACCGGTGTTGTCACGGCATGACACTCGGACACTAATACGATTGTGTTGTAAATGGTGACAATTCCTCCTTCCACAGGGAACTTGATCATTCCGTGCGCCATGGAAGGTACCGCCCGTATGGCCAGAATACCTGGTCTGCCTATGATCCAATTGTACGGAGAATGTGAGCGTATTACCATAAAGTTCATCCACGCAGTGGTGGAGTGATCTTCATTCCCAATGGTTACAAGCAGACGCAGTTGCCCTATCGGCCAGATGGTGTCTCCACTAAAACCAATGAGCGGCGCCGTGGCCGGTACCAATTGGTTTTTTATTTCTGGTCGTAACTGCACAAAACAGTGTTCGTACAGTACTTCTGCTGATGACCCTCCATCCACATACATGCGACGAACATTGTGTGTTCTAATGCTTATCTCAATAGTGAGAGGCGCATCAATCACATCGCTTGCTGTGATGGGAGGGAATGAGATTTCCCTGCCGCGTGAAAATTTTTGACTAATTTTCTGTCTCGTGTGGCGCTGTCTGGATTGGATCATGTATATAGTTGAAGGTTTGTCCTTTTGGGGATCCTTCTTGTCATACTTCTTGTTGTCTTTCCCATCCTTCCAGTCCTTAACCAAATGCTTGAGTTTACCTGACTTGATCAGTGACTCAATGTGCTTATTGAGCTGGATACATTCCTCCGTACCATGGCCTTTGTCGTTATGAAATTTGCAAAAGCGATTTCCTTGGCGACGGTCCAGCGGAGTCGTCATTGGGGGAGGCCTTGGAAAATTAGCACCTTCCGTGAGCAAGATCTCCCGGTAGGACATCTTTAGAGGGGTAAACTTATCGTCCGGCCGTCCTCCCTTGTTTTGGCTCTTATAGTCTGAGCCCCTACTATTTTTTTGATTGTTCTGACCGCCCGACTGTCTCCTGGACTGGTCGTTCGATCGATATCCGTTTCCTCTTGAAGGATAGGCCGCGGCAACCACGGTTTCTCCTTCTATGAAGTTTTTGACTCTTTCCATGAGGTAGTCATACCTCTCCGGGCGCTTGTCATTGAGACGTCTGATTAATTCCCTGTATGTTATGGCATGCATGTAGTCGGAAATTTCAGGAGTTCTGGCATTGTCTTTGTGCGTGTGCACTCGTCATTGAAGCGCTCAGTGAAGGCTTCCGTAGACTCTCCCGGCCGTTGCTTGACGGTTACCAATGAGACAGGGTCCCTATTATACTTCTTCCGCTGAGTATATTTATTCTTGAACGCAGTGCGTAATTCAGTGAAGCTATCAATGCTTCGCGGAGGAAGTCCTTCGAACCAGTCGCGAGCATTGCCAATCAAGGTTGAATTGAACATCTAGCACCATATAGGCATGGGCCATCGCTCAATTTTCGCCTGCGTATCAAATATCTTGAGGTGATCATCCGGATCACCCGTTGCATCATAAGTCTTGACACACGCCGGCATGCGACGTTTTGTGTCCTCGGAGTAATTCCGTATGCGGAGAGTAAAAGGATCTTCCCTGGGATCCGCCCATGGACGGGTGAGCCTAGGGTCACACCACGGTTGGGAAAGATCTTCTGCTTCCGTCTCTCGGTAATAAGGACCGCCATAGTACTCCTCATCGTTTGGTGGCGGTGGAGGAGTACGCCTAGGCCGACGGCGCTTGGGCGGATGGTCGTCTGAATCCTCTCCTGACGGATCAGGAGAAGGAGGCGGTGCCCCATCTCTTGGGAGAGGACCGCTCTTTTGAGAAGAGCCAGGGGCCTTCTTCTCGATGTTCATCCTATCCTACACACTCGTGTGGTGATTGGCTCTGGTCAGTTCCTGATCCGGTCATTCAGGTGAACCGTCAGACCTCTCCCCCTCGTCTTGAGATTGCACTAGTTCCTGCATGAGACGATCCTCTATGCGTTCGAACACATTCTTAGGTTGGGGAGTTTCCTCGAAGAGGCTCCGCTCCTTAGGTCGGGCCCTTCTCTTCCTCTGATTTTGAGAAGAGGTGCTTGGTCCGGCATTGCCAAAGTTAAGTCTAGATCGGAGGTCCCTTCCTAGATTCAACCTTGATGAAATCCCTGGGACGATCCTATCAAAGTTCTGCGTGAGAACTCGAGTGAGATCCTCCTCGCTGAGTGGTTCGACCTCTACTTCTTCCTCGGGCGATGGTCTGCGCGGCTCCTTGTTAGGGGGATTGGGCGCACTCCCTGGATCAGGATTGTCGAAGGTCGAAGTAGGTGGTGGAGTCATGGAGATGGTGCTTGTCACCCCCATGGACTGAAAGCCACTCCGGTTGTTTGGTCCCCTTGCTTTATGGCTAGGGGATCGTGTAGGAATGTGTATCCCTTCCCCTTGAGACTTCTGATTTCCAGGATTTGTGTTCCTGGGATTGCCTTGCGGATGCCCCTTCTTCATTGAGACTTTCAAAATGAGAGTTCGCTCTAGCTTAGTGTAAGGGTCCCACAGATGGCGCCAACTTGTTGATGTAAAAGTTGGGTGATCCTTGCTAGACCCGAATTAGGCTTAATTCGGGTTGGCTGGGCTCCAGCTCCTGCACCAAGTGAACTGCATGGTTGGGATCCTGCACACTAAACAACACGCGTTAGGCTTACCGTGGGAATGTTTCCCACGATTAGACTCTGGCGTGAGAGTAAGTAATCGGTTAGGGTTTATAGAGATCAGATGGGTTGAGAGTGTATAGAACGTAATACCTTTGTGGAACCCTTGGGGGTTCCTTTTATAGGCAGTGAAACCCTAATGGGCTGTCACTGATACTTCGGCCCCAAGGAAAGGATAAGCACCAGAATTAGATTGATTGTTATCTTCTAATTATGGTGAGTGAATATCCTCTTCTTTGGGGCAAATCCTAATCATAGACAGAATATGATTTTGTCTAACCCTGTACTGGCCATGCCGGGCCGTGGGCCGCACACGTGTGCGCGGTTACTGTTCATCCAAGCCCATAAGCTCAAATGACATTATTCCCACCCATCTGTGATGGGCCGGATACGGGTAGTACCCGTGGGCCGGGTTCCTGACCCGGCTGGGGACTATACGTCATCAAGTTCCAACCATTCGCTCTTATTTTTCTCTACATTCTCTCTCTAAACCTTCATCTCTTTTCCTTCTATTTTCTATCTTATTCTCTACTAAATCAACCATGGTGAAGTGATTATATATGGGATAACATTTGGTATCAATCGCCACGGGGTGGGTTTGTGATTTGTTTGTGGTTACTTATATATTTTCATGGGTTTTTAAACCATAAAACCTTACGAATTTTTTTCTTTTTTTTAGATACATAAACTAAACTTATATCTTTATATATTTCGTGTAGTGTGTTTGAAACAAGAAAAAATCTTTTTTTTTCTCTTTTGATCCGAATTTCAAATTTCGTACTATTTTCTTGATCCAAAAAAATTTTGACCTAAAATATAAAAAGTTCTGATTTTTAAGGTTTATATTGGCTTAGATTGTCCAGAAGTACAACTCGCTTTTTGAAAAAAATTGCAAATCTATAGTTTTTTCGTGTTTTTCATTGTGTAAACCCTTGGTACCGAGATAGCCGAAAAGACCAGAATAGAGATCTATGGGAATACCGGAATAGAAAATCGGGTTAGAAGAATACCGATGTAACGCCCCCATTTTACCTTTACGCAGCGGAACATTGATTCGGGGTATTACTTCATAGAACACAAGTCATAATGATAGAAAACAACTCAAGAGAGTGATTAAATCAGTTTTCTTTATATATCATTGAAAAATCAGAGTTTATAATATGAGGTTCCCAAAATCTAGAATAATTGTAGTCTTGTGCCTCTTCGTGCCATCCTTGTGCTGCTCCATGCTATCAGTCACGATTATCTGAAATACATGCTTAAATTCAACACAAAGGTTGAGTGAATTCATAGGTTTAAAAATTAGTTTGAATACAAGATCCTTTTCTTGAGCTACATTATTATCTTCTCGTAAGTTTGAATAATATGATGATTCAGTTGCACTAAGCTTATGATACCGCGACTAGACATATCAGAAACCCATAATTTGCCCTTATGAGGAAGTCTGCCAAACGATCCTTATTAGCAAAATAAAGTATGCATGTTTGACCACTGAGATGCTAGCAAGTGCGACTTGCCCAGACATGAGATTTCAGTCTCCAATAGTACTATTTATGATATTAGCGCTCATTCCGAGAAACGATTAGCGGTTCACAATTGAAAAGGGACTTTCATAGGCAGTTGTAAACATAGTGTCAATGAATCATATCTTAAAAGCATACCAAAAATACTTGTATTCCATTTTTTGCATATCCCCCCTCACGGGTTTTCAAATCATTTAGAAAGCATTAAAAAGTGAGCCTATGAACTCACGATATAATATTTACAAATCATATAGTCAAAATTTTTTAAAAACACATGTATTCAGTTTTTGCATATATCCCCATCACGGGTTTTGGAATCATTTATAAAGCATTTAAAAGTGAGGCTATGAACTCACGATATAATATTTACAAATCATGTAGTCAAAACAATTTAAAAACACATGTATTCAAGTTTTAGCATATATCCCCCTCACGGGTTTTCAAAACATTTACAAAACTTTAAAAGTGAGGCTATGAACTCACCTTATGTCCATAGAATCCGAGCTATAATCAGGTATATTTCATTCACAGATAAACATCTTGATTATACAAACCACAACTTGGTCTCATAAATAACAGCTTGATCTCACACAAACCTGGATTAATATATTATGTATAGTATCAAGTCTTTAATATTTTGTTCAATTTTGTTAAGTGTTTGTTATATTTTTTTTATTAATATTTGGTTGTAATTCAAGCACCATTGTTCGGGCCATCATACTTAGAAGCCAGTCTATAAACGTTTGAGGAACGAGGGCACTTTAAATCGTAAACCCAACCACTCAGTCAAAACGTAATATCGAGATGGAACATCTTTGTACAAAGCTCCCTACTAACATGATACTTTCATTACTTCCTAATATTCATAATTAATCTTCTTTAGTTTCAAAATTGGCAAAAATAGCCCTTTTGGTTGCACTTTGGTATAATTACACTTTTAACCCCTTAAGTATATAGTTTTAGTATTTTCATTTTAAACTCTCAATATTTGACCTTAGGACCTCAAAATTTCCAATATTTATTCTTATATATTTAACTTTCATAAAATGACACTTTTGGCCTAAAATGTTAAATAGTTTCAAAAATGACAGTTTTAGTCAATATACTTGTAAAAATCACATAACAACCTCAAAAATGGACCAAATGATCTAGGATTTTAAAACAAAGTTTCAAAACAAGTTTATAATCATAATGACAACATTTCTTCAGAATCATAGCTTTTGAAATGGGTTTTTGCTTATTATTTTATGTAAATTACAAAACTAGGGTTTTAAGACATCTTTAACTTATAACTTTCATTTAAATTGATGAAATGACTTAGTTTCTTTTAGATTATCTTTATAACATCTTATTAATAGTATAACAACTCTAAGAAAGTATTATAACAAGATCAAAGCTTAGTTAACAAAATGATTACCTAGGATGCTCCAAAATGGCTCCTAATGGCTTCTTATGAGCACATCTTGCTATCAAAACTTCAAGAGCTTGAATGACTAGCTTCTAGACCTGGTTTCTGGTCTTGGGATATGTCCTAGGACGTATATATAAGTGGAAATCAGAATGGGTATGGAGGTTAAGAGAAAACGGGGTGCAAGTTTCTATGTGTGCATTTCGCCTCTATTTATAGTTTTTCCAAGCCTTAGGCTCCAATTTCTGGATATGAACGTTTATTATGGATAAAATAATGACTAAGGGTGCCTAGGGAAAGTTTATGCACGTTTGTAGGGGCTAGATTCATGTCAATCTTGGTTTTGTGGCTACAAACACCTCACGGCAACATATAGATAGGATCAATGATGTGTAGCAACCAAGTAGCTTACCCACCTACTTAAACACAGCCTAAAATATCCTAGGATACTTAAAATATCTGATTTCAAACATGGAATGGGAGGGAAAGAGTTTAAAATGAGTTTTGGACGGAAAATACAAAACCGAGTTTCAAAACTAGGGCTTGTAACTTATAGTTTGTGTTTTTGGTGATTAAGGGCTTATGAATGTTATTAGTGATGTATTATGGTTTATGTAGGGTATATACATTGTAATTAAGAATTTTTGGTCTTTGGTTTGAAGTTTAACAAAGGTATAATGGAAATGGGAAGAAAACTTAGGTAGGTTAGGGTTTCTAATGATTTATGGTTAAGTCTTAGTATTATCCTTCAATAATCCACTGATGTAAACTCATTTTATACATCCTACATTTTCCTCAATTTGTTCATGAAGTCCCTACATTGGATTTATTAAGTTATTCTAAGTAAACATGTAAAAAGGGTGAAAATATCCATTTTGACCTAATGTACAAGCCATGCATTGAAATCTTGTAGCTTATGCATTAGGGTACTTTTACATTATATTAATATAATCTTATAGCCTTAATGAAGTCCTATAAATATTTATAGACTTGTCCAAAAAGAACTAGGTAATGATTCCATGTAGATTTCTTAATATAAGGGTTTTTAGGTCATTAATCCTAATGACTTTCTATCTTGGGTAATTAGGGTACCTTTATAAACACTTATTCTAGGGCTTATATAGTATGTTTATGACTTCTAGGGATTCTACATTTTTATTTTATGGGTTTATATAGGTTGATCATATTCTATGGACAATGATAGGAGCTTAAGATCCTATGCTTTGATAACTTGTACTTTATGCTTTACCAACTTGTAACTTGACTTGAAATGAATGTATAATCTTAATATGATATGTACTTGAGTTTTATAATCTGTGGCAAAAGATTAGACTCTAATTCAATGTATAATGGATTTTATATGCTAATCTTGGTTACTAGGTCTTAACTTGTAATTAGCCTTGGATTAGTGAATATTGGTAATCTGGGATCAATTAACTTTCTTTTATTTGATAGATTGTAATTAGTACATTGTTTTTGATAATATTACATAGATTTTATGTAGTTACATTGCTTGTAATATTGTTTATCAAGGGTTTCTAGGTGATGATCTAGACTATTATGTATAATTACTTGTACTTAGCTTTGTATGGTTTGTCCTTGCCATTCTTAGGTATTATTATGTCTTCAAAGTATAGTTTACAACTTGTTTATAATCCTTAATGACTTATTCGTATGTGGTTTCCATTCATTGCTTACCATTCTTGAGTTAACAACTCATTTCATAGGGATTCTAGGGTTTCTAAGGGTATTTAGGGCATCATGGTTATATTTGAGATGTTCTTATTAATATTGAACTTATTAGATCACTTTTAGATCTTAGAATTGATATATACATTGTATTGACAACATGTAGGAATATGTTGTAATGGCAGTTGAGGTTGTGAGAAGCAGTTCATCTTACCAAGTAAGGCATAAAAGCAAAAATTTCTAGTCAATTTTTCATATTGAGACAATCATAGCTTATAACATAGATGTGAATTTTGAGGATTGTCACAACCGAGTTAGCATAGTACCGGGTTAGGTAACCGGGATAGGAGAACCGAGATAGCAATGTATCGAGATAGCTTTAACCGTATTAGAGATACCGGGTTAGAGGTACCGGGATAGGAGTACCGAGTTACAGTACTAGGATAGGAATACCGATTTATAGTACCGGGTTAAAAATACTAGATTAGCCAATACCGAGTTAGGAGTACCGGATTAAAGGATACCAAGTTAGCCAATTACCGAAATAGAATTCTGCCAATTTTTTGTGTGACATACTGCTTATTGAAACTGTAGGTTCTTGGGTGTTTGTTTACATTGGCGTATCGCATTAATTGCTGGAATTACAGCTGTTGATGCAAAAGTTGGACGGACCGTGCTTGACCCAAATTAGGCTTAATTCGGGGTCTTGTGGACTCTGGCTCTTGCACCATGTGAATCTTGTTTGAAGACCTTGCACGCTAAATAATAGACACCGTTAGGCTTACTGTGGGTGCGTGTCCCACGATTAGACTTCGGCATGTGAGTTAGTAACCGGTTTGAGTATATGTGAGGGTTTTTAGAGTATTGTGTATCGTACCTTTGTGGAACCTCAGGGGTTCCTTTTATACCCGAGAGAGTCCTAGCTGGGCTCTCCTACTCTTGCGGCCTAAGGAAGAGATAATGACCTAAATTAGTTTTGATCCTTATCAGGTAACTAAGGTAAGTGTATATCTTTTTCCCTTAGGCGAATATAATCATAAGATAGATTATATTCTGTTTTATCCTGTCACGATGCGATAAGGACACGGTTAAATAATAAACCGTTGTACGACAACGGCTTACCGAGCCTCCTGGGCCTTGCGCGCGCTGTGAAGTAATGATCCATACTCAATGGATACGGGTAGTACCCGTGGGTCGTGGTATCCAGTCCCGAATACGTCATCATGTCTCGCCGGTCTAGTGGTCTAATACAAGGGTTTTCCAAGTATCAAAGTTCGTTATTCCAAATCTCTTCGAATTGATTATTGGTAGAAAGTGTGACTCAATTGTTCTTGGTGGAATAATAAATGGTTTGGTTGATTATCTAGTTTAAACTAATAGCAAATATGAAAATGTCGTTGAGTAAAGTAAAAGCTTTAAAGATTAAACTAAAATGACGAGTTAAATATAAATGCTTGAAAACTTAAAGACAAGATTAGAAAAATACTTGAAAACTTAATGAAACTAACACTTGAAAACTTTGCAAAAACAAGAAATGAAGTCCGTCGGAATCCCCGGTCGGAATCCCGTCGGAATGCCAAATCGGAATATGCTGATCGGAATGTGTAACAGGAAGCGATCGTAATATACCCTAATCGGAACTGCAATCGGAATATTAATGGAAACTTGTTGTCGGAATGTGTCAAAACCACCCCAATCGGAATATCAATAATAACACCCCAGATCGGAATATCAATAAGTCCTTCAGTCGTAATGATAGTGCAATCGAATCCTGTCGGAATGTTGTAGAAATGTCCCAATCGGAATGTTTAAGTACCTATTCTGATCCAATGATCGGAATATAACTGATGCAATCGGAATATGAAACACTAATCCGATCAGGTTGATCGGAATGAGGGGGCTAATCGGAATGCTTCAATCGGAAAAGGGTTTATCCTTTTCCGATTACTTTGTGATTCGAAAATAAGCTAGTGATAAGCTATATTGATAAGCTAACACCAAAACTTAACCGAATCAGTAATGAAACAAACTAAATAAGCACGAATAACAACTTATCCAATCTTAAAACTAGCAATCTTTTAAATCAAACCATAAAAAATGAAACTTTTTAAGAAAACTTTTAAAAAGTAAATAAGCTAAACACAAATTAAGCCAATAAGCATGATAAGCTCAAAGCTTAATCCATATTAAAACTTATAGATGAATAAAAAGATGAACTTTTTAATCATATAAGCATAAAGATGATATAAAATCAAAGATTATAACGAATCAAGATCAAAATAAAGAAAGGTAGAAGAAGATTAAAGATAAAAGAAACTTAACTTTTGATTAATAAAACTCAAATACAAAAAGCTTAATCTTGAAAGATTAAAAGAAGGGAAAGATGAAAACTTAGTGAGAGAAAGTTTGGAACTTTCTCTCTCTAAAAACTAGAAAGGAAAAATGAATAATGAAAACTAGCTAACTAAAAACTAACCAACCCTCCTAAATGTGTTTAGGAGGGTATTTATAGGAAAATGGGGAGTGCATGTGTGGAGTGCTTCCTTCTTTCTTTTCTTCTCGACTCGATTTAATTCTTTGACTTTTCTCGACGTCGTTTCGAGATTTGAACTTGTCTTAATAATTTTCTTCTTTAATTTAGACTTGAGTTCTTCGACTTCATTAAACTTCTGTCTTTAGACTTTTTCTTCGATAAATCTTCAGAATAGGTCTTGGACATCCGTTCTTTAAGCACTCCTGATCTTTTGACTTCGTCTTTTCTCGTTTTCTTCGATAAAAGCCCGTGAAAGCCCGTGTTTTCTTCCTTTTTCATCTTTTGGTCCTAAAACACAATAAAAACACAAACCACGCATAATTCTGACTTTTACGACATAAAATACACGTTTTGGTCATGTAATTATTGAAAATAAGTGGTAAAAGGATAAGTGTTTTCACACTTATTAAATCCCTACACTTGACCATTGCAATGCCCTCATGCAATGCATTAATTTTAAAGCACGGTTTACATTTTCCATCATAAATAACCCACCTTGGCCTTTATTAAATACTAAACATAAAAAGATAGAAACAAGTAAAGAAATCAAAGACTTACATTGGGTTTTGGCTGCCATGAACGTTTATCATCCTCAAGTTTCACGTTCCCCATACCAAGCTTAAAAACGAGATCATTGTTATTATAAGTTAGCAAACTAACACGAATTCATGTGGGCCAATTATTTACTTAGACTCCCTTATTCCTAGGTGTATCTCTTATTTTTATTTTTGTCTTGAATGATCACGAGGATTCATTGTTTGACTTATTTCGATAGTTATTTAGGCCGAAAATAAAATGGGACGATTTAATCAATAGTTAGCTAAAGTACAAAATCTTTTAAAACTGCTTCTCGGGACCTCATAAAGTTCATATCTTGGCAAAACTCGCTTCACGATTTGAGACCTTTCTCGGACCGATATTTGGCAGCGACTTCATACTTCGAATCTTTGAGAGACGTTCTTGAAATTATGGTCTTCTCTTCATAATAGGAATTTCTTCACTTGAAGTTTTGAGAGATTCTTCATATTTGGACCACGACTTCTTCATTTTTCTCCAATCTTTATTTTGGACTTTGATATAAAAGGATCCGCCTCCTTTGTTGGGAATAAATTAAGGCCAGATCACTTGAACGCTGACAAGAACAACTTAAGCGTTGACAAGAACAAATTGAGCGCTGACAGCTCAAGCGTTGACAAGTTAAAGTCAAGCGTTGATAGATTGAAGACAAGCACTGATGGAAGATATAAGCTACACGTTTATTATGTTCTAGAATACTTCTAGTAAGGATAGAAACGACAATGTATTTTCTATGTTTATCTTTACCTAGAATAGTTGATACGTAGCTTATTGTACAAGGCTTCTTAGTCTATAAAAGAAGGCCTTTAGGTTAATGTTTAGTATCAAGTTTTATATAAGTTTTCATTCGTAAACATCTTTCATTGTAAGCAAGTTCGACATTCATAATCAAAGTGAAAGTTTTGTTTACATCTTGTGTTCTTGTTTAAGTATTAAATTCCGCATAATACTTAGATTCACAAAGCATATAACAAAGGTTTCTCTACATGTTATACTTGATCTAATCTCGTATATACAAAGCTAATCGATCTAAGTTTGGGATCAACAAGTGGTATCAGAGCTTGTTGAGGAACTTTTGATCTTTGAAGAACACCAGAACGATATACGAAAACCAAAACCCTAATCTTCTCAAAACCCTAAAAACATCATGTCTGAAGCGATAACCTCCTCCTCCTCACCCTTACCAAACATCAAGATTCCCATGCTTGATGCAACCAACTTTGACTTATGGAGGTTCAACTTTGAACAATATCTGGGGATCTTTGACTACACACTCTGGGAGATTATTGAATATGGTAACTCATTCAATAAGGCTCAAAAGATTCAGGATGCCATTACAGCAAGATCAGCTGTTGAAGGATGTCCTGATGAAGATAAGAAAGAAAAACCTGGAGATGGTAGAGCTGTAAGTGCTGAAGATATTGCAAAGAAAAGGGTTGACATGAAAGCCCTAAATATTCTGAAAGTCTCTTTGGGACAAGAAAATCAGCACAAATATAGAGGCTATGAATCTGCTAAGGATCTTTGGGAAGCAATTGAAGTTGCATATGGTGGTAATGCAGACACTAAGGAAGAAAAGAAAAAGCAACTTCTGCATGATTATGCTGTCTTCAAAGCTCAGCCCAATGAGAAACTGAGTAGTGTGAGAAGCAGATTGCTTGACATCACAAGCAAGTTGTCCTTCATGGGGACACAAGTTGGTGATGTTGACACCAATGCTACTTTTCTGAAAAGTCTTGGTGAGGCATGGAAGATTGAGGCAAGATCTATTCTTGCCAATAATACTTACAAGAGCTCCTCGTTTGATGACATCTACAACAAACTAAGACTGTTGGAAGATGAAACTCTTTCAGCACATGGAAGCAAAGCTAGCACCAGCAACATGGCCTTCTTCTCTCATAGTGAAGGTCAATTCAATCAGAAGGACTCTTTTATGCATCCAGTTACTGGATCATCATTTGTCAGCGCTGGAACAAGTCCTGTCAACGTCTCCTTTTCAGACGCTGACACATTCATGAATGACTGCCCAAGAGTTAAACCTGCTGGTTTGGATTTGGATACTGTGTGTGCTTACATTGCTTCTTTGCCCAATGGTTCAGTGATTACATATGAGGACCTTGAGCAGATAAGTGATGAACACTTGGAAGAGATGGACATCAAGTGGAACATGGCTCTTGCTAGTATAAGAGCAAATAGGTGGAATAGAAGGTTCAAGAAGAAGATGACCTTCAATGCTAAAGACACTGCTGGATTTGATAAATCCAAAGTTGAGTGCTACAACTGTCATCGCATGGGGCACTTCATGAGGGAATGCAGATCTCCTAGAAGATCTGATGCTGGTAAACCCTCAAGTCAGGTTGTTAAAGCTCAAGACTCCAAAGCCATGGTTGCAGTTCAAGGAATTGATGGTACTGGATGGGATTGGAGCTATCTGGCTAAGGATGCTGAAGAGGACAAAGCCTTGATTGCTGATATTGAAGAAGAGCATGTTGAATATGCTCTCATGGCACACTCCTCCTCTTCATCTGATAATGAGGTATATGATGATGCTTTTTGTAGCAAAGGTTGTAGGTTAAACACTGACAGACTTAACAAAGAGGTGTTAAAACTAAAAGAGGATATGAGCACTGAAAGGTGTAAATTATCAAATTACCAACTAGCTCTTACTGAAACTGAGAAAACCGTTTCTGAATACAAGAAAATGGAATTTGATTTAAAAGATAAGATAAATATCTTAAAACATGAGCTAGAGGGTAGTATGGATATTAGAAATATCATGTCAAAGGTCAATAAAGACCTACAGGCTAAGTTAGATGAGGCCATTAAGAATAAAGATAATGTTGACCTCAAGATTCAAAGATTTGATAGAGCCACCCAAGCCCTGGGAGATTGTGTAGCTAAACAAAGGGATCCTAAGGACATGACTGGGATTGGAATGAATGATTACTCTCTGGTTCCACCACCAGCTGGTGACTTCTATGGTGTCCTTAGAAAGGATTTAGCTTGGACTGGTATTCCAGAGTGCCAAGAAGAGGAATTCATTCCTCCACCAAGAGTTGTCACTCCAGTAGAAGAGTATCAACAAAAACTAACTGACCTAAATGAGTGGAAGAAAGCTAACCCTACTTTATTTGTTAAGGGAGGTTTGCTATGTGAAAGTCCCAATGAATCACCACCCATTAAGGTTACTCACCCAGTTACTGGTAAAGCTGTTGACCTAGGCTCAAACACTGTTAGAAGACCTACCATTAAATATGCAGAGATGTATAGAAATAATAGGTCACCCAAGAGCCAAGTTAACAATCATGGAACAGGTTTCTTTGCTTCTAGACCTAAGAGTGTGTCTAAGAAAGCCTGTTATACGTGTGGTAGCTTTTCACATTTGGCATACAAGTGTGTCAACGCTCCCAAAGCCAGCGCTGATAGGAACAATTTCAGCGCTGATAGGAAGAAAGTCAACGTTGTTAGGAAGTCAAACGTTGTTAGACCCAAACCTTGTGTGCAGCAAAGTCCACAAGTGATTAGACCTGCCCCATTCTTCTCTAGAAGGTCTAACACTCATGGACAAAGACCTTTTCAAAAGACAAACACCTGGTCAAATAGACAATGGGTTCCTGTAGCAAACCCTAGGTTCAACGCTGACAAGGGAAATTTCAGCGTTGACAGGACAAAATCCAACGCTGACAGAAACGTGACCAGACCTAAGTATTTGCAGCCACAAGGTAAGGGGTCTAAAGCTTCTTCAAGCTTAACATGGAGACCCAAGAAAGATCAAAACCCTAATAATAATGGAATTTCAATGACTTGCAAAAGGTTTAATTACATTTCAAAAGTCATTACAAAACCAATTGGGGTTAACTGGGTTTTTCATCCTAAAAGGGATGAGAATGGGGTTGTTGTGAGAACTAAGTCTGTTCTTATTGAACAACCAGATGAATCCAAGTCTTCTGAGACTTGGGTTCCCAAAGAAAACTAATTTGTTTTCTTTATGTGCAGGGCATTCAAAAGCAGATCAATGATTATGGATATTGGGATAGTGGATGCTCAAGGCACATGACAGGAAAGGAAGACTATCTGACAAACTTCTCTCCTATTAAAGATGGTGATAAGGTATACTTTGGAGGGGGCTACGGCACCATCACAGGCAAAGGAACCCTTCTCACCAATAATCTACATTTTGAAAACGTCTTCCTGGTAAAAGAACTGGATTATAATCTGTTTAGTGTATCACAAGTGTGTGATAACAAAAATAAGGTTCTTTTCACTGATACTGAGTGTTTGGTGTTAAGCAAGGATTTTAAGATCCCTAATGAGAAGTATATTGAGTATAGAACACCTAGGCATAAGGACATATACAATGTGAATTTAAATGGGATTAAAGTGAATGCAAATATGTCTTGTTTTTATGCTAAGGCCTCAGTAGATGAAAGTAATTTGTGGCACAGGAGACTAGGGCACATAAATTTTAAAAATATAAATAGACTTGTGAGGCTTGGTTTAGTTGATGGTTTGCCTGAGAAGGCCTTCCACAATGACCACTCTTGTGTTGCATGTCTTAAAGGCAAGCATCACAAGGTCTCATTCAAGTCCAAGCAGGTGCATACTAGTTCCAGACCTCTTCATATGCTTCACATGGACCTCTTTGGTCCAACTAATATAGAAAGTTTGAATGGCAAGTCATATTGTTTTGTTGTCACTGATGACTTTTCTAGGTTTACTTGGACATTCTTTTTAGCTATGAAGAGTGACACAGCTGATGTTCTTATTGAATTTATCACTCAAATTGAGAAAAGGTCTGGCAATGAGGTTAAGATGCTTAGGAGTGATAATGGTGGAGAATTTAGGAACAAGAAGCTAGATGATTTTTGTGCCAGGAAGGGAATTACTAGGCAGTTTAGTATTGCTAGAACCCCACAACAAAATGGGGTTGCTGAAAGGAAAAATAGAACCCTAATTGAAGCAGCTAGAACAATGTTGGCTGATGCTCACTTTCCCATAGCCTTTTGGGCTGAGGCTGTTAATACAGCATGCTATGTGCAAAATAGAGCATTGGTTAACAAAATTCAGAACAAAACACCTTATGAGTTACTTTGGGGAAGAAAACCTAATATTGGTTTTCTCAAACCTTTTGGATGTCATGTAGTAGTCTTAGACACTAGTGATGCCTTAGGGAAATTTAGTGCAAAAGGTGATGAAGGTTACTTCATGGGGTATTCAGTCCAGAGCAAGGGTTATAGGGTTTATCTTAAGGAGGACAAACGTATTGTTAAGAGAGTACATGTTAGGTTCTTAGAGAATAAACCTAGTGATCCTGAAAGTGGTCCTAATTGGTTGTTTGATTTGGAACCCTTATCTAGAACTTTAAATTATATGCATGTCACTAATACAGACATTGTGAAGGTAACTTCAAATGTTGTGGAGGAACAAAGTGTTGATGTTTCAGGTACACAGGTTGATGAGAGGGTTGGATCACAAGCAGAAAAGGCATCTCCTACATTTGAATATGTTACAATTCCCATTTGGACTGATGCTTTTGCTGCTGCTGCTACTGGACAAGATAATGGTGGTTTCCGAATACCACCAAATACAAACATGCATGGTTCTTCAGGCGCTGACAAAGGCAAATCCAGCGCTGACAAGACCAATTTAGACGTTGACAACAACATTTCAGGCGTTGTCAGCCCTGACGCTGACAACCAAGATTCAAACGTTGACAACACTTATGGGCATCTTTTCTCTTCCAGTTTTGAACAAGGTGGACCTTCCAATATTCATGAAGAGATTCCTGTTGCTCAAAGAGAGTCTGATGAAGAAAATATTGGCAACATGGAGCGTGAAGTTGAGGACACCAGACTTTTTGAAGGAGGAGTTCTCACTTCCACAATGAAGAATCACCCCCCATCTCAGATCATTGGTGATGTTATGACTCCAGTTCAGACAAGAAGATCTCATCAAGGACTTGGTGGATTTATTGCCAATATACACAAGAAGGTTGATACCCCTCTTGTGCAAGCATGTTTGTTTGCATGTTTTCTGTCACAAGAAGAACCCAAGAAGATATTTGATGCTCTCAAAGAACCAAGTTGGGTGGAAGCAATGCAGGATGAGCTTCACCAATTTGCTATTCAGGATGTTTGGGAGCTGGTTGATTGTCCTAGATATGTCAGACCTATAGGGACAAGATGGGTTCTCAGGAACAAAAGAGATGAAAGAGGAATTGTGGTCAGAAACAAGGCAAGGTTAGTGGCTCAAGGTTATACACAAGAGGAGGGGATAGATTATGAAGAAGTCTTTGCACCAGTTGCAAGGATTGAAGCTATTAGGATTTTTCTAGCCTATGCATCTTGCATGGGCTTCACAGTCTATCAAATGGATGTGAAGAGTGCATTCTTGTATGGCACCATTGTTGAGGAAGTTTATGTCATGCAACCTCCTAGTTTTGAGGATCCAGAGCATCCAGATAAAGTGTATAGAGTCAAAAAGGCTATGTATGGCCTTCATCAAGCCCCTAGAGCATGGTATGGTACTTTGTCCACTTATTTGGTGGACAATGGATTCAAGAGGGGCACCATAGATCAGACACTATTTACAAAGAAGAAAGGCAAAGATGTGTTGCTTGTGCAGGTCTATGTTGATGATATCATTTTTGGGTCTACTGATCCAAAGATGAGTGAGGATTTCTCCAAGCTTATGACAGACAAATTCAAGATGAGTGCTATGGGGGAGATGAACTTCTTTCTTGGTTTACAAGTTCAGCAGAAAGAAGATGGTATCTTCATCTCCCAGGACAAATATGTTGCTGAAATCTTCAAGAAGTTTGGCTTTTCTCCACATGAAAATAGGGCTTCTACTCCTATGGATAGAGAACACCCTTGGGGAAAGATTGGAGATGGGAAAGATGTTGATGTCAGGCATTATAGATCCATGATTGGATCCTAGATGTATCTTACTACTTCCAGACCTGATATCATGTTTGCTGTATGTGCTTGTGCACGTCATCAAGTGACTCCCAAAGAATGTAACCTTTATGATGTGAAGAGGATCTTTAGGTACCTAAGATGTTTCCCTAATCTTGGTTGGTGGTACCCAAAGGATTCACCATTGGAGCTGATTGCATATTCAGATAGTGATTATGGAGGTGACAAGTTTGATAGGAAATCCACAACTGGTGGATGTCAGTTTCTTGGGAGCAGATTAATATCTTGGCAATGCAAGAAACAAACAGTGTTGGCTAACTCTACAACTGAAGCAGAGTATGTGGCTGCAACAACATGTTGTGGTCAAGTGTTGTGGATTCAGAACCAGCTGTTGGATTATGGGTATAATTTCATGCATACTAAGATATTTGTTGACAATAATAGTACTTTATGCATCATTAAGAATCCTGTACATCATTCTAAAACTAAACACATAGAAATTAGACACCATTTTATAAGAGATTGCTTTGAGAAAGGTTTAATACAATCAGATAGGGTTGACACTGAGGAAAATGTGTCAGATTTATTAACTAAACCTTTTGATACTGGAAGATTTCAATACTTGGTAACAAGTATTGGAATGGTTAATCTCACTTAAATATGTGTTTTGGATTCTTTTTGTAAAAGTATGTACAGGATGATGCATTATTATTATTGGTCTTATTGATGATTTAGATTTTCCACTATCTTTTTCTAACACTGACAAAGGTTGTTTGAACACTGATAAGTGTTTTTGCAACGTTGTCAGCAATATAATTGTCTAACGCTGACAAAGCTTCCTTCAACGTTGTTATGTGTTATCAGGGCGTTGTTAGCAACAATGTTAGTTTTGTGGTTTTCAATCTAAATGTGCAGATGGTGTTAGCAGTATACCATTGGATACAGAGTTGCTTATGGATCAAAGGAGAAGCATTTGGACAAGTTTTTATTTATGGATGATGGTTGGAATGTTTCATTCCTATCTTGACATAAATTTTTTATGTTCATGCATGTTTTTAGCAAACTCTTTGTATCTTTGTTTAAGGGGAGGTTTTAGGAACCTTTAGGATTTTTGGGTATCCATATGATACTCTTATCACAATTCTAGATTGTGTCCACAGGTGAGTATGGGTTAGTTTTACTAAACTATGAGGCACTGTAGCATGCATAGTATATCAACTTTGCATGCTGCCAAGACATTTTTGGCCTAGAATTGGTTGTGGTCTGTTGGGAGACTTGGGAATCATTTTGATATGGGATTTACCTAGGAGTAACAAGAATTTTATAAGGTAACTTGGTTGTTAAGAATTTTGGTTAGCAAGGGACACTAGAGGACTGTTATGTCTATCTTGCTTATGCAAGTGTGCATAACTGGACAGTGCTTGCCGCCCTATAATAATTATCAGCTTTTGGTTATTTTCTCTAGGATAAATTACTTGTTAAGGTCATTTTTCACTTTTTAAAACAATTTTATTTTTGGACGCTGACAAGATTTTTCCAAGCGTTGTTGTGACCAAATTGGACGCTGACATGGCTTTAGGCGAACATTGACAAGATTATAGCCGTTGGGCGTTGATGGGTTATATTTGACCGTTGACAATCAATGGGACCTACCCAGTTGTTACTTTTTGACATATTTTCAAGCCATAATTTTAGGAGTTGTTACTTTCATTAAATGCATGAGATAACTTATAACTTTTTCAATATTTTCATGATTAGTTTTTGAAAATCTTTGCCTATTTTTGGGCCAATCACATGCATTCTTTATCTCCTATAAATTTGGCTCCTATTTTTAAACAGGGTATCTATAATTCTTGTCTAACACTTTTCTCTTATCAACCTTCATCTTCTACACTTCAAATTAACAGCTTTCATCAATGGCACCAAGATTTAACTCAGCAGAATTGGATTTGGGGTTCAAGTCTCAGCACAACATGATTGCTTATCTTGTTGCTGATAATGATTTGTTTCCTCAATACACACAAATGGTGGCGTATTTGAACGCATCCCCCTTAAGGTATGCTCTTTCTCATGCACCACTCATTCCAGTCACACACATTAAACAGTTTTGGAACACTGTTAGTTCCTCAACAGTTAATGGAGTGACCACATTAACTTCTATTGTTCATGGGAGATCTTGGGTGGTTACTGAGGCCTTGGTACGCCAGGCCTTGCATCTTGATGATGCTGATGGTATAACCATTCTTCCCATAAATGAAATAGAACAAGGGCTTAGGGCTTTGGGATATCCAATTCCTGATGAAGGTACTCTTAATAAGTACCATAAGCAGGAATTTCCCCCAGCCTAGAAGTACCTCATTCACATCCTCCTTCAATGTTTGAGTCCCAAATGTACTGCACATAATGAGATTAACAGATCTATTGCTAGTGCTATTGTGTGCATTGCAACAGGGCAAAAATATAACTATTCTAAAATGATTTTTGAAGGAATGTGTAAAAACAAGGGGACAAAAATGACTTTGGCTTATCCCCGTTTTCTGCAAATGATTTTTGATGATCAAAGATATTGTTCAAGGGATCACAATGATTTTTATAAAATCCCTGAACAAAAGAAAGCTATTTTTGCAAAGATGGATTCACCACCTCATAGAGACTTACCTTTAACCCCAGCCATGCTTGCTGTTATTGCAGCAGCACAACCCCAACCAGACCCCCAACCTCATATTGACCCTCACCCACAACTTGAACCTATTCCTGAACCTTTACCCTCACCTGAACAAATGCAAATAGACCAAGAACCCTTTGACGCTGACACATCAAATGTTGGCGTTGATGTGCCTATTTCCAACGCTGACACCCAACCATCACAATCCCAAACACCCCTTAACCAACCCACATCTACCCGTTCTTCCACACCATCTTCCACACCACCTGAATATAGGTTGATCAAACGCCAAAGGACTACTGGAGAGTTCTCCTCTGGTGGTCCTAGCCATGAAGCAGAGAGAACCACCACCACAAGTGTGGCTGGTGACCTGGATGAGGCTGGGACTATTGGTTCTGGCTTAGAAGCTGGCCGCAGTCTCACCATAATTAAGTCCTCATCCATGCCCAATGAACCTGACTTGGGAGGTCAAATCCCCATTTTAGAAGAGGGCAGACTGGAACCAATGACTCTTTTGGAATTGACGGCTGTCTGCATTAGCTTGCAAAAGCAAAATGCAGACTTAGTACAAATTGTCAGCTCACAAGGCCTTGAACTCAAGGAATTGAGGGAGAGGATTGTTGTTTTGGAGAGTGATCATGCTAGGAGGGGTATGGAGGAGTCTTCCAAAGGGGAGGAAGATCAAAGAAATCTGAGTGATAAGAGCAGTCAAGATGGTCAATCAGTGGATGTTGCTGAAGCTCTTACTACTTTGAAGGAACAAACAGGTTTTGATACGTCCTTAATCTCTCCAACCAATCTAAATTTATCATTTACAGCAATGTTGAGAGAGGTTACACAAGGCGTTGAGGGAAAATATTTGAGCGTTGACAAGACAAATTTGGACGCTGATAGAAGTATTTTGGGCGCTGATAGAGGAAATTTGGGCGTTGACAGATCTGCATATGGAGGTGATGTATTCCAGTCATCATCTATCATCAAGGATGTTTCTACTCAGGTATTACCATCTACCTTACCAACCATTGCACCATCAGATAAGGGTAAGGGTAAGTTGGTAGAAGAAATTGTTCCAAAGAATGCAACCCAAGTTGAATTTGATAGAAGATTGGCTAAGCAATTGATGGAACAAGGTGAAAAGGAAAAGTCACCATTTGTTGTGACTTCTGAAGAAGAAAGTGATGGAGCTAGCTCAGATTCAAGTGTGATGATTATTGAACCAGAAAGACTTGAGTATGGTGATGAGCTTGCTAGGGAAAAGTTGAGAGATTTAAAGTTGCAGATTGATTTTGACATGCCAGAGGTGGTTCAGATGTACAATTCTTGGGAAAAAAGCTGTATGGATAATCCAGACTTGACCATTTCAGATCAGTGGGGATTGGAGCTTCTTCTTAGAGTTCAGAAGGATTGTAAGGTGATTTTGAAGCACAAGGAAAGCAACATTCTCTCTGAGTTGAAAAGGGATAGAAGGAAGCTCTACTTTATGTTGCTCAGATGTCATGGAGTTGGATGGACACATCAGAAGTTGAAGGCTTTGACATTTGATGAGTTGGAACATAGGGCTTATCCTATTTGGGTGAAAGTGCAGGAAGAAAACACTTTCAGACTTCTTTCAGATGAAAGAAAGGAGCAACTTGCAGAAGAGATGGAAATCAAGAAAGCTATGATAGTTCCCAGACCAGTGAAGAAGGGATTTACACTTGAGTTTCCAAAAGATATGAATCAACTATATCCAAGTGAAGCAGTTATTAGAAAGAGCCTCAAGCTCTCCCCATTAGAAGCTTCAGATATGGTGCAGGTGTTACCATTAGATTCCAGGAATCCAGTTGTGAGTTATGATGAGGATGAATGTGGATTCTGGAAGATTGGAAGATTTGGCAAGGAGGTACACACTTTTACCACTCTCATATCTTTATTTGCAAGTTGTGATAGAGAAGACTTGGTGGACCTTTGGAGGTTGCTGGAGACCAAGTATGAGGCTGAAGCACCAACTTCAGCTAATGGAATAAAACTTTGGACCACATTCAAAAGAATGTGTGGGACAAATGAGGAAGATCCTGAAATATGGAAGGATCTTGAAGATGACCTCAGTGGTCTTCAATGGAGGTTATATTCAGCTGCTGGTGTATACCATTTGAGTTCTACAAAGTTTGCTGAGTATCTACTTATAGATGCTCAGTATTTCATATCCAAGGCTGTTTTGGAAAAGATGAAGGACACCCAGTTGGAGATAGACTATACAAGTGACGTGGCAAAGAATTTGATCAGATTTATTTATTACCAATATGATAAGGTTTGTCAGACTCCTCCAAGTTCTTAATGATTATTCAGAAACTTGATCATAAGAGTGGATATCAAGTTTAGGGGAGGATTGTTGGGAATAAATTAAGGCCAGATCACTTGAACGCTGACAAGAACAACTTAAGCGTTGACAAGAACAAATTGAGCGCTGACAGCTCAAGCGTTGACAAGTTAAAGTCAAGCGTTGACAGATTGAAGACAAGCACTGATGGAAGATATAAGCTACACGTTTATTATGTTCTAGAATACTTCTAGTAAGGATAGAAACGACAATGTATTTTCTATGTTTATCTTTACCTAGAATAGTTGATACGTAGCTTATTGTACAAGGCTTCTTAGTCTATAAAAGAAGGCCTTTAGGTTAATGTTTAGTATCAAGTTTTATATAAGTTTTCATTCGTAAACATCTTTCATTGTAAGAAAGTTCGACATTCATAATCAAAGTGAAAGTTTTGTTTACATCTTGTGTTCTTGTTTAAGTATTAAATTCCGCATAATACTTAGATTCACAAAGCATATAACAAAGGTTTCTCTACATGTTATACTTGATCTAATCTCGTATATACAAAGCTAATCGATCTAAGTTTGGGATCAACATCCTTTTAGGACTTGGATCTATTTATCCTCATACCTTGTTAGGGCCTTTTTGGATAGACTTCTCCATGATCTTTTGGGGAGTTTTTGCTTTTCGTCGTGTGTCTCGATCCTTCATATTGATTTTTGATAAATGATTCTTCACATCACTTTTGGATCTTTAGCAACAAAATGTAGCCCTCATGCCTTGTTAGGGCCTTTTCGGACTCACCAATATTCGCATCCCGCTTCAATAAGTTATGCCTTGGCTATGAACTCTAATTAATACCGAGCAACTTTTAAATGATCTTGGGCTAGAAGCTAAGTAACTTTTCAAATCGTACAACCTTATTTATTGCAGATAAATTTATTAACAAGCGATGGGAGAATAGGCTCATAATTAACTCATATAAATTCACGAAAGAATACCAAACTTATAATTGACTCTATCATCTCTCGTCCTCCACAGTTTAAAATCTCAAGGAATGAGACTCGTGGATGCTTAGTCAATTAAATCAACGTTTTGGGTTTTCGAGTCATCTATAGGATCTTGCAAATTCTTAGACTTTTTCAAGTTTAGAAGTCGCATTTTAAAGTTCCTTTGATAAACAACTCTCTAGGATCAATTAAAGGAGCTTGCGAAAAGTTCTTGTTCTTAACCCATGAGAGTTAAGACTTTCACGTTTTAAAGCTCCCTATATAAAAGCCTAGCAAAACTTGACTTAAACACGTTAAGGATACTAGCTAGAGTAAACTTAGATAAGTAAACTCGGGTTGAGTCAAAATGTTCACGACTTTGAAAAATTTAAAACCACTTTATTTTAGCAAGGAAAGAAAAATAACCATAACAAAGGAAAATACAACTATACAACTAGGCCAAAATAGATTAAAATTTTTGAAAAATGTCGAAAAATCAAATTTTCCGGTTAAAATGAGGGCAAATTCAAGGAAAAGACCACTTACTTCGATAGAAGTCCCCCCAACACTTGATATAAACATTGTCCTCAATGTTTAAGCTTGTGGGAGTAAACTCCCCTACACTTAGGACATTGTGTACTTTGTTTAAATCTTGCTAAGGAAAGGACAACTAAAGTGATTTCAGTGTGAACATATAAGATATGAAATATTGAATCACGACAGTTTAGGATAGAACCGGGAAGATGGGTACACGGGATCACGGTTCGTCAAAAGTCATCGAGGTGCTCTTTGAAGCTTGAATCCCTGTAGAGAATAAGAAACAAGATAACAAACACATACGGGGCTCCCCCTACACTTATTATGAAAACGATAAAGGATAGATCACGGGTTGCCTCCTGAGAAGCGCTTGTTTTTGATAACCGAGTCACGAGCCTAACTCGACCCAAAATTAGTTCATGGGAAATGTGGTGAGGGATGGAATCATCTCATGAGAGATGTCCTCACCAAAGTACAGCTTCAAACGCTGGCCATTCACCTTGAAATTAGGCACATTTGGCGGAGAAAGCTCAATGGTGCCATATAGGAAGACTTTGGCGACGGTGAATGGACCAGACCAGCGGCTCTTCAACTTGCCCGAGAAGATCTTCAACCGAGAGTTAAAAAGTAAGACTTGATCACCAACGTGGAACTCTCGGTTCTTAATCCTTACATCGTGGATGATCTTGGTCTTCTCTTTGTAGATCAGTGAGTTCTCGTAAGATTCATTCCTCAGTTCATTTAGCTCGTTGAGTTGAATCTTGCGAAGATCACCGGCTTCGTTGATGTCAAAGTTAGCCCACTTCAAGGCCCAGTACGCCTTGTGTTCCAGCTCGATGGGGAGGTGGCATGCTTTCCCGTACACAAGACGATAAGGTGTACAACCAATCGGGGTCTTATAAGCAGTATGGAAAGCCCATAAAGCATCGTCTAACTTATCGGCCCACGCGGCACGATGCTCTCCCACAGTACGCTCCAAAATTCACTTCAATCCACGGTTGGATATCTCGGCTTGACCATTGGTTTGGGGATGATAAGCGGTGGAAAGACGGTGATTGACACCATACTTAGCCATGACTCTTGCAAATTGATCATTGCAAAAATGAGTCCCGCGGTCACTGATTATAGCACGAGGAACACCGAATCGAGCAAACAGCTGCTTCAAAAAGTTCACGACCACCCTTACATCGTTTGTTGGGAGAGCCTTAGCTTCAACCCATTTTGAAACGTAGTCAACGGTGATACTTTGATTTTCTATGGGTTCAATTTTTATCTCGATATCCTCTCGAATTGATCTCGGCTCTAAGTGGAATGATTTGTTCTTGGTTATTAAAAAGTGGTTGGTTTGTTTATCTATTTTAAACTAATGACAAGAAATTAAGTGTCGAAGAGTAAAATTAAAGACTTAAATGATTAAACTGAAAAGACGAGTTTAAAATTAGATGTTTGAAAACTTTAAAGATTATATTAGAAAAAATAAATGGACATTCAATAAAAACAAACACTTGGGAAACTTTGTTAAAAATAAGAACTTAGTAGAAAAGTACTAAAAGAAAGTAAGAACGGAACAAAGCAAAATAGCTAAGATCGGAATAGTGGAAAAACAATGCACTCAATCGGAATGTATTCCGATCTGAGTGATCGGAATGTGGCAACACCTCCTGTCGGAATGTCTCAAAATGTAATCAATCGGAATACACCAAATGGAACCAATCGGAATATGTAAACAAGTACAATCGGAAAGTGCCAAAAAGGGCAAATCGGAATAACTGAAACCCTTTTCCGATCTATGGATCGGAATAGGGGGTACCTGGTCGGAATGTAAGGTCGGAAAAGGGCTTTCCCTTTACCAAAAATGATGTAGATCCGAATTTTAAGCTAGGGAATAAGCTATAGAATAAGCCAATCACCAACAAGCTCGAATCCAATAAAATACCGATCAAATAAGCACTAAAAACAACTTTTCTAAACTCAAAATAATCAACTTTTAAATCAAATCAATAAAAAGATGAACTTTTCATAAAAAGTTTAAAAAGTAAAATAAGCTAAATCAACCAATAAGCCAAAAAGAACAAGGATCTTAAAGCTTATTAGTGTATAAACTTAAGGAACCATAAAAAGAAATCAACTTTTTAAGCATAAATCATCGATGAACAACACGGATCATACGAGATTTGTACCAAAATCAATAAAAGTAAAAGAAAGGAAGGATGAGATTAAAGATTAAAAGATAAAAACTTGAACTTGATTAATGAAAAGTAATACAAATGTTTTGATCTAGAAAGAGAAAAAGATGAAATCTAGTGAGAGAAAGTTTAGAACTTTCTCTCTCTAAAACTAAAAACTACCTAAAAGACTAAGTGTCATTTTTGTGAAGTGAAGTCCTATTTATAGGCAAGTCTTGTGGGCTTGTGAATGGGCTTGGTTTTGGGCTTCTTTTCTTCTTCCTTCTTTTAGTCTTCTCGTCTCTTTAAATAAACGTTTCCGACTTTGGATTTTGAGAAGTGTCGGTGAATAATTCCAACTCGTCTTATAATCTTTTATTTAATAGACTCGAGTTCTTCGTCATATATGAATCTTCCATCTTTGGCTCTATTCTTTGATAAATCTTCAAATAGGCACAATGACTTCAAATCTTTTGCATCTCTTGGACAATAGACTTCGTCTTGAGTCTTTTTCCTTGATAAAACACGTGCAATCCCATGTTTTCTTCATTATTCATCCGGTTGACTCTGAAAACACAATAAACACAAAAACCACACATAATTCCAAACAAATGATATTAAATACGTGTTTTGGTCTTGTTTTAGCCAGAATTAAGTGGTAAAAGGATGGGTGTTTTCACACCTATCAAATCCCCTACACTTAACCATTGCCATGCCCTCATGCAATGCTTAGTGACAAAGCACATTTACACTTTTCTCATGATCAATCAACCTTGCCCTTATTAAAATACTACTAAACAAAAATTAAAGTACTAAGAGAAATTAAAACTTTAAAGTAAACAAAAGGATAGAAAATAGCTATGTGGAAATAACTTGCAAAGAGATCGAGGACTTACATTAGGGCTTTGGTGCTGCGAAGATTTATCACCCTCAAGTTTCACGTTCCCCAAACTAAGCTTAAAAACGAGATCATTGTTATTATAAGTTAGCGATTCAAACACTCACACACATGGCTTAATTAAATGCTTAAACTCCCTTATTCCTAGGTGTATCTCTTATATTTTATTTTCGTCTTAGAATGATCATGAAGATGCATTTTTGGACTTATTTCGATAGTTTATTTAGGCTGAAAGCAAAGTAGGACGATTTGATCAATAGTTAGCTAAAGGACAAAATCTGTTAAAACTGCTTCTCGGGATATCAAAAAGTTCATATCTTGGCATAACTCGGTTCACGATTTGAGACCTTTCTCGGGCTGATATTTGGCATGTACTTCATACTTCATATCTTCGAGAGACGTTCTTGAGATAATGGTCTTCTCATCGTAATAGAGTTTCTTCACTTTGGAGACTTTTGAGGGTTACTCCAACTTTGTTGACCACGACTTCATGATTATTTCTTCAATCTCTATTTGGGATTTTGAGATAGAACGATCTGCCTCCTTTTCGGACTTGGATCTATTTATCCTCATACCTTGTTAGGGTCTTTTCGGATAGACTTCTCCATCGTCTTTATGGGAGTTGATTGCTTTTCGTCGTGAGTCTTGATCCTTCATATTGACTTTGGGAATAATGCTTTTCACATCACCTTGGATCTTTAGCAATAAAATGGAATCCTCATGCCTTGTTAGGGCCTTTTCGGAATCGCCAATCTTCGCGCCCCGCTTCATAAGTTATGCCTTGGCTATGAACTCTTATCATTACCGAGCAACTTTTAAACGATCTTGGGCTAGAAGCTAAGTAACTTTTCGAATCGTACGACCTTACTTATTGAAGATAATTTATTAGCAAGTGATGGGAGAATAGGCAAATAAATACTCCAAGTGAGCTTGTGCAAGAATACTGACTTATAATTGACTCTATCATTTCTCGTCCTCCACAATTTAAAATCTCAAGTAATGAGACTCGTGGATACTTAGCCTAATAAACCAATTAAGGTCTACATGGTTAAGGATACTAGCTAGAATAAACTTGGATAAGTATATTCGGGTTGAGTCAAAATAATCGCAACGGGCCTAATATGTCAAAGACTTCTAAACTAGCTACACCACTTTATTAATATTTTTGACTTTATTGCGGGATATATACATATGAAAGCAATGATAAAAATTTAAAAATCACGACTAAATGGCCAAAGTTAATAAAAAATTTGTAAAATGTTGAAAAATTGGATTTTTCGGTTAAATGAAGGCATTTTCATGGAAAAGTCCACTTAAAACTTCGATAGAAGTCCCCCCTACACTTAAGATAAACATTGTCCTCAATGTTTAAGCATGTGGGAAAAGTCTCCCCTACACTTAGGACATTGTGCACGTTGGTTAACTCAAGTTAAGGAAGAGACGACTAAAGTGATCAATTTCAAATGTGAGTATGAAGAAAATTAAATCATGATAGTTGAGAGATAGAACCGGATTTCGGATAACACGGGAGCACGGTTCTTCAAAGGTTCCAAGAGTGCGTTCATCCCTGTAATCACATCACCACACAAAAACAAACACCTAAATAGGTCCCCCTACACTTAGGAGGTTAAAACATAAAAGGATAGATACTCGGGCTGCCTCCCGAGGAGCGCTTGTTTTTGATAACCAAGTCACGAGCCTGAATCGACCCAAAATTAGTTCATGGGGAACGTGGTGAGGGATGGAATCACCTCCTGAGAGGTGTCCTCACCAAAGTACAGCTTCAGACGCTGGCCATTCACTTTGAAATTGGGCCCATTTGGCTGAGAAAGCTCAATGGTCCCATATGGAAAGATGTTGGCGACGGTGAATGGACCAGACCAGCGGCTCTTCAACTTGCCGGAGAAGATCTTCAACCGAGAGTTAAAAAGTAAGACTTGATCACCAACGTGGAACTCTCGGTTCTTGATTTTTGCGTCATGAAGGATCTTCGTCTTCTCTTTGTAGATCAGCGAGTTCTCATAAGCTTCATTTCTCAGTTCGTTGAGCTTGTTGAGTTGAGTCTTGCGATGATCATCGACTTTGTTTATGTCGAAGTTAGCCCACTTCAAGGCCCAGTGCGCCTTATGTTCCAGCTCGATGGGAAGGTGGCATGCTTTCCCGTACACAAGACGATACGATGTACAACCGATCGGGGTCTTATAAGCAGTACGGAAATCCCACAGAGCATCATCTAACTTATCGGCCAACGCGGTACGATGCTCTCCCACAGTACGCTCCAAAATTCGATTCAATCCACGGTTGGATATCTCGGCCTGCCCATTGGTTTGGGGATGATAGGCGGTGGAAAGACGGTGATGGACACCATACTTAGCCATGACTCTTGCAAATTGATCGTTGCAAAAATGAGTCCCGCGGTCACTGATAATAGCACGAGGAACGCCGAATCGAGCAAACAACGATTTCAAAAAGTTACAAACCACCCTTGCATCATTAGTAGGTAAAGCTTTGGCTTCAACCCACTTTGAAACGAAGTCAACGGCTACAAGGATGTATTTGTTTCCTTTAGAGGAAGGGAATGGCCCCATAAAGTCGATACCCCAAACATCAAAGATTTCACACTCTTGAATGAAATTCTGAGGCATCTCGTCTTTATGTGTGATCGTGCCTTGTTTTTGGCAAGCATCACATCGTTTAACCATCTCGTGAGCATCACGATAGATGGTGGGCCAATAAAATCCCGAATCAAACACTTTTTTGGCGGTGTAGTTGGGACCAAAGTGACCACCGGTGGGTCCTTTGTGGCAAGCATCAAGGATTTTCAAAGCTGCCGGTCCATCAACACATCGGCGAATAATCAAGCCAGCACATTGTTTGAATAGGTAAGGGTCATCCCAAAAGTAAGTCTTAATGTCGTTGAAGAACTTTTTCTTTTGTTGGGATGTTAACCCTTCCTTGAGAATTCAACCCGCTAAGTAGTTTGCAATGTCCGCAAACCACGGGGTTTCATCAGAATTCGAATTGATAGACATTAAGGTCTCCAGAGGAAAAGAATCATTGATTTCTTTGTGTGGATGTTCCCCTTGGTAAGGATCCTCAAGTCTACTGAGATGATCCGCGGCTAGGTTTTCAGCTCATTTTTTATCGCGAATTTCGATTTTAAATTCCTGGAGCAGCAAAACCCAGCGAAGAAGCCTTGGTTTGGAATCTTGCTTTGTCAACAAGTACTTCAACGCGGAATGATCGGTGTAAACGGTTGTGGTGGAAAGGACAAGATAGGGGCGAAATTTTTCAAAAGCATAGACAACAGCTAAAAGCTCTTTTTCGGTTGTCGTGTAATGCAATTGAGCCCCAGTCATTGTCTTGCTAGCGTAATGGATTGGTTGGAAGTGTTTGTTCACTCTTTGTCCCAGAACCGCTCCAATAGAAAAATCACTAGCATCGCACATCAACTCAAAGGGAAGCTCCCAATTAGGGGTAACCAAGACGGGTGCCTTAGTTAGCTTATCCTTAAGCGAGTTGAAGGCTTCAAGGCACTCTTTGGAAAAGATAAAAGGAGTATCTTTTTCCAAGAGGTGGGTCATCGGGCGAGCGATTTGAGAAAAATCTTTGATGAATCGACGGTAGAAGCCCGCATGACCCAGGAAACTTCTCACACCCTTCACGGTTGAAGGGGGAGGCAACTTAGCGATAACATCGACTTTAGCATGGTCTACTTCAAGACCGGCTTTCGAGATCTTGTGTCCCAGCACGATGCCTTCTTTTACCATAAAATGGCATTTTTCCCAATTCAGAACAAGGCGAGTGTCTTCGCACCGCTTAAGCATACGTTCCAAATTGGCAAGGCAAGAAGAGAAGGAATCCCCGAAGACCGAGAAATCATCCATGAAGACATCCATGGTTTGTTCAACCATGTCATGGAAGATAGCTAACATGCACCTTTGGAAAGTCCCGGGGGCATTACATAAGCCAAAAGGCATTCTTTTGTAAGCAAATGTGCCATAGGGACAAGTGAATGTTGTCTTCTCTTGATCTTGGGGATCGATGGGTATTTGGAAATAACCCGAGAAACCATCAAGAAAGCAGTAATATTCATTACCCGCTAAACGTTCGAGCATTTGGTCCATAAAAGGTAGAGGGAAATGATCCTTTCTCGTGGCATCATTGAGTTTGCGGTAGTCTATACAAACTCTCCACCCAGTAACGAGACGAGTGGAAATCAACTCGTTGTGTTCATTGGGAACAACGGTTACTCCGCCCTTCTTGGGCACACAATGGATTGGACTAACCCATGGTGAATCCGAAATAGGGTAAATCATACCCGCATCAAGAAGTTTGATAACCTCGGTTTTGATGACTTCATGTATTTTTGGATTCACCCTTCGTTGGCTTTGAATTTTGGGCTTAAAGTCGTCCTCCATGAGAATTTTGTGTGTGTAGAAGTGAGGATCAATTCCACGAATATCAGAAATTTTCCAAGCAATAGCCTTCTTGTGATCTTTCAACACGGTGATAAGTCGGGCTTTTTCGTCTTCCTTTAGGTCCTTAGCAATGATGACTGGCGACTTCTTTTCTTCTTCAAGGAATACATACTCGAGATGGGGCGGCAACTCCTTAAGTTCTAAATCCAGAGGATTTTCGACTGGAGGTGTATTCAAAGTCGGAGTATCGATAGCAATGACCGTGGGAGATGGAGGCGAAGGATTGTCTTCGTTGAGAAGATTGTCAAAGAAATTCATGTCTTCATCCCCATCGGTGGGAGAATCATCATTAGCTAAATTCACATCTCCCATGGTGTCTCCAAGATTGTTCCAAAACAAATCACTATCTCCAAATAGAGACAATGATGAATCGATAGAGGCAACGGTTTCAACATTGGGAAGAGAAGTAGGAATACTTTTGCAAGCATTTTGGAAGTGTTCTTCACAAGCCTCATCAAGAACGTCAATACAATTAACACTCTCGTTTGAATAAGGTTGTTTAGACAACTTTCCCATGTTGAAGACGATTTTATCGTCACCCACTCTCATGATAAGCTCACCGGCTTCAACATCGATAAGAGTGCGACCGGTTCTCAGGAATGGACGACCCACGATCAAGGGAACACGAGGGTCCATCTCGTAGTCGACGACGACGAAATCAGCAGGAAAAGTGAATTTGTCGACTCCTACAAAGACGTCTTCGGCTATCCCCACTGGATAAGCAACCGTACGGTTAGCTAATTCCAAAGTCATTTTGGTGGGGACTAGCTCAGGGAGAGATAATTGCTTCCAAACACTTAGAGGCATTAGATTGATACTGGCACCTAGATCGGCTAGGGCCATGCAATTCTCTACTCCCGGGAAATTGCAAGGGATTAAGAAACGACCCGGATCACCAAGCTTGGTTGGCAATTTCCTTAAGAGCACTGCAGAGCAATTCTCATTAAGTTGGGTGTTGGCAATATCAAGAAGTTTTTCCTTGTCGCTCAGAAGATCTTTAAACATTTTCGCGTACTTAGGCATGTGAGCGAGAGCCTCAGCGAAGGAGATGTTAAAACTCAATTGTTTGAACATCTTAAGAAAGTTTGAAACCTGAATATTGTCCTTGCTTTTGAGCTTCTCTTTCCTCAACCTAGATGGATAAGGTATATTGGAAGAAGAGGAAGGCTTTGGAAGAATAGGATCACTCACATCCTTGGGTGGAGGAGGGGTAGAAGTAGGAGGTGGGGAAATTGGGGATGGAGAAGGATGAGGAATAGGAGCAGGTGACTCGTTCTCCTTAGTCACAATCACCGGTGGAGGTATAGGAAGCTCGGGTTCCTTGGTACCTTTGCCACTACGAGTGGTGATTGCTTTCATCTCCCCTCTTGGATTCGCAACGGTGTTACTCGGAAGAGTACCCGAAGGGTTGATTACCGTGGAAGAAACTAGCCATCATGTTTCTTAAGTCATTCGTTTGACTATCCATAGTGTTTTTCATATCAGCTCTCAGATCATTCCCTTGTTTCATCAGGTCCGCTTTCAAGTTGCGCACTTCCTGTTGGAGATTATCCACGATCACATCGTTAGTCCTCATGTAGGTTCCAATGTCTTGATGTGATGCGGGGGTTTGGTTGGAAGGAGCAGTGTATGCGAGTGGTTGATAAGCAGGTTGCTGGTAAACTTGGTTGTTTCGTTGAGGAGGTTGTTGCTGCTTGTGAGGTGGGATGTATGGTGTACGAGGTTGTTGTTGTTGTTGAGGAGGGCGGTTTAGGTTTTGTTGTTGGTTTGGGTTGTTTGGGGGAAAACCGGGTGGTGAGAGGTAGTTGTTGGAGCGGTAGCTGAGCAAATTACGGTCACCTTGAGATTTAGCTTGATAAGCAGGTTGAGGATAGGTGCCATATGCCGCATTCACATTTTCAGCAGGGTAGTCTTGGTTGGCGGTACAAGTGGTGTAAGAGTGAGGACCACCACATATCTCAAAAGGTTGGCTGACAGCATTAACTTGAGCGTTTTTAGTGTTCTTGCTGTTGTTGTTGCTGACGGTGTGGGTAACAAGCGATTCAAGAAGCGTAGTGATTTTGTCCAGTCGCTTGTCGCTGTCATTAGTGCTAGCACTAGCGACATTGGTCCGAACACTCTTGGTTTGCACACGAGACTTGTTCTCAATGATATCCCAAGCAGCATTGGAAGTCTTAGCCAAAAGATTACCCCCCGAGGCACTGTTTAGTGAATCTTGGTCACTCATGTTTAAACCATTGTAAAAAGTATTAATTTGATGTACTTTGGTAAAACCATGTTGTGGACATTTTCTTAAAAGATCTTTAAAACGATCCCAAGATTTACTGAACGACTCATCGTACTTTTGTTCAAAATTTATGATTTCATTCCGCAAAGCGGTAGTACGAGAGGGTGGGAAAAAGTAATTGATAAACTTGGTTTCCAAATCCGTCCACGAGAGAATACTCTGTGGCGGTTCCTTAGCAAGCCAATGCCGGGCTTGTCCCTCTAAAGAAAAGGGAAAAAGTTGTAACCTGATAACCTCTTGTGGAACACCATTAAATTTGACCGTGTTGGTTAGTTGCAAGAATCTCTTGATATGGTCATGTGGATCATCAATGGTACGCCCCAAGAATGGTTGAGCAGAGACCATCTGGATAAAGCCTGATTTTAGCTCAAAGTTGTTGGCAGCAATTGGCGGTATGACAATTGGATCAGTGTTGCCATCTACATGAGCTTGTAGCAGTTCAATCATCGGGCGATTATCCGGTAGAGGCTCATTGTTGTTGTTATTATTCATGTTGTTGAAAGGTGGGTTGTTGTTGTTATTATTATTGTTTGGAGGTGGTATGTTGTTGTTGTTTTGTACACCGGCCATGTCTAAGTTATCGAGAGGCTCGGGCTCTTGATAAGACGTGGATCGAGTACGCATATACCTGCAAAAGAACGAACAAAGAAAAGCAAAGCAAAAATATTTTTGGTTTTTATGTTTTTTAATTTTTTTTGTATTTTTGAAAATTTTATATTTTTTAGGATTTTTTTGAAAATTTTTATGAAAAATTAACGTTCACGGGGAACGGATCCCAAAATCCAAGTTCTCACAAAAAAACTTTTGATCTTAACGAGAAGAGCCGGCAGCGGCGCCATTTGATACTTTGATTTTCTATGGGTTCAATTTTTATCTCGATATCCTCTCGAATTGATCTCGGCTCTAAGTGGAATGATTTGTTCTTGGTTATTAAAAAGTGGTTGGTTTGTTTATCTATTTTAAACTAATGACAAGAAATTAAGTGTCGAAGAGTAAAATTAAAGACTTAAATGATTAAAGTGAAAATACGAGTTTAAAATTAGATGTTTGAAAACTTTAAAGATTATATTAGAAAAAATAAATGGACATTCAATAAAAACAAACACTTGGAAAACTTTGTTAAAAATAAGAACTTAGTAGAAAAGTACTAAAAGAAAGTAAGAACGGAACAAACCAAAATAGCTAAGATCGGAATAGTGGAAAAACAATGCACTCAATCGGAATGTATTCCGATCTGAGTGATCGGAATGTGGCAACACCTCCTGTCGGAATGTCTCAAAATGTAATCAATCAGAATACAGCAAATGGAACCAATCGGAATATGTAAACAAGTACAATCGGAAAGTGCCAAAAAGGGCAAATCGGAATAACTGAAACCCTTTTCCGATCTATGGATCGGAATAGGGGGTACCTGGTCGGAATGTAAGGTCGGAAAAGGGCTTTCCCTTTTCCGAAAATGATGTAGATCCGAATTTTAAGCTAGGGAATAAGCTATAGAATAAGCCAATCACCAACAAGCTCGAATCCAATAAAATACTGATCAAATAAGCACTAAAAACAACTTTTCTAAACTTAAAATAATCAACTTTTAAATCAAATCAATAAAAAGATGAACTTTTCATAAAAACTTTAAAAAGTAAAATAAGCTAAATCAACCAATAAGCCAAAAAGAACAAGGATCTTAAAGCTTATTAGTGTATAAACTTAAGGAAACATAAAAAGAAATCAACTTTTTAAGCACAAATCATTGATGAACACCACGGATCATACGAGATTTGTACCAAAATCAATAAAAGTAAAAGAAAGGAAGGATGAGATTAAAGACTAAAAGATAAAAACTTGAACTTGATTAATGAAATGTAATACAAATGTTTTGATCTAGAAAGAGAAAAAGATGAAATCTAGTGAGAGAAAGTTTAGAACTTTCTCTCTCTAAAACTAAAAACTACCTAAAAGACTAAGTGTCATTTTTGTGAAGTGAAGTCCTATTTATAGGCAAGTCTTGTGGGCTTTTGAATGGGCTTGGTTTTGGGCTTCTTTTCTTCTTCCTTCTTTTAGTCTTCTCGTCTCTTTAAATAAACGTTTCCAACTTTGGATTTTGAGAAGTGTCGGTGAATAATTCCAACTCGTCTTATAATCTTTTATTTAATAGACTCGAGTTCTTCGTCATATATGAATCTTCCATCTTTGGCTCTATTCTTCGATAAATATTCAAATAGGCACAATGACTTCAAATCTTTTGCATCTCTTGGACAATAGACTTCGTCTTGAGTCTTTTTCCTTGATAAAACCCGTGCAGTCCCATGTTTTCTTCATTATTCATCCGGTTGACTCTGAAAACACAATAAACACAAAAACCACGCATAATTCCAAACAAATGATATTAAATACGTGTTTTGGTCTTGTTTTAGCCAGAATTAAGTGGTAAAAGGATGGGTGTTTTCACACCTATCAAACGGCTACGAGGATGTACTTGTTCCCTTTAGATGATGGAAATGGCCCCATAAAGTCGATGCCCCATACATCAAAGATTTCACATTCTTGTATGAAATTTTGAGGCATCTCGTCTTTATGTGTGATTTTACCTTATTGTTGGCAAGCATCACAATGCTTAACCATTTCGTGAGCGTCACGATAAATGGTGGGCCAATAGAATCCAGAGTCGAATACTTTCTTCGCGGTGTAATTGGGACGAAAGTGACCACCGGTGGGTCCTTTATGGCAAGCGTCAAGGATTTGTACCGCTGCCGGCCCATCAACACATCGACGAATGACAAGATCCGCACATTGTTTGAAGAGGTAAGGGTCGTCCCAGAAATAATGTTCAATGTCCTTAAAGAACTTTTTCTTTTGTTGGGACGTTAACCCTTCCTTGAGAATTCCACCCGCTAAGTAGTTTGCAATATCCACAAACCACGGGGTGTCATCGAGATTTGGATTGATAGACATTAAGGCCTCAAGGGGAAAAGAGTCATTGATCTCTTTGTTCGGATGATCCCCTTGATATGGATCCTCAAGTCTACTGAGATGATCCGCGGCTAGGTTTTCAGCTCCCTTTTTGTCATGAATTTCAATGTTGAATTCTTGAAGGAGCAAAACCCAACGAAGAAGTCTTGGCTTAGAATCTTGCTTAGTCATCAAGTACTTCAACGAGGAATGATCGGTATACACGATGGTGGTAGAAAGGACAAGATAGGGGCGAAACTTTTCAAAAGCATACACTACAGCTAAAAGCTCTTTTTCGGTAGTGGTGTAATGCAATTGAGCCCCCGTCATTGTCTTGCTAGCATAATGGATTGGTTGGAAGTGTTTGTTCACTCTTTGGCCCAAAACCGCTCCAATAGCAAAGTCGCTAGCATCACACATCAACTCAAAAGGTAGCTCCCAATTAGGGGTAACCAAGACCGGTGCCTTAGTTAGCTTATCCTTAAGAAGATTGAAGGATTTCAAGACACTCTTTGGAAAATATGAAAGGAGTATCTTTTTCCCAGAGGTGGGTCATCGGGCGAGCGATTTTAGAGAAATCTTGGATGAATCGACGATAGAAGCCCGCATGACCGAGGAAACTTCTCACACCCCTCACGGTTAAAGGTGGAGGAAATTTTGCAATAACATCGACTTTAGCACGGTCCACTTTAAGACCGGCTTTGGAGATTTTGTGTCCTAGCACGATGCCTTCTTTTACCATGAAATGGCATTTTTCCCAATTTAGAACAAGGCGAGTGTCTTCACACCGCTTAAGCATACATTCTAAATTGGCAAGGCAAGCAGAGAAAGAATCACCATAAACCGAGAAATCATCCATGAAGACTTCTATAGTTTCTTCAACCATGTCATGGAAGATAGCCATCATACACCTTTGGAAAGTCCCAGGAGCATTGCATAAGCCGAAAGGCATTCTTTTGTAGGCAAATGTTCCATAAGGACAAGTGAATGTGGTTTTCTCTTGGTCTTTGGGATCGATGGGAATTTGAAAATACCCGGAGAAACCGTCTAAAAAGCAGTAATAGTCATTACCCGCTAGACGTTCAAGCATTTGGTCCATGAAAGGAAGGGGAAAATGATCCTTTCTCGTAGCATCATTGAGTTTGCGATAGTCTATACAAACTCTCCACCCTGTAACGAGACGAGTAGGAATCAACTCGTTGTTTTCATTGGGAACAACGGTGATTCCGCCTTTCCTAGGCACACAATGGACGGGACTAACCCATGGTGAATCCGAGATAGGATAGATCATGCCCGCATCAAGAAGTTTGATAACCTCTTTTTTGATAACGTCATGGATCTTAGGATTCACCCTTCGTTGGCTTTGAATAGCGGGTTTAAAGTCGACCTCCATGAGAATTTTATGTGTGCAAAAGTGAGGATCAATTCCACGAATATCGGAGATCTTCCAAGCAATAGCTTTCTTGTGATTCTTCAACACGGCGATAAGTCAGGATTTTTCTTCTTCTTTCAAGTCCTTAGCGATGATCACGGGTGACTTCTTGTTGTCTTTAAGGAAAACGTACTCGAGATGAGACGGTAGGGCCTTAAGCTCTAAATCCGAAGGATTTTCGACGGAAGGCGTAGTCAAATTCGGTTCATCGATAGAGATATCCTTAGGAGATGGTGGAGAAGTATGGTCCTCATTGAGAAGTTTCTCAATGGTACGAATGTCTTCATCCCAATTGGAGGGAGAATCGTCATATTTTAAGTCCACATCTCCCAAAGTTGCTTCAAATTCTTTCAAGATGAAATCACTTTCTCCAAATGGAGTTAGTGATGGAGCAATAGAGGCAACGGTCTCAACGGTGGGTAGAGAAGAAGAACCACTTTTACAAGCGTCTTTGAAATGTTCTTCACAAGCCTCATCAAGAACGTCAATAAAATTAACACTCTCGTTTTCCGAAGGCTTCTTAGAAAGTTTACCCATGTTGAAGACGATTTTATCGTCACCAACTCTCATGATTAATTCGCCTGCGGCTACATCGATGAGAGTGCGACCGGTCCTCAGGAATGGACGTCCAACGATTAATGGAACACGGGGGTCCATCTCGTAGTCAACGACAACAAAATCCGCCGGAAAGGTGAATTTGTCGACACCGACAAAGACGTCTTCGGCTATCCCCACTGGATAAGCAACCGTACGGTTAGCTAATTCCAAGGTCATTCGGGTGGGGACTAGCTCGGGTAGAGACAATTGTTTCCAAACGCTTAAAGGCATTAAGTTTATACTAGCACCTAGATCTGCTAGGGCTATACAATTCTCTACCCCAGGGAAGTTGCAAGGAATCAAGAAACGACCCGGATCACCAAGTTTGGTTGGTAATTTCCTTAAGAGCACTACGGAGCAATTCTCATTAAGTTGGGTCTGAGCAATGTCAAGAAGCTTCTCTTTGTCACTAAGAAGATTATTAAACATCTTAGCATATTTGGGCATGTGAGCGAGAGCCTCAGCAAAGGAGATATTGAAATTAAGTTGTTTGAACATTTTAAGAAAGTTCGAAACCCGAATATCATCCTTGTTCTTCAATTTCTCTTTCCGCAACCTCGAAGGATAAGGTATATTGGGTTGAGATGAAGGCTTTGGGATAGAATTCGCACTCACATCCTTGGGTGGTGGAGGGGTAGAAGTAGAAGGTGGTGGAATTGGGGAAGTAGAAGTTGGAGGAATAGAAGATGGAGGATTTGGAGAAGGAGACTCGTTTTCCTTTGTCACAATCACCGGTGTAGGTGTAGGATGCTCGGGTTCCTTTAAACCTTTTCCACTGCGAGTGGTGATTGCTTTCATCTCCCCTCTTGGATTAGCAACGGTGTTACTCGGAAGAGAACCCGATCCAGAGGCTTGATTACTTGGGAAGAAACTAGCCATCATGTTCCTTAAGTCATTCGTTTGACTTGCCAAAGTGTTTCGCATATCAGCACGAAGATCATTCCCTTGCTTCACCATATCTGCTTTCATATTGGCCATTTCCTGCTGAAGATTTTGCACGATCACATCATTAGTCCTCATGTAGGTTTCAACATCTTGATGTAATGCGGTGGGTTGGTTGGGAGGAGGAGCATGGTAGGCGGGTGGTTGATAAGCAGGTTGTTGGTAAACTTGGTTGTTTCTTTGAGGTGGATATGGGTTTCTTTGGTTTTGATATGGAGTTGGAGCACGTGGTTGGTTTTGATTGTTGCGATTGAGGTTATTTGGGTTTTGTGGGGGAAAACCAGGAGGTGAAAGAAAGTTGTTTGAGCGATAGCTGAGCAAGTTGCGCTCACCTTGAGGACGTTCTTGATAGCCTCCCGTAGAATAGGTACCGGTGGCGGCATACACATTTTCCGGATTGTCGTGAGTCGAAGGACAATCGGTGTATGAGTGAGATCCCCCGCATATATCACATGATTGAGTCATAGCATTGGCTTGGGCAGTGATAGCTTTGGTATTATTGGCGGCTTGGAGAGCAAGTGATTCAACAAGCGAAGTAAGCTTATCAAGTCTCTTGTCGCTCTCATTAGTGCTAGCACTAGCCACATTGGTCCGAACACTTTTGGTTTGCACTCTAGACTTGTTCTCAATAATATCCCAAGCGGCATTAGAAGACTTAACGAAAAGATTACCCCCCGAGGCACTATTTAGTGAATCTTGGTCATTCATGCTTAAACCATTGTAAAAAGTATTACTTGGTGCACTTTGGTAAAACCATGTTGCGGGCACTTTCTTAAAAGTTCTTTAAAACGGTCCCAAGATTCACTAAAAGTCTCATCGTACTTTTGTTCAAAAGTAATGATTTCATTCCGCAAAGCGGTAGTACGAGCGGGTGGGAAAAAGTAGTTTATGAATTTGGTCTCTAAGTCCGTCCACGTAAGAATACTTTGTGGCGGTTCCTTATCAAGCCAATGCCGGGCTTGTCCCTCTAAGGAGAAAGGAAAAAGTTGCAAGCGAATTACCTCTTGTGAAACCCCATTGAATTTGACCGTATTCGTGAGTTGAAGGAACCTTTTGATGTGGTCATGAGGATCATCAATGGTACGTCCCAAGAATGGTTGAGCAGAGACCATTTGAATAAAGCCGGATTTGAGCTCAAAGTTGTTGGCTCCAATCGCGGATATGACAATAGCATCGTGGTTGCCCTCTACATGTGCTTGCAAAAGTTCGATCATAGGAGGATTGTCCGGTAGAGGTTCATTGTTGTTATTATTCATGTTGTTTTGAGGTGGATTATTATTGTTGTTGTGTACACCGGCCATGTCTAAGTTATCGAGAGTCTCGGGCTCTTGATACGACGTTGATCGAGTGCGCATACACCTGCAAAAGAACTAACAAAGCAGAAATATTTTTGGTTTTTTATGTTTTTTTTAAATTTTTTGAAAATTTTATATTTTTTAGGATTTTTGAAATTTTTAAAGCAAGGAAAATAACGTTCAACGATGCACGGATCCCAAAATCCAACGCACCTCTCACTAAAAACCTTTAATCTTAACGAAAAGAGCCGGCAGCGGCGCCATTTAATACAAGGGTTTTCCAAGTATCAAAGTTCGTTATTTCAAATCTCTTCGAATTGATTATTGGTAGAAAGTGTGACTCAATTGTTCTTGGTGGAATAATAAATGGTTTGGTTGATTATCTAGTTTAAACTAATAGCAAATATGAAAATGTCGTTGAGTAAAGTAAAAGCTTTAAAGATTAAACAAAAATGACGAGTTAAAAATAAATGCTTGAAAACTTAAAGACAAGGTTAGAAAAATACTTGAAAACTTAATGAAACTAACACTTGAAAACTTTGCAAAAACAAGAAATTAAGTCCGTCGGAATCCCCGGTCGGAATCCCGTCGGAATGCCAAATCGGAATATGCTGATCGGAATGTGTAACAGGAAGCGACCGGAATATACCCTAATCGGAACTGCAATCGGAATATTAATGGAAAATTGCCGTCGGAATGAGTCAAAACCACCCTAATCGGAATATCAATAATAACACCCCAGATCGGAATATCAATAAGTCCTTCGGTCGGAATGATAGTGCAATCGAGTCCTGTCGGAATATTGTAGAAATGTCCCAATCGGAATGTTTAAATACCTATTCCGATCCAATGATCAGAATATAACTGATGCAATCGAAATATGAAACCCTAATCCGATCAGGTTGATCGGAATGAGGGGGCTAATCAGAATGCTTCAATCGGAAAAGGGTTTATCCTTTTCCGATTACTTTGTGATTCGAAAATAAGCTAGTGATAAGCTATATTGATAAGCTAACACCAAAACTTAACCACATCAGTAATGAAACAAACTAAATAAGCACGAATAACAACTTATCCAATCTTAAAACTAGCAATCTTTTAAATCAAACCATAAAAAATGAAACTTTTTAAGAAAACTTTTAAAAAGTAAATAAGGTAAACACAAATTAAGCCAATAAGCATGATAAGATCAAAGCTTAATCCATATAAAAACTTATAGATGAATAAAAAGATGAACTTTTTAATCATATAAGCATAAAGATGATATAAAATCAAAGATTATAACGAATCAAGATCAAAATAAAGAAAGGTAGAAAAAGATTAAAGATAACAGAAACTTAACTTTTGATTAATAAAACTCAAATACAAAAAGCTTAATCTTGAAAGATTAAAAGAAGGAAAAGATGAAAACTTAGTGAGAGAAAGTTTGGAACTTTCTCTCTCTAAAAACTAGAAAGGAAAAATGAATAATGAAAACTAGCTAACTAAAAACTAACCAACCCTCCTAAATGTGTTTAGGAGGGTATTTATAGGAAAATGGGGAGTGCATGTGTGGAGTGCTTCCTTCTTTCTTTTCTTCTCGACTCGATTTAATTCTTTGACTTTTCTCGACGTCGTTTCGGGATTTGAACTTGTCTTAATAATTTTCTTCTTTAATTTAGACTTGAGTTCTTCGACTTCATTAAACTTCCGTCTTTAGACTTTTTCTTCGATAAATCTTCAGAATAGGTCTTGGACATCCGTTCTTTAAGCACTCTTGATCTTTTGACTTCGTCTTTTCTCGTTTTCTTCGATAAAAGCCCGTGAAAGCCCGTGTTTTCTTCCTTTTTCATCTTTTGGTCCTAAAACACAATAAAAACACAAACCACGCATAATTCCGACTTTTACGACATAAAATACACGTTTTGGTCATGTTATTATTGGAAATAAGTGGTAATATGATAAGTGTTTTCACACTTATTATGGTCGCAAGTCCTAACCGCGACGATTAGACTACTAACCTGCCCAGTTGCCAACGAAATATGTACCGTCGGCCATCGCAACAATAAGTACCCTAGAATGTTTCAAATTCTCCCGCCAGGATAATATACATCCCCCCTTTTACCTAATCTCTTCGAAACCCGGGAAAAACGTCTGCCACGTAATCCCAACCATTCATATTCCACCAATAGTTTTAGCTAGTGGAGTACACGTGGCAGAGATCTGACTTCCCTTCGAACAGTAATTTAGAGGACTATATATATACCCCTAGCGCCGCTTTTGACTGCTCACCTTCTTTAGTAAAAAAAAAACTTCCAGTATCAAGCCTTTTTCCTTCATCCGAAGCAAGACATTCATGAGGTAATCATCTACGAATCACTATAATCTTTATACGTTCGTACAATCATGATCAAACAATTATCTGAAATCACTTCTACTATCACCGTCGAGGAACTTGCCCGATTCACGACGGACTACTATATCCACAACTTTTTGCACCCTGAAGTACCGAACCATCGACGAAACATTAGACAGGCGCCCGAGGGTAAAGTGGGCATGTATACTAGTTTTTTTTATTTTGCCAATCACCGAATCCCTATGTCACGTTTTCTCATAAGTGTACTTATGCATTATGAAATCCATGTTTCCCAGCTACATTGTATAGGGGCGGGCTAAGATTTCCAATTCCGAAATCAACTTTCCCACGCTCGCTATAGAACCAACCGTGGACCTATTTCGTGTCTTCTACCAATGCCTCCTATCGAATGCGTGGGTATCGTTTGCCAAACGAAAAGGGGGTTTTTAATGCTATGAGGAGAAAGTAGATTCTTTTAGGAATTGGAATGACTCCTTCTTCTGGATTGACGCCTGCCTACCCATTTTTGACCTCCGGGACGCTGAGGAAGGACCCTATGCCTGGGCCCACCACATATAGCGCCACAGACGCAGATATACTAAACAACAACTGCAACCCTATTCTGGCCTATCCTGAAGCTCTGTTGTGTAGCTTGAGACTCGGTCGTGCAATTATTTGTGGCGAGGGCGAAGTTCCCTACTTCCGCAATGGTCGTGGCCAGGATTAGTGGTCCTCTCAACGTCCCTCGTATCATTTTGTAAGTATTTTCCTCTCTTATCATCAAACGATACTTTTGTCTTTTTCGACTTTGTTGTACAGTAATGGATATCCTCGACCTAGTTCCTAGCACTTTCCCTAAAGATCTGATCGTGTACTCGCGCCCTCTTAAGGAGAATGAGGAGCCACTGAATGTCCTGACAAAGAGACATACCATGGACCTGGAGGTTGGAGAAGCATCATCGGCCCATACGCAAGAAAACATGGATGCAGACCAACAACAACAACAACAACCAGAGGGAAGTCCTACATTGTCGGAGTTCAATATCTCTGAAAATGCTGAAATCGCTGCCCATCAGTTTGAGAAAGAAGAATAAGTTGCCATTAGTTTGTCTAGAAAAAGACAGATAAGTTCACCCACCACTTCTTGAAAATCTGCCCACGTGGAAACCGGGCCATCTTTTGCAGCCGCGCATGGGCATCAAGAAGGAACTTCCTTCGAGTACCCCTCAGAAGAAGACACTGGGACAACTTTGTCGAAACTCTCCCAAAGACCCTTCCTGCTATCGTCAAGGACTGTTATTCCAAGGACTGTTATTCCAAAACATCCATTCCCTCTTACTCATCACCAGCATAATCTAAACCATCTGGTCAATCTCCATTTCAACAAAAGCAAATTGCTTCATCTTCTTTTCAGTAACACAAGGCTGAACTAAGGCCATCAAAAGACTTTGAGGCTAAATATAGAGAGATCAAGGCTAGGTTGGTTCTAATCACCACTGAAGGATCTTCCTCAAACCCAACCAAACAAGAAAAGAACAAGGGGCTTGTAGTTGAGGTCTATGAATGGTATGAAGAGGAAGTATCTTCAAATGATGATGAAATGGTTAATGTGAAAGTGCTGCTGGAACTTGCTGATGATGAAGGGTCAAACTCTAATGTTGTGGACAGAGAAAGTGCTCGAAATGGTGAATGGGTCAATATCACAATAAAAACGGTTCAAACTCTTCTTGAATTAGAAGATAAGGATGACATTAAATTTGTCTTTGATTACTTGTGTATTGATCTAAAATTTTTTGAAGAACAAAAAAACAACTTGCTGGAAAAATATCATAAACTTGTTCTTAAACTTGATGAGTTTGAAAGTAAGCTAATAGAGTTAAAAGAGGCTAAACTTAATATACTTACTTTTCAACAATTGAACTCAGAAATCATCGACGGAAACAAATCTTTAAGAGTTGAACTAAAAGAAGAAAAAGATATTGTTAAATCATGGCTTAGAAAATTTGATAGGGTAAATCAATGTATCAATGAACAAATTTCTGCTCAAAAGAGGAAAATGCTTGGTGCTGAAGGATCCTCTAGCACCAACTCTCATGATATTGTCTTTGTCAAAGCCTCAAATGAGGATGGTAGCTCGACCCCTGATGTTGTAAGGTTAGGTGAAGAGAATTTATCAAATCATGACACTAGACGTATCCTTCTCTCTGAGTTTTAGGCAAATGCTAACTCATCAACACCTGTTGAGTCTTCATTTACTAAAGATGACTCAGATGATGATTTAGAGAATGAAGTATCCCACTTCCTCTTTTTGGAGAAGTTGGCAGGTGCTGAAACCTCTACTTGACCAAAATCAATCCAGTAAATCATCAACTCTCACCCAACACACAAAAGTAGTGCTCCCAAGCATATCAAAATTGACATATCCAAAAACTCCTCAGCTCTTGCTGAAGGTTCACATAAGGGAACTACCTCTTCAGTTTCATCAAATAAACTGAAGAATGCTAGAACTGAGGAAGACGAGAGAATGTCTCTTGTCATGCAAGAGATCAATGATCTTAAATTGCAACTCAGGCAACAGCAAGCACCAACTCGATTTAGGGATGAACCTTCAAACCCTCCACATTATAGATACAAGACACAATTTAAAAGGGCTTGTGATTTATGTGGTTTAAACAACCATCTCACTGAAACTTGCCTAAAAGTGATTTATTGTACTAAATGTGAGAGGATTGACCATCGCACTTGTGAACATACTGAATATATGCTTGCGAAAACTAGTGCTGATGCTCATTACACTGAAGCATTTCATTTTAGGCGAAAAATGCCTTTCCCACCATGCATTTATTGTGGTATGGGCAATCATCACTCAGATGACTGTCACTATTACCCTATTTGTAATATTTGTGGAAGTTATGACCATGACACTCATGGATATAATCTAGTAATCTCTCTCTGAAGAGGCATCAAATCTAGGAACCCAAACTCTATTGACAAATGTTGTGAAACTTGTGGAAGTAATGTCCATACTACATCTGATCACAATCATATAGAGTGGTTCAAAAGAGGTGAAGCCCTTCAGGCTAAGAAAGCAAATGATGTTCAAACCTCTCCTTCCTCTTCTGAGCAATCTTATTCATCCTCATCAAAAGGATCCTTCATATCTAGAACACCTTCCAGATCTAAAACACCCACTCATCAAAGGTGGGTTTCAAAACAAAACTGACCATTTCAGTGTGATCTCAGGAAGCCTATTTGGTACCTGGATAGTGGTTGCTCAAGGCATATGACTGGAACCAAAAGTCATCTACACAAGTATAAGGAGGAGCCAGGTCCTAAAGTTGTTTTTGGTGATAACTCATCAGCTACTACTAAAGGATTTGGTTCAGTGAAATGCAATGGTATAGTTTTCACAAGGGTAGCATATGTCAATGGATTTAAGCATAACCTCATCAGCATTAGTCAACTTTGTGACGTAAAGTACCTAGTCTTGTTTGATGACAAAAAAGGTACAATCTTCAATCCAATCATGAAATTGTGATGATTGCTCCAAGAGTCAAAGATGTTTATGTCATGAACTTGAACTCTACTCAAGATACATGTTTCTTTGCTAGAGCTTCAAACATCACTAACTGGTTCTGGCATAAGAGGCTCTCACATCTAAATTTCAAAACAATCACTCTGCTGGCAAAACAAAATCTTGTTATTGGTCTTCCTTCACTTGTCTATTCCGAGGACAAACCATGTTCAACATGTGAAAAAGGGAAGCACCATAAGGCCAGTTTCAAAACAAAGTAAACTTTCTTAATCAAAGAAAGTCTTCATCTACTTCACATGGACTTATTTGGCCCAGTATCACCTAGGGCCATTTGTCATGAAAAATATACACTTGTCATTGTTGATGAGTACCCTAGGTATACCTGGGTATATTTTCTGACAAAGAAAAGCCATGCACTAGATGCCATTATGTCTTTCATCAGAAGAGTTGAAAATCAAAATGATACTCATGTCAAACAACTTAGAACTAACAATGGCACTAAATTCAGAAATCATACTCTGATCAAGTTCTATGATGACAAAGGAATTTCACAAAATTTCTCACCACCTTACACACTAGAACAAAATGGTGTGGCTGAAAGAAGGAACGTAACTTTGCTTGAAGCAGCAAGAACAATGCTCGTTGGATCAACTCTCTCTAAGCACTTTTGGACTTATGTTGTAGCCACTGCTTGCTACACTCAAAATAGATCCATCATTATGAAGAGACACATGAAGATTCCCTATGAAGTCTTCAGGGGAGAATTCCAAACATCTCATTCTTACATATGTTTGGGTGTCCAGTATTCATTCACAATCACAAGGATCACCTTGGTAATTTTGATGAAAAATCTGATGATGGTTACTTCCTTGGATACTCCCTAGTATCTAAAGCATATAGAATCTTCAACACAAGAAGACAATGTATTGAAGAAATTTTTCACATCTATTTTAATGAAAGTTCTGAAGCTCTCAAGTTTACAAATCCATCAGATAATGAACTTCATATTCATGAATCTCACAATTATCCATCTGAGGAATTTCAATAGTATGAGCCCTCTCAAAAACATCAAACAAGCAATTCAGTTCCCCATATTGATCCATTTGAAGATATGACAAGTCCTACAAAAGGAAATCCTTCAATATCAAATACTGATGGCTGTTAATCAAATGATCAATGTGACCAGTCTCAAAATGACCAGTCTCAAACAAATGGTTAAAATGATCATTCTCAAACAAATGACCAAAATGATCAGCAAGATCAAACAAATGATCAAAATGTTCAGAAGCTCCAAATGAACAATCTGAGCCTTGTGCAAGATACCAATCAGTCAATGAGACTCAGTATAGAGGTATGATTTGTTCACTCATGTACTTAACAACAAGTATACCTGACATTCAGTTCTCTACATGCCTTTGTGCAAGATACCAAGCAGACCCAAAGGAATCACACCTTACTGCTGTTAAGAGAATCTTCAGATACCTAAAAGGTACACCAAGTCTAGGTCTCTGGTACCACAAATCCTCAGGTTTTGATCTCAAAGGGTATTCAGACTCAGACTATGCTGGATGCAATATGGACAGAAAAAGCACTTCTGGTGCTTGTCAATTGCTAGGTGGCAAACTTGTGTATTGGAGTGCGAAAAAGCAACAATCAGTTGCCATGTCTTCAGCAGAAGCTGAATATGTGGCTGTTGTTGGATGTTGTGCCAATGTTTTATGGATGAAAAGCCAACTGGCTGATTATGACATAACATATGTAAAGGTACCAATCTTTTGTGATAACACTAGTTCTATTGCAATTTCAAATAATCCAGTCCTTCACTCAAGAACAAAACACATTGATATCAGATATCAATTTATCAGAGATCACATTGTGAAATGGGACATTGAATTACATTTCATCCCCACCCAATACCAATTGGCTTATATCTTCACCAAACCACTGGATGAACCAACTTTCAAAAGATTGATAATGGAACTTGGTATGCTGAACATTGATGATACAAAACTTGAACCTTCAGCATTCACTAAAGAAGCTTAAAGGTTCAGCATTTTATAACTATTTTGATTAATGCTAAGTAGCAGTGTCTGAGTAAAGGAGTGTGCAATGTCATGTGTCTATATCACAATATGTGATTGTGTACATGATTTTTTGTCGCCTTATCTGATACACTAAAGCTGAACCAATAATCACCAGTCATCAAAGTTTCTCTTCAGAAAATTCTGAACAAAGTTTTAATACAAATGAGTAGCTAGGCCTGAGTAGAGGAGCGTGCAATGTCATATGTCTTGTTTACTTATGTGAACATGTATATGAGGTTTTGTCGCCTCATCTGACGTACTGAAGCTCACAAGTATTGCTATCAGCTTCAGCATATCTGAGCAACAAATTTTAAAACAAATCAATCATGTGACTAAGAGAATTAAATGGCATTGAATTTTCTTGCGAATGAAAACAAACATTCTTTCAAAAGGTGTCAATTGTTAATTAAGGAAATTTCAAACGTCCACATCTACAGTCAACTTCCTGACACATGAGGCGTTTCACTGTTCAAAGCAATAGAAAATCATACCTTTTTAGCAGAACAGTAATGAGAGAGTTTGTGCCAAATGTTCAAAAGAAACCCCAAAAGATTTATAAATTTTTCAAAAATGGTTTTAAAAATTTGTCACAAAATCAGTCTAAGTTCTTATATAATCCCTTGAAGTTGGATTTCATATCACGCTTACAAATCTTTTCATCTCAAACAACACACATAAACTCTCTCTCTCTCTCTCCCATCAAGAAAAACACACAAAACACACCAATGGCAGAATCTTCTTCACAACAAGATGTTGAGGTCACACCTAACCCATCCATTCATGTCACCTATGCCATTGAAGATATCATCTTCAAACCCAACAACCTCACTTTAATCAAACCATATACCATCAAGTCAGTTCCTGGGAATCAAGTCATGATTTTTTTTGTCAAAATGTGTACTTCGTGATGCTTTGTTTAAAGATCCAGGGATGATGTTCCAAAATGTTTTAAAGGAGTTTTGGTTTATGGCACAAGCTTCACACAACAAGAAATCAATAGAGTTTGATTCTACTACAGCTGGGATTCATGGTAAAATTGGTTTAACACTGTTTAGAAAGGTTTTGGGTTTAAACTATTTGGGAAACCCTAGTGACTATGAAGCTATACCTGATGATTTTTCCATTGTTAAAAATTTCTTTAAAGAAATTGGTATACTGAAGAGATTACAGAGAAGGGTAGGTTGAAAAGAAGTTGTTTACCACCTAAGTGGAAATTACTGATGACTATTTTGATCGAATGTTTGGGGGGGGGGGGGGGGAAACTGGAGGGCTTGACCAGATAAATCTAAAGGATGCAATTATTTTATATTGTCTGGCCAAAGGGATCAAGGCTGATTTTGGGAGGCTAATATTTGAAGATCTTCATGGGAAGCTGGAGAAAAAGACTAGGGAGAAAAATGTTGTTTACACCAGATTTTTATCTCTCCTTTTTGCTGACCATCTTGGAGATGATTTTTCTAAACTCCAAGGAGAAAAATTGGTTTTTTAACCCTTTGAGCTTAAGCGCTAGAACATTCCAGTTAGTACCATTGATCCTCCTTTTACACAAACCATGTTGGACATTTGCTCAGCAAAATATCCAGTAGTGTACAAAGCTCCACAAGAAGCTCCTCCAACTGGAGAAGGGGATCTGAAGGGAAAAAATACTGGAGCTTCTTTTGGACCACGTAAGAAGCAAACGTCTGTTAATACTCAAAAATGTAGACGTGCGTCCAATAAAAGGAGAACCCTCACATAATCTTCATCAAAGGATATTTCTAATGATTCCCAAGGCCAAGCTTCAAAGAAACTCAAGTCCTTGGCCAAGGACAAGAACCCAAGCCAAACGTCACCTCCAGTCTCTGTTGGAGGTAACATGTATAAAGAGGCCCCGAAGGCAACCCCAATCCCAACTTCTTTAGAGGATAAGGGTGATGATAGAGCGTACCCTCAGCTTAGTAGTGTGGAGTCAGCATTGGTAAGTAATTTAAATCTGAATACATTTCCAATTTCATTACCAAACTCTATCATTTGTCACTCTGAGTCAGCATCAGGGCATGAGGCGTTAGCAAATACAACAGCTGACGCTGACCCTGGTAATAACTGATATTATAAGTAAAATGTTCTTGATATGTCTTATCGAATTGATCCAGTTTAAAGTGTGACTCAGTCGTTTTTGGTTAATAAAAAGAAAGATGGTTTATCTATATCTAAAAATAAACATAAAACAAATGATAAATATAAAGAAAATTAAACGACAAATGATAAAGAAAAATTTAGCAAATTAAAAATTAATAAAAAGTAAAATTGAAATTAAAAACTAAACAAAACAATTTAAAATAAAATTAACAAAAATGGCGGGAAAATAAAAATCTAAAAAAAACAGGTCGGCTTGCAAATAAAAAAAACAAATCAGAATAAAAAGTTAAACCTAATTCGGGATATATAATCAAGACCTTATTCGGAATACATAACTTGTTGGTAATTCGGAATACAAACTATGAAATTCAGAATATTTAAGACTAATCTAATTCGGAATGTTTAAAAAGAAAATAATTCGAAATCTGTCTTTTTCCCTAATTCGGAATAACATACATGCAGTAACTAATTCGGAATAAACATTAGGACTTAATTCGGAAAACTGAAACAAAACCTAATTCGGAAAAAAATTGAAAATCAAACCTAATTCGAAAAAAAGATTTATATCTAATTCAGAAAAAGGGCTAAAGACATAAGTCGGAATACTAGGGTTTTGTAATTCGGAATACTGATTTTTTCAACAGTTCGGAATAAAAATAATTCTATCTAGTTCGGGCAAAATAGGGTTTAACAATTCGGATTTAAGGAAAATGTTAGCCTTAAAATGTGTGTGACTAACGAAATTACATTAGTTTCATAGCCGGGACTTGCAGGGACTAATATTGTCATATGTAATAGTCCAAGTCCCGGGCTATATAAACCCCTCCATACTTCCATGGAGGGGTGAGGTTTACCATTTCTTGTTTTCCCTTTCTCTCACTAGAATAAAACACACACTTTTATTCTTACTTGTTTCTCTCACTAAAATGGCTAAACACCACTTCTATCCTCCCCGACCTCCGAATCTTTTACCCGTGTTAATAGTGAATCCAACTTAGCAATTGGCATCAGAGCTAACCGGGGGTGTTTCGTGTTTTTGATTCGTGTTTTGATTCGTGGTTTTGTTCGTGTTTATGATTGATTCATTCACGGTTCTGTCAAATCGTTTGTCTTTTGTCCTATCTGATTTTCTCATATATTAGTTATAACCTTTTTTTTATCCCATTTACTGTTTCCTTGGTTATCATCTTTTAAGTTACTTTGTAATGTTTTCCATCTCGTTTACTGTTCCTTTACCATCTTATTGGTAATAGGACAAGAAACTTATCAGATCAGTTTTGTTTATTGGGAAAAGGACAGTAAAAAAAAAATTGGTCCAAACCTATTTTTTGGTATCTACAAAGAAACGGTCAAAACCCCATTCCGATGGTGAGTTACGATGGGGTGACACTGGCTTCGTCCCAATGGCTACTTTGGATAAGATCGCATTGATTGTGATGGATGACTTGCGATAGCCACTCCGATGGCTCACCGCGATGGTCTGTTGCGATGGACCATTCTGATGGCCCATTGCGATGGGTACCATCGCGATGGGGCACTCATGTTGCGATGGTGTTCATGTTGCGACGAAGTATACTAGACTGCGATGGCATTATGTTTTTTTTGACATTACGATGGGTGGTTCACACATACTATATTACGATGGGTTCTTTTGATAGATTGCGATGGGTGATTTTTTTTATGATAAATACATTGCGATGGAGTGTATCTATTGAAATCGACTGCATCTCAATAAAGCAGTGAGATGGTTTCTAAAACATTACGATGGGTTGACTCGTTACAATGGTGCAATTTTTCACACTTTGATCATGATCAATTCAGAAAAATACCGAGACCATTTACTCAATCCAACATCCAATCAAACCCCGACACTATCCTAAACCCAAGCTCTCTCAAAAGTCAACTCAATATAATTTCATCATTAAAACCCATCTCATCTAGACTCATTTAACAAACATAAAAAAGGATCTCAGTTTATTAAACAAGATTTTGTCTCGTTTAATAAAAAACATTATAGATCTTAGTTAAAAACCAACATGCATATCAAGATCCTTATTGATCTCAACTGAATTCATTTCATCATAGATCCTTTTTGAAATCATCAACAATAAACCTACCCGAGACCCTTTTTTGTAGGATCTTGAAGTAACCGACTTCTTGGTTCTTGGCACCTTAGTGGCTCGAGATGTATAAAGCAGATGGGGGTTGGAACAGTTACAATGGCTTTATGATATTTAGATCATGGGGGCTCTTTGATCTTTGACGTTAGATTTGTGATTGGATGATTAAATTTGATTATGGCTAGAGATGATGGATTAATCAAGTTTGGTTGTTCAAGGAAGTGACGGTTGAGAGAAAAATATGTGATGGGGGCTAAGATAATGAGATGGACGAGTCTAGGGTTGTTCTATTTACCAGATAATTAGGGTACTCTAATAGTCTAATGGGCCTCACTCTTACACGTGCATTATAAGTTTATTCATACTATTTTCAAGGCTATCAGCAAACTTAAAGTATTTTTACAATTCACGTGATGATGCTATATCACTTTATGTTCGGCCTTATAATTCGAGTGGGGCTGAATGGATATCACGTTGGAATTGGTTAAAAATGCAATGGGCTGGATAATGGGTATGTGATTGATTTTGGGCTTCAATGTAAAGTTAGCTAGACAATGTTGACGGCTTCTCTTTCTTTTAGTCAATGTTGGTCTCAAGTTAACTACACTCAAACAAACACGACAAACACGACAAAAACAAACAAACACCAAAACGATCCTTTAAGATTCACTGAAATTGTCAAAAACGGCTAGTATACGGGGCAAAGTAATGTCAAGTGATTACGAAGTGAATTTGGTATTTATTATTTGAAGGTGAAGTGGAATATCACGAAGGCGTCTACTCAATTCATCATCGAGCCTCTTTCACCCCGTTCTATCGATTGATGATTCGCTTCAGCATTTATGATTAAGACTTGATTTATCTAGTTTCCATTGTCAAGGGGTGGATGGTCGACGACATGGACAACTATCACTTAAGGAGTTACGTTGTAGTGCTCACTGTCACACTCACCGGGAATTGTGGATACTTCAAGAGGTGTTCTACATCTTATACCTCTCTCTTTATGTATAAGATTCTAAGAGACGTTTCTCTACACTGTTCTTCAATCAACTCAAGTGCAAAGCGTAAGTAACAAATTTGGGGGATTGTACTTCAGTTTCAAGTTTGGAATACCAGGTTTACTTCACCAGTGGTCACTACAGATAGCCGAAAGAATACGAGGTCGGTAAGTTTAGCCAGAGAGTACAAGAGTAGAGATGTGATCAGCAAACAATTCTCATGAGCAACTTGAGCTACAAAATGTCAACAAAGATTTCTACTTCAGACACAAACATCTCACGATTCTAATACTTGTCAGATGATGCTCCCGAGTGTTCTTAACCACCATACTCTTGACAAGAACATCTCACGATTCTGAGCGTACACGTCAGATGATGCTTCCGATTGATCTTAACCATCTTACTCCTGATAAGAACATCTCACGATTCTGAGCATACACGTCAGAGGATGCTTCTGAGTGTTCGTCACCATCATACTTTCGACAAGAACATCTCGTGATTTTGACCGTACACGTCAGATGATGCTTCCGAGAGTTCGTCACCATCATGGGGGAAGAACGTGTACTTTGGAGACTTAGTTCCCACTCTGGAGTACTTAGTTCAACTTCCAGGGGAGGTATTCTACAAGCGTGAGAAGATTTGTTGTTGATTTCTTACATGTTCCCCCAAACACATAATCATGAAGACCAAAAATGTCAAGGTAGCAGTTACTTGGTGTGGTTTGCTTCTTCTTGAACAAAATTCCGTTGTGCACTTTAAATGTCAAAGATAGAAGATTGCTCAAGCTACAGATTCTGCTCAAGACAAGGATATTGGTTTGGGGGGAAGCTGATTTAGAAGCTTCGTCAAAAAGAAGTCTATGAAGAAAGCTTTTCAAGACATGTGGTATGAATTGGGGGAAAGTTAATCTAGTTCATACATGATACAATGGTTCCTCAAAAAGCAAAGACAAAGAGGATTCAAACTGGGGTATAAGTTTTTCTAGAAGACTTGAAGACAACGGTGTCATCCTCACCATTGGAAGCAAACTTAATACTGTCATATTTTTGTTGTATTTGCATTTGTTAGAAACATTGTAAGTAATTCCGTATGTCTCCACATTGGGGGAAGATTCTTAGCCTTAAAATGTGTGTGACTAACGGAATTAAATTAGTTTCATAGCTGGGACTTGCAGGGACTAATATTGTCATATGTAATAGTCCATGTCCGGGGCTATATAAACCCCTCCATACTTCCATGGAGGGGTGACGTTACCATTTCTTATTTTTCCCTTTCTCTCACAAGAATAAAACACACACTTTTATTCTTACTTGTTTCTCTCACTAAAATGGCTAAACACCACTTCTATCATCCCCGACCTCCGAATCTTTTACCCGTGTTAATAGTGAATCCAAGATAACAGAAAAATAACCTAAAACCAATTAAGCAAATAAGCAAAAATTAAGGTAAACTAATTTTTAGAAAAAAACTATATAAGACACAAATAAAAACTATAAAAAGCACTAAATAATCAAATAAGTAAAATCTATTTAAAAAAACATTTAAACTACCAAATCCACTCAATTAAAAATAAGCTAAACAGAAAATAAGCAATAAGCACAATAAGCTAAACAGCAACCACATGAAAATAATAAGAACAATGAAATAAGCACTTCAATCAAATAAGCAATAAGATCAAATAAGCTACATGACGATTAACCAAATCAACTCAAAATTAAAACAAGAAAGGAAGAATGAGATTAATTGAAAAACTTGAATTAAAGTTTAAGATTAAAGATTCAACAATAGAAAGACTAAGATGAAAAGATGAAAAGATGAAAAACATGAAATGAAAAATTGAGAGAAAAGTAAATTACACCTACTCCTAATTACCTTAATGAAAAACTAAAAAAATGAAAACTAACTAATACAAATGATGATAATGAGGCCTATTTATAGTGGAGGAGTGATAGGTGTGGTGCTTCCTTCTTTCTCTTTGTCTTCTCGTCTTTTTAATTATTTCGTCATTCTCGACTTTGTCTCGGGATTTGTCGATAAATAAAATGAACTCGTCTTCTAATTTCTTCTTTTATTAGATTTGGTTCTTCGACTTTGTTAAACTTTCGTCTTTGGACTTTTTCTTCGATAAATCTTCAAAATAGGCCTTTAACTTCCGTTCTTTTTGCACTCTTTGATCTTTTGACTTTGTCTTTCGTCTTTTTCTTCGATAAAAGCCCATGAAAGCCCGTGTTTTCTTCCTTTTTCATCTTTTTTGTCCTAAAACACAACAAAAACACAAACCACGCATAATTCCGACTTTTACGACATTAAACACACGTATTGGTCTCGTTTTTATTCGTTTCAAGTGGTAAAAGGATAAGTGTTTTTACACTTATTAAATCCCCTACACTTGACCATTGCAATGACCTCATGCAATGCATTAGTTACAAAGCAACATTTACATTTTTCTCATAATTAACCCACCTTGGCCTTTATTAAATACTACGACACTATGGAAACTAAAAAGATAGAAAATTACGAAAATGTTTTGAAGGAAGAAACTTGGAAAGAAATCAAAGACTTAAATTAGGGCTTTGGTGTCATAAATGTTTATCATCCTCAAGTTTCACGTTTCCCATACCAAGCTTAAAAACGATATCATTGTTATTATAAGTTAGTAAAGCTAACATTTACTCATGTGGCTCAATTATTCACTTAGACCCCCTTATTCCTAGGTGTATCTCTTATATTTTATTTTTGTCTTGAATGATCACGAGGATGCATTTTTTACTTATTCCTATAGTTTATTTAGGCCAAAATAAAGTAGGACGATTAATTCAATAGTTAGCTAAAGGACAAAATCTTTTAAAATGGCTTCTTGAAATCTCATAAAGTTCATATCTTGGCATAACTCGTTTCACGATTTGAGACCTTTATTGGACCGATAATTGGCATTGACTTCATACTTCAAATCTTGAGAGACATTCTTTAAATAATGGTCTTCTCTTCATAATTGGAATTTCTTCACTTGAAGTTTTTGAGAGATTCTTCAAACTTAGACCACGACTTCTTCATTTTTCTTCAATATTTACTTGTGATTTTGATATACAACGATCTGCCTTCTTTTCGGACATGGATCTACTTATCCTCATACCTTGTTAGGGTCTTTTCGGATAGACTTCTCCATGATCTTTATGGGAGTAATTGCTTCTCGTCATGTGTCTCGGTCCTTCATATTGATTTTTGAAAAATGATTCTTTACATCATCTTGGATCTTTAGCAACAAATGGAGCCCTCATGCCTTGTTAGGGGCTTTTTGGACTCGTCAATCTTTGCGTCCCGCTTCAATAAGTTATGCCTTGGCTATGAACTCTAATTAATCCCGAGCAACTTTTAAACGATCTTGGGCTAGAAGCTAAGTAATTTTTCAAATCGTACAACCTTATTTATTGCATTTATTTATTTAAAAGCGATGGGAGAAAAAGCTTATAATTAACTCACATAATTTCATGAAAGAATACAAAACTTATAATTGATTCTATCATTTCTCGTTCTCCATAATTTTAAATCTCAAGGAATGAGACTCGTGGATGCTTAGCCTAATAAACCAATTAAGGTCCATATGGTTAAGGATACTAGCTAGAGTAAACTCAAATAAGTGAACTCGGGTTGAGTCAAAATATTCACGACGGGCCTAATATATAAAAAACATGTAAACTTGTTAAAACCATTTTATTTATTCATTTATTTTGACTTTATTCTAGAAATGAATAAATACATACGATGAAAGAAAATACGATAAGAAAGGAAAATACTACTAGGCCAAAATAGATCAAAAAATTTGAAAAATGTCGAAAAATCAAATTTCCGGTTAAAATGAGGCCATATTCATGGAAAAGCCCACTTAAATTCGATAGAAGTCTCCCCTACACTTAATATAAACATTTTCCTCAATGTTTAAGCATGTGGAAGTAAACTCCCCTACACTTAGGACATTGTGCACGTTGCTTAAATTTTGCTAAGGAAGAGACAACTAAAGTGATTCCTATTTCAACATTTATGGATATAAAATATTAAATAACAAGAGTTTAGGATAGAACCGGGAAGACGAGTACACGGAATCACGGGTCGTCAAAAGTCATCAAAAGTGGATCTTTGAAAGCTCTAATCCCGGTACATCATAAGAAACAAAACAACAAACACCTACGTGGCTCCCCTACACTTATTATGGAAAACTGTTAAAGAACTATAGATCATCGGGTTTCCTCCCAAGAAGCGCTTGTTTTTGTTAACCGAGTCATGAGCCTGACTCGATCCGGAATACTATGGTGAAAAGCTCATAGAAGACCTTGAAGAAAATCCACCGGGGTCAAATACATGGTTCTCATCCAACAAGTAGCATAAGCCTAAGGTGAAGAGAACAAGCCAAAGTAGAGTAGGCGAGGTTACCTTAAGCAAAAGTTGAGCACGGTGATAGAAGGTGTGGTAAGCTGAAAGCATAGCTCCGTATTTTCCAAAAGTATTTCCTTTTATTTCGTCAGATGGATACTAAGATGGCTCAAAAACTGTGATACCCGGATCGAGCACCTTTTCATTTAGGGGAAAATAAGAAAGACATGGGTAGACCTTGAAGAAGATTCGCCCATATACCGCACAATCTCATCCGAAGAAGGTGGAAAGAGAGGTGTTAAAACATAAGTACTGTGAATGTGGGTGTCGTCCGGTTTCTTCTCCTTTGAAACGAGTTTCTTAACATCTGAAGGAGGGTAGAGGCTATAATCAAAATCCAAAGTAGGAGAATCATGCTCATTAGGAAAGTAAGTATTGAGAAAGGTGGTGAAATCTTCCTCAAAAGAGTAATCCTCTAAAGTAGTATCAAGCGTTGTTGGTGGAGGATCCTCATCAAAAATAGGAGCAAAATCATCATTATAAGAGACAACACTTGAAGAATCACTCGAAAGAGTGTCAACGTCATCAAAATCATCATAAATCGGCATGTCTTAATACTCGGAAGTAGAATCATCATAATCATCATAAATTGGTGGATCACCCAAATCGAAAAGAGAATCATCATATTCATCATATATTGGTGGAGCATCTAAATCGGAAAGAGAATCATTAGAATCTTCCACATGGTCTTGAAAAAGTGGATTATCATATAAAGTTTTGAAAAGAGGATTGTTGTGTAGCAAAAAATCATTGATATCAAGTTTGTAGTTTCCAAAGGAGTTAACAAGCTCGTCTTGAAGCACATCAATCATTTTTGCCGATTCTTTTCCATTGGATTTGCTTGTAATCTTCCCCATTTTAAACACTTGTTAATCATTCCCGACCCTAAGAATTAGCTCACCTTCGGCAACATCGACTAAAGCTTTTCTGGTTCGTAAGAATGGTCATCCAAGTATTAACAGAATACGAGGATCCATCTCATAATCAACAACAACAAAATCAACCGGAAAAGTGAAGGTATCAACTTTAATAGAAACATCTTCGGCAATACCAACGGGGTAAGCAAGAGTTTGATTTGCTAATTCAAGATTCATACGTGTTGGTGTAAGATCGGGTAATGATAACTTCTTCCAAGCACTTAATGGCACTAAATTGATACTAGCCCCGAGATCGGCTAAGGCAGTACATTCTTTGATTTGAGAAAATGAACAAGGTAAAACAAAACGACCAGGATCTCCAAGTTTCTCCGGAAGTTCTTTGAGAAGGACTGCAGAACAATTTTCATTTAATCGAGTATTAACAAACTCAACCATCTTCTCCTTCTTACTAAGCAACTCCTTGAACACTTTAACAAATTTTGGCATTTTAACAAGTGTTTCAACAAGGCTAATGTTAAAGTTCATTTGTGTGATCATCTTCAAAAAGGAAGTAACTTGAGTATCCTCCTTAGTGAGCACTTTGCACTTGTCTAACCGGGAAGGATAAGGAATATTGTGTTTAGGAGGTGTAGGTGTAGAAGGCGAAGGTGTAGAAGGTGAAGTTTGAGAAGTTGAAGGTTGAGAGGGTGAAGGGTTTTTCTTGGGTACATCGTCAGTAAGAGGTGGAGACGGTAATGGAAAACTAGTACTAGGCGTGGTCGTAGGAGGGATAAATGGGGGTGGAGGAGGTGTAGTTGGAGTAACTGGGGGAGGGATAGAAGGTCCTACTATAGTTGCTCCACTGCGTGTAGTAATAGAACTCACATTAGCTCTAGGGTTGGTTTCGGTTGTAGAAGGAAGAGCACCTTGGGACGAAGGGCTTGAAACATTTGAACGAATTTCCTATCCATGGACTCTTACATTTCCTTTAATTTCTTATCTTGTTCCGAAATCTTTTGAAGAACTAAGTCCATTTGTGGATTAGGTAAATTGAACCCTTGTTGTTGAAAACCTTGGTTTGGGTATTGGTTGTATGGTGGAAAACCTTGAGGATTAAAATTTTGGTTTGGATACCCTTGATTTTGCATTGGATAATATCCTTGATTTGCATTGTAGCCCTTCACATTTGCATTTGGTTGAAAATTAGCTTATGGTGTCCCTTGGTTGTTATGGGTGGGTGGGGGTGGTCTTTGTTAAAAACCAGGTGGAGCCAAATAATTAGTCGAATTATAGGACAAATGATTATTATCGACATTCGGGTTGAAAAGAACCCTCTCAGTGTTGTTGTAAGCATACACTTCCCCGTGAGATTGGTCATAAGCCTTATCACAATTAGCATAAGTGTGTGGCCCACCACATGTTTCACAAGTCACATTAAGGGCATTCACATGTTGACTAGGGGTGTTTTGAACATGTAAGGCAAGTTTAGTCACTATTGAAGTAAGTGCTTGAATTTGATTGGTAGTCTCACTATCACTAGTACTATCCATAGTAGCCCTTACACTTTTAGTTTGCACTTTGGCCTTGTTTTCAATAATTTCCCAAGCAATTTGTGTCGTTTTCACTAGAATGTTATCCCCGAAGCACTATTTAGGGAATCTTGGTCATTCAAACTTAATCCATTGTAAAAAGTATTAATTTGATGCACCTTAGTAAAACCGTGTTGTGGACACTTTCTCAAAAGTTCCTTAAACCGATCCGAAGATTCACTAAACGTCTCACCGTACTTTTGTTCAAAATTGATGATATCATTCCACAAAGCAGTTGTACATGAGGGTGGAAAGAAGTAATTTATGAATTTAGTCTCTAAGTCCGCCCATGTGGCAATACTTTGGGGTGGTTCCTTATCAAGCCAAGCTCGGGCTTGTCCCTCGAGAGAGAAAGGAAAGAGGAGCAAACAAATTGCCTCTTGTGAAACCCCATTGTATTTCACAGTATTAGTTTAGTGTACTAAACTCTTGATATGATCGTGTGGATCATCATGAGTGTGGCCCAAGAAAGGTGTTGTAGAGACCATTTGAATAAAGCTGGTTTGAGCTCGATGTTGTTTGCGTCAATAGCCGACACCACAATAGCATCGACATTGCCTTCAACGTGTGATTGCAAGAGCTCGATCATTGGACGGTCATCCATGGTGTTAATAACACAAGTCTCGATGATAGCGGCTTGAATGGATTTCCTCTTGCGCGAACGGGTACGCATACTCCTACAAAAGAGAAAGATAGAAAAGAAATAGAAGAAGAAACAAATTTAACATAAAAAGAAAATATTTTTGGTGCAAAAATTTAGAAAAGAAATGCTTCTTATGATTTTTAGATGTTTTTAGGTTTTTGAAATTTTTGATTTTTTTTTTATTTTTGAAAATGTTTGAAATTTTAGCAAGAAAAATAACGTTCACTCGTGAACGGATCCCAAAATCTAACGCGTCTCTCACAAAAAAACGTTAATCTTTACGAAAAGAGCCGACAGCAGCGCCATTTTAATAACTGATATTTTATAAGTAAAATGTTCTAGATATGTCTTATCGAATTGATCCGGTTTAAAGTGTGACTCAATCCTTTTTGGTTAATAAAAAGAAAGATGGTTTATCTATATCTAAAAATAAACAAAAAACAAATGATAAATATATAGAAAATTAAACGAAAAATGATAAAGAAATTAAGCAAATTAAAACTTAATAAAAAGTAAAATTGAAATTAAAAACTAAACAAAAAAATTTGAAATAAACTTAACAAAAATGGCGGGAAAATAAAAATCTAAAAAAACAGTTCGGAATGCAAATAAAAAAACAAATCGGAATAAAAAGTTAAACCTAATTCTGGATATATAATCAAAACCTTATTCGGAATACATAACTCGTTGGTAATTCGGAATACAAACTATGAACCTAATTCGGAATATTTAATACTAATCTAATTCGGAATGTTTAAAAAGAAAATAATTCGGAATCTGTCTTTTTACCTAATTCGGAATAACATACATGCAGTAACTAATTCGGAATAAACATTAGGACTTAATTCGGAAAACTGAAAACAAAACCTAATTCGGAAAAAAAAATTGAAAATCAAACCTAATTCGGGAAAAAAGATTTATATCTAATTCGGAAAAAGGGCTAGAGACATAAGTCGGAATAATAGGGTTTTGTAATTCGGAATACTGATTTTTGCAATAGTTTGGAATAAAAATAATTCTATCTAGTTCGAGAAAAGAGGGTTTAACAATTCGGATTTAAGGAAAAATAAGCTAAAACCAATTAAGCAAATAAGCAAAAACTAAGCTAAACTAATTTTTAGAAGAAAAACTAAATAAGACACAAATAAAAACTCTAAAAAACATTAAATAATCAAAACAAATAAAATCTATTTAAAAAGTATTTAAACTACCAAATCCACTCAATTAAAAATAAGCTAAACACAAAATAAGCAATCAGCACAATAAGCTATAAACATCAACCACATGAAAATAATAAGAACAATGAAATAAGCACTTCAATCAAATAACCAATAAGATCAAATAAGCTACATGACGATTGACCAAATCAACTCAAAATTAAAACAAGAAAGAGAAGAATGAGATTAATTGAAAAACTTGAATTAAAGATTAAGATTAAAGATTCAACAATAGAAAGAGTAAGATGAAAAGATAAAAAACATGAAATAAAAACTTGAGAGAAAAGTAAATTACACCTAATCCTAATTACCTTAATGAAAAACTAAAAAGTGAAAACTAACTAATACAAATGATGATAATGAGGCCTATTTATGGTGGAGGAGTGATAGGTGTGGTGCTTCCTTCTTTCTCTTTGTCTTCTCGTCTTTTTAATTAATTCATCATTCTCGACTTTGTCTCGGGATTTGTCGATAAATAAAATGAACTCGTCTTCTAATTTCTTCTTTTATTAGATTTGGTTCTTCGACTTTGTTAAACTTCCGTCTTTGGAATTTTTCTTCGATAAATCTTCATAATAGGCCTTTAACTTTCGTTCTTTTTGCACTCTTTGATCTTTTGACTTTGTCTTTCGTCTTTTTCTTCGATAAAAGCCCATGAAAGCCCGTGTTTTCTTCCTTTTTCATCATTTGGTCCTAAAACATAACAAAAACACAAACTACTTATAATTCTGACTTTTACAACATTAAACACACGTATTGGTCTCGTTTTTATTCGTTTTAAGTGGTAAAAGGATAAGTGTTTTCACACTTATTACCTGGACTATCTGTTTCTAATGATGTAGCACCCCCACAACAGGGTCCTACTAAAGGAACCAAAAATATAATCATTGATCTTAACTCATCAGAGACGATTTCTCAGGATCCATCAGGTAAAACCAACCCTGGTGGTGAAGGACTTGAAACTGATCCACACACTGGAGGTGATGCTCAGAAGACAACAAAGGAAGTGCCTCTCACCACTGGAGCCAAGGTGGGACACTTGCCTTCTTTTATGTTCAACATGTCTTCTGAAGACTTAGAAAAGGAGCTTGGGTTTGATGAAAGGGCTCTAGTAAATCTTGATGAGAGTGAGCCAGAGTAGGAGTTTGCTGAACCTACCTTCATGTCACCATCCCCCAGAACCATTCAAGTAAAAGAACTGACCACTCAAGTGATAGTTCTTTAGTCACAGATGGCTAAGCTTTAAAGAGGAAAAGTTTATTGCTGATGTTGAACTTACAACCCTTAAAGCAAGACCAATTCCTCCCACTGCTGAACAAATCAAAGATGTCATTTTTGCTGCTCTAAAGCCTTTGGTCAAAGATGTGGCCGCCACCACTTCCCTTAAGCAGGAGATGTCATCACTCATGGAATCCATCAATGGTGCTTCCATGGAGTTTCCACCAGAGTTCACACCAATTCCTTGCCAAATAAATGACTTATGTGACTCTGTTTTGAAGATCAAGGATAGGGTGGCATTGCTGGAGAAACAAAAGTTGACCTTATCTGAAGAGGTGCAACAAAAACTGAATGCTCTTGAACATGTACCAGCAATGTTGGCCAAGGTATCCTCCACCCTTGATTATATTTGTACTTTCTTACCTGCTAGTGGGTCATCAGAAGCTGTTGGGCAGTCTTCTGCTGAGGGGGAGAAAAACACTATTCAACAGCTATTTCACAAACATGCTCAAAAGAAGGCTAAAAACAACCTGTTGTCTATGAGTCACTGATTGTGGTAAAATACGACTCTTGTTTAGGAAAACAAAAGAACGTATATGAGCGGTAAGTATCGAGTGATGATTTTAGGAAAAATCAACACTAATGACCCAATCAAATAAAAAGAGAGAAAGTTCGTTTCCCAAGGAGGTATATGTGTGTGTTCTAACTTGTAGTTATTTGAGATTAATATTGAGAAGAATGGGGATGAAAGGATGAAAAGACGGCTACGTTAAAATTAAACTATGACGTAGAAAAACGTAAACGTAAAGTCGTGAAAAACTACCCAAATTAAAAATTTACTACTAAAACCAAAAACAAAATAAATAAAAGATTAAAAAGAAGTCTAAAATAATATAAATAAAGATAAAAATCCAACAAAGATATTTTAAAACCTTTTATTAATTAAATATTTAATTTTAAATGCTAATTAAAGCCCTAAAATTAAATACAACTAATTCAAATGTCTAAAATATGATTTTATTGAATAATCACTTATCTTATATTATTAGAAGACTAAAAAGTAATTTTCTAAAAATTAAAAGCTATTAAAACTATTTTTTAAACTCTAAAAATGATTTAAAATGATTAAAAACTAATTAAACTTAAAATAATTATAAAAATAAATCTAAAAGCTATAAAAATATTCTAAAAATGGAAAAGGTCCTAGTTAATGCTAAAGAACTTAAGAAAAATGAAAAATAAAGAAAAATAAAACTTTGAATTTTTAATAATAAAATAATATTAAAATAATACTAAAAATAAAAAGTTAATAAAATTAATTCTAAAAAATTTCTAAAATCTTAAAATAATCTAACTAAGAGAAAAATGCAAACTAAAGTTCCTAAACCCTTTTTAATAATTTTATAAAAATTATTAAAGTTTATAAAAAACCTTAAAATAATATAAAATTAAAAATTAAAGTTTTTAAAACCAAAACCTAATGTAATCCTCAAAATATTATTTTAAAAACTAAAAATTATTTTTCCTAAAAATTAAAACTCTTTTTTCTATTTTTTAATGATTTTTTAAATTACGGCTAATAAAGAAATTCTAGAAAATAATTTAATAAAGGGAAAAATTTAAAACCAATCTAGAAAAATCCCTAAGTCTAATAAGGTCCTAGGAAAAATCAAATAAGCTAAAAACACAAAGTAAATAAGCTGGAAAAGACGAAAATAAGCTACGGCTTATTTATTAAGCTAGAAAGTAAAAACGTGTTAAAAGGGTAATGAAATGAAACTAGAACGTAAAAAGCTATCTAGATTAACGGTAGAGCCCTTACTCCTCCAACGAGAGGTCTGGGGTTCGAGTCCTGTTACGGGTATGCTTTTTGCCTTTTTTTTCTTTTTTCTTTTTTTCTTTTTCCAACCAATCTGACACCCTTTTATGACTAGAAAACACAAATCCAACACTTTATATGCAAGATTAAACAAGTTATGATCAAAAACGTGGTCAGTTACTTTTAAGTTTCTGATGAACAAGGATGTTCACCACTTTAGCAGTTTGGAACCAAGAGGAGCTTGGTTGTAAGCTCATTTGGTGATGTTTTTGGAACACAATGGCACCCTTGTGCTCTTTGAAGCACAAGGAGTCACTAAATAGCAGAAATCAAGTAGCCAAATAGCACAAATCACTCAAATAAGCACACACAGGCAATATCAAGTTGCTGTGATAATCCTAGAGTCTGGTGGTTTATAAGCTAAGTTACTTGCACACTAGTGATCTTCAAAGCCTCAACTTATGCATACAACTTCACAAACTGATGCACAGACAAACTCAAACTCTAAATTACTCTAACTCATAACAGATTTACAAGTTCAAGCACAAAAATAAGGAAAAACAAGCAGATAAGTGGATAAGCAGATTTCTAGCTTACTTTTTCTCTTTTTATCACTCAAACTTGCTGAAAACCTTTTCCAAATAACAACCCAAGCTAACTACAACCTTTCTTAATCCTAATGAAGCTTTCTAACCCGTTTTAAACTACACAATCTAACAAGAACTCTAACTAAAATACTTATCCAAACACCCCTTTAAAAATCCTTTTTCCACTTTTAACAAACCAAAACACTTTAAGACCTATTCAAACTGACCCTAACAGCATCTAACATGCATAACACCACAAAACAACTCTAATCAAATAATCTAAACACACTTATAGCACCAAATCAAACAAATCACATGAAACTCAACTTTTCTGAGATTTTCAAAAAAAGAAAAGAGTGTTTACCTTAGAACCCTACATCCAGGGTTCTAGTGGATGTAAATCCACCTCCCACAGGCTGGAGGCCTGCGCTGAACTATAATCAACAACCTTTCAACACCTGCTTAAGAAAAATCAAAGAAAACACAAAATACAAGTAATATATATATTCTGTTCACTTTTCTTTTTTCTTAAACCATTCCAAAACCTTTTAAACCTTATCAAACACGTTTTCAAAAACACTCTTAATCACCAATTAAACAAAACTCTTAACACAAATCCTTGGCAACAGATTCTTTCACAAAAATTCTCAATATCACAATCCTTGAAATAAATTTTGAAACACAAAATTATTTCACCAAATTAAAAATGGAACTCAGTTTTCCTTCAATAATTTATACCAACTTTAAGAAAATCATAAAAAGGAATTAAATTGCTAAATAACAAATACCAAACTTTTATATTTAATCAAAAGGCATTACAAAACTTTTTGAAGAAAAACTGGAACAAGGAAAGATGAACAGGCTCATCTCCTTTTATACTACTCTTAAGAACTCTCTAGAATGCTGAAAATCAAAACCCTAATCTAGAAATTCTCCAAAATGCCCCTTTACGTTTTTGAGTGATGAGCTGTCAAATTGGATCCTGGACGTTTATTTGTGCGTTGGAAGGAAGCAATACATCATGGTTGTTGATTTGGGACACGTCACTAAACTTGGAGCCGAAGTTGTATTGTGATTGGTTGAAAGGGAATTTGGGGGTAGGGTCTACAGTGGTGGGAGTGAGGGTTTTATGTGTGGGATTTGTTCCTGCGTGTGGGAATCACACGTGGGCAAGAGTAATTGATTTTTACCCAAGGTTTAAGTGAGGTGAAAACTGGGAGTGAAAAAGATAAACAGTAAGTCTGTTTGATCCGATTTTGGGGGAAAAGGGATGTTAGGCGCGTTTTTTGAGTTTAAATGTTTGAAAGTGACAACTTTAGTCCTTAACCTTCCTTTCTTTTGTCTTTTCTCTTTTAAAACCCATCAGCGCCCAATTAAGCTTATATCAACTTTCACCATTTGGCAATTTTGGCACCAAACTTTCAAAAAGGGTTTTCAAGGGTTCTTGTTGCCATTTTTGAATATTGCAAGGGCTGATTTTGAACATTGTTGATCTTCCAAGGTCTTCTTTGTATCTTTGACTTCATGAGGGACCATAATTGACAAATTGATTTTGTTGAGGGACCAATCTTGTCATTTCTTCAAAGTTGAAGGACCTTTTTGCAATTTTGACAAACTTAAGGGACCAAACTTGTAATTATTAATATACAAGGGTTTTAAGTGTCATTTCTTCAATAAATGAGGATCAATCTTGTATGTCTTCAAATCTTCAAGGGTATTTGTTGAATACTTCATGATTAGGGCCCGGTTCTTTGTATGGCTTCGTTTCTCGTGTCCGTTTTTCCTTGTATCTTGTGATCTTTTGTCTTTTTCACGATATCCATACCTAAAATACACAAGTAAACAAACACAAGCATATATATGGTATTTTATGACATTTTTATGCATTTAAAGCCCAAAAAGAACGATGAGATCATGTATAAATGCCATCTCATCACTCCCCCATACTAAGCCATTGCCGTGCCCTCACGCAATGCTAGAATAAAGTATCTAAGCATCACCAAAGATTCAATTTTATTAACCTTTATTGAAGAGTAAAAGACTTGCAACATACTACGAGAATGTGTAAAGACATAATGTATGATTTTCATCACCAAAAGGTGACTTTTAGGGTCAAAGAATAGAAACAAGTTAATGTCCCTTAGAGTAAACTTTGTCATCCTTGATTGTCATACATTCCATGCTAAGTGCAAAAACAAGATCATTGTTGGTACAAGTCACAATGCTAACACTACTCATACGTCCAAATTGTGTAATACTTTTTCTCCCCGCAATCCTAGTTATTATAAAAGGAAATGGGTTACTAGCATTTTTTATCTATTTGTCATGGATCACAAGTGATTCATATTGACTTATTTGAGTAGTTATTAGTCCGAAAGCAAAGTAGCACGATTTGATCAATAGTTAGCCGAAGGACAAAATCTTTTAAAACGGCTTCTCGTGTATCTCCTTAAGTTCATATCTTGGCATAACTCGTTTCACGATTTGAGACCTTTCTCGGACCGATATTTGGCATGTACTTCATACTTCAAATCTTGGGAAGACGTTCTCGAAATTATGGTCTTCTCTTCATATTTTGGAATTTCTTCACTTGACGTTTTTGGGAGATTCTTCATATAGGACCACGACTTCATCATTTTTCTTCAATCTTTACTTTGGATTTTGATATACAACGATCCGCCTCCTTTTCGGACTTGGATATATTTATCCTCATACCTTGTTAGGGTCTTTTTGGATAGACTTTCTCCATTCTTTAGGGGAGTAATTGCTTCTCGTCGTGTGTCTCGATCCTTCATATTGATTTTGGAATAATGATACTTCACATCATCTTTGGATCTTTAGCAAAAATAGAGCTCCTCATGCCTTGTTAGGGCCTTTTTGGATGATCGCCAATCTTCGCGTCCCGCTTCAATAAGTTATGCCTTGGCTATGAACTCTATTCAACCCCGAGCAACTTTTAAACGATCTTGCGCTAGAGGCTAAGTAACCTTTCAAATCGTACGACCTTACTTATTGCAATTATGATTTATTCCTAATGCATTGATCTTATGGGAAGAAAAAGCCACAATTAAAAACATATGAGTTTTTGAAAGAACACTTTCATGTTCTACGTTTAGCATGATCACTTGTCTAACTCTATCATTTCTCGTTCTTCACTATATAAAGACCTCTAATTAAAGAGATTCGTGAATACTTAGCCATGCAAGTCAAAATTAAGCCAAATTTTGATTAGCTTTCATTAAGACTATATCAAATCAAAGTTTTGGGTTTTCAAGCCACCTATAGGATCTTGCACTTTCTTGGACTTTTTCAAGTTTAGAGAATGCGTTTTAAAGTTCCCTTGATAAGTGACTTTCTAGAATCAATTATAGGAACTTGCGAAAAGTTCTTGTTCTTAACCCGAATGAATTAAGACTTTCGCGTTTTAAAGCTCCCTATATAAAAGTCTAGCAAAACATGAATTGAGCTGGTTAAGGAATGTAAATGGCTCCAAATGCCCATCAAGTCAAAAATTAACTCTTATTCTACCCATCGGAAAATATACATTCGTGTCTTAAAAACACTTATGAAAACTAAGAAAAATTTTAAAATTTGGCCATTTTTAGCCTTATTGGCAAAACAAAACAAAACATATGAAAGTTGGAGCACGTGAGGGCGTAGCAAAGCAAGTACCTATTCACCCCCCCATACTAAAAGTAAACATTGTCCTCAATGTTTCGAGTCTAAAGGTGGAGCAGCCCCATACTAGAGACGAAGAGTCGAATGCTTAGGATCTAGCATGGAAAGGGTGATCAACAATATATCTAAAGCCGTTTATTAAGTATGCTAAAAGATAATTGTTAGAACAATAAAGGATATGTCATGGAATCGTGAAAAACTTCTTCAAACGAACGATGGAGGCTCACGTAAACGAACACGAGAGTCTTCAATCGTAGATGATGATGATGATCTAGATAACACAATCACAAACAACCACGAGACAACGAGTTGGAAGGGTACAAGTCCCCTTATTAGTGAATAGTAAGCATAAAGATAAGCATGGGATCTCCCCCACGAGGCACCTCGTTTTTGATTACCGAGTCATGAGCTCGACTCGATCCCCTTAAAATGTGAACATTTAGGGAAAATCATGGAGTGGTCAATTTTTGATGGGGCTTACATGATAAACAAGGCCCAAAAAGCAACCGGTAAAAAGGACTAAGTCCTTAGATGATGCAAAATACCGGGGTCGAAGATGGCGTTCTCGTTTCCATTGGAAAAACAATTTAACGCCACTTCAACATGTGCCATAAACTCAAAGAGTTTGAAGAAAATAGATGAGAAATAGAAGGGTGGGACAATTGGTAAGTCAAACGTTTGAGCTACTCGAAGTAGACTCGCACCAAGCAAATAGAAAGATTTTCCATTTATTGCATCGGTGGAAGACCGAGATTTCCCTTTACATGAAATTCCGGGATCGAATATCTCGTCCTCGGTGGACAAGGATGAGGGAACATAAGGGGCTTCCCCCATACTAGAACCACACAAAGCATCGTCAAAAGGATTAGACGAGCTTGTAGCACTCAAAACACGTGGTGATGACGGAGTTAGATTTGTAGAAAAATCAATTAAATCACATTTAAGATCTTTTCCTTTGTTATCTTTTAAACTCTCCTTATGAAAACCCTTTTTGATTATGTCGAAAATATTCGGTGTTTCTAAGACGATGTTAGTCACACTAAAAATTCTCACATTTTGAAACCGTTTTGGTTTTGGTGGTGGCAAGTTCTCAAAACGTTTATCGACGAAGAAAACCTCCCCATCGGGGTCTACATATTCATCATCCGAAAGATCTTCCGTAGAAACCGGCAACTTATCAACACTTTTCAAGAATGAATGTTCGAGGTGAGGTGAAGGATTTTTCGATTCAAGTATTGATGGTTTCTTCTTTGTAGGCTTTACACTCATAACCTCCACCGGCGGAGGAAATGGTAAATTGTTTTTGGCGACATTTCCTAAAACTCTTGGTGAAAATTCTTTGCAAATGACATTGGTCGAGTCACCATGGTTTAAAGTTGCAATAGAATAGACATGAGAAAGATTGGAGTTTTGTGTTGCATTGATGACAAGTTCTTCCTCATTGAAACGAAGGGTGATTTTTCGAGCATGAACATCGATAAGTGCTCTTGATGTATCCAAAAATGAACGACCCAAAATGAGAGGAACTTTTCGATCGATAGGAATGTCTACAACGATAAAGTCAACGGGATAGTAAAACTTTCCGACTTTAACGAAAACGTCCTCGGCTACTCCACATGCTAAAATCGTAGAATGATCGGCCATCTCGATAGACATGTTCGAAGGAGTAAGAGCCGGAAGCGAAAGCGATTTGAAAATCTCGAGAGGCATTAAATTAATACTAGCACCAAGATCGGCCAAGGCGTAGCATTCCTCCATATCTTGAATAGCACACGGAATCAAAAATTTACCGGGATCATCGACTTTTTGTGGTATGCGGCTTAGAAAAACCGATGAACAACTAGACGATTGTTGTAACTTCTCTTTGTTGTTAATCATACTTTTGAAGTTTGCGGCAAATCGAGGCATCATGATAAGAGCGTCGGCAAAACTTATATTAAAGTGCAAATCACGAAACATTTTCATAAATAGCTCAAATTGATAATTGTTCCGTTCTTGTGCTTTCTCTTTGTTACGTCTCGAAGGGTAGGGTAAAGGTGGTGTGGGTTGGTCATTAGGCAACGGCCTTGGAAACTCGGGTTCCACAATTGGTATTGGTTCAACCGTAGGTGTGGTTTGAGCGGTACTTCGTGGGATTGTAATATGCTCCTTTTCAACCATCACCTCGGGTTCTTTCTCGATTTCCTTCTCCTTAGAAGTACTTGGACGAGAGATTGGTTCCTTGAAAGTTTTACCACTTCGTGTAGCAACAACCTTCAATTCTCCCCTCGGGTTGTTAATGGTATCACTAGGAAGACCACCCGAGGAAGAGGGTTTACACATGATTGCTTCAAACATCTTAGCCATTCGGTCCTCAAATTTTGATTGCCTAGCATCCGCTTTTAATAACTCTTGCTTAATCTCATGTTGTCCTAATTCCATCTTTTGTTGGTTTTGTTGAAGACGTTGGACATTTCCTTCCATTTTGTTTGCATGAGTTTTAAGTTCATTAGCAAGTTCATTTTTAAGCTCGTTTTTCAACTCGGATCTTAAGCTAATCATCTCACGTTGCATATTATCAAATTTAGCATCATTTGCTTTTGCATAATCCAAAAATTCTCCTTGCAAATTTTTCGTGTGAGCATTTTGAAAACCTTGTGTAGTGTTTTGAAAATCACGGTTTTGGTTTTGATTAGAGATTTGTCCATTCCCACTTTGATAATTCCCTTTGTTGTAATTGCGTGTGTTGCCTTGGTAATTACCTTGGTTGTTGTTTCGATAATTGTTAACATTTTGGTTGGGTGGAGCTTGATTTTGGCGGGAACCTTGGCCGTTTTGGTTGTAAGTTCCCGTTGCTACATAAGCACTCGAAGTGTTACCATCCGCGGTAATGCACTCGGAAAGATCATGAGCTCCCCCACAAGATAAACAACTTTTAGCAACCGCTTTAACCGAAGCGGAATTGGAAGCTTCTTGAGCCTTCCAATGGGACATTAGATTAGCAAATCTATCAAAAAACCGATTTTCCTCATTAGCTTCATCATGTAAGGCGTTAATGCTACGAGACGATTGTGACGAAGATGACGAACCCATATTGGCAACACTCGGTGTGTTACGAGGGCTATAAACCTTAGATCGATTTTCAATGATTTGTAAAGCCTCATTTGTCGTCTTGCACAAAAAATTACCACCCGCGGCGGCATTCAAATAATCTCGTTCATGATCATTAAGCCCATTATAAAAGGTATCCACTTGATGTAATTCCGAAAAATCATGGTGTCGACATTCATGTAACATCTCTTTAAATCGTTCCCATGCCATTGAAAAACTTTCATTGTTACGTTGCACAAATCGTGAAATCTCATTTTTTAAGTGTGTTGTTTTAGATGGTGGAAAGAACTTGTTCACAAACTTAGAAACGAGATCGGTCCATGTCAAAATCGAATTTGGCGGTTCTTTCTCGAGCCAAATTTTTGCGGGTCCATCCAACGAATATGGAAACAACATCATCTTAATGGCGTCATGTGGAACATCCTTAAATTTGCTAGTGGCGGTGAGACGGTTGAAATTCCTAATATGGTAATGCGGGTTGTCTTTCTCGTGACCTCTAAACTTATTTGCTTGCAACATAGACATTAAACCCGTCTTAATCTCGAAATTCTCCGCAAGGATGGCGGGAATCACAATAGCCTCTCCAAAACCCTCGGTGGGTGCTTGTAGCAACTCCATCATAGTACGATTAGCCATGACGACTTCTTGTTCTACAATAGGTTCAACAATTGGAGGTTCTTCAACAATCAACGATCCTTGATTTGCTTGCTTTTGAAGACGTTTACGAGCTCGTTTTGCTTGATTACGAGTGATCATAAACTTCACGAAGAATGGGAGGTGAGCAAAGAAGATTCTTTTTGGGTGTTTTGTGAATTTTCAATTTTTTTGTGTTTTTGATGATATTTAATTTTTTTGGATTTTGGTGTATCTTCGTAGACAACAATCTACAAAATCTCTCCTCGAATCAAACTCTTGATTAAAGAAGCCTCAAAGGAATGAAAACGATCACGTGGAGTGAACGTCTTCCAATGACTTTAGAACTTTGGTGAAAACCAAATTGTTCAAGAGGGTTTAATCACAAAGAAACCAAGCAAATATAGTATACGTAATAATACTTTGGGCGGCAAAACCCTCGATTAGCCTTCAAAATCAAATACTCACAAGCAAGCGGGGAAACGAGGCGGCGCGAAGCACTTAAGAGCCTTTTTCCTTAGGGTATATTTTATAATACCCGCCTTATACCCACCTTATAGTTTGTATTTTTCAAAATCGAGCTTCACGAAAGTATTTATCTATTTTTGCCTTTTCTTTTTGTTTGAGATTCGAATACAATAATTAGGAGATCAAATCCCAATTAAGGTTGTGTTTTCACACTTTTGGAGATATTGTATATTGATTGTGATACTTAATACAATATAGTACTATTTATACAAGAAAAACCAAGAAAACCGATAATACGTGTTAAGGGAGTTCCACTTAACACAAATACTTATTATGGATAATATCAAAAACAAAAGCTTCCAAATTAAAGCACAACACACCTCCCCGGCAGCGGCGCCAAAATGATTGTGGTAAAATACGACTCTTGTTTAGGAAAACAAAAGAACGTATATGAGCGGTAAGTATCGAGTGATGATTTTAGGAAAAATCAACACTAATGACCCAATCAAATAAAAAGAGAGAAAGTTCGTTTCCCAAGGAGGTATATGTGTGTGTTCTAACTTGTAGTTATTTGAGATTAATATTGAGAAGAATGGGGATGAAAGGATGGAAAGACGGCTACGTTAAAATTAAACTATGACGTAGAAAAACGTAAACGTAAAGTCGTGAAAAACTACCCAAATTAAAAATTTACTACTAAAACCAAAAACAAAATAAATAAAAGATTAAAAAGAAGTCTAAAATAATATAAATAAAGATAAAAATCCAACAAAGATATTTTAAAACCTTTTATTAATTAAATATTTAATTTTAAATGCTAATTAAAGCCCTAAAATTAAATACAACTAATTCAAATGTCTAAAATATGATTTTATTGAATAATCACTTATCTTATATTATTAGAAGACTAAAAAGTAATTTTCTAAAAATTAAAAGCTATTAAAACTATTTTTAAAACTCTAAAAATGATTTAAAATGATTAAAAACTAATTAAACTTAAAATAATTATAAAAATAAATCTAAAAGCTATAAAAATATTCAAAAATGGAAAAGGTCCTAGTTAATGCTAAAGAACTTAAGAAAAATGAAAAATAAAGAAAAATAAAACTTTGAATTTTTAATAATAAAATAATATTAAAATAATACTAAAAATAAAAAGTTAATAAAATTAATTCTAAAAAATTTCTAAAATCTTAAAATAATCTAACTAAGAGAAAAATGCAAACTAAAGTTCCTAAACCCTTTTTAATAATTTTATAAAAATTATTAAAGTTTATAAAAAACCTTAAAATAATATAAAATTAAAAATTAAAGTTTTTAAAACCAAAACCTAATGTAAACCTCAAAATATTATTTTAAAAACAAAAAATTATTTTTCCTAAAAATTAAAACTCTTTTTTCTATTTTTTAATGATTTTTTAAATTACGGCTAATAAAGAAATTCTAGAAAATAATTTAATAAAGGGAAAAATTTAAAACCAATCTAGAAAAATCCCTAAGTCTAATAAGGTCCTAGGAAAAATCAAGCAGATAAGTGGATAAGCAGATTTCTAGCTTACTTTTTCTCTTTTTATCACTCAAACTTGCTGAAAACCTTTTCCAAATAACAACCCAAGCTAACTACAACCTTTCTTAATCCTAATGAAGCTTTCTAACCCGTTTTAAACTACACAATCTAACAAGAACTCTAACTAAAATACTTATCCAAACACCCCTTTAAAAATCCTTTTTCCACTTTTAACAAACCAAAACACTTTAAGACCTATTCAAACTGACCCTAACAGCATCTAACATGCATAACACCACAAAACAACTCTAATCAAATAATCTAAACACACTTATAGCACCAAATCAAACAAATCACATGAAACTCAACTTTTCTGAGATTTTCAAAAAAAGAAAAGAGTGTTTACCTTAGAACCCTACATCCAGGGTTCTAGTGGATGTAAATCCACCTCCCACAGGCTGGAGGCCTGCGCTGAACTATAATCAACAACCTTTCAACACCTGCTTAAGAAAAATCAAGGAAAACACAAAATACAAGTAATATATATATTCTGTTCACTTTTCTTTTTTCTTAAACCATTCCAAAACCTTTTAAACCTTATCAAACACGTTTTCAAAAACACTCTTAATCACCAATTAAACAAAACTCTTAACACAAATCCTTGGCAACAGATTCTTTCACAAAAATTCTCAATATCACAATCCTTGAAATAAATTTTGAAACACAAAATTATTTCACCAAATTAAAAATGGAACTCAGTTTTCCTTCAATAATTTATACCAACTTTAAGAAAATCATAAAAAGGAATTAAATTGCTAAATAACAAATACCAAACTTTTATATTTAATCAAAAGGCATTACAAAACTTTTTGAAGAAAAACTGGAACAAGGAAAGATGAACAGGCTCATCTCCTTTTATACTACTCTTAAGAACTCTCTAGAATGCTGAAAATCAAAACCCTAATCTAGAAATTCTCCAAAATGCCCCTTTACGTTTTTGAGTGATGAGCTGTCAAATTGGATCCTGGACGTTTATTTGTGCGTTGGAAGGAAGCAATACATCATGGTTGTTGATTTGGGACACGTCACTAAACTTGGAGCCCAAGTTGTATTGTGATTGGTTGAAAGGGAATTTGGGGGTAGGGTCCACAGTGGTGGGAGTGAGGGTTTTATGTGTGGGATTTGTTCCTGCGTGTGGGAATCACACGTGGGCAAGAGTAATTGATTTTTACCCAAGGTTTAAGTGAGGTGAAAACTGGGAGTGAAAAAGATAAACAGTAAGTCTGTTTGATCCGATTTTGGGGGAAAAGGGATGTTAGGCGCGTTTTTTGAGTTTAAATGTTTGAAAGTGACAACTTCAGTCCTTAACCTTCCTTTCTTTTGTCTTTTCTCTTTTAAAACCCATCAGCGCCCAATTAAGCTTATATCAACTTTCACCATTTGGCAATTTTGGCACCAAACTTTCAAAAAGGGTTTTCAAGGGTTCTTGTTGCCATTTTTGAATATTGCAAGGGCTGATTTTGAACATTGTTGATCTTCCAAGGTCTTCTTTGTATCTTTGACTTCATGAGGGACCATAATTGACAAATTGATTTTGTTGAGGGACCAATCTTGTCATTTCTTCAAAGTTGAAGGACCTTTTTGCAATTTTGACAAACTTAAGGGACCAAACTTGTAATTATTAATATACAAGGGTTTTAAGTGTCATTTCTTCAATAACTGAGGATCAATCTTGTATGTCTTCAAATCTTCAAGGGTATTTGTTGAATACTTCATGATTAGGGCCCGGTTCTTTGTATGGCTTCGTTTCTCGTGTCCGTTTTTCCTTGTATCTTGTGATCTTTTGTCTTTTTCACGATATCCATACCTAAAATACACAAGTAAACAAACACAAGCATATATATGGTATTTTATGACATTTTTATGCATTTAAAGACCAAAAAGAACGATGAGATCATGTATAAATGCCATCTCATCAGTCACCATTTGCTGAGAAGAGTCCAGCTAAGACTAAGGGGGAGTCTTCAGCTATGGACAGTCATGTTGAAGGTCTCACCACCAGTGGCGATACAACTGATGATGGTTCACCTCCTATCCATCCCAAGAACAAAGGTGATTTTACACTGAATGAAAGGCTAATCAAAGCTTAGATGGCCACTCAAGAAGACATTGACAGGGTGTACAGGCTAAATGAAGAAGAGAAACTAAGAAATCTGAAGATGATCTTTAATGAAGCAATTGGAAAGCCTGTAATAGAAAACCTCTTCAAAAGAAACATGTTATATGAAAATTATTGTATAACATGGCTAAAGAGAAGAAATATCTCACCAATCACAAACGTTGATATGCTTACTAGCAGAGGTGATATTCATCTGAAGTTCTATTGGGGTGATGGGACTGATGAGATCCTAGAGGACTTCCAAGAAAAGGAACTCTCTTACATTGAATGGCTAGAAATAGATGAAAAACTTCAAAAGAGAAAGTCCAAGAGATGGGATGAAGTCCGCATCAGAATTGATCACTCAATGAGAAACCATCTCAAGATGGGTGAGATCCTCAACATTAGCATTGAAGTTTCACTGGAGGATTAAGATCCTATTCTGGAGCTGAACAAAAGAGCTAATCTGGTTAAACCTAGTGTTGGTGATATCTTTGTCACCACAAAGAAATACAAAGGCATTATTCAATTTCTGAATCATCTCCCTGGGCATATACTAGACGAACCAGAATTGTGAATGATAATGTTCAATCATCGTGAACGTCAAGACTTTGTGGGTATTAGTGACCTCGATGAAATGAACAATGAACTACTTTGGAATGTTCAAAGGATCTTTTATTCTCATCATGGAGGTCCAGGAATTACTGAAGCTACAAGAACCTTCAGCATGTGCTTACTTGCTATATTGGACTACAGAAACTCATATCCATCAGTTCAGACTCCTATCATTGAAGAACTTAGGCCTAAGGAAGTTTAAATAATCATTTGTAATGTTTTAGTTTTAATTTGTAATGTTTTGATTAATAAATGATTATCTGATGTTTATAAGTACATTATTGTTCAGTGCAAGTGTAAAACCCGCTTTAATAATCCTAAGATTATTAAATGCACGATGTTACCGTTAAATTTAAACTTTGTAATTAATTAATATACGCCATGTATCACGAACATTTAATACGAACAATAAGTATATTAATTAATTATCGTGAGTATTATGTATGTAAACACCATTATAAATGCACGATAAGTATACACGCATAATATTTAAGGTTTACAAGTTATGAAAAAAATGAACATTTAACGAACACGCATCATAATATTCTAAGTCACAAAAATTTAAAGAATTGTTGTGTGTGTGTGTGTGTTGTGTCCGGCGTCCAAAGCAAGCAAGAAGGGCCAAAGGACCAAGTCATTTATTAAAACCTTATTTACATACAATAAGGAAACATAAAACATAAATCACAGAAGAATTAAAAATCCTAAAAACACTTTTCTTCCTCCTTGTTCTTTTTTTGGCCACGGCTCACACCCAACACCATAAGGAAGATCGTTTTCTATCTTTGTTTGATACGGTATCGTGTTCGTTCATCTTGTTAAATAACGTGTGGTATATCGAATCCCTTTTTCTTTATTTGTTTTTAATTTATTTATGTATGAACATTAAAAATAATGCAAGAACATGTAATTAAATCATGGATTTAACAAGTTTAAAAACAAATAATGGTTTGGGGGTGTTTTTTTGTCTCGATCACAGCAAACCAAGACCATGAAGGTCTCGGTGGTGTCGCGTGACCAAAAGCCGCAACCCCTTTGGGGGTCGGCGTTGGATTTAAACCACCAGTCGCACAGCCTAGGCTGGCGGTGGTGGTGTTGTGGTTGGCAGCCGCAAGGACCAAGACCCACAGCAGGGATCTTAGCCTAGCGGTGGGAACCGAGACCCATTGGTGGGTGCTCGGTGGGTATTAGACGCAGGCAGGGGGAACCCCAGCTTCGGCTGGGGGGCTGTTTGGTTCGACGCAACAGTGAGCCGAGAGCCGTAGGCTCTCGGTGAGTTTTTGTGGCTCGGATGGGTCACGGCAGTGAGGCCGCAGCCCTCGGGCTGTGGTGCTCGGTTTTCGGGTCTCGTGTGGGGCTCGGGAATTTAACTTTTTCAAGAACATGTAAATTAAAATAACATGTAAAATAGTTTTTGTTATTATTTAATTAATTTAGTTATTAATTAATTTTGTTTTAATTAAACTAAAACTTAGGTTATGTTTATTTAAATAAAACCATGATAAAATATGTATGTACATTTATTTAAATAAACTTAGGTTATAATAAATAATTATTTAATTATTCATGAACATGGATTTAATTAATTAAAACTTAGTTTAAATTAATTAATATATTTTATGATAAAGTTTAAGAACATAAACTATGTAATATTATTAATTAATAATAAACTTATAATAACATGGCATGACATTATTAATTAATAATAAGCTAAGTATTTAATTATTATTAAACTTTATAATATAATTCTACATGATATAAAATAAGCATATGATTAATTATGGGAACATATTAATAATGGAATTATATTATTTTTGGCAACATGATAAATATGGAAATGCACTAAATATGGTAATATGATATTTATGGTAATAATATGGTAATATGATATTTATGGTAATACATTAAATATGGTAACATGCTATTTATAGAAACATATTAAATATGGAAACTTTCTAGTTTTAGAAACTTACTATTTAAGGAAACTTACTATTTTTGGAAATTTATATATACGGAAACATGCTATTTTTGGAAAGTTACTATATACAGAAACCTACTATTTTTAGAAATTTACTCATTATGTTATAACAAGTAAATGCAACACCTCAAATATGAAACACATGAATATAAAACACATGGAACTATAAGAAATACATTATTAAACATGATATAATAAGACAAGACAAGAACGAGTATAATAAATATGAACACGTCAAGTAAACCAAATAACAAGTATGTATAAGTAAGATCGACTCTTATTCATGTCCCTTCATTATGTAGCTATTATGAAGTCGGAGTGATCGTCTACGTTCGTTTCCGTCTTCATTTACTAGACATAAGGTACGAATATTCCGTCCTTCAGTAAGGACATCTTTCTTCCTATATTAGGATTCCCCGTTTGCAGCTATTTTCCCCAGTAGTTTAAGTGTCTTAAACACATCAGTATATGTATGATTATTTTAGATTGCCTGAGCTATATACATGCATGTCAGTTTCACCTAGTTGTGGGGGTTCCATAACCATATCACTGTAGGCACCGTTGTTATGACTCTTCGGCGGGAGAGTGATTGCTCGGAGCGTCCCTTACAGTATTTTGGCCTATGTTATTATTATCATGTGGGGCGAATGGGTGCATCCTAGGACAAGTAGTATGATTTCATAGTAACTGCGGTGTGTGCCTTACATCCGTTACATGAGCTGACCCCTCCACTCATTTTACGTATTAATTAGAGGCAGCCCCTCTTATTGCATGACGAGGTCACCCCTCTAAGTATTCATGCGTGTTGATATAACATGATCTATATGGGCTCTGGGCATATTTAAAATACAGATTTTCTAGATAAACTTAACATAAGTCTTTTCAGAAATATAAACTAGTCTTATGAACTTAAACCAGGTTTTCCAGGACATGCATTTATTCCGTTGCTATTCATTTCATTTCATTACTTGCTTATGTTTATGCTTTACATTCTATGTTATATATCCGCACACTGAGCGTATTGCTCAGCCGTATTTCTCTTTTCATGTCCTAATACGGCAGGTACTAAAGGGCAAAGCTATGATTTCAAGAGTACGTGCATGGAATGAGGCGCCAGCTTTCTTTCATTCTTTAATGCATTTACATATTTTTGCTTTGTTGGACGCTGTTTAGTCCTTTTCCTTTACTTTCTACTTATGCATTTCGTGAGTGGAGCTTATGTGGATCTGATGTTTGTTCCGGATTCTTTTATGTTCATTTAATGTTTTAGACATTTACCTTGTATGCTTCGATGACATGCCATAATTATCCTGTGATATTCCATTTATCAAAATAGGGTGTTACAATTATGGTATTAGAGCCAAGGTTTCGACCTATAGGCTCTTAAAATTGACATGTGACTAGTGAGTAGTCATCTTCGTCTTCCTAGAACAGACATTTTGTTTTCACGCATTCAATTCATGTATCATTGTTGCAGGAAGTTTGACTAAGTAATGGTTGGTATAGAATTGGCTTTATTTAGTTGCATGTGTTTTTATTCGAATTATTTTGCTTGGTGAACCGACCCATAGGCGTTCACGTTAGCTTAGGTCATTTTGTTTTGATGAACCGACCCATAGGCGTTCATCCTCGCTATGTCAATTTTGTTTTTATGTCATTGCATTTGGCTATGCCTTCATAAACTGTTTCATGCATCATTTTATTATGTTTATCATATGTTCTAATCAGATTAATCATTTCATTTTCATTTTTAAATTGTCAGATGGTCATGACACGCGAACAAGAGCTAGCAGCAGCTGTCCAAGTAGCTCTACAAGCCATGCTTCCCCAAATCAGGAACTAGATTCGGAATGAATACCAGAACATTCCCAATCAAAACAACAATCCTCCTCCTCCTCCACTGGTTACTTTGCACACTTGGCTTGAGAGGTTTAACAAGCAGAAGCCAAGATCTATTGACAAAGCTGAGACTTCATCTGATGCAGAAGACTGGATTTCGCAAATGGAGAAAATTTTTGATGCTATGGGATGCGATGCTATCTACAAGGCAAGGTTGGCTTGCTATAAGTTTGAAGGTGATGCCTTACATTGGTGGAGAGCTTACAAGTTATCTAATGGAGGTGATGTTTGGCTAGCTGCATTCACTTGGGATCAGTTCAAGACTGTGTTTTATGGGTAGTTCTTTCTGACATCTGAGCATGAGGGACTCAAGAGGGACTATCACTCCATTCGTCAGAGAACTTGAGAGACTAGAACTGAGTTCATGTAGAGTTTTCTTAGGTTGGGTGGATTTCTAGGTGCGGCTACGGGTACTGCGGAAGAACAAGCTAAGCACTTTCGCTAGGCTCTGCACGCCTCTACAACAGCTCGTTTAATTAGTGTTATCCTTAAAATGTGTGCGACCAATGGAATTACATTAGTTTCATAGCCGGGACTTGCAGGGTCTATTATGTCACATGTAAGTAGTTCAAGTCTCGTGCTATATATACCCCTCCATACTTCCATAGAGGGGTGAGTTTCTTCATTTACTTTGTTTACTTTCTCTCTCTAATTAAACATACTTATTATAGCAACTCTCTCTCTCTTTCTCTCACTAACAATGACTAAGCATCTCTATCACCCTCCCCGACCTCCGGATCGAACCCGTGTTCATAGTGAATCCATGTTAACAATTGGCATCAGAGATAACCGGGGGTGTTTCGTGTTTTTGATTCGTGGTTATGTTCGTGTTCGTGTTTGTTTCGATCACGGTTTGAATTCTTTATCATTCTATAATTCTGTCAAATCCTTTGTGTCTTTTGTCTTATCGGATTTTTCATATATCAGTTATCCTTTGTATCTCGTTTACTGGTCCTTAAGTATCAATTTTTTAAAATTTTCTTTGTCATTTTTTCATCTCAATTACAGTTTTCTTTTATTATCAGTTTGTTGGTAAAAGGACATGGAAACTCATCAGACCATGACCATTTATTTTGGGAAAAGGACAAAAATAACAAAAATGAACAAGATCCACTATTTTCGGGTATCAAAACCCTGTTCCGATGGTTATTCCGATGGTTATTCTGATGGCTTTTCTGATGGGATTATTCTGATGGGATTATTCCAATAGGATCATTCCGATGTGATCATTCTGATGGGATCATTCCGATGGGATTATTCAGATGGGATCATTCAGATGGGATCATTCCGATTGTTATTCCGATGGTAACTCTAAACACTGCGATGTGAATCTTGTAAAAGCATTCCAAAATCATGTCCTATTTGATATCTCTAGCCAAAATTATACCTGAGTCAGACTGTGTTAACTCAATTGAATTCAAGCTTCAATTATATAAAATTCAGATTCGACTCAACTATATCTAATCACTGCACCATCTCTTCAAACAACCACAATCGATATGTATAAGAACACTAGATCTCAGTTATCATTTTATTGTGTCACAAGTACATGTTGAGATCTTTTAAGATCAAACACAATAAATGATTTAGTTCATCATCGATCTGTGAATGGTCTATACCATTCGTCAATATTCGAACTCAAACAGAACGAATTAGAACAAGCTTGTTCGATTCAGTTCTTTCGATTATATAAAAAAGGACAACATGCAATTAACAAACAACCTACCTGAGACCATTGGTCTATGATCTTGAAACTTCAATGATGCCGTTTGGTGTAAAGCTATAATCAGCAATGATTTAGATTAATGATGTCCGAGGATGAATTGATGTATGGTGGTTGTTGCATTTTTAGATGAGATTATTGGATGATCTGAGATTGAGTCGTTGGATCTGGGATGGAGATTTAAGAAATAGAGGCGGAGATTACGAGATGTGGTGTGGCTGCGTAGAAAAAAGGGAGATTAGGTTTATTTGTGTACTAATTTTTAGGGTTTAGATATTTATACACAAATGGTTGGACCGGGTTTCTTACTAAATGAAGTTGGGCCATGTAACAAATGGAGTAGCAAGCAGTTGAATTAATATCCAATGTTAAAAATTTTGGATGGGCCGATTAATACTATGGGAGAGGTTACTATATTTAGTTTAACTGGGGATTCGATAATTTTGAATGAGTGGGTGAGTGAGTTGCGAATTTATATGATCGGGTTGCTGATGAATCATGAATATTACGAGTTGTTCCGAGTATGATGAATGTGGTACGTGGAAATTATTCCCCCATTCAAAGAAACCTCATTTAAAACTCAACTTTTTCGGAAAAAAAAATTCGACGATTTACTATGACTGATTTGGGTTCAAAGTAAAGTTAGCTAGACCACGTTGACGGCTTCTTATTCTCTAGTCATCGTTTGTTCCCTAGTTAACCACACTCACTCAAACACAACACACAAAACACACACAACAAACACGACAAAAATAAACAACCACCAAAACGATCCTTTAGATTCACTGAAATTGTCAAAACGGCTAGTATTCGAGCAAAGAATTTCAAGTGATTACGAAGTGGATTTGATATTCGTTAGTTGAAGTTGAAGTGGAATTTCACGAAGGCGTTTACTTATTTCATCATCGAGCCTTGTCACCCCTTTCTACCCCTTTTCTCCAAACCCTTCTATCGATTGATGATTCGCTTGAGCGTTTATGATTGAGACTTGATTTATCTAGTTTCCAATGTCAAAGGTGGATGGTCGAAGACATGGACAACTATCACTTAAGGAGTTACATTGTGGTGCTTAGTGTCACACTCACCTGTAGTTGTGGGTATTTCAAGAGGTGTTTTACATCTTATAATTCTCTCTTCTTTTATGTATAAGGTACTAAGAGACGTTTCTCTGCACCGTTCGTCAATCAACAAAAGTGTTAAGCGTAAGTAACAAATTTAGGAGATGGTACCTCAGTTTCAAGTTTGGAATATCAGGTTTACTTCATCAGTGGTCACTACAGATAGCCGAAAGAATACGAGGTTGGTAAGTTTAGCCACAGAGTAAATGAGTAGAGATGTGATCAGCAAACAATTCTCACGAGCAACTTGAGCTACAGAATGTCAACAAAGATTTTTGCTTCAGACACGAACATCTCGCGATTCTGATTGTACTCATCAGGTGATGCTTCCGAGTGTTCTTAACCACCATACTTTTGACAAGAACATCTCACGATTATGAGCGTACACGTCAGATGATGCTTCCGAGTGTTTGTAACCATCATACCTTTGATAAGAACATCTCGCGATTCTGAGCGTACATGTCAGATGATGATTCTGAGTGTTCTTCACCATCGTACTTTCGACAAGAACATCTCGCGATTTTGACCGTACACGTCAGATGATGCTTCCGAGAGTTCGTCACCATCATGGGGGAAGAACGTATATTTTGGGGAACTTAGTTCAACTTGCAGGGGAAGTATTCTACAAGCGTGAGAAGATTAGTTGCTGATTTCTTACATATTCCCCAAACACATAATCAAGAAAACCAAAAATGTCAAGATAGTAGTTACTTGGTGTGGTTTGCTTCTTCTTCTACAAAATTCCACTGTGCACTTTAATGTCAAAGATAGAAGATTGATCAAACTACAGGTTCTGCTTAAGACTGGGATATTGGTTTGAGGGGAAGCTAATTTAGAAGCTTCGTAAAAAAGAAGTCTATGAAGAAAGCTTTTCAAGACATGTAGTATGAATTGGGGGGAAGTTAATGCAGTTCATACATGATACAATGGTTCCTCAACAAGCAAAGACAAAGAGGATTCAAACTGGGGTACAAGTTTTTCTAGAAGACTTGAAGACAACAACGTCATCCTCAACATTGGAAGCAAACTTAATACTATCATATTTTTGTTGTATTTGCATTTGTAAGGAACATTGTAAGTAATTCCGTATGTCTTCACATTGGGGGAAGATTGTTAGCCTTAAAATGTGAGCGACTAACGAAATTACATTAGTTTCATAATCGGGAATTGCAGGGACTATTAATTTCATATGTAAGTAGTTCAAGTCCCGTGCTATATATACCCCTCAATACTTCCGTGGAGGGGTGAGGATTATCATTTCTTTCTTTTCTTTCTTTCACTAGAATTAACACACAACTTTCTAGTATCTCTTGTTTCTCTCACTAATAATGGCTAAACACTTGTTCAATCCTCCCCGACCTCCGGATCATAAACCCTTGTTCTTAGTGAATCCAAGTTAACACTTAGTGCTACTTATGCTAATGTGTCACAAGTTATGGATGCAGCACGTAGCTTAGAAATGCTACATAAGCGTGATGACTACGAGGAACAAGCTCGTCCTGAGAAGAGGTATTAATTTCAGCCATCAAGCGTTATCATTTCATTTCAATCCTTATGTTCATTTATACCTTTTCCTATCAAATTGTATCTTTAGGCAGAAGGGTGGAGACCGGTCCCAACCGGCCACTCAACAGAATGCTAACAAGGGCCACGGTCAATCTAACGACTGTTATGGATCTGACAAGAGGAACGGTAATGAAAATTACCGTAACAACTACAGCCAGTCCAACAACAACAGTTCCCTAAATTCTTAAACTTTTCTATGTTAAGTTGCTGTATGTTTTTACATACTAACAAGTTAGCATCATAAACATGCACTCTGCGAGTGGACGTGAACAAAATGCTAAGGGTCAGCAGTCCAACAACTCGTCTTCATCTAGTAAACTATCATTTAAACTTCAGCGCAGTCATGTTTATTCCAAGTAATCATGTCTTACGCATATTTCTTAAACAGGCTCTCATGTAGCAAGGGTACCTCCAGGAGGTAACACCTACCCCATTTGCACGACTTGTAGTCGTAGACATCTCGGACCATGTCGTAAGTCAGCTGGCGTCTGTTTCAAGTGTGGACTAACAGGACACATGTTGAAGGACTGCAAGAAGGGAGACACTGTTGGTACTTCTAGTGCTGCTCTTCCTAACCCACCAGCTTCAGGACGTGTCTACACTACCACAAGGGACCAAGATAATAAGTCCTCAAGTACTATCACTGGCATCCTCTTTATGAACGGTCATGCCGCGTGTGTTTTATTCGATGCTGGTGCTACTCATTCAGTTATATCCTCTACGTATGCCAGTAGTATTAATAAAATCCCTATGCCATTAGAGATTATTTTATGTATATCTACGCCTATGTGAGACTCTGTGTGAATTACCCAAGTGTACAGAGTTCTTCCACTAGAATTCGATGATAAGATTGCCCAGTAGACAAACTTCATTTGGATATGTGCGAGTTTGATCTCATCTTAGGCATGGATTAGTTATCCAAGCATCATGCTACTATCAATTGTCATACTTATCGGGTTATCTTCGGCAATGTTCAAGCACCATAGTACAATCACAATGGTTTTATACCAGGAAAGTCTGTACAAATAATCTCTATGTTAGAAGCTCGTGCATTACTATCTCATGCTTGCGAGGGTTTCTTAGCTTCAATTCAGGATCTTACTGCCGAAGTTCCATCGATCCAAGATCAACCAATTGTTTCAGAATTTCCCGATGTATTCCTAGAAGAACTTCCCGGTATACCACCTACTCGAGAAGTAGAGTTTAACATCTAGCTCATCCCAGGAGCTCAACCAATCTCTAAGGCTCCTTATCGCATGGATCCCATAGAGCTCAAGTAGTTAAAAGATCAGCTGCAGGAATTACTGGAGCGAGGTTTCATCTGACCGAGTGTATCACCATGGGGTGCACCAGTACTTTTCGTCAAGAAGAAGGATGGCAGTATGCGTTTATGCATTGACTATCGTGAGCTGAATAAGATCACGATTAGGAACCATTATCCATTACCGCGAATCGATGATCTGTTTGCCCAACTACAAGGTGTCAAGCATTTCTCCAAGATTGATCTAAGATCTGGTTATCATCAGCTGCGAGTTAAAGAGCGGGATATTCTCAAGACTGCTTTTCGCACAAGATATGTCCATTATGAGTTCGTCGTCATGCCTTTTGGACTCACTAATTCTCCTGCGGTTTTCATGAACCTTATGAACTTCTTCTTCCACGAGTACTTGGATAAATTTGTTATCGTCTTCATCGACGACATCATCATCTTCTCTAAATCCAAGGAAGAACATGAAGAACATCTATGTATTGTGCTACGGTTTTTCGTCAGAAACAGTTGTATGCCAAATTTTCTAAGTGTGAGTTTTAGCTAACCAAGGTGGCATTCTGATGAGACTGCTTCTATACATAGTCTCATCGTCCAAACCGGGCTTAAAACGCTTAAAATATCATCAAAATACCCCAAAATATGCTTGTGTTTGTTCATTGTGTATTTTAGGTACAAGTATCGATAAATCAACAAAAGATCACCAGAATCAAGCAAAAACGAACACGAGAAACGAAGACGCACAAAGAACCAGACCCGAATCATGATTTTCCATTGAAGTCCTTGAAGTTTTGAAGATTGTCAATATTGGTCCCTCATCTTTTGAAGACTTGTCATTTTATACCCTTGTAAATCCTCAAAATTACATATGGGTCCCTAAAATGGCAAGAATGTACAAGATTGGTCCTTGGAATATGGCTAAATTTCATATATGGTCCTTGTTGAAAGTTTTGAAGCATGGTGTGCCAAAAATGACAAGTACCCCATAGTTGTTAACAAAGGAAATGAGGTTAAATGCTGTTAGAACTTGTTATAGCAAGAAAATGGGAATAGAGGGACTATTTATGCCTAGACAACCAAACTGACTACCACCTATCAATCTGCCACCTCACCACTCCCATCCACTTACATTACAACACCTCACCACCCATCACCACGTCACAACCCACCCACTAACTATTTTTCAAATCTATTTAATTAACCAAAAACTGGCGCTAAACATCTTTATTAAACGCAAAATTGATTAAAACCTACACTGTTTTCCTTTCATCAACCCCTAACCCTAATCCTAATACACCCTTTAATCAAAGGGGTTTTGATAACCCACTTCCAGAACCCTAATTCACCTCAACAAAAACCAATCCCCACTCATAATATTCCTTCCATCTCACCATATGGTCCCTCCCATCTTTCTCTTATCACGGGTCACCACTACCATCCAAAAGCATTGACCCATTGAACGTTTGGGATTCTTTGGCGTGTTCCCTAAGCACAAACTAACACTCGGGATCATCTCTAAGCCACATGGATGCTCAAAATTGCTCACATGACACGAAGAACCAATGGCATCTTCCTGGCATATCCAAGATTCGTCCAAGGGTGTTTTTGGAAGAACAAGTTTAGGGTTTATGCATACTAGAACTTTCTGTAAGATCCTATATAAGAGAAATAGGGCTTTTTCATTTTTTTCTTTGTTCCAGTCTAAGCTTGTAAACCTTTTTATCCAATATTCAAAGTAATATAAAAGCCTTACAAGTTTATTCACTGTCTTCCATTTTATTTATCTGTTGGTTAACTTAATTTTTTTTAATCCTGCAAATTGGTTTTTAACTATTCAAAATATTTTATAAAAATATTATTGAAGACCCATAGGATATAAAATTTGAGGGAACTGATTTGACAAATCAGTTTATTGCAAGTTTTTATGCCCTTGTTAAATTTTGTGTTGAAAACTTTCTTTTCCAGTTCAAAGGTTTTGGTGTTTTAAGGTTTTTCAAGAAGAAAAATTTACACTTTCTTTTTAGCCTATCCACTGTTTAAAAATCCCCTCCGAAAGCTAACTGACAATTAACTTTTGGAGTTGTCTATTTGGACTTTTGTTCTTTTCTTTGTTGTGGTTTTAACAGGTACCAAGTAGGAGTTCTCATTTGAAGATATTTCTTCCTTTCTCTACATCAGCAAAACAAATGATCCATCATTCTTGAATCCTGCAAATAAATCAAGTTGGTGGCATCAAGGATACGTCTTGGATTGAAAAAGCTCAAGAAAGGTTTTCCTTTGAACTACCTTTTTATTTACTAGATTTGTGAAACTTTGTGATTTTGTTCTTGCTGTGTTTGTTAAATTATTTTTGCTTGATTCGTGCTTAGTTTAGGTTAAGAGATTGTTTTATAGTTGGTTTTAATGATTATTGCATGATTTTAGTGTGTAAACTTTGATTTTCATAAATATAGGGGTGTTTGGGTTTAGGATTTTAAACTATTTAGGTGACACTAATTGGCTTAAATTCACTCTAAACAAACTTAAATAGGTAGTAGTAGGAAGAAATGGTAGTTTGGTTTGGGTAATATAAGATAAAACAAGATTTTTCATGTTTAAATTGGTAAAAAAATACCACATGATCATCAGTAGGCCTCACAGGTAGTTTGAATGATTATTAAGCTTTCAAATCCTGGAATTAGTTAGAATGTCTGTTAATGTAGGATTGAGTGAAGCTTATTTGTGATTTGGTTGTATTTTGTGAGAGTTTTGGCCTGTTTAAATTCCTCCAATTGCCAAATATACCAGCAAGTGCCCATAGTGTTAACCATTCATATCAGCAACTCTTATTTGCCCATTTGTGTGAATTTCTTGTTTTGAGTCTGTGTGTTTTATTGTTTATTTGACTCCCCACAACCCAACTGGTTATGAGGGTGCCTTTGGTCCCAAGAAAAACCTATAAACAAGGAAGTACAAGCTCATTTGTCCACATACCTGTTTTCTATCAAGCCAGTGGGAACAAAGTTCCCACTATTAGTGTTACCTTTCCCACTGCTGGGCTAAAAGACAAGAAACCCTAGCAGTCACTTTCAGTTTGGATAAATTTTTGTCTTTAGTGGCTTATTTTAAGAGTTTTTTAGCATTTTTATTTTTCCTGGTATTGTTTATTTATTTTATGATTTTTCATTAAGTTTGTTTTTATTTTACTGTTCATTTGCTATTTTTTAGATTTAAATTCAATTTAAATTAGTTTTATTATTTCTGTTTTTGTGTTTTAGTGCATAAAATTAATATTTTTCAAATTTTCCAATTTTCTTAGTTTCAGAAAAATGTTTTAAGATTTTTAGATTAAAAAAGTTTACTGTTCACCCTTTTTTTATCTATTTTTTAGATTTAATCTTAGTTTTTAATTAAAACTGTTTTGTCTTTTAGTGTAAAAAATTTCTTTTTATAACTTTATCATTTTTCTACTATTCAGTAATATAATTTAGGATTTTCGAAAAAGTCAAATTAATTTTAGCATTATATTATTATTTTTAAATATTAAATTATTTTAGAATTTGTTTTTAGCATTTATAAAATAGAAAAGTTTTTAAAATTTAGGAAAAATACTTTTTAGTCTTTAAATAATATAAGTGAATTTTTAGTTCAATAAATTAACATTTTGGGCTTTTTTCTAATTATATTTAATTTTAGGGCTTTAATTAGCATTTAAAATTGAATATTTAATTAATAAAAGGTCTTAAAATTTATTTATTAGATTTTTATTCTTATTTATATTATTTTAGACTTAGTTTTCCTTTTTGATTAATTTTTAGCTTTAATTTTCAATTTTGTCACGTTTTACGTATTTACGTTCGCGTTTTACGTCATTACGTCGTAGTGTAATCGTAGTCGTAGCTCGTCTTTGATTTTCTCTCTTCTAAAACAAAAATGACACTAATCCAAACTTTGATTTTATATATTGGCACACTTAATTCACACACCTCCTTCGAGAACGAACTCGCACTTATTCGATTTGTCGGTTTTCCTAAACCATCGAATTTAATACTTGCCCATTATACGTTGTTTTCCTAAACACGTATTTTTACCAAAATCATTTTAGCGCCGCTTCCGGGGAGTTGTTTTTGAGTTGCCATTATTATTATCGTATTTGTGTGAGTAGTTCGTTTTTGCTTTTCAATTTTTGGAAAGCGTATATAACGCACATACTCATTTTTGTTATTTTTCCTTATTATACTATAATATCCAAATAAATTGTGTTTAGTTTTCCTAAACTAAACATACAACAATCATTTTACTATATTGTAGATATATTGGTTTTCGTTTTTCTTGTGAACATTATTAATATATTGTACTACGTATCACAATAAATATACAATATCTCTAAAAGCGTGAAAACGCAACCTTAATTGGGATTTCATCACTCAATTATTGTATTCGAATCCAAAGCAAATGTTTAAAGGCACAATAGATAAATACTTTCATGAGGCTTAATTTTGATTAACACAAACTATAAGGTGGGTATAAGACGGTTGTATTTCACGACCTAAGGGAAAAAGGATCTTAAGTGCTTAGTGCCGCCTCGTTTCCCCCGCTTGCTTGTGCGTGTTTTGTGAAAGAAGGCTAATCGAGGGTTTGCCGCCCAAGTATTATCTACGTATACTATATTTGCTTGTTCTCAAGATTAAACCCTCTTGAACGTTTTGGTGTTCCACGAACGTTCTAAAGTCATCGAAAGCGTTCACTCCACGTGATCGTTTTCATTCTTTGAGGCTCCTTTATTCGAGAAATAGATTCGAGGAGAGATTTGTAGATTTGAGTCTGCGTAATACACAAAAAAATCCAAAAAGAAATTAAAAACAATCAAAAACCGAAAAAATTGAAAAAACGAAAAACTGCAAAAATAATTTTTCTTGCTACCCCCCGTTCTACGCTTAGTGCATGCACACTCGATCGAAGGATTATTCTAATTCTAGCGACGCTTCGAATCGACACAATCGTAATCGAAGGAATCGACGACGTAGACGAGATTTAGAAACCGGCGTTCCTAATATCGTTGTTGAAGAGACCGTAGACGAGATGGCCGACAATCGTTCGATGATGGAATTGCTCCAAGTGTCCACCGAGGGTTATGGAGACGTGATCGTAATTCCCGCTATCGAAGCGGAGAATTTTGTGATTAAGAGCGGAATGCTTTCGTTAATTCAAGCTATGAAGTTTCGAGGTCGTGAAGCTGATAATCCTCACAATCACATTAGAAATTTTGATTGTCTTTTAGCCACGGGCAAGTTTAAGAACGTCGACGCCGATGTCGTCAAGCTTATGCTTTTTCCGTACTCGCTCGATGGTGCCGCCAAGGATTGGTACGAGAAAGAGCCACCTAATTCGATAATTACGTGGAAGGATCTCGTTTCCTAGTTCATCAATCATTTTTTCTCACCGTCTATGACGACGTTTTTTCAAAACGAGATTACGAGATTTGAGGAAAAACCGAATGACTCATTTGGAGACGCGTGGGATCGTTTTAAGGAATTGCTTCGGCAATGTCCTCACCATGGATTTTCCGAGTTGCACCAAATCGATACGTTTTACAACGGTCTTAGTTTTCAAGAACAAGATTCGTTGAATTCTGCCGCCGGTGGCAACTTTTTGTGTAAGACTCTGAAAGATGCATTGATGATTATCGAGAATCGATCCAAGGTTTACCAACTCCGCAACGCACCGAGTGTTGCCAATGTCGCCAATGTTCGTAATTCTAATCGCGACATTGAAAGGGTTGATGCGAGAGTCGACAAGTTGACGAATGTGTTTACGTCTTTTCTCATCGAAATGCAAAAGAAAGACGCTCCCGCTACGGTGAAAGCGGTTGAGACATCGTGTACGTTTTGTGGTGGACCTCATAATTATTACGACTGTGCGGCTACAGATGGCCAAACGTCGAATGTGAGTGTGTTAAACAACAATTTTTCTAATCAAAATCAAAATAACGCCGGTCCATCGCAACAAGGCAATTATAACCAAGGCAACAATTTTAATCAAAACCGAAACAATTTTCAAGGAAACAATCAACAATGGAATTTTCAAAACCAAGGTTATAACCAAGGTCGGAATTTGAATTGGCAAAATCGAGATAACAACAACAATCAAAACTAGAGTTTTCAAAACAACAACAATCAAGGAAACAATTTTTCAAGTGGTAATCAAAACAATTTTCAAAGAAACAATCAAAACCAAGGGAACTTTAATGCTAATCAAAATAGTTCGTCAAACGATTTTCAAGAATATATGAAAACAAATGAGGCTAATATGAGACGATTAGAGTGACAAATTGGTACTTTGAAAAACGTATTTTCCAACACTTTGAAAGGTCAAAATAATAAAATTGAACAAGGTCAAAGTGATATTAAAAAGATGTTTTCGGCTATTATGAATGATGGTTGAGTTTTTACACACCGTGCACAAATGACCCTAAGTGGGGATCGTTCTCAAGGAGGCTTGTGTATTGTGTTAAGAATTGATTAACTTTGTGATTATAATTATGAGAAAAGAAAAAGAGAAAGGATGACGGTTACGATGATGAATTAAACTAAGACGAAAAGTCGTGCACGTAAAACCGTAGAATATGAAAAAATTTAAAAATTATCCTAAAAATTCCTAGAAAATTGCAATAAATCCTAAAAAAATGTAAGTAGAGTTTACAAAAAATCAAAAATCACTCAAACCTTTTATTTAATTAAATATTAATTTTTTAATGCTAATTAAAGCCCAAAAAATCAATTTAATTAACAAAAAGCTCAAAATGAGATCTTTTACTTTTTAAACATCTAAAATGAATTAACTAAACTAAAAACTATTTTTGAAAAATTTAAAATTAATTAAAACTATTTAAAAATGATTAAAAACTATAAAATCTTAAAATAATTCTAAAAATTTATTAAATGACACTAAAATTAATCTAAAAATATTAAAATTCCTAACTTAAGGTATTTGAACTAGCAAAAATGAAAAACTTGCAAAAATCTAAAATTTATTTTTTAATAATAAAATAATAATAAAATATTAATAAAAATCCAAAATTTATAAAAAAATCTAAAAAGTTGCAAACTAGTTTATTTTAACCTAATAAACACAGAAATGAACTTGAAATTAACAAAATACCCCTAATGGGCCTTCAAATGGGAAAAAATGAAAAAAATCCACTATATTGGGCTTTTTGACCCAATAAGAAAAATGTTGTCCAAATAAGCCTAAAATCACCTACTTGACTCAAAATTCAATTTTAAGAACAAAACTCCAAAGGCCCAAAAGCTGAAAGTGAGCTTATCACAGCTTAATTGTCAACGGCTTATTCTTAATGGGCTTTTGGCCCATTAAGCCAAAAGCCAATGCCATAAGCTCTAATTTGACACACAAGCTTCTTTTGGGATACTTAAGAGATCTGTGAAAAGAAATTTTGAAAAAGCCCAAGAAATAAGCCTGAAATAAGCAAAAGCTCTCTACAAAAAATGACAAAATAGTCGTTTTTGAATTCTAGGCTATCTCAAGTGCTTATTCAACTTGCAAAAGGTTTTAAATGACAAAACTAGGCTTAATAATCAAAAAGATTTCAAATAAGTACAATGAATAAGCTGGAAAAAGCAATAAGCACTTAATGTAAAAGTTAACTTGTTTGGTTTTCTAGCCAAACCTAAAAGTCAAACCCTAAAAAGCTCCAGATTAGTTCAAAGGGTCAAATGAGGAAGATTGATTACAAAAACTAAGTTTTTGCAAGTCCAAATAAGCTAGAATAGCTTATGAATAAGCTGATGATCAAATTACACTAACAGTGGCTAGCAACAGGGGAAAGGAGTTCCCACTGCTTGACTATTTTGACTTTTTGTCTTATATGGATTTTTGTTGGATTCAAGCCACAAAAAGGCACCCTTATAATCAGTGGGTTATAAGGAGTCAATAGCAATCACAAAAACACAAATCCTTTCAGCCAATTAGTACAGTTTAATCAAAAGATCACGAGATAGCACACAAACATGTTCATAAGCAGTTTTCACACAAATAAGCAATTTTAGCAAGAATAAGCCAACCAAATTGAACCAAATGCACACAACAGCTATAATAAATTCAAATGAACATAAATTAACTAGTTTCATGCAATGATTCAAAGTTTAGACAAAGATTCAAGCTTAAATGGTTACTGATGAACTAAGAACAAGCAGATTAGGTACTTTGCTGATATACTTGACCACAAATCCAATTTCAAACCCTCAAATCTTCTTAACAGGTTATATAAACTTTGTTTAATCGCTTGTTAGCCCTAAGCATGCATACAATCTATATGTTTCCAAGATCTTAGGTCAAAACAAGCTGATTTCAACAAGTTATAGCACAATCAAGAATTTGATGTTCAAAAGCCAAAAACTTGCAGATAATAGCAAACAACTAAGTATTTATCTAATACAAGCACAAAACAACACTTAACAATAACTCAAAATCAAATTGCAAGCTCAAATCAGTAAACCCAAACACCCCTTTCACTTTTTAATCATAGATTTAACAAAGCAAATGTGTGATTCTGTTTAACCCAAGCCTAATCTAGCATCATAACATCAATATCATGCAATATTAAGCAGATTCAAGACACAAAACACCTCTTATAACAGCAGAACACAAAATCACACAAATCAAGTACTTTTATCAGATTTTGGGTAAGAAGGCTCAAACCTCATGAATGTACGTCCACACTCACGAATTTTTGAGCTTATGTGCCTAGCTTAACAAGGCACAAGCTTCCAAAGAGCTGCTAAGAGTAACAAGCTTAGAACAAGTAATATTCAAAACTAAAAATTGAAAAATAAATCTGATTAATGCAACCTTTGTACCCACTCCTTGATTATCCCTAAACCACAAGCTTACAAAACCTTGGTAATCTTCTTATCAGGGTACTATAATCACTTGCAATCCAAAAAATCCAAGGATGTACCAAAGAACTTAGCAAAATATCAGATTTTGGAAATCTTGGCAATTTCTTGCACAAGGTTTAAAAACAGGTTTTGATACTTAAAAATCATAAATATGAAACATAAACAAGCATAGAATAAGGTTGGCATTTGGAATTCTTAAACACTTCAAACACGTTTTCATTAAGATTGAAAAAGGATTTACAGAAATGTGAACAATGGAAAAACCAAGAGCAAGGCTAAATGTAAGACCCTAATGCCTTTATATAGGCTACATGAATTCTAGGAAAGATGAAAAAAAAACTATAAACCCTAGTGTATGAACTTCCAAGTTTTCCCTTGCAGATTTTTGAATTTTGCTAACATGTGAACTTTCCTTGGCGTTTTCTTGATGCAAAGTTGGTGGAATTTGATCTAAGGGTTCCCAATGAAGCTTAGAAACCAAGCTGAATATAATCCGTTGGATGGCTGGCACTTTTTGGCTTCTTCCTCAACCTTTGTAGTAGGGGACTCAACATGTGACTTGTTTGGTGATGTGGCAAGTGATTTGTGGGTTGGGTTATGATTATGAAAGCCTTAATCATAATTCTGGAGGGAATTAGGGTTCAATTCATATTAATTAAAAAACCCAATTGTGTTCTTGAGTGAATAGCGGGTTAGTTTGATCTGGATTAAGGTTTGAATTGGGTATTTAGCGCGTGTTTTATAACTAATTAATATTAGTGATAAAACCGGTTAAGTGGAAGGTGACTTGGCAAAATAGGGAATGGTGATTGGTGGGATGGAGTGAGGGAGGGTTTTGATTGGTTGAAATTGTGAGTAGGACACATGGCAGCCCACGATTAGTCTAGGTAAGTTTGTATGTCTGCCAAGTTAAACCCCAAATCTTTCCTTCCTTCTTCATTCTTGTTTAAATAGCATAAAAACTGAATTCCTTTGTTATGGAATTTTCAATTTTCACACTTTTGCCCCAAATAGTTTTCAAAAGTATTTTCAAGGGTATTTCTTGAAATTTGATGATTCTTGAAGGGGTGTTTTGACATTTTTTTCATTCTTCAAGGTGTTGACTTATATTGTTGACTTCTTGGACGACTAATAATGACAAGTCTTCAAATTTTAGGACCATTCTTACCAATTCTTCAAAGTGGAGGGCCTTTTTTGTAATTTGACAAACTTTAAGGACCAATCTTGTAATTATGAATAAACAAGGGTTTAAAGTGTCAATTCTTCAATATTGGAGGACCCTTCTTGTACAATCTTCAATTCTTCAAGGTTTATTCTTGGAAAATCAACATTAGGGCCAGGTTCATTGTGCGGCTTCGTTTCCCGTGTTCGTTTTTGCTTGTTTCTTGTGATCTTTTGTCATTTTCTCAATATCCGTACCTAAAATACACATGTAACAAACACAAGCATATATTTGGCATATTTCATGATATTTAATGTATTTTAAGCCCATTTTAGACGATGAGACTATGTACAAAAGCAGTCTCATCACTCCCCCATACAAAACCATTGTCGTGCCCTCACGCAATGCTAGATTAAAGTATCGTAGCACCTCCAAAATTCATTTTTATGCACTTTTATTGATTGGTAAACTAGCTACACTACTACTACTTTCACTACTTGTGTTTTAGACATAATGTATGATTTTCATCGCAAAATGGGACGTTTAGGTTCATAGAACAAGAACACGTGAATGCTTCGTTAGAAATAATTTCGTCGTCCTTGATTTTCACCCCAATTCCATGCCAAGCGTGCAACGAGATCATTGTTATTATAAGTTAGTAATGCTAACACTACTCATATGCCCTAATCACGTACTTATACTCCCATTTTCCTAAGTGGTATCTCTTATATTTTATTTTTGTCTTGAATGTTCACGAGGATACATTTTTTACTTATGCGATGATAGAGATTTAGGTCTAAAAATAGAGTCATAACGTTGTAACCAAGACCATCGTATTAATAACCCCCCCTAATAGACAACGATGTCAAAAAATTCAGTCAACAAGAAGGATCGATAAACACGGTTTTATAACGGTTTTGAACATGAGACTTATTACCAAGAGTTTTATACGCCCCCTAACGGATGGACCTTATTATCATAGGCTTACCTCCATCTTTTATTCAACTTCGCCAAGAAGCTTTATTATGACTTTGGTCTTGCCTTGCCTTTTATTTAACCTCGCCATGAGGTGTTTATTATGGCCAAAGACGTATATCCTCACGCTAAAAGCGAATTTTGGATCTTTAAAGCTTCAAAGATTAAGGCATAATTCACTTTCATTTTCGCATAGATTTTTCGGCCTTGTGAGCTTCAAATTGTTTGCTTGATTTAGGTGAGCACTTGAAATCTTATTATTAGGTGAAGCTTTTTATTATTCGGGTTGCCAATACTTTTAAACTGTGACGCTGGCGATACCTTAATGTCTTCCCAATTTAATTACATGGAACCTACTAGAAAAGACTAGAAACCAACAATCAAGACTAAACCGCTAAGCCAATACTTATTAAGCAAAATATATATACAAGCGAAGGGATAATACGTAAACAACGAGAACACATGATTTTTTGAAAGAATACGAGTACTTTACGTTTAACATAGTAACTTATAGTTAACTCTATCATTTCTCGTCCTCATTTAAGATACTTAGCCTAATATAAGTTAAGGAATCGAAGCTAAGTGCTCAACACGCACGGTCGAGTAAAAATTTACTCTTATTCTCTCCATCGAAAAATCTACATTCGTGTCTTCAAACACTTATGAAACATGAGAAAATTTTAAAATTTGGCCATTTTTAGCCTTATTTTGCAACAAAACGATAAACAAAAAGATAAACTTTGGAAAGCGTGAAGGTTTAGCAAGGCAAGTATCTATTCACCCCCCCCCCCCCCATACTAAAGTTAAACATTGTCCTCAATGTTTCGAGTCTAAGGGTAGGATACCCCCATACTAGAGACGTAGTCGAATGCCTAATCTAGCATGAAAAGGGTGTAACCGTTAAATTTAAAGCCGTTTATGAAGTGTGCTATAAACCTAAGGTTAGAACATATAAGGATATATCATATGCATATCGAGAAATTCTTTAAACCAAACGATCGAGTGCTCCCATAAAACGAACACGAGAGGCTCCAATCGTGAAGATCATGATCATCTAAAAACCACATATCACAAACAACCACAGAAAAAAGGTTGGAAGGGCACAAATCCCCTCACATTACTACATTAGAAAGCGATAATATGTACATGGATAAGCATGGGACTCCCCTACGAGGCACCTCGTTTTTTATTACCGAGTCTTGAGCTTGACTCGATCCCCTCAATACTAATTATCATTGGGGAAGGTGACTTGGTCGAGGTAGTTCAAAGAGGGAACTTCCCCTCAAAAGTAGTTCTTTAACCTATGTCCATTCACCTTGAAATTGGGGCCATCATTCTGAGCTAGCTCGATGGTCCCATAAGGAAAAACTTAGGTAATGGTGAATGGACCCGACCAACGGGATTTCAACTTGCCGGAAAAGATTTTCAAACGTGAGTTAAAAATCCACACTTGATCTCCAATGTTAAAAACCCGGTTTTTAATTTTTGAGTCATGAAACTTTTTAGTTTTTTCCTTGTAAATCAATGAATTTTCATAAGCGATATCCCTCAATTCATTCAATTCATTCAATTGCATTTTCTGGTGTTTTCCCGCGGTCTCAATATCATCATTACAATGCTTAAGGGCCCAATAAGCTTTGTGTTCGAGTTCAATTGGCAAATGACAATTCTTCCCATACACGAGCTTATAAGGAGTGCACCTGATGAGCATCTTATGAGCGGTCCGAAAGGCCCACAAAGCATCGTCTAACTTATCCGACCAAGATTGTCAGTTTTCTCTAATCGATCTCTCCAAGATCCTCTTCAACGCTCGGTTTGAAACCTAGACTTGCCCACTCGTTTGTGGGTGATAAGCCGTAGAAAGCCGATGTGTAACCGCATATTTCCTTAGGACCCTTTTGAATTGGTCTTTACAAAAATGGGTTCCACGATCGCTTATGATCGCACGAGGGGTTCCAAAACCGAGAAAACAAGCTTTTTAAAAACTTGAATACCATACGAGCATCGTTCATAGGCAAAGCCTTAGCTTCCACCCACTTAGATAGGTAGTCAACAGCGACAAGGATGTACTTATTATTACGAGATGATGGGAACGGCCCTATAAAATCAATTCCCCAAACTTCAAAGATCTCACACACTTGGATGATGTTTTGGGACATTTCATCGTTTTGTGAGGCTTTTCCTTGTCGTTGGCATGATTCACATGACTTCACAAGTGCATGTGCATCTCGATAAATAGTAGGCCAAAAGAATCCGACATCAAAGACCTTCTTAGCCGTGAGATTAGCACCATGGTGACCACCCGTGGGTCTCTCGTGAAAAGCTCTAAGGATATTAGAAGCTTCGGTGCAAAAAACTTAACGTCGAATAATTTGATCCGCACAAGTCCGAAAGAGGTAAGGGTCGTTCCAAAAGTAGAACTTGACGTCACGAAAGAATTTTCGTTTTTGTTGAGTCGTCATACCCTTAATGATGAAGTTCCCCGCATGGTAATTTGTGATGTCCGCAAACCATGGGGTGGATGAATCAAGCTTAGAATTCACTACACCAAGTGTCTAGAGAGGAAATGTTTCGGTTATTTCCTTTGGCTCGTAAACACTTTGGTGAGGATCTTCCAAACGAGAAAGATGATCGGCCGCTAGATTCTCGGCTCTTTTTTTGTCAAGGATTTCGACATCAAATTCTTGTAGGAGGAGAATCCAACGAAGTAATCTCGGCTTTGCATCTTGTTTAGCCATGAGATACTTGATAGCCGAATGATCCGTATACACTATGCATCGAGTCAAGACGAGGTAAGGTCGGAATTTCTCAAATGCATACACCACGGCGAGGAATTCCTTTTCTGTTGTAGTATATTTCAATTGAGCCTCGGTCATCGTCTTGCTAGCATAATGAATAGGCAAGAAGTGCTTTTCACGACGTTTCCCCAATACGACCCCAATAGCGTAATCACTAGCATCACGCATGAGCTCAAAGGGGAGGTTCCAATTGGGAGCAACAAGAATGGGAGCTTCGGTAAGTTTCCTCTTAAGGATTTCAAAGGCTCGTACACAATCTTCGTTAAAGAAAAAAGGAGCGTCTTTTTCGAGGAGATGTGTAATAGGTCGAGAAATCTTTGAAAAATCCTTGATGAATCGACGATAAAAGCCCACGTGGCCTAGGAAACTCCTAACTCCCTTGATGGTTTGGGATGAGTTAATTTGGCGATGACGTCTACCTTAGCTTTATCTACCTCAATCCCCGCTTTCGAAACCTTGTGCCCTAAGACGATTCTTTCCTTAACCATGAAATGACATTTTTCCCAATTGAGCACAAGGTTAGTTTCCTCACAACGTTTTAACATTCTCTCAAGATTCGACAAACACGAAGTGAACGAATAACCAAACACGGAAAAACCATCCATAAAGACTTCCATCGTCTTCTCAATCAGTCATAAAAAATAGCCAGCATGCACATTTGAAAGGTTCCCGGTGCATTGCAAAGTCCGAATGGCATTCTACGATAGGAAAATGTTCCCTATAGACACGTAAACGTAGTTTTTTCTTGATCACGAGGATCGATGGGATTTGGAAGTAACCGGAAAAACCATCTAAAAAGCAATAAAAATCGTTTCCCGCAAGACGATCCAACATTTGGTCCATGAAGGGCAAGGGAAAATGGTCTTTATGAGTGGCGTCATTCAACTTAAGATAGTCGATGCACACCCTCCAACCGGTCACGAGTCGAGTTGGAATTAACTCGTTGGCATCGTTTGGCACAACGGTCATTCCTCCCTTCTTAGGGACACAATGAATAGGACTCACCCAAGGGCTATCGGAAATAGGGTAAATCATTCCCGCGTCAAGGAGTTTATGGACCTCCTTTTTTATGACGTCGTGAATTTTAGGGTTCACCCTCCTTTTACATTGGATTGCGGGTTTGTAGTCCTCCTCTATTAAGATTTTGTGGGTACAAAATTTGGGATCGATCCCCTTAATGTCGGATAATTTCCACGCAATTTCCCCTTTGTGGTCCTTTAGAATATTGACAAGTGCGGTTTTTTCATCATTCAAAAGATATTTCGCAATAATAACCGGCAACTTGTCGTCCTCCTCCAAAAATACTTATTCAAGATGAGGAGGTAAATCTTTCAACTCTAGGATTGACGGTTCCTCAATTGAAGATTTGGGCTCGATACTCATAACCTCCTCGGGTGGAGGAAATGGGAAATCGCTAAGAAAATCCTTGATAATCGAGATGTCCTCATCGTTGTCGAGGTCTTCGTTACAAGTACGTGGAACATCAAATTCTTCCAACATAAAACCACCACCTTCAAATGAAGTGAAGGATGGTGTCCAATTATCAAGAATGGGATCAAGCATAGCGGAATTGCCACTATTTTTGTCGTCACCAAACACTAAAACTTCTTGTGAAAATTCCTCGCAAACAACGTCGATCTTATCAACGAGGTTTATGGTCCTGACGGAATAAACATGAGAGATTGGAGAATTTTGAGTTGCGATTATAACAAGTTCCTCGTCGTTGAAACGTAAGGTGATCTTTCTAGCATACACATCAATCAATGCCATAGACGTATCTAAAAACGAACGACCTAAAATAAGAGGAACTTGAGGATCCGTGGGAATATCGACAACGATAAAGTCTACCGGATAATATAACTTTCCCACTTTCACAAAAACGTCTTCGGCCAATCCACATGCGGGAATAGTGGAATCATCGGCCAATTCGTTAGACATTAGTCAAGGAGTAAGATTAGGAAGAATGAGCGACTTGAAGATTGCAAGTGGCATCAAGTTAATACTAGCACCAAGATCGGCCAAGGCATAACATTCTTCCATATCTTGGATAGCACATGGAATCAAGAATTTACCAGGATCACCGACTTTTTGAGGTATGCGGTTAAGATAAAACGATGAACAACTAGACAATTGTTGCAATTTCTCCTTGTTGTTTAACATACTCTTAAAGTTAGCGGCAAATCGAGGCATCATGACCAAAGCGTCGGAAAAACTCACATTGAAATGCACGTCATGAAACATCTTCATAAAAATCTCAAACTGGTAATTGTCGCGCTCTTGACGTTTCTCCTTTCTAAGTCTCGATGGGTAGGGCAAAGGTGGTGTGGGTTGAGGCATAGGCATAGCCTTTGGAATCTCAGATTCCAATGATGGTAATGGGTCAACCGTAGGTGTGGTTTGAGCGGTACTTCATGTGATTGGGACATGCTCCTTTTCGACCACCACCTCGGGTTCTTCCTCAATTTCCTCCACCGTTGGAGTAATTGGTTGAGGAGTCGGTTCCTTAAGTCTCTTACCACTTCGTGTGGTAATCACTTTCACCTCTCCCTTAGGGTTAGATATGGTGTTACTAGGAAGACTACTCGAAGACGGTTTGCACATTATAGCCTCAAACATGGATGAAATTTTATCCTCAAACATAGATTGCCTCTTATCGGCCTTAAGCATCTCTTGTTTTATTTCATGTTGCCCTTGTTCCATCTTTTGTTGGTTTTGTTGTAACCTAGTTACATTTCCCTCCATTTTGTTTGTATGGATCTTAAGCTCATTTGCTAACTCATTTTTCAACTCCCTTTTCAAGTCATTCTTAAACTCGGATCTTAGTCAAATGATCTCTCTTTGAATATTATCAAACCTAGCATCGTTTCCATTTGCGTATTCAACAAATTCATTTGGAACATCTTTCAAAGTTTGCAAACGCTTGTTGTTGTTTTGAAAATCATTATTTTGATTTTTGTTTGAAACTTGATTGTTATTAGCCCCTTGATTCCCATAGTTATTACCTTTATAATTGTTTTTGTAACCAACTTGATTGTTTCTATAGTTGTTGTTAGCATTTTGATTGGGAGCAAACCCCGGTGGAGTCAATTGATTAGAGCGGGTAACTTGACCGTTTTGGTTGTAAGTTCCTGTGGCCGCGTAGGCACTCGAAGTGTTACCACCGTTGGTAATGCACTCGGAGAAATCATGACCTCCACCATAATACATGCATGAAACCTCAACCGCTTTAGCCGTAGCGGGAGCACTTTGTTCACCAACTTTGAATTCAATCAAAAGACCTTTAAGCTTATCAAAGATTTTGTTCTCCAAATTTTCCTCAATTTGGAAAGCATCGATGGTATTAGACAATGAAGGTGAAGCCGAAGACAAAGCCTTACGAACACTCGATGTGCTACGAGGATTATAGACTTTAGACCTATTCTCAATAATCAACAACGCTTCCTCAACCGTTTTACACAAAAAATTACCACCCGCGGCGGCATTAAGATAATCTCTCTCATGATCATTCAATCCATTGTAAAACATGTCATTTTGATGCAAGTCGGAAAATCCTGATGAGGACACTCATGTAACATTTCCTTAAACCGATTCCAAGCCGTAGAAAAACTCTCATTAAATTCTTGTGAAAATTTTGAAATCTCGTTTTTCAAATGCATAGTCTTAGAGGGCGGGAAAAATTGGTTCACAAACTTTGAAACGAGATCCTTCCACGTCAATATAGAATTGGGTGGCTCTTTCTCTAAACAAATTTTAGTGGGCCCCGCTAAGGAATACGGAAAAAGCATCATCTTAATCGAGTCATTTGCAACGTCCTTAAACATGTAAGTGGCGGTAAGACGATTGAATTGGCGGATATGGTTGTGCGGGTTGTCCTTTTCATCACCACAGAATTTGTTATTTTGGATCATCGACAACAAACCCGTTTTCACTTCAAAATTCTTCGCAAGGATGGCGGGAATCACAATAGCCTCTCCATAACCCTCGGTGGGTGCTTGAAGTAACTCCATCATAGTTTGATTAGCCATGGTTGGTTCTTCTTCTACGATAGGTTCGTCAATAGGAGACTCCTCACTTGAAAGGTTAGGTGTGATCTCCTTTCGGTTTTTTCGTTTACGTGCATGTCTTGCTTGATTACGAGTAAGCATAAACGTCACGTACAAAGTGGGGATGAGCAAAGAAGATTCTTTTTGGTGTTTTTAATTTTTCTAATTTTTTTGTGGTTTTTTATTGTTTTTACTTTTTTTTGGATTTTTGTGAATGTATTAAGTAGACAAAAATCTACAAATCTCTCCTCAAATCAAATCTCTTGATTAAAGGAGCCTCAAGGAATGAAAGTATCACGTGAAGTGAACGCCTTCGATGACTTTAGAACGTTGGTGGAACATCAAAATGTTCAAGAGGGTTTAATCAAATGAAACCAAGAAAATATATATGATACTTAGATAATACTTTGGTTGGCAAACCTCGATTAGCCCTTTTTATCTAAACACGCACAAGCAAGCGGGGAAACGAGGCGGTGCGAAGCACTTAAGAGCCTTTTTCCTTAGGGTATATTTCATAATACCCGCCTTATACCCACCTTATAGTTTGTGTTTGTCAAAATTAAGCTTCACGAAAGTAATTATCTATTTTGCCTTTTTTCTTTGTTTGAGATTCGAATACAATGATCGAGTGATGAAATCCCGAATCAAGGTTGTGTTTTCACACTTTTGGAATACTTGTGAATTTATGTTTCTACGTATACAATATAGTAATATTCACACACAAAACAAAAACCAATAATACATATTAGTAGAGTGCTACTAATGCAATTATATTTATGGATAGTATAAAAATAACAATTGTTCAAATCAAAACACAACACGCCTCCCCGGCAGCGGCACCAAAATGATGGTTGAGTTTTTACACACCTTTGACTTTAAGAAAAATCAAAAGAGGTAATTAGTAGTAAGTACGACGGTTTAGGAAAACCGTGCACAAATGACCCAAAGTGTGGATCGTTCTCAAGGAGGCTTGTGTATTGTGTTAAGAAATAATTAACTTTGTGATTATAACTATGAGAAAAGAAAAAGAGAAAGGATGACGGTTACGATGATGAATTAAACTAAGACGAAAAGTCGTGCACGTAAAACCGTAGAATATGACAAAATCTAAAAATTATCCTAAAAATTCCTAGAAAATTGCAATAAATCCTAAAAATGTATTTTGAGTTTTAAAAAAATCAAAAATCACTCAAACCTTTTATTTAATTAAATATTAATTTTTTTTATGCTAATTAAAGCCCCAAAAATCAATTTAATTAACAAAAAGCTCAAAATGAGATCTTTCACTTTGTAAACCTCTAAACTGAGTTAAATAAATTAAAAACTATTTTTGAAAAATTTAAAATTAATTAAAACTATTTAAAAATGATTAAAAAATATAAAATCTTAAAATAATTCTAGAAATTAATTAAATCACACTAAAATTAATCTAAAAATTTTAAAAATTCCTAACTTAAGGTATTTGAACTAGGAAAAATGAAAAACTTGCAAAAATCTAAAATTTCATTTTTAATAATAAAATAATAATAAAATATTAATTAAAATCCAAAATTTATAAAAAATTCTAAAAAGTTGCAAACTAGTTTATTTTAACCTAATAAACACAGAAATGAACTTGAAATTACCAAAATACCCCTAATGGGCCTTCAAATGGGCCAAAATGAAAAACAGTCCACTATATTGGGCGTTTTGGCCCAATAAGCAAAAAGTTGTCCAAATAAGCCCAAAATTACCTACTTGACTCAAAATTCAATTTTAAGAACAAAACTCTGAAGGCCCAAAAGCTGAAAGTGAGCTTATCAAAGCTTAATTGTCAACAGCGTATTCTTAATGGGCTTTTTGGCCCATTAAGCCATAAGCCAATACCATAAGCTCTAATTTGACACACAAGCTTCTTTTGGGATACTTAAGAGATCTGTGAAAAGAAATTTTGAAAAAGCCCAAGAAATAAGCCTGAAATAAGCAAAATCTCTCTATAGAAAACGACAAAATAGTCGTTTTTTAGTTCTAGGCTACCTCAAGTGCTGATTCAACTTGAAAAGGTTTTAAATGACAAAACTAAGCTTAATAATCAAAAAGATTTCAAATAAGCACCATGAATAAGCTGGAAAAAGCAATAAGCACTTAATGTAAAAGTCAACTTGTTTGGTTTTCTAGTCAAACCTAAAAGTCAAACCCTAAAAAGCTTCAGATTAGTTCAAAGGATCAAATGAGGAAGATTGATTACAAGAACTAAGTTGTTGCAAGTCCAAATAAGCTAGAATAGCTTATGAATAAGCTGATGATCAAATTACACTAGTAGTGGCTAACAACAGGGGAAAGGAGTTCCCACTGCTTGACTATTTTGACTTTTTGTCTTATATGGATTTTTGTTGGATTCAAGCCACAAAAAGGCACCCTTAAAACCAGTGGGTTATAAGGAGTCAACAGAAATCACAAAAACACAAATCCTTTCAGCCAATTAGTACAGTTTAATCAAAAGATCATCAAATAGCACACAAACATGTTCATAAGTAGTTTTCACACAAATAAGCAGTTTTAGCAAGAAAAAGCCAACCAAATTGAACCAAATGCACACAACAACTATAATAAATTCAAATGAACATAAATTAACTGGTTTCATGCAATGATTCAAATTTTAGACAAAGATTCAAGCTTAAAAAGGTTACTGATGAACTAAGAACAAGCAGATTAGGTACTTTGCTGATATACTTGAAAACAAATCCAAATTCAAACCCTCAAATCTTCTTAACAGGTTATAGATACTTTGTTTAATCACTTGTTAGCCCTAACTATGCATACAATCTATGTGTTTCCAAGATCTTAGGACAAAACAAGCAGATTTCAACAAGTTATAGCATAATCAAGAATTTGATGTTCAAAAGCCAAAAACTTGTAGATAATAGCACACAACCAAGTGTTTATCAAATACAAGCACAAAACAACACTTAACAATAACTCAAAATCAAATTGCAAGCTCAAATCAGTAAACCCAAACACCCCTTTCACTTTTTAATCATAGATTTAACAAAGCAAATGTGGGATTCAGTTTAACCCAAGCCTAATCTAGCATCATAACATCAATCTCATGCAATATTAAGTAGATTCAAACCACAAAAACACCTCTTATGACAGCAGAACACAAAATCACACAAATCAAGTACTTTTATCAGATTTCGGGTAAGAAGGCTCAAACCTCATGAATGTACATCCACACTCACGAATTTTTGAGCTTATGTGCCTAGCTTAACAAGGCAAAAGCTTCCACAAAGCTGCTAAGAGTAACAAGGTTAGAACAAGTAATATTCAAAACTGAAAATTGAAAAATAAATCTGATTAATGCAACCTTTGTACCCACTCCTTGATTATCCCCAAACCACAAGCTTACAACACCTTGATAATATTCTTATCAGGGTGCTATTATAACTTGCAATCCAAAAATTCCAAGGATGTACCAAAGAACTTAGCAAAATATGATTTTGGAAATCTTGGCAATTTCTTGCACAAGGTTTAAAAACAGGTTTTGATACTTAAAAATCATAAACATGAAACATAAACAAGCATAGAATAAGGTTGGCACTTAGATTTATTCAACACTTCAAACACGTTTTCATTAAGATTGAAAAAGGATTTACAGAAATGTGAACAATGGAAAAACCAAGAGCAGGGCTAAATGTAAGACCCTAACGCCTTAATATAGGCTACATGAATTCTAGGAAAGCTGAAAAAATTATAAACCCTAGTGTAAGAACTTCCAAGTTTGCCCTTGCAGATTTTTGAATTTTGCTAACATGTGAACTTTCCTTAGCGTTTTGTTGATGCAAAGTTGGTGGAATTTGATCTAAGGGTTCCCAATGAAGCTTAGAAACCAAGCTGAATATAATTCGTTGGATGGCTGGCACTTTTTGGCTTCTTCCTCAACCTTTGTAGCAGGGGACTCAACATGTGACTTGTGTGGTGATGTGGCAAGTGATTTGTGGGTTGGGTTATGATTATGAAAGCCTTAATCATAATTCTGGAGGGAATTAGGGTTTAATTCATAGTAATTTAAAAACCCAATTGTGTTCTTGAGTGAATAATGGGTTAGTTTGATCTGGATTAAGGTTTGAATTGTGTGTTTAGCGCGTGTTTTATAACTAATTAGTATTAGTTATAAAACCGGTTAAGTGGAAGGTGACATGGCAAAATGGGGAGTGGTGATTGGTGGGGTGGAGTGAGGGAGGGTTTTGATTGGTTGAAAGTGTGAGTGGGACACATGGCAGCCCACGATTAGTCTAGGTAAGTTTGTATGTCTGCCAAGTTAAACCCCTAATCTTTCCTTCCTTCTTCATTCTTGTTTAAATAGCATAAAAACTGAATTCCTTTGTTATGGAAGTTTCAGTTTTCACACTTTTGCCCCAAATAGTTTTCAAAAGTATTTTCAAGGGTATTTCTTGTATTTGATGATTCTTGAAGGGGTGTTTTGGCATTTTATTCATTCTTCAAGGTGTTGACTTGCATTGTTGACTTCTTGGAGGACTAATAATGACAAGTCTTCAAATTTGAGGGACCATTCTTGCCAATTCTTCAAAGTAGAGGGCCCTTTTGTAATTTGACAAACTTGAAGGACCAATCTTGTAATTGTGAATAAACAAGGGTTTAATGTGTCAGTTCTTCAATATTGGAGGACCCTTCTTATACAATCTTCAATTCTTCAAGGTTTATTCTTGGAAAATCAACATTAGGGTCCGATTCATTGTGCGGCTTCGTTTCCCGTGTTCGTTTTTGCTTGTTTCCTGTGATCTTTTGTCATTTTCTCAATATCCGTACCTAAAATACACATGTAACAAACACAAGCATATATTTGGCATATTTCATGATATGTAATGCATTTTAAGCCCATTTTGGACGATGAGACTATGTATAAAAGCAGTCTCATCAATGAACAAAGTCTCGGGTGCGTCTTCGAGTTCGTTACCTAGTGACATCGTTGCTAATCCGAAGGAACAATGTAAAGCCGCCTTGTCTCGTGGAAAAAGTCGTGTGATTACCCCTTACCTTGATGGATTTCGAGTTGTTCCTTCTTCTCAACCCTCGATTTCTAAGACGCCTTCTTGTTCTAAAGTCGATGGGGTGAACGTGGCGACCAAGGAAAAGAGTGCACACCCTCGTGTACCTCAAATTCCATCCACGGTTCAAAAAGAGAGCTTTATCGACCTTACCAAAGTAACCCTTGAAGAAACTTGTGGATCGATCCTTCTTAAAAAAACCCAAAATGCATATGCCGAGAAAGGAAGAGGATCCGGGCCAATTTCTATTACCTTGTGATTTTCCGAGATTGAGGGATGTTTATCCCTTGCCGATTTAGGTGATAGCATTAATCTCATGCCTCATTCTATTTGGAAATTAATGAGATTGCCTAGACTTACCCCCACGAACATGACAATCGAGCTTGCAAATTGTACACCATTAATACCAATTGGAATATCCGAGGATGTCTATGTCAAAGTTGGAAAGTTTGTTCTTCCCGCGGATTTCGTCATATCCGATTATGAGTGTGACCCTAAATGTCCCATTATTTTAGGCCGACCATTTTTATCAACGACTCGAACCATAATCGACGTCCACGAGGGGAGACTTACTAGGAGATATGGGGATGATAAAATGGACTTTTTCACAAATAAATCCCAAGTGTTTAATGATCATGAAAAAACCAAGGTTTCAAAACCTAATGTTTCAAATTCTAATGATTTTAAAATGTTAACTTTAGCGGAAAATATGAGGCTAAATGCATGTTTTGAAAGAATTAAGAACGGTTTTAAAGATGATGATTTTAACGATACAGGTTAAGTCTCTTAAATGAGGACGAGAAATGATAGAGTTATTTATAAGTCTCGTAATCTTTCACAATCTCATGTGTAGTAATTATTAGCTTATTCTCCCCACACTTTTATAATAAATTGTTAATAAATATTGATTTAGCGGTTTATCACTATTGTTGGTTTCTAATTCATTTTAGTAGCTTCCATGTAATTAAATTGGGAAAACATTAAGGTATCGCCAGCCTCACGGTTTTTAAGTATTAGCAACCCGAATAATCGAAAGCTTCACCCAATAATAAGATTTCAAGTGCTCACCTGAATTAAGCAAAAATTTGAAGCTCACAAGGCCGAAAAATCTATGCCCAAATTGAAAGTGAATCAAGCCTTAACCTTTGAAGCTTTAATGATCCAAAATTCACTTTAGCATGAGGATATACGTCAAGTCATAATAAAACCACCGATGATGGCGGATAATAAAAGACAAGGGCAAGACCAAAGTCATAATAAAAGCTTCATGGCGAAGTTGAATAAAAGATGGAGGTAAACCATGATAATAAAACCATCGATGATGATGGATAATAAAATTCATGGTAATAAGTCTCATGTTCAAAAGCGTTCTAAAATCGTGTTTATCGATCATTCTTGTTGACTTAATTTTTGGACATCGTTGTCTATTAGGGTGAATTATTAATTCGATGATTTTGGTTACACCGTTAAGACTCTATTTTTAAACCTAATCTCTATTCACGCATAAGTCAATCATGTATCCTCGTGATCATTAAGACAAAAATAAAATATAAGAGATACCAATTAGGAATAAGGGAGTTTAGGTGTGTAACTAACACTCATGAGATATGATTGTGTTACTAACTTATAATAACAATGATCTCGTTACACGTTTAGCATGGAATTGGGTGAAAATCGAGGACGACGAAATTATTTCGAATGAAGCATTCACGTGTTCTTATTCTATGACCCTAAAAGTCACTATATCGTGATGAAAACAATACATTATGTCCAAAACACATGTAGTAGTTTATTTAAATTTACGTCTTCAATAAATTTCACATAAAAATGAATTTTGGAAGTGCTACAATACTTAATTCTAGCATTGCGTGAGGGCACGGCAATGGTTTAGTATGGGGGAGTGATGAGACTGCTTTTATACATAGTCTCATCGTCCCACTCGGGCTTAAAACGCATAAAATATCATCAAAATACCCCAAAATATGCTTGTGTTCGTTCATTGTGTATTTTAGGTACGTGTATCGTGAAATCAACAAAAGATCACAAGAATCAAGCAAAAAAGAACACGGGAAACGAAGCCGCACAAAGAACCGGACCTGAATCATGATTTTCCATTGAAGTCCTTAAAGTTTTGAATATTGTCAATATTGGTCCCTCATCTTTTGAAGACTTGTCATTTTATACCTTGTAAATCCTCAAAATTACATATGGGTCCCATAAATGGCAAGAATGTACAAGATTGCTCCTTGGAATATGGCTAAATTTCATATATGGTCTTTGTTGAAAGTTTTGAAGCATGGTGTGCCAAAAATGACAAGTACCCCATAGTTGTTAACAAAGGAAATGAGGTTAAATGCTGTTAGAACTTGTTATAGCAAGAAAATGGGAATAGAGGGACTATTAATGCCTAGACAACCAAACTGACCACCACCTATCAATCTGCCACCTCACCACTCCCATCCACTTACATTACAACACCTCACCACCCATCACCACGTCACAACGCACCCACTAACTATTTTTCAAATCTATTTAATTAACCAAAAACTGGCGCTAAACAACTTTATTAAACCTAAAACTGATTAAAACCTACATTGTTTTCCTTCATCAACCTCTAACCCTAATCCTAATACACCCTTTAATCAAAGGGGTTTTGATAACCTACTTCCAAAACCCTAATTCACCTCAACAAAAACCAATCCCCACTCATAATATTCCTTCCAGCTCACCATATGGTCCCTCCCATCTTTCTCTTATCACGGGTCACCACTACCATCCAAAAGCATTGACCCGTTGAACGTTTGGGATTCTTTGGCGTGTTCCCTAAGCACAAACCAACACTCAGGATCATCTCTAAGCCACATGGATGCTCAAAATTGCTCACATGACACCAAGAACCAATGGCATCTTCCTGGCATATCCAAGATTCATCCAAGGGTGTTTTTGGAAGAACAAGTTTAGGGTTTATGCATACTAGAACTTTCTGTAAGATCCTATATAAGAGCAATAGGGCTTTTTCATTTTTTTTCTTTGTTCCAGTCTAAGCTTGTAAACCTTTTTTATCGAATATTCAAAGTAATATAAAAGCCTTACAAGTTTATTCACTGTGTTCCATTTTATTTATCTGTTGGTTAACTTAGGTTTGTTTTAATCCTGCAAATTGGTTTTTAACTATTCAATATATTTTATAAAAATATTATTGAAGATCCATAGGATATAAAATTTGAGGGAACTGATTTGACAAATCATTTTATTGCAAGTTTTTATGCCCTTGTTAAATTTTGTGTTGAAAACTTTCTTTTCCAGATCAAAGGTTTTGGTGTTTTAAGTTTTTTCAAGAAGAAAAATATAAACTTTCTTTTTAACATGTCCACTGTTCAAAAAGCCCCTCCAAAAGCTAACTGACAATTAGCTTTCGGATTGTCTATTTGGACTTTTGTTCTTTTCTTTGTTGTGGTTTTAACAGGTACCAAGTAGGAGTTCCGATTTGAAGATCTTGCTTCCTTTCTCTACATCAGCAAAACAAATAATCCATCATTCTTGAATCCTTCAAATAAATCAAGCTGGTGGCATCAAGGATACGTCTTGGATTGAAAAAGCTCAAGAAAGGTTTTCCTTTGAACTCCCTTTTTATTTACTGGATTTGTGAAACTTTGTGATTTTGTTCTTGGTGTGTTTGTTAAATTATTTTTGCTTGATTCCTACTTAGTTTAGGTTAAGAGATTGTTTTGTAGTTGGTTTTAATGATTCTTGCATGATTTTATTGTGTAAACTTTGATTTTCAGAAATATAGGGGTGTTTGGGTTTAGGATTTTAAACTGTTTAGGTGACACTAATTGGCTTAAATTCACTCTAAACAAAATTAAATAGGTAGTAGTAGGAAGAAATGGTAGTTTGGTTTGGGTAATATAAGATAAAACAGGATTTTGCATGTTTGAATTGGTAAAAAAAATACCACATGATCATCAATAGGCCTCACATGTAGTTTGAATGATTATTAAGCTTTCAAATCTTGGAATTAGTTAGAATGTCTGTTAATTTAGGATTGAGTGAAGCTTATTTGTGATTTGGTTGTATTCTGTGAGAGTTTTGGCCTGTTTAAATTCCTCCAATTGCCAAATATACCAGCAAGTGCCCACAGTCTTAACCATTCATATCAGCAACTCTTATTTGCCCATTAGTGTGAATTTCTTGTTTTGAATCTGTGTGTTTTATTGTTTGACTCCCCACAACCTAACTGGTTGTGGGGGTGCCTTTGGTTCCAAGAAAAACCTAAAAACAAGGAAGATACAGACCTATTTTCTGTTAAGTCAGTGGGAACAAAGTTCCCACTGTTAGTGTTACCTTTCCCACTGCTGGGCTAAAAGACAAGGAACACTAGCTATCACTTTCAGTTTGGATAACTTTTTGTCTTTAGTGGCTTATTTTAAGAGTTTTTCAGCATTTTTATTTTTCACGGTATTGTTTATTTATTTTATGATTTTTCATTAAGTTTGTTTTTATTTTACTATTCATTTGCTATTTTTTAAATTTAAATTCAATCTAAATTAGTTTTATTATTTTTATTTTTGTCTTTTAGTGCATAAAATTAATATTTTTAAAATTTTCCAATTTTCTCAGTTTCAGAAAAATGTTTTAAGATTTTAGATTAAAAAAGTTTACTGTTCACCCTTTTTATCTATTTTTTAGATTTAATCTTAGTTTAAATAGTTTTTAATTAAAACTATTTTGTCTTTTAGTGTAAAAAATTCTTTTTTTAAATTTTTTTCATTTTTCTACTATTCGGTAATATAATTTAGGATTTTTGAAAAACTCAAATTAATTTTAGCATTATTTTATTATTTTTAAACATTAATTTAGATTAAAAATTGTTTTTAGCATTTACAAAATAGAAAAATAGTTTTTAAAATTTAGGAAAAATACTTTTTAGTCTTTAAATAATATAAGTGAGTTTTTAGTTCAATAAAATAATATTTTGGGCTTTTTCTTAATTATATTTAATTTTAGGGCTTTAATTAGCATTTAAAATTGAGTATTTAATTAATAAAAGGTCTTAAAATTTATTTATTTAATTTTTATTCTTATTTATATTATTTTAGACTTAGTTTTCTTTTTTAATTAATTTTTAGCTTTAATTTTCAATTATGTCACGTTTTACGTATTTACGTTCGCGTTTTACGTCATTACATCGTAGTGTAATCGTAGTCGTAACTCGTCTTTAATTTTCTCTCTTCTAAAACAAAAACGACACTAATCTAAACTTTGATTTTATATATTGGCACACTTAATTCACACACCTCCTTCGAGAACGAACTCGCACTTATTCGATTTGTCGATTTTCCTAAACCGTCGAATTTAATACTTGCCCATTATACGTTGTTTTCCTAAACACGTATTTTTACCACAATCACATTCTTAGGACACATTGTCTCCGCATAAGGGATTACTATGGATCCTACGAAGGTTGAAGCTACCACTAAATGGCCAAGATTGACGTCTGCAACGAAGGTTCGTAGTTTCCTAGGCTTAGCTGGTTACTATCGCAGATTCGTGGAGAACTTTTCAAGACTAGCCTATCCTTTGACCAAGTTGATGCGGAAAGGAGAGAAATTCGTTTGGACTGATGAGCGGGAGAAGAGCTTTGAAGAACTCAAGAAGCGGTTAGTATTTGCACCTATTCTTACTCTCCCATCTGGTACAGGTGGTTTCAGATCTACAACGATGCTTCGGGTAAAGGATTAGGCTATGTACTCATGCAACATGGGATAGTAATTGCATACGCATCACGTCAGCTAAAGCCTTATGAGGAAAATTATACTACACATGACTTGGAGCTAGCAGAAGTAGTCTTTGCACTTCAAATTTGGAGACACTACCTTTATGGTGAATCATGTGATATCTTCACTAATCACAAGAGTCTCAAGTATATTTTCACTCAGAGGGAACTGAACATGAGGCAGATAAGATGGTTGGAACTACTCAAGGATTATGACATCAATCTTCAGTATCATCACGACAAGGCGAATGTAGTGGCAGATGCTCTTAGTAGGAAGTTGGGTATGATTAATGGCATCAAGATACAAGAGGAGATCATACGTGAATTTGAGCGATTAGACATTGAATTCCTAGTACGTGGACATCATGGATATTGGACTAATCTGAGAATTGAGCCAGACTTAATTTCTCGGATTAAGGCAGACCAGAAGGACGATGGTGAGATTTGGGCTATCATTCAGAATCTTGATCGACAGACAGAATTTTGTGTGGACGAAGAAGGAATCGTATGGAAAGGAACTAAATTATGTGTTCCGGATGATCAGACACTCCGAGAAGCTCTATTGATAGAAGCTCACAGCTCTCCATTCTCTATTCATCCAGTATCCACCAAAATGTATCATGACATTAAACAACATTTCTGTTGGAGTGGCATGAAGTAGGATGTTGCTACTTTCATATCCAAGTGTCTAACCTGCCAGCAGGTTAAGATTAAGCATCATCGGGCTAGTGGTTTACTGCAACCGTTAGAGATTCCCGCATGGAAGTGGGACAAAAACCTCATGGATTTCGTCACCGGACTTCCGCTTACTCTGAGCAGACATGATGCTATATGGGTCATAGTTGATCGTTTAACCAAGTCAGCTCGTTTTCTTCCAATTCGCAAGGACTTCTCAGTCAGCAAATTGGCATATATATTCCTTAAGGACATCATACGATTACATGGAACTCCTTCAGACATCATATCAGACCGAGATCCTCGTTTCACGTCAAAATTTTGGAAAGGTATGTAGAAAGCTTGGGGCACAAAACATAAGCTTAGCACTGCTTTTCATCCTCAAAACGATGGTCAATCGGAGCGTACCATTTAGACATTAGAAGACATTGCGGGCTTGTGCATTGGAATGGTTAGGAAGTTAGGACGATTACATTTGTTTGATAGAGTTTGCCTACAACAACAGCTGGCATGCAAGTATTAAGTGTGCACCATTTGAGATGATTTATGGAAGAAAGTGTCGTGCTCCAATCTGTTGGGATCAAGTTGGAGGACGAATCCTTGAAGGAACAGAATTGATAGAGGTGGCCAATGAGAAGGTTGTCATCGCCAAGGAAAATCTACAGGAAGCTCGTGCTCGACAAAAGAGCTATGCTGATAAACATCGTAGAGATCTAGCATTTAATATCAGCGACTATTAGCCCTATATTTTATATAGTCGAACAAGAATGTAATAGGTCATCTTAGTCGTTATTGGTCTTGTATTGTAATAGGTTAGTCGGGAAAACCGGGCTTGGACTTTAAGCTAATATTGTCTAAGCTAGGGGCGTAAGCCCAAGAAAAGCCAAGCCTGGCCCATGAACAAGCCCACAAATGCCTTCAAGGCGTGGCATATAAATACCCTCTTCCATGTGTGGAAGAGGGTGTTGGTTACATTCACTTTCTCTCTCTAGTTTATGTTTAACCTTCTATTTCTCTAGTTTCTCTCTCTACTTTTCTTCTCTTTCTCTCTCTAAATATTGTGTTATAGATTGAAGTGGGATTAACATTTGGTATCAAGAGCCTATAGTGGATAGGTGATTGAAGATTTATGGTTGTGTTCTTATTGATTTTGTGAGGTATTTGATCAATAATCTTTAATCCAAATTTTGTTTTTGTGTTTTTTATGGTTTATTTTTTATACAAATCATCTACATAGTTGTGGTAGAGATTTGGTATTGTTATTTTGGCTAAAAACACAAAATTTTTGGGTATTTGGATCATTATTTGGCTTAAAATCACGAATTGGTGTGTTAGATCCGAGATAATAGCATAAGTTGGACAACAGTGAATGTAACACCCCATTTTGATAAATGGAATGTCACGCGTAATTATGGCGTGTCATCAAAGCATGCAAGGTAATATGTAGTAAAACATACATGACCATAGGGAAAACCGGAATCAAACATCGGTTCCCAAACATAAGCCCAAAACATAACAAAGTAAATGAACTGAATGAAAGACTAAACAAGCATAAATATATGAAGGAAACAGGAGAAGAAGTCTATGGCAGCTTCCATACTATGCATGTCCTCCAGATGCTCGAGTCTTGGGTACCTGCCGTTTTGGGACATGTAAAGGAAAGTAACGGCTGAGCAAAACGCTCAGTGCACGGATATACAATATAGCATGAAAATAGGATAAGCATGTAACATATAACAGCGGAAGATTAAGTTCTGAGTAAACTGGTTAAGTATTAAGAAAACTGGTTTTATAGCTTGAAAGGCCTTATGTTTATCTTATGAAAACTGTTTTAACATAAATATACCATAGCCCATATAGGTCATGAAAAGGTCACGTGCATGAATACTTGGAGGGGTGACCTCATCATGCTGATTAGAGGGGATGCCTCTAATTAATATACTGGTTTGGGTAGGAGGGATCAACTCCTTGTGAAGGATGCAAGGCACACACCACATTCACCATGAAATACTGAATAAACATGTAACTAGGATGCACCCATACGCCCCACATGATATAATAATATGGCCAAAACTGAAAAGGGACGCCACGAGCAATCACTCCGCCGTGGGGAAGTCACAACATTGGTGCCTCCAATGTTATGGTTATGGTACCTCCATAACTAGGTGAAACTGGTCATGCTTGTATATGGCTATAGATTATGCTAATTAAACATAAGCAGTTCAAAACAATAAAACAATTACTGGGGAAAACAGTTGGCTGCATACGGGGAAATCCTAATAAGGAAAGAATGTCTATACTGAAAGGACGGGAATCCGTACCTCAAGTCCAGTGAATGAACGGAAGAAAGACTCCTACTTCTGGATCACTAATGCTACATGAATACATACGTGTATAAGTATCGAATCAGTGATTACGTACTGGGTTTTATGTCTCACCTTAGCTTACTTTGTGTGTTTTAGGTCATGGTTTACTGTTTAAAGCCTTAAACTGTGTTTATCTTGTATTCTGATTAATCTGATTATGTATTACTGGTATTTCATGTATTATTATACTTACTGTGTAATAATAAGTAACTTTCCAAAAATAGCAGGTTTCCAAAAATAGAAAGTTTCCAAAAATAGAAAGTTTCCAAAAATAGAAAGTTTCCAAAAATAGAAAGTTACCAAAAATAGAAAGTTTCCAAAAATAGAAAGTTTCCAAAAATAGAAAGTTTCCTAAAATAGAATTTACTGTTTAAAATAGATTAGTTTCTAAAAATAGAAAGTTTCCAAAAATAGATCAGCTGCCTTAATTAAATAAGTTTCCATATATAGAAGGTTTCCATGATTAGATTAGCTGCCTGAAATAGATAGATTTCCATATATAGAATTAAGCTGGTTACATAAGCTAACATATAAGTCTAAGTGTTTATAAGCTTATTTCTTAAGTCATATGATATAGTGTATAGTTTAATTATTATTTCATGTATTTTTAATTAAACTATAGGTTAAGCATTTTAATTAAAGTATAACATGTTTTAATTAAAATGGAATAAAATACTTAGGTTAAAATGTGTATTATTATGTATTAATAACATAACCTAAGTCATGTCTAAATTAATTAATTATAGGCATGTTTTACATAATTAATTAATTATAACTCATAACATAAAATACTTAGGTTAAATTAATATCATGCTAAATTAATAATTAAAAATAACCTAAGTCATGGTTTAATTAATATCTCATGTTATTAATTAATTTATATCCTAAGTTCATAATTCATAAAATTAACATGTAGCATAAATCATGATTTAACCAACGAACCATGAATCGGGCATGAACTCGACACCGTACCCCGAACCAAATCGGGGTTCCCCTTGGTTCCTTGCTGTCGTAGGACCCACACCACCAAACCGGGACCATATGGTCTCGGTGGTGGCTTAATGACCAAGCCGTGACCCCCCTAGGGCACGGGCTAGGCGGCGGCCAAACTAAAACACCCATAAACACCCTTTTTTTTAATTTACCCCTTAATCAAATACATGTTTATTTTATGTTTTTAATTAGGTTTTAAAAACATCATGTTCTTAATTAATTTTACTAAATCAAATCAAAGAAATAATTAAAAAGAAAGGTTAAAAAGGTATACCGAATGTGTGGATCAATAGAGGATGAACAAACACGAACACTTGTACAATTATTCAAGATCAAAATCAACAAGAACACCTCTTTGGTGTTCTTATGGGTGGCGGCTACAAAAGGTAAAGGAGAAGGAGGAGAAAACTATTTTTAGGTTTTTGTTTAATTTCTTGTAAAGTGAAAAATGAATCAAGTGTTTAACTTACCCCCCTTTCATGTAAAACTTGATGGGCTTGGCCCATTTACCTTCCTAATTTCGTGGATATGGGGCCCACAAGGGGTAACCCAAATGTTTTCCGTGTCTAAAATATTATAGTGTGCTCTCGTGTTCGTGTTTTACGTGTTTATTCGTGTTTATTGGTGTTCATGTTTAGTGTGTTCTCGTTAAATATTTACCGTACCTTAACGTATTTATTTATGCTCGTAATTATATTATAAGTATTTACGTGATTATTTTAGTTCGTGTTTTAATGGTGATCATGATTTAATTATGTTCCCGTGAAATACTTATTAACTGCTTATCATGAGTTCGTACGTAAACGATACTTATCATGTTATACACGTATGTACTTACTTAATTAATAGCACATGAATGTGATCAATACTGAATAAGGTGAGTTTTAATCTAGGACGTACGATCTTAAGGGCACTATTCATGGTAAAAGCATGCGGGTTTTACAATTCTTCCCCCCTAAAAAGAATAATTCGTCCCCGAATTATAGATAAAGTAACTGGAAGCGAAACATACCCGAATCAAACTGGAAAGGTATGCAAAAATAACGGAAATGAAGGTGACGTGGTAGAAGGGAACGTGGAACGTGACATGTCTTGAAAAGACATGGAACGTGACGTGACTGAAAGGACGTATCAAATCGATAAGAGAAAAATGGATAAGAAGTCCGGATGAACTTGTCCGTTTCCAAGTGGCCTCCCTCTTGGAACGGTTCCTTCAGAAGATCCTGACACTAATGATAAATCTTGGTCCTCCTGACCTTGACTTGGAATAAGAAGAAATTCTTGGTTATCAACGGAAGGTAGATCCCCTAAATTCGATCGAGGAAAATAAGAGTTAACGTGCAAGGGTAACTGAAACGTTACGATGCAAGACAATCTGACTTAACTGATAATTAGAAACGATGCGCGAGACATAAAGAAACGTAGTACGTGAAAAATTTTGAACGTGATACGTGAAAAATTTTGAACGTGCTACGTGGAGATATGGCGAGTGTAGTATGAGTAAACATATCGTGATCCATGATACGTGTAACCTATTTTGATCATGATATGAGGAACGTGGAATGAACATGACATGTGAGACATATCGTGATCATAGAATATAATGGCGGTAACGCCAAACGCTACAAGGTGAGACGTGGAATATGACGTGAAACGTCTATCTGATGATGGAGAGTTATACTAAACTTGGGTCTGGTCTCACCAGTTCTTGAAAACTTCCCAGAATGAGAAAAGAAATGAATGTAAAATCGTAAGCCAAAATACGATCATGAACGTGAATAGTGTCATGAACGTGAGTGCGAAAGCAAGTCGTGGAATTAGAATGAAGACGTGAAGTAAGTTAAGAGTACAATTACGAATCTTTGTCTGACCCGATAGCTGAGGGATTGCCAAGTGATCGGATGAGCCTTGGCTGGAACATGTTCGTTCAATCTGTTGGTTCTGAAATCCGTACGGATGTAAGGATTCTGCAGACTTGATCAAACTATTGACAATAACCCAGATAGCATCATGCTTCTTCTGAGTTTGCTGAAATCTGGTAACTAAAATCCATGGAGATCTTGTCCCTTTTCGATTCACAATTTCATATGATGAAAACATCCCAGTTGTTGGTGTCCTATCTTAACCTGTTGGTATGTCAGGTACCTAGATATGAACGTAACTGTATCTTGCTTCGTAGAACTTGATACCTAGGAGTTTGCGAAACTCTGAGTCTTTGAATCAAACTTCTCCTAGCGTAGGATTTCCTAGAACACCTAATGTCGTGTAGGGTTCTCTCCTTTACGCATAAGCAGAGTCATGGTAAGATTAATCGTAGGAACCCATGTGATTCAGCGTGTCACTGTAATGAAACAGAATTGATATTAGAAAATTTTTCTAGGGTAAAATTTCTCTTGTCAAGAATTTGCAACATAGTGCAAATATGGTCTTCCTGTTCTTCTCTAGGCTTAGAGGAAATCAGGTTATCCTCAATGAAAACGCTGATGAATTTGTTTAGGAGTTCATGGAAACTCAATTTATTAAGTCCATAATGCGGTTGGAGCATTGATGAGACTAATTCAAAATCATAAATCTAGCATGACCGAGTCGTGTACGAGTAGCAGTCATGGACATGTCCTGCTTTTTCACTCGTCACTGTTGGCAGCATGATCGTGAGTTTGATCTTGGAAAAGTGATTAACACCATACGGTTGATTGGACATGTTGTCAATATGTGGAGGAGAATAACTGTCATGAATGGTGATTTGTTTAAGTTGACGGTAGTCGACACATAATCTCATGGTACTATCCTTCTCCTTGAAGGTTCTTCTAGAGTGTAAGGAACAATTTTGGAATAATCCGTTGGTTATGCGTAAAAGGACCTTAGTAGTCGTGTGTTACTGACAGCTAGAAAATTTTAGCAATTATGGCTAACAAAGCACGTGCTTGAAAAGCATAGATAATTTGTACAGATTTTCCTGATGGAAAATCAAGCCGAATGTATTCAGGAGCCTGAACATTACTGTACATAATTATGAATCATAGCATGGTGTGCTGTTCATGGTCCATAATTAGGATAAAATTCATCTCGTGTCTGTCCGAGGAAATGCGTTAGCAGCTTGGATCTTATCATTAAGTTGAAGGAAAACCTTCGTATGCGTGGGAATAGAAAGGCGTCCTTCATGGTTATGAATATATGAACTATGGTGAAAGAAATGAAAGTGACATCGGCAACGTGACAGTTCTCACTGATGCGCCGATAATGGTATTGAAATTCTTGTGGCCTGATTAATACATGGCACAACAACATAGATATACCCTTGGAGGGTACCCTGAATTCCTTAGAAATATTCCATAGTTGGACGTGAGTCATGTGTCTTGACTCGTTTCTTGGAACAATAAGCATGACATATGTCTTGACTGGTGTCTTGACATGTGTCCTCAGAAAGTATACGTGAGACATGTGTCTTGACTGATGTCTTGACATGTGTCTCGAGATGTGAAACGAATATAACCACAATATAAGGTTATTATGCCAAAATTGGCGGATCGGTTGGACTACTGATCATTAGTATGTCTGATCACGTCCGCGGCCAGGGCCTCGGTTGCGATTTCTAGGATATTTTCTGTCATGGTAGTGGTTACTATTGTCCTGTCTGTCAGTTCCATGACAGCCATTCTCATGAGCGTGATTCATGTAACTATTCAGCTGAGTGGCCGGCTGGTACCGGTTTGCACTGATATGGCTGAAATGACAGCCGAACGACGTGTGACATGTAACTATGAATTAGGGACAATGATCGATGGGAATCGTCTGATGGTAAAGCATCTTCTCGTCCAATTGCCTTGCTCCGACGCCTTTGTCTTCGTCTTTTAGGATCTCCAGGTTGTGAACAGCATCAACATCAGCATCTCGTAGCGTCTCCCAACATCAGCAGCATCAACCTTCAGTAACATCTCCAAGCTATGAGCGGCATCGACAATCTTGTAGAATATCAGCAAGTGAACATACGCCTAAGATGATTTAGAATCGACTAGCGAATACTCGTGAAGTATTGCAAGTGAAATACACATGGATTTAGGTACATGTAATACACATGAAATACGGTACGTGGAGTACACATGGAATGCACATGAAATGATCGGTATGGGCTCGATCATTTGTCATGATTTAAGGAAAGTAAACCGGTTAAACGGTTAGGAAAACCATCATGATAACCTGGCAGTATTAGCATAGACATCATTCTGGTTGCATAGAGAAACGCTAAAGTGTGGTTACACAAAATTCAATGATGATTTGCCTGACAGCATGATCAATGGAAACCAACCATGACTATCATGAAAGCATAATTCAAGAAATCTAACAATGGCTTGCAGGACAACATAAATAACAAAAGAGGCGTGAAACATAATCAACATGAAGACGGAATTATCATGAGGAAACATGAAACCATCTATTACGAATAGTGTATAACATAATCAGCATGAAACTGAAGTTAACCATGACAGTATGAAGGCATACTTGACATAAAAACATAATAACTTATGATGGGACATGAAAATTTTTTTATGCCAATTTAAATCATGAGAAAAATTTTATGCAAGAAAAACAGTGCATGAATGCGTAATGTAGTTTATAAAACCTTTATATGTGCGAGGGAACGCCTATGGGTCGGTTCCAAAACAAAATACATGGCGAGGGGACGCCTATGGGTCGGTCCCAAAGTTAAAAGTTTCGATAAAAGCACATGCGACTAAATAGGGCCAGTCCTGTACCAACCATTACTTAGTCAAATTTCCTGCAACAGATGACATATGATATAAATGCATGAATGCATGAAACATAATAATTAAAAGTCATTGTCAAAACTTAACAGAAAAAATTTTATGTGAAAATTATGAACTACTGGGGTCAGTCCACATCGTCACGGTTCACGAGGAACATCATGCATAGACAATGACACATAACTAAGTATGGATGACGATTGTTCATTCCATATTAGTAAGACGATACTGGTGAAAACGTCAAGGTTAAAACCTCAAGGTGCTGGAAACATCATGGTTAAAACAACAATGTGCTGAAAACATCAATACGTGGAATAACAAACGTTGGCTTAGGAAGCTCCTGGTGACTACCCACTAGTCACAGGTCGAGTTTTAGAGCCTACAGGTCGAAGCCTTGGCTCTGATACCATAATTGTAACACCCCATTTTGATAAATGGAATGTCACGCGTAATTATGGCGTGTCATCAAAGCATGCAAGGTAATATGTAGTAAAACATACATGACCATAGGGAAAACCGGAATCAAACATCGGTTCCCAAACATAAGCCCAAAACATAACAAAGTAAATGAACTGAATGGAAGACTAAACAAGCATAAATATATGAAGGAAACAGGAGAAGAAGTCTATGGCAGCTTCCATCCTATGCATGTCCTCCAGATGCTCGAGTCTTGGGTACCTGCCGTTTTGGGACATGGAAAGGAAAGTAACGGCTGAGCAAAACGCTCAGTGCACGGATATACAATATAGCATGAAAATAGGATAAGCATGTAACATATAACAACGGAAGATTAAGTTCTGAGTAAACTGGTTAAGTATTAAGAAAACTGGTTTTATAGCTTGAAAGGCCTTATGTTTATCTTATGAAAACTGTTTTAACATAAATATACCATAGCCCATATAGGTCATGAAAAGGTCACGTGCATGAATACTTGGAGGGGTGACCTCATCATGCTGATTAGAGGGGATGCCTCTAATAAATATACTGGTTTGGGTAGGAGGGATCAACTCCTTGTGAAGGATGCAAGGCACACACCACATTCACCATGAAATACTGAATAAACATGTAACTAGGATGCACCCATACGCCCCACATGATATAATAATATGGCCAAAACTGAAAAGGGACGCCACGAGCAATCACTCCGCCGTGGGGAAGTCACAACATTGGTGCCTCCAATGTTATGGTTATGGTACCTCCATAACTAGGTGAAACTGGTCATGCTTGTATATGGCTATAGATTATGCTAATTAAACATAAGCAGATCAAAATAATAAAACAATTACTGGGGAAAACAGTTGGCTGCATACGGGGAAATCCTAATAAGGAAAGAATGTCCATACTGAAAGGACGGGAATCCGTACCTCAAGTCTAGTGAATGAACGGAAGAAAGACTCCTACTTCTGGATCACTAATGCTACATGAATACATACGTGTATAAGTATCGAATCACTGATTACGTACTGGGTTTTATGTCTCACCTTAGCTTACTTTGTGTGTTTTAGGTCATGGTTTACTGTTTAAAGCCTTAAACTGTGTTTATCTTGTATTCTGATTAATCTGATTAAGTATTACTGGTATTTCATGTATTATTATACTTACTGTGTAATAATAAGTAACTTTCCAAAAATAGCAGGTTTCCAAAAATAGAAAGTTTCCAAAAACAGAAAGTTTCCAAAAATAGAAAGTTTCCAAAAATAGAAAGTTACCAAAAATAGAAAGTTTCCAAAAATAGAAAGTTTCCAAAAATAGAAAGTTTCCAAAAATAGAAAGTTTCCTAAAATAGAATTTACTGTTTAAAATAGATTAGTTTCTAAAAATAGAAAGTTTCCAAAAGTAGATCAGCTGCCTTAATTAAATAAGTTTCCATATATAGAAGGTTTCCATGATTAGATTAGCTGCCTGAAATAGATAGATTTCCATATATAGAATTAAGCTGGTTACATAAGCTAACATAGAAGTCTAAGTGTTTATAAGCTTATTTCTTAAGTCATATGATATAGTGTATAGTTTAAATATTATTTCATGTATTTTTAATTAAACTATAGGTTAAGCATTTTAATTAAAGTATAACATGTTTTAATTAAAATGGAATAAAATACTTAGGTTAAAATGTGTATTATTATGTATTAATAACATAACCTAAGTCATGTCTAAATTAATTAATTATAGGCATGTTTTACATAATTAATTAATTATAACTCATAACATAAAATACTTAGGTTAAATTAATATCATGCTAAATTAATAATTAAAAATAACCTAAGTCATGGTTTAATTAATATCTCATGTTATTAATTAATTTATATCCTAAGTTCATAATTCATAAAATTAACATGTAGCATAAATCATGATTTAACCAACGAACCATGAATCGGGCATGAACTCGACACCGTACCCCGAACCAAATCGGGGTTCCCCTTGGTTCCTTGCTGCCGTGGGACCCACACCACCAAACCGGGACCATATGGTCTCGGTGGTGGCTTAATGACCAAGCCGTGACCCCCCTAGGGCACGGGCTAGGCGGCGGCCAAACTAAAACACCCATAAACACCCTTTTTTTTAATTTACCCCTTAATCAAATACATGTTTATTTTATGTTTTTAATTAGGTTTTAAAAACATCATGTTCTTAATTAATTTTACTAAATCAAATCAAAGAAATAATTAAAAAGAAAGGTTAAAAAGGTATACCGAATGTGTGGATCAATAGAGGATGAACAAACACGAACACTTGTACAATTATTCAAGATCAAAATCAACAAGAACACCTCTTTGGTGTTCTTATGGGTGGCGGCTACAAAAGGTAAAGGAGAAGGAGGAGAAAACTATTTTTAGGTTTTTGTTTAATTTCTTGTAAAGTGAAAAATGAATCAAGTGTTTAACTTACCCCCCTTTCATGTAAAACTTGATGGGCTTGGCCCATTTACCTTCCTAATTTCGTGGATATGGGGCCCACAAGGGGTAACCCAAATGTTTTTCGTGTCTAAAATATTATAGTGTGCTCTCGTGTTCGTGTTTTACGTGTTTATTCGTGTTTATTGGTGTTCATGTTTAGTGTGTTCTCGTTAAATATTTACCGTACCTTAACGTATTTATTTATGCTCGTAATTATATTATAAGTATTTACGTGATTATTTTAGTTCGTGTTTTAATGGTGATCATGATTTAATTATGTTCCCGTGAAATACTTATTAACTGCTTATCATGAGTTCGTACGTAAACGATACTTATCATGTTATACACGTATGTACTTACTTAATTAATAGCACATGAATGTGATCAATACTGAATAAGGTGAGTTTTAATCTAGGACGTACGATCTTAAGGGCACTATTCATGGTAAAAACATGCGGGTTTTACAGTGAACTTTTTCGGAAAAGGGTTTATTATTCCGAAAAAGTCCCTTTTTCCAAAAATTCATTATCCGAAATAGGGGTGTTTATCTGAAAAACAGCATTATTCCGAAATAGTGGTGTTTTTTCTGAAGATCTATTCCGAAGAAAGTGGTGTTTATCCGAAGATTTATTCCGAACTAGGGGGTTTATCCTAAGATTTATTCCGAAATAGGGCACTTATCCGAAGATTTCACTTATTCCGAAAAGGTTAGTTTATCCGAATTCCCCATTTATTCCGAAAATCTGCTTTTACCGAAAACCACATTTTTCCGAAAATCCCTACACATTCCGAAGAAATGCAATTTTCCCGAAAAACATAATTTTTCCGAAAACATCACAATATTCCAAAAATTCTCCTTTATCTGAATATCTCAATTACTCCGAAAAAGTTCAGTTTTTCCGAAAAAGTCAGTTTATCCGAAAATTATCATTATTCCGAAGATATACCTTTATTCGATGATACTCAATTTTTCCGAAGATACTCAATTATCCGAAAATATCATTTTTTTCTGAAAAAGTGTATTTCGAAGGTTTATCCGAAGATAAGCTTTATCCGAAGGTGAGGTTTATTCCGAAAATAAGCAGGATTCCGAAAAAGTGTTTATTCGAGTGTTTTTGGACTTGGAATTTTTAGTTTCTGGAGAGACAATTCTTAGGGGATTTTAACATCTTTACTCGACAACATCAACCACACCTCATCACAACACGTCCACTAAGATCCTAATCCATTCACAATCATCAACAATGTCTAACAACAATATCAGCAATGCGACTTCCAATCAAATTCGTTTGGAAGAAGGTGGCAATGGTAATCCACCTGTGCTCATTGCCGGTTGCTATGTTCATTGGAGATCTCGTTTTCTCAGATTTCTTGACGGAAAAGAGAACCGAACTGCTCTTCATCACTGCCTTGAGAATCCACCTCCAATTTTTGAATTCAGACCCATTACCATATAAGCTGAGGATGGTACTTCATCAACTACACGAGCCATGGAGAATTTCGATACTTGTCCTGCTGAGAAAAGGGAACTCCTCCAAGCTGAAGTTGATGCTGTGAACTACATACTCATTGGGATTGATAACGATATCTATTCCACGGTTGATGCATGTCCTAATGCTATGGAAATGTGGAATGCAATTCATCAATTGAAGCAAGGTGAGTCAATCAATGTTCAAGATCTCGAGACTAATTTACTTTGGGAGTTTGGAAAATTCACATCCGAAGGTGGTGAATCCATTGACACATATTACTCGAGATTCTACAAAATGATGAATGAGCTTGTTAGAAATCAGTGCACCATCTCCAATCATCATGCCAATGTTCAGTTTCTACTTCAACTCAAACCGGAATGGCAAAGGTTTGTGACTTTAGTTAAACAAAGGGAAGATATCAAGACCATCTCCTATCACAAACTTTATGATATCCTGAAACAACATCAGAATAAAGTGAATGAACTGAAGGGTGAAAAGGCAGAACGGTATGCTAACTCTATTGCTTTGTGGCTGCTACTTCAACAAAACCCGTTCCCCGTCAACAACCACCTACTCATTCCTCAAAGTCATCAAGCTTATCCATCAAACCTCTAGCTTCTAAAAAGGCAAAAGCAATTGTCCCCACTCCATCTCCAAAGTATGACACCGAGTCAGATGGAGACAGTGATGATGAACAAACTTCAAGGGACAAGAAGATTGAAGAACTCATGTCTTTACTCACCACAACTTATAAGAAGATCTACAAACCTACTAACAACAACCTCAGATCATCATCCAATGCTCGATATAAGGAAGTTGATCATGCACCTAGGTATGATCGTAAGGCTAGGTATGATAATCAGAGGATGCCGAATCAAGTTGGGGCTAGAGATACTATAGCCACTCTGGTTGTGCAGAAGACTGGGATTCAATGCTTCAATTTCAAGGCATTTTGGGCACATGTCTAGGGAATGCAAGAAGCCAAAACGGATTAAGGATTCGGGATATCACAAGGAAAAGATGTTGTTGTGTAAGAAAGAAGAAGCAGGAATTCCACTCACAGCAGATGAAGTTGACTGGCGTGATGACACTGATGATGAATTCGATGATCAAGAGTTAGAGGCACATTATGTGTACATGGCAAAGATTCAAGAAGTGATTCTAGAGAAAGTTGATACTTCTGGACATATCTTTCACACTGAGCCAATTGAAAAGGTACAAACATACGATAACTATAATGTGTTTGCTAATGAACGACGGCATCCTGAGCAACCCGAAAGCATCAATGACACATATGTAATGGACACGGAGGATAGCAATATCTCTACGGATTCACAGCATATGTGTAATGATGACGGTAATGCTGCTCAGGATACTGACTCAAATGAGGACCGTGATTTGCTTGCATCTATAATTGTCTTTAAAACATGAAATTGAGGAAAACAAGAGGCTAATAAACGTTTGATTCAAGCAAACACATCCTTAGCCGAGGATATAGACAAGCTTAAAGAGTGTGATTATGTAAAAGAAGTTGATCGACGAGTTGCAATAGCTAATGGTTTGGTATATGAACGTAAGGTGCTCAACGAACAATATTGTTCTGAAGTAACACACGAAATTCATATGTCAAAACAAAAGATATCGGAACTTGAAGAACAACTGCTGCTACATAAACTCCAGATTACTGAGTTAGAGTCCGTTAACAAAGAACAAACTGAGCTTTATAAAACTCGTGAAGAAAAGGATATTGAAAAAATTCTAGCTTTGGAAAAGAGAGTCGAAACGTTAAACAACATTGTTTACAAAACGGGTCAGTCTATTCAAACCATGAATATGCTCAATAGAAATGAAAATGAGTTTTGTCAAGCCTGAATATCTCAAGAAAGTTCAAAGTACCAAGCCTGCTCTTTATGATATCGGTTGTTATGTTGATAATCTTGCTCTTATGCTTTCCCCTAACTGCGACGAAATCATTCGTCAACAAGAAAAAAGTCGATCAAAATTAAGTGACCTAATAAACCTTTCTGATTCTGATCATTATATTAAGTTTGTTCCTCAAAAAGAACTTTCCAAAGAACAAAATATGTATAATAGAGTTCCACCACCAAGTGATGAACCCCAAAAGAAAATTTCTTTTAAAATGAGTTTCAAAAAGCAATCAATTTTGTTAGAAAAACAAATTTCGGAAGAAAATCAAAAATGGGATGAGAAAAGTAAAAGTGTTCAGCAATTTGAGTTTATAAAACAAGGGGTTTTAAATTTGTACAAAGGTGTCGCCTAATATGATGGTTTTGCATATGTGTACTCAATCGTTCTCGGTATCTAATCGAATTGATCACGGTTTAGGGTGGAATTATTGGTGATGGTCACTAAAAGGGGGAGCTTGATTATGTAAGTCTATAAGTAACATAAATGTAAAAGCTATTAAAAATAAAGAAGAATGTATAACCTCGTTTGCTTATCCAGAGTGAATGCTGCACAATAGAACTTGCTGAAAATAGCTAAAAGTAATTATCTAATTTAAAATAAAGTTGAAAAGGCAAATGCCATTGATTAAAAATGAAAGCTTTAAAATTTAAACTAAAAATTAAGACTTAAAAATATATGACAAAAAATTAAAACTTTTAAAAGTAAATTTGAAACTTAAAACTTTATAAAAACGTAAACTTGATAAATATGACTTGAAAATTAAACTAAGTGAAAATGTGTAAAAATTAAACTATGTAAAAATTGGCGGGAAAAATAGAGTTTGAAAATAAGTCGGGAAATGAAAACAAAACCTAAGTCAGAATATATATCCTGCTCCTAATTCAGAATCGGTGATGCAGGCACTAATCCGGAATCCGTAAATGGAATATAATCCGGAATACAAATTCTTGGTTTAATTCGGAAAATTAATCCTTCACATAAGTCGGAATGTGGCCAAGTAACTAATCCGGAATCCCTATCTTGCATGCAGTTTGGAATATGTGTCCCTAATGTAATCCGGAATCTGAATGTCGTACTTAATCCAGAATGTGTAGTCTTGAACGTAATACGAAACCGAGTTTCTAGACGTAATCCGAAATCTGAATTCTTCACCCAATTCGGAATGCGTGCTTTCCACTTAATTCAGAATCCATTTTTTGTAGTTAATTCGGAATGCTTGGTGTTGGAAATACGTTTTTACGTATTTAGAAAGGATCGGTCACTCCAATGATATTGGGCTCGTGATCCAGTATGGCCCATATAGCCCACATGTAGGGTGGGCTATATAAATCCCCCTCCTAGCATGTTAGGAGGGGTTGTTGGTTCACTTCCATTTTCATAATCACATTTCCATCTTTCTTTCAACTCTCTCCTTTCTCTCTCTTCTTTCTCTCTCTAAGTTCTTCCACTTCCATTTATCATCATTCAATAGATTAATCCACACAATGCTAAATCTTTAGAAAACTAAGATCCTACAATTGGTATCAAGAGCATGGTTGATTCTTTGGATTTACGTGTTTTTATCTATTGATTTGGTGGTATAAATTTTCTTTCCTTCTCAATTTTTGTCTCAAATCTAAACAAACTTTTGATGTGGCGTGTTTTTTATTATCAATTTTTTTCTTTCATATCAGTATCAAATTTTTATCTTTATCAAATTGATAAAAATTAATATTGTTTTATAAACTTTGGTTTCAGTCTTCTCAAATGATGCACGTGAAATTTTTATAAACTTTGTTCTCTGTATTAATATAGTGTTCTTAATAATTGATACAGTCATAACTCTTTATCACCTTTTTGTCCCATACCAGTTTTATATCAATTTTTTGTCTTTATCAACTTTTGGAATTTTATCTGGGTATAGTCTTCGTCAAGAATCCAGGTCTGTTTTTGCGATTTGCACTCCATCGAAAGCACCAGGTTTGTTCATTACGATCGCACAAACCCTAGGGTTTGTAAACTGCGATAGCTATCTCACGATCGAAGTCACGATCGAAGTCACGATCACAACTTGCGATCACCACTTGCGATCGTGACCTGCGATCGTGTCACTACGATCGTGTCACTGCGATCGGACCCGCGATCGAACTTGCGATCGTATCTCTGTGATCGGACTCAACTTACGATTTGACTCGAAAGGACCTACGATCTGACTTTCGATCGGACTTCAATGGACCCTCGATCGGACTCACCCTCACCCAAGACTTAGCCTCGACTCACACGACACTAAACTAACAACTCAAGACTCACAGACACCATACCCATCCTCGACCACACACAACCCAAACCAAACCAACATCCACATACTCGGTTCACACAGACTCGATTCACAGACCCACGCACAACCCAAACCAACATCCACCCTCACTCGACCTCATCACCCGACTAGAACCATTCAAAATAGTAAGATCTCAGTCTAACCCATCATCGATCGATGACTCTAACAAAAAATACAACAAGAAAAGTAAATACCTACCCGAGATCTCCATCAAGATCTTGAAACACTTTTATCTTGAACACATGCATTCATAGTTGGTGTTGTGAGATTCGATTGGTGTTCTTTATTTGATTGGTGTTGTGAGATTCGATTTTTCGATTGTTGGTTTTATGTGTGGGTTTGATTCGGATGAGTGATTGATCGGTTTCATGAAATTTGCTTCGAAACTATGATCCAACCATGATTAAATTCGTATGAGTGAGTGATTAATGGATTGGATCATTTTGTGGCTGTGTCTTAGATTGAAGATTTTTCTTTTTTAGATGTTAGAGATGGGGGATCTGGGATATAGAAAAGAGACGGTTATTGTGTGTGGTTGCGTATGGATTAGTGCTTAGGTGATCTTTATATATCCGAATATTAGGTTAAGTTATTTATAATTTATTTATCCCATAAATATGGATCGGGCATAGGTTGTCATTATACTAGTTTGGAATTGGTATTGGTATTGGGCCTATATCCGAGTGGGCTTATGTGTTGCAATGAAACTGTTTGACATTTAGACGGTTGGTTTCAGATAAATCGGACATTGGCTAAATTTTGGATTGAACATTATTTTGCTTTTGTTATATTTGTGGCTCATACATTTAAATGTGATAAATAGTGGTGACACAGATAGCCCGAGTATCATAATCGTTATTACACAAATTTTATGCTACAAATTTATCTTGGACAAAGTTTGTCATACTAAGTTATATCTGGGTAATAATCGGGGCTTGACAAGGACAAAGTGACAAAATTTATTTGACGAGATCGAGAAAATTGGCTACATTTGATTTTTTTTAGTGGCTACGGATTTAATTGGGTATTATTATTTGAAATTGAAGACGGATTTCATCGATCAGTATTCCTTAACGTCATTGTTCCTCGAATTTCCATGGAATCGTTGACTTCGACGCTTCAAGAGGGAGAAATGCATCTAATGCAAGACAAAGCTAGAGAAAGTGGTATAATTTCATGTCGACTACTTCAGTCACATCTTAGGACTATTGCATGGGTTCAAGGAGGAAGCGAATTTGTGACACTCTTTGGTCAACATCATTATACATTCATCGATTCACTATTTCTCAACTTGAACCACCTAGCTGAGCAACTTCACAAAGAAGACTTTAATCACTCTGCATCCAAAACTGCATATCAGGCTCTTGTGACACAACTCACGCCTTTCCTCCAATTCAATATCATCAAGTCTGACAATTCAGGGATATGCCGGTCATTTTTTCAATACACACAGAACGATGTTAAAGATTTTCGTGATAAACTGTTGAAATTTATGGCATCGGTTTCGTCTTCGATTTATGAAAGATCCAGACTTCAGCAAGTGTATGATAATGGAGTGCAAGAATCTATGATGCAGATGCAAGAGGAGAATGGTCATACGGTTGACAACTTGGAGCCTAACGATGGAAAGAGCACGGAATCAGGAGGACAACATGATACCAGTGGCACGTCAGGCAATGTTCACGCGATCTATTTTGATGACACCTTACCCGTTAATGACGAAGAGACTGCGGACATGGTACAATGTAATGTTGATGATGTATATGCTGATGAAATACCGCATATTGAGCACTCTGAACCTAACTATGACAAACATGGGATGGAAAAGAGTGATAGAAATACCACTTCTGATTCATCCGATGTGAGTCATAATGGGGGAGAAAGTGTTCAAAATGCTAAACATCATGATAATTGTCTTATAACTGCTTCGTTAACTGCTTCTGATTCCAAGATTAGAGAGCTCGAAACGATTATAGCTCAACAATCAAAAGAGCTTGAGGATGCCAAAATTGAATTTTCGAAGAAAACGGAGAAATTTGAAACATATTTTGAAAAACTTGAAAAGTCAAACGTTGTTCTTGAACGAAAATTGGATCAAACTGTTCTAGATTCTAAAGCTGAAAAGGATAATCTTTTGAAACAAATTAAGTTGCTTGAATCTAAGTTGGCATCCCAAGATGAATTGTTCAAAGAAAATGAGACCTTAAAGGCTCAAGTACAGGAAAAGGTCTTTGCTATAGCTGCGTTGAAAAACGATTTGAGGAAAACTAAAGGACCTAGTGTGGACACCAAGCTTGAAAAACCATCAATCTTGGGGAAACCGCCTACAAATCAGTTCGTCAGACAACCGACTGTCAGACAACCTACTGCATTTAGATCCGAGCGACCACAATCCTCGAGACCGCGGTTTGCCTCCCAAGTTGATTTGGTTCATTTTCCTAGACCAGTCACTCCACCATCTAGGCCCAATGTGACTAAAACAGTTTTTGCTAGACCTAATCACATGATTGCATCTAGTTTTCCAAGACATAGTCCAAAGAACACGTCTCGAACTAGTTCAAATGACGTTCGCCATACATTTGGTGTAAGGGAATCTAAGCTAAAGACACAAGTAAGAGATAGGAATTTCAAACCTAGTCAGATGCCTTCTAGTTTACCCAACGCTGCTAACCATAGCATGTCACTTCCTAGGAGCATCAATCAATCATCTAGGAATTCTAGATCTTACTCGGACATTAAATATGCTACTTGTAAAACATGTAGGAAATGTGTCTTTAAAGCCAATCATGATTCTTGTATCAAGAAATTACTTAATGAGGTGAACTCCCGTGCTAGACTTAAATCCCAGTGGGTTGCTAAAATCAAACCCATTGGTAAAATGTGGCGCCCCACTGGTAGAACTTTCACTCTTGTAGGAAACGAGTGCCCTTTAACTAGGATAGTCTCCGATTCTACTAAGACTACTAGGGAGGAAATTGAAGAGGATGACACATCACTTAAGCCTGAACTTAAGGTTTTCTATAAAAGGAAACGTTTGCCAACTAAGACAAGTGAATCATCTCCTCAGGTCACCTCAGGCACAAGTAAGGCCGACTGTGAACCCCCACATGGTTCTACAATAGATATCGCTAATCCACATACAAGTATCCAACTTTCTAATGAGAATTCAGGTACCAAAGTTAACATTCAACAAGCACACATCGTTCCAATCGTTGTATATCATTCAATTAAGGACACTCTCAGAGTGTGGTTACTGAAGAAGCTGATATCTAAGAAACAAGTGTCTCAGGGGATTTGCAGTTAAGCTTACAATGTATTAGGACTTATAGTCACATCACAGACTATAACTCGATCTTCAAAGAAAGGAAAGTTTATCGTCGATGGTAAACTTATCCTAACAACGAGAAATTCATTTTTCTCGGGCATGAGCTTATATTAAAACATTCCAAGTTTTTAAGCTCATGCACAATGGCTCCTCGTTAAATGACAGACGATGACCCGAACTTCAGAGACAGGGAAGTTTATCTACGCAGCGATAACTTACCCCCAAAACGAGAAATTAAGTTTTCTCGGACACGAGCTTATCCTAAAACCATTCAAAGGTTTTAGGCTCGTGTATAAGGCTCTTCATTAAATACCAGATGATGACCCGATCTTCAAATAAAGGAAAGTTTATCGCTGATGATAAACTTATCCTCATTAACGAGAAATTAAATTTTCTCGGACGCGAGCTTACATTAAAACTATTCAAAAGTTTTAAGCTCGTATATATGGCGTATAATCACATTTCAGATTATGCCCCGGACCTCAAAGAAAGGAAAGTTTATCGCCGATGATAAACTTATCCTTACAACGAGAAATTAATTTTTCTCGGGCATGAGCTAATATTAAAAACATTCGAAGTTTTTAAGCTCATGCACAATGACTTACAGTTAAATATCAGACTGTAACTCGGACTTCAATTTTAGGAAAGCTTATCTTTAAAGATAGCTTATCCTCGTAACGGGAAATTAAATTTTCTCGGTCATGAGCTTATATTAAAACATTCCAAGTTTTAAGCTCAGAAAGGAAAGTGTATCTTTTAAATAAGAGAATTTTTCCTCATAACGAGAAATTCATCTTTCTCGGTCATGAGCTTTCCGTTAAAACATTCAAAGTTTTCAAGCTCATGAACACGACTTCTAAGTAAATGTCAACTTAGGACTCGTTCTTTAGGTACAAGGAAAGTTTATCGCCGATGATAAACTTATCCTTAACAACGGGAAGTTTACAACTTCTCGGACTTGAGCTCGTTTTGCAAGATATTCAACATATTAAGCTCAAGTAATTAGTTTTCAAAACGTTGAACACAATTTTTCGAGAATTTCTCAAAAAGGTTTTCTAAATCTTTCAAAATTGTGTGTTCAAAAAATGTCTTGATAAAAAGAGCATGTCTTCTGGAATCGATAATATTTACGATACTAGAAATGTCATTCAATAATGACACGGGGTTGTAAATAAAGTTCGAGCAGAAGTTCAAATGTTTTAAAACATGCTCAAAATGGTTTGCTATTATTTTAGATAGTAACCCGCTTTTCATAATCAAGTCAAGCATTTCACCGGAAAGCTTTGACTCAACAACGGGAATTAATTTTCTCGGGCATGGTTTACTTTATAACCATGTAAGGGATTGTGTTTACGTAATAACACAATCTAACACAAATTTATGTACGATTCAGTGCATTTATTTGTTAAAACAAGAGAAGTCTTGTTTTTATGAAGTTATCATCTCCACCAACCGTAGCAACTTACAATTGATATCTACATACTCGACGATGTGACTACTCAAACGGTGACTACAGCTCTTTCAATAGAACACGAGTCAACAATTGAGGGGGAGCAATTGTCCAGCATTCAGAATCCTTGATGCCGAGAGTGCCAAGTTCACATATTGGTGTCAAGACAACGATATCAATCATACACATGGAGTCAAGAGATAACTTCATACGTGACGAGGTGACCAACATTCGTGAACAAGAACCATGTGAATCTTTCATATGATGTTCTCCATCATTCAGGTCCTACCTCGTAAATTGCTAATCTTGTGAATACATTATCACATATGATCTTTGCACGTGATAAATACCTTACACTTGTGTTTAAAAGGTATTTTATTTATGTTTCAAGTACACCCTCATTAATTTGAGGGGGAGCTTGTTAAAATCATGAAGATAACTAGATTTGCATTTTTCTTCCCAAATTTTCTTAAAATGCTATTAAATCAATTGATATTAAAAACATCGATTGCGTTAATATTTTTAATATGGGGGAGAAAATGTGATTTAATATGGGAAATGATTAATCACAAATGGTTTGACTTAACGTGTTAGCTCATCCCGACATGTGTGAAATGTTTTCGGATATCATGGCATATGTTAAGGGGGAGCAAAATGGATTTGCACTTCAAAATGGATTTCATGGTGACATACACTTACCCAAAACATCTCTATTCACGACGGTGAAGATTGTGGTGACATAAGGATGGTAGGATAGGTTAAAGTCCAATGATTTCTCTAGAACCGGAGGAATCTTCCCAAGGACATTCCATAGCTAGAAATAGTAGTCCTTAGGAAAGATGGAGAAAAATTGTGAACGTAGCTGAATGCCGACCAAGTACTTAAGTTAGCACTGGAACAATCACAACCAGGTGCTAGTGATGACGTATTGGTAAGCATTGAAGGGGTTGAAGAATGAAAAAGAATTGTAAAGATAAAGGGTGTAAAGAAAGAAGCCCTCCTTACAACTTAGGCAGAAATCGGGTCAATACATATGCTATTAAGATCATTGTTTAATGATTCTTGATATTGAAGATAGACATCATGGACCCAGTGATGCAAAGCACAACCCATCCCAGCTAACTCAGATATCTCTTAAAAGATATTTGTTTTAATCACAAGGAGACAACACGTTATCTATTGATTTATTCACTCCGAATAAATTGGTATTGAAAAGGTGGCACTCCTCTCCAGCCTCCGATCACTAAAATCCAAAGTGCACGATCGAGTCTAGAGCCATTTGAGATCATTAAATATCTCATTAGGACACACTTTCATAATTCCTTGCTTCTTCATACACTATGAAAAGTAAGAAAGATCTTAAGAGTCCTACGCAAAATCTTCACGATCTTGCCTGAACATCCGAGTAATACGAAAGTATTTACAATGAAGATGGAAATCCTTCTTGAGCGAATATCAAAAAGCTTATGGTAGGTGACTTGTGCGATTCTTTATGAATCAAACTTGTGATAACTGGAAAGCAACGGCTGTTTAACTCTTAACTGAATTTAAACACGTTCCAGGCCTCTATGCAATATCTCAGTGATCTTGCCAGAACACTCAGAGTGATACCTTTGTGTTCACGGTGATGAGTGGAAATCCTTCTAGTGTTAACCTCAAACAGCACTTGGTAGGTAACTTGCAAGATTCTATACGAATCAAGCTAGTGACAACTGGAAAGCAACGATGGTGCGGTTCTTAATTGAATTTCACTTGTTCCAGGAACATGAATTGACGGCTTCAAATCATGCGGATATTATTATCCAAATGATTCACTCTTTATGTTCGCAGTCAGCTTTGGACGGTCGAATAAAGAGAACGGGTTTACCCGCGAAATCCTGTCAGGAAGTTACTTAATTGAAACTATCCGTCACGGGTACGATATCTAATATCGTCCAACGGTCTTCACCGACCGGAGGTAAAATGCTACCGATTTAGAATGAAATGTTCAAAGCCATTTCTTTCGTGTCTACTTATGTTGCGGCATTTGAAGACGGTGGCGTTGCGGAATCCAAGAAGAAGTCGTCCCCACATGCTTATACTGCATACACTCAGTACTTCAACGAATTCAAGAAAGTCTGAAGGTCAAGTCTTCCGCTGTATCAAACTCTGAAGCTTTCAAGAATTATAAAGGTATAAGTGTGTGGAACATGAAGTCACGAAGAGGCGAATATCACAAGTGATGAATGCACAAGGTCAAGGCAAGAGAACATGCTCAAGACTAAACTCAAAGATCTCATCAGCATATTCACAAGAACAAGATCGAAGACTCAAGCATAGTATGCTAGGTTTAAGATTTTGTAAAATGGTGTGACCTCCCTTTGGGGGAGATTGTTGGAAATACGTTTTTCCAAGGAAAGTCTCGGTCACATCATTATTAGCATAGATCACGAGCTTTAGACTATTTAGGACATTGTAACTTGGAGTGACCTCCCTTTGGGGGAGATTGTTGGAAATACGTTTTTACGTATTTAGAAAGGATCGGTCACTCCAATGATATTGGGCTCGTGATCCAATATGGCCCATATAGCCCACATGTAGGGTGGGCTATATAAACCCCCCTCCTAGCATGTTAGGAGGGGTTGTTGGTTCACTTCCATTTTCATAATCACATTTCCATCTTTCTTTCAACTCTCTCCTTTCTCTCTCTTCTTTCTCTCTCTAAGTTCTTCCACTTCCATTTATCATCATTCAATAGATTAATCCACACAATGCTAAATCTTTAGAAAACTAAGATCCTACACTTGGATTTTTAACCTAATTCGGAAAACATATCTTATCACTTAATCCGGAAAATCACTTTGCAACTTAGTTCGAAATGAGGCTAGTTTTGGAGGGAAAAATGAATGTAAGTCGGAATAAAAAGAACTGAAGGTAAGTCGGAATAATGGGGTTTCACATAAGTCGGAATAAAGGGATTTTTGACTCAGTTCGGGAAACTAGGGTTTCTATAACCCGGATTAATACCAAATAAGCAAAATCACAATAAGCACTTACCAAAACTTTAACCAAATCAGTTTTTAGAAAAAGCTAATAAGACACAATTTAAAAACTTTCAAAAACACTACATAATCAAAATATTTAAAATCACTTTTTATAAAAATATTAAACTACTAAAATCAACTTATTTGAAAAACTAACAAACATAAAAATTAAGCAATAAGCACAATAATCTAAAAACCTCAAACACACCAACTCAATAAGCACAATCCAATAAGCAAATCAATCACATCATCAACAAAATTAAACCAACTACATGATTAATTAAGCAAAACAATAGATTATTATTAAGAAAGGTAGAATGAGAATTTATTAAAACGCTTGATTATATTAAAGATTAAGATCCAAGATTACAATGTGAAAGATTAAAAAGCTTGAAAGAAAAGCTAGAGAGAAAAGTAAACACGCACTAAAAATAAAACTAGAAAATTAAAGACTAATTAACTAACACCCTCCTAATGAAGGATTAGGAGGGTATATATAGGAGAGGGGGAAGGTCTTGTATCTTCTCTCTTTCTTCTTGTCTTCTCGACTTTTAATTAACTCGTCTTTATCGACTTTGTCTCGGGACTCGTCGAATGATAACTTGAACTCGTCTTCTATTTTTCTTCTTTTAGATACTTGGTTCTTCGACTTTGTTAAACTTCCGTCTTTAGACTTTTTCTTTGATAAATCTTCAGAATAGGCCTTTGACTTCTGTTCTTCTTGCACTTATGACCTTTTGACTTTGTCTTTTGTCTTTTTCTTTGATAAAAGCCCGTGAAAGCCCGTGTTTTCTTCCTTTTTCATATTTTTGTCCTAAAACACAATAAAAACACAAACCACGCATAATGCCAACTTTTACGACATAAAATATACGTTTTGGTCTTGTTATTATTGGAAATAAGTGGTAAAAGGATAAGTTTTCACATTTATTAAATCCCCTACACTTGACCATTGCAATGCCCTCATGCAATGCATTAATTTCAAAGCACGGTTTACATTTTTCATCATAATTAACCCACCTTGGCCTTTATTCGATTTTAGACAATAAGTAAACTAAATAAAAATAGAAAAGTACAAAATGCTTGAAGGAAGAACAAGTTAAGAGATCGAAGACTTACATTAGGGCTTTGGTTGTCATGAATGTTTATCACCCTCAAGTTTCACGGTCTCCAAACCAAGCTTACAAACGAGATCATTGTTATTATAAGTTAGTAAACTAACACAAACTCATGTGGCCCAATTATTCACTTAGAATCCCTTATTCCTTGGTGTATCTCTTATATTTTATGATTGTCTTGAATGATCACGAGGATGCGTTGTTGACTTATTTTGATAGTTTATTTAGGCCGAAAAGAAAGTAGGACGATTTAATCAATAGTTAGCTAAAGGAGAAAATCTTTTAAAACTGCTTCTCGGGACCTCATAAATTTCATATCTTGGCATAACTCGCTTCAAGATTTGAGACCTTTCTCAGACCGATATTTAGTAGTGACTTCATACTTCGAATCTTTGAGAGACGTTCTTGAAATAATGGTCTTCTCTTTATAATAGGAATTCCTTCACTTGAAGTTTTTTAGAGATTCTTCATACTTGGACCACGAATTCTTCATTTTTCTCCAATCTTTATTTTGGATTTTGATATACAACGATCCGCCTCCTTTTATGTATTGGATCTATTTATCCTCATACCTTGCTAGGGTCTTTTCGGATAAACTTCTCCATGATCTTTAGGGGAGTATTTGCTTTTCGTCGCGTGTCTCGATCTTTCATATCGATTTTCGATAAATGATTCTTCACATCACTTGGGATCTTTAACAACAAAATGTAGCCCTCATGCCTTGTTAGGGCCTTTTCGGACTCGCCAATCTTCACATCCCGCTTCAATAAGTCATGCCTTGGCTATGAACTCTAATTAATACCGAGCAACTTTTAAACGACCATGTGCTAGAAGCTAAGTAAATTTTCAAATCCTACGACCTTATTTATTGCAATTATATTTATTAACAAGCGATGGGAGAAAAAGATCATAATCAACTCACATAAATTCATGAAAGAATACCAAACTTATAATTGACTCTATCATCTCTCGTTCTCCACAATTTAAAATCTCAAGGAATGAGACTTGTGGATGCTTAGCCAATTAAATCAAAGTTTTCGGTTTTCAAGTCATCTATAGGATCTTGCAATTTCTTAGACTTTTTCAAGTTTAGAATTCGCATTTTAAAGTTCCCTTGATAAACGACTTTCTAGGATCAATTATAGGAACTTGCGAAAAGTTCTTGTTCTTAACCCGTAGGAGTTAAGACTTTCGCGTTTTAAAGTTCCCTATATAAAAGCCTAGCAAAACTTGACTTAAACACGTTAAGGATACTAGCTTGAGTAAACTTAGATAAGTAAACTCGGATTGAGTCAAAAGATTCATGACGGGCCTAATATATCAAAGGCATCTAAACTCATTAAAACCATTTTATTTAACTTTATTTTTCTCTTTTGACTTTATTTTTGAAATGAAATATATACATACGATGCGATAACAAAAGGAAAGAACATAAAAGAGAATAATTGAAAAATACTAATTGGCCAAAATAGATCAAAAAATTTGAAAAATGTCGAAAAATTAGATTTTCCGGTTAAAATGAGGACAAATTCATGGAAAGGCCCACTTAACTTCGATAGAAGTCCCCCCTACACTTGATATAAACATTGTCCTCAATGTTTAAGCATGTGGGAGTAAACTCCCCTACACTTAGGACATTGTGCATTTTGTTTAAATCTGGCTAAGGAAGAGACAACTATAGTGAATTTAATGGCAACATATAAGATATGAAATATTGAATCACGGCAGTTTAGGATAGAACAGGGAAGACGGGAACACAGGATCACTAGTAAGTGTGAAAACACTTATCCTTTTACCACTTATTTCCAATAATTACAAGACCAAAACGTATATTTTATGTCGTAAAAGTCAAAATTATGCGTGGTTTGTGTTTTTATTGTGTTTCAGGATAAAAATATGATAAAGGGAGAAAACACAGGCTATCACGGGCTTTTATCGAAGAAAAAGACAAAAGACGAAGTCAAAAGGTCAACAGTGCAAGAATAACGGAAGTCAAAGACCTATTCTGAAGATTTATCGAAGAAAAACTCTAAAGACAGAAGTTTAACGAAGTCGAAGAACCAAGTCTATTAAAAGAATAAAAATAGAAGACGAGTTCAAGTTATCATTCGACTAATCCCGAACGTAAGTCGAGAAAGACGTGAATAAAAGAGAAGAAACAAGCACTTACCACCTCCCCTATATATAGTCTTCTAATGTGTCATTAGAGGGGGGAGTGAATTTTAGTCTTTAATTTTCTAGTTTTATTTTAAGTGTGTTTTATTTTTCTTCTCTCTAGTTTTCTCTCAAGATTATCAAACCTTCATCTTAATCTTGTAATCTTTGATCTTAATCTTCAATTTAATCAGGTTTATTTCATATCTCTCGTTCTACCTTTCTTAATAATCTATTATTTTGCTTAATTAATCATGTAGTTGGTTTAATTTTGTTGATGATGTGATTGTTGTGCTTATTTGATTGTGCTTATTGAGTTGGTGTGTTTAGAGTTTTTAGATTAAGGTGTTTATTGCTTAATCTTTATGTTTATTAGTTTTTAAAATAAGTTGATTTTGATAAAAAAAAAATAAAAGGTTTTAAATTGTGTCTTATTAGCTTTTCTTAAAATTAGATTTGGTAAAATTTTTGGTAAGTGCTTATTTGATTTTTGCTTATTTTGATCTTATTCGGGTTTTCAAAACCCTAATATCCCGAACTACCTGCAAAACTTTTATCCCGACTTACCTTCAGTACAGCTTATTCCGACTTACATTCAATTTCCCTCCATAAGCAAAACACCATTTCCCGAACTACATTAAAACCTTGGATTCCGAACAAGCTTTAGTTTACATATTCCGGCTTAAGTACAAAAGACATATTCCGAATTAGGTGCTTATCACTATATTCCGAATTAAGTCATAAAGGTCTATTCCGAATTACGTCTTGGATGAGTATTCCGAATTAAGTGTGGTATTACTTATCCCGAATTAGTTACTGGATCATGTTTTCTGAATTGAGTGTATGATTGTGTTTTCCGAATTAGCTGTTGTTTGCATTTCCCGAATTACGTGAAGGGCCTATATTCCGAATTAGGTCCAGGAAGATACATTCCGAACTGCTTTTGGGATCCATTTCCCGAATTAGGTGGAGATTGGGTATTCCGAACTACGTCAAGGATTTACATTCAGAACTAATTGTGGAACTCTATTCTGAATTAGATAAGGAATCTAGGATTCCGAATTACATTGAAGATCATGGATTCCGAACTAAATACTTGATCCGATTCCGAATTAAGTGTAAGGCTACGGATTCCGAATTAAGAGTTGAATTGGTATTCCGACTTATGTTCAGTATTTGTTTTCTGAATTAATTTTCAAACTTTTATTTTTCCCGCCAATTTCAATTAGTTTATTTTTAAAAGTATTTTGTCCTAGTTTAAGTTTTTATAAAGTTTACCTTTTTATTAAGTTTTAATTTTCAAATTTACTTTTAAAGTTTTAATTTTTCATCATTTATTTTTAAGCCTTAATTTTTAGTTTAACTTTTAAAGCTTTCATTTTTACTAAACGACATTTACATTTTCAATTTTTACTTTTAGTTTAAAATAGATAATCACACCACTTTATTTTCCACCAAGAACGACTGAGTCGCACTTTCAACTGGTAATCAATTCGAATTGAATCGAGACGAAAAAAATTTCATACTTGGCAAAAACCTTGTATTAAATGGCGCCGCTGCCGGCTCTTTTCGTATAGATTAACGGTTATTAGTGAGAGACGCGTTGGATTTTGGGATCCGTTCACTCGTGAACGTTATTTTTCTTGCTCAAAATATTTTCAAAAATCCATAAAAATTAAAAATTTCAAAAAATCCAAAAACATTTAAAAATCATAAAATGCAATTCTTTTTCAAAGATTTTGCACCAAAAATATTTTCTTTTTCACATTAACCATTAGTTTTCTCCTATTTTGTTATCTTGTTCTTTTGTAGGTGTATGCGTACTCGTTCAAGAAGGAGGAAATCCATTCAAGCCGCTACTATTGACCCTCCTGTTGTCGAGCCCCTCGTTGTCAACATAATGGAGAACCGTCCAATGATCGAGCTCTTACAATCACACGTCGAAGGCAACGATGATGCAATTGTGGTGCCGGCTATTGACGCCAACAACTTCGAGCTCAAATCCAGGTTTATCCAAATGGTTTCCGCAACATCTGGGCCGTACTCATGACGATCCTCATGATCATATCAAGAGGTTCTTACACTTATCTAATACTGTAAAATACAATGGGGTTTCACAAGAGGCAATTCGTTTTCTCCTCTTTCCTTTCTCCCTCGAGGGACAAGCCCGGACTTGGCTTGATAAGGAACCACCCTAGAGTATTACAACATGGACGGACCTTGAGACAAAGTTCATAAACTATTTCTTTCCACCCTCACGTACTACCGCTTTGCGGAATGACATTATCAACTTTGAACAAAAGTACGGTGAGACATTTAGTGAATCTTGGGATCGTTTTAAGGAACTTTTAAGAAAGTGTCCACAACACGGTTTTACAAAGGTACATCAAATTAATACTTTTTATAATGGATTAACTTTGAATGACCAAGATTCACTAAATAGTGCCTCGGGGGGTAATATTCTTTTGCAAACTATGAATGAAGCTTGGGCAATTATTGAGAACAAAGCCAAAGTCCAAACCAAGAGTGTTGGGGCTACTATGGCTAGTGCTAGTTCTAGTGAAACCGACAAGAAACTTGACAAGCTTACTTCAATCATGATCGACCTTGCTTTACATGTTAAGAACAATGCGCAAGTTAATGCTTTGAGTCAGTCATGTGAAATATGCGGGGGTTCTCATTCATACAAAGATTGTCCTTCGACTCATGACAACCCAGAAAATGTGTATGCCGCTAACAGTAACTTTTCTACGGGAGGCTATCAAGCACGTCCTCAAGGTGACCGCAATTTGCTCAGTTATCGTTGAAACAACTTCCTTTCACCACCCGGTTTTCCTCCTCAAAACCAAAACAACTTCAATCGCAACAATCAAAACCAAACTCGAGCTCCAAATCAATATCAAACCCAAAGAAACCCATATACACCTCAAGAAAATAATCAAGTTTACCAACAACCCGCTTATCAACCACCTGCCTACCATGCTCCTCCTTCCAACCAACCCACCGCATTTAATCACGAGGTTGAAACTTCCATGAGGACAAATGACGCACTAGTGAAGAATCTTTAGAGTGAAATCATCAACTTGAAAGGAGATATGGAAAAACAAGGGAATGATCTTCGAGCCGATATGCGACACTCGTTAAGCAGTCAAACGAATGACTTAAGGGATATGATGGCTAGTTTCTTCCCAAGTAATCAAGCCTCTGGTACGGTTTCTCTTCCGAGTAACACCGTTGCTAATCCAAGAGGGGAGATGAAAGCAATCACCACCCGAAGTGGCAAAGGTTTAAAGGAACCTGAGATTCCTACACCTACACCGGTGATTGTGACAAAGGAAAACGAGTCCCTTTCTCCAATTCCTCCACCTTCTATTTCCACCCCTCCACCACCCAAGGATATGAGTGAGAATTCCATTCCAAAGCCTTCATCTCAACCCAATATACCTTATCCCTCAAGGTTGAGGAAATAGAAGTTGAAGAAAAAGGATGATATTCAGGTTTCTAACTTTCTTAAAATGTTTAAACAACTGAATTTCAACATTTCCTTTGCCGAGGCTCTCGCTCACGTGCCGAAATATGCTAAAATGTTTTAAGATTTTCTCAGTGACAAAGAAAAACTCCTTGATATCGCTCAGACCCAACTTAATGAGAATTTCTCCGCAATGCTCTTAAGGAAATTACCAACCAAACTTGGTGATCCGGGTCGTTTTATCATTCCTTGCAACTTCCCCGGGGTAGAGAATTGTATGGTCGTAGCCGATCTAGGTGCTAGTATTAACTTAATACCATTAAGTGTTTGGAAACAATTATCTCTACACGAGCTAGTCCCCACACGAATGACCTTGGAATTAGCTAACCGTACGGTTGCTTATCCGGTGGGGATAGCCGAAGATGTCTTTGTCGGTGTCGACAAATTCACCTTTCCGGCGGATTTTGTTGTTGTTAACTACGAGATGGATCCTCGTGTTCCATTAATCGTTGGACGTCCATTCTTGAGGACCGGTCGCACTCTCATTGATGTAGCCGCGGGCGAATTAATCATGAGAGTTGGTGACAATAAAATCGTCTTCAACATGGGTAAACTTTCTAAGCAACCTTATGAAAACGAGAGCGTTAATTTCATTGACTTACTTGATGTGGCTTGTGAAGAGCATTTCAAAGACGCTTGTAAAAGTGGTTCTTCTTCTCTACCCATTGTTGAGACCGTTGCCTCTATTGCTCCCTCACTGACTCCATTTGCAGAAAGTGATTTCCTTTTGAAAGAATTTGAAGCAACTTTAGGGGATGTGGACTTACAATATGACGATTCTCCCACCGATTGGGAAGAAGACATTCCTACCATTGAGAAACTTCTCAATGAGGTCCATATTTCTCTACCTTCTCCTAAGGAAATCTCTATCGATGATTCGAATTTGACTACGCCTTCCATCGACAATCCTCCGGATTTAGAGCTTAAGGATTTACCGTCTCATCTCGAATACGTGTTCCTTGAAGACAATAAGAAGTTACCCGTCATCATCGCAAAGGACTTGAAAGAAGACGAAAAATCTCGACTTATCGACGTGCTGAAGAATCATAAGAAAGCAATTGCTTAGAAAATTTCTGACATTCGCGGAATTGATCCGAACTTTTGTACTCATAAAATTCTCATGGAAGATGACTTTAAACCCGCAATCCAAAGCCAAAGAAGGGTTAATCCTAAAATTCATGACGTCATCAATAATGAAGTTATCAAACTTCTAGATGCCGGAATGATTTACCCTATCTCGGATTCGCTATGGGTTAGTCCCGTCCATTGTGTGCCTAAGAAAGGCGGAATAACAGTTGTTCCCAATGAAAACAACGAGTTGATTCCTACTCGACTTTTCACGGGTTGGCGAGTTTGCATAGACTATCGCAAGCTCAATGATGTCACTCGTAAGGATCATTTTACTCTTCCTTTCATGGATTAAATGCTCGAGCGTTTAGCGGGAAATGACTACTATTGCTTCTTAGACGGTTTCTCTGGGTATTTTCAAATTCCCATCGATCCTAAAGACCAAGAGAAAACCACATTCACTTGTCCTTATGGAACATTTGCTTACAAAAGAATGCCTTTCGGCTTATGCAATGCTCTTGGGACTTTCCAAAGGTGTATGATGTCTATATTCCATGACATGGTTGAAGAAACTATGGAAGTCTTTATGGATGATTTCTCAGTCTATGGTGATTCTTTCTCTACTTGCCTTGCCAATTCAGAACGTATGCTCAAAAGGTGTGAAGACACTCGTCTCGTTCTTAATTGGGAAAAATGCCATTTCATGGTAAAAGAAGGTATTGTTCTTGGTCATAAAATCTCTAAAGCCGGTCTTGAAGTTGACCGTGCTAAAGTCGATGTGATTGCTAAATTACCTCCACCTTCAACTGTGAAGGGTGTGAGAAGTTTCCCTGGTCATGCGGGCTTCTATCGTCGATTCATTCAAGATTTTTCTAAGATCGCTCGCCCGATGACCCACCTCTTGGAAAAAGATACTCCTTTTGTCTTTTCTAAAGAGTGTATTGACTCTTTCAATCTTCTTAAGGATAAACTAACTAAGGCACCGGTCTTGGTTACCCCTAATTGGGAGTTACCTTTTGAATTGATGTGTGATGCTAGCGATTTTGCTATTGGAGCGGTTTTGGGACAAAGAGTGAACAAACACTTCCAACCAATCCATTATGCTAGCAAGACAATGACGGAGGCTCAATTGCATTATACCACTACTTAAAAAGAGCTTTTAGCTGTAGTGTATGCTTTTGAGAAGTTCCGCCCCTATCTTGTTCTTTCCACTACCATTGTCTATACCGACCATTCCGCGTTGAAGTACTAGTTACCAAACAAGATTCCAAGCCAAGACTTCTTCGTTGGGTTTTGCTCCTACAATAATTTAAAATCAAAATTCATGATAAAAAGGGAGCGGAAAACCTAGCCGCGGATCATCGTAGTAGACTCGAGGATCCTTATCAAGGGGAGCTCCCAAATCAAGAGATTAATGACTATTTTCCCCTTGAGGCCTTGATGTCTATTAACTCCAATCTTGATGAAACCCTATGGTTTGCGGACATTGCAAACTATTTGGCGGGTGGAATTCTCATGGAAGGGTTAACGTCCCAACAAAAGAAAAAGTTCTTCAAGGACATTAAGCATTATTTTTGGGACGACCCTTACCTTTTCAAACAATGTGGGGATCTTGTCATTTTGTGACAATCCGTCAATTTACGATTGATATTTTATTCTCAAATATTATTTGAAAATATTATTTTAATGTTACAATATGAACTCACTTATTTTTGGGAAGAAATTTGGATTTACGTCTTAGAGTAGCATCGACTACGTTTAAACCGGAGGATTCAACGTTACGTGCTTACGTTTACATACACCGTCCTTGGTGACAGTCCGACATTTCAGAAAATAAATTTATCCGTGAATATTATTTTGGAGTTTTAAATTTGTGTTGGTTCATAAACTCACAAATTTACAAGAAGAGATTATGACTTACGATTTTATTTTAACGTCTTTTACGACTAAACCGGAAACGTTAGGATTACGTATTTACGTTTTCGAACTCCGTTTTTGATGAGACAATTTTTATTGGATTCGTTTTGTGCCGTTGATTCATAATTTATAAAAACGTTTTTCGTAAAACGACCCGAGGGCACGCAAATCGAGAAAACTAGAATCGAGGAATACCCGTAAACTAGTGATATGGGACAAAATACATTGTCCCACTCCACTAGCTTACATGGGGCGGCCAAAAACTTACCAACACCATAAGGTGTCATTTACTTAGCCTAAACTACAACACTTGTCCATTTTTAGCTTCACTTTGAAGCTACTTCACCTCAAAACCATCAAACCTTCACATACTTCCCATTTCAACATGCAAACAACTACACATTTCTCTCTCTCTAGCCTAAACATGCCGTCCCATATTTCTTCCAAAAACACCATCATTGATCAAAGTTTAACCATAAACATATGTTATAATTAACATATGTTAATCTCCATTCAAAAAGATGAAGATTGGTGCAAGTTATAACATCCAAGGAGGAGTATTCATGGTGTCTTGGGGCTGATTTTCCACAAGGAGTTCATGGAGCATGGTGGTCTTGAAGATGGTCATGGTTGTCTACAAGTTTCTCCATCAAAAACCATGTCAAAATCATAACTTACATCAACTTGGTGGTATAAAGATTGTCCTCCTCATCTTCTTGTTATTTTTGATTATGTAATCATGTATTTATTTCCTATTGTATATATTTATGATGATTATATGATGATAAAAATGTTATGTGGGGATTTGTTGTTGATAATCATGGATAAAAAGGTGAAAAACCATATGAAACAAGGTTAAAATCTTGATTAATTTACATGGCTGTATAAAACAATAAGTAAACAGGTAATGGACTGATAAAATGATGAAGTAGAATGGATTTACAGTAAGCTATGGGTCTTGTACACATGTGAGAGTTGGCCATGCAATGGAATCAAAATAATGAGTGAGATATGATCAAAACAAGTTTAGGGTATAAATCTGAAGTTACTGTTTTGGACGATTTTTAGAAAATATTTAGAAGATGATTCAACAGTATCAATAAAAGAGTTAAATGTAGCACATATCATGTAGTTTATGTGATAAACATTTGAGCTTCTATCTCCATATAGAACTCAAGATATGGCAGTTTTGGTGAAGATGAAGTTAAAAATCAGATTTTTGGAAATTAAAGAATAATACTATTATATAAGCACTCACATTTTAATATATAAAATGTAAAATAAAAACCCACTAACTTATAAAACTTATTTATATAAATATATATATAAGGTTAATCAAATGGATAAATTATATAAATGGTGGTGAAATAATGTTTATAAGTAATAGAAACTATAAATATGATTTTTACGACTTTTTCGGCTATTGCCGTAAAATTTACGTTTTTGTTAAATAAAACTTAGATGGTTGGACCCGTCTAATGAAAACTTTATAAAACTTATATACTGATATATAGACATGTATAACAAGTAAAAACCGATAAAACCCGAACTATAGGGCATACAGACATTAACGAGCTAAGTAAACATATTGGACTAATAAATGGACTAAATAGGATAAAAACTTGTAAAAAGAATCTATTGGGCTTAACCCATTTAGGCCCAACTTGGAAAGTATACATACTGATAATATATGTACAAAATGGATTAAAATAAGTTAATTAACTTATAATAAGCTTATTGGGCTTAAGACACGTAAACGGGTAAAACTAGTAAACTAATATAAAAGTTATCAACACGTAACTCTAAAATGAGTAAACGAGAATATGTAAACCCACTTGATCATCATATATATATAATCATCATATGTATACATAATTTATATTTTTATAAAGTCATTGGACAAACGTCTAAGACCGATTATTATTTATATAGGTTTCCGTGATTGAAGCACGTGCCGTACGTCCGAATTGCCGATAACCCGCCTTCCCACATCAACGTGAGTTCATAGCCTCGCACTCTTTTAAATGTTTTTATAAATGTTTTATAAACCCGCGAGGGAGATAACATGTTAAGTTTTATAAAATAGGACACCATTTGTCCCGATTGTTTGTTTATTGATTTTGGACCCGAATGATTGAATGACCCGATTGTATGACCTGATAAATGATTAATGGACCCGATAGATGAAATAAAATGGATTATTAAAGTTAGGTTATGTCACTATAAGTCCCATTAGCATGAACTGTGAACTACCGGGAGTTGGTAGACGCTTATACATTTAATAGTACTATTTGGGGACGATCACCCCAGTTCGCGCCTTGACGGTTGATCCCCGTCGTGCCACATTGATTGGTAAGCGAATTTATGTATGAGAAAATTTCCATAGCGTGACCTTTGTGACGACACGCTACTTTAGATGGGCAAAATTGGTATCGGGTTAGCTACCCGTTGTTGGTTTAGTAAGGTAACAATGTCATGCGGCTTATAATAATCCAATCACCAAAATATTATTAGACGCTCCGAATTACGATGTATTGCCTGACTAGCAATACAGGGTCATACTACTGATATTATGTTCGTGTTTTGGTTTTTATAACCATATTCATATAACGGTTTTATTTAATCTATACAACGTTGCAAAACGTATTGTATGACGTTTTTACGACATTGGTTCGTATAATAATTTTTAAGGCAAATGCCTATATTATGATTTTCGATAAGGATTTGTATAAAATGACTTTGGCCATTTTATGTCCTATTACAAAGATTTGTATAAAACGATTTTGGCTATTTCATGGCCTATTACAATGATTTGTACGAATTGATTTTTGGTACTAATTTTATACCAAAGTTATATTGATGGAATTTATTAAACTCTATGAATTCACTCAGCATTATCGCTGACCTTTTCTTTTAACATGTTTTATCTCAGGTACTTGAAGGTAATTCTCGGGAAGACAACAAGAATTCATGGCCCGCACCTAAATACTTATTTCCATTCAAATGCTTTGTAAAACCTGTATTAATTATAATGACTTGGGACCGATGTAACTTTGATATTTATGAATGGAAATGATTTATTATTAAACGACGCGATTTTTATGCGTTGTCTATGATGTGAGTAATGTGCTATCCCGTAACACCAACGAGTCTTCCGCTGTATTGAGTTGTATAAATTTGAGGGTGTTACAGTTTGGTACCAGAGCTCTCGTTATAGAGAACGAAAGATTTTTAAAACCAAGGTTTTGAATAAAATATTTCAAAATCTTTTAACTATAAACATTTTTCTAAAAAAAAATGTCTAAAAATCTTTTGACTATAACGGTGCCGAAGAATTCCCGAGTTACCGACAAGGCCAAGACTGAGAAGTGTTAATTTAATAAATATATATAACTTGGATTATATATATATATGATGTAATTTTATTACATGATTGTTTGATGATTATTTTGATTTTTATACGAGGTATTTATACGACGTAGATTGTCACAATATACCCTAAATCCCCTAGTAAATTAATCGAAGCTATTCCCGTAGGAATTCTAGCTATCCTAGATCTAAACCAAGTTGTGGATATTTATGATCCCAACAAATGGTTCATATTTGTAGAAATGTAGATATTAGTTAATTGCGATATTGAAAAAGAATTGGCGAGATTAAATCTGATATCGATGTCATGACGATCTTTCCTTATAGAGTGAAGTTTGACAAAACGTTACCACCTAGGAAGATGTCATCTGATTCGTTGTCATCCAATTCTTAAATTGAAATCGAAAGGGTGAATGTTGCACTTGAGGCTGTCATTGGAACCATTACCCAAAAGCCTCATGCCACTAATACCTTTCCGAGAAGTCTAGTTGAATGATCGAGTCATTTCATGCTAGTGACTCATTTGATAATTGTTGTTGTAAGAGCTAATAGGATTAGAAATTAAGTGTTGATTCATATTGAAATTGTATTGCCTTTACAAGGCCGAAGAATAAGGTTGTAAGTATTGGAGAATAAGGCAGGATGTCGAATTAAGTATAAAATTGGTTAAAAACTTGAATAAAGTAAAACTTAACCCATATGGAATATGAGATTATTAATAGAAGTCGTTAAGTTTTGTGATTGAATTATAAGGATTTAATTGATTGTTGATTCGTGTTAAGGGTTGTTCCTAGACCATTGTCCACTAACGAGGATGCCCAGTGTCCAAGAAATAAATTGAAGAAATCTTCTTCTGAATTGAGACCGATGGATCTTCTGGGACATATGGAACACCTAATGGCTCTTGTAGATTAGTATTCATTGTGGTATCTTTTAAAATAATCCCTAACTTAACTGAGACATCAGTTGGTAGGATGAGTTCTTGAAATTGTATGACATAGTGACACATACTGTGTTACGGTACAATTTAGACTTGTTTGTGATTAATGAAAATACTACCTTTGATTGCTAAATTTTACATATATCGATGTTATCTATCTTCTATTGCTTCATCCTAATGTTCGCATTAGTGATGCAATCATTGAACAAGTACTCATCTTGAATTGAGTTATGTTGTGGATTATTCCCTTTGTATTCCTGAGTGCCATCGAGGTCATGAACCTCCTGATTATTTGGCTAGGCTCATTTCCCATCATATCATAGTTAGTTCTTGGTGAACAACTCTTCATCACTCTTTTGCAGATCACACATTGTTTTTATAAAGTTAAAACGGTATCCTTTGAGAAAATTTAATTTTCATCACAATAAGGATTATTCAAAGTGAGATTTATAAGTGACTGATATCAAAATGAAGTTGTTTAAGAGACGATTTGGAAACTTAATTATTTCCATAACAAAGAAAATCTTTGTAAATTTATTCTTGATTCTTATTTAAGAATTAAGCATGAAAATGTTATTATTATAAACATGATGATAAAATTTTGACGAACTGAGTATTGCATCGTTAATCTTGAAATTGTATATAGTTGCGCGCCTACATACAATTTGGAATGGACCATGCAAGGCTGATTAGTAGTCACCCTAAAACTAATGAATAAATACTACATTTTCTTTGAAGATTGTGAAAGATTAAAATTTATGAGATCTGCAAGAAGTGAAAAATAGGGACATAATGTTAGAAGACATCTACATATGTGCCCGTGCCATCTATTCTTCTGAGTTAAATTTACTCTTCGGTGGAAATTGTCTTATTTGACAATTGACAATTCTTTCTTGTCCAATTCTCCCGTAGTGAGATTCTTAGGAAAAGTATCTGATTGCCGAGTGTTGATACCCGACTGGATGTATCGACGTTCCTATCATTTCTTTTGATTTGACTTCATTTGAATGACCTGGGTAACGATCCGAGGAGCTTTCGAATGCGTACTCAAATTATGAAAACATGGAATATATTCATATTCGTTAAGTGTTTTCGTCTGTATCTGATTTGAAATTGTCTCGCATAGATTTTGCATTGACCTTACTCTTTTAAGGTTAGTTATGTCTCCTGATATCCTTGAATTTGTGAAGGATTATGAGTTACTGTTAGTCTTTTGAGAAGTTCACATCTTATCAACGGCAATGAAACCGGAAAGTTGGAAATGCCAGTAGAATGGATTGATTGATTATGACATGACGATATTGTCTTAATTGATGGGAACTCGAGTAGAATTCCCTAAAAGATAAGATGTTGATTATCAAAAGTGATCTAAATAATTCTTGATGGATGATCATATCCTGTATTTAGACTTGAGATTATATTGTGATTGGTTGTGAATTAGTCATAGATATTATAATCTAGAAAGAAGTTAATATGAATTTATTAAAAGGTGTTTATGTTATCTGAAACTTTAGGAGGTATTTGTTGATGAATTACCTAGACTTTCGCCATTAAGGCAAGTTGAATTTGGTATTGATTATATTTTCGGTGCTGCACTTGTGGCTTGCGCACTGCACGTCAGCACCATCTAAATTAAAGGAATTACCGTACAACTGAGAAAGTTGTCGGAGAAAGATTTTATTATACCAAGCCTGTCATCCTGAAGAGCTATGGTGTTATCTTTCCTTATATTTATAGATTACTGTGACTGAGTAAATTGACAATCGAAAACGATATCCATAACTCGAAATGGAAGATTTGTTCGATCATTTACAAGGTTCTAGCAATTTGATCCATAGCATGGTTATCATCAACTTCGCATCTGCGAAAGAGATTATCTATTCCAATCACTACATCCGGTGCCTGTAATGAACGTTATGAGTTTCACGTGATGTCGTTTGGATTGACAATGCACATGTAGTATTCATAAAATTGGTGAATCACGTGTGTAGGCTGTAATTTGATAAATTCATGCTAGTGATCATTAAGGACCATTTGTTTGTTTATAAGAATAAGATTGAGTTAATAATTATTTATAGACTGCCCTGAATTGGCCGAACAGTGTAAACCTGAACCTTGAATAATTAACACGTGATTAAAGACTTGAACCTTTACATGATTTAACCATGTGATGAATAGATAATGGAAGCTATATTGACTTTCCAAAGATTAGAACCATTAACGCTTAGGGATTAAAAACTTAATCCTTTACAGAAAATGACCGTTGGATTAAAAATGGTAAGATGTATGCATATAGACTCTTCAAAATTAAGAGCCCTTTTAAGACTTTGGATTTTACCAAAAAGAAATGAAAATATATTTTGACAAATGTTTTAAACAAAGGATTTTAAGGGATTATTCCCTTATAACCAAAACATTTAACTAAACTTCTGTTTAGGGGTAAATGTTTGTGTATACTTCTAGACAACTTAAGAAGAATTGAGGAAACTATACAACTTATGACTTGAAATTTGAAACGACAATTTTTGCTTTTTAACTAAGAAAACTTTGAGCAAAATATAAACAAAGATTTCTCGAACATTTTCGGATCTTATTAATTATTTTAATTATTTTTGATAAATCAACAAAAATCTTGTTAATTAAATTTAAATTTATTTTTGAACATTTTATATAATTGGTCGAACTAAGAAATTTAAAACTTTTACGTTTACGCTTCATAAAAATTAACTAATAATTATTTAATTAGTTGTAATAATTATCGACACTTCAAAACGTCAGATTGAGTAAAACTGATAAAAATGATAGTTGAGACGAAACTGAAACATAAAAGATATGAAGAAAGAATTTTGAATAAATACGGTTATGATATTTATTTCATCAGGAAAGTGAACGTAATTACTGACGCATAATATAGAAAGAATATATGAGTGAATTGTGGACATGATAATTATATCATCATGAGAAGTGAATATAGATACCGACGCATTATGTATAAAAGATAAAGAACCAATTGAGACATGTTCCCTTAATAATGAAGGTGCAAATAAATTGCCGAACAATTTAAAATAAACGATGTTTGTAAAAAGGATAATATAGATAATAAAAATGTTTCACGGCTTATGTGAACCATTAAATTTGAGAAGCCGATAGCGTTAAATGTTTTAAAGGCCACTTTTGGTTGCCTAAATATGGAGATTGTGAGATATAATTATGTAGGAATTTGTAAGTATAAGTATTCTATTTATGTCATTTATGACTAAAAGTATTTTTGTCTGAAGAAGTTGTACAGATGGCAATTATGAAGGCAGAGATCGCCTCATACATTAGTAAACGTCTAGCTATTGCAAAGGTCATCATCTGAATTTGATTCGATTTGGGTCATCGTCGACAGACTGATCAAATCTGCTAATATCATTCCCGTTAATGATAAATGCAAAGGAGTTATGTAAACATAGCGTGCCTGTATCGAACATCTATATCAAGATCCTCGCTTCGCATTGAATTTCTAGAGATTTGCTCATAAGTCATTGAGAATGAACCTTGATGAGAGTACTATGTACCACCCCAATCGAAGGGACGAGGTAAAGTAACGATACAAAATACTATAAGCGCTGTTCTATGTTTGAATGATTGACCTTTGGTAATAGACCGTATAATCGTTTTCCTTTGGAGGATTATCATTGATAATTATCGTATTAGGATCGAGATTGAATCTTGCTAGGATCTGAATCTTAGAGCATCTGTAAGCAGGAGTTGAGATGAAGACATCCGACATACACCCATTGTGAGTTGGACATGTCTTTTAGGTTTAAGGTTTCCTATGATGGCAAACCTATCCTTGCAAAATACACGACCCGCGAGATCTGAAATGATTGTTGAAATTAGGATTTGATTATTAACTGCCAATAGTGGGCAGACGGTTATGTGAATATGAAATGTAGATCTTGAAGTGCCAAATGGGTAGCGAAGTTATGCCACAATTTTTAACCTTGGAAAAATGAATTCATGATCTGACAAATCATGGGATATAAGTCCCCGTTGTATGGGACCATTGAGATGACGTAAAAGTTGGGATTGAAAGGCATATAAGCTGGATCTACCCTAGGACTTCAAAGACTGCGTGAATTATGTTTCGTAAATCGAACTTGATGGAATATCTATCAAGTGAAAATCTGATTGTTCTTCGTAAAGCTTAGATCGGCGAAAAGTTGCATTCATCAGAAACCCGTGAACATCATGGATAGAGAAAGTAAGTCAACATTAAGCCTGATCTTATTTTTGTAGTTATGTATGATGAAACTCGCGTATTATAATGAATTACACTTGTGAGAAAAGACCGAATGTGGAGGAAATACCCACATGGCTTTAACTCTATAAGAAGCGAGTAGTAAGGTAAGATGATCTTTGAGGACAAAGATCCTGTTTAGGGGTAAATGCTGTGACAATCTGTCAATTTACGATTGATATTTTATTCTCAAATATTATTTGAAAATATTATTTTAATGTTACAATATGAACTCACTTATTTTTGGGAAGAAATTTGGATTTACGTCTTAGAGTAGCATCGACTACGTTTAAACCGGAGGATTCAACGTTACGTGCTTACGTTTACATACACCGTCCTTGGTGACAGTCCGACATTTCAGAAAATAAATTTATCCGTGAATATTATTTTGGAGTTTTAAATTTGTGTTGGTTCATAAACTCACAAATTTACAAGAAGAGATTATGACTTACGATTTTATTTTAACGTCTTTTACGACTAAACCGGAAACCTTAGGATTACGTATTTACGTTTTCGAACTCCGTTTTTGATGAGACAATTTTTATTGGATTCGTTTTGTGCCGTTGATTCATAATTTATAAAAACGTTTTTCGTAAAACGACCCGAGGGAACGCAAATCGAGAAAACTAGAATCGAGGAATACCCGTAAACTAGTGAGATGGGACAAAATACATTGTCCCACCCCACTAGCTTACATGAGGCGGCCAAAAACTTACCAACACCATAAGGTGTCATTTACTTAGCCTAAACTACAACACTTGTCCATTTTTAGCTTCACTTTGAAGCTACTTCACCTCAAAACCATCAAACCTTCACATACTTCCCATTTCAACATGCAAACAACTACACATTTCTCTCTCTCTAGCCTAAACATGTCGTCCCATATTTCTTCCAAAAACACCATCATTGATCAAAGTTTAACCATAAACATATGTTATAATTAACATATGTTAATCTCCATTCAAAAAGATGAAGATTGGTGCAAGTTATAACATCCAAGGAGGAGTATTCATGGTGTCTTGGGGCTGATTTTCCACAAGGAGTTCATGGAGCATGGTGGTCTTGAAGATGGTCATGGTTGTCTACAAGTTTCTCCATCAAAAACCATGTCAAAATCATAACTTACATCAACTTGGTGGTATAAAGATTGTCCTCCTCATCTTCTTGTTATTTTTGATTATGTAATCATGTATTTATTTCCTATTGTATATATTTATGATGATTATATGATGATAAAAATGTTATGTGGGGATTTGTTGTTGATAATCATGGATAAAAAGGTGAAAAACCATATGAAACAAGGTTAAAATCTTGATTAATTTACATGGCTGTATAAAACAGTAAGTAAACAGGTCATGGACTGATAAAATGATGAAGTAGAATGGTTTTACAGTAAGCTATGGGTCTTGTACACATGTGAGAGTTGGCCATGCAATGGAATCAAAATAATGAGTGAGATATGATCAAAACAAGTTTAGGGTATAAATCTGAAGTTACTGTTTTGGACGATTTTTAGAAAATATTTAGAAGATGATTCAACAGTATCTAAAATAGAGTTAAATGTAGCACATATCATGTAGTTTATGTGATAAAAATTTGAGCTTCTATCTCCATATAGAACTCAAGATATGGCAGTTTTTGTGAAGATGAAGTTAAAAATCAGATTTTTGGAAATTAAAGAATAATACTATTATATAAGCACTCACATTTTAATATATAAAATGTAAAATAAAAACCCACTAACTTATAAAACTTATTTATATAAATATATATATAAGGTTAATCAAATGGATAAATTATATAAATGGTGGTGAAATAATGTTTATAAGTAATAGAAACTATAAATATGATTTTTACGACTTTTTCGGCTATTGCCGTAAAATTTACGTTTTTGTTAAATAAAACTTAGATGGTTGGACCCGTCTAATGAAAACTTTATAAAACTTATATACTGATATATAGACATGTATAACAAGTAAAAACCGATAAAACCCGAACTATAGGGCATACGGACATTAACGAGCTAAGTAAACATATTGGACTAATAAATAGACTAAATAGGATAAAAACTTGTAAAAAGAATCTATTGGGCTTAACCCATTTAGGCCCAACTTGGAAAGTATACATACTGATAATATAGGTACAAAATGGATTAAAATAAGTTAATTAACTTATAATAAGCTTATTGGGCTTAAGACACGTAAACGGGTAAAACTAGTAAACTAATATAAAAGTTATCAACACGTAACTCTAAAATGAGTAAACGAGAATATGTAAACCCACTTGATCATCATATATATATAATCATCATATGTATACATAATTTATATTTTTATAAAGTCATTGGACAAACGTCTAAGACCGATTATTATTTATATAGGTTTCCGTGATTGAAGCACGTGCCGTACGTCCGAATTGCCGATAACCCGCCTTCCCACATCAACGTGAGTTCATAGCCTCGCACTCTTTTAAATGTTTTATAAATGTTTTATAAACCCGCGAGGGAGATAACATGTTAAGTTTTATAAAATAGGACACCATTTGTCCCGATTGTTTGTTTATTGATTTTGGACCCGAATGATTGAATGACCCGATTGTATGACCCGATAAATGATTAATGGACCCGATAGATGAAATAAAATGGATTATTAAAGTTAGGTTATGTCACTATAAGTCCCATTAGCATGAATTGTGAACTACCGGGAGTTGGTAGACGCTTATACATTTAATAGTACTATTTGGGGACGATCACCCCAGTTCGCGCCTTGACGGTTGATCCCCGTCGTGCCACATTGATTGGTAAGCGAATTTATGTATGAGAAAATTTCCATAGCGTGACCTTTGTGACGACACGCTACTTTAGATGGGCAAAATTGGTATCGGGTTAGCTACCCGTTGTTGGTTTAGTAAGGTAACAATGTCATGCGGCTTATAATAATCCAATCACCAAAATATTATTAGACGCTCCGAATTACGATGTATTGCCTGACTAGCAATACAGGGTCATACTACTGATATTATGTTCGTGTTTTGGTTTTTATAACCATATTCATATAACGGTTTTATTTAATCTATACAACGTTGCAAAACGTATTGTATGACGTTTTTACGACATTGGTTCGTATAATAATTTTTAAGGCAAATGCCTATATTATGATTTTCGATAAGGATTTGTATAAAATGACTTTGGCCATTTTATGGCCTATTACAAAGATTTGTATAAAACGATTTTGGCTATTTCATGGCCTATTACAATGATTTGTACGAATTGATTTTTGGTACTAATTTTATACCAAAGTTATATTGATGGAATTTATTAAACTCTATGAATTCACTCGGCGTTATCGCTGACCTTTTCTTTTAACATGTTTTATCTCAGGTACTTGAAGGTAATTCTCGGGAAGACAACAAGAATTCATGGCCCGCACCTAAATACTTATTTCCATTCAAATGCTTTGTAAAACCTGTATTAATTATAATGACTTGGGACCGATGTAACTTTGATATTTATGAATGGAAATGATTTATTATTAAACGACGCGATTTTTATGCGTTGTCTATGATGTGAGTAATGTGCTATCCCGTAACACCAACGAGTCTTCCGCTGTATTGAGTTGTATAAATTTGAGGGTGTTACACATTTGTTGGTGTGTTGATGGGCCGGTAGCTTTATTAATCCTAGAAGCTTGCCATGAAGGACCCACCGGTGGTCACTTTGGTCCTAACTATACCGCGAAGAAAGTTTTCGATTCTAGGTTTTATAGGCCCACCATTTATCATGACGCTCATGAAATGGTTAAACATTGTGATGCTTGCCAAAGACAAGGCAAGATCACACATAAAGATGAGATGCCTCAAAATTTCATCCAAGAGTGTGAAATCTTTGACGTATGGGGTATCGACTTTATGGGGCCATTTCCATCATCCAAAGGGCACAAGTACATCCTCGTAGCCGTTGACTACATATCTAAATCGGTTGAAGAAAAGGCTTTACCTACGAACGATGCGAGGGTGGTTGTGAACTTTCTGAAGCAGTTATTTGCTCGATTTGGTGTTCCTCGTGCTATCATCAGTGACCGCGGGGCTCATTTTTGCAATGATCAATTTGCTCGAGTCATGTCTAAGTATGGTGTCAATCACCGTCTTTCCACCGCCTATCATCCCCAAACAAATGGTCAAGCCGAGATTTCTAACCGTGGACTGAAGAGAATTTTAGAGCGAACTGTGGGAGAGCATCGTGCCTCGTGGGCCGATAAATTAAATGATGCTTTGTGGGCTTTCCGTACCGCATATAAGACACCTATCGGTTGCACTCCTCGTCTTGTGTACGAGAAGGCATTCCACCTCCCTATTGAGTTGGAGCATAAGGCGTATTCGGCCTTGAAGTGGGCCAATTTTGATATCAACAAAGCCGGTGATCTTTGGAAGATTCAACTCAACGAGCTAAATGAACTAAGGAATGGAGCTTATGAGAGTTCATTGATCTACAAGGAGAAAACCAAGCTCATTCATGATTCTAGGATTAAGAACCGAGAGTTTCAAATAGGAGATCAAGTTTTACTCTTTAACTCTCGGTTGAAGATCTTTTCGGGCAAGCTTAAGAGTCGTTGGTCTGGTCCATTCATCGTCGCCAAAGTCTTCCCTTATGGCACCATTGAGCTTTCTCAACCAAATGGGCCTAATTTTAAAGTGAATGGCCAGCGTGTGAAGTTGTACTTTGGTGAGGACATCTCTCATGAGATGATTCCTTCCCTCACCATGTTTCCCTTGAATTAGTTCTGGGTCGAGTCAGGCTCGTGACTCGGTTAACAAAAACAAGTGCTTCTCAGGAGTCAACCCGATGATCTATCCTTTATCCGTTTTTATAATAAGTGTAGGGGGAGCCCCGTTAGTGGTTTTTGTCTTATTTCTTATGATGTGCAGGGATTAAAGCTTCAAAGAGCACTTTTGTTGATATTTGACGACCCGTGATCATGTATACTCGTCTTCCCGGTTCTATCCTAAACTGTCGTGGTTCAATATTTCATATCTTATATGTTCACATTTAAATCACTATAGTTGTCCTTTCCTTAGCGAGATTTAAACAACGTGCACAATGTCCTAAGTGCAGGGGAGTTTACTCCCACATGCTTAAACATTGAGGACAATGTTTATATCAAGTGTAGGGGGGACTTCTATCGAAGTAAGTGGGCTTTTGCATTAATTTGTCCTCATTTTAACCGGAAAATTTAATTTTTCGACATTTTTCAAAAATTTTAATCTATTTTGGCCTAGTAGTATAGTAGTATTTTCCTTTGTTATCGTTATTTACTTTCTTTGCTAAATAAATTTTGAATAAAGTGGTTTTAATTTTTCAACGTCGTGAATCTTTTGACTCAACTCGAGTTTACTTATCTAAGTTTACTCTAGCTAGTATCCTTAACGTGTTTAAGTCAAGTTTTGCTAGGCTTTTATACACGGAACTTTAAAATGCGAAAGTCTTAACTCTTACGGGTTAAGAACAAGAACTTTTCGCAAGTTCCTATAATTGACCCTAGAAAGTCGTTGGTCAAGGGAACTTTAAAATGCAAATTCCAAACTTTAAAAAGTCTAAGAAGATGCAAGATCCTATAGATGACTTGAAAACCCAAAACTTTGATTTAATTGGCTAAGCATCCACGAGTCTCATTCCTTGAGATTTTAAATTATGGAGAACGAGAGATGATAGAGTCAATTATAAGTTTGGTATTCTTTCATGAATTTATGTGAGTTAATTATGAGCTTTTTCTCCCATCGCTTGCTAATAAATTTAATTACAATAAATAAGGTTGTACGATTTGAAAAGTTACTTAGCTTCTAGCCTAAGCTCGTTTAAAAGTTGCTCGATATTAATTAGAGTTCATAGCCAAGGCATAACTTATTGAATCGGGATGCGAAGATTGGTGAGTCCGAAAAGGCCCTAACAAGGCATGAGGGCTACATTTTGTTGCTAAAGATCCAAAAGTGATGTGAAGAATCATTTATCAAAAATCAATATGAAGGATTGAGACACACGACGAAAAGCAAAAACTCCCCAAAAGATCATGGAGAAGTCTATCCGAAAAGACCCTAGCAAGGTATGAGGATAAATAGATCCAAGTCCTAAAATGAGGCGGATCGTTGTATATCAAAGTCCAAAATTAAGATTGGAGGAAAATGAAGAAGTCGTGGTCCAAATATCAAGAATCTCTCAAAAACTTCAAGTGAAGAAATTCCTATTATGAAGAGAAGACCATAATTTCAAGAACGTCTCTCAAGATTCGAAGTATGAAGTCGCTGTCAAATATCGGTCCGAGAAAGGTCTCAAATATTGAAGCAAGTTATGCCAAGATATGAACTTTAAGAGGTCCTGAGAAGCAGTTTTTAAAGATTTTGTCCTTTAGCTAACTACTGATTAAATCGTCCCACTTTATTTTCAGCCTAAATAAACTATCGAAATAAGTCAAACAATGCATCCTCGTGATCATTCAAGACAATCATAAAATATAAGAGATACACCTAGGAATAAGGGAGTCTAAGTGAATAATTGGGCCAAATGAGTTTGTGTTAGTTTGCTAACTTATAATAACAATGATCTCATTTATATGCTTGGTGTGGGGAACGTGAAATTTGAGGGTGATAATCATTCATGGGAACCAAAACCCGAATATAAGTCTTAGATTTCTTTACTTATTCTTCCTTTAAATATTTTGCAATTTTCTATCTTGTTTAGTATTTAATAAAGGCCAAGGTGGGTTAATTATGATGAGAAATGTAAACTGTGCTTTGAAATTAATGCATTGCATGAGGGCATTGCAATGGTCAAGTGTAGGGGATTTAATAAGTGTGAAAACACTTATCCTTTTACCAGTTATTCCCAATAATTACAAGACCAAAACGTGTATTTTATGTCGTAAAAGTCGGAATTATGCGTGGTTTTTGTTTTTATAATGTTTCAGGATAAAAATATGAAAAAGGGAGAAAACACGAGCTATCACGGGCTTTTATCGAAGAAAAAGACAAAAGACGAAGTCAAAAGGTCAACAGTGCAAGAATAACGTAAGTCAAAGGCCTATTCTGAAGATTTATCGAAGAAAAAGTCTAAAGACGGAAGTTTAACGAAGTCAAAGAACCAAGTCTATTAAATGAAGAAAAATAGAAGACGAGTTCAAGTTATCATTTGACTAATCCCGAGCCTAAGTCGAGAAAGACGAGAAGAAAAGAGAAGAAACAAGCACTTACCACCTCCCCTATATATAGTCTTCTAATGTCTCATTAGAGGGAGGAGTGAATTTTAGTCTTTAATTTTCTAGTTTTATTTTAAGTGTGTTTTATTTTTCTTCTCTCTAGTTTTCTCTCAAGCTTATCAAACCTTCATCTTAATCTTGTAATCTTTGATCTTAATCTTCAATTTAATCAAGTTTATTTCATATCTCTCATTCTATCTTTCTTAATAATCTATTATTTTGCTTAATTAATCATGTAGTTGGTTTAATTTTGTTGATGATGTGTTTTGCTTATTTGATTGTGCTTATTGAGTTGGTGTGTTTAGAGTTTTTAGATTAAGGTGCTTATTGCTTAATCTTTATGTTTATTAGTTTTTAAAATAAGTTGATTTTGATAGTTTAATATTTTTATAAAAAAGTTGATTTTAAATTTTTGCTTATTTAGTGTTTTTAAAAGTTTTTAAATTGTGTCTTATTAGCTTTTCTTAAAACTAGATTTGGTTAAAGTTTGGGTAAGTGCTTATTTGATTTTTTCTTATTTTGATCTTATTTGGGTTTTCAAAACCCTAATATCCCAAACTACATGCAAAACTTTTATCCCGACTTACCTTTAGTACAGCTTATTCCGACTTACATTCAATTTCCCTCCAAAAGCAAAACACCATTTCCCGAACTACATTAAACCTTGGATTCCAAACAAGCTTCAGTTTACATATTCCGACTTAAGTACAAAAGACATATTCCGAATTAGGTGTTTATCACTATATTCCGAATTAAGTCATAAAGGTCTATTCCAAATTACGTCTTGGATGAGTATTCCGAATTAAGTGTGGTATTACTTAACCCGGATTAGTTACTAAATCATGTTTTACGAATTGAGTGTAGGATTGTGTTTTCCGAATTAGTTGTTGTTTGCATTTCCCGAATTACGTGAAGGGCCTATATTCCGAATTAGGTCCAGGAAGATACATTACGAACTGCTTTTGGGATCCATTTCCCGAATTAGGTGGGAGATTGGGTATTCCGAACTACGTCAAGGATTTACATTCCAAACTAATTGTGGAACTCTATTCCGAATTAGGTAAGGAATCTAGGATTCCGAATTACATTAAAGATCATGGATTCCGAACTAAATACTTGATCCGATTCTGAATTAAGTGTAAGGCTATGGATTCCGAATTAAGAGTTGGATTGGTATTCCGACTTATGTTTAGTATGTGTTTTCCGAATTAATTTTCAAACTTTAATTTTTCCTGCCAATTTCAATTAGTTTATTTTTAAAAGTAGTTTGTCCTAGTTTAAGTTTTTATAAAGTTTACCTTTTTACTAAGTTTTAATTTTCAAATTTACTTTTAAAGTTTTATTTTTTCATCATTTATTTTTAAGCCTTAATTTTTAGTTTAACTTTTAAAGCTTTTATTTTTACTAAACGACATTTACATTTTCAATTTTTACTTTTAGTTTAAAAAAGATAATCACACCACTTTATTTTCCACCAAGAACGACTGAGTCGCACTTTCAACTGGTAATCAATTCGAATTGAATCAAGACGAAAAAATTTTCATACTTGGCAAAAACCTTGTATTAATCACGGGTCGTCAAATATCATCAAAAGTGCTCTTAGAAGCTGTAATCCCTGCACATCATAAGAAACAAGACAACAAACCCTATGTAGCTCCCGCTACACTTATTATGAAAACGGGTAAAGGATAGATCATCGGGTTGCCTCCCGAGAAGCGCTTGTTTTTGTTAACCGAGTCACGAGCCTGACTCGACCCAGAACTAATTCAAGGGTAATGTGGTGAGTGATGGAATCATCTCATGAGAGATGTCCTCACCAAAGTACAACTTAACACGCTGGCCATTCACTTTGAAGTTTGGCTCATTTGGTTGCGATAACTCAATAGTGCCATAAGGGAAGACTTTGGTGACGGTGAAGGGACCAGACCAACGGCTCTTAAGCTTGCCCGAAAAGATTTTCAACCGAGAGTTAAAGAGTAACACTTGATCACCAATTTTGAACTCTCGGTTCTCGATCTTAGAATCATGAATGAGCTTGGTTTTCTCCTTGTAGATCAATGAATTCTCATAAGCTTCATTCCTCAGTTCATTAAGTTTAATGAGTTGGATCTTCCTAAGATCACCAGCTTTGTTGATATCAAAATTAGCCCATTTCAAGGCCCAATAAGCCTTATGCTCTAACTCAATGTGGAGGTGGCATGCCTTTCCGTACACAAGACGATATGGAGTGCAACCAATAGGTGTCTTATATGCGGTACGGAAATCCCACAAAGCATAACTTATCGGCCCATGAGGCACGATGCTCTCCCACAGTACGCTTTAAGATTCTCTTAAGTCCACGGTTAGAAATCTCGACTTGACCATTTGTTTGTTGATGATACGCGGTGGAAAGACGGTGATTGACACCATACTTAGCCATGACTCGAGCAAATTGATCATTGCAAAAATGAGTCCCGCGATCACTAATGATAGCACGAGGAACACCAAATCGAGCAAATAGTTGTTTTAGAAAGTTCACAACTACCCTTACATCGTTCGTAGGTAAAGCCTTTGCTTCAACCCATTTAGATACGTATTCAACGACTACGAGGATGTACTTGTTCCCTTTGGATGATGGAAATGGCCCCATAAAGTCGATGCCCCATACGTCAAAGATTTCACACTCTTGGATAAAATTTTGAGGCATCTCGTCTTTATGTGTGATCTTGCCTTGTCGTTGGCAAGCATCACAATGCTTAACCATTTTGTGTACATCACGATAAATGGTGGGCCAATAAAATCCAGAATCCAAAACTTTCTTCGCGGTGTAATTGGGACCAAAGTGACCACCGGTTGGTCCTTTATGGCAAGCTTCCAAAATTTGTAAAGTTGTAGGCCCGTAACACGCCGACGAAGGATCAAGTCAACACATTGTTTAAAGAGATAAGGGTCATCCCAATAGTAATTTTTCATATCCTTGAAGAATTTCTTCTTTTGCTGGGACGATAACCCTTCGATGAGAATTCCACCTGCCAAGTAGTTTGCAAAGTCCGCAAACCATGGGGTCTCATCAAGATTGGAGTTAATAGACATCAAGGCCTCAAGGGGAAAAGATTCATTAATCTCTTGATTTGGGAGATTCCATTGATAAGGATCCTCGAGTCTACTGAGATGATCCGCGGCTAGGTTTTCCGCTCCCTTTTTGTCACGAATTTCTATTTTGAATTCTTGAAGGAGTAAAACACAACGAAGAAGTCTTGGTTTGGAATCTTGTTTTGTTAACAAGTACTTCAACGCGGAATGATCGGTATAGACAATGGTGGTGGAAAGGACAAGATAGAGGCGAAATTTTTCAAAAGCATACACTACAGCTAAAAGCTCTTTTTCGGTAGCGGTATAATGCAATTGAGCCCCCGTCATTGTCTTGCTAGCATAATGGATTGGTTGGAAATGTTTGTTGATTCTTTGTCCCAAAACCGCTCCAATAGCAAAGTTGCTAGCATCACACATCAATTCAAAAGGTAACTCCCAATTAGGGGTAACTAAGACTGGTGCCTTAGTTAATTTATCCTTATAAAAAGATTCAATACACACTTTAGAAAAGATAAAAGGAGTATCTTTTTCCAAGAGGTGGGTCATCGGGCGAGCGATCTTAGAAAAATCTTGAATGAATCGACGATAGAAGCCCGCATGACCAAGAAAACTTCTCACACCCTTCATGGTTGTAGGTGGAGGTAATTTAGCAATCACATCGACTTTAGCACGGTCAACTTCAATACCAGTTTTAGAAATTTTATGACCAGGAACAATACCTTCTTTTACCATGAAATGGCATTTTTCCCAATTAAGAACGAGACGATTGTCTTCCACCGTTTGAGCATACGTTCTAAATTGGAAAGACAAGTAGAGAAAGAATCACCATAGACCGAGAAATCGTCCATAAAGACTTCCATAGTTTCTTCAACCATGTCATGGAATATAGCCATCATACACCTTTGGAAAGTCCCGGGAGCATTGCATAAGCCGAAAGGCATTCTTTTGTAAGCAAATGTTCCATAAGGACAAGTGAATGTGGTTTTCTCTTGGTCTTTTGGATCGATGGGAATTTAAAAATACCCGGAGAAACCGTCTAGGAAACAATAGTAGTCATTACCCGCTAAACGCTCGAGCATTTGATCCATGAAAGGAAGAGGAAAATGATCCTTACGAGTGGCATCATTGAGCTTGCGATAGTCTATGCAAACTCTCCAACCCGTGACAAGTCGAGTAGGAATCAACTCGTTATTTTCATTGGGAATAACGGTTATTCTGCCTTTCTTACGCACACAATGGACGGGACTAACCCATGGCGAATCCAAAATAGGGTAAATCATTCCGGCATCTAGAAGTTTGATAACTTCTTTCTTGATGACGTCATGAATTTTTGGATTAACCCTTCTTTGGCTTTGGATTGCGGGTTTAAAGTCATCTTCCATGAGAATTTTATGAGTACAAAAGTTAGGATCAATTCCGCAAATGTCAGAAATTTTCCAAGCAATTGCTTTCTTATGATTTTTTAGCACATCGAGAAGTCGAGATTTTTCATCCTCTTTTAAGTCCTTTGCAATGATGACGGGTAACTTCTTATTGTCTTCTAGGAAAATGTATTCGAGATGAGACGGTAGATCCTTAAGCTCTAAATCTGGAGGATTGTCAATGGAAGGCATAGTCAAATTCGGATCATCGTTTTTGATTTCCATAGGAGAAGGTGGAGAAATATGGTCCTCATTGAGAAGTTTCTTAATGGTACGAATGTCTTCTTCCTAATCGGTGGGAGAATCGTCATATTTTAAGTCCACATCCCCTAAAGTTGCTTCAAATTCTTTCAAAAGGAAGTCACTTTCTCCAAATGGAGTCAATGATGGAGCAATAGAGGCAACGGTCTCAACAATGGGTAGAAAAGAAAAACCACTTTTACAAGCGTCTTTGAAATGTTCTTCACAAGCCTCATCAAGTACGTCAATGAAATTAACGCTCTCGTGTTCATAAGGTTGCTTAGAAAGTTTACCCATGTTGAAGACGATTTTATCGTCACCAACTCTCATGATTAATTTGCCCGCGGCTGCATCAATAAGAGTGCGACCGGTCCTCCAGAATGGACGTCCAACGATTAATGGAACACGGGTATCCATCTCGTAGTCAACGACAACAAAATCCGCCGGAAAGGTGAATTTGTCGACACCGACGAAGACATCTTCGGCTATCCCACCGGATAAGCAACCGTGCGGTTAGCTAATTCCAATGTCATTCGTGTGGGGACTAGCTCGGGTAGAGATAATTGTTTCCAGACACTTAATGGCATTAAGTTGATACTAGCACTTAGATCGGCTAGGGTCATACAATCCTCTACCCCGGGAAAGTTGCAAGGTATGAGAAAGCGACCCGGATCACCAAGTTTGGTTGGTAATTTCCTTAAGAGAACCGTGGAGCAATTCTCATTAAGTTGGGTCTAAGAAATATCAAGAAGCTTTTCCTTATCACTAAGAAGATCCTTAAACAATTTAGCATATTTCGGCATGTGAGCGAGAGCATCGGCAAAGGAGATTTTGAAATTCAATTGTTTAAACCTTTTAAGATAGTTCGAAACTTGAATATCATCCTTGTTCTTCAACTTCTTTTTCCTCAACCCTAAAGGGTAAGGTATGTCGGGTTGAGAGGAAGGCTTTGGAATGGAATTCTCACTCACATCCTTGGGTGGTGGAGGGGTAGAAATAGAAGGTGGAGGATTTTGGTGAGGGGGTTCGTTATCCTTTGTCACAATCACCGGTGTACGTGTAGGAATCTCAGGTTCTTTTAAACCTTTTCAACTTCGGGTGGTGATTGCTTTCATCTCCCCTCTTGGATTAGCAACGGTGTTACTCGGAAGAGAACTCGAACCAGAGGGTTGACTACTTGGGAAGAAACTAGCCATCATATCCCTTAAGTCCATTTGACTGATTAAAGAGTTTCGCATGTCATTCCTAAGCTCGGCTCGAAGATCATTCCCTTGTTTCGCCATGTCACCTTTCAAGTTGATGATTTGACTCTGAAGATTCTTCACCAGCACGTCATTAGTCCTCATGTACGTTTCAACCTCTTGATGGTATGCCGTGGGTTGGTTGGGATGGGGAACTTGGTAAGCGGGTGGTTGATAAGTGGTTTGTTGGTAAACTTGATTATTTCCTTGAGGTGGGTATGGGTTTCTTTGGGTTTGATATTGATTAGGAGCTCGAGTTTGGTTTTGATTGTTGCGATTGAAGTTGTTTTGGTTTTGAGGTGGAAAACCGGGTGGTGAAAGGAATTTGTTTGAACGATAACTTAGCAAATTGCGGTCACCTTGAGGACGAGCTTGATAGCCTCCCGTGGAAAAGGTACCGTTAGCCGCATTCACATTTTTTAGATTGTCATGAGTAGAAGGACAATCGGTGTATGAATGAGAACCCCCGCAAATCTCACAAGAAGTTGCTACAGCTTTAGCTTGTTGAAATTGGTTTGTACCAATGGTTAAGAAGTTTTTGTTCATCTCGGCTATTTGGCGGGTAAGTTTGGTTATCTCAGGGTTTGATGAAGTAGAAGAAACATTGGCCCTCGGGTTATTCCTTGAAGATGTAAATGAATCCCAATTTTTGTGGTGAGTGGTCATATTCTCTATAAGCTCTCTACACTCCTCAGGTCTTCTCTTTATAAATGTACCACCAGCAGCAGCATTTATCGTATCACGATCACAAAAAGTTAAACCATTGTAGAAAGTATCAATCAAAGTGACGCAGAGCATATTATGGTTCGGACAACGGTCGATCAAGACATTATAACGTTCCCAAGCATCGAAAAGCGACTCATCGGGTTCTTGATTGAAACCACTGATTTGATTGCGAAGACTAGTGACCATGGATGGTGGAAAGTAGCGCGACAAAAAATTTTGAGTCATTTCGTCCCATGTATGAATTGAGTTTTTGGGAAGACGATCAAACCATTTTTCGGCATGGTGGATAAATTTTGTGGAAAGAGGTGAAGGCGAAGAAAATCCATGGAAACACCGGGCAATTTCATGCTTTGAGTGACGGTAATGAATTTGTCGAGATGTTTGGTGGCATCATCATCCGGTAATCCGTGAAATAGACAAGCGTTTTGAACTTGTTGGATCATGTGATGCTTCAACGAAAATTTGGGAGCCGTGATTTGCATCAGCGCAATCGGTCCTCCTCGTCCGTTCATGGTTGGTTAACAAAGCTCCTCCATCGTTCGAAGGTCGGGTGGAGGGACATGGTTGTTGTTATTATTCAAATTGGGAGGTCGGTTGTTATTATTATTATGCACACCGTCCATATCTAAGTCTCTAAGAGTCTCGGGCTCAGAATAAGACGAAGATCGAGTACGCATACACTAATTTGAAATACAATATTTTTGGTTTTTTTATCTTTTGTTTTTTTTTGGATTTTTAAAAATTTTATATATTTGTTTTTAGGATTTTTGAGATTTTTGTGCTTGAAAATAACGTTCCCAAAAGAACGGATCCCAAAATCCAATTTTTCTCACTAAAAACCGTTAATCTTTACGAAAAGAGCCGGCAGCAGCGCCATTTAATATGATGGTTTTGCATATGTGTACCCAATCGTTCTCGGTATCTAATCGAATTGATCACGGTTTAGGGTGGAATTATTGGTGATGGTCACTAAAAGAGGGAGCTTGATTATCTAAGTCTATAAATAACATAAATGTAAAAGCTATTAAAAATAAAGAAGAATGTCTAACCTCGTTTGCTTATCCAGAGTGAATGCTGCACAGTAGAACTTGGTGAATATAGCTAAAAATTATCTAATTTAAAATAAAGTTGAAAATGCAAATGCCATTGATTAAAAATGAAAGCTTTAAAATTTAAACTAAAAATTAAGACTTAAAAATATATGACGAAAAATTAAAACTTTTAAAAGTAAATTTGAAACTTAAAACTTTATAAAAACGGAAACTTGATAAATATGACTTGAAAATTAAACTAAGTGAAAATGTGTAAAAATTAAACTAGGTAAAAATTGGTGGGAAAAATAAAGTTTGAAAATAAGTCGGGAAATGAAAACAAAACCTAAGTCGGAACATATATCCTGCTCCTAATTCGGAATCGGTGATGCAGGCACTAATCCGGAATCCGTAAATGGAATATAATCCGGAATACAAATTCTTGGTTTAATTCGAAAAATTAATCCTTCACATAAGTCGGACTGTGGCCAAGTAACTAATCCGGAATCCCTATCTTGCATGCAGCGGAATATGTGTCCCTAATGTAATCCGGAATCTGAATGTTGTACTTAATCCGGAATGTGTAGTCTTGAACGTAATCCGGAATCGAGTTTCTAGACGTAATCCGAAATCTGAATTCTTCACCCAATTCGGAATGCGTGCTTTCCACTTAATTCGGAATCCGTTTTCTGTAGTTAATTCGGAATGCTTGGATTTTCAACCTAATTCGGAAAACATATCTTATCACTTAATCCGGAAAATCACTTTGCAACTTAGTTCGGAATGAGGCTAGTTTTGGAGGGAAAATGAATGTAAGTCGGAATAAAAAGAACTGAAGGTAAGTCGGAATAATGGGGTTTCACATAAGTCGGAATAAAGGGATTTTTGACTCAGTTCGGGAAACTAGGGTTTCTATAACCCGGATTAATACCAAATAAGCAAAATCACAATAAGCACTTACCAAAACTTTAACCAAATCAATTTTTAGAAAAAGCTAATAAGACACAATTTAAAAACTTTCAAAAACACTAAATAATCAAAATATTTAAAATCACTTTTTATAAAAATATTAAACTACTAAAATCAACTTATTTAAAAAACTAACAAACATAAAAATTAAGCAATAAGCACAATAATCTAAAAACCTCAAACACACGAACTCAATAAGCACAATCCAATAAGCAAACATCATCAACAAAATTAAACCAACTACATGATTAATTAAGCAAAACAATAGATTTTGATTAAGAAAGGTAGAATGCGAATTTATTAAAAAGCTTGATTATATTAAAGATTAAGATCCAAGATTACAAGGTGAAAGATTAAAAAGCTTGAAAGAAAAGCTAGAGAAAAAAGTAAACACACACTAAAAATAAAACTAGAAAACTAAAGACTAATTAACTAACACCCTCCTAATGAAGGATTAGGAGGGTATATATAGGATAAGGGGAAGGTCTTGTGTCTTCTCTCTTTCTTCTTGTCTTCTCGACTTTTAATTAACTCGTCTTTATCGACTTTGTCTCGGGACTCGTCGAATGATAACTTGAACTCGTCTTCTATTTTTCTTCTTTTAGTAGACTTGGTTCTTCGACTTTGTTAAACTTCCTTCTTTAGACTTTTTCTTCGATAAATCTTCAGAATAGGCCTTTGACTTTCGTTCTTCTTGCACTTTTGACCTTTTGACTTCGTCTTTTGTCTTTTTCTTCGATAAAAGCCCGTGAAAGCCCGTGTTTTCTTCCTTTTTCATATTTTTGTCCTAAAACACAATAAAAACACAAACCACGCATAATTCCAACTTTTACGATATAAAATATACGTTTTGGTCTTGTTATTATTGGAAATAAGTGGTAAAAGGATAAGTGTTTTCACACTTATTATCGCCGATTATAAAAAGTTTCTAGAGATACCGTTTGGAATATTAAACCTAACCCACAAGTAGAAGTCGTCATTCAACAATGTATTATTCCAAACATCGATGATCTTTCAAACAATGTGGAAATGATTTATAAGAGCACAAATGTGATAGCACCTAGAATGTATAAGATGAACACTAGGTCCACTCAAACTGGAACATCGCGGTTACCTCAGAATACTAGGAAAACTAATCAACATGTGTCTTCTTCTACAGGAGTAACTCCCACTACTAGCATTAGCGGACCATAGCTTAAGAGCACTAGAATTGAAGATAGAGTCATGCGTAACAATAGTCAAGGGAAGAAGAAGGAAGTAGAAGATCACCGTAGGAATTTTAAGTTTTCTAAGAATAAAACGTCTGTAACTGCATTTAATAATAGTTTGAATGTTAAGACTTCGAATGATGAATTTGTTTGTGTTAAATGTGGAAAATGTGTTCGTACTTTTAATCATGATGCTTGTGCTTTTAATCATAATGGCGTGAATGCTAGAACTAGGAAGCCTATTCTTGTGCCCACTAGTACTAGAAGACCCACAAGAACTTTGAACCAATCCACTGCTCAACCACTTAAGAAACTAAGTGCGTTAGAATCCACTACTCTGCATAAACAAAACATGTTAAAGAAGCTTTATGAGAACATGAGTAGGACATGTAAATAGGGGTACTCAAGATTTACACCACCTGGATACAAATGGGTACCTAAGACAACCACTATTCTAATTGGGTTTATGAATGTTAGCTTGCCTTTAGAATCTAGGCCTACTAATATTTTGGAACCCACTTCTATCAAGGGCTTCCATTTGTCAAACTCTACATTGTCTTCTAATGCTTATGCAGCTCGTCGAGATCATTCTCTTCATAATGGACTCTAGGTGCACAAAGCACATGACAGGAAATCTCAAGCTTCTAATTAACTTCGTGGAGAAGTTTCTGGGTACGGTACGGTTTAGAAATGATCAGTTTTCACCGATACTCGGATATGGAGATTTGGTGCAAGGGAATATTACTATAAAACGGGTTTATTACGTCGAGGGACTGAATCACAATTTATTCTCGGTTGGTCAATTTTGTGATTCGGATTTGGAAGTGGCTTTTCGGAAAACTACTTGCTATGTTAGAGACTATGATGGGAATGACCTTCTTACAGGTTCTCGTGGTTCTGATCTCTACACAGTAACTCTTCAAGATACATCTTCATCAACTCCAATTTGCTCAATGGCGAAAGCTACATCCTCTCAAGCATGGTTATGGCATCAATGATTATCACATCTCAACTTTGACACCATCAACTTGCTTTCGAAGAATGATATTGTGACCGGTCTTCCTAAGTTAAAATTCGTCAAAGACCATCTTTGTTCTTCTTGTGAGTTGGGGAAAGCAAAACGGAAGTCTTTCAAAACGAAGACTACCCCAAGCTTAAAAGGAAGATTGGAACTTCTACACATGGATTTATGTGGTCCCATGCGTGTAGAGAGTATTAACGGGAAAAAGTATATTCTCGTGATTGTTGATGATTACTCTAGATACACGTGGACTTTCTTCTTAAGTTCCAAAGATGAAACACCATAGGTTCTCAAAAACTTTCTCAAGATGATACAACGCAATCTTCAAGCTCAAGTCTTAACCGTAAGAACGGATAGGGGTACTGAATTTTTGAACAAGACTTTGCAATCTTACTTTCAAGAAGAAGGCATCGAACATCAAACGTCAATTGCTCGAACTCCTGAACAAAACGGCGTTGTCGAAAGACGAAACCGCACTTTGGTAGAGGCAGCTCGAACAATGCTTTTTGCTTCAAAATTACCACTATTCTTCTGGGCTAAAGCTATTGCAACCGCCTGTTATACTCAGAATCTTTCTCTCGTCATCCCTAGACATGAAAAGACACCTTACCACATCATCAATGGCAGGAAACCTACGGTTAAATTCTTTCACGTATTTGGATCTTTATGCTACATTCTTAAAGACGGTGAGAATCTCGACAAGATGAAAGAAAAAGGTGATGCATGTATTTTTGTGGGGTATGCTACATTGTCGAAAGGATATCGAGTTTAGAACAAGAGAACAAAGATTATTATAGAAAAAATTCATGTGAACTTTGATGAATTGCCACAGATGGTACTTGAACAAAACAGCTCAAGTCCCACACCTCATTGTCCAGCAATGGCACCTACACAAAACAGTGTACGTCCTGTGCAAGAATGTCAAGAAAGTACTCCTACAGCAGACTCGACGGATACGACACAAATGAATGAGTTTGTTGATTTATATGATCCAATGTTTGATGAATATTACTATGGAACCAATCAAGTTGTGTCAAAGCCTTCCGCTGTCAATACTGCCGATGCACCCGCACAAAGTCAACAACACACAACTGCATCTACTTCAGCAACCGTTTCTCAAAAGACTATTCCATTGGATACTCAAAAAACTCAAGAAACCATCATAAAACCAACAACACCAACCGTCAATGCTGAAGGAGGAAACAACAATCAAGCAGTCGATGCACAATCTGACGAAGAAGATTTTATCAACCCGTTTGGTACACCGACACACGAAGTCGGAGAGTCTTCTACTCAACATGTTGATCCGTCCAACATGCATACATTCTACCAATGATATCCATCCACTCACCATTAGACACGTGATCATCCATTGAAGCAAGTCATTGGAAATCCTTCACAACCGGTTCGAACACGTAGACAACTCAACATCGATGGCGATGTGTGTATGTATGCACTCCCCGTGAGTTCAACTGTACCTACAAACATCAAGCAAGCCATGACTGATCATGCGTGGATTGAATCAATGCAAGATGAAATTCATCAGTTTGAACGCCTAAATATTTGGGAACTTGTTGACAGACCTTATGGAATTTCGCTTTTAGATTTCAAATGGATCTGGAAAAACAAACTGGATGAAGAACAAACCATCATCAAAAACAAATCTCGTCTTGTGGTTAAGGGATATCGTCAACAAGAAGGGATAGATTTCGATGAATCATTCGCTCATGTCGCTCGTTTGCAATCAGTCAGGATATTCCTTGCTTATGTTGCACATAAGGGCTTCACGGTTTTTCAGATGGACGTTAAAACTGCTTTTCTAAAAGGTCATTTGAAGGAAGAAGTGTATGTGAATCAGCCGGAAGGATTCATCGATCCTCATCATCCTGACAAAGTCTATCGTCTCAAGAAGGCTGTATATGGACTTAAACAAGCTCCAAGGGCATGGTACGAAGAACTATCAAACTTCTTGGTTTCCAAAGGATTCTCCAAAGGTTCTATTGATCCTACTCTCGTTATTAATAAATATGGGGATGACATACTACTGGTGAAAGTTTATGTTGATGACATTATTTTTGGTTCTACGAACCCAAAACTTTCAAAATGTCAATGATGGGGGAGCTAAAACTCTTTTTAGCCTTCCAGATTCACCAATCCCCACGTGGTATCTTCATTAACCAAGCTAAGTATGCTCAAGAGATACTTAAAAGCATGGTATGACCTCATGTGCTCGCGTTGGTACACCATTGTCGACCAAATCCTTAGACGCTGACTTGTACTCATATCCCGTAGATCAAACGCGATATCGTAGTATGATCGGGTCACTTATGTACCTTACAGCCAGCAGGCCTGATATTCATCATGCCACATGCTATTGTGCACGATATCAAGCCAGACCTACTCAAAAGCACCTCAAAGAGGTTAAACGGATCTTTCGGTACCTTAAGAATACCATTCACATGGGACTCTGGTATCCGAAGGGAACCGGTTTTCATCTAACATCTTTTTCAGATTCTGATCACGCGGGTTGCCTTGATAGTCGAAAAAGCACTTCTGGTAGCGTACAATTTCTAGGGGAAGACAAACTTGTGAGTTGGTCGTCAAAGAAGCAGGATTCCACTTCGCTCTCATCAGCTGAAGCATAATATGTGGCTCTATCCGCGTGTTGTGCTCAAGTCCTCTGGATAAGACCTCAACTCACGGATTATGGCTTCCACTTTGGATAAAATACCTATGTATTGTGACTCAAAGTTGGCCATAGCCATCTCTTGCAATCCGGTTCAACACTCCCGTACCAAGCACATCGCAGTCAGATATCACTTCATCAAGGAACAAGTGGAACGTGGTATCATGGAATTATACTTTGTCAGAACTGAGTACCAGATAGCAGACTTGTTTACTAAAGCCCTATCCCAAAATAGGTTTCAGTATCTCGTTGGCCGTCTTGGTATGAAGTATATGAATCCAGAAGACTTGGAGGTTTTGGCAAATGAAGCTGCTTGATATTTTCTCATAATGACTTCTAAGCGCATCACAACTTAGGACTCGGACCTCAAATAAGGAAAATTTATCACGGACGATAACTTATCCTTCTCAACGAGAAATTCATATTTATCAGTCATGAGCTTCTCATAAAAACATTCAAAGTTTTTAAGTTCATGAAAAACGACTTCTAAGTAAATGTCAGCTTAGAACTCGAACTTCAACTTAAGGAAAGTTTATCACGGATGATAACTAGGGAGATGGCATTTGTACATGATCTCATCGTTCTTTTCGGGATTTAAATACATTAAAATGTCATAAAATACCATATATATGCTTGTATTTGTTTACTTGTGTGTTTTAGGTATGGATATCGTAAAAAAGACAAAAGATCACAAGAAACAAGGAAAACGGACACGAGAAACGAAGCCGTACAAAGAACCGGGCCCTAGTTCATGAATTATCCAAAATAAATCCTTGAAGACTTGAAGATGTACAAGACTGATCCTCAAAATATGAAGAAATGACACTTAAAACCCTTGTATATTCATAATTACAAGTTTGGTCCCTTAAGTTTGTCAAAATTACAAAATGGTCCTTCAACTTTGAAGATTTGGCAAGATTAGTCCCCCATCAATTCTAATTTGTCAATTATGGTCCCTCATAAAGTCAAAGAACCAATGAAGACCTTTGAAGATCAAGAATGTCCAAAATCAGTCCCTCAAATATGCAAAAATGGCAAAAATAACCCTTGATTACCTTTTGCAAAAGTTTTGTGGCAAAACTATAAACTTTGAAAGTTTATTAACACATGAAAATGGTTTTGTTGGCTGAAAAACAAGATATACACATTTCACCAAAACACAAGGGCTGTTATTGCCATTTTCAAAAGTTTAAATAAACACAAACACGCGCCAAACACATTAACCCACCTTTTTCGGATCAAAACTTACCACTGTTCATGTTCATCCACCCAGACTTACCATCCACTTAAACAAAGGGTAAATCCAAATTAACCCTACCCACGCTTGATTCACACATGCAGAAACTCATCCCACACCCAAAACCCTCACCTCCACTCACCAAAGGGCCCCACACTCAACCTCGTCCACCTATCACATCACAACTTATTCCCCAAGGAATCTCACGTGGCCACATCAACAGCTTAGACTCTTAGCTTAACTCCAAATCTAAAATGAACGGTTTTGATGCATTTGGACAGCTCACAAACATCAAACACCATCAAGCACTCAAGGGCATTCTTGGAATTTCATAGCTAGGGTTTTGTTGTATTTCAAGCATTCTAGAATCGTCTACTAGTCCTATATAAGGAGACCTCAACTTGTGAGAGTCCCTTGTTCCAGATTTTAGCTTAAGTCTTTGTAATTCCTTTTTATTAAATAAAAGTTGGATTTTCTGAAAAATTGTGATTTCCCTTTGTGTTTTATAAAAGTTTGGTATTTGATAAGCTAATATCTGAGTTCCATATTCATGTTTGATGGTTTTTGAGGCAAGGTTTTAAGCAATAAAGCTTGTGTTTCAAAAATCAGAAGTTTCATAGTTTGTGTTCATCATTGTGGTTTGTTGATCTTAGCAGGTACAAGGAAGCTGGTACTTGTTTTGCTAGCACCTCAGCTCAAACAATCCAAGGCTTGGATGTAAGTCTTGGAGGTTTGCATCTCTTTCCCTTTTTCATTTTTCTGAATTTTATTGTATTTTTGGTGATTTTGCATGATTTATTGTGGATTGGTGTTTTGTGGCTTGATTTGAGTTTCTGAGGTTGTATAAGAGTTGTTAGGGTGGATTGGATCTTGTTTGATAGGTTAAAACACAACAATCCTTTGGAAGATTGCAAAATCAGATTCCAAAGGGGTGTTTGGGTTAACTGATTCAAAGGGATTTAAGTCATCCTTTGTTGTGGTACTTGGTTCTATTGGATTGTTACATGCTTCTTTGTTCTTAAGTGATCATTATCTGCAAGTTTTGTGGCTATCAACACCTAGATCCTAAAATAGGCTATAAAATCTTGATTACTTGGTTAAATTGACTGAAATTTAGAGGAAACCTAGATCTAATCATATTTTAGGGTTAACAAGTGTTAAATCTAAGTTAATACAACCAGGGAAGTAGGTTTTGAGTGCTGAATTTAGATTTGTGGTCATCTATATCAGTAAAAGAGTTAGTGTTCATCAATGCATGTTAGTGTTCATCAGTAACCTGCATTTGCTTAAATCTGCTTGTAATCTTTGATTCAGTGATTGAAATAAGTTTGTTTGTGCTTATTAACAGTTATTATATCTTGTGTATGCTTTTGGTTCATTCTGGTTTGCTTATTCATGCTAAAACTGCTTAAGAGTGCATAACTGCTTATTTGCTAGGTCTGTGCAATATCTGGGCATTGTTGGCTTTTTCTGTGCTTATTGGCTTATTAGAAGTGTGATTTTCTGCTTGATTGTGACTCGTTGTGATTCACTGATCACAAGGGTGCCCTTGTTTCCACTTGAATCATAGTAAATCTCTCACAAATCACATGTCAAAAAGTCAAAGCAGTGGGAACTCCTTTCCCCTGCTGCTAGCCACTGCTAGTGTAATTTGGTATTCAGCTTATCAATAAGCTATTCCAGCTTATTCAAACATGCAACAACTTTAATTTTGTAATAGGTGCTCATTATTTGACCCAATTGTTCATACTGGAACATTTGGAGGGCTGACTTTAGGGTTTGACTAGAAAACCAACTCAATTGACTTTTTCATAAGTGCTTATTGGCTTATCCAGCTTATTTGGCTTTGCTTATTGAACTTTTCTTGATTTTTTTGGCTTAATTAAGTTGTTTAGAGTCTATTGCAAGTTGAATCAAGTCCTGAGGTGGTCTAGGACTCTAAGTCGACTATTTTGTCTTTTTGTGAAATTTTTCTTGGCTTATTTCTGGCTTATTTAGTGTGCTTTTTCAAAATTTCTTTTCACAGATCTCTTAGGCATCTCAAAATAAGGTTGTGTGTTTAAGCAGAGCTTATGGCATTGGCTTATTGCTTAATGGGCTTATTGGCCCAATAAGAATAAGCTGTTTGTTATTTAAGCTGTGATAAGCTCAAAATCAGCTTTTGGGCCTTCAGACTTTTGTATTTAGAATTAAATTTTGAGTCAGATAGGGCTTTTTCAGGTTATTTGGGCCTAGTTTGACTTTTTGGGCCCAAAAGCCCATTAAGGTTGACTGATTTTGCTTTTAGCACATTAGGGGTATTTTGGTAATTTCACTTTCATTTTCTGATTATTTAGGTTAAAATAAACTAGTTTGCAAGTTTTTAGAATTTTTTTATAGTTTTTGGATTTTTAATATTATTTTAATATTATTTTATTATTATTTTTCAAATTTCACATTTTTGCACTTTTTATACTTTTCTTAGGCTTAATACATTAAAATAGGATTTTTGTAACTCTTAGATTAATTTTATCATCATTAGATTAATTTTTATAGTTATTTTAAGGTTTAATAGTTTTTGAATCATTTTAAATAGTTTCATTAGTTTAAAAATTTATAAAAATAGTTTTTAAGCTTTTTAGGTCATTTTAGAGGTTTACCAATTGAAAAATCTTTATTTGAGCTTTTTGATAATTAGTTTGATTTTTAGGGCTTTAATTAGCATTAAAAAATTAATATTTAATTAATTAAAAGGTTTGAAAAAATTTTGATCATTGGTAAACTCTTAGTTTATTTATTTTATTTTTTGAGAATTTTTAGAATTAATTTTTATTTTAGCTATTTTTACTGTTTTACGTTTAGTCGTCGTAGTAATTAATTTCACGTCTTCGTCATTCTATTTTCTCATCCCCTTCTATCCAATATTAATCTCAAATCTTGTTACATCTTAGTCACACACATATACCTCCTTGGGAAACGAACTTCATTTGGGTCATTTGTACACGGTTTTCCTAAACCGTCGTATTTAATACTTTCCCTATTTACCCCCTTTTCCTAAAAGGTGTGGTAAAACACTACAATCAATTTGGCGCCGCTGCCGGGGAGGTGTGTCGTGATTAATATGTCTTGTTGTTTTTAATATTAAGCATAAATAGTATTTGTATTAGTAGAAATCTACTAATACGTATTATCGGTTTTTTGGTTTTTCTTGTGAAATTATTATTACTGTATTGTATTAAGTATCACAATCAATACAAAATATCTCCAAAAGTGTGAAAACACAACCTTAATTGGAATTTGATCTCCTAATTATTGTATTCGAATCTCAAACAAAAGAAAAAGGCAAAAATAGATAAATACTTTCGAGAAGCTCGATTTTGAAAAATACAAACTATAAGGTGGGTATAAGGCGGGTATTATAAAATATACCCTAAGGAAAAAAGCTCTTAAGTGCTTCGCGCCGCCTTGTTTCCCCGCTTGCTTGTGAGTATTTTGAGATTGAAGGCTAATCGAGGGTTTTGCCGCCCAAAGTATTATTACGTATCATATATATTTGCTTGGTTTTCTTTGTGATTAAACCCTCTTGAACAATTTGGTTTTCACCAAAGTTCTAAAGTCATTCGAAGGCGTTCACTCCACGTGATCTTTCTCATTCTTTTGAGGCTTCTTTAATCAAGAATTTGATTCGAGGAGAGATTTGGTAGATTGTTGTCTACGAAGATACACCAAAATCCAAAAAAATTAAAAACAATCAAAAACACAAAAAAAATGAAAATTCACAAAACACCCAAAAAGAATCTTCTTTGTTCACCTCCCATTCTTCGTGAAGTTTATGCTAACTCGTAGTCAAGCTAAACGAGCTCGTAAACGTCGTCAAAATCAAGGAAATCAAGAGACGTTGATTGAAGAACAAACTTCAATTGTTGAACCTATCGTAGAACAAGAAGTCGTCATGGCTAATCGTACTATGATGGAGTTGCTTCAAGCACCCACCGAGGGTTTTGGAGAGGCCATTGTGATTCCCGCTATCCTTGTGGAGAATTTCGAGATTAAGACGGGTTTAATGTCGATGTTGCAAGCTAATAAGTTTAGAGGTCATGAAAAAGACAACCCGCACTACCACATAAGGAATTTTAATCGTCTCACCGCAACTAGCAAGTTTAAGGATGTTCCACATGACGCCATTAAGATGATGTTGTTTCCATACTCATTAGATGGACCCGCTAAAATTTGGCTTGATAAAGAACCGCCAAATTCAATTTTGACATGGGGTGATCTCGTTTCTAAGTTTGTGAAAAAAATTTTCCACCATCTAAAACAACACATTTGAAAAATGAGATTTCAAGATTTGTACAACAAAATAATGAGAGTTTTTCAATGGCATGGGAACAATTTAAGGAAATGTTACATGAATGTCCACACCATGATTTTTTGGAATTGCATCAAGTTGATACTTTTTATAATGGGCTTAATGATCATGAACGAGATTATTTGAATGCCGCCGCGGGTGGTAATGTTTTGTGTAAAACAACCGATGAAGCTTTAAAGATTATCGAGAATAGATCTAAGGTTTATAACCCTCGTAACACACCGAGTGTTGCCAATATGGGTTCGTCATCGTCGTTAGCGTCTCGTAGCATTAATGCCTTACATGATGAAGCTAATGAGGAAAATCGGTTTTTCGATAGGTTTTCAAATTTTATGACTCATTGGAAAGCACAAGATGCTTTGAATTCCGCTTCGGTTAAAGCGGTTGATAAGAGTTGTTTGTCTTGTGGTGGAGCTCATGATCTTTCCGAGTGCATTACCTCCGGTGGTAACACTGCGAGTGCTTACGTAGCAACGGGAACTTACAACCAAAACGGCCAAGGTTCCCGCCCAAATCAAGCTCCACCAAATCAAAATGCTAATAACTATCAAAACAACAACCAAAATGGTGGTTATCAAGGCAATTCACGTAACTACGACAAAGGGAATTATCAAAGTGGGAATGGACAAGTTATAATCAAAACCAAAACCGTGATTTTCAAAACACTACACAAGGTTTTCAAAATTCTCACACTAAAAAACTTCAAGGAGAATTTTTGGATTATGCTAAAGCAAATGATGCTAAATTTGATAACATGCAACGTGAGATGATTAGCTTAAGATCCGAGTTGAAAAACGAGCTTAAAAACGAACTTGCTAATGAACTTAAGACTCATGCTAATAAAATGGAAGGAAATGTTCAACGTCTTCAACAAAATCAACAAAAGATGGAACAAGGACAACATGAGATTAAGCAAGAATTGTTAAAAGCGGATTTAAGGCAATCAAAATTTGAAGACCGAATGGCAAAAATGTTTGAAGCAATCATGTGTAAACCCTCTTCCTCGGGTGGTCTTCCTTGTGATACCATTGCAAACCCGGAGGGAGAAATGAAGGTTATTACTACACTAAGTGGTAAAACTTTCAAGGAACCAATATCTCGTCCAAGTACTTCTACGGAGAAGGAAATCGAGAAAGAGCCCGAGGTGATGGTCGAAAAGGAGCATATTACAAGCCCATGAAGTACCGCTCATACCACACCTACGGTTGAACCAATACCAATCATGGAACCCGAGTTTCCAAGGCCGTTGCCTAATGTCCAACCCACACCACCCTTACCTTACCCTTCGAGACGAAACAATGAGAAATTGCAAGAACGTCACAAACAACAAATCGAGCTTTTTATAAAAATGTTTCAACAAGTGCATTTTGATGTAAGTTTAGCCGACGAGTTGTTATATATGCCTCGTTTCGCTTCCACTTTTAAAAGTATGATGAGCGATAAGGAAAAGCTTTCAAAGCTTGCTAATTGTTCTTCGATTTATCTTAACCGCATACCGGAAAAAGTTGGTGACCCCGGAAAGTTTCTCATTCCTTGTGACATACAAGATATGAAAGAATTCCTCGCCTTGGCCGATCTTGGTGCGAGCATTAATTTGATGCCATTTTCCATTTGGAAATCGCTTTCGCTTCCGACTCTCACTCCTTCGAACATGTCTATCGAGATGGCCGATCATTCTACGATTTTAGCATGTGGAGTAGTCGAAGATGTTTTCGTGAAAGTGGGGAAGTTCTACTATCCCGTTGATTTTATAGTAGTTGACATCCCTGTGGATCCTCAAGTTCCTCTAATTTTAGGTCGTCCATTTTTAGACACCTCGAGATCGCTTATCGATGTTCATGCAAGAACTATCACTTTGAGATTCAACGAAGAGGAACTTGTTATAAACGCTACTCAAAACTCAAAACCTTCTCATGTTTATGCAATCGCTACCATCAATCACATTGACTTAGTTGATGTGGTTTGCGATGAGTTTTCACAAGAAGTGTTAGGTTTTTCCGATAGCTCGTCAAGTGGCAATCCCACTATTTTGGATCCAATTCTTGCAAATTCTACACCAAATCTCACTCCATTCCAAGGAGGCGATTTTACTTCAAATGAAATTGACAATGAAGATGAGGTGATTATTAGTGATGATACTTCTATTCCACCATTTCTTCTGTCGATGGAAGTTATGAGTGTTGAGTTAAAATCTTCAATCGAGGAACCACCTATCCTTGAATTGAAAGATCTTCCTTCTCACCTTGAATACGCATTCTTGGAAGGTGATGACAAGTTGCCGGTTATTATTGCAAGAGGTCTTGCTAATGATGAAAAAACCGAGCTCTTGAAAGTTCTTAAAGCTCATAAAGGTGCAATTGCGTGGAAAATTTTCGACATTAAGGTTATTGACCCAAAATTTTGTACTCACAAGATTTTAATGGAGGAGGACTACAAACCCGCAATTCAAAGTCAAAGAAGGGTAAACCCCAAAATTCATGATGTCATAAAAAAGGAAGTCTTAAACTCCTTGACGCGGGAATGATTTATCCTATCTCTGATAGCCCATGGGTGAGCCTAGTCCATTGTGTCCCTAAAATGGGAGGAATGACCGTTGTGCCTAATGAAAACAACGAGTTAATTCCCACCCGTGTTGTGACCAGTTGGAGGGTGTGTATTGACTACCGAAAGTTAAATGACGCCACTCGCAAAGACCACTTTCCTTTGCCCTTCATGGATCAAATATTGGAGCGACTCGGAGGAAATGAATTCTATTGCTTTTTAGATGGTTTTTCCGGTTACTTTCAAATCCCTATCGACCCTCGTGATCAAGAGAAGACTATGTTTACGTGTCCTTATGGAACGTTTGCTTATCGTAGGATGCCTTTCGGACTTTGTAATGCACCGGGTACGTTCAACGGTGTATGATGGCTATTTTTCACGATATGATCGAGAAGTCGATGGAAGTATTTATGGATGACTTTTCGGTGTTTGGCAATTCGTTCACGTCGTGTTTATCTAATCTCGAGCAAATGTTAAAACGTTGTGAAGAAACCAATCTTGTGCTTAATTGGGAAAAATGTCATTTCATGTGTAAACAAGGAATCGTCTTAGGACATAAGGTCTCGAAAGCGGGGATTGAGGTCGATAAAGCTAAGGTAGACGTTGATGGTTGAGTTTTTGTATACCCTTTAGGAAAAGAGCAACAAATAGGGTAAGCACGACGATTTAGGAAAACCGTATGTAAATGACCCTAAAATGAGTTCGTTCTCAAGGAGGCTAGTGTGTTATGTGTGTAATGATACGGATTAGATTTGTGATTATATTTTTTAGAAAGAAAATAGAAATGAGATTAGAAGAGAATGACGGTTACGAAGACGAATTAAACTAAGTCGAAAAAGGTGTACACGTAAAACCGTAAAAAGTAACAAAATTAAAATTTTAACCTAAAAATTCCTAAAAATTACCAAAAATCCACAATAATATTCTAAGAGTTTACAAAAAATCCAAACTTGCCAAAACCTTTTAATTAATTAGATAATGACTTTTTAATGCCAATTAAAGCCCTAAAAATCAAAATTAATTATTAAAAAGCCCTAAACAAGATTTTAAAGTTTGTAAACCTCAAAAATACTCTAAATAAGCTAAAAAGTATTTTTCAAAATTTTAAAACCAATAAAAACTATTTTTAAACAATTAAAAACTACTAAAATCAATTAAAAATTAAATTAATTCTAGAAAATAATTAAAAGACTCTAAAAATATTTGGAAAGTTGCAAAAATCCTAATTAAGTGTTTAGAACCTAGGAAAAATATAAAAACTTAGAAAATCAGACTTTTAATTTTTAATAATAAAATAATATTAAAATAATATTAAAAATCCAAAAATCATAAAAAAAATTCTAAAAACTTGCAAACTAGCTTAATTTAACCTAAATAACTCAGAAATGAAAGTGAAATTACCTAAACACCCCTATTGGGCCTAGAAAATGGGCTAAACCCAAAACAGTAGCTTAATGGGCCAAATTTGGGCCCAATAACAAAAAGTGTTCAAAATAAGCCCAAAAAGCACAGGTTGACTCAAATTTGATTTTAAACAACTTTTTTCAAAGGCCCAAAAGCTGAAAATGTGAAATAAGCTAGCTTATAACAAGCAGCTTATTCTTAATGGGCTTTTTGGCCCATTAAGCTATAAGCCAATGCCATAAGCTAAAATTTGACACACAAGCTTCTTTTGACCTAAATAAGACTTCTGCAAAAAGAAATTTGAAATAAGCCCAAGGAATAAGCCTGAAAATGCAATAAGCAATCTACAGAAAATGACAAAATAGTCGTTTTTTAGTTCTAGGCCACCCCAAGTGCTGATTCAAGTTCCAAAAGATTTGAAATGAATTAATTAAGCAAAATCAACAAAGAGTTTTCAAATAAGCTGACTCAATAAGCTGGAAAAAGCAAATAAGCACTTATGTAAAAGTCAAATAAGTTGGTTTTCTAGTAAAAAGTCAAAGTCAAAGTCCAATAAGCTCCAGTCTACTTAAATGGGTCAAATAATGAAGACCTGTCACAAAAAATAAGTTGTTGCAAGTCTGGATAAGCTAGAATAGCTTATTGATAAGCTGAGTTCAAAATTACACTAGCAGGGACTAGTTTTGGGTGTTGAGCAGTGGAAACTTTTTCCACTGCTTGACTTGTTTGACTTTTTGTCTTTAGTGACTTTTTTGTTGATTCAGATTACACAAAGGCACCCAAATGATCTTTGGATCAAAAGGAGTCAATAACAATCAAAATAACACAATCACAAACACCTAATTGATACAGTTTAATCAATCAATCACCAGATATGATACAGACATGAACACTTAAGCAGTTGAGCACAAATAAGCAGTTTCAGCAATAATCAGCCAGCCAAATTCAACCAAATGCATACACAAGCTATTATAAACTCCAATAAGCAAGTCTAAACAGGTTTCATGCAATGGTTCAAAGAATTAAGCAAGATTCAAGCCAATGGAAGTTACTTATGAACACTAACACATGCAGTTTTCTACTTTGCTGATGTATTTGACACTTAAGCCAGATTCAACACCTCAAATCTTTCAAACAGGTTACAATAACTTTGTTTAAACCACTTTTAGCCCTAAGCATGCATACACACTAAGTGTTCCCAAAATCCTAGGTCAAAACAGGCAGTAACAAAGTTTATATAGCAGATTGTTAGATTCAAGGCTTCAAACCCAAAAACTTGTAGTAAAACACTCTCAACCAAGCATATATCAGATACCAAGCATAAACAACACAATATCAAGTTGCAAGCTCAAACAGATAGACCCAAACACCCCTTTAACTTTTCCAAATAAATTTTTTCAAAGTAAAAGTGAGATTCAAGACTACCCAAGCATCAATTAACACTATAACAGGTAAGATTAACAGATTCAAGCAAGAACAAGCCACAAAATTCACAAGATAACAAGTCACATACAAATATCACCAAAAATCATGAATTTAAGCAGATTTTAGGATTGAGTATGCAAACCTCATGGATGTACATCCACACCCACGAATTTTGAGCTTATGTGCTAGCAAGAACAAGCACAAGCTTCCACAATAAAGCCTGCTAAGAATCAACAAAGTTAGAAGCACAAGTATAAAAATCAGAAACTTGAAAAATCTTGATTAATGCAACCTTGTTACCCCCACACTTGATTATCCCCAAGTTATAAGCCTCACCACACCTTAATCAACTCAATTAGGATGCTATGATCAGCCCTATAACCCAAGAATTCCAAGATAGAAACAAGAACTTAGCAAAATATCAAGAAAATGAGAAAATATGCAAACTTTTGCACACTCCTCTTTTGAAAACAGGTTTTAAACTTCAAAAGCAGTAAATTAAGAACATAAACAAGCAGAAATAAGATGGCACTTGGTCTTTATTCAAAACACTTAACTCAAATTCACTAAACTGAAAAGGGATTTACAAGTGTTTGAACAAAGGAAAAACCAAAAGCAAACGTCTATGTGAGACCTAAGGGCTTTATATATAGCCTTACATGTGAACTAAGAACAGCTGAAAACTAAAAACCCTAATGCTTGAAGTCCCAAAATTGCCCTTGTAGATTTTGAAAACCTTGGAGTCTTGTGAAGAATTCTTGGCTGTTTGTGGTGATAGCTGGCATGAAAATGTGATCAAAGGGCTTGTATTATGCTTAGAAAGTAAGCACAATTATGGGACGTTGGATTGTTGGCCCTACTGTTTGTCTTCTTCCTCACTTTGTAGCAGGGGAGGCATGTGTGGGACAATGGGGTGATGAGGTGTCCAAGTTTAAGGTTGGGACGTGATTAGCAGACCATTAATCACAAATCTGCACAAGATGGTAGCTTAATTTTGGTTTAAACAAAATTACCCAATTTGTGTTAAGAACACCAAGAACAGGTTTTTGATCTTCTTTTGTGTTTAAAAACATGTTTAGCACGTTATTTAACTAATCAGATTAATTAGTTAAATAAAGGCTGAGTGGATGTGTGAGGTGGACAAAAGGTGGAAGGGGATTGGTGAGTTTTGGTGAGTGGGGCACGTGTCATGCCCTGGTTGGACTAGGTATCTTCCATTGTGCCAACTTTAGCCCCTATTCTTTCCTTTTCCTTTCATTTTGTAAATAATCAGCCATAAATACGAATCCTTTGTATTTTAAGTTTCCATTTTCACACTTTTGCCCCAAATACTTTTCCAAAGTACTTTCAGGGGTATTTCTTGCCATTTTTGCATTCTTCAAGGGCTGATTTGGCATTTTGATGATGGATAATGGTCTTGACTTGTATGTTGAGCATTTTGGAGGACTGAAATTGCCAAGTCTTGTTTGATGAGGGACCATTTTTGCCAAATGTTGAAAGTTAAGGGTCCTTTTTGTAATTTTGGGATTTTCAAAGGACCAAACTTGTAATTTCTTGTACTTTGAAGGACTTCATGATATATTTGACTTTGTGGATGATATTGGTTGACAATTTAGCTTTGTTGAGGGGCTAAACTTACCAAAGCTTCAAAGTGGAGGGTCCTTTCTGTAATTTTGACAAACTTTAGGGACCAAACTTGTAATTATGAAGATACAAGGGTATAAAATGTCAACTCTTCCATATTGGAGGACCCTTCTTCAAAATTCTTCAAATCTTCAAGGGTTGATCTTGGGAAAGTCTTCATTAGGGCTTGGTTCATTGTGCAGCTTCGTTTCCCGTGTTCGTTTTTGAATGATTCTTGTGATCTTTTGTCATTTTCTCAATATCCGTACCTAAAATACACAAGTAAAAAACACAAGCATATATATGGGTATTTTGATGATATTTAATGCATTTTAAGCCCTATTTGGAAGATGAGACTATGTATAAAAGCAGTCTCATCACTCCCCCATACTAAACCATTGTCGTGCCCTCACGCAATGCTAGAATAAAGTATCGTAGCATCTCCAAAATTCATTTTTATTCACTTTATTGAATGATAAACTAGCTACACTACTTCTATTGCTACTACTACTTGCGTTTTAGACATAATGTATGATTTTCATCGCAAAATGGGACGTTTAGGTTCATAGAATAAGAACACGTGAATGCTTCGTTAGAAATAATTTCATCGTCCTCGATTTTCACCCCAATTCCATGCCAAGCGTGCAACGAGATCATTGTCATTATAAGTTAGTAATGCTAACACTACTCATATGCCCTAATCATGTACTTATCCTCCCATTATTCCTAAGTTGTATCTCTTATATTTTATTATGTCTTGAATGTTTCACGAGGATACATTGTTTGACTTATGCGATAATAGAGATTTAGGTCTAAAAATAGAGTCCTAACGGTGTAACCAAGACCATCAAATCAATAACCCCTCCCAATAGACAACGATGTTAAAAAATTAAGTTGACAAGAAGAATCGATAAACACGGTTTTATAACGGTTTTGAACATGAGACTTATTACCAAGACTTTTATACGCCCCCTAACGGAAGGGCCTTATTATCTTTGGTTTACCTCCATCTTTTATTCAACTTCGCCATGAAGCTTTTATTATGACTTCGGTCTTGCCTTGCCTTTTCTTATCCACCTCATCGGTAGTTTTATTAGCCAAGGCGAATTTTGGTTCTTTAAAGCTTCGAAGATTAAGGCTTGATTCACTTTCAATTTTGCATAGATTTTTCGGCCTTGTGGGGCTTCAAATTGTTTGCTTGATTTAGGTGAGCACTTGAAATCTTATTATTAGGTGAAGCTTTTGATTATTCGGGTGCCAATACTTCAAAACCGTGACGCTGGTGATACCTTAATGTCTCCCCAATTTAATTACACGGAAGCTACTAGAAAAGACTAGAAACCCAACAATCCTAACTAAACCGCTAAGTCAATATTTATTAAGCAAAAAATATTTACATGCGAAGGGAGAATAAGCAAACAACGAGAACACATGAGTTTTTGAAAGAATACGAGTACTCTACGTTTAGCATAGTAACTTATAATTAACCCTATCATTTCTCGTCCTCATTGAAGAGACTTAGCCTAATGTGTAGTTAAGGAATCAAAGCTAAGTGCTCAACACGCACGGTCGAGTCAAAAATTACTCTTATTCTCGCCATCAGAAAACCTACATTCGTGTCTTCAAACACTTATAAAACATGAGAAAAATTTTAAAATTTGGCCATTTTTAGCCTTATTTTGCAACAAAACGATAAACAAAAAGATAAACTTTGGAAAGCGTGAAGGTTTGGCAAGGCAAGTATCTATTCACCCCCCATACTAAAGTTAAACATTGTCCTCAATGTTTCGAGTCTAGGGGTGCAAACACCCCCATACTAAAGACGTAGTCGAATGCCTATTCTAGCATGGAAAGGGTGTAACCAATAAATTTATAGCCGTTTATGAAGTGTGCTAAAACCTAAGGTTAGAACATCAAAAGGATATCATGGATATTGAGAAAGTCTTCAAAGCAAACGATCGAGTGCTCCCATAAAACGAACACGAGAGGCTCCAATCGTGAAGATCATGATCATCTAAAGTCCACAATTCACAAACAACCATGGACCAAAGGTTGGAAGGGCACAAATCCCCACACATTAACTACATTAGAAAGAGATAATATGTATATAGGATAAGCATGGGACTCCCCCACGAGGCTCCTCGTTTTTGATTACCGAGTCATGAGCTCGAATCGATCCCCTCAATACTAATTATCATTGGGGAAGGTGACTTGGTCGAGGTAGTTCAAGGATGGAACTTCCCCGCCAAAGTAGTGCTTCAACCTATGTCCATTCACCTTGAAGTTAGGACCATCATCTTGAGCTAGCTCGATGGTCCCATACGGAAACACTTGAGTCACGGTGAATGGACCGGACCAACGGGATTTCAACTTACCGGAAAAGATTTTTAATCTTGAATTAAAAAGCAAAACTTGATCCCCAATGTTAAAAACCCGGTTTTTAATTTTAGAATCATGCAACTTTTTAGTTTTTTCTTTGTAAATCAATGAATTTTCATAAGCAATATCCCTCAATTCATCCAATTCATTTAATTGCATTTTCCGGTGTTTTCCCGCGGTCTCCATATCATCATTACAATGCTTTAGGGCCCAATAAGCCTTGTGTTCTAACTCGATAGGCAAATGACAATTCTTTCCATACACAAGCTTATAGGGAGTGCACCCAATGGGCGTCTTATAAGCGGTCCTAAAGGCCCATAAAGCATCGTCTAACTTATCCGACCACAATTGTCGGTTTTTCCCAACGGATCTCTCCAAGATCCTCTTCAATGCTCGGTTTGAAACCTCGACTTGCCCACTCGTTTGTGGGTGATAAGCCGTAGAAAGCCGATGTGTAACCCCATATTTCCTTAGGACCCTTTCAAATTGGTCGTTACAAAAATGGGTTCCACGATCGCTTATGATCGCACGAGGGGTTCCAAACCGAGAAAACAAGCTTTTCAAGAACTTGACTACCACACGAGAATCATTGGTGGGTAAGCCTTTGGCCTCCACCCACTTAGATAGGTAGTCAACCGCAACGAGAATGTACTTATTACCACGAGATGATGGGAATGGCCCCATAAAGTCTATACCCCAAACGTCAAAGATCTCACACACTTGGATGATATTTTGTGGCATTTCATCTTTTTGTGAGGCTTTTCCTTGTCGTTGGCATGAATCACATGACTTCACAAGATCTTGTGCATCTCGGTAAATAGTAGGCCAAAAGAAGCCGACATCAAACACCTTCTTAGCCGTGAGATTAGCACCGTGGTGACCACCCGTGGGTCCCTCATGGCAAGCTCTAATGTTGATCCCAAACTTAGATCGATTAGCTTTGTGTATACGAAATTAGATCAAGTAATACACGTAGAGAAACCTTTGTATATGCTTTATGAATCTAAGTGTTATGCGGAATTTAACACTTAAACAAGAACACAAGATATAAACAAAACTTTCACTTTGATTATGAATGTCGAACTTGCTTACAATGAAAGATGTTTACGAACGAGAACTTATATGAAAACTTTATATTAAACATTAACCTAAAGGCCTTCTTTTATAGATACAAGAAGCCTTGTACAATAATCTACGTATCACCTATTCTAGGTAAAGATAAATATAGAAAATACATTGTCGTTTCTATCCTTACTAGAAGTATTCTAGAATATAATAAACGTGTAGAGTATATCTTTCATCAGTGCTTGTCTTCAATGTGTCAACGCTTGACTTTAACTTGTCAACGCTTGAGCTGTCAGCGCTTGCTTTATTCTTGTCAACGCTTGAATTGTTCTTGTCAGCGCTCAAGTGATCTGGCCTTAATTTATTCCCAACAATCCTCCCCTAAACTTGATATCCACTCTTATGATCAAGTTTCTGAATAAGCATTAAGGACTAGGAGGAGTCTTACAAACCTTCTCATATTGGTAATGAATAAATCTGATCAAATCTTTTGCCACGTCACTTGAATAATCTATTTCCAGCTGAGTGTCCTTCATCTTTTCCAAAACAGCCTTGGATATGAAATACTGAGCATCCACAAGTAGATACTCAGCAAACTTTGTAGAACTCAAATGGTATACACCAGCAGCTGAATATAACCTCCATTGAAGACCACTGAGGTCATCTTCAAGATCCTTCCATATTGCAGGATCCTCATCTTTTGGTCCACACATTCTTTTGAATGTGGTCCAAAGTTTTATTCCATTAGCTGAAGTTGGTGCTTCAGCCTCATACTTGGTCTCCAGTAACCTCCAAAGGTCCACCAAGTCTTCTCTATCACAACTTGCAAATAAAGATATGAGAGTGGTAAAAGTGTGTACCTCCTTGCCAAATCTGCAATCTTCCAGAACCCACATTCATCTTCTTCATAACTCACAATTGGGTTCCTGAGATCTAGTGGTAACACTTGCACCATATCTGAAGCTTCTAATGGGGAGAGCTTGAGGCTCTTTCTTATAACTGCTTCACTTGGATATAGTGGATCCATATCTTTTGGAAACTCAAATTTAAATCCCTTCTTCACTGGCCTGGGAATCATCATAGCTTTCTTGATTTCCATTTCTTCTGCAAGTTGCTCCTTTCTTTCATCTGAAAGAAGTCTGAGAGTGTTTGCTTCCTGCACTCTCACCCAAATGGGATAAGCCCTGTTTTCCAACTCATCAAATGTCAAAGCCTTCAACTTTTGATATGTCCATCCAACTCCATGACATCTGAGCAACATAAAGTAGAGCTCCCTTCTATCCCTTTTCAACTCTGAGAGAATATTGCTTGCCTTGTGTTTCAAAATTACCTTACAATACTTCTGAACTCTAAGAAGAAGCTCCAAACCCCATATTTGATCTGAAATGGTTAAGTCTGGATTATCCATATAGCTTTCTTCCCAAGAATTTTACATTTGAACCACCTCTTGCATGTCAAAGTCAACCTGCAACTTCAACTCTCTCAGCTTCTCTTTGGCCAACTCATCTCCATACTCAAGCCTTTCAGGTTCTATAATCATTACACTTGATTCTGAGCTAGCTCCATCACTTTCTTCTTCTGAAGTCACAACAAATGGTGACTTCTCCTTTTCATCTTGTTCCATCATTTGTTCAGCCAATCTTCTATCAAATTCAACTTGGGCTGCATCTTTTGGAACAATATCTTCTACCATTTTACCCTTACCCTTATCTGATGGTGCAATGGTTGGTAAGGTAGATGGTAATACCTGAGTAGAAACTTCCTTGATGATAGATGATGACTGGGATACATCACCTTCATGTGCAGGTCTGTCAACGCCCAAATTAATCCTATCAGCGCCCAAAATACTTCTATCAGCGTCCAAATTTGCCTTGTCAACGCTCAAATATTTTCCCTCAGCGCCTTGTGTAACCTCTCTCAACATAGCTGTAAATGATAAATTTAAATTGGTTGGAGAGACTAAGGACGTATCAAAACCTGTTTGTTTCTTCAAAGTTGTAAGGGCTTCAGCAACATCCATTGATTGACCATCTTGGCTGCCCTTATCACTCAGATTTATTTGATCTTCCTCCCCTTTGGAAGACTCCTCCATACCCCTCCTAGCATGATCACTTTCCAAAACAACAATCCTCTCCCTCAATTGCTTGAGTTCAAGGCCTTGTGAGCTGACAATTTGTACTAAGTCTGCATTTTGCTTTTGCAAGCTAATGCAGACTGCCGTCAATTCCAAAAGAGTCATTGGTTCCAGTCTGCCCTCTTCTAAAATGGGGATTTGACCTCCCAAGTCAGATTCATTGGGCAAGGATGAGGACTTAATGATGGTGGGACTGCCTTGGCCAGCATCTAAGCCAGAACCAATAGTCCCAGCCTCATCCAGGTCACCAGCCACACCTGTGGTGGTGGTTCTCTCTGCTACATGGCTAGGAACACCAGAGGAGAACACTCTAGTAGTCCTTTGGCGTTTCATCAACCTATATTCAGGGGGTGTGGAAGATGGTGTGGATGAATGTGTAGATGTAGGTTGGTTAAGTGGTGTTTAGGATTGTGAAGGTTGTGTGTCAGCGTTGGAAATAGGCACATCAACGCCAACATTTGATGTGTCAGCGTCAAAGGGTTCTTGGTCAAGTTGCATGTGTTCAGGTGAAGGTAAAGGTTCAGGAATGGGTTCAAGTTGTGGTTGAGGGTCAATTTGAGGTTGGGGGTCTGGTTGGGGTTGTGCTGCTGCAATAACAGCAAGCATGGCTTGGGTTAAAGGTAAGTCTCTATGGGGTGGTGAATCCATCTTCATAAAAATAGCTTTCTTTTGCTCAGGGATCTTATAAAAATCATTGTGATCCCTTGAGCAGTAACCTTGATCATCAAAAATCATTTGCAGAAAACGGGGATAAGCTAAAGTCATTTTTGTCCCCTTGTTTTTACACATCCCCTCAAAAATCATTTTAGAATAGTTATATTTTTGCCCTGTTGCAATGCACACAATAGCACTTGCAATGGATCTATTGATCTCATTGTGTGCAGTACATTTGGGACTCAAACATTGAAGGAGGACGTGTATGAGGTATTTCCAGGCTGGGGGAAATTCCTGCTTATGATACTTGTTTAGAGTACCTTCATCAGGAAAGGGATATCCCAAAGCCCTAAGCCCTTGTTCTATTTCATTTATGGGAAGGGTGACTATACCATCAGCATCATCAAGATGCAAGGCTTGGCGTACCAAAGCCTCAGTAACCACCCAAGACCTCCCATGAACAATAGAAGTCAATGTGGTCACTCCATTAACTGTTGAGGAACTAACAGTGTTCCAAAACTGCTTAATGTGTGTGACTGGAATGAGTGGTGCATGAGAAAGAGCATACCTTAATGGGGATGCGTTCAAATACGCCACCATTTGTGTGTATTGAGGAAACAGATCATCATCAGCGTCAAGATAAGCAATCATGTTGTGTTGTGATATGAACCCCAATGCCAATTCTGTTGAGTTAAACTTTGGTGCCATTGATGAAAGCTTTTAATTTTAAGTGTAGAAGATGAAGTTGATAAGAGAAAAGTGTTAGACAAGAATTATAGATACCCTGTTTAAAGTAGTAGCCAAATTTATAGGAGAGAAAGAATGCATGTGATTGGCCTAAAAATAGGCAAAGATTTTCAAAAACTAATCATGAAAATATTGAAAAAATTATAAGTTATCTCATGCATTAAATGAAAGTAACAACTCCTAAAATTACGGCTTGAAAATATGTCAAAAAGTAACAACTGGGTAGGTCCCATTGAGTGTCAACGGTCAAAAATAACCTATCAACGCCCAACGGCTATAATCTTGTCAACGTTCGCCTAAAGCCATTTCAGCGTTCAATTTGGTCACAACAACGCTTGGAAAAATCTTGTCAGCGTCCAAAAAAAATAAAATTATTTTAAAAAGTGAAAAATGACCTTAACAAGTAATTTATCCTAGAGAAGATAAACAAAAGCTGATAATTATCATAGGGCGGCAAGCACTGTCCAGTTATGCACACTTGCATAAGCAAGATAGACATAACAGTCCTCTAGTGTCCCTTGCTAACCAAAACTCTTAACAACAAAGTTATCTTATAAAATCCTTGTTACTCCCAGGTAAATCCCATATCAAAATCATTCCCAAGTCTCCCAACAGACCACAACCAATTCTAGGCCAAAAATGTCTTGGCAGCATGCAAAGTTGATATACTATGCATGCTACAGTGCCTCATGATTTAGTAAAACTAACTCATACTCACCTGTGGACACAATCTAGAATTGTGATAAGAGTATCATATGGATACCCAAAAATCCTAAAGGTTCCTAAAACCTCCCCTTAAACTATGATACAAAAAGTTTGCTAAAATCATGCATGAACATAAAAATTTATGTCAAGATAGGAATGAAACATTCCAACCATCATCCATAAATAAAAACTTGTCCAAATGCTTCTCCATTGATCCATAAGCAACTCTGTATCTAATGGTATACTGCTAACACCATCTGCACATTTAGATTAAAAACCACAAAACTAACATTGTTGCTGACAACGCCCCGATAACACATGACAGCGTTGAGGGAAGCTTTGTCAGCGTTAGACAATTATATTGCTGACAACGTTGCAAAAACACTTATCAGCGTTCAAGCAACCTTTGTCAGTGTTAGAAAATATAGTGGAAAATCTAAATCATCAATAAGACCAATAATAATAATGCATCATCCTGTACATACTTTTACAAAAAGGAATCCAAAACACATATTATGTGAGATTAACCATTCCAATACTTGTTACCAAGTATTGAAATCTCCCAGCATCAAAAGGTTTAGTTAATAAATCTGACACATTTTCCTCAGTGTCAACCCTATCTGGTTGTATTAAACCTTTCTCAAAGCAATCTCTTATAAAATGGTGTCTAATTTCTATGTGTTTAGTTTTAGAATGATGTACAGGATTCTTAATGATGCATAAAGTACTATTATTGTCAACAAATATCTTAGTATGCATGAAATTATACCCATAGTCCAACAGCTGGTTCTGAATCCACAAAACTTGGCCACAACATGCAGCTGCAGCCACATACTCTGCTTCCGTTGTAGAATTAGCCACCACTGTTTGTTTCTTGCATTGCCAAGATATTAACCTGCTCCCAAGAAACTGACATCCACCAGTTATAGATTTCCTATCAAACTTATCACCTCCATATTCACTATCTGAATATGCAATCAGCTCCAATGGTGAAACCTTTGGGTACCACAAACCAAGACTGGGATAACATCTTAGGTACCTAAAGATCCTCTTCACAGCATAAAGGTGACATTCTTTGGGAGTCACTTGATAACGTGCACAAGCACACACAGCAAACATAATGTCAGGTCTGGAGGCAGTAAGATACATCAAGGATCCAATCATGGATCTATAGTGCCTGACATCAACATCTTTCCCATCTCCAATCTTTCCCCAAGGGTGTTCTCTATCTATAGGAGTAGTAGCCCTCTTTTCATGTGGAGAAAAGCCAAACTTCTTCAAGATTTCAGCAATATATTTGTCCTGGGAGATGAAGATACCATCCTCTTTCTGCTGAACTTGTAAACCTAGAAAGAAGTTCATCTCCCCCATAGCACTTATCTTGAATTTGTCTGTCATAATCTTAGAGAAATCCTCACTCATCTTTGGATCAGTAGACCCAAAAATGATATCATCAACATAGACCTGCACAAGCAACACATCCTTGCCTTTCTTCTTTGTAAACAGTGTCTGATCTATGGTGCCCCTCTTGAATCTATTGTCCACCAAATAGGTAGACAAAGTACCATACCGTGCTCTAGGGGCTTGATGAAGGCCATACATAGCCTTTTTGACTCTATACACTTTATCTGGATGCTCTGGATCCTCAAAACCAGGAGGTTGCATGACATATACTTCCTCAACAATGGTGCCATACAAGAAAGCACTCTTGACATCCATTTGATAGATTGTGAAGCCCATGCAGGAAGCATAGGCTAGAAAAATCCTAATAGCTTCAATCCTTGCAACTGGTGCAAAGACCTCCTCATAGTCTATCCCCTCCTCTTGTGTATAACCTTGAGCCACTAACCTTGCCTTGTTTCTGACCACAATAACTCTTTCATCTCTTTTGTTCCTGAGAACCCATCTTGTCCCTATAGGTCTGACATATCTAGGACAATCAACCAGCTCCCAAACATCCTGAATTGCAAATTGGTGAAGCTCATCCTGCATTGCTTCCACCCAACTTGGTTCTTTGAGAGCATCAAATATCTTCTTGGGTTCTTCTTGTGACAGAAAACATGCAAACAAACATGCTTGTACAAGAGGGGTATCAACCTTCTTGTGTATATTGGTAATAAATCCACCAAGACCTTGATGAGATCTTCTAGTCTGAACTGGAGTCATAATATCACCAATGATCTGAGATGTGGGGTGATTCTTCATTGTGGAAGTGAGAACCCCTCCTTCAAAAAGTCTGGTGTCCTCAACTTCACGCTCCATGTTGCCAATATCTTCTTCATCAGACTCTCTTTGATCAACATGAACCTCTTCATGAACATTGGAAGGTCCACCTTGTTCAAAACTGGAAGAGAAAAGATGCCCATAAGTGTTGTCAACGTCTGAATCTTGGTTGTCAGCGTCTGGGCTAACAGCGCTTGAAATGTTGTTGTCAACGTCTGAGCCATCAACGTCTGAATTGGTCTTGTCAGCGCTAGATTTGCCTTTGTCAGCGCCTGAAGGACCATGCATGTTTGTATCTGGTGGTACTTGAAAACCACCATTATCTTGTCCAGCAGCAGCAACAGCAGCAAAAGCATCTGTCCAAATGGGAATTGTGACATATTCAAATGTAGGAGATGCCTTTTCTGCTTGTGATCCAACCTTCTCATGAACCTGTGTACCTGAAACATTAACAACTTGTTCCTCCACAACATTTGAAGTTACCTTCACAATGTCTGGATTAGTGACAGGCATATAATTTAAAGTTCTAGATAAGGGTTCCAAATCAAACAACCAATTAGGACCACTTTCAGGATCACTAGGTTTATTCTCTAAGAACCTAACATGTACTCTCTCAACTATACGTTTGTCCTCTTTAAGATAAACCCTATAACCCTTGCTCTGGACTGAATACCCCATGAAATAGCCCTCATCACCTTTTGCACTAAATTTCCCTAAGGCATCACTAGTATCTAGCACTACTACATGACAACCAAAAGGTCTGAGAAAACCAATATTAGGTTTTCTTCCCCAAAGTAACTCATAAGGTGTTTTGTTCTGAATTTTGTTAACCAATGCTCTATTTTGCACATAGCATGCTTTATTAACAGCCTCAGCCCAAAAGGCTATTGGAAAGTGAGCATCAGCCAACATTGTTCTGGCTGCTTCAATTAGGGTAGTATTTTTCCTCTCAGCAACCCCATTTTGTTGTGGGGTTCTAGCAATACTAAATTGCCTAGTAATTCCCTTCCTGGCACAAAAATCATCTAGCTTCTTGTTCCTAAATTCTCCACCATTATCACTCCTAAGCATTTTAACCTCATTGCCAGACCTTTTCTCAATCTGAGTGATAAATCAATAAGAACATCAGCTGTATCACTCTTCATAGCTAGAAAGAATGTCCAAGTAAATCTAGAAAAGTCATCTGTGACAACAAAGCAATATGACTTACCATTAAAACTCTCTATATTTGTTGGACCAAAGAGGTCCATATGAAGCATATGAAGAGGTCTGGAACTAGTGTGCACCTGTTTGGACTTGAATGAGACCTTGTGCTGCTTGCCTTTAAGACATGCAACACAAGAGTGGTCATTGTGGAAGGCCTTCTCAGGCAAACCATCAACTAAACCAAGCCTCACAAGTCTATTTATATTTTTAAAATTTATGTGCCCTAGTCTCCTGTGCCACAAATTACTCTCATCTACTGAGGCCTTAGCATAAAAACAAGACATATTTGTATTCATTTTAATCCCATTTAAATTCACATTATATATGTCCTTATGCCTAGGTGTTCTATACTCAATATATTTCTCATCAGGGATCTTAAAATCCTTGCTTAACACCAAACACTCAGTATCAGTAAAAAGAACCTTATTTTCGTTATCACAAACTTGTGATACACTAAACAGATTATAATCCAGTTCTTTTACCAGGAAGACGTTCTCAAAACGCAGATTATTGGTGAGTAGGGTTCCTTTTCCTGTGATAGTCCCATATCCACCTCCAAATTATACCTTATCACCATCTTTAATAGGGGTGAAATTCGTCAGATAGTCTTCCTTTCCTGTCATGTGCCTTGAGCATCCACTATCCCAATATCCATAATCATTGATCTATCTTTGAATGCCCTGCACATAAAGAAAACAAATTAGTTTTCTTTGGGAACCCAAGTCTCAAAAGACTTGGATTCATCTGGTTGTTCAATAAGAACAGACTTAGTTCTCACAACAACCCCATTCTCATCCTTTTTAGGATGAAATACCCAGTTAACCCCAATAGGTTTTGTAATGACCTTTGAAATGTAATTAAATCTATTGCAAGTCATTGAAATCCCATTATCATTAAAGTTTTGATCTTTCTTGGGTCTCCATGTTAAGCCTGAAGAAGCTTTAGACCCCTTACCTTGTGGCTGCAAATATTTAGGTCTGGTCACGTTTCTGTCAGCGTTAGAATTTGTCCTGTCAACGCTGAAATTACCCTTGTCAGCGTTGAACCTAGGGTTTGCTACAGGAACCCATTGCCTATTTGACCAGGTGTTTGTCTTTTGAAAAGGTCTTTGTCCATGAGTGTTAGACCTTCTAGAAAATAATGGGGCAGGTCTAATCACTTGTGGACTTTGCTGCACACAAGGTTTGGGTCTGACAACGTTTGACTTCCTAACAACGTTGACTTTCTTCCTATCAGCGCTGAAATTGTTCCTGTCAGCGCTGGCTTTGGGAGCGTTGATACACTTGTATGCCAAATGTGAAAAGCTACCACAAGAGTAACAGGCTTTCTTAGACACAACCTTAGGTCTAGAAGAGAAGAAACTTGTTCCATGATTGCTAACTTGGCTCTTGGGTGACCTATTATTCCTATACATCTCTGCATATTTAATGGTAGGTCTTCTAACAGTGTTTGAGCCTAGATCAACAGCTTTACCAGTGATTGGGTGAGTAACCTTAATGGGTGGTGATTCATTGGGACTTTCACATAGCAAACCTCCCTTAACAAATAAAGTAGGGTTAGCTTTCTTCCATTCATTTAGGTCAGTCAATTTTTGTTGATACTCTTCCACTGGAGTGACAACTCTTGGTGGAGGAATGAATTCCTCCTCTTGGCATTCTGGTATACCAGTCCAAGACAAGTCCTTTCTAAGGACACAATAGAAGTCACCAGCTGGTGGTGGAACCAGAGAGTAATCATTCATCCCAATCCCAGTCATGTCTTTAGGATCCCTTTGTTTAGCTACACAGTCTCCTAGGGTTTGGGTGGCTCTATCAAATCTTTGAATCTTGAGGTCAACATTATCTTTATTCTTAGTGGCCTCATCTAACTTACCCTGTAGGCCTCTATTAACCTTTGTCATGATGTTCCTAACATCCATACTACCCTCTAGCTCATGTTTTAAGATATTTATCTTATCTTTTAAGTCAAATTCCATTTTCTTGTATTCAGAAACGGTTTTCTCAGTTTCAGTAAGAGCTAGTTGGTAATTAGACAATTTACACCTTTCAGTACTCATATCATCTTTTAGTTTTAACACCTCTTTGTTAAGTCTTTCAGTGTTTAACCTACAACCTTTGCTACAAAAAGCATCATCATATACCTCATTATCAGATGAAGAGGAGGAGTGTGCCATGAGAGCATATTCAACATGTTCTTCTTCTTCAATATCAGCAACCAAAGCTTTATCCTCTTCAACATCCTTAGCCAGATAGCTCCAATACCATCCTGTACCATCAATTCCTTGAACTGCAACCATAGCTTTGGAATCCTGAGCTTTGACAATCTAACTTGAGGGTTTACCAGCATCAGATCTTCTAGGAGATCTGCATTCCCTCATGAAGTGCCCCATACGATGACAGTTGTAGCATTCAACTTTGGATTTATCAAATCCAGCTGTGTCTTTAGCATTGAAGGTCATCTTCTTTTTAAACCTTCTGTTCCACCTATTTGCTCTTATACTAGCAAGAGCCATGTTCCACTTGATGTCCATCTCTTCCAAGTGCTCATCACTTATCTGCTCAAGGTCCTCATATGTAATCACTGAACCATTGGGCAAAGAAGCAATGTAAGCGCAAACAGTATCCAAATCCAAACCAGCAGGTTTAACTCTTGGGGAGTCATTCTTGAATGTGTCAGCGTCTGAAAAGGAGACGTTGACAGGACTTGTTCCAGCGCTGACATATGATGATCCAGTAACTGGATGCATATAAGAGTCCTTCTGATTGAATTGACCTTCACTATGAGAGAAGAAGGCCATGTTGCTGGTGCTAGATTTGCTTCCATGCTCTGAAAGAGTTTCATCTTCCAACAGTCTTAGCTTGTTGTAGATGTCATCAAACGAGGAGCTCTTGTAAGTATTGTTGGCAAGAATAGATCTTGCCTCAATCTTCCATGCCTCACCAAGACTTTTAAGAAAGGTAGCATTGGTGTCAACATCACCAACTTGTGTCCCCATGAAGGACAACTTGCTTGTGATGTCAAGCAATCTGCTTCTCACACTACTCAGTTTCTCATTGGGTTGAGCTTTGAAGACAGCATAATCATGCAGAAGTTGCTTTTTCTTTTCTTCCTTAGTGTCTGCATTGCCACCATATGCAACTTCAAGTGCTTCCCAAAGATCCTTAGCAGATTCATAGCCTCTATATTTGTGCTGGTTTTCTTGTTCCAAAGAGACTTTCAGAATATTTAGGGCTTTCATGTCAACCCTTTTCTTTGCAATATCTTCAGCACCTACAGCTCTACCATCTCCAGGTTTTTCTTTCTTATCCTCTTCAGGGTATCCTTCAACAGCTGTTCTTTGACTAATGGCATCAAGAATCTTTTGAGCCTTATTGAATGAGTTTCCATATTCAATAATCTCCCAGAGTGTGTAATCATAGATCCCCAGATATTGTTCAAAGTTGAACTTCCATAAGTCAAAGTTGGTTGCATCAAGCATGGGAATCTTGATGTTTGGTAAGGCTGAGGAGGAGGAGGTTATTGCTTCAGACATGATGTTGTTAGGGTTTTGGTGTTTTTAGGGTTTCTGAGAAAATTAGGGTTTTGGTGTTCGTGTATGGTGTTCTTTAAAGATCAAAAGTTCCTCAACAAGCTCTGATACCACTTGTTGATCCCAAACTTAGATCGATTAGCTTTGTGTATACGAAATTAGATCAAGTAATACACGTAGAGAAACCTTTGTATATGCTTTATGAATCTAAGTGTTATGCGAAATTTAACACTTAAACAAGAACACAAGATATAAACAAAACTTTCACTTTGATTATGAATGTCGAACTTGCTTACAATGAAAGATGTTTACGAACGAGAACTTATATGAAAACTTTATATTAAACATTAACCTAAAGGCCTTCTTTTATAGATACAAGAAGCCTTGTACAATAATCTACGTATCACCTATTCTAGGTAAAGATAAATATAGAAAATACATTGTCGTTTCTATCCTTACTAGAAGTATTCTAGAATATAATAAACGTGTAGATTGTATCTTTCATCAGTGCTTGTCTTCAATGTGTCAACGCTTGACTTTAACTTGTCAACGCTTGAGCTGTCAGCGCTTGCTTTATTCTTGTCAACGCTTGAATTGTTCTTGTCAGCGCTCAAGTGATCTGGCCTTAATTTATTCCCAACATCTAAGGATGATAGAAGCTTCGGTGCCAAATACACAACGTCGGATGATTTGATCCGCACAAGTTCGAAACAAGTAAGGGTCATTCCAAAAGTAGAACTTGACGTCACGAAAGAATTTTCGTTTCTCTTGAGTCGTCATACCCTTAATGATGAAGTTACCCGCATGGTAATTTGCAAAATCCGCAAACCATGGGGTGGAAGAATCAAGCTTAGAATTCACTACACCAAGTGTCTCGAGCGGAAATGTTTCGGTGATTTCCTTGGGCTCGTAAACACTTTGGTGAGGATCTTCCAAACGAGAAAGATGATCGGCCGCTAGATTCTCGGCTCCTTTTTTGTCAACGATGGTGTGATCAAATTCTTGAAGGATGAGAATCCAACAAAGTAATCTAGGCTTAGCATCTTGCTTTTCCATGAGATACTTAATAGCCGAATGGTCCGTATACACTATGCATTTAGCTAAGACGAGATAAGGTCGGAATTTCTCAAATGCATACACCACGGCAAGGAACTCCTTTTCCGTTGTAGTGTATTTTAGTTGAGCCTCGGTCATCGTCTTGCTAGCATAGTGAATAGGCAAGAAGTGTTTATCATGACGTTGCCCCAAAACGGCCCTGATGAGACTGCTTTTATACATGGTCTCATCGTCCAAAAAGGACTTTAAATGCATTAAATATCATCAAATATACCAAATATATGCTCGTGTTTGTTACTTGTGTATTTTTAGGTACGGATATTGAGGAATTGGCAAAAGATCACAAGAATCAATCAAAAACGAACACGGGAAACGAAGTCGCACAATGAACCGGGCCCAAGTTTGGAATTTTGAAAAATGACCCTTGAAGAATTGAAGATTGGCAACTTTAGTCCCTCATCTTTGAAGAACTTGTCACAACTGACCCTCCAAATGTCAAATGTACAAGAATGGTCCTCCATGTTTGAAGATTGTACAAGACCAGTCCTTGAAGAATCCAAGATTTACATTTAAAACCCTTGGAAAAAGTTTTGGAAGTTGTTGTGCCATTTTTGACAACTTGCCTAAAGTTGTCATGTGTAAATTCGGCGTTGATAGCATATTTTTACAAAGTGGAAGGTGTATGAAACCTTGGGGGCCTTATCTGCCAAGACAGCCAAACTCCCACACCCAGTCACAACCCACCACGTCACCCCCCACTCACCATCCACCAATCACAAGCCTCATCCCCACCACGTCACACTCTACTTACTTTTTAAAAAAACTGATTATAACTAATCAGTTATAAAAACGTGGGAAACACCTTTTTAAATCCCAAACCAAATCAAACCCTGCTAATCACCCCTAATTCATCCCCATAAACCCTAATCCTAAAAATCTTAAAACAAAGGGGAAATTATTAATAGCTTCCAGATTGATGATTAACCTTGCACTAAACCAATCCCCCAACCCAGAATCTTTTTACAACAAGCCCATGTGACTGTAGGGACCTCCCCTGCACGTCACTTTCTTCCTCAAAAACACAAACCGACCAGATAAACGCCCCCAAGGCTTTCCTTGGTCCCAAAGGAGTAAACCAACGGCCAAGATCAAAAATCCAAGATGGCACATCAACATCCATCACATGAAGGCCATGTTGACTGATTTTGAAGACAAAGACCAAAGGGCTTTTTGGAGATTTCATAAATTAGGGTTTAGCATACTAGAATGTTCCTTGTACGCCTATAAAAGGCAGCTTAGTTTAGCCTTTTACTCTGGTTCCAGTTTTTGGCTTTCACTCATTGTAATTCCTTTTTGATAAATATAAAAAGTTTGGTATTTGTGTTAACAAGTGTAATTCCTTTTTTATAAGTGTTAAAAGTTGTGTGTGTGTGTTAGAAAGCTAAAAACTGAGTTCCATCTTAATTGTGTAAACACATTGTGTGTTTAAGGTTTCAAAAGGTTTTTAAGAAAGGTTTTTCAATTTTCAGAAAATCCAAGAGTTGTGAAGTGAAAGTGGATCATTTTCTTGGATTTTGTGTTCTTGTTCTTGTTTTTGAAAAGTGTTTAAGGTTTCAAGGTTTTTGAGAAGGGTTGTAAGTTTTCAGAAAATCAGAAAAGTGTTGTATTGTTCTTGTGTTTGATTTTCTCTTAGCAGGATTAAGAGATTGTTGTTGTTAAAGGTCCAGCTCAGGCCCCAGCCTGAAGGAGGTGACAAACAGTCACTTAGGGACTTGGATGTAAGTCCCTCAAGGTAAAACCCTTTTTCATTTTCAGTTTCTGAAAATTATATGAATTTGTATGATTTTACATGAAAGCTGGAAATTTGTTGTTTGAAGTATTGGATATTGCTTGTTTAGGTTTGATATGCATGTTTAGAAGAATTGTAATCAGATTGAGTGTATTTTGAAAGGTTTTGTTTTGTTAAAATTTGATTTCAGGTTTTTAAGGAGTGTTTGGGATAAGAATTTTTATGGATTTATGCTTTAAATCTTGTGCTATAATCTGTCTTATACACTGATTAGGGTATTGCTAGGTTGTTTGTGAGCTTGACTTTTTGTTTGGGAAAATTTTGAACACTTGTGCATGATAAAAAAGGTGAAAAATAGCTATAATCAGTTACTGCTTCCTTTTTGCTTATTTGTGTGAAATTGGCACTTCAAATTTGTAAATCTGCTAGGTTATAGGCTTGGAAAGGGTTTGCATTTGCTTGCTTGTCATCTAGTTGGATTGTATGCAAGATTTGGGAGCTTAAAGTTCACTTTTTGTGCATCTAAGTTAACAAAATTGCCCCTAGAACTACATAAGTCATATCAGTGACTTAATTTGAACTTTTGTGCTTGATTCTGCTTAGTATTTGTTTGTTTTGTGTTTGTGTTTGACTCCTTGTACTCCAAAGAGAACAAGGGTGCCCTTTGTTCCATCAAAAAACACCCACAAATCCACAAACCAAGTCCTCTTGGTCTTTGCACAAGTGAAGAACCCTTCACACTTGTTCATCAGAAACTTTGCCTCAACTGGGCACGTTTTTGCTCATATTTTGTTTAATTCTTGGTAAAATTAATTTGTGTTTGTGTTTTAGTGATTAAGAGTGTTACTAGATTTGGGTTTAAAAAGTAAAAAAAAAAAAAAAAGTTTTGCAAAACCTCACCCTGCCTGGACTCGAACACGGGACCCCTCGTTGGGGGAGTGTACGTGTTAACCAGTGATCTAGATGGGTTTTTACATTCATGTTCCATTTCATTAGTTACTTAAAGTGTTTTTGTTTTGTGCTTATTTAAATAAGCCGTAGCTTATTTTGGTTATTCCAGCTTATTTATTAAGCTTATTTGCACTAGACCATTTTTCCTAGGACTTTATTAGTATTTTAGACTTTTCTGTTTTAAAGATTTATTTTTCCCTTTATTTATTTATTTATTAGGATTATTTTTAGATTTATTTTTAGAAAGTAATTTAAAAATAGTAAACAGTATTTTAAAAATACAGAAAAATAGTTTTTAGGTTTTAATTAAGTTATTTGAGGTTTACATTTAAAAAAGTTTTCAAAAAGTCTTATTTTTAATTTAATTTGATTTTAGGGTTTTTAGACAAGTTTAAAAATTAATATAAAATTAAATAAAAGGTTTCAGAGAATTTTAATTGCATTTTTGTCTTAGTTAGAATATTTAGGATTTTTGGTAATTTTTTAGAATTTATTTTTAAACTTTTCATTTTTTGGATTATTTTAATATTATTTTATTAGAAAAAATTCAAAGTTTGTTTTTTCTACTTTTTTCATTTTTCCTAGGTTAAGGACATATAATTAGGAACTTTGTCACTTTCCAAATATTTTTTAGGCTTTTCATTTAATTTTTAGAATTAATTTAAGATTTAATAGATTTTAATAGTTTTTAAGTGTTTAAAAATAGTTTAATTTGGTTTTAAAATTTTTAAAAATAGTTTTTAGCTTAATTAGGTCATTTTTGAGGTTTACAAACTATAAAATCTTGTTTGGGGCTTTTTAATAATTAATTGTGATTTTTAGGGCTTTAATTAGCATTAAAAAGTCATTATTTAATTAATTAAAAGGTTTTAGCAAGTTTTGATTTTTTTTAAACTCTTAGAATTTTATTGTGGATTTTTAGTAATTTTTAGGAATTTTTAGGTTAAAATTTTAATTTTTGTGTTTTTTGCGTTTCTACGTCTTAACTTTCTAGTAGTAGTTTTTGTTTTTTTTAATTTTTATTTTTTCGTCTTCGTCATTTTCTCTTCTCTTTTCTCCTTGTTAATAATCAAAAACATTAATCATCAATCCAATTCACAACACACTTGCCTCCTCGAGAGAACGATCCCCATTAAGGGTCATAAGTGCTTGGTTTTCCTAAACCGACACTTAACGCTTACCACTATTTTTGTGTTGCTTTGTTTTTCCTAAAATAAAGTATATACAAAATCACTACATCAATTTTGGCGCCGCTGCCGGGGAGGCGTGTTGTGTTTTGATTGGAATTGTTGTTTCTATATTAGCCATAATAGTATTTGTATTAGTAGCACTCTACTAATACGTATTATCGTTTTTCGGTTTTTGTGTGAATACTATTACTATATTGTATACGTAGAACAATAAATTCACAAGTACTCCAAATACGTGAGCAATCACAACCTTGATTCGGGATTTCATCACTCGATCATTGTATTCGAATCTCAAACCAAAGAAAAAAGGCAAAAATAGATAAATACTTTCGTGAAGCTTAATCTTGATAATACAAACTATAAGGTGGGTATAAGGCGGTTGTATTTCACGACCTAAAGGAAAAAGGCTCTTAAGTGCTTCGCGCCGCCTCGTTTCCTCTGCTTGCTTGTGCGTATTTGATTTTGAGAGTGAATCGAGGGTTTGCCGCCCAAAGTATTATTACGTATCATATATATTTTCTTGGTTTCTATTGATTAAACCCTCTTTGAACGATTTGGTGTTCCACCATCGTTCTAAAGTCATCGAAGGCGTTCACTCCACGTGATCGTTTTTATTCCTTGAGGCTTCTTTAATCAAGAGATTTGATTAAGGAGGAGATTTGTGGACTTCTTGTCTACTTAATACATTCACCAATTTCCAAAAAGGTTAATACAATCAAAAACCACAAAAAAATTGAAAAAACACAAAATACCAAAAAGAATCTTCTTTGCTCGCCTCCACGTTGTACGTGACGTTTATGCTCACTCGTAATCAAGCAAAACGTGCACGTAAACGCAAGAACAAAACTCCCACTCCAACTCATTCTAGTGAGGAGTCTCCTATTGACGAACCCATTGTACGAGAAGCACCTACCATGGCGAATCGAACTATGATGGAGTTACTTCAAGCACCCACCGATGGTTATGGAAAAGCTATTGTGATTCCCGCAATCCTTGCGGAGAATTTTGAGGTGAAAACGGGTTTGTTGTCGATGATCCAAAACAACAAATTCCGTGGTGATGAGAAGGACAATCCTCACAACCATATCCGCCAATTTAATCGTCTTACCGCCACGTGCAAATTCAAGGATGTCTCGAATGACTCGATTAAGATGATGCTTTTTCCGTATTCCTTAGCGGGGCCCGCTAAAATTTGGTTAGAGAAAGAGCCACCCAATTCTATATTGACGTGGAAGGATCTCGTTTCAAAGTTCGTGAACCAATTTTTTCCGCCCTCTAAGACTACGTATTTGAAAAATGAGATTTCTAAATTTTCACAAGAATCAAATGAAAGTTTTTCTACGGCTTGGAATAGGTTTAAGGAGATGTTACATGAATGTCCTCATCACGGTTTTTCCGATTTGCACCAAACTGACACGTTTTACAATGGACTTAACGATCATGAAAGAGATTATTTAAATGCCGCCGCGGGTGGTATTTTTTTGTGTAAAACGGTTGAAGAAGCTTTGGTCATAATCGAGAATAGGTCTAAGGTTTATAGCCCTCGTCACACACCGAGTGTTGCCAAAATGGGCTCATCATCGTCTCGTAGTATCAATGCTTTGCAAGATGAAGCAAATGAGGAAAACCGGTTTTTCGATAGGTTTTCGACCCTTATGTCCCATTGGAAAGCTCAAGAAGCTTCCAATTCCGCTTCGGTTAAAGCGGTTTCTAAGAGTTGTTTGTCGTGTGGTGGAGCTCATGATCTTTCCGAGTGCATTACCGCGGATGGTAACACTTCGAATGCTTTTGTAGCCACGGGAACTTATAACCAAATCGGTCAAGGTTCTCGTTCAAATCAAGCTCCACCCAATCAAAATGCTAATAATTATCGCAACAACAACCAAGGTGGAAATTACCAAGGAAATCAAAGGAATTATAACAAGGGTAATTATCAAAGTGGAAATGGGCAAATTTCAAACCAAAACCAAAACCGTGATTTTCAAAACAATGCCCAAGGTTTTCAAAACGATCACACCAAAAATCTTGAAGGAGAGTTTTTGAATTATGCTAAGGCTAATGATGCTAAGTTTGACAACATGCAACGTGAAATGGTTAGCTTAAGATCCGAGTTGAAAAACGAGCTTAAAAACGAACTTGCTAATGAACTTAAAACTCATGCTAATAAAATGGAAGGAAATGTCACACGTCTCCAACAAAATCAACAAAAAATGGAGCAAGGACAACATGAGATTAAGCAAGAGTTGTTAAAAGCGGATGCTAGGCAATCTAAGTTTGAAGACCGTATGGCTAAAATGTTTGAAGCTATCATGTGTAAGCCCTCTTCTTCGGGTGGTCTTCCTAGTGATACCATCATGAACCCGAAGGGAGAATTGAAGGTTATTACTACTCGTAGTGGTAAAACTTTTAAGGAACCCATTTCTCGTCCAAGTACTTCTATGGAGAAGGAAAAAGAGAAAGAACCCGAGGTTGTGGTAGAAAAGGAGAAAATTACAAGCCCACGAAGTACCGCTCAAACCACACCTACGGTTGAACCAACACCAATCATGGAACCCGAGATTCCAAGGCCGATGCCTATGCCTACTATGCCCCAACCCACACCACCTTTACCCTACCCTTCAAGACGAGACAAGGAAAAGGCACAAGAACGAAATAATTATCAATTTGAACTTTTTATGAAAATGTTTCGTGACTTGCATTTTAATATAAGTTTTGCCGATGCCTTAGTCATGATGCCTTGATTTGCCGCGAACTTCAAAAGTATGTTGAATAACAAAGAAAAATTGCAAAAATCGTCTAGTTGTTCTTCGGTTTTTCTAAGCCGCATACCTCAAAAAGTCGGTGATCCTGGAAAGTTTTTAATCCCATGTGCTATCCAAGACATGGAAGAATGCTACGCCTTGGCCGATCTTGGTGCTAGTATTAATTTGATGCCTCTTGAGATTTTTAAATCGCTCAATCTTCCCAATCTCACTCCTTCAAGAATGTCAATCGAAATGGCCGATCATTCTACGATTCTAGCTTGTGGAGTTGCCGAGGACGTCTTTGTGAAAGTTGGAAAGTTCTACTATCCTGTAGACTTTATTGTTGTTGATATTCCCATCGATCCTAAAGTTCCGTTAATTTTAGGTCGATCTTTTTTGGATACCTCGAGAGCACTTATCGATGTGCATGCAAGAAAAATCACTCTTCGTTTCAATGAGGAAGAACTCGTCATTAATGCAACCCAAAACTCTACTCTTTCTCATGTGTATTCTATCACATCTTTGTACAATGTCAATCCCATCAAAAGCATTTGCAAAAAGATTTCAAATAGAATTTTAGGAGTTGTTGAGAAAAATGAAGTTCCGTCCCCTCCGCCGATGGAGGTTAAGAGTGTTAATCCTATGATTCCAATCTCGAGTGAATCTTTGGATGATGAATACGTTGATCCCGATGGGGAGGTTTTCTTTGTTGACAAAAGATTTGAAAACTTACCACCACCTAAACCAAAAAGATTTCAAAATGTGAGAATTTTTAGTGTGACTAACATTGTTTTAGATACACCAAATATTTTTGACATAATTAAATCGGGTTTTCACAAGGAGAGTGTAAAAGATGAAAAAGGAAAAGATTTTGAATTGAATTTAAAAGATTTTTCTACAATTCTAACTCCGTCATCACCACGTGTCTTGAGTGCTACAAGCTCGTCTTCTCCTTTTGACGATGCTTTGTGTGGACTTGGTGTGGGGGAATCCCCTTATGTTCCCTCTCCTTTCTCCACCGAGGACGAGATATTTGATCATGGAATTGCTTATATAGGGAAATCTCGGTCTTCCACCGATGCAATAACTGGAAAATCTTTGATTGGTGCGAGTCTACCTCGAGTAGCTCATGTTTTTAGAGACTTACCCATTGTCCCACCCTTCTATTTCTTCTCTCCTATTTTCTTCTACCCCGTTGGGGTTTGTGTTGGAGTAGCGTTGTTTCGTCTTTCATCCGAAAACGAGGACGCTATCTTTGACCCCGGTATACGTTTATCGGGTTTTTAAAGTACTCCACGTGCTTTTGGGCCTTGTTTATCATGTAAGCCCCACCAAAAAAATTGACTATACCATGATTATCCCTAAATGATCACATTCATGGGGATTCGAGTCGAGCTTTTGACTCGGTTATCAAAAACAAGGTGCCTCGTGGGGGAGACCCATGCTTATCCATGTACATATTATTGCTTTCTAATTAGTTTAATATGAGGGGATTTGTACCCTTCCAACCTTTGTTCCGTGGTTGTTTGTGAATTGTGGTTTTTAGATCATGAACTTCACGATTGGAGCCTCTCGTGTTCGTTTTATGGGAGCACTCGATCGTTTGCTTTGGAGGCCTTTCCCAATATCCATATGATATATCCTTTTATGTTCTAACCTTAGGTTTTTATCACACTTCATAAACGGCTATTACTTAATGGTTACACCCTTTACATGCTAGATTAGGCATTCGACTACGTCTCTAGTATAGGGGTGTTTACACCCCTAGACTCGAAACATTGAGGACAATGTTTAACTTTAGTATGGGGGGTGAATAGATACTTGCCTTGCCAAACCTTCACGCTTTCCAAAGTTTATCTTTTTGTTTATCGTTTTGTTGCAAAATAAGGCTAAAAATGGCCAAATTTTAAAATTTTTCTCATGTTTTATAAGTGTTTGAAGACACGAATGTAGATTTTCCGATGGCGAGAATAAGAGTAATTTTTGACTCGACCGTGTGTGTTGAGCACTTAGCTTTGATTCCTTAACTTATATTAGGCTAAGTCTCTTAAATGAGGACGAGAAATGATAGAGTTAATTATAAGTTACTATGCTAAACGTAGAGTACTCGTATTCTTTCAAAAACTCATGTGTTCTCGTTGTTTGCTTATTCTCCCTTCGCATGTAAATATTTTTTGCTTAATAAATATTGACTTAGCGGTTTAGTTAGGATTGTTGGATTTCTAGTCTTTTCTAGTAGCTTCCGTGTAATTAAATTGGGAAGACATTAAGGTATCGCCAGCGTCACGGTTTCGAAAGCTTCACCAAATAATAAGATTTCAAGTGCTCACCAAAATCTAGCAAAAATTTGAAGCCCCACAAGGCCGAAAAAATATATGCAAAATTGAAAGTGAATCAAGCCTTAATCTTCGAAGCTTTAAAGATCGAAAATTCGCTTTAGCGTGAGGATATACGTCTTTGGCTAATAAAACCACCGATGGGGCGGATAATAAAAGGCAAGGCAAGACCGAAGTCATAATAAAAGCTTCATGGCGAAGTTGAATAAAAGATGGAGGTAAACCAAAGATAATAAGGTCCTTCCGTTAGGGGGCGTATAAAAGTCTTGGTAATAAGTCTCATGTTCAAAACTGTTATAAAACCGTGTTTATCGATTCTTCTTGTCAACTTAATTTTTTAACATCGTTGTCTATTAGGAGGGGTTATTGATTTGATGGTCTTAGTTACACCGTTAGGACTCTATTTTTAGACCTAAATCTCTATTATCGCATAAGTCAATGATGTATCCTCGTGATCATTAAGACATAATAAAATATAAGAGATACAACTTAGGAATAATGGGAGAATAAGTACGTGATTAGGGCATATGAGTAGTGTTAGCATTACTAACTTATAATGACAATGATCTCGTTGCACGCTTGGCATGGAATTGAAGTGAAAATCGAGGACGACGAAATTATTTCTAACGAAGCATTCACGTGTTCTTGTTCTATGAACCTAAACGTCTCATTTTGCGATGAAAATCATACATTATGTCTAAAACACAAGTAGTAGCAATAGTAGTAATGTAGCTAGTTTATCATTCCAATAAAGTGAATAAAAATGAATTTTGGAGATGCTTTGATACTTTATTCTAGCATTGCGTGAGGGCACGACAATGGTTTAGTATGGCGGAGTGATGAGACTGCTTTTATACATGGTCTCATCGTCCAAAACGGACTTTAAATGCATTAAATATCATCAAATATACCAAATATATGCTCGTGTTTGTTACTTGTGTATTTTTAGGTACGGATATTGAGGAATTGGCAAAAGATCACAAGAATCAATCAAAAACGAACACGGGAAACGAAGTCGCACAATGAATCGGGCCCAAGTTTGGAATTTTGCAAAATGACCTTTGAAGAATTGAAGATTGGCAACTTTAGTCCCTCATCTTTGAAGAACTTGTCACAATTGACCCTCCAAATGTCAAATGTACAAGAATGGTCCTCCATGTTTGAAGATTGTACAAGACCAGTCCTTGAAGAATCCAAGATTTACATTTAAAACCCTTGGAAAAAGTTTTGGAAGTTGTTGTGTCATTTTTGACAACTTGCCTAAAGTTGTCATGTGTAAATTGGGCGTTGATAGCATATTTTTACAAAGTGGAAGGAGTATGAAACCTTGGGGGCCTTATTTGCCAAGACAGCCAAACTCCCACACCCAGTCACAACCCACCACGTCACCCCCCACTCACCATCCACCAATCACAAGCCTCATCCCCACCACGTCACACTCCACTTACTTTTTAAAAAAACTGATTATAACTAATCAGGTATAAAAACGTGGGAAACACCTTTTTAAATCCCAAACCAAATCAAACCCTGCTAATCACCCCTAATTCATCCCCATAAACCCTAATCCTAAAAATCTTAAAACAAAGGGGAAATTATTAATAGCTTCCAGATTGATGATTAACCTTGCACTAAACCAATCCCCCAACCCAGAATCTTTTTACAACAAGCCCATGTGACTGTAGGGACCTCCCCTGCGCGTCACTTTCTTCCTCAAAAACACAAACCGACCAGATAAACGTCCCCAAGGCTTTCCTTGGTCCCAAAGGAGTAAACCAACGGCCAAGATCAAAAATCCAAGTTGGCACATCAACATCCATCACATGAAGGCCATGTTGACTGATTTTGAAGACAAAGACCAAAGGGCTTTTTGGAGATTTCATAAATTAGGGTTTAGCATACTAGAATGTTCCTTGTACGCCTATAAAAGGCAGCTTAGTTTAGCCTTTTACTCTTGTTCCAGTTTTTGGCTTTCACTCATTGTAATTCCTTTTTGATAAATATAAAAAGTTTTGTATTTGTGTTAACAAGTGTAATTCCTTTTTTATAAGTGTTAAAAGTTGTGTGTGTGTGTGTTAGAAAGCTAAAAACTGAGTTCCATCTTAATTGTGTAAACACATTGTGTGTTTAAGGTTTCAAAAGGTTTTTAAGAAAGGTTTTTCAATTTTCAGAAAATCCCAGAGTTGTGAAGTGAAAGTGGATCATTTTCTTGGATTTTGTGTTCTTGTTCTTATTTTTGAAAAGTGTTTAAGGTTTCAAGGTTTTTGAGAAGGGTTGTAAGTTTTCAGAAAATCAGAAAAGTGTTGTATTGTTCTTGTGTTTGATTTTCTCTTAGCAGGATTAAGAGATTGTTGCTGTTAAAGGTCCAGCTCAGGCCCCAGCCTGAAGGAGGTGACAAACAGTCACTGAGGGACTTAGATGTAAGTCCCTCAAGGTAAAACCCTTTTTCATTTTCAGTTTCTGAAAATTATATGAATTTGTATGATTTTACATGAAAGCTGGAAATTTGTTGTTTGAAGTATTGGATATTGCTTGTTTAGGTTTGATATGCATGTTTAGAAGAATTGTAATCAGATTGAGTGTATTTTGAAAGGTTTTGTTTTGTTAAAATTTGATTTCAGGTTTTTAAGGAGTGTTTGGGATAAGAATTTTTATGGATTTATGCTTTAAATCTTGTGCTATAATCTGTCTTATACACTGATTAGGGTATTGCTAGGTTGTTTGTGAGCTTGACTTTTTGTTTGGGAAAATTTTGAACACTTGTGCATGATAAAAAAGGTGAAAATAGCTATAATCAGTTACTGCTTCCTTTTTGTTTATTTGTGTGAAATTGGCACTTCAAATTTGTAAATCTGCTAGGTTATAGGCTTGGAAAGGGTTTGCATTTGCTTGCTTGTCATCTAGTTGGATTGTATGCAAGATTTGGGAGCTTAAAGTTCACTTTTTGTGCATCTAAGTTAACAAAATTGCCCCTAGAACTGCATAAGTCATATCAGTGACTTAATTTGAACTTTTGTGCTTGATTCTGCTTAGTATTTGTTTGTTTTGTGTTTGTGTTTGACTCCTTGTACTCCAAAGAGTACAAGGGTGCCCTTTGTTCCATCAAAAAACACCCACAAATCCACAAACCAAGTCCTCTTGGTCTTTGCACAAGTGAAGAACCCTTCACACTTGTTCATCAGAAACTTTTCCTCAACTGGGCACGTTTTTGCTCATATTTTGTTTAATTCTTGGTACAATTAATTTGTGTTTGTGTTTTAGTGATTAAGAGTGTTACTGGATTTGGGTTTAAAAAGTAAAAAAAAAACAAAAGTTTTGCAAAACCTCACCCTGCCTGGACTCGAACACGGGACCCCTCGTTGGGGGAGTGTACGTGTTAACCATTGATCTAGATGGGTTTTTCCATTTCATTAGTTACTTAAAGTGTTTTTGTTTTGTTCTTATTTAAATAAGCCGTAGCTTATTTTGGTTATTCTAGCTTATTTATTAAGCTTATTTGCACTAGACCATTTTTCCTAGGACTTTATTAGTATTTTAGACTTTTCTGTTTTAAAGATTTATTTTTCCCTTTATTTATTTATTTATTAGGATTATTTTTAGATTTATTTTTAGAAAGTAATTTAAAAATAGTAAACAGTATTTAAAAAATACAGAAAAATAGTTTTTAGGTTTTAATTAAGTTATTTGAGGTTTACATTTAAAAAAGTTTTCAAAAAGTCTTATTTTTAATTTTATTTGATTTTAGGGTTTTTAGACAACTTTAAAAATTAATATAAAATTAAATAAAAGGTTTCAGAGAATTTTAATTGCATTTTTGTCTTAGTTAGAATATTTAGGATTTTTGGTAATTTTTTAGAATTTATTTTTAAACTTTTCATTTTTTGGATTATTTTAATATTATTTTATTAGAAAAAATTCAAAGTTTGTTTTTTCTACTTTTTTTCATTTTTCCTAGGTTAAGGACATATAATTAGGAACTTTGTCACTTTCCAAATATTTTTTAGGCTTTTCATTTAATTTTTAGAATTAATTTAAGATTTAATAGATTTTAATAGTTTTTAAGTGTTTAAAAATAGTTTAATTTGGTTTTAAAATTTTTAAAAATAGTCTTTAGCTTAATTAGGTCATTTTTGAGGTTTACAAACTATAAAATCTTGTTTGGGGCTTTTTAATAATTAATTGTGATTTTTAGGGCTTTAATTAGCATTAAAAAGTCATTATTTAATTAATTAAAAGGTTTTAGCAAGTTTTGATTTTTTTTAAACTCTTAGAATTTTATTGTGGATTTTTAGTAATTTTTAGGTTAAAATTTTAATTTTTGTGTTTTTTGCGTTTCTACGTCTTAACTTTCTAGTAGTAGTTTTTGTTTTTTTTAATTTTTATTTTTTCGTCTTCGTCATTTTCTCTTCTCTTTTCTCCTTGTTAATAATCAAAAACATTAATCATCAATCCAATTCACAACACACTTGCCTCCTCGAGAGAACGATCCCCATTAAGGGTCATAAGTGCTTGGTTTTCCTAAACCGACACTTAACGCTTACCACTATTTTTGTGTTGCTTTGTTTTTCCTAAAATAAAGTATATACAAAATCACTACATCAGCCCCAATAGCGTAATCACTAGCATCACACATGAGCTCAAAGGGGAGGTTCCAATTGGGAGCAACAAGAATGGGAGCTTCGGTAAGTTTCCTCTTAAGGATTTCAAAGGCTCGTACACAATCTTCGTCAAAGACAAAACGTGCCTCTTTTTCAAGAAGATGTGTAATGGGTCGAGAAATCTTTGAAAAATCCTTGATGAATCGACGATAAAAGCCCGCGTGGCCTAGGAAACTCCTAACTCCCTTAACGGTTTTGGGATGAGGTAATTTGGCGATGACGTCTACCTTAGCTTGATCTACCTCAATCCCCGCTTTCGAGACCTTGTGCCCTAAGACGATTCCACTCCTAACCATAAAATGACATTTTTCCTAATTGAGCACAAGGTTGGTTTCCTCACAACGTTTCAACATTCTCTCAAGGTTCGACAAACACGAAGGGAACGAATTACCAAACACGGAAAAGTCATCCATGAAGACTTCCATCATCTTCTCGATCATGTCATGAAAAATAGCCATCATGCACCTTTGAAAGGTTCCCGGTGCATTGCAAAGTCCGAATGGCATTCTATGATAGGCAAACGTTCCATATGGACATGTAAACGTAGTTTTTTCTTGATCACGAGGATCGATGGGAATTTGGAAGTAACCGGAAAACCATCTAAAAAGCAATAGAAATCGTTTCCCGCAAGACGCTCCAACATTTGGTCCGTGAAGGGCAAGGGAAAATGGTCTTTTCGAGTGGCTTCATTCAACTTTCGATAGTCAATGCACACTCTCCATCCGGTCACGAGTCTAGTGGGAATCAACTCGTTGGCATCGTTTGGCACAACGGTCATCCCTCTCTTTTTAGGGACACAATGAATAGGACTCACCCAAGGGCTATCGGAAATTGGGTAAATCATTCCCGCGTCAAGGAGTTTAAGGACCTCTTTTTGATGACGTCGTGAATTTTGGGGTTCACCCTCCTTTAACTTTGGATTGCGGGCTTGTAATACTCCTCCATTAATATTTTGTGAGTACAAACTTGGGATCGATTCCCATAATGTCGGATAACTTCCACGCAATTGCCCCTTTGTGATCCTTTAGAACATCGACAAGTGCGGTTTTTTCATCATTCGAAAGTTCCTTCGCAATAATTACCGGCAACTTGTCGCCCTCCTCCAAATAGACATATTCGAGATGAGGAGGTAAATCTTTCAACTCGAGAATAGGTGGTTCCTCAAGTGAAGATTTGGGATCGATACTCATAACCTCCTCGGGTGGAGGAAATGAGAAATCGTTAAGAAAATCCTTGATAATCGAGAAGTCCTCATCGTTGTCGAGGTCTTCGTCACAAGTACGTGGAACATTGCATTCTTCCAACGTAAAACCACCACCTTCAAATGGAGTGAAGGTTGGTGTCGAATTATCAAGAATTGGATCTAACATAGTGGGATTGCCACTAGTTTCTTCATCACCAAAACCTAGAACTTCTTGTGAAAATTCCTCGCAAACCACGTCGATCATATCAACGAGGTTTATGGTTGCAACGGAATAAACATGAGAAATTTGAGAGTTTTGAGTTGCGTTTATAACAAGTTCCTCGTCGTTGAAACGTAAGGTGATCTTTCTAGCATGAACATCGATCAAAGCCATAGACGTATCTAAAAACGAACGACCTAAAATGAGAGGAACTTGAGGATCCGTGGGGATATCAACAACGATAAAGTCTACGGGATAGTAGAACTTCCCCACTTTCACAAAAACGTCTTCCGCCAAACCACATGCGGGAATCGTGGAATGGTCGGCCAACTCGATAGACATTAGTGAAGGAGTAAGATTAGGAAGATTGAGCGACTTGAAGATTGCAAGTGGCATCAAGTTAATGCTAGCACCAAGATCGTCTAAGGCGAAACATTCCTCCATATCTTGGATTGCACAAGGAATCAAGAATTTACCGGGATCACCGACTTTTTGAGGTATGCGATTAAGATAAATCGACGAACAACTAGACAATTGGTGCAATTTCTCCTTGTTGTTCAACATATTAGCGGCAAATCGAGGCATCATGACCAAAGCATCGGCGAAACTCACATTAAGGTGCAAATCACGAAACATTTTCATAAAAATCTCAAATTGATAATTGTCGCGCTCTTGACGTTTCTCCTTCCTAAGTCTCGATGGATAGGGCAAAGGTGGTGTGGGTTGAGGCATAGTAGGCATAGCCTTTGGAATCTCGGGTTCCAATGATGGTAATGGGTCAACCGTAGGTGTGGCATGAGCAGTACTTCGTGGGATTGGGACATGCTCCTTTTGGACCACCACCTCGGGTTCTTCCTCAATTGCTTCCTCCGTAGGAGCAATTGGTTGAGGAGTCGGTTCCTTAAGTGTCTTACCACTACGTGTGGTAATCACTTTCATCTCACCCTTAGGGTTGGATATGGTGTTGCTAGGAAGACTACTCGAAGATGGTTTACACATTATTGCCTCAAACATAGACGAGATTTTATCTTCAAACACGGATTGCCTCTTCTCGGATTTAATCATTTCTTGTTTAATCTAATGTTGCCCTTGTTCCATTTTTTGTTGGTTTTGTTGCAACCTAGTGACATTTCCTTCCATCTTGTTGGTGTGGATTTTAAGTTCATTAGCTAACTCATTTTTCAACTCTTTCTTCAAGTCGTTCTTAAACTCAGATCTTAGGCTAATGATTTCTCTTTGAATGTTGTCAAACCTAGCATCATTCCCACTAGCATATTCAACAAAGTCACTTGGAACATCTTTCAATGTTTGCAAACTTTTGTTGTTGTTTTGAAAATCATTTTGATTCTTGTTTGAAACTTGATTATTAGCCCCTTGATTACCATAGTTTCCCTTGTTGTAATTGTTTTTGAAACCAACTTGATTGTTGCGATAGTTGTTGTTAGCATTTTGATTTGAACCAAAACCCGGTGGAGTCATTTGATTAGAGCGGGAAACTTGACCGTTTTGGTTGTAATTTCCCGTGGCCGCGAAGGCACTCGAAGTGTTACCACCGTTGGTAATGCACTCGGAGAAATCATGACCTCCACCACAATACATGCAAGAAACCTCAACCGCTTTAGCCGTAGCGGGAGCACTTTGTTCACCAACTTTAAACTCAATCAAAAGTCCTTTTAGCTTATCAAAAATCTTGTTTTCCAAGTTCGCCTCAATTTGGCAAGCATCGATGGTAGTAGACAAAGAAGGTGAAGCCGAAGACGAAGCCTTACGAACACTAGACGTGCTACGAGGACTATACACCTTAGATCTATTTTCAATTATCACCAAAGCTTCCTCAACCGTTTTACACAAAATAATTACCACCCGCGGCGGCATTCAAATAATCCCTTTCATGATCATTAAGTCCATTGTAAAACGTGTCAATTTGATGCAAGTCGGAAAAACCGTGATGAGGACATTCATGTAACATTTCCTTAAACCTATTCCAAGCCGTTGAAAAACTTTCATTAAACTCTTGTGAAAACTTTGAAATATCGTTTTTCAAATGCGTAGTCTTAGAGGGCGGAAAAAATTGGTTCACAAACTTAGACACGAGATCCTTCCACGTCAATATAGAATTGGGTGGCTCTTTCTCTAACCAAATTTTAGCGGGCCCCGCTAAGGAATACGGAAAAAGCATCATCTTAATTGAGTCATTCGAGACATCCTTAAACTTGCAAGTAGCGGTAAGACGATTGAATTGGCGGATATGGTTGTGTGGATTGTCCTTCTCATCACCACGGAATTTGTTGTTTTGGATCATCGACAACAAACCCGTTTTCACCTCAAAATTCTCCGCAAGGATAGCAGGAATCACAATAGCCTCTCCATAACCCTCGGTGGGTGCTTGAAGTAACTCCATCATAGTTCGATTTGCCATGGTTGGTGCTTCTCTTACAATGGGTTCGTCAATAGGATACTCCTCACTAGAATGATTTGGAGTGGGAGTTTTGTTCTTTCGTTTACGTGCACGTCTTGCTTGATTACGAGTTAGCATAAACGTCACGTACAACGAGGGGACGAGCAAAGAAGATTCTTTTTGGTGTTTTGTATTTTTCAATTTTTTTTGTGGTTTTTGATTGTATTACCCTTTTTGGATTTTGGTGAATGTATTAGGTAGATACAAATCTACAAATCTCCTCCTTAATCAAATCTCTCGATTAAAGAAGCCTCAAGGAATGAAAACGATCACGTGAATTGAACGCCTTCGATGACTTTAGAACGTTGGTGGAACGCCAAAACGTTCAAGAGGGTTTAATCAATGAAAACCAAGAAAATATATATAATACTTAATAATACTTTGGGCGGCAAAACCCTCGATTAGCTCTCAAAATCAAATACTCACAAGCAAGCGGGGAAACGAGGAGGCGCGAAGCACTTAAGATCCTTTTTCCTTAGGATATATTTTATAATATCCGCCTTATACCCACCTTATAGTTTGTATTTTTCAAAATTGAGCTTCACGAAAGTATTTTTCTATTTTTGCCTTTTTCTTTGGTTTGAGATTCGAATACAATGATTGGGTAATGACCTCCCAAGTCAAGGTTGTGATTTCTCACGTATTTGGAGTACTTGTGAATTTATTATTCTACGTATACACTATAGTAATAGTATTCACACAAAAACCGAAAACCGATAATACGTATTAGTAGAGTGCTACTAATACAAATACTAATTATGGTTAGTATATAAAAACGACAATTCCAATCAAAACACAACACGCCTCCCCGGCAGCGGCGCCAAAATGATGGTTGAGTTTTTGTATACCCTTTAGGAAAAGAGCAACAAATAGGTTAAGCACGACGATTTAGGAAAACCGTGTGTAAATGACCCTAAAATGAGTTCGTTCTCAAGGAGGCTAGTGTGTTATGTGTGTAATGATATGGATTAGATTTGTGATTATATTTTTGAGAAAGAAAATAGAAATGAGATTAGAAGAGAATAACAGTTACGAAGACGAATTAAACTAAGTCGAAAAAGGTGTACACGTAAAACCGTAAAAAGTACCAAAATTAAAATTTTAACCTAAAAATTCCTAAAAATTACCAAAAATCCACAATAATATTCTAAGAGTTTACAAAAAATCCAAACTTGCCAAAACCTTTTAATTAATTAGATAATGACTTTTTAATGCTAATTAAAGCCCTAAAAATCAAAATTAATTATTAAAAAGCCCTAAACAAGATTTTAAAGTTTGTAAACCTCAAAAATACTCTAATTAAGCTAAAAAGTATTTTTCAAAATTTTAAAACCAATAAAAACTATTTTTAAACAATTAAAAACTACTAAAATCAATTAAAACTTAAATTAATTCTAGAAAATAATTAAAAGACTCTAAAAATATTTGAAAAGTTGAAAAAATCCTAATTAAGTGTTTAGAACCTAGGAAAAATATAAAAACTTAGAAAATCAGACTTTTAATTTTTAATAATAAAATAATATTAAAATAATATTAAAATAATATTAAAAATCCAAAAATCATAAAAAAATTCTAAAAACTTGCAAACTAGCTTAATTTAACCTAAATAACTCAGAAATGAAAGTGAAATTACCTAAATACCCCTATTGAGCCTAGAAAATAGGCTAAACCCAAAACAGTAGCTTAATGGGCCAAATTTTGGCCCAATAACAAAAAGTGTTCAAAATAAGCCCAAAAAGCACAGGTTGACTCAAAATTTGATTTTAAACAACTTTTTTCAAAGGCCCAAAAGCTGAAAATGTGAAATAAGCTAGCTTATAACAAGCAGCTTATTCTTAATAGGCTTTTTGGCCCATTAAGCTATAAGCCAATGCCATAAGCTAAAATTTGACACACAAGCTTCTTTTAACCTAAATAAGACTTCTGCAAAAAGAAATTTGAAATAAGCCCAAGGAATAAGCCTGAAAATGCAATAAGCAATCTATAGAAAACGACAAAATAGTCGTTTTTGAGTTCTAGGCCACCCCAAGTGCTGATTCAAGTTCCAAAAGCTTTGAAATGACTTAATTAAGCAAAATCAACAAAGAGTTTTCAAATAAGCTGACTCAATAAGCTGGAAAAAGCAAATAAGCACTTATGTAAAAGTCAAATAAGTTGGTTTTCTAGTAAAAAGTCAAAGTCAAAGTCCAATAAGCTCCAGTCTACTTAAATGGGTCAAATAATGAAGACATATCACAATAAATAAGTTGTTGCAAGTCTGGATAAGCTAGAATAGCTTATTGATAAGCTGAGTTCAAAATTACACTAGTAGGGGCTAGTTTTGGGTGTTGAGCAGTGGAAACTTTTTCCACTGCTTGACTTGTTTGACTTTTTGTCTTTAGTGACTTTTTTGGAGATTCAGATTACACAAAGGCACCCAAATGATCTTTGGATCAAAAGGAGTCAATAACAATAAAAATAACACAATCACAAACACCCAATTGATACAGTTTAATCAATCAATCACCAGATATGATACAGACATGAACACTTAAGCAGTTGAGCACAAATAAGCAGTTTTAGCAATAATCAGCCAGGCAAATTCAACCAAATGCATACACAAGCTATTATAAACTCCAATAAGCAAGTCTAAACAGGTTTCTTACAATGGTTCAAAGAATTAAGCAAGATTCAAGCCAATGGAAGTTACTGATGAACATTAACACATGCAGTTTTCTACTTTGCTGATGTATTTGACACTTAAGCCAGATTCAACACCTCAAATCTTTCAAACAGGTTACAATAACTTTGTTTAAACCACTTTTAGCCCGAAGCATGCATACACACTAAGTGTTCCCAAAATCCTAGGTCAAAACAGGCAGTAACAAAGTTTATATAGCAGATTGTTAGATTCAAGGCTTCAAACCCAAAAACTTGCAGTAAAACACTCTCAACCAATCATATATCAGATACCAAGCATAAACAACACAATATCAAGTTGTAAGCTCAAACAGATAGACCCAAACACCCCTTTAACTTTTCCAAATAAAATTTTTCAAAGTAAAAGTGAGATTCAAGACTACCCAAGCATCAATTAACACTATAACAGGTAAGATTAACAAATTCAAGCAAGAACAAGCCACAAAATTCACAAGATAACAAGTTACATACAAATATCACCAAAAATTATGAATTTAAGCAGATTTTAGGATTGAGTATGCAAACCTCGTGGATGTACATCCACACCCACGAATTTTAAGCTTATGTGCTAGCAAGAACAAGCACAAGCTTCCACAATAAAGCCTGCTAAGAATCAACAAAGTTAGAAGCACAAGTATAAAAATTAGAAACTTGAAAAATCTTGATTAACGCAACCTTGTTACCCCACACTTGATTATCCCCAAGTTATAAGCCTCACCACACCTTAATCAACTCAATTAGGATGCTATGATCAGCCCTATAACCCAAGAATTCCAAGATAGAAACAAGAACTTAGCAAAATATCAAGAAAATGAGAAAATATGCAAACTTTTGCACACTCCTCTTTTGAAAACAGTTTTTAAACTTCAAAAGCAATAAACTAAGAACATAAACAAGCAGAAATAAGATGGCACTTGGTCTTTCTTCAAAAAACTTAACTCAAATTCATTAAACTGAAAAGGGATTTACAAGTGTTTGAACAAAGGAAAAACCAAAAGCAAACGTCTATGTGAGACCTAAGGGCTTTATATATAGCCTTACATGTGAACTAAGAACAGTTGAAAACTAAAAACCCTAATGTTTGAAGTCCCAAAATTGCCCTTGTAGATTTTGAAAACCTTGGAGTCTTGTGAAGAATTCTTGGCTGTTTGTGGTGATAGCTGGCATGAAAATGTGATCAAAGGGCTTGTATTATGCTTAGAAAGTAAGCACAATTGTGGGACGTTGGATTGTTGGCCCTACTGTTTGTCGTCTTCCTCACTTTGTAGCAGGGGATGCATGTGTGGGACAATGGGGTGATGAGGTGTCCAAGTTTAAGGTTGGGACGTGATTAGCAGACCATTAATCACAAATCTGCACAAGATGGTAGCTTAATTTTGGTTTAAACAAAATTACCCAATTTGTGTTAAGAACACCAAGAACAGGTTTTTGATCTTCTTTTGTGTTTAAAAACATGTTTAGCGCGTTATTTAACTAATCAGATTAATTAGTTAAATAAAGGCTGAGTGGATGTGTGAGGTGGACAAAAGGTGGAAGGGGATTGGTGAGTTTTGGTGAGTGGGGCACGTGTCATGCCCTGGTTGGACTAGGTATCTTCCATTGTCTGCCAACTTTAGCCCCTATTCTTTCCTTTTCCATTCATTTTGTAAATAATCAACCATAAATACAAAGCCTTTGTATTTTAAGTTTCCATTTTCACACTTTTGCCCCAAATACTTTTCCAAAGTATTTTCAGGGGTATTTCTTGCCATTTTTGCATTCTTCAAGGGCTGATTTGGCATTTTGATGATGGATAATGGTCTTGACTTGTATTTTGAGCATTTTGTAGGACTGAAATTGCCAAGTCTTGTTTGATGAGGGACCATTTTTGCCAAATGTTGAAAGTTAAGGGTCCTTTTTGTAATTTTGGGATTTTCAAAGGACCAAACTTGTAATTTCTTGTACTTTGAAGGACTTCATGATATATTTGACTTTGTGGATGATATTGGTTGACAATTTAGCTTTGTTGAGGGGCTAAACTTACCAAAGCTTCAAAGTGGAGGGTCCTTTTTGTAATTTTGACAATCTTTAGGGACCAAACTTGTAATTATGAAGATACAAGGGTATAAAATGTCAATTCTTCCATATTGGTGGACCCTTCTTCAAAATTCTTCAAATCTTCAAGGGTTGATCTTGGGAAAGTCTTCATTAGGGCTTGGTTCATTGTGCGGCTTCGTTTCCCGTGTTCGTTTTTGAATGATTCTTGTGATCTTTTGTCATTTTCTCAATATCCGTACCTAAAATACACACGTAACAAACACAAGCATATATATGGGTATTTTGATGATATTTAATGCATTTTAAGCCCTATTTGGAAGATGAGACTATGTATAAAAGCAGTCTCATCAGACGTCATCGCCAAGTTACCTCATCCCAAAACCGTTAAGGGAGTTAGGAGTTTCCTAGGCCACGCGGGCTTTTATCGTCGTTTCATCAAAGACTTTTCGAAAATCTCTCGACCTATGACACACCTTCTCGAGAAGGATGCTCCTTTTAATTTCAATGAGGATTGTGTTAGAGCTTTCGAAACTCTCAAAAGGAAACTTAGCGAAGCTCCCATTCTTGTTGCTCCTAATTGGGAATTACCCTTTGAAATCATGTGCGATGCAAGTGATTATGCTATAGGGTCCGTCTTAGGGCAACGTTATGAAAAGCCTTTTCGTCCTATCCATTATGCTAGTAAGACGATGACCGAGGCTCAATTAAAGTACACCACAACGGAAAAGGAATTCTTTGCCGTGGTCTATGCTTTTGAGAAATTTCGACCTTATCTCGTCTTAACTAAAAGCATCGTGTATAGCGACCATTCGGCTATCAATTATCTCTTAGCTAAGAAAGATGCTAAGTCGAGATTGCTTCGTTGGATGCTCCTGCTCCAAGAATTTGATGTCACCGTGCTTGACAAAAAAGGAGCCGAGAATCTAGCGGCCTATCATCTCTCTCGTCTAGAAGATCCTCACAAAGATGTTTTCGAGAATAAGGAAATCACCTAAACATTTCCTCTCGAGACTCTCGGGGTAGTGAATTCTAAAGACACCACCCCATGGTTTGCCGACATTGCAAATTACCATGCGGGTAATTTCATAATCAAGGGTATGACGACACAACAAAAGCGAAAATTCTTTCGTGACGTCAAGTTCTACTTTTGGGACGACCCTTATCTCTTTCGGGTTTGTGTGGATCAACTCGTTCGACGTTGTGTTTTTGGTGTCGAAGCTTCTAATATCCTTAGAGCTTGTCACGAGGGACCCACGGGTGGTCACAATGGTGCTAATCTCATGGCTAAGAAAGTGTTCGATGTCGGCTTCTTTTGGCCTTCTATTTATCGTGATGCACACGCACTTGTGAAGTCGTGTGATTCGTGCCAACGTCAAGGAAAATCATCTCAACGTGATGAAATGCCACAAAACATAATTCAAGTGTGTGAGATTTTTGACATTTGGGGCATAGACTTTATGGGGTCGTTCCCATCGTCTCATGGTAACAAGTATATCCTCGTTGCGGTCATCTACCTTTCTAAGTGGGTGGAAGCTAAGGCTTTACCTACTAATGATGCTCGTATGGTAGTGAAGTTTTTGAAGCAACTATTCTCTCGGTTCGGAACCCCTCGTGCTATTATAAGCGATCGTGGAACCCATTTTTGTAATGACCAATTCGAGAAGGTCTTAAAGAAATATGGAGTTACTCATCGTCTTTCTACGGCTTATCACCCGCAAACGAGTGGGAAAGTCGAGGTTTCGAACCGAGCTTTGAAAGGATTCTAGAGAGGTCGATTGGAGAAAACCGTGCTTCATGGTCCGACAAACTCGATGACGCTTTATGGGCCTTTAGGACCGCTTATAAGACACCTATCGGTTGTACTCCTTATAAGTTAGTCTATGGGAAGAATTGTCATTTACCCATTGAATTGGAGCACAAGGCATATGGGGCCCTTAAGCATGCAAACTTTAACTTGAAGACCGCGGGAGATCACTGGAAAATACAATTGAATGAATTAGATGAACTAAGAGATAATGCTTATGAAAATTCATTGATTTTTAAAGAAAAGACTAAAAAGTTTCATGATGCAAAGATTAAAAACTGGGTTTTTAACGTTGGTGATCAAGTGTTACTTTTTAACTCTAGACTAAAGATATTTTCCGGGAAATTGAAATCTCGTTGGTCGGGTCCTTTCACCGTTACACAAGTGTTTCCTTATGGGACCATCGAGCTAGCTCAAAATGATGGTCCTAACTTCAAGGTGAATGGACATAGGCTTAAGCACTACTTTGGCGGGGAAATTCCTTCAATGGATGACCTCGACCAAGTCACCTTCCCCAATGATAATTAGCATTGAGGGGATCGAGTCGAGCTCATGACTCGGTAATCAAAAACGAGGTGCCTCATGGGGGAGATCCCATGCTTATCCTTTTTATGCTTTCTAATAAAAAATGAGAGGGGATTTGAGCCCTTCCAACTCGTTGTCTCGTGGTTGTTTGTGATTGTGTTATCTAGATCATCATCATCATCTACGATTAAAGACTCTCGTATTCGTTTACATGAGCCCCCATCGTTTGCTTGAAGAAGTTTTTCACGAATCCACGACATTAACTTTATTGTTCTAACAATTATTTTTTAGCATAATTCATAAACGGCTTTAGATATATTGTTGATCACCCTTTCCATGCTAGATCCTAAGCATTCGATTCTTCGTCTCAAGTATGGGGGTGCTCCACCTTTAGACTCGAAACATTGAGGACAATGTCTACTTTTAGTATGGGGGTGAATAGATACTTTCTTTGCTACGCCCTCACGCTTTCCAACTTTCAACGTTTTGTTTTTATGCTAATAAGGCTAAAAATGGCAAAATTTTAAAAAAAATTCTTAGTTTTCATAAGTGTTTTTAAGACACGAATGTATATTTTCCGATGGGTAGAATAAGAGCTAATTTTTGACTTAATGGGAATTTGGAGCCCTTTGCATTCCTTAACCCGCTCAATTCAAGTTTTGCTAGACTTTTATATAGGGAACTTTAAAACGCGAAAGTCTTAGCTCATTCGGGTTAAGAACAAGAACTTTTCGCAAGTTCCTATAATTGATCCTAGAAAGTCACTTATCAAGGGAACTATAAAATGCATTATCTAAACTTGAAAAAGTCCAAGAAAGTGCAAGATCCTATAGGTGGCTTGAAAACCCAAAACTTTGATTTGATATAGTCTTAATGAAAGCCAATCCAAATTTGGCTTAATTTTGACTTGTATGGCTAAGTATTCACGAGTCTCTTTAATTAGAGGTCTTTATATAGTGAAGAACGAGAAGTGATAGAGTTAGAAAAGTGATCATGCTAAATGTAGAACATGAAAATGTTCTTTCAAAAACTCATATGTTTTTAATTGTGGCTTTTTCTTCCCATAAGATCAATGCATTAGGAATAAAAATAATTGCAATAAGTAAGGTCGTACGATTTGAAAGGTTACTTAGCTTCTAGCACAAGATCGTTTAAAAGTTGCTCGGGGTTGAATAGAGTTCATAGTCAAGGCATAACTTATTGAAGCGGGACGCGAAGATTGGTGAAGATCCAAAAAGGCCCTAACAAGGCATGAGGAGCTCTATTTTTGCTAAAGATCCAAGATGATGTGAAGTATCATTATTCCTAAATCAATATGAAGGATCGAGACACACGACGAAAAGCAATTAATCCCGTAAAGATCATGGAGAAAGTCTATCCAAAAATACCCTTACAAGGTATGAGGATAAATATATCCAAGTTCGAAAAGGAGGCGGATCACTGTATATCAAAGTCCAAAATAAAGATTGAAGAAAAATGATGAAGTCGTGGTCTAAGTATAAAGAATCTCTCAAAAATGTTAAGTGAAGAAATTCCAAAATATCAAGAGAAGACCATAATTTCAAGAACGTCTTCCCAAGATTTGAAGTATGAATTACATGCCAAATATCGGTCCAAGAAAGGTCTCAAATCGTGAAACGAGTTATGCCAAGATATGAACTTAAGGAGATACACGAGAGGCCGTTTTAAAAGATTTTGTCCTTCGGCTAACTATCAATTAAATCCTGCTACTTTGCTTTCGGACTAATAAATACTCAAATAAGTCAATATGAATCACTTGTGATCCATGACAAATAGTTAAAAAATTCTAGTAACCCATTTCCTTTTATAATAACTAGGATTGCGGGGAGAAAAAGTAGTACACAATTTGGACGTATGAGTAGTGTTAGCATTGTGACTTGTACCAACAATGATCTCGTTTTTGCACTTAGCATGGAATGTATGACAATCAAGGATGACGAAATTTACTCTATGGGACATTTACTTGTTTCTATTTATTGACCCTAAAAGTCACATTCGTGATGAAAATCATACATTATGTCTTTACACATTTTCGTAGTCTTTTAATCTTCAATAAAGGTTAATAAAATTGAATTTTGGTGATGCTTAGATACTTTATTCTTGCATTGCGTGAGGGCACGGCAATGGCTTAGTATGGGGGAGTGATGAGATGGCATTTGTACATGATCTTATCGTTCTTTTCGGGCTTTAAATACAATAAAATGTCATAAAATACTATATATATGCTTGTATTTGTTTACTTGTGTGTTTTAGGTATGGATATCGTGAAAAAGACAAAAGATCACAAGAAACAAGGAAAAACAGACACGAGAAACGAAGCCGTACAAAGAACCGGGCCCTAGTTCATGAATTATCCAAAATAAATCCTTGAATATGTACAATATTGATCCTCAAAATATGAAGAAATGACACTTAAAACCCTTGTATATTCATAATTACAATTTTGGTCCCTTAAGTTTGTCAAAATTACGAAATGGTCCTTCAACTTTGAAGATTTGGCAAGATTAGTCCCCCATCAATTCTAATTTGTCAATTATGGTCCCTCATAAAGTCAAAGAACCAATGAAGACCTTTGAAGATCAAGAATGTCCAAAATCATTCCCTCAAATATGCAAACATGGCAAAAATAACCCTTGATTACCTTTTGCAAAAGTTTTGTGGCAAAACTATAAACTTTGAAAGTTTATTAACAAAGGAAAACGGTTTTGTTGGCTGAAAAACAAGATATACACATTTCACCAAAACACAAGGGCTGCTATTGTCATTTCCAAAATTTTAAATAAACACAAACACGCGCCAAACACATTAATCCACCTTTTTTGGATCAAAACTTACCACTGTTCATGTTCATCCACCCAGACTTACCATCCACATAAACAAAGGGTAAATCCAAATTAACCCTACCCACGCTTGATTCACACATGCAGAAACTCATCCCACACCCAAAACCCTCACCTCCACTCACCAAAGGGCCCTACACTCAACCTCGTCCACCTATCACATCACAACTTATTCCCCAACGAATCTGACGTGGTCAAATCAACAGCTTAGACTCTTAGCTTAACCCCAAATCTAAAATGAATGGTTTTGATGCATTTGGACGGCTCACAAACATCAAACGCCATCAAGCACTCAAGGGCATTCTTGGAATTTCATAGCTAGGGTTTTGTTGTATTTCAAGCATTCTAGAATCATCTACTAGTCCTATATAAGGAGACCTCAACTTGTGAGAGTCCCTTGTTCCAGATTTTAGCTTAAGTCTTTGTAATTCCTTTTTATTAAATAAAAGTTGGATTTTCTGAAAAATTGTGATTTCCCTTTGTGTTTTATAAAAGTTTGGTATTTGATAAGCTAAGATCTGAGTTCCATATTCATGTTTGATGGTTTTTGAGGCAAGGTTTTAAGCAATATAGCTTGTGTTTCAAAAATCAGAAGTTTCATAGTTTGTGTTCATCAGTGTGGTTTCTTGATCTTAGCAGGTACAAGGAAGCTGGTGCTTGTTTTGCTAGCACCTCAACTCAAACAATCCAAGGCTTTGATGTAAGTCTTGGAGGTTTGCATCTCTTTCCCTTTTTCATTTTTCTGAATTTTATTGTATTTTTGGTGACTTTGCATGATTTATTGTAGATTGGTGTTTTGTGGCTTGATTTGAGTTTCTAAGGTTGTATAAGAGTTGTTAGGGTGGATTGGATCTTGTTTGATAGGTTAAAACACAACAATCCTTTGGAAGATTGCAAAATCAGATTCCAAAGGGGTGTTTCGGTTAACTGATTCAAAGGGATTTAAGGCCTCCTTTGTTGTGGTACTTGGTTCTATTGGATTGTTACATGCTTCTTTGTTCTTAAGTGTTCATTATCTGCAAGTTTTGTGGCTATTAACACCTAGATCCTAAAATAGGCTATAAAATCTTGATTACTTGGTTAAATTGACTGAAATTTAGAGGACACCTAGATCTAATCATAGTCTAGGTTTAACAAGTGTTAAATCTAAGTTAATACAACCAGGGAAGTAGGTTTTGAGTGCTGAATTTGGATTTGTGGTCATCTATATCAATAAAAGAGTTAGTGTTCATCAATGCATGTTAGTGTTCATCAATAACCTGCATTTGCTTAAATCTGCTTGTAATCTTTGATTCATTGATTGAAATAAGTTTGTTTGTGCTTATTAACAGTTATTATAGCTTGTGTATGCTTTTGCTTCATTCTGGTTTGCTTATTCATGCTAAAACTGCTTAAGAGTGCATAACTGCTTATTTGCTAGGTCTGTGCAATATCTGGGCATTGTTGGCTTTTTCTGTGCTTATTGGCTTATTGGAAGTGTGATTGTCTGCTTGATTGTGACTCCTTGTGATTCACTGATCACAAGGGTGCCCTTGTTTCCACTTGAATCATAGTAAATCTCTCACAAATCAAAGGTCAAAAAGTCAAAGCAGTGGGAACTCCTTTCCCTTGCTGCTAGCCAAGCTAGTGTAATTTGGTATTCAGCTTATCAATAAGCTATTCTAGCTTATTCAAACGTGCAACAACTATAATTTTGTAATAGGTGCTCATTATTTGACCCAATTGTTCATACTAGAGCATTTGGAGGGCTGACTTTAGGGTTTGACTAGAAAACCAACTCAATTAACTTTTTCATAAGTGCTTATTGGCTTATCCAACTTATTTGGCTTTGCTTATTGAACTTTTCTTGATTTTTTTGGCTTAATTAAGTTGTTTAGAGTCTATTGCAAGTTGAATCAAGTCCTGAGGTGGTCTAGAACTCCAAGTCGACTATTTTGTCTTTTTGTGAAATTTTTCTTGGCTTATTTCTCGCTTATTGAGTGTGTTTTTTCAAAATTTCTTTTCACATATCTCTTAGGAATCTCAAAATAAGGTTGTGTGTTTAAGCAGAGCTTATGGCATTGGATTATTGGTTAATGGGCTTATTGGCCCAATAAGAATAATCTGTTTGTTATTTAAGCTATGATAAGCTCAAAATCAGCTTTTGAGCCTTCAAACTTTTGTGTTTAGAATTAAATTTTGAGTCAGATAGGGCTTTTTCAGGTCATTTGGGCCTAGTTTGACTTTTTGGGCCCAAAAGCCCATTAAGGTTGACTGATTTTGCTTTTAGCCCATTTGGGGGCCCATTAGGGGTATTTTGGTAATTTCACATTCATTTTCTCATTATTTAGGTTAAAATAAACTAGTTTGCAAGTTTTTAGAATTTTTTATAATTTTTGGATTTTTAATATTGTTTTAATATTATTTTATTATTATTTTTCAAATTTCACATTTTTGCACTTTTTATATTTTTCTTAGGCTTAATACATTAAAACAGGATTTTTGCAACTCTTCGATTAATTTTATCATCATTAGATTAATTTTTATAATTATTTTAAGGTTTAATAGTTTTTAAATCATTTTAAATAGTTTTCATTAGTTTAAAAATGTATAAAAATAGTGTTTAATCTTTTTAGGTCATTTTAGAGGTTTACCAATTGAAAAATCTTTATTTGGGCTTTTTGATAATTAATTTTATTTTTAGGGCTTTAATTAGCATTAAAAATTAATATTTAACTAATTAAAAGGTTTGAAAAAGTTTTGATCATTGGTAAACTCTTAGTTTAATTATTTTGATTTTTTTGTAATTTTTTGGGAATTTTTAGAATTAGTTTTTATTTTAGCTATTTTTACGGTTTTACGTTTAGTCGTCGTAGTAATTAATTTCACGTCTTCGTCATTTTATTTTCTCATCCCCTTCTATCCAATATTAATCTCAAATTTTGTTACATCTTAGTCACACACATATACCTCCTTGGTAAACGAACTTCATTTGGGTCATTTGTACACGGTTTTCCTAAACCGTCGTATTTTATACTTTCCCTATTTACCCCATTTTCCTAAAAGGTGTGGTAAAACACTACTCCTTCACAACGGGAAATTTATTTTTCTCGGTCATGAGCTAGTCACAAAACAGTCAACGTTTTAAGCTCATGAAAATCGGACCCGAAAGGGAAGTGTACGTTTCAGTGCGCTTTCCCTAAGCAATAGAAGAGAAGTCTTTTATCATGATTATTTTAAAACCGTTGAACACAATTTTTCAAGAATTTCTCAAAAGGTTTTTCTATATCTTTCAAAATTGTGTGTTCAACACTCCCTTCCTCATAATATGATTTTTAGATCTCAAAACTGTCATATGTTATTTTGATCAATTTTTTAGGGGGAGCATTTCAAAATCAACCCTTTAATCTTGTTGGGTACATCTAAGAAATTGTCATATTTTATGTATCCAACACATTCCGAAAATGGTTTAAAACTGTCATAAGTAATAAATTATATCGGACAAGGCATCTCAACTCCGTACCTCAACATATTTTGTGGTGTCGTTTTTCCAAAATATTGTCAAATTTTTGTTTTAAGACACACATATATTGTTGAGGGGGAGCATCCCGACTGAAAAAGTTCCATGATTCATGTGTGCACACATGTTTCTCTCCCAACGATTTTAGAAATTGTCATATTTTAATCCATTGGTATCTCTAATATTATGTTTTTATATTAGAGATAGGGGAGAAAATGTGATTAAAATGTAATATATCGCAACATGTGATCTTAAAGACTCAAGTGCAACTCTTTCCTTCACATGCTAAATATTTCGTATATCGATGCATGTGTGTAGGGGGAGCTTTTCGGAAATGTAAAACTTTCAAGTGTTAAAAGTTTTGATTTCTATCAAGCACTTTGAATGCTTTTTAATGGTTTATGGTTACGATCTATACCCAAAACAACCTACTATCCACGACGGAACGTTGGAGTCAAAAGATGGTTTAGGATAGGAAACAAAGTCCTATGATCCAACCAGAACCGGAGGGATCTACCCAAGGACATTCCATAGCTAGAAATAGTTGTCCTTGGGAAAGATGGAGTTGAATGAAGCTGAATGCGGACCAATTACTTAAGTTAGCACTGGAACAATCACAACAAGGTGCTAGTGATGACGTATTGGTAAGCATTGAAGGAGTTGAATATTCTATGCAACTTAGGCAGAAACCGGGTTAACACATCTTTGAAGACAAGTGTCATGGACCCAGTGATGCGATGCACAACCCTTCCCCAGCCATTCGAGTTTCTCTCAAAAGAAACTTGTCTCATTGTCACGGATATCAACACGTATCTATTGACTTTCTCATTCCGAGTTAGTTAATATTGAAAAGGTGGCACTCTGCTCCAGCCTCCGATTACCAAAATGCACTTATCGAGTCTAGAGCCAAAAAGAGATCAATCTATCATCTCATTAGGACACAATCGAGTCCTACGCATTATACTTGTGATATTGCCAGAACATCTGAGTGATACGATTCACAATGAAGATTGAAATCCTGCTTGAGCCAGCATCAAACAAGCTCATGGTAGGTAACTTGTGCGATTCTACACGAATCAAACTTGTGAGAACTGGAGAGCAACTAAGTTTGGATTCTTAATTGATTCAAACTTGATTCCAGGTTTCTTCGCAAAATAGTGTGATCTTTCCAGAACATTCAGAGTGACACTCATTAGAGTTCACAATGACGAATGGAAATCCTTCCAGTGTCAACCTCAAACAGCACTGCGGTAGGTAACTCGCAAGATTCTTTATGAATCGAGATTGTTCCAGGAATTCTGAATTGACGACTCTAATCAGACGGATAATTTATCCTTATGATTCACTCTTTACGTTCGCAGTCTGCTTTGAGACGGTCGAGTAAAGAGAACTGGCTACTACCGCCGGGAAATCCTGTCAAGGAGGTTTTTAATCAAATCTACCCGATCACAGGTACGGTATCTGATACCATCTAACGGTCTTCATCGACCGGAGGTAAAACGCTACCGAGTTAGGATGAAATGTTCAAATCCATTTTATCTGTGTCTATATATGTTGCTGCATATCAAGAAGGTGGCGTAGCTGTGTACTAACTGATGTCGATTCAAAAGTCACAAGAGCTCAAGATGGCGATAATCAAGATACCTAAGAATGTAAGAATGTAATAGGTCATCTTAGTCACAAGGAGCACAAGATGAAGATCTCAAGCACTCAAAGTCAAATGACAAAGGCTCAAGATAAAGATCACAAAAGCATGAAGGGACAAAGCCGTTACAAACAAGATCAAGACCAAGATACAAGACCTAAGAAGGAAGATCACCTCCACAAGAATAGATTCACTCAATCATCTTATGCATTTAAAGATGACCGATACACTGGGAGAGGTTGTTATCCCTATATTTTATATAGTCAAACAAGAATGTAATAGGTCATCTTAGTCATTATTGGTCTTGTATTATAATAGGTTAGTCGGAAAAACCGGGCTTGGACTTTAAGCTAATATTGTCTAAGTTAGGGGCGTAAGCCCAAGCAAAGCCAAGTCCGGCCCATGAACAAGCCCATAAATGCCTTTAAGGCGTGGCATATAAATACCCTCTTCCATGTGTGGAAGAGGGTGTTGGTTACATTCACTTTCTCTATCTAGTTTATGTTTAACCTTCCATAATCTCTCTAGTTTCTCTCTCTTCTTTTCTTCTCTTTCTCTCTCTAAATATTGTGTTATGGATTGAAGTGGGATTAACAGCAACCGTGTTTTCCTTAAAGTATCACCAGCCTGTGGTTTTAAGCGTCTTGGACTCAAGGGCAAGCTCAGTCCTCGTTTCATCGGACCGTTTGAAATCATTGAACGTGTCGGTGAAGTATCTTATGTCTAGCTTTACCTCCCCAACTATCTCATGTGCATGATGTATTTTATGTATCCTTACTCAGAGGTTACAACTACCATCCATTGCATAAAGCTATGTATCCATTCGAGCAGATTCGAGAGGATCTATCATATATCGAGGAACCCGAGAAAGTTCTCGATCGCCAAGAACGAGTCATGAGGAGAAAGACGATTCCATTCGCTAAAATCCTTTGGAGGAATCATTCCGAGCGGGAAGCCACTTGGGAAACGGAGGAGTCTATCCGGACTTCTTACCCACATTTTCAGTTCTGACTCGGGTATATCATTTCAGCTTACATGTCTTTCCAGCTTATATGTCATTTCAGCGTTTAGCATCTTATCATCTTATCATATTTCTAATTCGAGGAATAATTATTCTTTTAGAGGGGAAAAGTTGTAAAACCCGCTTTAATAATCCTAAGATCATTAAATGCACGATGTTACCGTTAAATTTAAACTTTGTAAGTAATTAATATACGCCATGTATCACGAAAATTTAATACGAACAATAAGTATATTAATTAATTGTCGTGAGTATTATGTATGTAAACACGATTATAAAGGCACGATAAGTATATACGCATAATATTTAAGGTTTACAAGTTATGAAAAAACGAACTAACGAAGACGCATCATAATATTCTAAGTCACGAAAATTTAAAGAATTGTTGTGTGTGTGTGTGTGTTGGGTCTGGCGTCTAAAGCAAGCAACAAGGGCCAAAGGCCAAACTCATTTATTAAAACCTTATTTACATACAATAAGGAAACATAAAACATAAATCACAGAAGAATTAAAAAACCTAAAAACACTTTTCTTGCTCCTTATTCTTTTCTTAGCCGCGGCTCACACCCAACACCACAAGGAAGATCGTTTTTTATCTTTGTTTGATACGATATCGTGTTCGTTCATCTTGTTAAATCACGTGTGGTATATCAAATCCCTTTTTCTTTATTTTTTTTTTAATTTATAGTATGAACATTAAAAATAATGCAAGAACATGTAATTAAATCATGGATTTAACAAGTTTAAAAACAAATAATGGTTTGGGGGTGTTTGTTTGTCTCAATCGTAGCAAACCGAGACCATGAAGGTCTCGGTGGTGTCGCGTGACCAACAGCCACAACCCCTTTGGGGGTCGGTGTTGGATTTAAACCACCAACCGTAAAGCCTAGGCTGACAGTGGTGGTGTTGTGGTTGGCAGCCGAAAATACCAAGACCCACAGCAGGGATCTTGGCCTAGCGGTGGGAACGGAGACCCATCGGTGGGTTCTCGGTGGGTAGAAGACGCGGGCAGGGGGGAACCCCAGCTTCGGCTGGGGGGTTGTTTGGTTCGGCGCAGCAGCGAGCAGAGAGCCGTAGGCTCTCGGTGAGTTGTTGTGGCTCAGATGGGTCACGACAGTGAGGCCGCATCCCTCGGGTTGTGGTGCTCGGTTGTCGGGTTTCATGTGGGGCTCGGGAATTTAACTTTTTCAAGAACACGTAAATTAAACCGGCATATAAAATAGTTTATGTTATGATTTAATTAATTTAGTTATTAATTGATTTTGGTTTAATTAAATTAAATCTTAGGTTATGTTTATTTAAATAAAACCATGATAAAATATGTATGTATATTTATTTAAATAAACTTAGGTTATAATAATTAATTATTTAATTATTCATGAACATGGATTTAATTAATTAAAACTTAGGTTAAATAAATTAATATCTTTTATGATAAAGTTTAATAACATGAACTATGTAATATTATTAATTAATAATAAACTTATAATAACATGGCATGAGATTATTAATTAATAATAAGCTAAGTATTTAATTATTATTAAACTTTATAATATACTTCTACATGATATAAAATAAGCATATGATTAATTATGAAAGCATATTAATTATAGAATTATATTTTTTATGGGAACATGGTAAGTATGGAAATGCACTAAAAATGGTAATATGATATTTATGGTAATACACTAAATATGATAATATGATATTTATGGTAATACATTGAATATGGTAACATGCTATTTATGGAAACATGCTAAATATGGAAACTTTCTATTTTTAGAAACTTACTATTTTTTGGAAAATTACTATATATGGAAACCTGCTATTTTTAGAAATTTACTCATTATGATATATCAAGTAATGCAACACTAAAAATATGAAACACATGAATCTAAAACACATGGAACTATAAGAAATACATGATTAAAACATGAAATAATAAGACAAGACAAGAACAAGTATAATAAGTATGAACAGGTCAAGTAAACCAAATAACATGTATGTATAAGTAAGATCAAATATTATTCATGTCCCTTCATTATGTAGCTATTGTGAAGTCGGAGTGATCATCTACGTTCGTTTTCGTCTTCATTTACTGGACATAAGGTACGGATATTCCGTCCTTCAATAAGGACATCTTTCTTCCTATATTAGGATTCCCCGTTTGCAGCCATTTGTTTCCTCAGTAGTTTAAGTGTCTTAAACACATCAGTATATGTATGATTATTTTAGATTGTCTGAGCTATATACATGCATGCCAGTTTCACCTAGTTGTGGGGTTTCCATAACCATAGCATTGGAGGCACCGGTGTTATGACTCTTCTGCGAGAGAGTGATTGCTCGCAGCGTACCTTACAGTATTTTAGCCTATGTTATTATTATCATGTGGGCGAATGGGTGCATCCTAGGACAAGTAGTATGATTTCATGGTAACTGCGGTGTGTTCCTTGCATCCGTTACAAGAGCTGATCCCTCTGCTCATTTTATATATTAATTAGAGGCAGCCCATCTAATTGCATGATGAGCTCACCCCTCTAAGTATTCATGAACGTTGATATAACTTGATCTATATGGGCTGTGGGCATACTTAAAATACAGATTTTCAAGATAAACTTAACATAAGTCTTTTCAGAATTATAAACTAGTCTTATGAACTTAAACCAGGTTTTTCAGGACATGCATTTATTTCGCTGCTATTCATTTCATTTCATTTCTTGCTTATGTTTATGCTTTACATTCTATGTTATATATCCACACACTGAGCGTATTGTTTAGCCGTATTTCTCTTTCCATGTCCTAATACGGCAGGTACTAAAGGGCAAAGCTAAGGATTTCAAGAGTAAGCACATGGAATGAGGCACCAGCTTTCATTCATTCTTTAATGCATTTACATATTTTTGCTTTGCTGGACGTTGTTTAGTCCTTTTCCTTTACTTTCTACTTATGCATTTCGTGTGTGGAGCTTATGTGGATCCGATGTTTGTTTCCGGATTCTTTTATGGTCATTTATTGTTTTAGACATTTAACTTGTATGCTTTGATGACATGCCATAGTTATCCTGTGATATTCCATTTATCAAAATGGGGTGTTACAGCAAGTAAGAAGAAGTTGTTAAGCTCACTTACTACTGACTTTAGACTTAGGCTATTTGTATATCCAAATAGGGGGAGTTTGTTGGGTCAGTATTTACTGACCCTGAAACAACTCTAGGATTTGAATATAAAATCCCCCTAAGTGTTTTATATTCAGCAGAAAGGTGACTCTGCTGAAGCATGACCAGAGGAACAAAGATTCCTACTAAAGAATGATTTGCTGAAGGATGTTCAGCTTTCCTCTTCCAGAGAACTTAGAAGACAAAGGAGTCTTTTCTTCAAAGACTAGGCGGTCTAGTTGCTGAAGAACAAGTCCTGAAGAAGAGCTTTCAGTTTAGTTTGGCTTGACAATACCAAACTGAATGATGTCGATCTCCTCTAGAATGCTGAAGACACTTCAGTATTCTGATGGTTTGCATTAGGCAGGAAAATATTACTTTAAGTCAAAGTAGGTTGCTTGTATAGTTAGCTATAAGTACAACCTTTATCTTTTTCTAGAATAGTTTATTAGTACTTTGTACTATTTATCCAGCATGGGCATCAACCACCCACTAGATAAACTTATGCATAGGAACATGCGAAATGAAAACCCTAGTTTTTGCACTGCCTATTTAAGGAGTGCATATTGGGACAGAAAAGGTTAACCATCACAAGAGTAGAAACTCTGGAAAAACCTTCTCTCTCAATACCAACTAAACCATATAGCCAAAGAGCATATGAACGTTTAGATTAGAGCTTAGACTCTTAACTTTGGTTAGAAGTTAAGTAGAGGAGATCACCCCACATTGTCATTCAACCACTTTGTTATTCCGCAAACAAAGTGGGTTATAGATTCTTTATTGAGTTTTAATAAAAGTCTATACGTTGAAAAATTATATTGGTATTGTTGTTTTAATTGTTCTTAGTTCTTATCAGTTATTAAAACAACTCACTTGAGTCTTAGTAACGAGTTATTACTTAAGGTTGATAATTACTACTTCCTCTGTCCCTAAATAAATGTCCACTTTGACTTTTTCCTGTCTTTCTTGTTCAACTTTAACCTTAAATATTTACGTTTGTGTTATATAATACTTGATGCAAAATATATGGATGGATTGGGTTTTAAATGAATTTTTCATTGATGTAAATTTCATCAAGTATTATCTAACACTAACGTAAATATTTAAGGTCAAAGTTGATCAAGAAAGACCGTAAAAAGTCAAACTGGACATTTATTTAGGGACGGAGGGAGTAACGAGTTACAAGGGACCATCAATCCTTTTGTATGACCGGAAAGTGTGTTCTTCCCCTTCTGAGTTTTATGGGGAGGAATATTCGCATGAGCGCTCTGTATGATGACTGTTGTCTGATTCTGAATCTGATGAGTCATTGTCTGAGGATTGGTAGCCTCTTGCGCGTCTTTTTTTTATGACCTGCTGGTCCTTAATGTATTTAGTAGCGAGTGGGAGCAGAGCTTGTAAGTTGTTTGCTACATATACTTCCATCACGCGTGCATTTTTAGCGATCACTTCCTCACTTTCTGCTGGTGTGAGAGGTAGTCCTGTTTGTCTTTGTTAGGAGGAGGTTGAGCCGATCCCTGGCCTACGTCCCTCTCCCCTATGGTAGGTAGGGGGTAGAGAATAGTGAGCTCGCTCCTCCGAAGAGGTGGATTCGTCACATCACGACTGTTTGCTTCGCTAGCAGATCCAGGGGTGACTCTCATGGATGTGATCTGACCGTCTATCGTCGATGATCTTCGTCCACCTCCGTTCGAGCCGTTTCTCGTCATGCTTAGCGTTTAGTGTATGGCCCCATGGATGGCGCCAACTTGTTGATGAAAAAGTTGGATGGACCGTGCTTGACCCGAATTAGGCTTAATTCGGGGTCTTGTGGACTCTGGCTCTTGCACCAAGTGAATCTTGTTTGAAGACCCTGTACGCTAAATGATAGACACCGTTAGGCTTACCGTGGGCGCGTGTCCCACAATTAGACTCCAGCGTGAGAGTAAGTAATCGGTTTGAGTATATCTGAGGGTTTTTAGAGTATTATGTATCGTACCTTTGTGGAACCTCGGGGGTTCCTTTTATACCCGAGAGAGTCCTGGTTGAGTTCTCCTACTCTTGCGGCCTAAGGAAGAGATAATGACCTAAAATAGCTTTGATCCTTATCACGTAACTCAGGTAAGTGTATATCTCTTTCCCTTAGACGAATATAATCATAAGATATATTATATTCTGTTTTATCCTGTCACGGTGCGACAAGGACACAGTTAAGTAATAAACCGTTGTGCGACAATGGCTTACCGGGCCTCCTGAGCCATGCGCGCGCTGTGAAGTAATGATCCATACTCAATGGATACGGGTAGTACCCGTAGATCGGGGTATCCAATCCCGAATAGGGACTATACATCATCAACAGCCATGGCGAGTCAAATCCTTAGACTTGCAATGAAAACAACAAATTGGCTCATTAGATTGTTCTTCGAATGTGCGTATTTTGTTTTTGTGGTATGTATAAGATAGTTTTTTTTGGAAATTAGAAGTTGGTCAATCATTTTCCCTGCTCAATGCATTCACTTATGAATAGTGACTGGCATAAAGTAATATTTCTTTCTTTGGTTACCACTTCTTTCGATGTCACATCCCCTTTCGTTGCCGCCAAAAGTGGCAGGTGGCGTTGCGGACACCCGTATCTTCGCCGGGAACCCGCACTGAGACTGTGGTTGGGTCCATGGCGAGTGCCCCGTGTAGTCCCACATTATCATGTCCGAGCCTCATAGCGTACTGTGTGTCCCATTTTCGCTCTATGTATTTTTTGTTGACATATATGATTGGGGATCTGGCAAGATACATTTGGAAATGGGAAAGTGGTATGTGATAAAGCAGCCGTGTATCCCCCATGTGGTATATGTAAGCGATAATTGATGGTTCCTTTGGGTGCTTGGATGTTTTCCGAGTGTTGCGATAGACTTGAATGAGAATACATTTGGTACAGCTGCGTAGATTGATCTTTATGAACTTGCAGCCACAATGTTCGTGGTTTACTGTTGGTATGCGGATTGATGTGGCATACTACTTACTGAAACTGCGGGTTCTTGTGTGTTTGTTTACATTGGAGTGCCATATTAATTGCTGGAATTGCAGCCATTGCGAAGCAAATCCTTAAATTTGCAGCCGTATTCTGTGAAGGTCGTGCCTTTTGTACCCTCTTTTTCTGGTCGATCTAAATCTGAAGATCATGGACTCAAATAAACTTGTATTTGTGGGCATGCACTAATAGGTACGTATTATACATTTCTTTTAGCTCCTTGCATCTCAAGCTAAAAGACCATGATATTGAATAGTTGTACATATAACTTGGGCATACGTTTTCGGCTAACCTGAGATATATGTTACATATCTTTTTAGAGAGGAACATTATAACTATATTATGTTTACCCTTCACTTGTGAACAGTGATTCTATACATGTTGAATTTCTATTTACGAATGTGTTGTAGGGAAACGAAACTTAGACACAATGGCCTGCATCAACACGCGGGTACCAAAACTTTGCTAGATTTTGTTTACCATTCACTTATGAAGAGTGATTGCTATTAAATAATATTTCATCCATTTTTTAATTCTTTTTTCGTTTGTTGAACATGATAATAATATGTGAGCGTTTCTAACTGTAATCAATTAGAATTTGGATCATGTGTCGCCTGGCGGGGCAACGTTACGATGTTTGCAACCACGGTGGCCATAAGCTCATGTATGATTACTCTCTTTTCTGAGTCGTTACTTGGGTTTGCGAACCCTAAAAATCAAAGCAGATCTGGATTTTTGGAATGGGGATCTCATTTTTGTATGTGTTAGATCTGTTTGTATATGTTAGATGTGATTATATTAGGGGTTTGTATTGTGTTAAGGACACGCCTAGTAACTTTAGCCCGCAAAAGCAAAGAAATAAATATTAATAAAAGGAGAAAGTAAATGGTAAACGTGAAATCAATCACTTCAGCCTGTGATGCACAATATTTTTAGGCTGTGATGAGTTTGAACGGCCTCGGTAAAGTTCAGGTCACCCGTATCTTGGCGGGGCAACCTGTCGGGTTGCAGCCATGGCCAGTGTATCATGTTGCCCTATCTGATACTGTATCTAGAAAAACTGATATTGTGAATGTATATCCTCCTGTTACGAGGAAAACTTAAATGTCCTACCGCGAGTTTTGTTACGAATTGCAAAGGTATGCCTCAATTTATACTTAATATTTCAAGGGACTGAAATTTGTAGTTGCCATATTTTATAGTATGCATTTTGCAGGTTACCTTAACGCTCCTTGGAGATGATCGCAATTCGTAAGAAAGCTGACCTGATAGCGAATATAACAAGGAAATGGGTCCGCTAGACGTGGTCAAATCTCGGAAGTTGATGGAGAAAGGGTTGTTCCGCAGTTGTAAAAACTATAATTATGTTGTTACATGTTATATGGCTACTTATGAAAGTGTTGTATGGAGTCGAAACTTGGACACGATGTTCCGCAGCAACGTGCGGGTACCAAAACGTTGTTTACATACATTTTATATCCAAAATTGTTATGTAAATATAACATATGTAAATATAATATGATACATCTTATTACCTTATTATCCATATACCAACATATTGACTATTAAGGAGTTAGTATGTGTTAATGGGTTGTGTAAAAGTTCTTCTATTGAGAACTGGAACTAGAGGTGCAAATATAAAATCTGTTTTTTTTAAACAAAAATCAAAACCGGTTTTTTTAACCGGACCGGTTAAAAATAACCGAACCGGTTATACGGTATAACCGGTTTTTTTAATTAAATTTTATTTTTTTTACCGGTTTTAACCGGTTAAAATAAAAAACTGGTTTTAAGCGGGTTTTTTAATTAATTATTATTTTTTCATTAGAAAAAACCATAGATTTGGGCTTGTTTTTTGTATTTTGGTTTTGGACTTCTCAGTTGGGCTTTAATACTTGGTTTTACGCTAAGTATAAAATCTTGTTGTCCCAAGTCTTTTCGAATTGAAAACCGGTCTAAAGTGCGACTCAATCGTCTTTTGGTGAACAAGAGAATAGTTTGGTTGATTATCTATCTATTTTAAACTAATAGCAAGTAAATTTAAGTGTCGTTGAGTAAAGTAGAAGTTTAAAGATTAAAACTAAAATGACGAGTTAAAATAAATGCTTGAAAAACTTAACGACAAGATTAGGAGAATTACTAGATCACTAAATAAATCTAACACTTAGGACTACGTAAAAACAATAACTAAAATTGACCTTAATCGGAATATTGGAAAAAGTTACAAATCGGAATACTAGAACTACACCCGTCGGAATATATAACAAAACCCCTAATCGGAATATTACAAAGTTGCCAGATCGGAATGTTCAACAAAGCTACAATCGGAATGTTTGAAACAAGCACAATCGGAAAAAGGGAAATAAAGGTTCAGATCAGAATATGGGATAATGAGGCTGTCGGAATATTGACAAACAAAGGTCCCAATCGGAATGTCCAAAGATAACCCAATCGGAATATACCAAAAAACTTACCGTCAGAATAACAGGGATTAGTACTAATCGGAATGTTCAACAATGCTACAATCTGAATGTTCTAAAAGGGCCAGATCGGAAAGTGTAAACCCTAATCCGATCACTCGATCGGAATAAGGAGAAAGGGTGCGTTGATCGGAATGTGACAATCGGAAAGGGGTTTAATCCCTTTCCGAAATATATGGGATTCGGTTAAAGCCAATGAATAAGCTATATTGCCAAGCTTAACACCAAACTAAAACGAATCAAGGATTAACCGGATCAAATAAGCACTTATCACAACTTATCCAACCTCAAAATAAGCAACTTTTCAATCAAACAACAAAAATATGAACTTTTTAAGAAAACTTTTTATAAAGTAAGTAAGCTAATCATAAAAATAAGCCAATAAGCACAAGAATCTTAAAGCTTAATCAAATGAGAACTTATGTAATGATCAAAAGATTAACTTTTTAAGCACAAAATCATTAAGAACAACACGGATCATATGATAATCGCACCAAAAATCAATCTAAAATCAAAGAAAGGTAGAATGAGATTAAGGATTAAAAGCTTAAAATAGAACTTGATTAATAAAATAAGCAATACAAAATGTTTAATCTTGAAAGATTAAATGTAAAGATGAAACTTAGTGAGAGAAAGTTTAAGACTTTCTCTCTCTAAAACTAGAGAAAAGTGCAAAATGAAAAACTAAAAATTAAAGACTACTAACTAACTCCCCCTCCTAATGACTATTAGGAGGGTATTTATAGGGAAGGTGGAAGGAGTGCATGTGTTGCATCTTCTTTCTTTCTTTCTTCACGTCTTCTCGACTCGACTTTAATTCTTTGTCTTTTGTCGATGTCGTGTCGGGATTTGAACTTTTCTTTTAATTTTTCTTCTTCTATTAGACTTAAGTTCTTCGTCTTCATTAAAATTCCGTCTTTAGACTTTTTCTTCGATGAATCTTCAGAATAGGTCTTGGACTTCCGTTCTTTTTGCACTCTTGATCTTTTGACTTCGTCTTTTCCCGTTTTCTTCGATAAAAGCCCGTGAAAACCCGTGTTCTCTTCCTTTTTCATACTTTGGGTCCTAAAACACAATAAAAACACAAACCACGCATAATTCCGACTTTTACGACATAAATCACACGTTCTGGTCTTGTTATTATTGGGAATAAGTGGTAAAAGGATAAGTGTTTGCACACTTATTAAATCCCCTACATTTGACCATTGCAATGCCCTCATGCAATGCATTAATTTTAAAGCACGGTTTACATTTTCCATCTTAAATAATCCACCTTGGCCTTTATTAAATACTAAACATAAAAAGATAGAACAAGTAAAGAAAACAAACACTTACATTGGTTTTGGCAGCCATGAACGTTTATCATCCTCAAGTTTCACGTTCCCCATACCAAGCTTAAAAACGAGATCATTGTTATTATAAGTTAGCAGACTATCACGAACTCATGTGGGCCAATTATTCACTTAGACTCCCTTATTCCTAGGTGTATCTCTTATATTTTATTTTTGTCTTGAATGATCACGAGGATGCATTGTTTGGCTTATTTCGATAGTTATTTAGGCCGAAAATAAAGTGAATGATTTAATCAATAGTTAGCTAAAGGACCAAATCTTTTAAAACTGCTTCTCGGGACCTCATAAAGTTCATATCTTGACATAACTCGCTTTACGATTTGAGACCTTTCTCGGACCGATATTTGGCAGCGACTTCATACTTCGAATCTTGAGAGATGTTCATGAAATAATGGCCTTCTCTTCATAATAGGAATTTCTTCACTTGAAGTTTTGAGAGATTCTTCATCTTTGGACCACGACTTCTTCATTTTTCTCCAATCTTTATTTTGGACTTCGATATACAACGAGCCGCCTCCTTTTAGGACTTGGATATATTTATCCTCATACCTTGTTAGGGTCTTTTCGGATAGACTTCTCCATGATCTTTTGGGGAGTTTTTGCTTTTCGTCGTGTGTCTCGATCCTTCATATTGATTTTCGATAAATGATTCTTCACATCACTTTTGGATCTTTAGCAACAAAATGTAGCCCTCATGCCTTGTTAGGGCCTTTTCGGACTCGTCAATCTTCGCATCCCGCTTCAATAAGTTATGCCTTGGCTATGAACTCTAATCCGTACCGAGCAACATTTAAACGATCTGGGGCTAGAAGCTAAGTAACCTTTTAAATCGTACAACCTTATTTATTGCAGATAAATTTATTAACAAGCGAATGGAGAATAGGCTTATAATTAACTCACATAAATTCACGAAAGAATACCGAACTTATAATTGACTCTATCATCTCTCGTTCTCCACAGTTTAAAATCTCAAGGAATGAGACTCGTGGATGCTTAGCCTATTAAATCAAAGTTTTGGGTTTTCGAGTCATCTATAGGATATTGCAAATTCTTAGACTTTTTCAAGTTTATAAATCGCGTTTTAAAGTTCCCTTGATAAACGACTCTCTAGGATCAATTATAGGAACTTGCGAAAAGTTCTTGTTCTTAACCCGTGAGAGTTAAGACTTTCGCGTTTTATAGCTCCCTATATAAAAGCCTAGCAAAACTTGACTTAAACACGTTAAGGATACTAGTTGGAGTAAACTTAGGTAAGTAAACTCGGGTTGAGTCAAAATGTTCACGACTAAGAAAAATTTAAAACCACTTATTTGAAAATTTATTCTAGTAAGGAAAGAAAATAAACATAACAAAGGAAAATACAACTATACAACTAGGCCAAAATAGATTAAAAATTTTGAAAAATGTCGAAAAATCAAATTTTCCGGTTAAAATGAGGGCAAATTCATGGAAAAGACCACTTACTTCGATAGAAGTCCCCCCTACACTTGAGATAAACATTGTCCTCAATGTTTAAGCATGTGGGAGTAAACTCCCCTACACTTATGACATTGTGCACTTTGTTTAAATCTTGCTAAGGAAAGGACAACTAAAGTGAATTCAATGTGAACACATAGAAGATATGAAATATTGAATCACAAGAGTTTAGGATAGAACCGGGAAGATGGGAACACGGTGTCACGGTTCGTCAAAAGACATCAAGGTGGATCTTTGAAGCTTTAATCCCTGCACAGCACAAGAAGCAAGACAACAAACACATACGGGGCTCCCCCTACACTTATTATGAAAGCAGTAAAGGATAGATCATGGGTTGCCTCCCGAGAAGCGCTTGTTTTTGTTCACCGAGTCACGAGCCTGACTCGACCCAAATTTAGTTCATGGGAAACGTGGTGAGGGATGGAATCATCTCGTGAGAGATGTCCTCACCAAAGTACAGCTTCAGACGCTGGTCATTCACCTTGAAATTGGGCCCATTTGGCTGAGAAAGCTCAATGGTCCCATATGGAAAGACGTTGGCGACGGTGAATGGACCAGACCAGCGGCTCTTCAACTTGCTAGAGAAGATCTTCAACCGAGAGTTAAAGAGTAAGACTTGATCACCAACGTGGAACTCTCGGTTCTTGATTTTTGCGTCATGAATGATCTTCGTCTTCTCCTTGTAGATCAGCGAGTTCTCATAAGCTTCATTCCTCAATTCGTTGAGCTCGTTGAGTTGAATCTTGCGATGATCACCGGCTTTGTTGATGTCGAAGTTAGCCCACTTCAAGGCCCAGTGCGCCTTATGTTACAGCTCGATGGGGAGGTGGCATGCTTTCCCGTACACAAGACGATAAGGTGTACAACCGATCGGGGTCTTATAAGCAGTACGGAAAGCCCACAGAGCATCATCTAACTTATCGGCCTACGCGGCGCGATGCTCTCCCACAGTACGCTCCAAAATTCGCTTCAATCCATGGTTGGATATCTCGGCTTGCCCATTGGTTTGGGGATGATAGGCGGTGGAAAGACGGTGATTGACACCATACTTAGCCATGAATCTTGCAAATTGATCATTGCAAAAATGAGTCCCGCGGTCACTGATAATAGCACGAGGAACGCCAAATCGAGCGAAAATCTGCTTCAAAAAGTTCACAACCACCCTCGCATCGTTCGTAGGGAGAGCCTTGGCTTCAACCCATTTAGAAATGTAGTCAACGGCGACGAGGATGTACTTGTTCCCTTTGGAAGATGGAAATGGCCGTATAAAGTCGATGCCCCATACGTCAAAGATTTCACATTCCTGTATGAAATTTTGAGGCATCTCATCCTTATGTGTGATCTTGCCTTGACGTTGGCAAGCATCACAATGCTTAACCATTTCGTGAGCATCACGATAAATGGTGGGCCAATAGAATCCAGAATCAAACACTTTTTTAGCGGTGTAGTTGGGACCAAAGTGACCACCGGTGGGTCCTTTGTGGCAAGCTTGGAGAATGTCAAAAGCTGCCGGTCCGTCAACACAACGACGAATGATCAGATCAGCACATTGTTTGAATAGATAAGGGTCATCCCAAAAGTAAGTCTTAACATCATTCAAGAACTTCTTCTTTTGTTGGGATGTTAACCCTTTGATGAGAATACCACCCGCTAAGTAGTTTGCAATGTCCGCAAACCACGGGGTGTCATCAAGATTGAGATTTATAGACATTAAGGTCTCAAGGGGGAAAGAGTCATTGATCTCTTTGTTCGGATGATCCCCTTGATATGGATCCTCAAGTCTACTCAAATGATCCGCGGCTAGGTTTTCAGCACCCTTCTTGTCACGAATTTCAATGTTGAATTCTTGAAGGAGTAAAACCCAGCGAAGAAGTCTTGGCTTAGAATCATGCTTAGTCATCAAGTACTTCAACGCGGAATGGTCCGTGTATACGATGGTGGTGGATAAAACAAGATAGGGACGAAATTTCTCAAAAGCATAGACAACAGCTAAAAGCTCTTTTTCGGTTGTCGTATAATGCAATTGAGCCCCCGTCATTGTTTTGCTAGCATAGTGGATGGGTTGGAAGTGTTTATTCACTCGTTGGCCCAAAACCGCACCAATAGCAAAGTCGCTAGCATCGCACATCAATTCAAAGGGTAGCTCCCAATTAGGGGTAACCAAGACCGGTGCCTTAGTTAGCTTATCCTTGAGAAGATTGAAGGCTTCGAGACACTCTTTAGAAAAGATAAAAGGAGTATCTTTTTCCAAGAGGTGGGTCATCGGGCGAGCGATTTTAGAGAAATCTTGAATGAATCGACGATAGAAGCCCGCATGACCCAGAAAACTTCTCACACCCTTCACGGTTGAAGGTGGAGGTAATTTGGCTATGACATCTACTTTAGCACGGTCGACTTCAAGACCGGCTTTAGAGATTTTGTGTCCTAGCACAATGCCTTCTTTTACCATAAAATGGCATTTTTCCTAATTTAGAACAAGGCGAGTGTCTTTGCACCGCTTAAGCATACGTTCCAAATTGGCAAGGCATGAAGAGAAGGAGTCCCCAAAGACCGAGAAATCATCCATGAAGACTTCCATGGTTTGCTCAACCATGTCATGGAAGATAGCCAACATGCACCTTTGGAAAGTCCCGGGGGCATTGCATAAGCCAAAAGGCATTCTTTTGTAAGCAAATGTGCCATAGGGACAAGTGAATGTTGTCTTCTCTTGATCTTGGGGATCGATGGGTATTTGGAAATAACCTGAGAAACGATCAAGAAAGTAGTAATATTCATTACCCGCTAAGCGTTCAAGCATTTGGTCCATAAAAGGTAGAGGGAAATGATCCTTTCTCGTGGCATCATTGAGTTTGCGGTAGTCTATACAAACTCTCCACCCAGTAACGAGACGGGTAGGAATCAACTCGTTGTTCGCATTAGGCACAACGGTAATTCCGCCTTTCTTAGGCACATAATGGACTGGACTAACCCATGGTGAATCCGAAATAGGGTAAATCATACCCGCATCAAGAAGTTTGATAACCTCTTTTTTGATGACTTAATGGATTTTAGGATTCACCCTTCGTTGGCTTTGAATTGTGGGCTTAAATTCGTCCTCCATGAGAATTTTATGTGTGCAGAAGTGAGGATCAATTCCACGGATGTCGGAGATTTTCCAAGCGATAGCTCTTTTATGCTTCTTCAATAAGGCGACAAGTCGGGCTTTGTCTTCTTCTTGCAGGTCCTTCGCGATGATGACCGGTAACTTCTCGTCGTCTTCTAGGAAAACGTACTCAAGATGAGGAGGTAGGTCCTTAAGCTCAAGAGTAGGAGGATCCTCAATAGATGGTGTAACTAACGATGGATCATCATTAGTCACCTCTTTAGGAGAAGGAGGAGAAAATGGGTCCTCATTGAGAAGTCTCTCAATAGTACGAATGTCTTCATCCCAATTGGTAGACAAATTATCATACTTAATATCGAGAGGACCCAAGCTAGCTTTGAAATCATCCAAGTCACTTTCTCCAAAAGGAGTCAATGCCAGAGCAATTGAGGCAACGGTCTCAACATTGGGTAGAGAAGAAAGAGTACTTTTGCAAGCATAATGAAAATGTTCTTCACAAGCCTCATCGAGAACATCAATATCATTAACACTCTCATATGAATAAGGTTGCTTAGAAATCTTACCCATGTTGAAGACAATTTTATCGTCATCAACTCTCATGATTATTTCGCCCGCGGCTACATCAATGAGAGTGCGACCGGTCCTCAGGAATGGACGTCCAACGATTAATGGAACGCGAGGGTCCATCTCGTAGTCAACGACAACAAAATCCGCCGGGAAGGTGAATTTGTCAACGCCAACAAAGACATCTTCGGCTATCCCCACTGGATAAGCAACCGTACGGTTGGCTAATTCCAAAGTCATTTTGGTGGGGACTAGCTCGGGGAGAGATAATTGCTTCCAAACACTTAAAGGCATCAAGTTTATACTGGCACCTAGATCGGCTAGGGCCATGCAATTCTCTACTCCCGGGAAATTGCAAGGAATCAAGAAGCGACCCGGATCACCAAGTTTGGTGGGCAATTTCCTTAAGAGCACTGCGGAGCAGTTCTCATTAAGTTGGGTCTGAGCAATGTCAAGAAGCTTTTCCTTATCACTTAGAAGATCTTTAAACATCTTAGCGTATTTAGGCATGTGAGCGAGAGCCTCGGCAAAGGAGATGTTAAAATTCAATTGTTTAAACATTTTTAGAAAGTTTGAAACCTGAATATCATCCTTGCTCTTTTGCTTCTCTTTCCTCAACCTTGAAGGATAAGGTATATTGGATGAAGAAGAAGGCTTTAGGGGAATAGGATCACTCACAACCACGGGTGGTGGGGAAATGGGGATAGAAGGTGAAGGAGGTGAGGAAAGTTGCTCTTTTTCCTTGTTCACAATCACGGGTGGAGGTGTAGGAAGCTCGGGTTCCATATAACCTTTTCCACTACGAGTGGTGATTGCTTTCATCTCCCCTCTTGGATTCGCAACGGTATTACTCGGAAGAGTACCCGAAGAGGAGGGTTGATTACCTTGGATGAGCGAACCAATCATATCACGAAGGTTAACCGCTTGAGTATTGAAAGAGTCTCTCATGTTTGCATGAATTTCATTGCTGTGTTTTGCCATGTCATTCCTTAGCTCGGCTCGAATATCGTTCCCTTGTTTCGCCATTTCTCCCTTCAAGTTGCGGACTTGACTCTGAAGATTCGTCGCCATCTCGCGATTAGTCTTCATGAATGTCTCGATGTCTGGACTCACTGCCATCAATTGATTGAGAAGTGGAGCTTGGTAGGCTTGAGAATTTCCTTGAGGTGGGTATGGGTATCGTTGGGATTGATATTGATTGTTTGCACGAGGTTGGGATTGGTTGTTTTGTTTGTAGCTTTGTTGTTGGTTTTGGTTTGGAGGAGGGAAACCGGGAGGAGCAAGATAATTGTTGGAACGATAACTTAGCAAGCTACGGTCTCCTTGAGGGCGAGCTTGATAGCCTCCCGTGGGATAAGTACCGTAAGCCGCGTTAATGTTTTCAGAAAAATTGCTTTGGGTAGAAGGACAATCATTATAAGAATGAGGACCACCACATGTGTCACAAGAAATAGCAACGGCTTTAGCTTGTTGAAAGTGGTTTGTGGCTATGGACATGAAATCCTTGTGCATACTCGCGATTTGTCGGGTAAGTTCGGATATCTCGGGATTGGAAGTAGTAGAAGAAACATTGACTCTCTGATTAGATCTTGAGGATGCGGATGAATCCCAATTCTTGTGGTGAGTAGTCATGTTTTCAATCAACTCTCGACACTCCTCCTGTCTCCTTTTCATAAAGGTACCACCGGCGGCGGCATTGATCGTGTCACGATCACGAAAAGTGAGACCATTGTAGAAGGTGTCAATGAGAGTGACGGGGAGCATATTGTGATTTGGACAGCGGTCGACCAAATCATTTTATCGTTCCCAAGCATCAAAAAGCGATTCATCATTGTCTTGCATGAATCCACTGATTTGGTTACGAAGGCTAGTGACCATGGATGGAGGGAAGTAGCGCGACAAAAAGCGTTGAGTCATGTCATTCCACGTATGAATAGAATTCTTAGGAAGACGGTCAAACCATTTTTCGGCATGGTGAGAAAGCGAGTGGGGAAAGAGTTGAAGGCGAAGGTCATCCATAGAAACACCGGAGCACTTCATGCTTTGGGTTATGGTAATGAATTTGTCGAGGTGTTTGTTGGCATCATCATCCGGAATTCCACGAAATGGGTTAGTTTGCACTTGTTGGATCATGTGATGCTTCAACGAAAACTCCTGAGCCGTGACGTGCATCGGCGCAATCGGGCCTCCGCGTCCGTTCATGGTGGGTTGACACAATTCCTCCATTGTTCGTAAATCAGGTAGGTGGACATTGTTGTTGTTGTTGTTGTTATTATTCAAATTGGGTAGAGGTGGGTTATTATTGTTGTTATTAACACCAGCCATATCTAGATCTTCACGAGTCTCGGGCTCAGAATAGTTCGAAGATCTAGTACGCATACACCTGCAAAAGAAAAATATACACAGAGAATATCTATATAATCTATATAATAGAAAAAAAATGGAAGATATTTCAATAGCAAGAGAAACAAGAGAAATAAATGATTCAATGATCTGATCAAATAAAATAATATTATTATGGTTCGAGAGAAAATAACAGTACTACATTGTTTTCAAGACTATCAAAGCCATCAAAGGCCAAGCACTGCCAGGTGATCTGCCAGTGTGTTCAGGTGCAAAACCTTTTGGAAAAGAATTGCTTTTTAATGATTTTTTAATGTTTTTGTATTTTCGAAGAGTTTTATATTTTTTTGGATTTTTTAAAATTTTTAAAGCAAGGAAAATAACGTTCAAAGAACGGATCCCAAAATTCAATGCGTCTCTCACTAGAAACCGTTAATCGTAACGAAAAGAGCCGGTAGCGGCGCCATTTAATACTTGGTTTTACCCTAAGTATAAAATCTTGTTGTCCCAAGTCTTTTCGAATTGAAAACCGGTCTAAAGTGCGACTCAATCGTCTTTTGGTGAACAAGAGAATAGTTTGGTTGATTATCTATCTATTTTAAACTAATAGCAAGTAAATTTAAGTGTCGTTGAGTAAAGTAGAAGTTTAAAGATTAAAACTAAAATGACGAGTTAAAATAAATGCTTGAAAAACTTAACGACAAGATTAGGAGAATTACTAGATCACTAAATAAATCTAACACTTAGGACTACGTAAAAACAATAACTAAAATTGACCTTAATCGGAATATTGGAAAAAGTTACAAATTACTAGAACTACACCCGTCGGAATATATAACAAAACCCCTAATCGGAATATTACAAAGTTGCCAGATCGGAATGTTCAACAAAGCTACAATCGGAATGTTTGAAACAAGCACAATCGGAAAAAGGGAAATAAAGGTTCAGATCGGAATATGGGATAATGAGGCTGTCAGAATATTGACAAACAAAGGTCCCAATCGGAATGTCCAAAGATAACCCAATCGGAATATACCAAAAAACTTACCGTTGGAATAACAGGGAGTAGTACTAATCGGAATGTTCAACAATGCTACAATCGGAATGTTCTAAAAGGGCCAGATCGGAAAGTGTAAACCCTAATCCGATCACTCGATCGGAATAAGGAGAAAGGGTGCGTTGATCGGAATGTGACAATCGGAAAGGGGTTTAATCCCTTTCCGAATATATGGGATTCGGTTAAAGCCAATGAATAAGCTATATTGCCAAGCTTAACACCAAACTAAAACGAATCAAGGATTAACCGGATCAAATAAGCACTTATCACAACTTATCCAACCTCAAAATAAGCAACTTTTCAATCAAACAACAAAAATATGAACTTTTTAAGAAAACTTTTTATAAAGTAAATAAGCTAATCATAAAAATAAGCCAATAAGCACAAGAATCTTAAAGCTTAATCAAATGAAAACTTATGTAATGATCAAAAGATTAACTTTTTAAGCACGAAATCATTAAGAACAACACGGATCATATGATAATCGCACCAAAAATCAATCTAAAATCAAAGAAAGGTAGAATGAGATTAAGGATTAAAAGCTTAAAATAGAACTTGATTAATAAAATAAGCAATACAAAATGTTTAATCTTGAAAGATTAAATGAAAAGATGAAACTTAGTGAGAGAAAGTTTAAGACTTTCTCTCTCTAAAACTAGAGAAAAGTGCAAAATGAAAAACTAAAAATTAAAGACTACTAACTAACTCCCCCTCCTAATGACTATTAGGAGGGTATTTATAGGGAAGGTGGAAGGAGTGCATGTGTTGCATCTTCTTTCTTTCTTTCTTCACGTCTTCTCGACTCGACTTTAATTCTTTGTCTTTTGTCGATGTCGTGTCGGGATTTGAACTTTTCTTTTAATTTTTCTTCTTCTATTAGACTTAAGTTCTTCGTCTTCATTAAACTTTCGTCTTTAGACTTTTTCTTCGATGAATCTTCAGAATAGGTCTTGGACTTCCGTTCTTTTTGCACTCTTGATCTTTTGACTTCGTCTTTTCCCGTTTTCTTCGATAAAAGCCCGTGAAAACCCGTGTTCTCTTCCTTTTTCATATTTTGGGTCCTAAAACACAATAAAAACACAAACCACGCATAATTCCGACTTTTACGACATAAATCACACGTTTTGGTCTTGTTATTATTGGGAATAAGTGGTAAAAGGATAAGTGTTTTCACACTTATTAGGCTTATAGGTAAAGCTTATGGGCTTCAACTTTTAATCCAAAATTGATTTTAAACTATAAATTTAGACTTGTTTTTGTTATTTTAGTTTAGGACTTCTCAGTTGGGCTTATGGGTAAAGCTTCTCGGCTTCAACCTTTTATCCAAAATTGATTTTAAACTATAGATTTAGGCTTGTTTTTGGCATAATATTAAAAATAACCCTAAAATTGTTTTTTAAACTAAGGCTGTGTTTGTTTTTCAATAAAAAGGTCTGACCGTCTCTGACATCAGACACGGTCAGACAAATGGGTTGTTTGTTTTTTTGTTGCGAGTCAGAGGCAATCAGATATAAATCATCTTACCAAATCAGATCAGACGTTTTGGTCTTACTGCCTCTGAACCTTACAAAACCTTCACCAACCTTCAAACCCTGAATAGATATTTCGTTGATTTTATTTTAGTAGCTTCTCATGTGTTTTCCTATGGAAACTGGTTTTAACATTTGTGTTGATGAAGAAGATGACGAAATGTAGTGAGGATAATATATAAATAAATAAATGTGTTTGGTTTGTACTTGTTCATGTGGATAGAGTAGAAAATAAACGGACCAAAACTTCTTGAAAAATGTGAAAGATTTGTTTCAAATATTTCGTTTTCTACCTATCTTATTTTATCATATACTATTAAGTTTTTAATTAAGAATATACTTGTTACAGTAATTTTTATGGGTGTATGGATTATCTTGTTTATACAGCTAAACGTTAATACAGTAAGAATTTAACTCGTTTGATACAGTAAGAATTTAACTCGTTTGAAAGTAATTTATAATAATTTTGTTAAGTGTATCTAATTTTCGCTGAACAAATGTTTTTTTATGTGTACACAAATTATTTTTTATCATATTATATGTTTTAACATGTAAGTCACATTTAAAAACGAGCAATTAAAACCAGTCAGACAATTATAAAAAAACAAACAATATTATTTTAACCAGATTCAGACTTTGCGACCACCTCTTACTAGTAAGAGGTGGTAGTCAGATTCAGACAAAAAACATCTTAATGAAACAAACACCACCTAAGAGTATATATGAAATTATTTTTTATTTCTTTCCGAAAAACCGATCCAAAAAAACCGATAACAAAAATTTGTAACCGATACGAATATTTTTAACCGAAAAACCCGCTTTGGAAAAAACCGATTCGAACCGAAACCGGTTTTTAGAAAACCGGTTTTAGAAATCCCGGTTTACTAAAAACCGAAAACCGGTTTTATCTGGTTTATTTGCACCTCTATCGAGAACTATTAACTGTAGATAGAAGAATCAATTGTTTATCAAATCATGATTTGTTATTAACTTCTTAATTCACACTGTTTATTTTAACACTCGTGACTTATCATGAAATACAAACACACTCACATATACATGCCATCTCGGTTTTACTTCCTTCCCTTGTTTGCTTGCATATTGTTAAAAAGGAATGATTTATCTCGCCACAATTATAAAATTATTTATTTTTTTATCATTTTTGAAGATAAAGTGTTTTTAATTTCAATTTATGATTTGCAATATTTCAATTAAATCTACAATAAAGATGTCTAATGTATTTGTTTAATTAAAAGGAAGATGGATAAAAAAGTAATATGACATATCAAATATATATTATATTATAGCTTCTAATATTAGTGTGTTCATAAATGATATGAATATTGTTCTGGATAAATTTGTGTATTTTATAGTTTTGGAAGGGGATATTAAAGTAAGAGACCGTTTATTTCAAGATTTTAAAATTTTAGAATTATAAATTCTAGTAAATTAAAATTTTTTAGAATTTAAAATTTTAAAATTTAAAATGCGTAAGTCTGTTTGGTTGGCAGAAATTTATAATATTTTGAAATCTTGATTTTGGGTTAAACCATTTAAGGAATAAATATTTTTTATATAAATTTTATATTTAAAAGAGTAAAAATCAATTTTTCACTTTTTATATAAATTTTATAAATAATTTATATAAGTTTTATAAAATTGTATATAAAGTTTATAAAAACATTCTATAAAATTTATATAAATTTTCATAAAAAAGTTATATAAATTTATATAAAAATTTTAATATAAATTTTATAAAAATATTTATATAAATCTTAAAAAATTTATATAAATTTTATAAAAAAAACATTAAATTTTTTTAAAAATTTTATATAAATTTTATAAAAAGATTCATTAATTTTTAAAAACATTATATAAATTTTATAAAATTTTTATATAAATTTATAAAAATATTTATATAAATCTTATAAAAAATTTATATAAGTTTAATAAAAATTTCATTAAATTTTATAAAAACTCATTAACTTTTATAAAAATATATATAAATTTTATAAAAATTTCAATAAATTTTATAAACAATTTATATATATTTTATAAAAAAATTCTATAAATTTTATAAACATTGATATAAATTTTTATTTAAATTTTATAAAAAATAATTTTATTTAAATTTTTTAAATTTTATAATTTTTTATATAAACATAAAAACCCAAATCATAACGACTAGAAAAAAAGTTTTTAAAAAATAACTTTCAAGTAAATTAAAATTCTTCACTTTTTTAAAGTAATTCTAATATTTTTCATTTTGGGAATTCGAGGAATTTTAATTTCCTTGGTTGATAATACCAAACACAATATTTGGGAGAAATTAAAATGTAAGTATTTTGAATATCTCTCAATATCCTCAAGTTTTTTAGAACAATGTAATAACAATGTTTTGCAAGAATATACATGTAAATCTTTCAAAAAGTTAATAACATATTTGCGCTACAACATGCAGGGAGAGAAGAAAAATATATGTTCAGGGTACTCTTGTTATTTTCTTCATTTGTTTGAGTTGCTAATCAGTTACCTATTTATCTCGAGAGAATCCTCCTCTAATGATCTATTGATCTATATCATAACCGAACGGCGGTATCTGCTCATACCCGGTTCCCGCATAACACGGTTCAGTTATCAGTACTAAAATATCAGCCCAGAAAAGAAAATTACAAATTCCAACTAACCAAGAAGGAAAACTTGGATTTTCTAACTCACCCCCTCGCTCTGAACCAAATAGTCATGTGTGTTCACACTAGTAGTATAGAAGACGCCTACTTATCAAGATATCAAGTTCAAGCTCACTTGAAGCGTAGCGTGGTAGTGTGTCAATAAATTGCTTAATGCCATATATATCATACCAATTACAAAACAATAGGGACAATATCACGACATGGTCATACATTTCCAAAAGGTGGTAGCTGTTTTGACTATGCCTGCCAGCCAGCTATGGAACCTCCACAAATCTTTTTTAAACAGATATAAAAAACTAGAAATACTCTTAAACAAAAATACATCATTGATTTTGAGGTGTGAGCCTAATTTGAGTTTCAGTGAGTCTCCTCCAAACCATCTTCCCGCAGTAGGCTAAGGTCGACAACGCCACCACATACAATAACGGGATTCCCACGATACAACCACCAGATATCAAATTTACAAGAGTCTGCATACACATTCAAAATAACTCTGCTCAATGGCACGTCATTTACCACTAGAAGTGACACGGTCTTTAGTTTGGTATTTCGTAAAAATGGGTAATTTTGTCTAATTTTTCTCCTTGGGATCAATTAATATTTAAAAGTAATTGATTTCAATAAGTTAATAATTTTTTGATTACAATATCTTAGGGAGTTTTCATGCATAAATACATGATGAGTACAATTTGGTCGCATATTGACCCATTCCCTTCAGACAAATTCAATATTTTTACCATTTGACCCATTCCCTATTTTTACCATTTGACCCATTATGATAAATAATTCAATATTTTTACCATTTGATCCATTCCCTTCAGACAAATTCTATAATTTTTACCATTTGACCGATTATGATAAATCATAACCTGGGTCGACATGTTCATTAGTAAATAGGCTGGAATTGCCATCCTGGTTTACTTGTTTAAACCCTAAAGATGCAAGGGAAGAAGAATGACAATGCCATAAACAAGCAGGAGGTCTTACAAGTGTCCCAGCAACTAGATGAATGGCCGGAACAATCAGTTGGTCACTCTTGTTCCCTTCAGCATATCCATTGAATGCAATCACCATTGAGAAAGTATGGATTGTGACAAATGCGAGAGATATAACTGCTGCATATTACAAAAAACCAAAGGATCTATGTGAAAAATGTGCTTTTCAAAAACAATACACAAAACAAAAGGGATGAGTAGACAAAAATGCATACACTATCCCCTGCTATTTCTAGTAGAGGTGGGTGGCAAAATGAACAGGATAAGAAATAGGTCAAAAGAGGTAACTTTTTATCACATGTTGGCAAAAGGTTTCAATAGTACTGAAAATGATTCATCCATCTAGTATTACTATACCAATAATAATCTAATTTTCCAAAAAAAAAAAAAAAATTAAATTAAATTAGGAGGTCATATACATTAACATTACAAATACACTTTGGTGCAACTTTCAACCTATTCGACCTGTTAATAATAAAACAAACCCAAAAAGGCCAATTTATAGTACAGGGATATAAACTGGCACCTCTACTTCTCCACACCGCATATGATATACACCAGTCAAGTAGTACTTGTTAACTTCATAACAAAATAGAGGACTCTCAACGAGGTCCAATAGCATACATAATTTGGAACATGTACACGTGGAATTTTGCCATGCAATTTTCACGGAACATCCTTGGAAATTGCTGCAAATTCCAAGGGGCAAAGGGAGTTGGTTTAGATCATATACATATCGAATAACATCGCATGGTTGCCTATGGTGGAAAACAGAAGATCTATTTTATTTCATTGTATATACATCTGGTATAAGTGGCAAAATGGCAGGTCGGCGGTTTGAGTGGCGGGCCAAACATGAAATTTTTTGTACCAATTATGTTGGGTTGAACAGATTCAGTTTTGTCCAAATTTAATCTCAATTTTCTAGATTATAAATTCAGACTTTAGTGTGTCGAATATGATCACAAAATATGTAGCAACTGAAATCCGATGATAATCTATTTTTTTAACAGAAAATTTTGAAGAACTTTATGCATTATAATTACACTTTCAGAGACTTTTGATCTGCTCAACCCATTTGACCAATATCCCTTTCATAATGTTTCTATTTTACCAGTTTGACCCTATGGGTGATAAAACATAACCACCTACGATTCTAATGTTAAACATAAAATTACCAGAAATAAGGAAAAACGGAGCATAGGAGCACTTGTCAACATAAAATGTCGCAGGGCCAAATGAAGGAGTTAAGAGGCTGAGGCAAAAAAAGACTGCATGAGCCACACCATGACCTAGACCACCAGCTGTGCACAGTATACAGGCATTGATCAAATTAATTTGATAGAAACTAAAGGTTTACAATATATTTGAATAAAAACACATTGAACTGGAGCACGAGAAACAAATCATATATGTCATTCAACAAATTTTATATTTTAAAACTTAATTTTAATAAGTTGGATGAAAAAAATGACTACCAAGGGCGATTTGCATCTTATCGGAAAGATAGAGGCGGGGTTTAGCAACTCTGTCAGCAAATGCATCCAACATATCTTCCATTTTCCTGATGAAATTGATGAATAATGTCATTCTTCATATAAATCAAGTCGTTTAGGCATTTTATGATATATTGTACCGGGAATGTGTAGCTTTATATAGTTATATGGTGTCTTAGAAGTTAGAACCATGCTACAAGCCTACAAGCATAAGCTATGGTAGCATGCTACTGGACTAGAGGTGGCAAATCTTGCCCATTTTGATAAATATGGGCACTTTTTGCCCATTTTCCAAAAAGAATGGGGCACTTTTTGCCCATTATTTATTATTAATGGGCTAAACGGGCGCATATGTAAAAAACTTATGGGCTAAATGGGCGCACATGTAAAACACTAATTAGGTCACTCGGCGGATATTTTATATTTAGTTTTTATCCCCGGCTTTTAAACAAGTATTTTTATTTATTAATTCTACGTTTTTATATATTTTTCTTCTCATTTTAGCTTTCGCCCGTTTAGCCCGCCCGTTTTGCCCGTGCCCGTTTTGCCCGCGCCCGTTTGGCCCGTCGCCCGTTTAGCCCGTGCCCGCCCGCCCGCCCGCCATTTTGCCACCTCTATACTGGACACTTGACTATTACTATCTCTGATACTTATCCTAAGTTCCACAATAAGTTGTACAGCTTTAATAGTATACTAAAGTTTGTCGTTCGCAAGTCTGTGAAAGCACATTCGCTCTTTCAAGTTAAAAAGCTATCTACAAAGTCAAAAGTGAAGGCAATGTTTTGAAACTCAAAATGAAAGAAGTTGTTGCAGTTGTGTAACTTAGAATAAGGGAAGAAACATACTTGTAGCCTCTCCACAACAGGAGGCGAAGACCTTCTTGAAAAGCAATAGAAGTGAATATAAGAAATACATAAGGCCAGTATGCTGTTGTTTTGAGAGGAAGAAACGCCCTCCAAAGTCCAGATAGTAGGATCAAACTAATCAGCCAAACCAGTGTACTACACAAAACAAAAACCATTCATTAGTAAGTATTCTTTAGAAACGAACCATCCAAACAGAACAGATCAAGAAGATATATTTACTCAAGTAACGTGTATCGTTGTTGTTAGGTGGGATTGGGTATCGTTGTTGTCAAAAGGGGGAAAACTGAAATTATTATATTATATTAAGAAAAATGATACACCAGTAGCTAGCTAACAAGAAGAAGAGGTGAAGAAAGTATGAACAAAAGTAATTAGCGTACCTAGAAAGAAGGGTGAGGATCAACAAGGGTTTAGAAGAGATGAGAGTGATGAAGATTGTAAGAGAAGGTCCCACCGCCAACAGCACATACCCAATCCCACTACTCATCGTCATTTTTATTCAACAATACCCAACCTTTTTTTTCATTTCAATCGGAAGGAAACATCATTCATATTTGATTATATAAAAATTGAATTTAAGAACGGGGACCATTTATATTATGATGTCTCTAATATATCAGTTATATCTCAATGTGCTTAAAATAGTCCAAGGCAATCGAAACAACTGAGGCATCTCCAATCAGAAGGTGACACGTGGATTTTTCCACTAACATAACCCACGTGATGTATTAGAAAATGGAGGCAACCCATGATTATACACGAGGCAACCAAAAAAATTATATATATATATATATATATATATATATATATATATATATATATATATATATATATATATACGTGTATGCTGTAACAAAACTCGAGGCAACTCATGTATTTTGTATTAATTCGAAGGCAACTTAAAAAAAATTTAGGCGGCAACTCTTAGATATTTGAGGCATCCTGTTTCAAAAAGTCATCTTCCTTGAGACAACCAGTTATAAAAGCGAGGCAACCGTTGCTGTCACACATCCCCGTATAAAACTCAATTCCAAAAAACCTTTCACCAAAAACATACCAAAAAAACACACACTCAAACACATAGTTAAGAACCTTCATTATCCAGTTAATTAAAAATCTTATTAACATTGATTCCAATCGACAACCGTTGTTCATATGAATAATCATGAATCTGGTGTAAGAAACAGTGTTTAATTGCACATAACATCGAGAGCCACGCTTTCGTCGAGGGATTGGAAGCTGTCCATCCACTCAAATGGTAAACGATGTGTTTAATTGATGATATTTTTTAATTAACATTTATTTTGATTATTCGAATTTGTTTTTTACGTTGGTATATTAATTAATTGGATGATGAAAACCAATAATCATGAATCTGGTTTGGATAGGGGTACTGATGAATATGATCTTGATTATTGGTATTTAGTTATATACACTGGTTTTATGTCTACCATCTAACGAAAGTTTATGAGGATTTAGTTGGCATTGCAAGTGTGATGCATATTTAGTACAAAAACAGAGGTTATATAATAGTCATTCAAAACATCGAAGGTTAACATATAGACTGAAAGAAAGCATACTATCAAACTAATCCTAGTGGAATAGTTTTAGGAAACACAAAAACTGCGAAACATAATGTAAGTAAACAACGTAGGTGAATAATGCGTAACGCGAATAACCGGAAAGATTGATGATCCAATGTTGGCCGCACTCCTTAGACTATGACGTCTCTCAGTCCCGCCTGGTTTCACCAATATCTCAGCGTAGGTACACCAAGGACCGCGCATATAGTCTGAACCCTGAAAGTCCTGCCACTAGGGTCAAACGAAATGACATGGTATCCAAATGGGATCACAAGACAATCGTCTCCTGTTATACAGATTGGAGAATAGTAACTTGTCCAACCCTGGGCGTACTGGTGTAATTGTAGGATATTAGGATCGGGATCCCGAATGGAAAAAAACCTTGACCAAGCTTGGTTTACAGGCGTTTGTCATGACCCAGACATCGGAAATATTGTTGTAGGTATAGTTACACAACATGCATAGCCCCTGTCGCAACACCCCTAAGCGAATAGCTTTCTCGGCTCTTCGTATTTCCGGTAGAGCAACCGTGGTAATCGTTTCTTGTGATAAATGAACAGAAACGATCCTTTCAGAGTTTGCTCTCCAAGAGAAATCGTTGTAGTATACTTGACCGTCGTAGCCCACAACATCCCTGAAGACAGAACCTCCGTCTGGATAAAAGCCTAAGTTTTTCCAGTTTCTGTTCGCAACCGAGAACATTTTGACGCGGTTGTTTCGTTTTGAAACGACCACCACCTTGTAATCCCCGTCTATTATCTTACCAAATCCATACCCAACATGATCTGGCTTCTCCCTAACAAAACACGAGTCGATGGAATATGTATAACGAGTAGCAGGGTTGTACAGTGACAACCCTGTGTTGTTCACCATGCATATCAATCTGTCGCACGACCCGACAACTCTTCTGGAGTTGTCACTAATAAACGGATGACCTTGCCCTGTGAATACTGATGAAGGGTTATTTATGGAGTTATCGGTCAGTGACCGAGTGCTAACCCCTTCAAAACTCTTAAATACTAAACGTGAATGTTGTGAAGCATTCGCGTGCCTCCTGACAAATGTTTGATCCGAGATGATCGAAAACCATGATTTGCAAACGGATGTGCATAACAGCATGGATGAAACTGGGAGATTTAGTAAAATAATGATCATAATGTCTATGGGTAAGTCTTGAATGTCAACCATTTTTTTTTTGTAATTTAGATGAATAATGAAATTTTGATATGTATGCACTTTGCTATAAATAGATGTTAATGGATGGTGGGGTGGTTTTTCTTAACTTACAGTTTAACATGATCTCAGAAGTTAGTGGGTGGTTAATTTTATGATGTGAGCAGTTATGAACCCCTTTGAACTTCCCATGACTCATATTGAGTGAAGGGAATCTAAATTAACTGAAAATAGTTAACTAACATTTGCTAGAAACTGTGTATAATTAACTTTAATCATGACAAAACATTTGATGTGAGCAGTTATGAACCCCTTTGAACTTCCAAGACTCATATTGAGTGAAGGGAATCTAAATTAACTAATAGTGAACAAACATTTGATAGAAAACCGTGTATAATTGACTTTAATCATGACAAAACATTTGAATGGTAAAATATTTACAAGTATTTCTGTTTTTATGTTATGTAGGGATACGAAGCTAAAGTTATTTTCACGAGTAAGTTGCACTACTTTAGTTTAGTAAGAGGCAAGTTGAATGAAACACGCAGGAACATGTTCAGTGAATTGTGTTTTGGTCGGTGGTTGGATTTGTCCTGTGTTTAGCACGACCAGTCTTTGATACACGGGATGCTTCAAAAGCAACGGTTTGTTAATGATGGCCATTATGACTTGCCAATTGTCTATAACCACTACGGCAAGAGTTTACATTTCGGCCGGCCCGAGTTTGCTGTTGTAACAAGTCTACGTTTTGGAACGGTTAACTTTAGTGTAAATCGAGAAGATGAAACAAGTTTTGTGACGCGTGTGCTACCTAAGAAAGTTGGAAAAACTGTAACCAACCTAGATCTTTTAGGTGTAATAGAGGATGAAGAGTTATTCGGTATGTTAAGTAATGAAGATGATGTACGTGTAGCCCTACTTCTTGCTTTGAAAATGTGTTTTATGGGAACTTTGTTGGCTGAACCAGTCGATGACAAGCCGCTGCGTTTGGTTGAATACATTGACGCCTGGAACAAGTTCCATGGGGTGAGTACGTTTGGAGGCATTTGTACGAGGAGATTGTGAACGTAGCTTCGAAAAATGTATGGAAACACCAACAGGATCTTCGTAAATCTGTACAGTTTGTCCCTACGTATACACTATCCGGATTTATTTGGGCTTTCATGGTTAGTTGTTTTTTATTATATAACCACATCAATGATCAAACTCACATTCTATATTGTTTTAGATTGAGAACATTCATTATTTATATATGTAGACCTGGATTCTTGAGACTTTTGAAGTTCACATTTATTGGTGGAGTAAGGACGCAACTGTATTTCTAAGAGCGTTATCCTGGTCAAGAAAGAAGCTTTTAAACAAACCAGATTATGATTTGATATTTGCCCAGGTAAACTGATACAAAGAGATTTTACTAGGTTGAAAGTTCGTTTCTCGGTATCTTCTCGAATTGATCACGGCTCAAAGTGGAATAGTTGTTCTTGGTGACTAAAAAGGGGGATTGGGTATCTATTCTATTAAAAAGAGATTAAAAGAGCTGAGTGATAAAATTAAGCTAAAAACAATTAACAATTTAAAATCAAATTAAAGGAAATGAAGTGGAATTAAAAATTAAACAACAATTGAAAAGCAATTTATCTTAAGCAGTAAAACGTGATAACTAACCAAAAACATTCATTCAGAATAAAAATAAGAAAATGCTGAATAACCTTGATTCGGAATAACTAGATTAAAACTATTCATTCGGAATGTGCTTCACTCGGAATACTCATGCGGAATATAGCTCATGCGGAATAACTAACCAAAAACCTTCACTCGGAATAAATGCTTGACCCGGAATAAAATCAGCTCATTCAGAATATTATGCTTATTCGGAATAAAAGGAGAAAAATCACTTATGCGGAATATAGGTTCATCCGGAATAAAAACTAAAAACGTTGATTCGGAATATAACTGCTCATCCGGAATATTTCTTCATCCGGAATAATAATGCTCATCCGGAATAACTAGCTGGTTCGGAATAAATGATAAAAAAGCTTCACTCGGAATAATTTGCTGACTCGGAATAACTTAAACTAAAAGCTCATTCGGAATATTCCTTCATCCGGAATATTCCTTCATTCGGAATAATTGAACTAAAAATGCTGGTTCGGAAAAAATGATTCATCCGGAATATTGATTATTCCGAATGAACACACTGATTCGGAATAACTTGCTTACTCGGAATAAATGATAAAAAGCTTCGTTCGAAATAAATTGACAACACCCTTGGTTCGGAATATTTGCTTTATCTGGAATAATTGACAAAACCCTTTTATCCGAAATATTGTGTTGATTCGGAATCTGGGGATTTTGAAGACGCGAAGAACAGGGAAAAAGTAAAGAACGAATTTTAACCAAAATCCACCAAGTTTTTAACCAAAACTTAAACCAAACTAACCACCAATCATCTCCTAATGATAAACATCAAATCAACAAAAACAAAAACACAAAACCCACTTACTTTTGAAGATCAAACTCAACAAAATAAAACTTAAAACTTAAGATCAATAAGAAAAAGAAGAATAAGATTAAATAAAGACTTGTATTGAAAGATTAAGGTCTAACAAACAAAAGGAAAGATTAAAACTTACAAGATTTGTGAATTCAACAAAGATGAAAAATCACCAACACCTTAATGGTGTTGGTTTCCTACGAAAGAAAAGACTGGAAATGAAAACTAGTTCTAATGTGTGGGAAGGGATCCTCTATTTATAGGCCATGGACTTGGTTGGTGAGTGGGCTTTCTTCATTTCTTTTTGTCTTCTCATCTTTTCAGTAAAGTTGACGTTTTCGATTCTGATTCAGGATTTGTCGATGAATAAATTCAACTCGTCTTTTAATTTCTTCGTTTAATAGACTTGAGTTCTTCGACATATGTAAATCTTCCATCTTTGGTCCTTTTCTTCGATAAATCTTCAAATAGGCCCATTGACTTCAAATCTTTTGCATCTCTTGGACTATAGACTTCGTCTTTTCGTCTTTTTCTTCGATAAAACCCGTGCAATCCCATGTTTTCTTCAATATTTATCCGGTTGGCTCTGAAAACACAACAAACACACAAACCACGCATAATTCCAAACAAATGATATTAAATACGCGTTTTGGTCTCGTTTTTAGCAAGAAATAAGTGGTAAAAGGATGGGTGTTTACACACCTATCAAATCCCCTACACTTAACCATTGCCATGCCCTCATGCAATGCTCAGTGACAAAGCAAATTTACACTTTTCTTATAATCAATCAACCTTGGCCTTATTAATATACTACTAAAACAAAATTTTTAACTACTATGAAGAAATAAAGCTTTAAAGGAAACAAAAGGGATAGAAAACCATTTTCACTTGAAAATAGCTACATGGAAATAACTTGCAAAGAGATCTAAGACTTACATTAGGGCTTTGGTTGCTGCGAAGATTTATCACCCTCAAGTTTTACGTTTCCCAAACTAAGCTTAAAAACGAGATCATTGTTATTATAAGTTAGCAAAACAAACACTTACACTCATGGCTTAATTATATGCTTAAACTCCCTTATTCCTAGGTGTATCTCTTATATTTTATTTTTGTCTTAGAATGATCATGAAGATGCATTTTTGGACTTATTTCGATAGTTTATTTAGGCTGAAAGCAAAGTAGGACGATTTGATTAATATTTAGCTAAAGGACAAAATCTCTTAAAACTGCTTCTCCGGACCTCAAAAAGTTCATATCTTGGCATAACTCGCTTCACGATTTGAGACCTTTCTCGGGCCGATATTTGGCATGTACTTCATACTTCATATCTTGATGACGTTCTTGAGATAATGGTCGTCTTTTCGTTAATAGAGTTTCTTCACTTGGAGACTTTTGAGGGATACTCCAACTTTGTTGACCACGACTTCATCATTATTTCTTCAATCGTTAATTGGGATTTTGAGATACAATGATCCGCCTCCTTTTCGGACTTGGATCTATTTATCCTCATACCTTGTTAGGGTCTTTTCGGATAGACTTCTCCATGATCTTTATGGGAGTTGATTGCTTTTCGTCGTGAGTCTTGATCCTTCATATTGATTTTGGGAATAATGCTTTTCACATCACCTTGGATCTTTAGCAATAAAATGGAATCCTCATGCCTTGTTAGGGCCTTTTCGGACTCGCCAATCTTCGCGCCCCGCTTCATTAGTTATGCCTTGGCTATGAACTCTTATCATTACCGAGCAACTTTTAAACGATCTTGGGCTAGAAGCTAAGTTATTCAATAAAATCGTACGACCTTACTTATTGCATTTATTCATTTAAGGCGATGGGAGGAAAAGCTTATAATCACACCAAGTGTGCTTGTGCAAGAATACCGACTTATAATTGACTCTATCATTTCTCGTTCTCCACAATTTAAAATCTCAAGTAATGAGACTCGTGGATGCTTAGCCTAATAAACTAATTAAGGTCTACATGGTTAAGGATACTTGCTAGAATAAACTTGGATAAGTCTATTCGGGTTGAGTCAAAATAATCGCAACGGGCCTAATATGTCAAAGACTTCTAAACTTGCTACACCACTTTATTAATATTTTTGACTTTATTGTGGGATATATACACATGAAAGCAACGATAAAAATTTAAAAATTACGACTATATGGCCAAAGTTAATTAAAAATTTGAAAAATGCTGAAAAAAATGATTTTCCGGTTAAATGAAGGCATTTTAATGGAAAAGTGCACTTAAAACTTCGATAGAAGTCTCCCTCCCCTTAATATAAACATTGTCCTCAATGTTTAAGCATGTGGGAAAAGTCTCCCCTACACTTATGACATTGTGCACGTTGGTTAAATCAAGCTAAGGAAGAGACGACTAAAGTGATCAATTTCAAATGTGAGAATGAAGAAAATTGAATCACGAAAGTTGGGAGATAGAACCGGATTGCGAATAACACGGGAGCACGGTTATTCAAAGGTTCCAAAAGTGCATTTCATCCCTGTAATCAATCACCACACAAACACAAACAACCTATATAGGTCCCCCTACACTTAGGAGGTAAAACGGAAAGGGATAGATACTCGGGTTGCCTCCCGAAGAGCGCTTGTTTTTGATAACCGAGTCACGAGCCTGACTCGACCCAAAACTAGTTCATGGGAAACGTGGTGAGGGATGGAATCATCTCATGTGAGATGTCCTCACCAAAGTACAACTTCACTCGTTGTCCATTCACCTTAAAATTAGGTCCATTAGGTTGAGCGAGCTCGAGAGTACCATATGGAAAAATTTGGGCAATGGTGAATGGGCCGGACCAACGAGATTTGAGTTTGTCCGAAAAGATTTTCAACCGAGAGTTGAAGAGTAAAACTTTGTCTCCAACTTGGAACTCTCGGTTTTTAATCTTAGAGTCATGAATGAGCTTAGTCTTTTCCTTATAGATCAAAGAATTTTCATAAGCTTCATTCCTGAGTTCATTAAGCTCATTGAGTTGGATTTTGCGTAGGTCACCGGCTTTGTTGATGTCGAAGTTAGCCCACTTCAAGGCCCAGTAAGCCTTGTGCTCCAACTCAATGGGGAGGTGGCATGCTTTCCCATACACGAGACGATATGGTGTACAACCAATCGGAGTCTTGTATGCGGTACAGAAAGCCTACAGAGCATCATCAAGTTTATCGGCCCATGAGGCACGATGCTCTCCCACGGTTCATTCAAGAATTCGCTTTAACCCTCGGTTAGAGATTTCAGCCTGGCCATTAGTTTGTGGGTGGTATGCGGTGGAAAGACGATGATTGACACCATACTTAGCCATGACTCTTGCGAATTGATCATTGCAAAAATGAGTCCCGCGATCACTAATAATGGCACGAGGCACACCGAATCTAGCGAATAGCTGCTTCAAAAAGTTACAAACCACCCTTGCATCGTTAGTGGGTAAAGATTTGGCTTCAACCCATTTAGAAACGTAGTCAACGGCTACAAGGATGTATTTGTTTCCTTTAGATGAAGGGAATGGCCCCATAAAGTCGATACCCCATACATCAAAGATTTCACATTCTTGTATGAAATTTTGAGGCATCTCATCTTTATGTGTGATCTTGCCTTGTCGTTGGCAAGCATCACAATTTTTCACCATTTCGTGAGCGTCATGATAAATGGAGGGCCAATAAAATCCCGAGTCAAACACTTTCTTTGCAGTGAAGTTAGGACCAAAGTGACCACCGGTGGGTCCTTTGTGGCAAGCTTCGAGAATGTCTAAAGCTGCTGGTCCATCAACACATCGGCGAATAATCAAATCAGCGCATTGTTTGAAGAGATACGGGTCATCCCAAAAGTAAGTCTTAATATCTTTAAAGAACTTTTTATTTTGTTGGGATGTTAACCCGTCAATGAGAATTCCACCCGCCAAGTAGTTTGCAATGTCCGCAAACCACGAGGTTTCATCAAGATTCGAATTGATAGACATTAAGGTCTCAAGGGGAAAAGAGTCATTGATCTCTTTGTTCGGATGATCCCCTTGATAAGGATCCTCAAGTCTACTGAGATGATCCGCGGCTAGGTTTTCAGCTCCCTTCTTATCACGAATTTCGATTTTAAATTCTTGAAGTAGCAAAACCCAGCGAAGAAGTCTTGGCTTAGAATCTTGTTTAGTTAACAAGTACTTCAACGCGGAATGGTCCGTGTACACGATGGTAGTGGAAAGGACAAGATAGGGGCGAAATTTTTCAAAAGCATGGACAACAACTAAAAGCTCTTTTTCGGTTGTTGTGTAATGCAATTGAGCCCCTGTCATTGTCTTGCTAGCGTAATGGATTGGTTGGAAGTGTTTATTCACTCTTTGGCCCAAAACCGCTCCAATAGCAAAGTCGCTAGCATCGCACATCAACTCAAAAGGTAGCTCCCAATTAGGGGTAACCAAGACCGGTGCCTTAGTTAGCTTATCCTTAAGAAGGTTGAAGGCTTCAATACACTCTTTGGAAAAGATAAAAGGAGTATCTTTTTCCAAGAGGTGGGTCATCGGGCGAGCGATTTTAGAAAAATCTTTGATAAATCGACGGTAGAAGCCCGCATGACCAAGGAAACTTCTCACACCCTTCACGGTTGAAGGTGGAGGTAATTTGGCTATGACATTAACTTTAGCACGGTCCACTTCGAGACCGGCTTTTGAGATTTTATGTCCTAGCACGATGCCCTCTTTTACCATGAAATGGCATTTTTTTCCCAATTTAGAACAAGGCGAGTGTCTTTACACCGCTTAAGCATAAGTTCTAAATTGGCAAGGCAAGTAGAGAACGAATCGACATAAACTGAGAAATCATCCATGAAGACTTCCATAGTTTCTTCAACCATGTCATGGAAGATAGCCATCATACACCTTTGGAACGTCCCAGGAGCATTGCATAACCCGAAAGGCATTCTTTTGTAAGCAAATGTTTCGTAGGGACAGGTGAATGTGGTTTTCTCTTGGTCTTTAGGATCGATGGGAATTTGAAAATACCCGGAGAAACCGTCTAAGAAGCAATAGTAATCATTACCCGCTAGACGCTCGAGCATTTGATCCATGAAAGGAAGAGGAAATTGATCTTTTCTCGTGGCATAATTGAGTTTGCGATAGTCGATACAAACTCTCTACCCAGTAACGAGACGAGTAGGAATCAACTCGTTGTGTTCATTGGGAACAACGGTTATTCCGCCTTTCTTTCGCACACAATGGACCGGACTTACCCATGGCGAATCCAAAATAGGGTAAATCATGTCGGCATCAAGAAGTTTGATAACCTCTTGTTTGATGACGTCGTGAATTCGAGTATTAACCCTTCTTTGGCTTTGGATTGCGGGTTTAAAGTCATCTTCCATGAGAATTTTGTGAGTACAAAAGTTTGGATCAATTCCGCGGATATCGGAAATTTTCCAAGTAATTGCCTTCTTATGATCTTTAAGCACGGCGATAAGGCGAGATTTTTCTTCTTCTTTCAAGTCCTTAGCGATGATGACGGGTGACTTCTTCTTGTCTTCAAGAAATACGTACTCGAGATGGGACGGTAATTCCTTAAGCTCTAAATCCGGAGGATTTTCGATGGAAGGCGTAGTCAAATTCGGTTCATCGATAGCAATAACCTTGGGAGATGGTGGAGAAATATGGTCCTCATTGAGAAGTTTCTCAATGGTACGAATGTCTTCATCCCAATCGGTGGGAGAATCGTCATATTGTAAGTTCACATCTCCCAAAGTTGCTTCAAATTCAGTCAAAAGGAAATCACTTTCTCCAAATGGAGTTAGTGATGGAGCAATAGAGGCAACGGTCTCAACATTGGGAAGAGAGGTAAGACTATTTTTGCAAGCATCATTAAAGTGTTCTTCACAAGCCTCATCAAGAACGTCAATACAATTAACACTCTCGTATGAATAAGGCTGTTTAGAAATCTTACCCATGTTGAAGACAATTTGATCATCACCAACTCTCATGATAAGCTCACCTGCTTCTACATCGATGAGAGTGCGACCGGTCCTCAAGAATGGACGTCCAACGATTAATGGAATACGAGGGTCCATCTCGTAGTCAACGACAATAAAATCCGCCGGGAAGGTGAATTTGTCAACGCCAACGAAAACGTCTTCGGCTATCCCCACTATATAAGCAACCGTACGATTAGCTAATTCCAAAGTCATTTTGGTGGGGACTAGCTCGGTGAGAGATAATTGCTTCCAAACGCTTAGAGGCATTAAGTTGATACTAGCACCTAGATCGGCTAGGGCCATGCAATTCTCTACTCCTGGGAAGTTGCAAGGGATTAAGAAGCGACCCGGATCACCAAGTTTGGTTGGCAATTTCCTTAAGAGAACCGCAGAGCAATTCTCGTTAAGTTGGGTATTAGCAATATCAAGAAGCTTTTCCTTGTCATTAAGAAGATCTTTAAACATCTTCGCATATTTAGGCATGTGAGCGTGTTGGAAACTCACTTTATGTGACGACATTTAAGAATTCCCGTTAGTTATCATAGTCACGCACATTTAGACTAGACTAGGCTCTTTGTAAAGTGCGTGACTATATATACCCCTCCTTAGCTTCCAAGGAGGGGTGTTGATTGTTATTTTATTCATTTGGGAATACACACATTTTACTCTCAACCTCTCTTTCTCTCTCTCTAAGCCATCAATGGCTTCCACCACCACTTACCACCACATTAGACCACCGGATAGCTTTTAGCTTTTCTACATTTGGCATCAGAGCCACGGTTCCATCCTTGGATCGTGTTTACATTTTCGATTTTGGTGGTCTAATCTATTTCTTGTGTCTCGTTATACTTATTTCTGTCCATTTTGTCAAAAATTTTTGTCACGACTCAAATGTTTTGTCCAATCGTCCAAGTCACACGTTTTGGATATTATCATCTTGATGTGTCACGGTTTCATTATCTTTTTCACTGTCCAATTGTTTCTCGGTCCAAATATATTTCACTGGTCAAAGTTGGTGGAATTGAGTACTTATCTGTTTCTTTTTTAACATCATTTGTCTGGATTTTTTTTTTCTGGTAATTTTTTTGAAGATGAAGGTGATAAACTCAGATTTGCCAGAAAATCTGCCCAGAAACAAGATCCCTGAAAAAACGGAACAAGGATCACTTTTGGATTTCTCTTCATGGTACAATCGCATTATTGCGATGGGGTGTTTTTCACACATTCCGATGGGCTCGCCATACCCATTGCGATGGGACTCATTCCGATGAGTCACATTGCGATGGGTGGCTGACCTATCGCAATGGCATAAGACAAGTCGTCATGCTGCCCGTTTACTCGTAACATTGCGATGGATTCTTTTCATTGCGATGGGTCACGGTTTTTTGGATTGCGATGGAAGTTTTTCTTATTTATAAAACATTGCGATAGGTTTTCATGTTGACTTTGCGATGGATTTCAGAAATCATTCCGATGGATAAAAGCTTTTGAGGACTCTAACTGTGAACCAAAATCTTGACCAGTACCACCACTTTTACATTTCAACCGCCAACCTTATTTCTCCCCAACACCATAACTAATCTTAATCCCCTCGTCACCTAACCCATCTATAATCATAACAAGACTCGTATCTATATCAAAAATCATAAAACAGTAAATCTCAGATTCGTTCTATCACATAAAAGATCTTTACAGATCTTGATTGTTTGAACAAAAGTCATCATGGATTCGTGTTTGGGTTTAAACCAAATATTAATATACGAAAATTAAATAAAGATCAATAACAAACTTGTTATGATCATTATTTTGTTTCGATTCATATAAAAACCAACATGCATGCCACGATCATGAAGATCTGTAAATGGTTCAACCATTTGTTGATATTCGAATTAAAAGAAGATTTATAACAATCATCATGTTATAATCTTTTTTTTTTATTTCGATGTGAAGAAAGATCAATTATCAACACCATATTTACCTACCCGAGACCAAATTCATGATCTTAGATCCGAAATTACTTGATTCTTTCATGGGATTGAGTTATCTGAAGGGCTATAAGTGTTTGTTGAATCGATTTCTTAATCATTCACTTAAGGTCAGTGTGATTCGTGTGGTAATGATGACTAAAGATAGATTTGAGGGTTTTTGTTTCTAAGATAGTTTATTGATATGAAGATGGGGCGGTATTAACAAGGTGAGGAGATGAAGGAAATAATAGGGGCGGATGAAATAAGATGTTGTGATTAGGGTTACTTGTGTGTGAGATAAATTAGGGTAAGAATTTATATCCCCTGATTTAACTTGTGTGGGTTGGGTGATGTACACGTGGGTGCATTCACAAATAGCCATGCGGCCTGATTTTAGTACCAATTGATGTTTTATGTTATTCACGTGGCATATATTAACACAACTTGTGTTATGGCAGTTTTGGCAACCCATATGGACTTAAACGAGTTGATAAAAACAATTTGGATTGTGTGAAATGGATCCGACTTTGGTGATACATTTATGCATCAAATGGGCCACGATTTGCTTTGGTTATATGGGCCATGACTTTTGATTAGTGGCATAAATGTTATTCCATGTAACGAGAATGATATGAAGGGCCAAGTATAGAACTTGCATGGTACAAACTTTATGTCAAATTTATTTTGAACAAAATTTGTGCTATTAAGTTATATTTTGGTGATAAAATGAAATGAGCAATGTGACGCGACAAAATGACGTGACAAATGTGACAAGGATTTATTTGAGACGAGACCAAGAAAGAATGGGCGATTTTTTAGTGGCTACAGATTTTGTTTGATCGGGTATTAATTACGTGACGTTGAAGACGGATTTTTCGAAGGCGTGTATTTATTTTATCTTTTACTAGATAACTTGCTCGTACTTAATCCTAGAATGAAGACTTGGTTATCTGGTTTCCGGGTTTGGGGTGGATGGTTGATGACTCGGATAACTATCACTTAAAGGGGTTACATTGTTGTACTCAGTGTCACGCGCTTAGTCGACGTGGATAATTTCAAGAGGTGTTGTGCTTATTGACTTCTTCAGTGATGCATTGAGTACTTAGAGATTTCTCCACCGTTCTTCATTCAACAATAGTGCAAGCTTAAGTCACAAGATCGAAGGATTTTTATTCAGCTTCACGTTTGATGTATCCGGTTCATTCTTTCAGTGGTCACTTCAAATCACTTTCATGTGGAATGGTAAAGGTGGCCTTGGAGAGTTTATGAGAAGAGATTTTCGATCAACAGCTGATTCTCACAAAATATATAATTCAGCTTATTTATTATTCTCACGAGATTTCAGATTCATGTGCGTACAATTTATTGATGGTTCCGAGTTTCGAAACCATCAAGGGGGAAGAAGCAGACACATTGAACGCACAACGAGTACACGTGATGAACTTCATACCTTCTTTTGATTTGAAGATATTCCGGGATGACATTTGTCATAGCCGCAGAGAAAATCAGTGTTTTAACTCGTGTCGTTATCAATCTCCAAACGGTACACTACTGATTCGAGGTTTAATTGTTTGATTGTTGCAATTAAACATCATCATTATCCTATATGCATTCCCGGGACTTAATTGACTCTGGTGCATCTCCGGAAGAAGACGTGTGCATTTCCGGGACTTGATTGACTCTGGTGTTACGATGTCAACTTCATGAATGGGATAAAGTGTCCACTTCAGTATTTGAGCTTCATAATTGGGATTGATTTACCTTCTTCAACTATGTGGGGGAAGAAGTGTCATGATTCTTTCTGGTATGCATAACTTGAACTCTCAGGGGGAAGAAAAATTCAGAAGAATTATTCAAGCGTGAGATGAAAAGTTGTTGATCTACTTGGGGGAAGCTATTTAAAATGCTTCTACATCAAGTTTACGTGGCATGAATTAGGGGGAAGCTAATTCAGAAGCTTCTCCTTAACCAGAAGTGTATGGGTTACTTAGCTCGTGCCGTTACAGTATTTGTACTACAAGTTACCTTAAAGATGAGTCGTTTTGAAGACGAAGGCCTCAGAAGACTTCATCAGCATTGGATGCTTCAAGAAAGCTCTTGTTCTTAATTATTTTGTACTTGATAGGTAGAATATTGTAAGGAATTCTACACGTCGTCCCATGGGGGAAGATTGTTGGAAACTCACTTTATGTGACGACATTTAAGAATTCCCGTTAGTTATCATAGTCACGCACATTTAGACTAGACTAGGCTCTTTGTAAAGTGCGTGACTATATATACCCCTCCTTAGCTTCCAAGGAGGGGTGTTGATTGTTATTTTATTCATTTGGGAATACACACATTTTACTCTCAACCTCTCTTTCTCTCTCTCTAAGCCATCAATGGCTTCCACCACCACTTACCACCACATTAGACCACCAGATAGCTTTTAGCTTTTCTACAGAGCGAGAGCCTCAGCGAAGGAGATGTTGAAATTCAATTGTTTAAACATTTTGAGAAAGTTTGAAACTTGAATATCGTCCTTGCTTTTGAGCTTCTCTTTCCTCAACCTTGAGGGATAAGGTATATCGAAAGAAGAGGAAGGCTTTGGAATAGTAGGATCACTCACATCCTTGGGTGGGGGAGGGGTAGAAGTAAGAGGTGGAGGAATTGGAGAAGTATACTCGTTTTCCTTTGTCACAATCACCAGTGTAGGTGTAGGAAGCTCGGGTTCCTTGGTACCTTTTCCACTGCGAGTGGTGATTGCTTTCATCTCCCCTCTTGGATTAGCAACGGTGTTACTCGGAAGAGTACCCGAAGAAGAGGGTTGATTACCTTGGAAGAAACCAGCCATCATGTCCCTTAGGTCATTCGTTTGACTACTCAAAGAGTTTCGCATATCGGCTCTAAGATCATTCCCTTGTTTCACCATATCGCCTTTCAAATTAATAATCTGGGTCTGCAGATTCTTCACCAACATCATTCGTCCGCATGTACGTTTCGACCTCGTGGTTGAAAACGGTGGGTTGAGTAGGAGGAGGTGCTTGATAAGCAGGTGGTTGGTAAGGAGCGGGTTGGTAAACTTGAGTAGGATTTTGAGGTGGATATGGTTGTCTTTGAGGTGGTTGGTATGGTGCTCGAGGTTGGTTTTGATTGGTTCGGTTAAGGTTTTGTTGTTGGTTTTGATTGGTTGGAGGAAAACCGGGCGGGGAAAGAAAGTTGGTGGAACGATAACTTAGAAAGTTACGGTCTCCTTGAGGGCGGGCTGGATAGCCTCCCGGAGGATAGGTACCGTATGCGGCGTTAACATTCTCATAAAGATAGTCTTGGGTGGAGGTACAAGTATTGTAAGAGTGAGGACCCCCGCATATTTCACATGGTTGGCTTACAGCATTGACTTGAGCGTTTTGAGCGTTGATGCTTTTGGTATTGTTAGCGGTGTGGACAGCAAGTGATTCAATAAGCGAAGTAAGTTTGTCAATTCTCTTGTCGTTGTCACTAGTGCTAGCACTAGCGGCATTGGTCCGAACACTCTTGGTTTGCACTCTAGACTTATTCTCAATAATATCCCAAGCGGCATTAGAAGACTTAACCAAAATATTACCCTCCGAGGCACTATTTAGTGAATCTTGGTCATTCATGCTTAAACCATTGTAAAAAGTATTAATTTGGTGCACTTTGGTAAAACCATGTTGTGGGCACTTTCTTAAAAGGTCTTTAAAACTGTCCCAAGATTCACTAAAAGTCTCATCGTACTTTTGTTCAAAATTAATAATTTCATTCCGCAAAGCGGTAGTACGTGAGGGTGGTAAAAAGTAGTTTATGAATTTGGTCTCTAAGTCCGTCCACGTAAGAATACTTTGTGGCGGTTCCTTTGCAAGCCAATGTCGGGCTTGTCCCTCTAAGGAGAAAGGAAAAAGTTGTAAGCGGATTACCTCTTGTGGAACCCCATTGAATTTGACCGTATTCGTGAGTTGAAGGAACCTTTTGATGTGGTCATGAGGATCATCAATGGTACGCCCCGAGAATGGTTGAGCAGAGACCATTTGAATGAAGCCGGATTTGAGCTCAAAGTTGTTGGCTGCAATCGCGGGTATGACAATAGGATCGTTGTTGCCCTCTACATGTGCTTGCAAAAGTTCGATCATAGGACGATTGTCCGGTAGAGGTTCATTGTTGTTATTATTCATGTTGTTTTGAGGTGGATTATTATTATTGTTGTGTACACCGGCCATGTCTAAGTTATCGAGAATCTCGGGCTCGGGATAAGACGTTGATCGTGTACGCATGCACTGCAAAATAAATAACAAAGCAGAAATCTTTTTGGTTTTTTATGTTTTTTATTTTTTTGTATTTTTGAAAATTTTAAATTTTTTTAGGATTTTTGAAAATTTTTAATGATGAAAAAGTAACGTTCACGGTGAACGGATCCCAAAATCCAATTTTCTCACAAAAACCGTTAATCCTTACGAAAAGAGCCGACAACGGCGCCATTTGATACAAAGAGATTTTACTAGGTTGAAAGTTCGTTTCTCGGTATCTTCTCGAATTGATCACGGCTCAAAGTGGAATAGTTGTTCTTGGTGACTAAAATGGGGGATTGGGTATCTATTCTATTAAAAAGAGATTAAAAGAGCTGAGTGATAAAATTAAGCTAAAAACAATTAACAATTTAAAATCAAATTAAAGGAAATGAAGTGGAATTAAAAATTAAACAACAACTGAAAAGCAATTTATCTTAAGCAGTAAAACGTGATAACTAACCAAAAACATTCATTCAGAATAAAAGTAAGAAAATGTTGAATAACCTTGATTCGGAATAACTAGATTAAAACTGTTCATTCGGAATGTGCTTCACTCGGAATACTCATGCGGAATATAGCTCATGCGGAATAACTAACCAAAAACCTTCACTCGGAATAAATGCTTGACCCGGAATAAAATCAGTTAATTAGGAATATTATGCTTATTCGGAATAAAAGGAGAAAAATCACTTATGCGGAATATAGGTTCATCCGGAATAAAAACTAAAAACGTTGATTAGGAATATAACTACTCATCCGGAATATTTCTTCATCCGGAGTAATAATGCTCATCCAGAATAACTAGCTGGTTCGGAATAAAGGATAAAAAAGCTTCACTCGGAATAATTTGCTTACTCGGAATAACTTAAACTAAATGCTCATTCGGAATATTCCTTCATCCGGAATATTCCTTCATTCGGAATAATTGAACTAAAAATGCTGGTTCGGAAAAAATGACTCATCCGGAATATTGATTATTCCGAATGAACACACTGATTCGGAATAACTTGCTTACTCGGAATAAATGATAAAAAGCTTCGTTTGGAATAAATTGACAACACCCTTGGTTCGGAATATTTGCTTTATCCCGAATAATTGACAAAACCCTTTGATCCAGAATATTGTGTTGATTCGGAATCTGGGGATTTTGAAGACGCGAAGAACAGGGAAAAAATAAAGAACGAATTTTAACCAAAATCCACCAAGTTTTTAACCAAAACTTAAACCAAACTAACCACCAATCATCTCCTAATGATAAAAATCAAATCAAATCAACAAAAACACAAAACCCACTTACTTTTGAAGATCAAACTCAACAAAATAAAACTTAAAACTTAAGATCAATAAGAAAAAGAAGAATAAGATTAAAGAAAGACTTGTATTGAAAGATTAAGGTCTAACAAACAAAAGGAAAGATTAAAACTTACAAGATTTGTGAATTCAACAAAGATGAAAAATCACCAACACCTTAATGGTGTTGGTTTCCTACGAAACAAAAGAAAGAAAAGACTGGAAATGAAAACTAGTTCTAATGTGTGGGAATGGATCCTCTATTTATAGGCCATGGACTTGGTTGGTGAGTGGGCTTTCTTCCTTTCTTTTTGTCTTCTCGTCTTTTTAGTAAAGTTGACGTTTTCGATTCTGATTCGGGATTTGTCGATGAATAAATTCAACTCGTCTTTTAATTTCTTCGTTTAATAGACTTGAGTTCTTCGACATATGTAAATCTTCCATCTTTGGACCTTTTCTTCGATAAATCTTCAAATAGGCCCATTGACTTCAAATCTTTTGCATCTCTTGGACTATAGACTTCGTCTTTTCGTCTTTTTCTTCGATAAAACCCGTGCAATCCCATGTTTTCTTCAATATTTATCCGGTTGGCTCTGAAAACATAACAAACACACAAACCACGCATAATTCCAAACAAATGATATTAAATACGCGTTTTGGTCTCGTTTTTAGCAAGAAATAAGTGGTAAAAGGATGGGTGTTTTCACACCTATCATAAACCCTTGTATGCTATGATTTATATTTTAATTTCCACCATGTAATTAATGTTATTTAAATTTTATGTAGGACGTTAACCTTAAATTTGATCTTATACCAACAAGGGATGAACAACAGGCCTAATGGTTTAAGATATTCCGCGATTTTTACCCGAGGTACATACCAAGGGTGCCTGCCAAAAAAGTACCTGATCAATATGACCTTTATTTCGCAAAGCTTAAAGCTAGGCGCAAGGTTGGAAACACAATAAAGATGGATTTTCCAATGTTACGGAGGTATGGAGGCAGTGGTCAGCAAGATATTAAACTACAGGATCATGTCATTAAGGAGCTAAACACTCGTGTGTATAAGCTTGAGGTCATTATTAAGGTATGCTTTGTTCTTACCCAAAACATATCATGGTTATCAATTATTTTACCATATATGAGTATATGATGATCATGTACATTTTATATAAATGCAGGCGTTAGGTAGGGAAAGAACTACAGGACCAAATGTACGTATACTTCTATAAGCCTATTACATGTAACTTATTATTTAGTCCTTGTAATAACCTATATTTTGTAATATTATTCAGAATAGATTGGAGTTTGGGGATTACCTGGAAACTTGAATATAGACGTATACGATGACCTTAATAAAGAGTATACTTCGTTTGTTGAATTGAGTGCACTTGATGATGGAGAGGCTCGTGCAGATAATTATATAGACCTGGAAGCTAGTGATGTAATTATCTAATTATATTTATATACCAATCTCCGTAACCGAAACCTTAAAAGTGTATTTAACGCATACATTTAACAGGAATATATGATGGAAGAGGAATTTGTGAATCGAGAACGTGAAGAGGAGATGTGGCGTTTGGCAGATACCAAGGCCCAGGAAGAATTATTCTTAAAAGCATTGAAAAAGGAGATTAGGAAACGAGCTGAAAAAGAGGCAATGTTAAAATTTGAGGCCTCAAAGAAAAAAAGGAGATACGAAATTATAAACTCAGAACATTGGAAAGCGGCTACTGAAGCGGTTAGGAATGGTAACATAAATGAATACGGTAGTGATTATTCCCCCAACTACTGGAGTAATAGTTCTTTTAGGGTCGAAGCAAAGCGAAAAGTTACAGATGAAGATGATGTTTAGATGGCAGAATATTTGAAAGACGTTGAACCTTGGGTTGAGGTACAAAAATTTATTTCCAATGTAGGGTTATGTTTTTTATTACATGGTAATATATGTAACAGAAAAGCATCGTTTTTATTTGTCAGGATCTTTCACGTCCTAGTCGTGTGACTGACAGAGTCCACATTACTGATGAGTATGATAGATTTATTTGTCGGCGAGATCCACTACGTTGTAAGTTTCCATGGTTCAAAGATGTGACCGTAGATCGTTTATTTTGGGAAAGCCTTGTATGCTTAGACCCACCACGTAGAGGATCGATTAGGGATGAGGTTATGAACATGGTTGCTTTGTTGTTTTTGCTGTAAATTACGATTTGTTCTTTATAGTTATTAAGTATATATATATTTTTTTGACTACAACATAAAGAGTTGTGGGTTAGTTACATGTTGCATATGCGAACTAAGGACGACGATTGGGCCATGGTGGGTGGTTACTTTGTCCATCTGTTACTCCAAGACATGGTGCCGCAGTGGTATGTTGACGGGACTACGTATAAAGTACCGTGGTCTGATGTGGCAAATGTATATATTTAGATCGAAAATTACTAGCAAACAAAACGAGTTATTATGTTGCATCATATGTTGTTCAATAAATTATAACTCGCCAACACTTCATATTAACGTAGGTTTATATGCCAATAAACAAAAAAGAACAACACTGGTGTTTAGCGATGCTAGATGTACGAACAGGGGTCGTCACATTCTATGATAGCGGTGTCGTTTACGAACCGAAGACCCGTGATTTCTACGTCAATTTGAGAGGGTGCTTAAAGGTAACTATTAAGTTATTTATACATGAGTGGTTAGCTATCATTTATTAAAATTATGGATGAAACAGTATAATTGGGTAGGCTTTTAGTAATGGACACATTTATTGTTGGAACCTTGGTGGTACAAGCTTGAGTTATCTATAAAAGGACCTCCAAGTTATACATGATTTATCACATATACTACTTCTACCCAACTATACACAAAACACATCCCATATAATTTAGTACTGGTTGTTAAAAAACATGTTTGATCAGATTCCGATAGATGTTCAAATGGAAATCATGAATAGGTTACCAGTTAAGTCGCTTGCACAATTAAGATGTGTCTCGAATAATTGGAAGGCGAAAATAGAGTCACAAGACTTCATTAATGGTTATCGCGTCCGTGGGACGGGAAACACTTTGAATGTTAGGTACGAACGGGGTTTTGTAGGTCACCTTGGTTACTTAGATTCTAATCTAAGATACACCGAACTTAAATCAAATCTTATTCCATCTTATTTGGCCACAATAGGCAACTGTGAAGGCTTGTGGTGTTTTACCTATGGTGCGGATATGATGGTTGTTATTCTAAACCCATCTATCAGGAAATCTTTTTCTATATTGGTCCCATACTATGTGGATCAAATAGAGACAGGTACAATTGACTTTGGGTTCGGAGTTCACCTTGTGACTCTAGACCCAACAATTGTAAAGATTTCATATCCATACTCAGGATTAGAACCGTGGTTTGTGACTTTGTTTACACTGAGCACTAAAAGTTGGACCAAGATCAGAAATTCACCTCGTCATACACTTAGGATGAAGAACGTGGGACATGTTGTTTTAGGTTTATTCATATACTGGGTATGTTACGAAGAATACTTAGATGGAGATGGTGATAAGGTCACTAATCATTCCATACTATCGTTCAATATGGGTAGTCACCAATTTCATGTGTTTCACATCCCTGCGGATTTGAATATGGTTCTTGCAGTCAACTTCGATTTATCACATTTAGGCGACAGTTTGATAATTCCAGCATATTTCAACGTCGAGGAGACCCACTATCTTCGAGTTTGGGATTTAGGTGTTAATGGTGTTTCAGTAACATCCGTAACAATGCTCCTAGACATACCAATGCCTCATGTTGTCAAGTTAGTTGGATTTTCACATGATTCTAGGCTAATACTGGATGACGACGATGCTACGATCGATATGCCTTTTCACTCTCTCCAGGCGTATAACCAAACAACGGGAGAGTTTCTGGATTTAGGTCTTCGTGGGAACGGGGGTTCGTATGTGGTGGGTGCGGCCAAGGAGTCACTAATTATGTCATCTTTTAAAGATCAGGTAGTTTATCTAATGCAATGTTGAAAAATAAAGCTTGTTTTGTACCTTTTTATTGGTTATAAATGAAAAGTTTATAAAAAATATTTTTACTATAGTCTGGCCATTTATGGCATAATCTGTTGTATTCTAATTGTAGCACCTTGGAACCATTAAGATTTGGGTCAAGGAGCAATTTAATGGTTTTTCTTGACTACATAAGTTGTATTTCTATCAAATATACATCAAATCAAACTTTAGCTAATGATGCCTTGTGTTGTGACTGCAACACTACTAGAGTTAATGGCCAAACTACTTGAGTTAAGTCAAAATCTAGAACATAGAGCAATAACTACTACTACAAGTTGCATGTAACTTAAATAAGGCAACTGTTGCATGCATTTTGTTTGTCTACATAAGTAACTTTATACTTCATACTTGTTACAACCACACTAACCCTATTTCCAGATTTAGAAATTCAAAAGTTCCCTTCTTCTAACATCAAAAACCCTACTTTTTAACTACCAGTTTTCTAAAATGTCAGACTATTTGCCAACCGATGTACATTATGAAAGTTTGCTCAAACTTCCGGTAAAGGAAATAGCCCAATACAAATCTGTTTGTCGTGAATGGAAAGAGTTAATAGACTCTTCCCAGTTTATCACTAAGTTTGGAGTCCGTGACATCCCATCACATAGGTTACACCTAACATATGACCAAGGTTTTTTGAGTAACATGGGAGTCTTAGATGGTGATCTTAACTACATCCCTTCACCCGTTCAATTAAACCATATTGTGATGAAACCTATTGCATGTATCGAAGGTATTTAGGCCTTTTCACATGTTAATAACACTCGTATTTATTTAATAAACCCTTGCATGAAGAAGGTTTTGACTATTCATGTCCCCCATCACATCTTTGAACGTCAAACCGAAAGAGTGAGTTTCGGGTTCGGCGTTTCAAAACTTGATTTAGACCCGACTATTATTAAAATAATCTATCCCAACCACAAACGTGGTCCACGTTATGTTTCAGTGTATACCTTAAGTACTGATACTTGGAACAACCTTGAAGATATCCCGGCGGAGTCGATCAAAATCAAGACTAGCTTTGGTCAAGCGGTCTTGGGAAATTATATATACTGGATGGGTACGGATACAAAGTGGTCAGGGGATGGTGAAATGGTGAGGAATCATGTTATTACTTCATTTGAACTTACAAACCATACTTTCTAGGTTCATCCCCTATGTTGGAAATACGTTTTTACGTATTTAGAAAGGATCGGTCACTCCAATGATATATTCAAGTATTGGGCTCGTGATCCATTATGTAAACATATAGTCCATATAGCCCACATGTAGGGTGGGCTATATATACCCCCTCCTAGCATGTTAGGAGGGGTTGCTCATTTTGTCATTCACACATTTTCATTAATAAACCTTTCTTTCTCCAATCCTCTCCTTTCTCTCTCTAGCTTTCTCTCTCTAAGTTCTTCCTTCTTCATTCCATTCATTAGACAAATCAAACATTACTAAATCCTAAGAAACTATGGACCTACAATTGGTATCAAGAGCTATGGTTGAATCTTTGGATTGGCGTGTTTTTATCTATTGATTTATTGGTCATTTTTTTTTTCTTTTGGTTCCGTATATGATATATCATTTGAGATTGGTCCAAATTTATCGATCTACTGATTTGGTATATCATTTGTGATTGGTCAAAATTTATATCTATATCTGGTATAACGGTTGTCTAAACAATTTATAGTTCTTGTCTCCTATCATAAGCATATCACTTTTTGTCTCGATAATCATTCTTTTTAAAAGTCTTTTATCACAAAAGTATCAGTTTTTTATTCCTTGTCCAAACAAGTTTATCTTTTTCTCTCTCAAATCTGTCAAACAGTCCTTTTTGTTCAGATCTGGTTTTAGTATAAAAACATCACAGATTTCGAATTAGATCAGAAAATCACTGATTCTGAATTAGATCAGAAAAACACTGATTCCGAATTAGATCAGAACATAACAGATTCCGAATTAGATCAGAAAATCATTGATTCCGAATTAGATCAGAAAATCACTGATTCTGAATTAGATCAAAAAATTACTGATTCTGAATTAGATCAGAATATCTTGTATTCCGAACTAGCTTTTGATCATAGATTCCAAACTAGATCATTCTCTCTTATTCCGAACTAGGTTCGATATCTTGTATTCCAAACTAGGTTCGATATTTGTCCAAACACAACTAGACTCGAACTCAAAAGACCAAATCACGATTCAAACATAACGGGAATCAACACCACTCGACTCATAGACTTAGACTCGGAACACACTCGTATTTTTTAAAAAGACCAAACATTCACACGACTCGACTTCAACGAACCTAAGTTGAAAACCAACAGCCTCGTATCAAACGTAGACTCGACTCACATCAATCAAACTCACACCCTCGACTCATCAGACTCTCAACCAACAGACCCAAGATTAAACCAGTCACGACCATTCAACCATTCAACCAGTCAAAACAACCATTCAACTTTCACAAAGACTTTCAACATTTCCTCTCAATTTTCACAAAGATTTTCGAACAACCATTCAACTAGTCACGACTCGACTCGAACCCACACGACTTCAAAACAAGATCTTAGTCTCATACAAAACTCTCATCGATCCACAACCAATAATAGAAAACAAAAAGTAAAAACCTACCCGAGACCATTTCTGATCTTGAAGACCTTGATTCGTTTATGATTCGATTATGATTCGTGAAGTGATTCGTTTGATGGGCTAAGAAGAGATCAAACAGGGTTTTCTTTGGTGTTAACAAAAATAGAGTGATTTGTGGATTAGTGGTTGTGTGATTTAGTGAGAAATTAGAGATGGTTTAAGATCAGAGATGATAGATGGAGTCATGGACGCTACTGATTAGTAAAAGAGGCGGTGCAATATAAGATGAGGTTGAGAGGAAAATAAGTTTGGTGGTTGTGATTAAGAAAAAGGGATGAGTATAATAAGTTGTAGCTGCGTATTATTTTTAGGAGAGAGAGATATAGAGTCAAAGAAGGAAGGCGGAGAAAACAAGATACAATATTGACAAAGTGTTATTTTATTTGTTTGGTGGGAGTTATTGGTATATGGGGCGGATTTACCAAGAAATATTTATTAACGTTTTGGGAGTGTGAGGTTACAAAGATATCCAGCCACGTATTTGTTAAATATTGACAAGATTGGAAGATATTTGACCAAGCCACGTGGGCTTAATGTGCACAAATGAGCCACAAGTAGTGTAAGACGAGGCCACGTCTCCATTTGATTGGGGTATTTTATGTATTGATAATATTTTATGTATTGATAATATTTGATGTATTGGTAATTTTTTTGGGTTAATTTGTATTCGGGCTTCGAAACAAACAAAGTGACGAGACAAAAAGCCATGACAAAGTGACAAGATTTATTTTTACGAGTCCGAGAACAATGGCTCAACATGAATTTGTAGTGGCTACAAATTTTTGATCAGTTCAATGGAATCGTTGCTTTCGACCCCTCAAGAGAGAGATTTGCATCAAATGCAAGAAAAAGCTAGGGAAAGTGGCATCCCGTCATTTCGACTACTTCAAACTCATCTTGTGACTCTTTCATGGATCCAAGGAGGGAGCGAATTTGTGACACTCTTTGGTCAAGATCGTTATCCATTCATTGATTCAATACTCCTCACCTTGAACCAACTAGCTGAGCAACTTCACAAAGCAGACTTTAATCATTCTGCATCATAATCTGCATATCAAGCTCTCGTGACACAATTCACGCCTTTCCTCCAATTCAATATCATCAAGTCTGAAAGTTCAGCGATTTGTCAGTCATTCTTTCGAGACACACATACCGAGCTTCAAGTTTTCCGTGGTACACTATTGAAACTCTTGACATCGGTCTCGTCTTCGATTTATGAAAGATCCAGACTTCAGCAAGCGTATGATAATGGAGTGCAAGAATCTATGATGCCGATGCAAGAGGAGAATGGTCATACGGTTGACAACTTGGAGCCTAACAATGGCAAGAGCACGGAATCAGGAGGACAACATGATACCAGTGGTACGTAAGGGAATGTTACAGACATATCTTAGGATGACACCATACCATTTATGACAAAGAGCCTACAAATATGGTACAATGTAATGTTGTATATGATGTCTATGCCGATGAACTAACGCATGTTGAGCATTCCGAACCTATTTATGACAAACATGGGATGGAAAACGGTGATAGTTTCATCTGATGTGCGTCATAATGGGGAAGAGATTGTTCAGAATGCTATAGTGCATCATGATAAATGCTTTATGACTGCTTCGTTAACTGATTCTGATTCCAAGATTAAAGAGCTCGAAACGATCGTAGCTCAGCAATCTAAAGAGCTTGAGGATGCCAAAATTGAATTTTCAAAGCAAACGGACAAATTTGAAAAGTATTTTGAAAAACTTGAAAAGTCAAACGTTGTTCTTGAACAAAAATTGGATCAAACAGTTCTAGATTCTAAAGCTGAAAAGGATAATCTTTTGAAACAAATTAAGTTGCTTGAATCTAAGTTGGCATCCCAAGATAAATTGCTCAAAGAGAATGAGACTTTAAAGGCTCAAGTTCAGGAAAAGGTTTTTGCTATAGCTGCGTTGAAAAACGAATTGAGGAAAACTAAAGGAACTAGTGTGGACACTAAGCTTGAAAAACCATCAATCTTGGGGAAACTGCCTACAAATCAGTTCGTTAGACAACCGACTGCATTTAGATCTGAGCGACCACAATCCTCGAGACCGCAGTTTACCTCCCAAGTTGATATGGCTCATATTTCTAGAACAGTCACTCCACCATCTAGGCCCAATGTAACTAAAACAGATTTTGCAAGACCTAATCACATGATTGCTTCTAGTTTCTCTAAAAATACCAAGACCACGTCTAGAACTAGTTCAAATGACGTTTGCCATAAATCTGGTCTAAGGGAAGCTAAGCAAAAGACACATGTAAGAGATAGCAATGTCAAACCTAGTCAGATGCCTTCTAGATTACCCAACACTGCTAACCGTAGCATGTCATCTCCTAGGAGCATCGATCAAACATCTAGGAATTACTCGGACATTAAATATGCTACTTGTAAAATATGTAGAAAATGTGTCTTTACGGAAAATCATGACTCTTGTGTCAAGAAATTACTTAATGAGGTGAACTCCCGTGCTAGACTTAAATCCCAGTGGATAGCTAAAATCAAACCCATTAGTAAAGTTTGGCGCCCCACTGGTAGAACTTTCACTCTTGTAGGAAACGAGTGCCCTTTAACTAGGATAATCTCCGATTCTACTAAGACTACTAGGGAGGAAATTGATAAAGATGATACATCACTTAAGCCTAAACTTAAGGTTTTCTATAAAAGGAAACGTTTGCCAGATAAGACAAGTGAATCATCTACTCAGGTCGTCTCTGACACAAGTAAAGCCAACTGTGAACTCCCACGTGCTTCTAAAATTGATATCGCTAACCCATGTCAAAGCATGCAAATTCCTAATGAGAATGCAGGTACCAAAGTTGATGTTCCAAAAGAACGAAGCGGTCCAATCGTTGTATACCGTTCAACTAAGGACACTCTTAGAGTTTGGTTGCTGAAGAAGCAGATATCGGAAAAACCAGTGTCTCAGGGGATTCATGGTTAAGCTTACCAAAAAGGACTTACAGTCACATTACGGTCTGTAACTCGATCTCAAAAGACAGGAAAGTTCATCCCGATGATGACTTATCCTCAAAACGAGAAATTAAAGTTTCTCGGACACGAGCTTACATTAAAACTATTCCAAGGTTTTAAGCTCGTGTATAGGACTTATAGTCACATCACAGACTGTAACTCGTTCATCAAAGAAAGGAAAGTTTATCGCCAATGATAAACTTATCCTTATAACGAGAAATTAATTTTTCTTGGGCATGAGCTTATATCAAAAAATATTCCAAGTTTCTAAGCTCATGCACAACACAGTCTGTGACCCGCTCTTCAAAGAAAAGGGAAGTTTATCTCGTCAACGATAACTTACCCTCCAAACGAGAAATTAAGTTTTTCTTCGACGCGAGCTTCTCCTAAAACCATTCAAAGGTTTTAAGCTCGTGTATATGGCTCATCGCTAAATGACAGACGATGACCCGGACTTCAGAGACAGGGAAGTTTATCTACGCAATGATAACTTACCCTCTTAACGAGAAATTAAGTTTTCTTGGACACGAGCTTATCCTAAAACCATTCAAAGGTTTTAAGCTCATGTATCAGGCTCATCATTAAATACCAGATGATGACCCGATCTTCAAATAAAGGAAAGTTTATCGCCGATGATAAACTTATCCTTATTAACGAGAAATTAAATTTTCTCGGACGCGAGCTTACATTAAGACTATTCAAAGGTTTTAAGCTCGTGTATATGGCTCATCGCTAAATGACAGACGATGACCCAGACTTCAGAGACAGGGAAGTTTATCTACGCAACGATAACTTACCCTCTTAACGAGAAATTAAGTTTTCTTGGACACGAGCTTATCCTAAAACCATTCAAAGGTTTTAAGCTCGTGTATAAGGCTCATCATTAAATATCAGATGATGACCCGATCTTCAAATAAAGGAAAGTTTATCGCCGATGATAAACTTATCCTTATTAACGAGAAATTAAATTTTCTCGGACGCGAGCTTACATTAAGACTATTCAGCAGTTTTTAAGCTCGTGTAAATGGCGTATAATCACATTTCAGATTATGCCCCGGACCTCAAAGAAAGGAAAGTTTATCGCCGATGATAAACTTATCTTTACAACGAGAAATTAATTTTTCTCAGGCATGAGCTAATATTAAAAACATTCGAAGTTTTTTAAGCTCATGCACTATGACTTACAGTTAAATATCAGACTGTAACTCGGACTTCATATTTAGGAAAGCTTATCTTTAAAGATAAGTTATCCTCGTAATGGGAAATTCATTTTTCTCGGTCATGAGCTTGTATTAAAACATTCCAAGTTTTAAGCTCATAAAGGAAAGTGTATCTTTTAAATAAGAGAACTTTTCTTCATAACGAGAAATTCGCTTTTCTCGGTCATGAGCTTTACGTTAAAACATTCAACGATTTTCAAGCTCATGAAAACGACTTCTAAGTAAATGTCAACTTAGGACTCGTTCTTCAGTTAAAAGGAAAGTTTATCGTCGATGATGAACTTATCCTCATAACGGGAAGTTTACAATTTCTCGGACTTGAGCTCGTTTTGTAAGATATTCAACATCTTAAGCTCAAGTAATTGGTTTTCAAAACTTTGAACACAATTTTTCGAGAATTTCTCAAAAGGTTTTTCTAAATATTTCAAAATTGTGTGTTCAAAAATGTTTTGATAAAAAGAGCATGTCTTCTGGAATCGATAATATTTACGAACCTAGAAATGTCATTCAATAATGACACGGGGTTGTAAATAAAGTTCGAGCAGAAGTTCAAATGTCTTTTAAAACATGCTCAATTATGGCTTGCTATTATTTCAGATAGTAACCCGATTTTCATACTCAAGTCAAGCATTTCATCGGGAAGCTTTAACTCAACAACGGGAATTAATTTTCTCGGGCATGGTTTACTTTATAACCATGTAAGGGATTGTGTTTACGTAATAACACAATCTAACCCGAATATATGTACCTTTAAGTGCATTTATTTGTTAAAACAAGAGAAATCTTGTTTTTATGAAGTTATCATCTCCACCAACCGTAGTAATTTACAATTGATATCTACATACTCGATGATGCGACTACTCAAACGGCGACTGCATCTCTTTCAATAGAACACGGGCAACAATTGAGGGGGAGCAATTGTCCAGTATTTAGAATCCTTGATGCCAAGAGTGCCAAGTTCACATATTAGTGTCAAGACAACGATATCAATCATACACATGGAGTCAAGAGATAACTTCAAACGTGATGAGGCGACCAGCATTCATGAACAAAAACCATGTGCTTCTTTCATATGATGTTCTCCATCATTCAGGTCCTACCTCATAAACTGCTAATCTTGTGGATACTTTATCATATATGATCTTTGCATGTGATAAGTACCTTACACTTGTGTTTAAAAGGTACTTCATTCATGTTTCAAGTACACCCTCATTAATTTGAGGGGGAGCTTGTGTAAAGCATGAAGATAATTGGATTCGCATTTTTCTTCCCAAATTTTCTTAAAACCTTATTAAATCAACTGATATTAAAAACATCGATTGGGTTAATATTTTTAATATGGGGAGAAAATGTGATTTAATAATGAGATCAATCAATTTAATGGTTTGACTTAATGTGTTGGCTCATCCCGACATGTGCGAAATGTTTTCGAATATCGTGGCATATGTTAAGGGGGAGCAAAATGGATTTGGATATCAAAAAGGATTTCATGGTGACATATACTTACCCACAACATCTCTATTCACGACAGTGACGACTGTGGTGACATAAGGATGGTAGGATAGGTTAAGTCCAATGATTCTTCCAAAACCGGAGGAATCTTCCCAAGGACATTCCATAGCTAGAAATAGTAGTCCTTAGGAAAGATGGAGAAAGATTGTGAACGTAGCTGAATGCCGAACAAGTACTTAAGTTAGCACTGGAACAATCACAACAAGGTGCTAGTTATGACGTATTGGTAAGCATTGAAGGGGTTGAAGAATGAAAAAGAATTGTAAGATAAAGGGTGTAAAGAAAGAAGCCCTCCTTACAACCTTAGGCAGAAACCGGGTCAACACATATGCTATTGAGATCATTTTTAATGATGCTCGATATTGAAGATAGACATCATGGACCCAGTGATGCAATGCACAACCCAACCCAGCTAACTCAAATATCTCTCAAAAGGTATTTGTTTTAATCACACGGAGATCAACATATCATCTATCGATTTATTCACTCCGCGTAAGTTGGTATTGAAATGGTGGCACTCCTCTCCAGCCTCCGATCACTAAAATCCAAAATGCACGATCGAGTCTAGAGCCATTTGAGATCATCAAATATCTCATTAGGACACACTTTCATAATTCCTTGCTTCTTCACACACTGTGAAAAGTAAGAAAGATTTTAAGAGTCCTACGCAAAATCTTCATGACCTTGCCTGAACATCCGAGTAACACGAAAGTATTTACAATGAAGATGGAAATCCTTCTTGAGCGAATATCAAAAAACTCATGGTAGGTGACTTGTGCGGTTCTTTATGAATCAAACTTGTGATAACTGGAAAGCAACAGTGGTTTAATTCTTAACTGAATTTAAACACGTTCCAGGCCTCTACGCAATATCTTAGTGGTCTTGCCAGAACACTCAGAGTGATACCTTAGTGTTCACAGCTGATGAGTGGAAATCCTTCTAGTGTTAACCTCAAATAGCACTTGGTAGGTAACTTGCAAGATTCTATACGAATCAAGCTCGTGACAACTGGAAAGCAACGATGGTGCGGTTCTTAATTGAATTTCACTTGTTCCAGGAACATGAATTGACGGCTTCAAATCATGCGGATATTATTATCCAGATGATTCACTCTTTATGTTCGTAGTCAGCTTTGTACGATCGAATAAAGAGAACGGGTTTACCCGCGAAATCTTGTCAAGGAGGTTCTTAATTGAAACTACGTGTCACAAGTACGATATTTATATCGCCCAACGGTCTTCACCGACCGGAGGTAAAATGCTACCGAATTAGAATGAAATGTTCATGGCCATTTTATATGTGTATATGTTTTGTTGCTAACTGTCTTATGCAGCGTAACAAGAAGGTGGCATTGCGGTGTACAATCCAGAAGAAGTCGTAAACACATGCTTATGTTTTCTGCACTTAATACTTCAACAAATTCAAGAAAGCCTGAAAGTAAAGTCTTCCGCTGTATCAAACTCTAAAGCTTTCAAGAATTTATAAAGGTATAAGTATGTGGAACATGAAGTCACGAAGAGGCAAATATCACAAGTGATGAATGCACAAGGTCAAAGCAAGGACACATGCTCAAGACCAAAGTCAAAGATCTCATCAGCATATTCACAAGATCAAGATCGAAGACTCAAGCATAGTATGCTAGGTTTAAGATTTTGTAAAATGGTGTGACCTCCCTTAGGGGAGATTGTTGGAAATAAGTTTTTCCAAGGAAAGTCTCGGTCACATCATCATTAGCATAGATCACGAGCTATAGACTATTTAGGACATTGTAACTTGGAGTGACCTCCCTTAGGGGGAGATTGTTGGAAATATGTTTTTACGTATTTAGAAAGGATCGGTCACTCCAATGATATATTCAAGTATTGGGCTCATGATCCATTATGTAACCATATAGTCCATATAGCCCACATGTAGGGTGGGCTATATATACCCCCTCCTAGCATGTTAGGAGGGGTTGCTCATTTGTTATTCACACATTTTCATGAATAAACCTTTCTTTCTCTAGCTTTCTCTCTCTTTGCTCTTCCTTCTTCATTCCATTCATTAGATAAATCAAACATTACTAAATCCTAAGAAACTATGGACCTACACCCTACCTCAAGACATTGCCAACGCACTTCCGAATCCCCTAACAGTTAGTCAGTTGGGTGATTTTATGGTTCTGGCCGGTCACTACACTAGTCCCCATGAAGAATTAGCACTTGGTTTTTGGGAATGCGTTGTAGATAATGGTATGTTCATCACCGCTAACCTGGCTTATATGGTTCATACACCTCAGTCTTCAAAACTTGTTGGCTTTGTTCTTGGAACCTACCGGTGGCTGATGTCGACAATGCCGGCTTCCAATTGCCGGGTCACACCCTCCAAGTTTTCAGTCCAGATCTTGCAAGTTGGGTTAACCTTGGGATAACTGTAGACAGAGGGTCTTGTATGATGGGCCCTTACCAAGAGTCGCTGGTGATGCTGAAAAACTAGTTTACATATTAGATAGTGTTTCCGTATTTAGTATAAACTTTTTCAGTTCATAATGAACTGTTGTAAACAATGCGTCCTATGACGCTTTTTTTTACCGTTCACATATGTTCGGTTATTGACAATTACGTTACTACTATTATCTTTAGTTGTTTGTACAATTCCCTTATTGTTTACATTCCTGAAAACGTGTGTATTATGTACAGGAGAAGTTACATCAAGTGTTAGAGGAAGCCGATGTTTTTCAGAAGAAATCAATTGATAAATCCAAATACATTGTATCCTTTGTGAACGCCACAAATGTACCAAAACAATGTGGTGTTTTTGGTGATTGTGGCATTTGGGTCTGTATATTTCTCTATCGACTGTCGAATGGAATCGCGTTAGACTTCGAAGATCCAATTCAAACTGCATTGGCTTACCGTGAAAAGATGGCTAAGTTTTTTTTAAACACCGAGTATATTTGTGGTAGCTACTTTAGCATAAACTTTATAACAACAACAGTTGCTTGTTTTCTATGTTAACATCCGTTAAACTTTCTATTCTATCGTTTTTTATACAACATACTTATAACATTTGTGTTTTATGTTTTCTGAAAGGATCTTAGATCCTGGGTAATTTCTAATTCTGAGATTCTGAATCTAGCTACCATGCTTGGTCTAACAAACAAATCACACGCGATTCATACACACATGTTTAATTATAACAAGTAAATACAACATACTTGAAATTACTTCTATGTTAACATCCACTAAAATTTTATTGTATCGTTTTTTATACAATATCCTAATATTCTTAGTATTTAAGTCTTATGAAATGATCTTAGATCCATGGTTAGTTCGACTTGTTAGATTCTGAATCTAACATACTTGGTCTAAAAAACAAATATATCACACCAGATTAACAAGGAAATACAACATACTTTCCATTACTTAATAAAAGGATCCATTACACTAAACAGAATGGAACATCAAGGAAAAAAAATTTCATGATATGCTCTACTAGGAGTCATCGGATAACAACCTTATCACAGAAACGAAGTCTTATTTCTCTTGGGGCATTTTCATCATCTCTGTCACACATTTGAGTAATTCCCTGGCCACAACAACATCCTTCTGTGATTGCTCGGTGAAGAACAAAAACGTTGGGATCTTGTTATCCTTAAGCTTCATCTCTGCATCATGCAACAACGCTTCTCTCTTCTCCAACCTTGTGTGGATTGTTCGGCACACGTCCATTATTTTTCTCGAGATATCGATGTCATCTTTTATGTCATCTTGAATATAAACGTTCCACAAATCAGCCAAATCTGGTGAGTTGTAAATAGCTTGCAGCCTTTCAATGGGGGAGAGATTCATGGTTTGTATTGTTTAGGTTGCTTGATATCTCCCAAAACATTCCTTTAAATAAGGTTGAACATGAAGACTAGAAGGGAGTTCTAGAAAGTCATTAAATTTCTTGACCTTTGGGTGGTATTAACGTTTATCTACAAATGTTTGAAATTTTTATTTTTAATGTAAATTTATACTTACAACCACTAATATCTACCGTGTATACCCTAACACGAATTATCCACTATCTCCATTCCGTCACTCTTGTAGGCTTGTAACCTTATTGGACGTGTACTAAATACGCTTTGAAAACCTACCATACATGCATAGTATATAGGCCATGATGTGCCATAAATGAATACCATTGCTTCAAGCTAACAAATGGTCTGTAATGATGCAAATATTCAACCATGCCTTCAATACATACATCAACTAGTGCCCTATCCCCTATAGATAGCTGTTCGTCTGCCCACCTGCAAATCATAAATTGGTTGCCTTGAACTACCTAAGGAGTTGCCTTGAATTTGGGTATATATATAGTTTACATGCAATGGTTAGGTTTTCCATCCTATTCTACAAGCAATAATAATCAAGTTAGGCAAAAATGTCCAACTACTTACCCTTCGATATCCAACTTGATATTTTGCACAAACTACCTGTTAAGTCTCTACTAAGATTTCGTCAAGTGTGTACACAATGGAAGTTCACAATTGATAGCACATAATTCATTGAGAATTACATCCCTCATCCTTCTGACTCGTGTTCTTTTATGTTAAGCTGCAGGCGAGGGAATGACAACTCTTTGTTTAAGATTAACCGTGATGTTAACTTTATCATATTGGAGTCAGAGTACACTGATCAAGTACTACATGCCTTTGCAGTCTCAGAGGGTATTTGGTGCTTTGTTGTTGGTACAGATGTGTAGTTTGCATTTGTCGTTTGGAATCCTTCCATCGATAAAGTTGTGACAGTGTTGTCAACGAATGTAGCAGGTGTAGCTGAGTTAGCTAAAATTGTGTATGGTTTTGGGGTTCGTCCAGACACAATGGACCCAACTATACTCAAGGTTCATATACCTCTGTATGGTGAAGGTACTTGGAAGGTGAGTGTGTTCACTTTTAGTTCAAACAGGTGGTCGCTTGCGCCTCCTGGTCATTTGCCCCTAGAACCATTAAAATCAAGAGGTATGGTCAAACAGTTGCAGGTGGGAAAATATATTGGGTGGGCTCAGAATGATGGAGATGTGCGGGTGGAAATACACACACAAGGTACGTACTGGTGTCCTTTGATCTGACTTCCTTGCGGGTTTCCTTGTTGAAACAATTCCTTTGGACATCACGTCCATGGTTGGGCCTCCCTACAGCATTGCATTGCAAGAGGACTCCCTATTTATTTGTGGAACATCTGTTTTTGGAGGCGTGCGTAATGTATATGTTTGGAGGCTGAATGTGCTGAACGGTTATATTGGAAGGATGTAGTTGGAAGTCGTTCTTCCAAAGCCATTTGTCACACCCCCAATTTATCAGAGTAAGGCAACACAATGGGGTGCGACGGTCATGACTATCACAAGACATAGATACAAAGAACGACTATTTAAAAGCCATTTTATTTTAATTAAAAGCATAAACTTGTTCGGAAGCGAATTACACAAGATCATAACAAAACATTGTTTCAAAAGACTTTAACATTGATCAAAAATATCCATACACTAGTCACGACCATTTTCATTTAAAAATCTCCCATTCATAACCACGTCACTCCTCCGTCTTGATACCTGAGAAAAACATTGCTAAAGCGTCAACACAAAGGTTGGTGAGTTCATAGGTTTAAGTTTAAATAGTGTGATGAACCATAAGATTTTCAAGGCAACCGGCATATAACCTTATAACAAATACAAGATTATAATCAAAATTATACGTTTCAACAACCTACGTCTAAGCTCATGACACCGAAGCGTTAACCAACCAACAAGATATAATGAGAGCCCGAGCAAATGCCTATCCCAAAGCATTCATAATGACTCAAATGTAAGTGTATCTAATTTGGTCACACAACCAACATTAGATAGGGAGGTCAATCCCAATAGATCTTTCCATAACATTCGCGCTTACACAAAGTAATTAACGGTTCACGATAGTGGGCTAAAGCATCTTGGTATATCGCTACTTAGACATCATGTAGGCAAACGTATCAAGTTTAATGTTTATCCGTTTAAAACAAGCAATGTTCTCACCCCAAAATAGTTAAAACAATTAAAAGTGGGGCTATGAAACTCACCTCGAAGCAATAGCAACGGTTAAAATAGCACAACATAGAAATAGAGAAATAATAGCTTGAAATAATCTGCATCCTAGATTAAATAAAGTATGTATTACTATACATGCAAAATGACAATAAACGTAATATTTAGTCCCCTAGTATGTGCTTGAGTTTATTTAAATAAGGCGATTCTTTTATGTGAAAGTTTAACGTTAAATAATAATGTAGTTATTTAATCGGGATATATTTAGCAATATTAAACATTTCGTTATCGAGATAGTTTATTTACTTGGGTCATTTAATGGGTCAAATATCCTAAATAGGTTTTATTAAAATATTTTAAATAAATAAATTAAATTAAATTAATAAACTTATTAATTATTAATTTAATTTTAAGGAAAATAAATAAATGAATAAAAAAAAGTGGCATGCCCCATGTCGGGGAACATGCAACACTTAACATGCCAACTTTTTAAATTGTGAATACTTTGATTGACGTTATGTTCAAATTTTGAAAAACAAGGTGGTCTCGTCAATTTTTGGCAAGGAATTAAGGGCTCGTTAGCGACTCGCGACATAAGCCACAAGTACCATCGGGTAGTCGGCCGAGTGGTCTTTAAGTTGGTGTTTCAAGTTTTATAAACCGAAGTCGTTTGATGGGTTAAAATCGTGTTTGAAGCAAGGGTCGTAAAACTGTTTTTAAACATTACGGGGTCTACCAGGTCAGTTTCGGTCTCGTCTACGGGTCTTGATAACGACTATTAGGTCGAACCAAAAGTATACTCGTGTAGAAGGCATGGCCGTCTACAACTTTCGTTGTTTAACCGACTCGGGGCAAGGTTGTTTCGAGGGTCAAAAAGAGGTCGAAAAAGGGCCTGATGTGATACACATTTAGCGGGTTTCTTTTGATGTAAAGTAACAGAAGCATTTTTCTTTATAACGTGCAGGTAGAATTTGTATTTGCCATGGTCGTTTTTGGACAGATTTTTAATATAGCGTAACTATTTCCTCGATTGACCAAATGACGTGTTTTCAAGGACTACAAACTCTCGACTAGCCCGTCTATGAAACTAGTCGCTACCCGACCCGTATCCGTGGTTAAAGGTGATCAAAACTGAGCTCAAAGTCAGCCCAGTTGATCTTTTCAAGGTGGGTGTATCTCCTTTGCTGTTTAATCGTTTTGAGTATGTCAACTTGTGTACTATCTTATGATTTGTATGTTTTACTAAGTAACACTCAAACATATCACTATGATTTCCTAACTTGTAATATCTATGTTTTAACATCTCAAAAGGTTAACGTACATGATTTCTATTTATAACACCAATACTCATTCATCAAGCACAATACTACTAGGGACAAATGTATGCACAATGAATTAAACATAAAGGAATAAAGACTCACATAAAAATGGAACACGATGGAGGGATTAAGTGGAAAACCCTTCTAATACTCGAAACTCTTGTTTGAAACCCGAATCAACCCATAACAATTATAAACTCTTAATTAAACCTAATTCTTTGCTTTACTCTCTTCTCAGCAATGTCTATAGAAATCACAGGGAGGGAGTGGTGGATCTCTTCTTTAAGTTTGTGTATGTTTGAAATGTGTTTTGTAATGTGAGAAAATCATTCTATTTATAGAGGGTTTGAGTAACTAGGAGGGTCACTTAGTTAAGGTTTTCTTTTTGTTTGGTTAGGTTGTAACTAGAAAACTTGACTAGAGAAGTACCATGAATACTTGCAATATGTTGGGGAAGGGACAAAGGTGCTTGGGGTTCGGTGATGGCAGTGAAAGGAGAGGGTTGAGGCCTTCAAGGTTTGACCTCATAAATGAGTGAGAATTGTACATGTTGAAGTCAAAGAAAACCAGGGAGTTTTAAGGGTGTCCATCGGTTGTAAAGGAGGAGAAGGGAACAAGAAGTACATACATTAATGGATGGGTGAAAGTACCTTATTTCAAATGTGTATGGTTGTGAAAAATGAATAAAACGTGGGTATATAAAAATTATGGAGGAACCAGTTTTGTCAAGGTGACAAGGAACCAATTTGTAACATTTTTATTTTGGGTAGAATTGCCAATGTTTGTTTGTTGTGTAAGTATAAATGTAGCAAAGGTTTAAAACAATAAACCATTGTGACAAAATGAGGGATTAAGTAATAGTAGTGTAGTAAATTTGGGAATTGGGAAATTTCGTAAGTGTGTCGTAAATAAATTTGGTGATATATTTAAATTTTGTATCGGATCCAATCAATCTAAATCACTTTGACATAAATAAATGTCGACTCTTAGAATATAAATTCTTATAACGTAATTGAATAGTAGTCATTCAAATAATATTTGATAGTAACTTCATTCATAAAAATTTAAATTCGTACACAAAATACGCGTAAACAGTCGAGAACATCAATAGACACACCAGTCTAACCCGAACCATTGTTTTTCACGTAATTTAAATAAACTTAAAATTCACGTTTGTGACACCATTTGAGCATGTACCTAGGTTGCTTGGGTTTGCAAACAATTTAAGCCCAATGTTTGATGTTTGTGTCGGCCCAACCGGTTTTCTGCATGTGTTGTACGTGTAGGATGCACAACAACATGAGTTTGTCAACCCATAAGAGATTCAAGGCAAGCGTGGGTCGTTTGTTCTTGGGGACTTCAAGGATTCACCCCTTCTGCTGGATTGTCCCCGTCATCAAATGTTACACTAGGTTCCACCCTCGCATCTAGGACATCGTACTTTGTTTTTTCATATTTCTTAAGTGGTTGTTTGTTTGTCTGTTAGAACTGTTGTTGGTTGTGGTTGTCCTTGAGACTTTTATTTTTATGTTGGTATGTCATATGTGTTCTTTGTTGATTCATGAGTGTTAAGCGTTACCTTTTACCAGACCTAAACTAAATGTTATTAAAACATATTACAAACAAATACAAACATAAATATGTAACAACATTATATATATAATAAAGAACAACATAAAGAAATGTAACATATGATAGTCAGCACTAGTGATGTCCATAATGTATACATATTATTTCAAAAAAACAAACTGGAAAGTTTAATGTCGTCAATGTGACATGGGTTGTACACCAGTGGAGTCGGACATCCTGATGGTTGTGGTTCGTGAGCGTAAGAATCTATACTCCTATCGTACACCTGTGTATGATCAATGTTGGGTGCCATATAATACGAATCACGCCACCATTCAACACCAATTGCACCAGCTGCTCCCGTATATTCTTGTGTATTAGTAGCGCATGCTGCAACTGAAACATTATCACTGGCTTGAGGAAGTGTACCCACCGTGTTTTCCCAGAAGGTAACCAACTTTATAGCCGTTTGTCGTATAGTTTTAGCGTGTAGAAGTCCCTGCTTCAAAGTCTCTAATGTAAGCACCTTGTGTCACCATTTGAGTGCCTGGAACTATCATATCTATGTCGTAATGTGAAAACAAGCCCAACTATGAAACAAAGGGAACATACTATATTTGCTTACGTTTTCCGGAGAACAAATGAATGTGTATATTGCTAATAAGTAAGGATGTGTATAAACCTGATGTTGCTCTACGCCCATCTAGTCTCTATAAATACGACCATTTCTGAGCCGGTCTTCATCGAACATGGCCTCATGACCCGCTTCATCGGAAAGCCTTTTTTCTTACTTGATTTTGTTGAGACCAGAGCCTAGAATTAATAAATTAGGGCAAGTTAATATTTTGTACTAAAAAATTACCCGTATAGTAAGTGAATTCAAACTCACGTCGGACTGTGTCAAAGGCCGGTAGCAATTATTACGGTTATGTCTGCGCATACCACACCTAGTACATGCAACAACAGTCGGTACCTCGCCTCTTGACGGATACCAGTCTTTGTTTTTAGGTCTACCAGGTTGGCGTTTTATCATAGCCGGAGGTAACACCTTTTGAAGGTCGTCTGGTTTTTCCCACGTTGTAGGATCTCTTAACGGATAAACCATACCTTGGTATGTACCCTTGAGAGTAGTTCTATAAAACCAGGCCTTTGCCCACAGGCTACAATCACTCATACCCGAATCCTTACATACGGTACAAACATGACCACGTGGTAAACCTGATAATTGCCATTTGCGACAAGTACATTCGAATTTTAACAAGTCAACCTGGTGGACTTGCTTATTGCTTGTGACTTGGTATACTTTCAAATGATTGATACCCTTGACATTCCAGTTGTAGCTTTTCATCATGTGGTTCTTCACTTTCTTGGATGCCTAACCAGAAAGCTCAACCCTACCATCTTGTGCATCTGTGATGAACAACAAAGTATAGTTAGATACATTTTAAAAAACAATAGAGATGTATAAAGATAAAAAATGCGTGCAAGTCATAAGTAATACCCATATATAGCTCTCGCTTTTCACAGTAACACTGCTGTAAAACACCCCTTACGTACTCTACAAGCTCGATTATCGGGAGTCTGCGTGCAAATCGCGTGACTGAGTTAACAGACTCGACAATGTTTGACGTCATGTAGTTGAACCGATTAGCGGGGCAGTACGCCCTCGACCATTTATCATACCCGGCTTGTTCGAGTTTTGTGACACAATCCGGTCTAAAACCGTGGAGTACGCCAATAGATTTATCAAACTCTTGTGTCGTGTACGCCTTGCAGGCTTTCCAGTACATGGAGCGGTGCTTCCTAGTTCGAAGCTTACAGTTCATCATTAGATGTCTGTCACAATAAGCATGGTATGACCGACTGAACACCGTACTACAAGCAACAATAATGGCGGGATGACGGTCAGACACGATGTACAAATTTGGCGGTTCTCCTATCTGATCTCTCAACTTCGTCAAAAACCACGTCCAAGATTCAAACGTCTCTCCCTATGAAACACCAGTCGTGATTGGTACTATCTGGTTGTTACCATCCATTGCAACCACCAGAAGATTTGTGCCCTTGTATTGACCTTTTAGATGAGCACCATCTATTATCAACAGGGGCCTCATGTATCGTAAGAAGCTCATTACCTGTGACAGTGAGAACAAAGTTATATAATAGAATTAAAACTAATCCATATTCAGAGGAAACCATAGTATAAATAAACTCACCGCTATACCGAATCCAACATATAGCATCTGAAAACATCCTTGTTCGTCTGTTTAAATGTGAGATACAGTTCCCGGGTTCACTAGCTTTTGATTGTGGCAATACACAGGCAACTGCTCGAACGAATCGGTGTGATTACCGTACAACATATTCAAAGCATCGTTCTTACCTCTCCAACATCTATTGCAAGGAACATCGATCTTCCAATCGATAAACAAATCTTGCATAATGTCCTTCACCTTATATATCCTATTACTATTACTCATTTTTTCTAACAGCAACTTAGCCAATAACTTCTTAATTTCATTTCGGTGATTAGGAAGTATTTGTGTCATTGTACAATTGTGTGTGTCGTTGCAACGTGATACAATGAACATACTACCATATTTAACCTTATGTGCATGAACACTCCAATTGCAATCTTCATGCACACACTTAACAGTGTAACGCACGGGGTTGGACCTATCAACTAAATATTCAAACGATTGTCTCAATGATTTTATGAAATAAAAATAACTAGTTCCTCTTTGTCTTCAAAGTCATCCCCTTCACTAATATTATCAACACCAGGTCGAGGTGTCTTAAAGTGAGGTTCTGGTTGATGGGGGGGGGGGGGGGGGGGGTTGGGATATTAGTGAGACTAGTTTGTTGCCTTAGTGCGAGGCTAGCGCTATTGGACTCTTGAACGTTAGGCGTTACCGGAAAATTCAAATCAAATTCAGGTTTATGATTACTAACCTCGGTTGAAACCACTCGATTTGTAATAACTGAAACGTATAATTTCGGGACAACAGCCCTAACAGAACAAACTGATTGAACAAAGCAATCCCAATCTTCGTCGTCCTTAACCTCAATGGAAGCTGATCTTGTCTTGTATAGTAGACTTAATTCGTCACGCTTACATATTCCAAATTTTTTCTTCAAGTACACTAATAGCTCCTTATATCGAATTTTTTCTAATAATAATACACTACGCGTTGAACGTTGGTATACCAGATTTATATTCACCTTCCCATCAATTCTAGAAGTCATGGTTTTGGTATAGAAGAATGTGATTTTGGTGAACTAGTTTAACATCTACCACAACACATTTAAATGGTACTTCCCAACCACTTGGTCAGCATTATTGAAGTATTCATGGGCAGGCCTATGATATTAATTTCTTGCAGCTAGGGGTGAAGGATCACTGTTCTATGTTATAGGCAAAATACTGTTGTCAAGTTTCCCTCCAAATTACTTGGTTGGTGTGTATTCTCTCCAATTATATCCCCTATATTAGGACTGCCCTTTATAAACACTGACATAAAAAACACACAAAAACCTACAAAGCACCTATAACTCAAAATATGGTGAGATGCAATAACTGTGATGCTAATGCTGTTATCAAAACCTCGTGGACTCAAACTAACCTTGGTCGAGGGTTCTATTGCTATGCTGTAAGTGTACATTATATTAGCATACGTTAATTGTTTTTTCTTAATCTACCCTTCTAACCATTCTTAATTTAGAGGGGATGCAGAATAATAGACTGGTATGACGGTCCTATGTGCCCAAGAGCTATTGAAATTATTCCGGGACTACTAAGATCTTTGAACGAGCGGAATGAAAGGCTTTATGAACTTGAAGCAATAGTGGCTCGACAACATATTCAGCTTCACAAACTCAAGGCCGTTTAATTCCTAAGCTTGATCATGTTCTTTTATTATATGTTTAATTAAAATGTTAATCGGTTATGATTAACATGTATCACAATTAGCTTTCCGGACCATGTTTGTTTCAATCAATGCATTATTTCCATGAAGGTTGTACTTTGTTTAAATTTTCAATTAAATGACAAAGTACGAATTTTTTCATTTTTGGTTCTTTGGTTTTATAAAGGACTAACAATTAAAATTACAAGAATCAACATTGCTGCTACACAAATATCTTCAAATTTAACAGCCAAAAAGTAAAATCTTATGTTGTTCTCAACAAACTAGACCATACCTCCTAGTTAACTTGCCAACTGCTTGTGCGCCCATAGGTAGTCTGCAATTCTTTCACGATAAGCAATAGGAACAGCCTCCGGATCAGACACCAATACCGACATGTTATGTATCAATCGATAAAGAAATATACATAACCAGATGCCACAATCACCATACTGACCTGTTTGTAAGGGCACAACATTTGCTGCCAGGAAGGTTATTTTATAGCCTTCAACCGGTATACGCTTGTGTGCCAGAACGCCATTCCTATCAAGATACCTAGGTATAATCTCAGAAAATGCAACCCTCATTTCTGACCACCATTTCCTGTTCTCGGGGTTCGATACCCCAAGAGAGTCATACAAAGTAATCAGACGCTTCTAATATTCAGCACACCAAGGCAGTAATGTTTATCAGGCTCGTTGATAGGGAAAAAGACCTACATATACAATGTGGCTTAGTACAAAATACATTGTTTACGAAACATTAATGTACTAAAAACACATACCCTCTCGACATCAGACCACGGAACAGAATCACTATCACCATCATAGAACCAAGGCCGCACGAAATCCGTTCCTCTCGATTCACCCATTAGGGTTGGACATACATAACAACAAGCTGCAGTCCAATCAGCGTCTTCTTTCCTAAACCTATGCATAAGCTCTATCCATATATCGAAGTGCTGGTATTGTTAAGACAAAAATTATCAATATGGCTTCTATGTCTTCATTTGTTCATTATAAAGGTTTAACGTTAATTACTCCATATGTAATTACTTACCACATTTGTCAGCCATCCTCCTTTAACCTTACACAATAAAGCTTGCCAGAATTCAGTACCCACATACTGGTCTACTTTGCCCCATGGAAAATAATGACATACTTTATTTTTGGGTAAACTGTTAATCTCGGGTAGATAAGGGGGATCTCTGACCTTTCTTTTCTGGCTAAACTTGGGCCTAGTCAAATCATGCGGTTATAAACAGGAAGATCAAACATTGTAACGCATTCAACAATATAAGAAACCCAAATCATATTTTCAATCATATACATACCTCTTTGAATTCCGGTAGGTTGATTATCTACTACTGGATGGATTTTTTCAGTTTTTTATTACGGTTTGTCACCATTTCATCATCCTAAATACAATGGCCGTATTCAGATTAACTATGCACATAAAGAAGCAAATTTAAACTTAAGTTACTTTACATGATACTTACCTTAACCAACAACGTCTTTGAGACTTCAATGCAATCACTACCATCTAACGTGGCCATCCGTGATACATCACTAGTTGCAACCCTCTTGCTTTTACGTCTTTTTCATCAAGGGTTGTACTTGGTAGTGTTGTCCAAGGCGTCGACAATTTAGCTCCTTTGCACTTTGGCCTTTTTAGCCGCACCGCGATCTTTTAGCCCAATACGGGAGAAGTATCATTAACAATGTTCATGATCCCGTATCCAGGCACATCCTCCTGTAATAATGGAAAGTATCCTGGTCAACTAAGCTATGAAATGCTTAATATAACGAGGGAGGCAAACCCAATACAAATTAAATGGATCTGACAACTAACCACAATATATTTTCACCCACAGCTTTACCATTGAATATTATATGAATAGTGACAAAAGTAAATGCCTGATTTGACATTTAAATTCCCTAATGTGGTTATATAAACAAGCTCATGCAACCTCTATTTTTCACATGCATCTACTAACACCAATCTTATTCAATAGTCTAACTTTTAATGGCTCAAGTTACCACTTCTGCCAATTTGGTAACCATGTTTTAGCAAGAGGCTTGCGAAGAAGAGATCTGGGGTTCTTTCTGCCGGATGAATGGCATACAACTAAGCGACAGAATGAGCCACTGACAAATTGTCATTGCCAACATTCAACAGTTAGGGAGTCATCCTAAGGTGTTACTGGCTGTCGGCTATTTAAGGGAAATCCAAAGTGCAGATATGAAAAAGCTAAACTAGTTCAGGAGCATGGTCGTGAACTCTAACATCAGGCTTGCTCGCAAAAGATGGTACATCACCATGATGCTCAACAACTACGAATCCTGACTTTTAGGTCTCAAGAACTGGTTTTAATGCTTTAGTTTTATGTTCTTTTATGTAAGGTGTACTAGGATGTGTTAGGAACTATGTCAAGTAACCTATTGAGTGTGGGTTGTTCAACCCTACACCTTTATGTATGTTTTAGAACTCTAAGACTTCAATGAATGTTTTACAAAGAAAAGTTTCTGTCTACTTACCATTAAATTATCCATCCACTCTGCATCTTTAATACTCTCTGCATCCATGTTGTCGTGCAAAACACCACAACCCTCCTGTAATTATTTATCAATTAAATCTGAAATTGTAATTATAAAATAGGGGTATACAATTGATGTGATACCTTAACTATCGTATCAACCACCTTTAAATGTTGTTCTTCTCGAAGGAAGTCATGATCAAAATTTGTGTTTGTTACATCTACCTCAAAATTAATCTCTTCTTCTAAAGTTTTCTCTTGGTTCAAAGCATCTGGGTGGTTAGATTCCTTCTTATCAGTGATCGGGGATTTTGGTATCTTAAAGGTACTTTTAGTACAACCACGTCCATCCTCCAGTAGCACTTTTCCTTCCACACCAGTGGCATGAAAACACGTTGGAGCACCCAAATGTGACTTAAGAAGTTCCATCAAATACAAAGTTGGGAAATATATTTAATTATGATCAACAGTGTCTAAAGCAGATATATATGAAGATGAACTAATACAGTTAGGTTCTCAAGTTTTGTGGTAGCTGTTAAAAGGTCTTCACTACCAGCTTTGTCTAAACCATTTACAGAAGGCAAAACTAATCCAACGTCGTCTTGCCGTATTTCATCCGTATCTGTGCCATGTTTCTCATTCTCACCGAAATCAAAACCAACATGGTCCTGCAAATAAACGTTCAGGATATTAGCCTCGAAACATGTCATTGGGTAATACAATCAATGCTAACTTCATATATTATATTAGCTTACACAAACTTGAGACGGGGTAAATGCATCGTTTAAGTTAGGTAACGACGGATCTCCCCCAGTCTTCGTCAATAACGGAGTAGACAATGTATGAAATATAGGCGGTTCAACCAAAGCGGCTTCTAGCTGATGCCCAATTGTTTGTGACGGATCCTCCTATGTTTGGTTAAAAACATACTTGGATTAATCACCCCCTTCGTATAGACCGCTAGAAAAAGTCTCCTTCCTTGTGTTAACGACACCAGAATCCATAGACAGTCCTACAAACTGAACAACAAACAATCTTACAACTTCATTTATATATTCATTTCAGCTACTACTTACACTCCAATGTTTGACACAAAAATTACCTTCTCTGGAACAGACTGAAAGTTATTTATGGACACATCTGCATTACCACCATGACATTCATTAACACGATCAGATTCATGATCTACAACATTGGAAATATCGCTGACACTCTGCACACATAAGAAAACATTGGGACTCATGAAATGTAGGGATAAATCACATACAAAGGTATAAAAAAACTTGTTGTCATTTCTATTACCTTCTCAGATAAATCAGCCGCTGATCCAACAACGGTTTCCTTAGCGACTGAACCTTCCGACCTGTCTGGTCTAGTTTTGTCAATAAAACTTTGCACATTTAACAGCCTTTCCTTAATGTCTTGTACCGCCTTCTTCAACTCTGGGTTATCAGCATCAGCAACACAATTCTCAATGACCTCAACACTTGATCGTATTTCTTGTACATCAATTTCAACTGGGTATTTGTTTGAATATGGTTCAACATAGCTTCTATCACTACCTTGCTCAGACCGAGGGAACTACAATAGAACGCGATCACCACTAACTTCTGGTACGTTTTCTAGGGTTTTCGCTGCACCATCACCTAAACGCTCCACACATTCTATGTCCCCTTTTTTACCAGGGGAAAGGAAGTAATCAATACTCTTAGAATACCAAGGCTGTTCAAGCTCGATTACTGTCGGACGGAAAATAAAACCTGGATCGGACCACACCTCAAACAGTTTCTCGTAATGAGCTTTCTCAAATTGACCACCACTAGTCCATGCTAATCCACGCGGTATTACTTAAAGGTTTTTATTCCACCAATGGCTACTGTTTCTAAAGATCTCCAAAACGTATATCTACATTACAATTATAACGATACACGTAAAAAATCGACCTTATAAGAATTATATAATCTAATCAAAAATTATTATATTTCCTTTTCGGTAACTTCTTACCTTCAGTGCCTAGACAAATCCGTAGAGAGCGTACGTCTGCTCCTTGTTAGACTCGTCATTCTCTTTCTCCTCCTCGTCATCAACATTATCTAGCGACTTACACTTCTTTTTCTTCTTCTCCTTCTTCTTCTTCTTCTGATCCCTCTCAAGGTGCGTCTCGTCATTCGCTTTCTCTTCCTCATCAACAACTTTACTTACGACCTTACACGTCTTCTTCTTCTTCTTCTCCCTCTCAAGGTGCTTAGCTACAACATTAACCATCCGTGTGTAGAATGTTCTCCAGAAATACTCCCCCCAAGGATATTCATTATACCAGGACAGGTCTTCTACTACCTCCAATACTATATCAGGCACGTTGAACCTTGGCTCTCTACCCATAAACACCATAGTTGTTAATAAAATTTAAACATACACGCACAACATCATCATCAGATATAGCTGCCCAAGCTTTACGATTACTTGTTAGTGATAATAAGTCAGTGCCTAAAACTTTTTTTTCAACATGGAAGCTTTGCCAGGGAATAAACGATCACAGAAAGGGCTATTTGGAAGACCTTTACATGTTTCTTCTCTGTGCAATTTCCCAAATTTGAATCTATTAATTAAACAAAATTCTTCACGACCAAAATCAAACGAACAATCACCTATTTTGTAACTTATGGGGGGGCATGTGTCACATATTTTTTCTGCATAAACTTGGTGCTGGCAAATGTAATTATATAAATGATTATCGGGATTAAATTCCGGTAAATCAAGCCATTTTCCAAAGACGGTAGATCTAAACATCCTATTACGTTTTGAATTAGAAGCCAATAAAGTCTTTAACATACGTAAAGTAGAGAGATTGGATCGAACTGTAACCTTCGCATCAAATACCTCAACACTGTCGTCCATAGTCGACTGCCAGTAATTGTCCGCTGTGCAATAACCCTCACGACAATGTCAATTGATTTACATTGTACATTGTTTGATTCTGGAATAATGACTTTTTTATGGGTTTTTATTAGGGTTTTAGGGGTTTTTTTAAGGTGGAGGACGACGATGTCGGCCTTAATTTGGTAAAGTTTAAGAATGGAATACCCCCTTTGTAAATGGGTTTAGATTTAAATTTAGGGTGCGTTTGGTATTCAGGATTAGGCACTTTTAGGCTGAAACCCATTTTAAATAATCTGTATGGTGTAACTAAGTGGGTCTCAAAGATAGGCTTGAGTGAAAAAAAATCCTGTGAATAAATCCGACCTTATGTAATTTGCAAATTTTTTTACTGACATTTTTTGTTTTTTCCAACTAGGTGGGTCATGTTCCTCATATTTAGTTAATAAATTATTAATTTTTATTATTTTTATCTTATTTAAATTATAAAATAGTATTAAAAAATATTAAAATAAATAACTTTTATTTTTTTTCTCTCACATCATTTAATAAATTTTACCTTAAATCCAAATCTTACATAATCTCAAACCCTTTACTTTATAAACTCACATCCAAATTAAACTCGGCTTCAAACCAAACAGACTCTATCTTTTAAAAGTTAGGTTTAAGATATAAGGGTCCGTTTGGTTTACAAGTGGGTTTAGATTTAAATTTGGTTTTGGGTTTGATTTAAATTTGATGTGGGTTTGTAAAAAATAAAAAGAGAAAAAATATTATTATTTAAAGTATATATATATTTTTTCAGAAATAAAATATTGCAAAAAATAATTTATTTAAATAAAAAAATAAGTTGAGTCAGTATATGACTAAAACATGTGGAGGAGGATTTTTAAAATATAAAAGTTATGGAAAGTTCCAAAAGCCAACAAGTTTGATGGGGTTGAGAATTTGAGAACTACTCCTTTGACTGACATTCATGAAAATACCATACGTCGGATTTTACATGCCTTTGAGCCTAAACCCATGAAATCCCACTAACCAAACATATCCTAAATAAATAAAAAAGTTAAAAGAGAAATTATAATTTGATAATAAGGGTATTTCCCAAAATGGCCCAAAAACATTTGGATGTTCTATTTTTGTCACATTATTTGAAATGTTCTGAAAATGTCTTCAAGGTAACCGGGACAACCCAGGCAATTCCAACAAGAAGTCGTCGCGTGTCATTCGCAACCAAAATGATACAGGCACGTGATGTATTTAAAATGGAGGCAACCAGTTCGACATACACGAGGCAACAAAAAAAACTTTTATACGTGTATACGGTATAAAAAAGGCAACTCAAGTATTTTATATTAAAAACCGAGGCATCTGAATACAAAATCTGGCGGCAACTCATAAATAATTGAGACATCCTGTTGAAAATTGATTTGAATTCAAGGCAGCACCTTTTAAAAAGTGAGGCAATCGTTTAAGTTACACATCCTCTTTTATAACCCCTATTCGGAAAAACCCAGACCCAAAAACACACACAAAAACACAGTTAAGAACTCTCAGTATCCAGTAAATGTAACCCCAATTAACATTGCGTCTAATTAACAATAGTTTTGCATACACATAATCATGAATTTGATGTAACATCCAGTTGATATTACAAATGGAGACTCACACTTACTGCGAAGGATTGGAAGCTGTTCATCCACTCAAATGGTAAACAATGTGTTTAATTTATTAGGGCCCCAATTTACTATTTATTTATTTAAATTGAATTTGATAATACGAATTGTTTTTTTTCCATGGTATATTAATTGATTGGATAATGAAAACCCTTTTGTATATGAACGTTTCTGAGAAAATTGTTTTTGTATTAAAATATTTATCGTTATATAATAAATATATTATAAAATAGCTTTCGCACACTAAGATTTGTCTTGTCTGTGATGTTGAAAGGGATCATAGACGAATGTTGTTGGTGAACCTTGGATAGTGGTGCTGATGAATATGATCTGACATATCAGATTACTCTACGTTTACGCTGGTTTTATGCCTTACCCAATTCAATGTTTATGATGATTTAGTTGGCATTGCAACCATTGCATATAAAGTACAAAACAAAGGTTATATAATAGGTAGTGAAAACATTAAAGGATAACATAGATACTGAAATAAAACATACTATCATACCAAGCTTAGTGGAATAGTTTTAGAATACATAAAAATGAAATATAATGTAACAAGATAATTTAGGTGAATAATGCGTTAGTCGATTGACTAGATATCTTGATTATCCAAGGTTGGCTGCACTCCTTAGACTAATAGTAGTATACCCGACCGTCATAATTCACACCATCTCCAAAGACATAACCTTCGCCTGGATAAACTCCTAAGTTTTTCTAGTTTCGATTCTCTACCGAGAACATTTTTACCCTGTTGTTTCGCTTTGAAAAGGGCCACCAACTTGTAATCCCCGTCTATTATCTTACCAAATCCATACCCAACGTGATTTAGATTCTACCTTGCAAAACATGAGTCGATCGGATAGGTATAACATGTTGTAGGGTTGTAAAGAGATAACCCTATTGTGTTCATCACGCATAGAAATCCATCGCACGACCCCACACCTCTATTGAAGTTATTACTCATAAAAGGATAAACTTGTCCCATGAATAATGCTATCGGGCTATTTATCAAGTTATCACTTAGTGAGCGAGACGAACCCCTTCAAAACTTCCAAGTAATAATTGTGACTGCTCCGAAGCATTGGCTTGCAGTGTAACAAATGTTTCACCCGAGATGATTGACAACCACGTTTTAAATACGGACTTGCGACACATCAGGGATGAAACGGGTAGTTGTAGTAAAACAATGGTCATCAGGTCCATGGGTAAATCTAGAATATTAGCCATCTTTTATACTTGGATGAATATTGAGTGTTTGATATGTATGAACTGTTTTATAATGAGATAATGAGATAGTGGGTGGTTTTTCTTAACTTACAGTTTAACATGATCTCAACAGTTAGGGGGGGGGGTTATTTTTTGGTGTGAATAGTTAAGAACCCTTTGAAATCCAAAAAAACGTATTTATTATAGGGAATTTAAATAAAGTATAAACAATTTTATGCAACCCCTAGTTGGTTGTTTGGTAGTAGCAAATTGTGGAGAAACTGTGTATAACGAACGTTAATAATGATAAAACATTTGTATGCCATATTTTTGTGTCGCACTAATCCGTAATTACCTAACTATACAACATTAATTGGTCGTGGTATTGTCTCAATCTAAATTGCGGTAGAAAACCAGATAGTGGGACTGATGAATATGGTAGGAAATTATTGATCAATCTATTTTATAGTCAGTAGCTAGGCTGGGAACTTATTCACTTAACATCACGTAGGTTTGATTACGCCATTTTTAGGCCTGTCCTGATTTAGTCGAAGAAATAGTTACTGTATGGGCAGTATGATTCAGAATATTCTATGTTAGTCCTAATTGATGTTATAATATTTTGGGCAAGTAGTCTTTTATCTTTCAGTTTCTTTCATGTGTTGTAGGTTTTGTTAACAAGTATTTTGGTGTGTATTTTATTTAGGGATACTAAGCGAAAGTTATTGTTACCAGTAAGTTGAACTAATTTAGTTTAAAAGAGGGGAGTTGAATGAAACATGAAGGAAAATGTTCAAGGAGTTGTGTTTTGGAAGGTGATTGGAATTGTCCTTTGTTCAGCACGACCAAGTTTTGATAGATGGGATTCTTCAAAAGCAACTGTTTGTTGCCCATTATGACTTGCCAATTATCTATAACCACTACTGTAGGAGTTTACATTTCAGGCGTCCTGAGTTTGCCATTGTAATAGGTCTACGTTTCGGATTGGTTAACTTTCGGTTATATCGAGAAGGTGAAATAAGATTTGTATGTGTTACCTAAGAAAGTTGGCCAAACTGTAACCAACCTAGACCTTTTAGGTGTAATAGAGGACGAGGAGTTATTTAGTATGTTAAGTAACGAAGATGTTGTACGTGTAGCCCTACTTCTTGCTTTACAAATGTGTTTTATGGGAAATTTGCTGGTTGAACCAGTCGATGAGAAGCTACTACGTTTGGTAGAAGACATTGACTCCTGAGACAAGTTCCCTTGGGGCGAGTATGTTTGGAGGCATTTGTACGAGGAGATTGTGAACGTAGTTTCAAAAAATGTTTGGAAACACCAACAGGAGCTTCGTAAATTTGTACTGTTAATGCAAAGCAATGCCTAAAAACATTGTTAATATTAATTAATCTTTCTTAGTTTTGATCACGACAAATTACAAAGACATTTAATGTCAAACACAATCATAAAACGAATTATCTAACAAACACTATCATCAAGGTAATAATCATTACACTAACATATCTTAATCATGCTTAGTGATCATAAAATTGATTAGCCTTAAGACTCACTTTTGTCTGATGTAACAAAAGATTTTTAATAAATTTTATTTTTAAGAAAATGTTTTATTAAAATGAAATGAAATTGTAAATTTGAATATGGCATATACCAAATGCCAAAAGAATATCCTTTGAAGGTTTAAACAGCCTCAGATATTTCAAATTCACTAAAAGACAAAAAGGAGCGGACTCTACGTCGGCGGTACCTTAGCACCTACGACGGTTCCTTATTGATAAGGAACCACGGGCTCCAATAAGGAACCGCGGGCAGATATAGCCGTTGGAGGTTTGTCTTATAAATAGTGGATCAAATCTGCATTCTCATTAACCCTTTTTGGACATGTCTTTCAGCCTTCTTTCTCCTTTCTAATCCTAGTCATTTGTAAATGATCACTTAATGTGTTAAGTATGTTTACTTATGATTATCCTCTTGATCTCCTTTTTACGTTGTCCAAAGAGAAGATCACTCACACACTTGTGATGTGATTAAATATGTAGCATTGATGAAGATCATCTTCTCCTAAAGATCTAGTCATGTTCATCATTTATTTATTTGTGTCTTGTGTAGATCCAATGTATTTGTAAATACTTGGACTAGGTGTGTTCATCCAAGCTATATGTGAATACTTGGATTAGAGTTGTGTAAATCCATTGCACATGTGTGTGCTTGGATTTGTGTTGTGTAGATCCAAGCTACATGTGTGTACTTGGTTATGTTTAGTTGAGTTGTAATTAGTTGTGTTAGTTCTCACTAAACTATAAAGTGATGTGGTTGTGCCTTGTGAGTTCTCACTAAACTATAAAGTGATATGTAGTTGTGTTGTGTGAAGTTCTCACTTAGCTTCAACGTGAAGAGTCGTGAAGATTGGTTCTAGCTTTAGATTAGAACTCGACATCTAGCCTTGCGTCAGAAAATGGTGAAGTAGGCAACGTTGTGAAGATTGGTTCTAGCTTTGGATTAGAACTCGACATATAACCTTGTGTCGTAAAATAGTGAAGTGGGTGACATTGTGTAGATTGGTCCTAGCTAAGATTAGGTCTCGACATTTAGCTTAGTGTCGGAAAATAATGTAAGCGACGTTGTATGGTTTTCTCCGCCAAGAAGGGAGCTTGTGGATATAGTGGAAATCTTGAGTAAGGTGTACTCGAGGAGTGGAGTAGGAACGAGGATAGAGCCTCGTTGCTGAACCACTATAAATCTTGGTGTCTTCCTACTAGGTTGTTTCTTTCCTTACTCATTACTTACATTCATGATCATTATACTTACTATACATTGTTAATGCATTAGAATTGAACCTAATCATTATGCAACTAGCTTTCAAGTAAAAGATAGTTTTGTGCACTCACCTAATTGAAAGGAATTTTAATTAGGAGATAAACCGATGAGAAACTATTCAACCCCCCCTTCTAGTTTCGACAATTGGTATCAGAGCGATGGTGACACAAGATCATTGAAGTATATTGTACTTTAAAACTTGTATCGATCCATTGTCTCCTCAAATTAGAAGGTTAAGTTGTACTAAAGTTTTTCTTTGGTCAAAACTATTTTTTGTTGAAAATAAGCCTTTTAAATTGTTAATATTTCATATTACCTGAATTAGTAGTATTAATGCATTTTAGATTTACTCTTGAAATGTATCTACTAGTTTGCATCTTGTTATGTGTAGGTAATCATGAAGATAAATCATTCTATTGATTGTGGATTGAGTTACTTACACTTGTAGAAGACTCATCTTCTTTGATCTCCAACATCATTGAATGATGATATCAAGATGGGTAAAAGTGATACTAGTCTTTGAAGACTTAGTAGTCACTATTAGTCATTGTTGGGCTTTGCATCAGTTCTTTGAAAGCTCGGAATGCAATTTGTGGCCAAGGTACGCTTTCGTTCTTCCACACACCCTATTGATCATTCTTTTGATCATTAATTGACTATATGCTTGTTCTTGGCATCCTTGCCTTGATATCTACTTGTGGTTTGTGATTATTTCCTTTTTCCCTCTCAAACCTTCATTGCTTGGATACTTGACTCACTATGGAGATGTAGGGTGAGTTAGTAGAAGCTTAAAGTATCAAGCATGATTTCCATGGTTTACACCCTTACGGTTAGTAGGCCCTATATCATGTGTAATTTGTGCAATTAATCTCATCTCTAGGATGATTAGTGAATCCCTGAGATACCAAACTACTTCACTAAGTTGTAGATGGATTTTACACATTTGGAGTTGAAATATTCCAAGGATATTGTTATTCTTAATTCTAGCAATAATTATCCGATCATGTGGGAGAGAAAGTTAATCTATACTTTTCTCATGTTTTGAAATAGAATAAGACTACTCTTGAAATGATTTTATTCTATGCATCAAAATTTCTTGGTATAATTCATTACCAAAGCCGTTTAGACTTTCGCTGGAAAGGCACGTCTTAAACCACTATATATGATGTTGATGCAAAAGTTGGTTGATCCTTGCTAGACCCGAATTAGGCTTAATTCGGGTTGGCTGGGTACTAGTTCCTGCACCAAGTGAATCTTCTGGTTGGGATCCTGCACACTAAACAACACGCGTTAGGCTTACCGTGGGAAGGTTTCCCACGATTAGACTCCGGCGTGAGAGTAAGTAATCGATTTAGAGTTATATGTGAGTTTAGAGAGAATTGTGATCCCTTTGTGGAACCCTTGGGGGTTCCTTTTATAGGCAGTGAAACCCTAATGGGCTTTCACTGATCCTTCGGCCCCAAGGAAAAGATAAACACCAGAATTAGAATGATTGTAATCTTCTAATCCTGGTAGTGAATATCCTCTCTTATTGGGGTAAAGATATCCCTAGACAGGATATTATTCTGTCTAACCCTATGTCGGCCATATCGGCCGTACCGGGCCGTGGGCCGCACACGTGTGCGCGGTTACTGTTCACTCAGGCCCATAAACCTGACTGACATTATCCCACCCATACGTAATGGGCCGGATACGGGTAGTACCCTCGGGTCGGGTTAATGACCCGGCTGGGGACTATACGTCATCATGTCCCCCCAGTCTAGTTGTTACAACCATAGGTGGAACCTCTAGACTACAAAGATGCTCCCGGACGTACCAAGGAATTCATAACAAAGGACAATGATGCTCGATACATAGTAGCCGAGACAAATTAAATATATCATTAAATGCCAAGTCTTACGTTAAAGCCGCATAACCCGACATGAACAACTGTTCATCTGACTTGTTTGACTGACAAAAGTGCAGACAATCAGAACATTGAACAGTGCAAACGTGTGGGTCAGATATGACCCGTAGGTCCCACCTGACGTTTCATTTGCCAGTTGCCCCCTAGCCACACGATTAAGAATAGTGGCCAACACGTGTCACTCATCCAACAGACTGTGACCCTCAAGGTAACCCTATAAATAAGCCACCCCTACGGCTGTGTGAAACACACAGTTCACAACCTCCATTTCTGCCATTAAAGCTTTCCTTTTATCTTGAACCAAGCGCGTACGGATCCCTTCACACGCAGGTTAGAATACCACGTCCTTACACTCTTTTTTAGTAATGGCCAATAGAAACAGCCCTTCCATCGGATCCGTGCTAAATGTCATGTCCCAAGACCAGCTAAACCATTTTTGTACAAATTACTTCATCCCTTCCAACCTACACCCCTCACTTCCTGGCGTCGGGGACCTCATAACTGAGGCTCCAGCGGGTAAGATAGGCCTCTATACTCGCCTGTTTGATGCGGCGAATTACCGTATTCCTTTCACCCACTTTCTCGTAGATTTGTTAGGATATTACAATGTACACATTAGTCAGCTCCACTGCATAGGTGCCTGTAAAATTAGCCAATTCGAAATCCTTTGCCGTGCTAGGAGAATCCCCCCAACCGTAGAGTTATTTAGGTTGTTTTACACCCCAAACTTAGTGAACGGTTGGGTATCTTTCAAAAAACGAGCCTCCAACAGCCCACAATCACACAACAAACCGATGGATTCACTGAAAAACTGGTATGACCATTATTTTTTCATTGACGAAGTTGTATGGCTGGGTGATTTCATCATTAGGACCAGACTACCGCACGACCCTAAGCCGCACGCCAGTACATACAATCCCCTTCACTCGCAAGAGTTAGATCTCAATAGGACTGGATTCCACAGAAACCTACCGGAATCATTCTTATGCTTGCTAGGAATTAGCCGCAATTACTTTGGTCCCTCCAATAGGTATCCTGTGTTTTGGAGAAGGCAGGGTGAAGGTAGGCCCACCATCCGTACGTCCATAAAAAATGTATATGTGTTTGTATAACAACTAACATCTTTTGTGTTGTGCTGGACAGAAATGAACTTCTTTGGACTGTTGCGCCAGGGCGATCCAAAGCTTGTGCCGGAAGGTCTCCGCCCTCTCCGTGAAAATGAACAGCCCCTCCTGGAGCACACCCGACCAGTGACGGTTGCCTTGGAAGCCGTGCCTGATCCCCATTCTGATGAAGAACATGGAGATCATGGTGATGGTAATGACCAGATGAACCAAGGGGGAGCCGGGCCTTCCTCACCTCATAGAGAACAACAAGGAGACAATATCGAAACCGACTCCACCATTCGCCGACTAATGGGTGATGATGATGATGATGAAGTGCAACAGCATGTTAACTTGGACGAGGATAAGGAGGCCGAAGAGGAGATTGCTGAAATCACAGCACAGCCCCTCACCAGGCGAACCCGGAAGAGGGGGAACCGTGCAGGCGAGACTGCATCGGCCGAGATTGGTGAACACAATGCTCCCCGCAAGAAGCTTCGAGAGGACCACCCTATGTATCAATCTGTTGGGAGTGCCACCCAGGGTTCCGAGGCTAACCGGGTCACTCATGTCGATCCCGTCACCCAAATTGCCCCAACTGCTTCCGAAGGAGCAAGAAGCAATATGTAAGAAACCATCCAAACATGCAAGAATGTCTTCTCTTTTTTTTTTTTAGCCATACTTAAGATATTCCATGTTACTCATGTCGCAGGGACAACCAAGCTGAGGCCGCACCTCCTTCTGACACCCAAGTGAATAAGGAGAAAGGTAAAGCTGTCGAAGAAAATCCTGCGATCCCCACCAAGTCCGGCCCTGTTTTTGAAGATGGTTCACCCCTGCTTTCCCAAGACTTCCCCACATCCGGTGTTCCCCAACCTTTTAACCCTATATGGACCATTACCACAGCGTCGCGATTGAGGAGTGCTGAGGAGTGTCGTGAGTACCTTAACAACTGCATACCACCAAGCTTGGTGCAAGAGGTAAACTCACTAAATCATGCGGATTTGGCTGATGAGTATAATGGGACGCTTGTTCATCAAATGGCGATGGGAACCGCGATGAGAGTCAGGTTTGAAGCTGCCCTTGGGCACGTCGAATCCCTCAAGAGAAAAGTTGGACGGAGGGAAAAAATGATTGAAGATAATGAAGCCCTGATTGCTGACCTCCAATCCAAACTGGCGAATGCTGAGGCAACAATCAAGACACAATCGGCCCGTGCGAGTGAACACGATCAGCAAGTAGTCCACCTTGAGTCTCAATTAGATGCCGCGAACACCAAGGTACATATCCGTGCCGTACCACCCATATATATCAACAATGAATGTACTAACACGTCTTTCATTATAGGTAACCACGGCCGAAGCCTCTGTCCATTCTTACGCCAGCCAAGTAGATGATCTGAACCAGAAGCTGAAGGACGCGCATTTGGCCGTCCAAAACATGGAAAAAATGCAGACAGAACTTGCTGAGGAAAGGGCCATCACCCAAGAGCTGAAAGAGGCAATTGCCCAAAAAGAATTGGTGATGGATGCCCTGACCGCTGAGCGTGACAATGTACTGTGTCCTCAACTGCTAACAGCCATTGCGGGCCGTAGGTGGATGGTTGGGCATGGAGCACGCCTGGCCGTGACGAAGGTGCTAGAGGCCCCATCCTTTGTACAACAATTTGCCAATCTTGTATCTGATGGCATCGACCATGGCCGGCACGAAGGAATGGTTGAGGCTGCTGAACTGATCACCAAAGGTGGGGACATCGCCCATCACACCTTTTTTAAGCCCGAAGCCGCCAGCAAGATGACTGCCTCCATGGCCGCGATGCAAGATCTGCATTACCCATTCCTGGATGAGCTAGAGGCCACCAAAGATGCCCCGAACACTGAAATCATGGAGAAGCTCAATCCTAGCATGCCTTTCACTGCTAACTTTCCTCTAACCCTTCCTGTATATGAAGACGTAACCAGGGTCGTACTGGACGAGGAAGCCTTAGACGTGGTGTTGGAAAGAACCGCAGCCCAAGCCCAGAAGCGGGGAGAGCGTGATGAATGGTTGTCGCGTCTGGTGGAAGAACAAGCAGAGATGGGTAGGTTTCTCCCCTCAATTTAGGATGCTCCTTTGTCCACAATCAAACACTTGTTATGTAATCTCTGAATATGTATTGATTCGTCCGTGTATGTACACGGCTAACAATTTTATGTTTTGTATATAAGTCCGTGGGTAACCACGGCGATTTTGATTTGTTTTTGGAAACCTGTGTATTTGTGCCTGTGTTCGAAACATTGTAGTTTAATACTGCGTGATATACCACGTCTTACTCACAAAGAAAATACATTCAAGTCTACAATATACTAGACGTGCGACGTGCGTCTTTATTATGCGGAGCACGGTATGGCTATAGCATATGAAACTTACCCCAACGTCTCGTGAGTAAGGTGTCTAGTAGGGATACGTGATCCGTGCGGCTGGGGTTGCATCCCTCTTACGCGGCAAGTTGAATTAGTAGGTTCACTTAATCCTCTTACCCCTCCTGGAGGCGTATGGTACATGTACGGTATTTCGAGAGAATGCATATGAAAGAAACATGGCATAATATAACACAATTAAAATTCATACGGCTAACAAAGAATCTAACAAAGAAGACAATAATTTGCACGAAACAGGCCGTGGAGCTAGCTAGGCACCACGGCATTTTATTAGAACATTTACATTTTTTGTTTGAACAATGATGACAAGTCCTAAAAAAGTCCATAAAGGAAACTTAAACAAACATAAGAAAAACAAATAAGACAAATAACCCGCATGGTTCTTTATTAAGACCGCCTATAGCAAAGTATCCATGCGGGAGCCGTAGCTTTCAAAGATAGCACCTTTTTAAATTGGCGATGTTCCATGTGCGCTCTAGGTCGCGGCCATCCATATCGCGTAGCTTGTACGCGCCTCGTCCCAAGGCTTCAGTGACTTCATACGGTCCTTCCCATTTAGGGCCCAGTTTTCCTGTATTTTCCACGCGACTTGCTTCGTTAGCACGATAGACATAGTCTCCCGGTCGAAAAGAAACACCTTTGACCTTGGCGTCGTAATAAGCCTTCATCTTAGCCTTGGACTTAGCTTCATTGATGGCTGCTAATTCCCTTTTTTCCTCCAACAGATCTAGGTTGATTCGCAGCTGTTCATCATTTGTGACGGCATTAACCTCCGCCGTGCGGATGGTAGGCATCCCTATTTCTGCTGGTATAACGGCTTCAGTACCGTAAGCCAATGCAAACGGAGTATCTCCGTTGGCTGTTTTTATCATGGTTCTATGTGCCCATAGCACGTGCGACAATTCATCGACCCATTTGCCCTGTCGTTCATCCAGCCGCGCCTTGATCCCATTCCCCAAGCTCCTATTTGCTCGTTCGACAAGGCCGTTCGTTTGTGGATGCTTGACAGACGCGAAGCGCCGCTTGATGTTCAATGATGCACACCAGTCTTTGAATGGGTTATCCGTGAACTGTTTGCCGTTGTCTGATATAATTTCTCCAGGTAGACCGAAACGGCATACAATGTGTTCCCACACAAACTTCTTGACCTGCTTACCCGTGATAGATTTTACTGCCTTGGCTTCTATCCATCGTGTAAAGTAATCCATTGCAACAATCAAGAATTTAACCCCTCCCGCAGCTACAGGAAATGGTCCTGCGATGTCAATTCCCCACTTGTAGAATGGCCATGGGGACGTGATAGGTGTAAGCTCCTGCTGTGGGTGCCGCGGTACTGGCCTATGCACTTGGCAATCATTGCATCTGCGAATCATGTCGCGCGCGTCTCTGTGCATAGTGGGCCAATAGTATCCTGTTCGTAAGGCTCGAGCTACCACGGATCGTGGACCTGCATGCATGCCGCACAATCCTTCGTGTATGTCACTAATCACATAGGCCGCCTGGCGTGGTCCAACACACCGCAGCCACGGCTGCAAGAAAGAGCGCTTATAAAGGATGCCTTCCCGGAGTTCGAAATATTGTGACTTCCTTTTAACGCGCCTTGCTGCTTTTTCCTCGTCTGGGAGTGTTCCACTAGCCAGATAGTTGATGATTGGGGTCATCCACGTAGGTCCCTCCTCTTCAACTATAGCAGTCACTTCCCCTTCCGTAATAGACTTTTCTTTGAGTATTTCCACCAAAACCTGTTTAGACAAGTGAGCGAAGCTTGTGGACGCGATTTTACTGAGGGCGTCCGCTTTCTTGTTCTCGCCCCTTGGTACCTGCTTGATGGAAAACTTACTGAAAGTTGCGATTAACGTCTTGACTTTTTCCAAATACCTGACCATGTTGTCCTCCTTAGCCACATACCCACCTAGAATATGGTTCGCGACAAGCCGTGAGTCCACGTAGGCCTCAAGGTTGCGAACTCCCATTCTAGCGGCGATTTTTAAACCCGCAATTAATGCTTCATATTCCGCTTCGTTATTGGTGGCCGTGAACTCAAAACGGAGGGCGTACGTGAATTCCATACCTTCTGGATTTGTAAGGATGAGGCCTGCCCCGGATCCATCTGTGCATGAGGATCCGTCCGTGAATAGCACCCAAGGTTCCGATAGGGCCTCCTCTTGCTTAATGATTGGTTCTTCCTCATCCGGCTTCTCGATCAGGAAATCTGCCAAGATCTGGCCTTTAACAGCCGTCCTTGGTCTGTAAGATATATTATGCCCCCCCAGTAGGATGCTCCACTTTTCTAGTCTCCCTGCCACGTCTGGTCTAGATATAACCTGCTTGATTGGCTGATCCGTAATCACGACAATCGGGTGCGCCTGAAAGTACCGGCGCAGCCTCTTTGTAGCAAATACTAGTGCTAGTACCAATTTTTCCATGGGGGAATAGTTCAGCTCCGCTCCTTGTAATGTTCTACTTATAAAGTAGACCGGGGTCTGTATTGTGTCTCTATCCGTCATCAGTACCGCGCTTATTGCGCCATGGGTAGCCGAGAGATACATAACAAGCTCCTCCTTTGGGCGGGGAGCTACCAACATGGGGAGAGATGCGAGATGCTGCTTGAGTTGGCCAAAGGCTTCCTCAGCTTCCTTCGTCCAACGGAAGTCTCCCTTTCTAATACACTTCTTTAGTGTCTTAAATAAGGGCAATGACTTCTCTGCGGATTTGGATAGAAATCTATTTAGTCCGGCTAACTTCCCATTCAGGGATTGCACCTCCTTCCGTGTCTGCGGGGACGGTAGCCGTATCACTGCGTCCGTCTTCTCTGGACAAGGTTTGATGCCGTTTGGGTCAATCAAATATCCCAAGAACATTCCTTCTGTTGCACCAAACGTACATTTCTTTGGATTTAACTTCATATCAATCCTTCTCAGCGTGTCGAATGTCTCCTGGACATCCCGGAGGAGTGCCTCCTCCGTGTGGCTTTTTATCACCAAGTCATCAACATATACCTCCAAGTTGCGTCCTATTTGTGCTTCGAAAGCTTTATCCACCAACCGCTGATACGTAGCGCCGGCGTTCTTTAATCCAAACGGCATTTTCGTATAGCAATATACGCCCTGGCTTGTGTGGAACGCAGTTTTTTCTTCATCCTCCTCCGCCATCTGGATTTGGTGATACCCTTTATATGCATCCAAGAAGCATTTGAAAGGATATCCACACAAAGATTCTACTTTCCAGTCAATTTCTGGAAGCGGGTAACAGTCTTGTGGGCAGGCCTTGTTCAGGTCCGTGAAATCCACGCACATGCGCCAACTTCCGTCATGTTTCTTGACCATGACTGGATTGGATAACCACTCGTGGTAGTATACCTCGCGCATAATGCCTGCGTCCACCAGTTTCCGCACTTCCTCCAATATAACTTGGCTTCTTTCGGGCGCCTGGCCGCGCTTCTTTTGCTTGATGGGTTGGTACCCTTGGCGGATCTGGAGCTTATGCTCTGCTATCGTACGTGGCACACCCGTCATATGTTTTGGCTCCCATGCGAATATGTCCAGATTTGCACTTAAAAGTGCACACATGGCCCTTTTGCCGCTATCTGAGAGTGCCCCTCCTATGGATACCTCCTGTTCCGGGTAGTCAGGGTGAATGGCCACCTTCCAATTGGGTGGTGGTGCCCCATCCTTGGGTGGTACAGGTGGTGCCGGTGTTGTCACGGTGTGACACTCGGATGTCGGCACGACTGTATTATAAATAGTAACGATTCCCCCATCAACTGGGAACTTAATCATTCCGTGTGCCGTAGAGGGTACTGCTCGGATAGCCAAAATGCCTGGTCGGCCTATGATTCCATTATAAGGGGAATGTGAACGTATCACCATGAAGTTCATCCACGTTGTAGTGGAATGTTCCTCATTCCCAATGGTGACAAGCAGACGCAACTGCCCTATTGGCCAGATAGTATCCCCACTAAAGCCAGTAAGCGGCGACGTGGCCGGTACTAATTGGCTTCTTATTTCTGGGCATAACTGCACAAAGCAGTGTTCATATAATACCTCTGCTGACGATCCTCCGTCCACATACATGCGGCGGACATTGTGCGTTCCAATGCTTATCTCAATAGTGAGAGGCGCATCAACCACGTCACTTGCTGTGATGAGAGGGAATGAGATTTCCTTGCCGCGGGAAAATTTTTGGCCAATTTTCTGTCTCGTGCGGCGCTGTCTGGATTGGATCATGTATATGGTAGAAGGCTTGTCCTTTTGGGGGTCCTTCTTATCATACTTCTTGTTGTTGTCCTTTCCGTCTTTCCAATCCTTAACCAGGTGCTTAAGCTTGCCTGATTTGATTAGCGACTCAATATGCTTCTTCAGCTGGATACACTCCTCCGTGCCGTGTCCTTTGTCATTATGGAATTCGCAGAAGCGACTTCCCTGCCGACGTTCCGGGGGTGTGGTCATTGGGGGAGGCCTTGGAAAATTCGCCCCTTCAGTCAACAAGATCTCCCGGTAGGACATCTTTAGGGGGGTGAACATGTCGTCTGACCGTCCGCCTTTGCTCTGGTTCTTATAGTCCGAGTCCTTGTTATTGTTCTGGTTGCCTTGACCACCCGACTGTCTCCGGGACTGGTCATTTGAGCGGTACCCATTTCCTCGGGATGGGTAGGCTGCGGCCACCGCTGTCTCTCCCTCTATGAAATTCCTCACTCTCTCCATGAGGTCATCATATCTTTCTGGACGCTTGTCGTTGAGACGCCTGATCAGTTCTCTGTCTGTTATGGCGTGCATGTAGTCCGAGATTTTCAGGAGCTCTGGCATGGTTCTCGTGCGTGTGCACTCATCATTGAAGCGCTCAGTGAAGGCTTCTGTGGACTCCCCCGGCCGTTGCTTAACAGTTGCCAATGAAACCGGATCCCTATTATACTTCTTCCTCTGAGTATAATTGTTTTCGAACGCAGTGCGTAGTTCCGTGAAACTATCAATGCTCCGTGGGGGGAGTGCCTCGAACCAGTCACGAGCGTTACCAATTAAGGTTGAATTGAACATTTGGCACCATATGGGCATGGGCCATCGCTCAATTTTAGCCTGAGTATCAAATATTTTGAGGTGATCGACAGGATCACCGGACCCATCATACGTCTTGATACATGCCGGCATGCGACGTTTGGTGTCCTCAGAGTAGTTCCGTATGCGAAGGGTAAATGGATCTTCCCTAGGATCAGCCCATGGCCGTGTGAGCCTAGGGTCATCCCATGGTTCACACCACGGACGCGAGAGGTCCTCTGCTTCCGTATCCCTATAGTAGGGGCCACCATAATACTCATCATTGCTTGGTGGTGGTGGCGTGCGCCTTGGCCGGCGGCGTTTGGGTGGATGGTCATCTGAGTCCTCCCCAGACGGATCTGGGGACGGCGGTGGTGCCCCGCCTTTTGAGTAGGGACCACTTTTTTGAGACGAGCCAGGAGCCTTCCTTCCTGTGTTCATCCTATCCCACACACTTGGGCGGCGTGTGGTTCTGGTCAGCTCTCGGTCTGGCCGCTCGGGTGAGCCATCCGACCTTTCCCCATCTTGAGGTTGCGTTAATTCTTGCATGATGCGATCCCCTATGCGTTCAAACACATTCCGGGGTTGAGGGTCTTCCTCAAAGGTTCCCTGCTCCCCGCTGAGTCCTCCTTTTTCTCCGATTTCGGGAAGGAGTGGATGGTCCACTGTCGCCAAAGTTGAGTCGGGCTTGGAGGTTCCTCCCCAGGCTCAATCTTGATGCGATCCCTGGGACGATCCTTTCAAAATTCTGAGTGAGAACTCGAGTGAGCTCGTCCTCGCTGAGTGGTTGAGCTTCCACTTCTTCCTCCATTAAGGGTCTACGTGGCTCCTTGTTAGGAGGGGCTGGCGCACTTCCCGGATCAGGGTTGTCCAGGGTTGAAGTGGGCGGGGGTGTCACCGAGATCGTGCTCGTCACCCCTGCGGACTGAAGACCGCTACGGTTACCTGGACCGCCTGCGAGGCGGCTAGGTGATTGGTTGGGAATAAGAATCCCTTCCCCTGAGGGCTTCCGATTCCCAGGATTCATGTTCCTGGGGTTAACTGGCGGATGCCCCTTCGTCATTGAAGCAATCGAGATGAGGTTTTGTTCTAGCTTAGTGTTAAGGTCCCACGGATGGCGCCAACTTGTTGATGCAAAAGTTGGTTGATCCTTGCTAGACCCGAATTAGGCTTAATTCGGGTTGGCTGGGTACCAGTTCCTGCACCAAGTGAATCTTCTGGTTGGGATCCTGCACACTAAACAACACGCGTTAGGCTTACCGTGGGAAGGTTTCCCACGATTAGACTCCGGCGTGAGAGTAAGTAATCGATTTAGAGTTATATGTGAGTTTAGAGAGAATTGTGATCCCTTTGTGGAACCCTTGGGGGTTCCTTTTATAGGCAGTGAAACCCTAATGGGCTTTCACTGATCCTTCGGCCCCAAGGAAAAGATAAACACCAGAATTAGAATGATTGTAATCTTCTAATCCTGGTAGTGAATATCCTCTCTTATTGGGGTAAAGATATCCCTAGACAGGATATTATTCTGTCTAACCCTATGTCGGCCATATCGGCCGTACCAGGCCGTGGGCCGCACACGTGTGCGCGGTTACTGTTCACTCAGGCCCATAAACCTGACTGACATTATCCCACCCATACGTAATGGGCCGGATACGGGTAGTACCCTCGGGCCGGGTTAATGACCCGGCTGGGGACTATACGTCATCATATGACACAAGCTCTTCACCTCCTTAATTTGAAGAATGTAATTTGTCTCTTGAGCAATGTTCTTGGTCTTGATTCACTTCTCTTGACTCCTCTCCCTTTGCTTCTTTGCTACGAGTAGTCATTTGTTCGTTTTGGTCTTTTCCTATCTCGATTCAACTCGTGATCCTTCAACAAGGCATTATTATCTAGTGTTGTGGTGGTCCAATGATATCCTAAATGGTTTAAGATATATTTTAAGTATTTTAAGAATTTTGGTTTTCAAAAATTCATTGTTTTTCTTTGATAAAAACCTGCCTCTATAGGCGGTTCTTTATCTCTGGCGGTTCCATAGCGCGGTTCCTTATCGATAAGGAATCGCGGGCAGAATCTTTTGTCAGAGCGTCAGTTTTTTGTAAAATAACCTTTTTCAAACAAGACCTTCTCTCTCCTTCACACACAACCGACGGTTTTTTGTTTTTCCACCATTGTTGAAGCTTCAAAAACCTTCATCACTCAAATTAATTGATTCAAGTTCATGGGTTTCACTCATCCATCATCCAAGATCAATTAATTGTAAGTTATTTCTTTCAGTCTCATCTCATTTATTCTAGGGTTCATACATTCATAATTGGAGATTTTTAAAATTGACATTGAATTAGAACCTTACTAGGAATAAGAGTTGGCATAGTATTGTTACTATGATTCCTTAGGTTCATATTCATTAAGATTTCACTAAAACCCATTTGTAGAACAAATCCGAATTTTGACTAAATATTTTGGTTGATTGATGGAATTGATATGAACCCATGAACAAGTTGGTAATTCAATTGTTAAATGCTTACCTAAAAACCTTGTTTTGAAAAACCAATGTTCTAGTTCATTTTTGATTTTACATAGTTCATATGTTTTGATCAACGATGAAATGGGTACATTGTGAACATGAGAATGACAAGGATTAATCCTTTGTTTGTCAAGCTATTGATGAAACACATTCTCATCTTTTGAAATTTTGATTTTTATTTTTTCATATGAGTGATTGGAGAAATATTTTTGTTTGTTGTATTTAGGTACTAATCATGCCTTCGGAATATCAACAAGACCACTGATACACTAGACGATATATGCCTAACCTTGCCGACTTTTGTGACTCAACTCAACTCGCCAACACCTATCGTTCTCTTCAAACTCGTTGTTTCCATGAGGGTAGAGTTGTCCAGTAGGACATTGGGAATTATGGTTACATAAAGTCTATGTTTAAACAAATTGGGTTCGATTGTTTGTTATACATAGAAGAAGACATTTATCCCCAATTCCTCTTGGAGTTCTTTAGCACCTATTCTATCTTTGAGTTCAATGGTAGAATATTCATTAGATTCTTATTGAATGATCAAGTCATTCAATACTCTCTCGAAACCTTTGGTCAAATTCTTGGTGTGCCATTTGAAGGTACTTATCGTTTCACGGACAAATGGAGACTTGATTCTCTCGATGAATCCAACGATAAACCTCCGAATGACCACAGTGAAGTTGATCTTGATTTTATCCTTGAAATCATTTCCAAAGAGCGTGATGGAAACGTTGTGAGAAGCCTTCGTTCTAATAAACGACTTGTAAATCGTTATGAGGTTCTCCCAAGCGACCTTAAGAATTATATGGTTAGTCGGGCCGAGATCCTTAGGAAGAATGTATTTTGTCCTGGTGGGAACCAGAATCACATTCCGACGTTTATGGTGCATATGCTATTTTGCATCTTTACCGAAACCAAGTACAACTTGGCATACTATATCGCTCGACGAATCTATTATGCTATCTCCAAGCCCAAAACAAATCTTCCCTATGCTATGCTTCTTACTCGCCTCTTTAAGAGGGTTGTTCATGATTTTCCCTTCCTTGACTTCTCTCACTTTCAACCGGTTCAACGAGTGATGTTACCTATTCAAGAAGTATATGAAAGAAAGCCTAGAAGTGATAAAGGTTCAAGAAAACATGATCAACAAGAGTCCGATGATGAGGACACCTACATGACAACAAGTGATGGTGATGGCATAGGTACTAGTGCTCATGTCGGCTCTTCAAGTAACTCCCGTCAATCCACAAACTCATTCGTGGATGGACTTGAAGACTTAGCTACTCCTTCTCACCATTCCACTAGCGAAATTCTAGAGAACCTTAGTCTTGAGGATGTCTATCGGTCTAATCTTAGAACACAAGGTGAGTTACATGATCATCGAGTTGAGTCAAGAGGTGGATTCAAGTACTTGGAAAAAAATTAAAGGACTTAGCAAGAAAAAGAGATGATGACTTGGATTTGATTCGTGATGAACATGTTGTTGGATATGTTTTGTGGTGTTAAACTCTTTTATTTTATGTGTATTAACTATTACTACTTGTTTCGATTACTAACTATTTTAATCCTTAATTAACTATGTAATTGTTCTTTCGATTTACATAGCTTTGTGCATTTTATGTGTTTGTTAGCTTCCTAGATTTTGAATTATAGTTAACTTTGTCTTGTTATTTACCTGTGTGAAATCTGGGCTGACCAAAGTTTGAGGAAGTGCATTTTTCTGTCACCACTGGTCGCGGTTCCATATCGAACCCGCAGTTCCTTAGCGATAAAGAACCACAGACCTATGTAAGGAACCGCATGTCCTTGTTTTGACAGAATCTTTGCTTTACACTGTTTTCCTTAATATGTGTAAAACTTTGATAAAAATTTTGAAAAACCTACACTTTCCTAAACTAGGGTACCTAATTTCATTATTCACCTAAAATGATTTTAACCCATTACTAGTTTGGATCATTCCCTTCTCTTCTTAAACCCTCTCATGTTGATTGTGTTCTTCATCCCTTCAACTCTTCTCTAAACCTTAACACACAACCATGGCATCCACTTGAACATCCACTTCTTCCAAAACTCCCTCCTCAAAAAGAAGCCTCAAAATTAAGATTAAGATACCTAACATTGGTTCTTCATCTTTTCACACTCCTAAAAATGAGGTCTCTCCCATTCTTTTTTCATCCTCACCTTCACCACCCCTTGCTGCATGCAAGACAAACTCAACCCATGGTACTAACCATTCACATGGTTCTACCTCCTCTTCATTCTAATCAAGAATGAATGAGCTTTCTTCACCTTTCATCCCTAGTCCTCCTTTGGATGAGATTTCTCAACCTCAATCTCTACAAAGTATCCCCTTTGTACTTGAGCCTTTGGTCACCTCTCCTTTCACTCCACCAAATTCTCCCATCTCACCCTTGGACACTATGCCTCCACCACCTCCTCCACCCTCTAACACTAATGCTCATATTTTGGGCATTCCTATCTCTCAATTCATGGGTGATCCTTACTTCTTTGGGTTCTTAGAAGCTCATGGTGCAAATTGCCCATGTTGTCTCTATAATAACCACATCATTCAAAACCTAAGGATGGAGATGCTTGGTCTTCATAGAAGGTTGCATGATTTCTTGCTTGTCTTGTTCTCCATGCCTCCTCCTAGGAGATGAATGATGATTTTCAAAATAACATGTTTTTTAAAGAAGGTCAAGCCAAAGAGATCTATGAATTCAAGACCTAGTTTTTAGCTATCTTTGTAGTAGTCAATTGTCTTTTTATTTCTTGTATTTCCTTTCTTTTCCCTAACGATTTTCTCATGTGGGTGATTTATGGATTTAGTTTTTATGTGTTTTAATCTATGTGATCACATTAAACAAATTTAATTTATTTAAAAGTGAACCTAAATCTATTACAACCTCTAAAAACTTGACTTAAAATTGGACCAAAATGTTATTTAAATATTTTGTCACCCTTTGTCAAGACATTCTTTGTGAATGTGTTGCTTTTGTACAACCCTAACATACTATAGTTCTAAAAGAGGTAAAAATCCAAGATTTGCAAAATTTTGAAAAAGTCTTATTATTCTCCAAAACTTTTGAAAATCAAGGTTTGTTGTCCACTGGACGCGGTTCCTTAGCCCCCAGGCAGATCCATATCGATATGGAACCGCGAGCTATTTTAGAGAACCACGCTTAGTAAAGCCGTTCTTGGCTTATTTTTGGTATTTCTTCTTTGACCACTGTTTTGGTTAAGATTCTTCGTTTACCCAATTTGGCTAAACATGTCCTAAAACCATTCTTTTTCATTTCAAATCTTTGCCTTGGTCTTTTTTCTTTAAATTCCTCTCTTTTGGGAGTTATTTTCTTCATCCCTCATAATGCCTAATTCTTCCTTTCCTAACCTCGACATTTCTTTGTCACAAACTTCTCAACCTAAAGCTTCTTCTTCTAAGCTTTCAAAGAAACTGAAAATCTCGGTTAAACCTATTTGGATAAAAAAACAAAAATCCTCATAATTCTTCTTTTCCAAAATACTCTAAGAATTCCTCTTTTTCTCCGATTCAATATTGGAATGAGACTTACTCTATAAATCCAATTGCCGGAGAAAAGGAAATTCTTCCACCACCACCAAAACCTTTCAACTCTCCTCAACTCAATGACCTATCTTCTTTCCCCAACCTCACTCGGCATTGTGAAAACATCTCTTATCCATTATCTCCCTCTCCACCAACCTCTAATTTTGATGGACCTCCCCCATCTAACGACTTTGTTTTGTATCATGGTTCCTCGTATGCTTGTTGTCATTTTCCACAAATTGAACTTGCTCATATCTATGACAAGCTAAATTTTCTTGAATTCCTCCTCACTCGACCTCCTCTCAAAGTTTTCGTTCCCGTGAACAAAACTTCGAATGATGCTTCGTCGTCTTTCTTTTCCAACTAAGGCACATTTTGTACTTTTTTTGTTTGAGTCAATAAAACTTAAGCAATCTTTGAAGATTATCACTATTAGAGTAGTTTATGCTTTGTCGTCTATTTTCCATATATTTTGCTTTAAATATTCATATTGTGTGTATGAATATTTCTCTTGTATGTTATTTCATATTTATGTAATATGAATGTTATGTGTGTTATCTTTCCCTCTAATTCTTTTTCACACATTGGTTAAAGAATTGATCATGGTTAAAACTTATAATTAATTATGGGTGATTTCATGAATTCTAAATTTTAACCCATTGACATTTTAAATCATCTTTGATTGGTTTGGATGTTTCTTTTCTTCCTTTATTCCACCAATTGAACTATGATGTTGTCTATACACTCTTTGGACATACTTAGCAAATGCTTTCTTCTAATTTGAGATTTGTTTTCCTTCTCCCTCTCAAGTTAGATAGTAAGTAGTGCACATACATACATTGGTGTTTCTTTTCTTTCTACTAACCTTTGTGTAGCATGTCACCTTAGCTCATTTACTTGGTGCCCCAAGCAAGGGGGAGTAAGCACCAATAGGGAGCTACTAGCAAAAGTGTTCTTTTCTTCTTCAAAGACTTGTGCTAACCTTTTTTCTTTGACAAAGGGGGAGAAATAATAGTGATAAACACGTTAATAATTCGAATAAACTTGTATTTTACGTAAATGAGTTTATAGGTTATCGTAATCAAAAGCGGGAAATTGTTAATGCAAAGAAATGCCTAAAAACATTGTTAATATTAATTAATCTTTCTTACTTTTGATCACGACAAATTACAAAGACATTTATTGTCAAACACAATCATAAAACGAATTATCTAACAAACAGTATCATCAAGGTAATAATCATTACACTAACATATCTTAATCATACTTAGTGATCATAAAAGTGATTAGCCTTAAAACTCACTTTTGTCAAATGTAACAAAAGATTTTTAATAAACTTTATTTTTAAGAAAATGTTTTATTAAAATGAAAATGTAAATTTGAATATGGCATATTCCAAATGCCATAAGAATATCCTTTGAAGGTTTAAACAGCCTCAGATATTTCAAATTCACTAAAAGACAAAAAGGAGCAGACTCTAGGCCGGCGGTACCCTAGCACCAACGGCGGTTCCTTATAGATAAGGAACCACGGGCTCCAATAAGGAACCGCGGGCAGATATAGCCGTTAGATGTTTGTCTTATAAATAGTGGATCAAATCTGCATTCTCATTAATCCATTTTGGACATCTCTTTCAGCCTTCTTTCTCCTATCTAATCCTAGTCATTTGTAAATGATCACTTAATGTGTTAAGTATGTTTACTTATGATTATCCTCTTGATCTCCTTCTTTGCCTTGTCCAAAGAGAAGATCACTCACACACTTGTGATGTTATTAAATATGTAGCATTGATGAAGAACACCTTCTCCTAAAGATCTAGTCATTTTCATCATTTGTTTATTTGTGTCTTGTGTAGATCCAATGTATTTGTGAATACTTGGACTAGTTGTGTTCATCCAAGCTATATGTGAATACTTGGATCAGAGTTGTGTAAATCCATTGCACATGTGTGTGCTTGGATTGTTGTTGTGTAGATCCAAGCTACATGTATGTACTTGGATATGTTTAGTTGAGTTGTAATTAGTTTTGTTAGTTCTCACTAAACTATAAAGTGATGTGGTTGTGTCTTGTGAGTTCTCACTAAACTATAAAGTGATATGTAGTTGTGTTGTGTGAAGTTCTCACTTAGCTTCAAAGTGAAGAGTCGTGAAGATTGGTTCTAGCTTTGGATTAGAACTCGACATCTAGCCTTGTGTCAAAAAATGGTGAAGTAGGCAACGTTGTGAAGATTGGTTCTAGCTTTGGATTAGAACTCGACATCTAGCCTTGTGTCGTAAAATAGTGAAGTGGGCGACGTTGTGTAGATTGGTCCGAGCTAAGATTAGGTCTTGACATTTAGCTTAGTGTCGGAAAATAATGTAAGCGACGTTGTAAGGTTTTCTCCGCCAAGTAGGGAGCTTGTGGATATAGTGGAAATCTCGAGTAAGGTGTACTTGAGGAGTGGAGTAGGAACGAGGATAGAGCCTCGTTGCCGAACCACTATAAATCTTGGTGTCTTCCTACTAGGTTGTTTCTTTCCTTACTCATTACTTACATTCATTATCATTATACTTACTATACATTGTTAATGCATTAGAATTGAACCTAATCATTATGCAACTAGCTTTCAAGTAAAATATAGTTTTGTGCACTCACCTAATTGAAAGGAATTTTAATTAGGAGATAAACCAATGAGAAACTATTCAACCCTTCCTTCTAGTTTCTACATGTACATTATGTCCCTACTTATACGCTATCCGGTTGGGCTTTCATGGTAAGTTATTTATATTATGAAACCACATCCAACTCACATTCTATATCGTTTGAGTTTTATAACATTCATGATTTAAATATGTAGACCTGGATTCTCAAGTCTTTTGAAGTTCACCTGTATTGGTGGAGTAAGTACGGGTCCGTGTTTCGAAGAGCGTTATCCTGGTCAAGGAAGAAGCTTTTAAATAAACCTGATTATGATTTGATATTTACCTAGGTAAAGCTTATTATGATCTGATTAATATTTGAATTTCCGCCAGGTAATTAATGATATGTAAATTTAATGTAGGACGTGAAGATTAAATTAGATCTTATACCAACAAGGGAGGAACAACAAGCAGAATGGTTTAAGATATTTCGAGAGTTCTACCAGAGGTACATACCAAGGGTGCCTTCCAAAAAAGTCCCTGATGAATATGACCTTTATTTTGTGAAGCTAAAATCCAGGCGCAAGGTTGGAAACCTAGAAATGAGGGATTTGCCAATTATACGGAGGTGTGAATGTAGTGGTCAACAAGAGATAAAAGTAAGGGATCATGTCATTAAGGAGTTAAACACTCGCTGTTTAATTTATTAAGGTATGGTTTTGTTTACCAAACATATAATGGTTATCAATGTAATGATTATATAAGACGAACATGTACTTTTTAAAAAAAATGCAGGCGTTGGCCAAGGAAAGAATTACAGGACCAAATGTATGTTTCCTTTTTTAGGCGTAAAACATGTAACCTATTAGCTAGTCCTTGTTATAACCTATATTTTGTACTGTTATTCAGAATAAATTCGAGTTTGGTGGATTACTTGGAAACTTCAGTATAGACGTATATGATGACCTTAATAAAGAGTATATTTCGTTGGTTGATTGAAACGTAGTTGTTGATGGAGAGGCACATGAAGATTATTATACAGACCTTGAAACTATTAATGTAATTATCTGGTTATAATTGTATACCAGTGTACCAAGAGTGTAACCTTAAAAGTTTATTTAAAGTATATATTTTACAGGAATATATTATCGAAGAGGAAATTATGAATCGATAACATGAAGAGGAGATGTGTCGTATGACAGATACCAAATCCATGGAAGAATATTTCTTACATGCGTTGCATGAGGAGGACAAGAAAGAAAGTGAAAAGGAAGCCATGTTACAAGTTGAGGTCGCAAAGAAAAAAAGGAGATATGCAATTATGAACTCAGACCATTGGAAAGCAGCTACGGAAGCGGTTAGGAATGGTAACAGAAGTGAATACGTTAGTGATTATTCTGACAATTATTGGAGGACTAGTTTTATTATGGGTCAAACAAAGCGAAGAGTTACAGATGAAGATGATGTATACATGGCAGAATATTTGAAGGACGTTAAACCTTGGGTTGAGGTACGACATTTTATTTTAAATGTTTGAGTTATATTAGTATTATGTATTAATATATGTAACGAAAAAGCACCATTTATTTGACAGGATCTATCACGTCCAAGTGGTGTGACAGATAAAGTCCACATTAGTGATGATTACGATATATTTCTTTATCGGCGAGATCCACTACGTTGTAAGTTTACATGGTTCAAAGATGTGATTGTAGATCATTTATTTTGGGAAAACGTTGTATGCTTAGACCCACCACAGAGAGGATGGATTATGGATGAGATTATGAACATGTTTTGTATGTAGTTTTCATTGTAAATTACGAATGTTCTTTACAGTTATTAACCATATTATAATTTTGTTGTTAACAGCATATAGAGTTGTGGGTTAGTTACATGTTGCATATGCGATCTAACGACGCTGATTGGACCATGGTGGGTGGTTACTTTGTCCAGCTGTTACTCCAACACATGGTGTCGCATTGGCATGTTGACGGGACTATGTTTAAAGTACCGTGGTTCTAAGTGGATAAGGTCTAAATTTTATATCAAAAAGTGTTTGCAAATAAATATAGTTAATATTTTGTAGCGTATGTTGTTCATTAAATTATAATTCTTCAACACTTCAAACTAATGTAGGTGTATATGCCAATAAATGAAAAAGAACAACACTGGTGTTTAGCGATGCTAGCTATACGAACATGGGTCGTCACTATCTATAATAGCGGCACCGTTTACGAACCGAAAACGCGGGATTTTTAAGTAAAGTTGTGAGCCTGTTTAAAGGTAACTTTTTCCAATAACTTATATATATATATATATATATATATATATATATATATATATATATATATATATATATATATATCTTACTCTATATATAAGAGGATAATTTAAAGCCACGTCATGCTTAGAAATCTACCTCATTAATCCACCTAAGAACAATTAATATGAGGTGGCAAGAATTAATATGACATGGCACTTCAAACACACTTTTTTGTGCCACATCATCACAATTTATGTGACACATCATCCCACAGCGTGTGCCACCTAAGCATGTCCATGGAACACTTTTTAATAATATGTCCACTGTGAAATTCGAACTCGGGTCTCAATGCTAGAAACACATGCTCTTTACCACTATGCTAATTCCATATTTGTGTTAGGACTTTCTAAAACAAAGGCAATAAAGACCATTAACCATACTATGATTTTCATCCAAATTCATACTAAATAAAAAAACGGATTAGTAAATTAGGCAACTATTTAACCTATACAAATAGTTTTGACTAATATCAAATGTTTTTAAAGTTTTAGAACTAAGTATGGAAATTATTAATTTGATTTTAATCTGAATATAAATGCAAATATATAATTTTGGAATGTTTTGACGCCAAAAAATATTCTGGTGCATTCAAAATTCAAAATTGTAACAAGAATGATATTACAATGAATAATTACCATATATAACCTAATGCCAACTCATAGTTAGAGATAAACTTGGTAAATATGTATTGTGTCTTGTGACATCAGAATACAAGGGGTATAAATAATATACATAATTACACATAAAGCCCTTCTATAATACTAATATATGTATGTAAATATATAAACTATCTAATAGTCCCCCTCAAGCTAAGCCCGGGATCTGAGCTGTAGCTTGTCCTGTAGAATCGTGAATCGATCTAAGGGTAGAGGCTTGGTAAAGACATCAGCAATCTGGTCATGTGTGGAGATAAATTGAACACACAATCTTCTTTGAGCAACCTTTTCTCGCACAAAATGAAAATCAACTTCAACATGCTTTGTGCGAGCGCGAAAGACTGGATCAGCTGATAAGTATGTAGCTCCTAGATTATCACACCATAAGACTGGAGCAGACCTAACTGGTACATCAAGTTCACGCAGAAGTGCTTCAAGCCAAATTAATTCAACAACTGTATCGGCTAAAGCTTTGTATTCAGATTTAGTTGACGACCTAGATACCGTCTGTTGTTTCTGAGCTGACCAAGAGACAAGATTAGATCCAAGATAGATGGCAAACCCCCCTGTGGATCGACGGTCATCTGGACAACTTGCCCAATCTGCATCAGAGTATGCAGTGAGAGGTCGATAGTGAGCATCTGTGTAAGCATGTAATGTGGAGCCAGAAGATCGTTAAAAATGAAGACCATGGCCTGAACTACCCTGAAGATATCGGAGGATGCGTTTAACACCAGTCCAGTGATTTTATGTAGGAGAATGCATAAATTGACAAATTTTGTTAACTGCAAAGGCGATGTCCGACCGTGTCAGCGTGAGATATTGCAGGGTCCCGACTATCTAACGATACTTTATAGGGTTTTCAAAGGGTGGACTGTTACCAAGAGCCAAATTAGCTGAGGTGGAGCAAGAAGATGAAACAGTCTTGCATGTGGCGAGACCTACTTTGGTTAAAAGCTCAAAGATGTACTTTTTTGAGAAAGTAATAAATTAGGCCCGTTGGATGTAACTTCAATTCCCAAGAAATAAGATAGATTTCCCATATCTTGAATAGCAAAGGTGGTACTCAGTTGGTGAACAACTCTGTCAATGGCAGCCGGACTGTTGCCGGTCAAAATAATATCATCAACATACACGAGCATGTATAAAAGAGTACCTGCTTGGGAGTAAATAAAAAGCGAAGGATCAGTATTTGACCCTTTAAAGCGAAGATGCTGAAGAGCCCTAGATAATCGTTGAAACCATGCTTAGGGTGCCTGTTTTAGACCATATAGAGATTTGTGCAGCAAGCATAAATGGTCCGGCTTGGCAGCATCAATAAATCCAGGTGGTTGTTTTAAATATACTGTCTCATGCAAATCACCATTTAAAAACGCATTCTGAATATCCAATTGTCGAAGAGACCATCCACGGGTAACAGCTAAGGAAAGAACTACGTGAATTGTGGTGTCCTTGACAACGGGACTGAAGGTTTCATGATAGTCAATACCAGCCTCTTGATTGCAACCTTTGGAAACGAGACGAGCTTTGTACCTTGTAATGGCTCCATGTTGATCCCGTTTGATCTTGAAAACCCACTTGCAAGCAACTACATTAGCATTCAACACTGGTGGAACCAAAGTCCATGTACCATTTTTCACAAGTGCCTTGTATTCATTAGCCATGGCATCACGCCATTGAGGATATTTGTGTGCAACGTTGAAGGTGGTGGGTTTAATTTGGGTATGGTCAGTGGTGGAGACAAAGGCAGATGGTTGGTAAGGTTTTGTTTTAGGGGGAGTTTGTCTAAGGTTGGCAGGACGGGTTCGGTTGGGAGGAGCAGTGGATGGTTGAGTGGGTTGAGTGGATGGTTGAGTGGGTTGAGTGGGTTGAGTGGGGTGTGTTTGTGTGGTTGTAGATTGTTTGGGACGTCGCTGATAGGTTTGAACGAAAGGTGTATGGGCTGTTTGAGGAATGTTTGTAGTGATAGGTGGTGTCGGTTGTGGTTGTGGGGCTGGATCATCAGGGATGTTTATGGAATTTGGTGGGTTAGATGAGTCAAAAGAATCGGGAAAATTTGGAGGTATGGGAAATGAGGATACGTAAGGATCAGGTTTCAAGGAAGAAGTTGAGATAGGTGGTGACTGAGAGAATGGAAAAAAATGTTCATCAAAACGGACATGTCTTACAACATAGAGACGATTTATGTGGGAATCTAGACAACGGTAACCATGGTGAGAAGAACTATGCCCTAGGAAGACGCACGGTGTTGAGCGAAAATCCATTTTTTGTTTGTTGTAAGGACGTAAATGAAGATAACATTGACATCCAAACACACGTAAAAAGGAAAGATCGGGTGATCGTTTGAAAATGTGTTCAAACGGAGAAATTTTTGAAGCAACACGAGAGGGCATGCGATTTATGAGATACACGGCTGTGTCAAAGGCAAAGTGCCAAAAACGTTGAGGGACACCCGATTGAGCAAAAAGAGTAAGCCCAGTATCAACAACATGTCTGTGACGTCTCTCATCAAAACCATTTTGTTCACTAGTGTGAGGACAAGATAAGCGATGAATTATACCAAGTGAGGTAAAATAGGGAGAAAGGGGTCGAAATTCACCGCCCCAATCTGTTTGAAAAGATTTTAATTTTGTGTTAAATTGCCGTTCAACCATAGTATGAAATTGTTGGAAAACAGTGCAAACATCTGATTTATGTTTTAACGGATAAAACCACATGTAGCGAGTAAAATGATCAACACAGAGTAAAAAATAACTATCACCATTTGATGATTTTACAGGTGCAGGACCCCAAACATCACAAAAAATTAAATCCAAAACATTATTACTCTGAAAAGTTGATGATAACAAATGAAGTTTTGAGGATTTCCCCATGTGACAAGAAGTACAAGAGGAATTCAAACTTTTATTACTCACAGGAAGTGAAAATTTGGAAATCATGGTCTTTAAAAGATCTGGATGTGGGTGCCCAAGTCTTTGATGCCATGTATCAGCATAAGCACGAATGGCAGAAAAAGCAACTTTATTAAGAGAACGAAGCACCGGAGGATAAATGGAGTAGAGCCCATTGTTACTTGGACCCGTGAGGAGGGTAGTGCGGGTAAAATTGTCCTTCACAGCAAAAAGAGTTGAGTGAAATTCAAAGAAAACGTCATTATCAAGACAAAACTTTTGAATAAAAAGAAGGTTTCGTTTAATTTGTGGAACATGAAGTATGTCGGATACGGAAAATATTTTTGTGGGGGCATGAATTTTGGTTGAACCAATATGTAAAATAGGTAAACCCTCACCGTTGCCAACATGAAGGGAATCCTCACCATAATAGGGTGCAAAGTAATCAAGGCTGTGAAGGTCTGATGAAACGTGACTATTAGAGCCAGTATCGGTGAGCCATGCAGTTGATGCTTGTGAGCGGAAATCAGCATGGTTGGCTGTTGGTTGTGGTGACCTCAATGTAGTCGGATCACGATTGGGGCATTGAGATGGTATATGCCCAATTCCACACCTGTTACAAGTACCATGGACCAAGTTTTGATTGGTTGACCAATTAAATGGACCACGATTACCACCACCATTGTTGTTGTTGTAATAGCGAGAGTTGCCACGTCCCCCACGACCTCTATTTGAAGAACCACGACCGCGACCACGGGAAGCATACATGGCTTGCGGCTGCGAAGATGGTTGTGGAGCGGGGAGTCCTAGTTGAGATAGAAGCGCTTGAAGAGCCGTAACAGTGTCATTAGGTGGTACAGAAGAGGTACTAGTAGGTGGGGATGGTTTAGCGGTGGTAGCCGTGAACACCTGAGGAGAAACCGGATCAGGTTTCTTAACCATATAATCATGATCTGAGATAAGACCATTTAATTCAGAAAAAGCAGTAGGAAATTGACGGCCTAATATAGTGGACTTCAATGTATTGTACTCATTACGAAGGCCACTCAATACATGCATAACCAGATCCTTTTCTTTTATCGGTTCTCTTATGTTTTCCAAAGCATCAGCATACTCTTGTGCTCTTGTGAGATATGATGTGGTAGTTTCATCATCTTTCATTTGGATTCTGAGAAGTTTTTGTTTTAGTGTGTACTCACGAGAGGCTGTGTTAGGAGAAAAAGCACGCTCCAAAGCCAACCATAATTCACGAGAAGTGGTGCCCTGAACATGTTGGAAAGCATCTTCAGAAATTGTTGAAAGAAGCAACATACGCACATGTGCATCATTGGAGACCCATGTTTCATAATTAGGGTTTGGTTGGGTTGTGGGAGGAATTTCTTTGCTGGCAAAAGGAGTTGTAATGGTTGAATCAGGACACGGGATGGTTCCATCTACATAAACGTTTATTGGTTACTAGAAAAGGTTGAATCATGGTTTTCCAATAACCATAGTTAGTGGAAGAGAGAGTGAAACCAAACTTCTGTGAGTTGTGATTGGTCTTTTTAGCCATAGTGAAGGAGGGAAGCAGTGCCATTGATTTGTATTTTCTAGAGATCTGATCAAAAAGATTGATTTTTATTTGCTGGAGATTTGATAAAAAAAAGGTGTGGCGGCTGTTTTAGGCTTATAGAGCATGGCTCTGATACCAAGATAAACTTGGTAAATATGTATTGTGTCTTGTGACATCAAAATACAAGGGGTATAAATAATATACATAATTACACATAAAGCCCTTCTATAATACTAATATATGTATGTAAATATATAAACTATCTAATAGTTAGTACATTCATAAATTACCACATTATGTTTGTAACTGTTTCTTATAATATCATGATTTCTTCCATGTTTAGAAACATGGAAGTGACACTATATATAGCATCAACCACTGGATTAGCAAATCACCATCTCTTTTATTGCCATAAGCATCCCATACCAGTTTTAGTGACGAAATCCAAAATGTAATACCAATAGGAGCCAAAATCTCAATTTAAGACGCCCAAAACCAGGCAGATGAAAAGCAAGGCATCTGCACAAAAAAACAACACACCTGGTCAATCATCAGGTCTTACTATTTTATTAGAATTCATTTTTTTGTATCAGTCCTATGTCAAAAATTGTACTCACTTTTTGTTGTTTTGTTTCAACAACGAAGCCTACTGAAAATTTAATTGATATAAAGGATATCAGTCCTATGTTGTCTAACATGACAATAAGAGGAAGGATCATATCTGTCTGAAAGCACATAGACTGAATGAGTCACACAATCCATATAGTTTGGAATTCGTTTTGCAGGATGAGCATGTAATATAATTTCATCCTTTAATTTAATTTATAATTTTGTTTTGTATAATTTGTTTTCTTCACTTGTATTCTTCAATATTTACACAAGGTATGCGTATTCAGGCGTATATAAAGAAAGAGTGGATGTTTAGATTTGATCCATTGCTGCAAGAAGGAACGTGACAAGATTTCTAACTTTGGTGTCACAGAGAATGGTGGTAACACTCCATTGCTGCCACATGAGTTGAAACTTTCTTTTGACCGGAATACCAATATCACCATAATTGAACAGATAGATGACAGTCTATCCGGATTCAGGGGTGAACCATTCACCAGGATTGTTGACACAGATGAAGAGTATGCGGAAAATAATTCTGTTGGTAAGCCGTTAGCATTTTTTTATTAAATTATTGTATACATCTTAGCCAAGTTTCAAGTTATTTATATGTGGTAAACAAGTAATTATTTGTATTTCAGATGTTATTGGATTAGTGGTTGGAATTGGTGAGTTGATTTCTGTGAACTCAACAGGTTCAAGCAAAATAAGGCGAACTGTTGTCATTGAAGACGATGAGTAAGTTTTTTTAACTCATTTCTTTATTTTGAGAAATACCTATAACTGATATTACTTTTACAATATATTCATTTTGCTTTTAATTTACGCAGAGGATAAATGATTAATCTTACTTTTTGGGACAATGGGCGAAAAAGTGGAACGAATATGTTGACAAGTTGGAGTCACTTGATCATATTGATGTTATTTTGCAACTTGGGAAAGTGAAATATTTCAATGGTAAGTATATGTGACTACCATTACCAAGTAAATATTTTCTTATATGTTTTTTAAAACTATTTGTTTTTGTTACAAATCTTCCTTCTGTGCATAACTGTCTATGGAGTACAAAAATGGTGATTAACAAAAAAGTACCAGAGTTGATTGCTTTTCGTGAAAGGTATGTTATGTAGAATTGCTACAACAGTTTCAAGTTATTTAATATATAATTGCCATATTATAGTCTTCTTCAATTACAATGAATGTTGTTGTCAAGGTTAGGTACGAATTCATGGAAGATTATAATCCAGACCAACAGAAAATTGAATTGGTTGCTAATGAAACCAAGGTTATCACACCTAAAGAATTCATGAATGGTGCTGAGAAACAAATGGTTTCAACTATTAGAGATACTCAGCCGGTATTACTTTTCTGATAACTTCATAATATACAACCCACAGTGGGTCATTTAATAACATTTTTGTTAGCCCTATATTTTATATAGTCGAACAAGAATGTAATAGGTCATCTCAGTCGTTAAATGGTCTTGTATTGTAATACGTAAGTCGGGAAAACCGGGCTTGGACTTTAAGCTAATATTGTATAAGTTAGGGGCGTAAGCCCAAAACAAAGCCAAGCCCGACCCAAGATGAAGCCCACAAAGGCCTTAGAGCCGTGGGGTATATAACCCTCTTTCACATGTGAAAGAGGGTGTTGGTTACCATTTTATTTCTCTCTCTAAAAGTGATTAACCTTCCAAATTCTCTCTTGTTTCTCTCTCTACCTTTCTTCTCTTTCTCTCTCTAAATATCTCTTCTAAATCTTGTGTTATAGATTGAATGGGAACAACATTCGGTATCAGAGCCTATAGTGGATAGGTGATTAAAGATTCGTATGTGGTGTTCTTGATTTTTCGTGGCTTCTTTGATCCATATCTCACGTCCCATCTTTCTTTTTGTGTTTTTATGGTCTTTTCTTGATACAAATCATATACATACTAGTAGTAGTGATTTGGGTATCTTGGTTTTGGCTAAAACACAAATTTTTTGGATCAAAAGTTGCGAAATTTCTTGTTTTTCTTCATTCCGAAATTCAAGCAAGTGTCACCATCGGAAAGTACAATTGTGGGGGATTTGATCGCAATAATCTTAGGATTCTACTTTGCGATCACTGTATTGCGATACCTTATTCCGATCTGGATATTCCGATCGTGCATTGGGATCTGGGATTCCGACGGGTTTTAAGGGTTTTGTTAAGTCGTTACTCTGTCCAATTTTTCTCAGCCACATTCCGATCTAACATTGCGACAGCATATTGCGATCTGAACATTCCGACAGCCACATTCCGACAGAACATTTCGATCTGGACATTGCGACAGTGCATTGGGATAGAACATTCCGATCTGAACATTCCGATAAGTATTCCGATTTGACATTCCGATCTGAGCATTCCGATAAGTATTCCGATGGACATTCCGATGGGTATTTTGTTTGAGTAATTTTTGGACTTAGCCACTATCTAGACTAGTTTCGGAACGTAGTTTACACGAATATTAAAAAAAAAAAAAAATTAGGTCAAGTAAAATCAAATTTTTTCCCTACTAGTTTTTGGCTATTTCTAACTCAAATTCAAAATTTGGCGATACAAAAATTTTCGGCTTACCGTTTTGTCAGACTGAGAAATTTATTGTCGGACTGAGGAAATTTTTTTTGAATTTTCGGAATTTCAATTTTAACCACACATCATCACAACAAATCCACTAAGATCTGCAATTCATCCACAAGTATTGACCATGTCTAACAACAACATCAACATTGCAACTGCTAATCAAATTCGTTTGGAACAAGGTGGCAACGGTAATCCACCTGTGCTCACTGCCGGTTGCTACGTTCAATGGAGATCTCGTTTTCTCAGATTTATCGACGGAAAAGAAAACCGAACTGCTCTTCGTCACTGCCTTGAGAATCCACCTCCAGTTTTTGAATTCAAACCAATTACCACACAGGCAGAGGATGGTACTTCATCAACTATACGAGCTACGGAGGATTTTGACACATGTTCTGCTGAGAAAAAGAAACTCCTCCAAGCTGAAGCTGATGCTATAAATTTCATACTCACTGGAATTGATAACGATATCTATTCCACAGTTGATGCATGTCCTAATGCTATGGAAATGTGGAATGCAATTCATCAATTGAAGCAAGGTGAGTCAATCAATGTTCAAGATCTCGAGACTAATCTACTTTAGGAGTTTGGAAAATTCACATCTGAAGATGGTGAATCCATTGACTCATATTACTCGAGATTCTACAAAATGATGAATGAGCTTGTCAGAAATCAGTGCACCATCTCCAATCATCATGCCAATGTTCAGTTTCTACTTCAACTCAAACCGGAATGGCAAAGGTTTGTGACTTTGGTCAAACAAAGGGAGGATATCAAGACTATATCTTACCATAACCTTTATGATATCTTAAAACAACATCAGAATGAAGTGAATGAACTAAGGGCTGAAAAGGCAGAACGGTCTGCTAATTCTATTGCTTTTGTGGCTGCTACTTCAACAAAACCCGTTCCCCGTCAACAACCACCTACTCATTCCTCAAAGTCATCAAGCTCATCCACCAAACCTCTAGTTGCTGCTAAACACAAAGCAAAAGCAATTGTCCCCACTCCACCTCCAAAGTATGACACCGAGTCAGATGGAGACAGTGATGATGAACAAACTTCAAGGGACAAGAAGATTGAAGAACTCATGTCTTTACTCACCACAACTTATAAGAAGATCTACAAACCTACCAACAACAACCTCAGATCATCATCCAATGCTAGATATAAGGAAGTTGATCATGCACCTAGGTATGATCGTGATGCTAGGTATGATAATCAGAGGATGCTGAATCAAGTTGGGGCTAGAGATACTGTAGGCACTCCGGTGGTGCAGAAGACTGGGATTCAATGCTTCAACTGCAAGGGATTTGGGCACATGGCTAGGGAATGTAAGAAGCCAAAACGGGTTAAGGATTCGGGATATCACAAGGAAAAGATGTTGCTATGCAAGAAAGAAGAAGCAGGAATTCCACTCACAGCAGATGAAGTTGACTGGCGTGATGACACTGATGATGAAGCCGATGATCAAGAGTTAGAGGCACATTATGTGTACATGGAAAAGATTCAAGAAGTGATCCCAGAGACTGATGATACTTCTGGACCCATCTATGATTCTGAGCCACTTGAAAAGGTACCATCACATGATAACTATAATGTGTTTGCTAATGAACGACTGCATCCTGAGCAACCCGAAAGCATCAATGACACATATGTAATGGACACGGAGGATAGCAATATCTCTACGGATTCACAGCATATGTGTAATGATGACGGAAAAGCTGTTCAGGATACTGACTCGGATGAGGACCGTGATTTGCTTGCGTCTATTATTAATTCTTTAAAACGTGAAATTGATGAAAACAAAGAAGCTAATAAACGTTTGAAGCAAGCAAACACATCCTTAGCCGAGGAGATAGACAGGCTTAAAGAGTGTGATTATGTAAAAGAAGCTGATCGACGAGTTGCAATAGCTAATGGTTTGGTATATGAACGTAAGGTGCTCAACGAACAATATTGTTCTGAAGTAACACACGAAATTCATATGTCAAAACAGAAGATATCGGAACTTGAAGAACAACTGCTGCTACATAAACTCCAAATTACTGAATTAGAGTCGGTTAACAAAGAACAAACTGAGCTTTATAAAACTCGTGAAGAAAAGGATATTGAAAAAATTCTTGCTTTGGAAAAGAGAGTCGACACGTTAAACAACATTGTTTACAAAACGGGTCAGTCTATTCAAACTATGAATATGCTCAATAGAAATATGAAAACGAGTTTTGTCAAGCCTGAATATCTCAAGAAAGTTCAAAGTACCAAGCCTGCTCTTTATGATATCGGTTGTTATGTTGATAATCTTGCTCTTATGCTTTCCCCTGACTGCGACGAAATCATTCGTCAACAAGAAGAAAGTCGATCAAACTTAAGTGATTTAATAAACCTTTCTGATTCTAACAATCATATTAAGTTTGTCCCTCAAAAAGAACTTTCAAAAGAACAAAAGATGTATAATAGTGTTCCACCACCAAGTGATGAACCACAAAAGAAAGTTTCTTTAAAAAGGAGTTTCAAAAAGCAATCAATTTTGTTAGAAAAGCGAATTTTAGATGAAAAACATAAATGGGATGAGAAAAGCAAAAGTGTTCAGCAATTTGAGTTTATAAAACAAGGGGTTTTAAATTTGTACAAAGGTGTCGTCGACTATGAAAAAGTGTCTAGGGATACCATTTGGAATATTAAACCTAACCCACAAGTAGAAGTCGTCATTCAACAATGCATTGTTCCAACCATTGATGATCTTTCAAAAAATGTGGAAATGTTTTATAATGCTCTCACTGAGGAAATGTTAACTGATTTAAGCTATGTCAAATCTCTTGAAGATGAAGTTGATTTTCTTCAAATTAAATTAAAGACACAAGAACACCAACTTTCTAACGAAATTGATCGACTTTCTAAAGAATATTTTTATGCTGACCATATGAATGCTATACTTGGTGTGTGTACCGATCTGGATCAATATTGTCATGTAGCATGTCTAGTGTCAGAATCGGACGCGAAATGTCGCAATCTTGAAGTAGAGCTTTCGAAACAAATTCAGTCATATAACAAACTTTCGAAAAGTTTTTCTCAACTTGAGAAACACTCCATTTCTCTTGAACTTGCTTTACAAAAAGGTGAAAAATCTCATAATCATAAAAAGTGTCAAGAAATGTCAGCCTCTTCGTTTCGTTTACTAAATGAAAAGGATTTCGAAATAAATGATTTGAAAGCTCAGCTAAAAGAAAGGGACATAGCCATAAGTGAGTTACAGAAACTCATTGAGAAAATGAAAGGAAAGTCTGTTTTGGGTAAACCATCCGCTGTTCGTCAACCGAATGCGGTTAAATGCCCTAAATCATCTATTTTGGGACAATCCCCACAGACTTTGCCTAAGATAGGAAATGATAAGAGCACTAATGTGATAGCACCTGGAATGTATAAGATGAACACTAGGTCCACTCAAACTGGAACAACGCAGTTACCTCAGAATACTAGGAAAACGAATCAACGTGTGTCTTCTTCTACAGGAGTAAATCCCACTACTAGTGTTAGCGGACCACAGCTTAAGAGCACTAGAGTTGAAGATAGAGTCATGCCTAACAATAGTCAAGGGAAGAAGAATGAAGTAGAAGATCACCGTAGGAATTTTAAGTTTTCTAAGAATAAAACGTCTGTAACTGCATGTAATGACAGTTTAAATGCTAAGACCTCGAATGTTGAATTTGTTTGTGTTGAATGTGGCAAATGTGTTCGTACTTTCAATCATGATGCTTGTGCTCTTAATTATAATGGCGTGAATACTAGAACTAGGAAGCCTATTCGTATGCCCACTAGTACTAGTAAACCCACAAGAACTTTGAACCAATCCACTGAGCAACCACTTAAGAAACTAAGTGCGTTAGAATCCACTACTCTACGTAAACAAAGCAGGTTAAAGAAGCTTTAGGAGAACATGATTAGGACATGTACACGGGGGTATTCAAGATTTACACCACCTGGATACAAATGGGTACCTAAGACAACCCCCATTCTAATTGGGTCTATGAATGTTAGCTTGCCTTTAGAATCTAGGTCCACTACTATTTTGGAACCCGTTTCTATCAAGGGCTCCCATTTGTCAAATGCTACATTGTCTTCTAATTCTTCTGCAGCTCGTCGAACTCATCCTATTCATAATGGAATCCGGGTGCACAAAGCACATGACGGGCAATCTCAAGCTTCTCATTAACTTCGTGGAGAAGTTTCTGGGTACGGTACGGTTTGGAAATGATCAATTTGCACCGATACTTGGATATGGAGACTTAGTTCAAGGGAATATCACTATAAAACGGGTTTATTACGTCGAGGGACTGAATCACAATTTATTCTCGGTTGGTCAATTTTGTGATGCGGATTTGGAAGTGGCTTTTCGGAAATCTACTTGCTATGTTAGAGACTACGACGGGAATGACCTTCTTACAGGTTCTTGTGGTTCTGATCTCTACACAGTAACTCTTCAAGACACATCTTCAACAAATCTGATTTGCTTAATGGCTAAAGCTTCATCATCTCAAGCATGGTTATGGCATCAACGATTGTCACATCTCAACTTTGAGACCATCAACTTGCTTTCGAAGAATGATATTGTGACCGGTCTTCCTAAGTTGAAATTCGTCAAAGACCATATTTGTTCTTCTTGTGAGTTGGGGAAAGCAAAACGGAAGTCTTTCAAAACAAAGACTACCCCAAGCTCAAAAGGACGATTGGAACTTCTACACATGGATTTATGTGGTCCCATGCGTGTAGAGAGTATTAACGGGAAAAAGTATATTCTCGTGATTGTTGATTATTACTCTAGATACACATGGACTTTCTTCTTAAGGTCCAAAGATGAAACACCAGAGGTTCTCAAAAACTTTCTCAAGATGATACAACGCAATCTTCAAGCTCAAGTCTTAACCGTAAGAACGGATAGGGGTACTGAATTTTTGAACAAGAACTTGCAATCTTACTTTCAAGAAGAAGGCATCGAACATCAAACGTCTATTGCTCGAACTCCTGAACAAAACGGCGTTGTCGAAAGGCGGAACCGTACTTTGGTTGAGGCTGCTCGAACAATGCTCTCTGCTTCAAAATTACCGCTATTCTTCTGGGCTGAAGCAATTGCAACTGCCTGTTATACTCAGAATCGTTCTCTCATTATCCCTAGACATGAAAAGACACCTTACCACATCATCAATGGCAGGAAACCTACTGTCAAATTCTTTCACGTATTTGGATCTTTATGCTACATTCTTAAAGACGGTGAGAATCTCGACAAGATGAAAGAAAAAGGTGATGCATGTATTTTTGTGGGGTATGCTACATTGTCGAAAGGATATCGGGTCTATAACAAGAGAACAAAGATTATTGTCGAAACAATTCATGTGAACTTTGACGAATTGCCACTAATGGTACTTGATCACAACAGCTCAAGTCCCGCACCTCAATGTCCAGAAATGGCACCTACACAAAACAGTGTACGTCCCGTGCAAGAATGTCAACAAAGTACTCCTACAGCAGACTCGACGGATACGACACATATGAATGAGTTGGTTGACTTATATGATCCAATGTTTGATGAATATTATTATGGAATCAATCAAGTTGTGTCAAAGCCTTCCGCTGTCAATACTACTGATGCACCCGAACAAAGTCAAAAAGACACAACTGCCTCTACTTCAACAACCGTTGCTCAAGAGAATATTCCATTAGATACTCAACAAACTCCAGAAACAGTCATACAACCAACATCACCAACTGTCAATGCTGAAGGAGGTAACAACAATCAAGCAGTCGATGCACAACCTGACGATGAAGAATTTATCAATCCGTTCGGTACACCGGTACACGAAGTCGGAAAGTCTTATACTCAACATGTTGATCCGTCCAACATGCATACATTCTACCAACCATATCCATCCACTCACCATTGGACACGTGATCATCCATTGGAGCAAGTCATTGGAAATCCTTCACAACCGGTTCGAACACGCAGACAACTCGAAAGCGATGGCGATGTGTGTATGTATGCACTCACCGTGAGTTCAACTGTACCCACAAACATCAAACAAGCCATGACTGATCATGCGTGGATTGAATCAATGCAAGACGAAATTCATCAGTTTGAACGCCTAAATGTTTGGGAACTTGTTGACCGACCCTATGGAATGTCAATTTTAGATTTCAAATGGATCTGGAAAAACAAACTGGATGAAGAACAAACCATCATCAAAAACAAATCTCGTCTTGTGGTTAAGGGATACCGTCAACAAGAAGGCATAGACTACGATGAATCATTCGCTCCAGTCGCTCGTTTGGAAGCAGTCAGGATATTCCTTGCTTATGCTGCACATAAGGGCTTCACGGTTTTTCAGATGGACGTCAAAACATCTTTTCTCAACGGTCATTTGAAGGAAGAAGTGTATGTGAATCAGCCGGAAGGATTCGTCGATCCTCATCATCCTGACAAAGTCTATCGTCTCAAGAAGGCTGTATATGGACTTAAACAAGCTCCAAGGGCATGGTATGAAGAACTTTCAAACTTCTTGGTGTCCAAAGGATTCTCCAAAGGTTCTATTGATCCTACTCTCTTTACTAATAAATATGGGGATGACATAATGCTGGTGCAAGTTTATGTTGATGACATTATTTTTGGTTCTACGAACCCAAAACTTTCAAAACGTTTTGAAAAATTAATGCACAGCAGATTTGAAATGTCAATGATGGGGGAGCTAAAATTCTTTTTAGGCCTCCAGATTCATCAATCCCCACGTGGTATCTTCATTAACCAAGCTAAGTATGCTCAAGAGATACTTAAAAAGCATGGTATGACCTCATGTGCTCGCGTTGGTACACCATTGTCGACCACATCCCTAGACGTTGACTTGTACTCATATCCCGTAGATCAAACGCGATATCGCAGTATGATCGGGTCACTTATGTACCTTACAGCCAGCAGGCCTGATATTCATCATGCCACATGCTATTGTGCACGATATCAAGCCAGACCTACTCAAAAGCACCTCAAAGAGGTTAAACGGATCTTTCGGTACCTTAAGAATACCATTCACATGGGACTCTGGTATCCGAGGGAAACCGGTTTTCATCTAACGGCTTTTTTAGATTCTGATCACGCAGGTTGTCTTGATAGTCGTAAAAGCACCTCTGGTAGCATACAATTTCTAGGGGAAGACAAGCTTGTCAGCTGGTCGTCAAAGAAGCAGGATTGCACTTCGCTCTCATCAGCTGAAGCAGAATATGTGGCTCTATCCGCGTGTTGTGCTCAAGTCCTCTGGATGAGAACTCAACTCACGGATTATGGCTTCCACTTTGATAAAATACCTATGTATTGTGACTCAAAGTCGGCCATAGCCATATCTTGCAATCCGGTTCAACACTCCCGCACCAAGCACGTCGATGTCAGATATCACTTCATCAAGGAACAAGTGGAACGCGGCATCGTGGAATTATACTTTGTCAGAACTGAGTACCAGCTGGCAGACTTGTTTACAAAAGCTCTATCGAAAGATAGGTTTGCGTATCTCGTTGGCCGTCTTGGTATGAAGTATATGACTCTAGAAGACATGGAGGTTTTGGCAAATGAAGCTGCTTGATATTCTCTCACAATGACTTCTAGGCGCATCACAGCTTAGAACTCGGACCCCAACTAAGGAAAGTTTATCTCGGACAATAACTTATCCTTCTCAACGAGAAATTCATATTTCTCGGTCATGAGCTTCTCATAAAAACATTCAAAGTTTTTAAGTTCATGAAAAACGATTTCTAAGTAAATGTCAGCTTAGAACTCGAACTTCAACTTAAGGAAAGTTTATCACGGATGATAACTTATCCTTCACAACGGGAAATTTATTTTTCTCGGTCATGAGCTAGTCACAAAATAATCAAAGTTTTGAGCTCATGAAAAACGGACCCGAAAGGGGAGTGTACGTTTCAGTGCGCTTTCCCTAATCAATAGAAGAGAAGTCTTCTATCCTGATTATTTTAAAACCGTTGAACACAATTTTTCAAGAATTTCTCAAAAGGTTTTTCTAAATCTTTCAAAATTGTGTGTTCAACACTCCCTTCCTCATAAGTGGTTTTTATATCTCAAAATTGTCATATGTTATTTTGATCAATTTTTGAGGGGGGGCGTTTTAAAATCTAGCCGTTTAATGCTGTTGGGTACATCTCTAAAATTATCATATTTTATGTATCCAACACATTCCGAAAATGATATGAAATTGTCAAATGTAATATATTATATCGGAAAAGGCATCTCAACTCCGTACCTCAACATATTTTGTGGTGTCGTTTTTCTAAAATTTTGTCAAATTTTGTCTCAAGACACACATATATTGTTGAGGGGGAGCGACCCGACTGAAAATGTTCCATGATTCATGCGTGCACACATGTTTCTCTCCCGTTGATTTTTCGGAAAATGTCATATTTTAATCAATTGGTATCTCTAATATTATATTTTTATATTAGAGATAGGGGGAGAAAATGTGATTAAAATGTAATATATCGCAACATGTGATCTTAAAGACTCAAGTGCAACTCTTTCCTTCACATGCCAAACTATTTCGTATATCGATGCATGTGTGTAGGGGGAGCTTTTCGAAAATGTAAAACTTTCAAGTGTTAAATGTTTTGATTTTTATCAAGCACTTTGAATGGTTTTCAATGGTTTTATGGTTACGATCTTTACCCAAAACAACCTACTATCCACGACGGAACGATGGAGTCAAAAGGTGGTTTAGGATAGGAAACTAAGTCCTATGATCCAACCAGAACCGGAGGGATCTACCCAAGGACATTCCATAGCTAGAAATAGTTGTCCTTAGGAAAGATGGAGTTGAATGAAGCTGAATGCGGACCAATTACTTAAGTTAGCACTAGAACAATCACAACAAGGTGCTAATGATGACGTATTGGTAAGCATTGAAGGAGTTGAATATTCTATGCAACTTAGGCAGAAACCGGGTCAATACATCTATTGAAGACAAGTCATCATGGACCCAGTGATGCGATGCACAACCCTTCCCCAGCCATTCGAGTTTCTCTCAAAAGAAACTTGTCTCATTGTCACGAAGATCAACACGTATCTATTGACTTTCTCACTCCGAGTCAGTTAATATTGAAAAGGTGGCAGACTGCTCCAGCCTCCGATTACCAAAATGCACTTATTGAGTCTAGAGCCAAACGAGATCTATCTATCATCTCATTAGGACATAATCGAGTCCTACGCATTATCCTTGTGATATTGCCAGAACATCTGAGTGATACGATTCACAATGAAGATGGAAATCCTGCTTGAGCCAACATCAAACAAGCTCATGGTAGGTAACTTGTGCGATTCTACACGAATCAAACTTGTGAGAACTGGAAAGCAACTAAGTTTGGATTCTTAATTGATTCAAACTTGATTCCAGGTTTCTTCGCAAAATCCGTGTGATCTTGCCAGAACATTCAAAGTGACACTCATTAGTGTTCACAGTGACGAATGGAAATCCTTCCAGTGTCAACATCAAACAGCACTGCGGTAGGTAACTCGCAAGATTCTCTATGAATCAAGCTTGTGACAAACTGGAAAGCAACAATGGTGCGATTCTTTTAGAATCAAACTTGTTCCAGGAAATCTGAATTGACGACTCTAATCAGACGGATAATTTATCCTTATGATTCACTCTTTACGTTCGCAGTCTGCTTTGAGACGGTCGAGTAAAGAGAACTGGCTACTACCGCCGGGAAACCCTGTCAAGGAGGTTCTTAATCGAATCTACCTGATCACAGGTACGGTATTTAATACCATTTAACGGTCTTCACCGACCGGAGGTAAAACGCTACCGAGTTAGGGTGAAATGTTCAAAGCCATTTCATCCGTGTCTATATATGTTGCTGCATATCAAGAAGGTGGCGTAGCTGTGTAACCGATGTCGATTCAGAAGTCACAAGAGCACAAGATGGCGATAATCAAGATACCTAAGAATGTAAGAATGTAATAGGTCATCTTAGTCACAAGGAGTACAGATGAAGATCTCAAGCACTCAAAGTCAAATGACAAAGGCTCAAGATAAAGATCACGAAAGCATGAAGGAACAAAGCTGTTACAAACAAGATCAAGACCAAGATACAAGACCAAAGCAGGAAGATCTCCTCTACAAGAATGTATTCACTCAACCATCTTATGCTTTTTAAGCATTTTAAGATGACCGATACATTGGGGGAGATTGTTAGCCCTATATTTTATATAGTCGAACAAGAATGTAATAGGTCATCTCAGTCGTTAAATGGTCTTGTATTGTAATACGTAAGTCGGGAAAACCGGGCTTGGACTTTAAGCTAATATTGTATGAGTTAGGGGCGTAAGCCCAAAACAAAGCCAAGCCCGGCCCAAGATGAAGCCCACAAAGGCCTTAGAGCCGTGGGGTATATAACCCTCTTTCACATGTGAAAGAGGGTGTTGGTTACCATTTTATTTCTCTCTCTAAAAGTGATTAACCTTCCAAATTCTCTCTTGTTTCTCTCTCTACCTTTCTTCTCTTTCTCTCTCTAAATATCTCTTCTAAATCTTGTGTTATGGATTGAATGGGAACAACAATTTTTATTTCTTATTATTTATTAAAGGATGGAGAGTGTGTCATATACGCTAAAGTTCACAGCCTTCAGTATGAAAAAGGGTGGGCTTATCATGGATGCAAGTTTGTAGCAGGAAGGTATTTTCTGTCGATTCTAAAAGTCCTGCTACTGGACGTGGTAACAAATCCAAAAAGAAGCTTTGGTGGTGAAGTGAACATTTGGGAAAGCAGCAATTTGCATACCGGTATGTTTATGCATTTCATTATTTATATTTCTTATTCACATATTGTTTATTAATCATATTTATACCCATTGTTTTTTTGTAAATAGTTTCAAGGTTATCATTCGTGTGCACTATGATACCGGCAGTGCACAGATTTGTGTTTTTGATGGCAACATGCACAAGATGTCTAGGTTAACTGCTTGGGAATTGGCTGAAAAACATGGTTCCAATCATGGAAATAATTATTTCCCTGATGAACTTAATGGAATTATTGGGAAAAAATTTCTGTTTAGGGTCCAATTTTCAGAATTCAATTGCAATAACAAGACCCATGTTTATAGATGTGAGAAAGTCACTACAGACAGGGAAATTATTAACTTTTGGAAACAAGATTTTTGTAATGATGAGGTATAATACTATTAAAAAGCAGCCTGTATAATAAATTTTGTTGAATTATTTACTATACATATCTGATCTTTTATATATTTTACATTACAGGATACCGACGATGAGATTACAACTCCTTCTGTCCCCATTAAATCTTCCAAGTTTTTTTATCTTAGCCTTACAAGGAGGCTACAAATTGAATCACCATCAAATGATGACAATGGCTCATCAAGTGGTGGTTCTGGAAAGAAACGTACACGTACTATTGAACGCAGTATAGTTGTGATTGATCTTTCCGATTCAGAATATGACACGGAAGACGGTGAGGCTGACCAGACTTCTAAGAAGCCTACAACTGTTGTGGAGGAAGCTGTAGGCCAGGATAACTTGGTGAAAGTTAAGCTTGAAGACAATGCCGAAGGTAATGAGGATGATGATTCAATTGTTCAGTAAGAAATTATTGTTGTAAAACTTGAGAAGAAGCTGAAAAGGATGAAGAGCCAAAGTGAATGAGCATCATTGATGAGACTGCTTTTATACATAGTCTCATCATCCAAAATGGGCTTAAAATGCATAAAATATCATGAAATGTGCCAAATATATGCTTGTGTTTATTACATGTGTATTTTAGGTACGGATATTGAGAAAATGGCAAAAGATCACAAGAAACAAGCAAAAACGAACACGGGAAACGAAGCCGCACAATGAACCAAGCCATAGTGTTGATTTTCTAAGAATAACCCTTGAAGGATTGAAGATTGTACAAGAAGGGTCCTCCAATATTGAAGAATTGACACTTTAAACCCTTGTTTATTCATAATTACTAGTTTGGTCCTTAAAGTTTGTCAAATTACAAAAAGGGTCCTCTACTTTGAATAATTGGCAAGAATGGTCCCTCATTTATGAAGACTTGTCATTATTAGTCCTCCAAGAAGTCAAAAATACAAGTCAACACCTTGAAGAATGAAGACAATGCCAAAAAAACCTTCAAGTATAAGGAAATTACAAGAAATACCCCTAAAAATACTTTTGGAAACTTTTTAGGGCAAAAGTATGAAAAATGAAACTTCATTACAAAGGGATTCGGATTTTGTTATGTTTAAAACATGAATGGAAAGAAGAAAGAAGCCAAGGGACTGAAGTTGTCAAACATCTAAACAAACCTAGACTAGTGGTGGGCTGCCAAGTGTCCCACTCACATTTTCCTCCAATCAAAACACACCCTTGTGCCATGTCAACATCTACTTAACCGGATTTAACAAACTTAATTAATTAAGTTTAAAAGTGGCGGTTAACAAGTGTTTAAACTCAAAACAAGATTAAACACCCACTATTCACTCAAGAACACAAATTGGGTATTTGTGTTTAAGCAAAAATTAACCCACCATATTGTCCAGAATTATGATTAGGGTGGTATTAATCATATCCCAACCTCTAAACTTGCCACATCACCAACACATAAGTCACTTGATAAACCCCATGCATACGTTTATGAGAAAGATGCCAAAAGGTGCCAGCCATCCAACGCCCCACAAAGCTGCTTCAAACTTAAGCTCACTATGGACCATTGATCAAATTCCAACCAGATTTACACCCTCACAAGCTGCCAAGATACATCACATGAGTCCAAGGTTTTCAAACTGCAAGGGAAATTTTGGGACTTCACCATTAGGGTTTACACTTTATTTTCAGCTTTCTTAGAATCATTGTAGCCTATATAAAGGCCTTAGGCTGCAACATTTGCTTTTGCTCTTGGTTTTTCCTTGTTCAAAATTCTGTAAATCCCTTATCAAGTTTAATGAAAACGTGTTGGAATATATGAAGAAATACAAGTGCCAATCTTAATTTATGCTTGTTTATGTTTCATGTTTATGATTGTTAAGTCTTAAAACCTGTTTTTAAACATTGTGCAAGAAATTGCATAATTTTCCAAAATCTGATATTTTGCTAAGTCTTTGGTACATCCTTGGAATTTTTGGATTACAAGTGATCTATACACCCTGATAAGAAGATTATCAAGGTGTCGTGAGCTTGTGGTTTAGGGATAATCAAGGAGTGGGTACAAAGGTTGCATTAATCAGTTTTATTTTTCAATTTTCAGTTTTATATCTTGCTTGTTCTAACCTTGTTACTCTTAGCAGCTTTGTGGAAGCTTGTGCCTTGTTAAGCTAGGCACATAAGCTCAAAAATTCGTGAGTGTGGATGTACATTCATGAGGTTTGAGCCTTCTTACCCAAAATCTGATAAAATACTTGATTTTTGTGATTTTGTGTGTTGCTTTTATAAGTGTTGTTCTTGTGGCTTGAATCTGCTTAATACTGCATGATATTGATGTTATGATGCTAGATTAGGCTTGGGTAAACATGAAATACACAATTGCTTTGTTAAATCTTGGATTAAAAAGTAAAAGGGGTGTTTGGGATTACTGCATGTTACAAGTGTTTGCTTTGTATGCTAGTTTGAGTAGGAGTTTGTTGTTTATTTGAGTTGATATCTGCTATACAAGTGCTTGTGTTTTGATAATTGCCAACTTTGCTCTTTAAAACATCAAATCTAAGATTGTGCTATATCTCACTTGATTTTGCAATTTTTGACCTAAGATTTTGGAAACACATAGATTGTATGCATGCTTAGGGCTAACAAGTGTTTAAATCAAGTTTATATAACCTGTTAAAGAGATTTGAGTGTTTGAAGTTGGATCTGTAGTCAAGTATATCAGCAACCACATTTGTGTTCTTCATTTTGTTCATCAGTAATATATTTTGGCTTGACTCTTGTTCTAAACCTGGAATCATTGTATGAAACTAGTTGATTTATGTTCATTTGAATTTATCTAAGCTGTTGTGTGCATTTGGTTCAATTTGGTTGGCTTATTCATGCGAAATCTGCTTATTTGTTGAAAACTGCTTATTGTTCATATCTGTGTGATATCTGGGCAAAGATTGAATTAACTGTATCATTTGGCTTGTTGTTTTTGTGATTTTGTGATTTATATTGACTCCTTATAACCCATTGGTTATAAGGGTGCCTTTTTGTGCCTTGAATCTAACAAAAATTCACATAAGACAAAAAGTCAAAGAAGTCAAGCAGTGGAAACTTTTCCCACTGCTGGACACCTAAAACTAGCCCCTGCTAGTGTTAATTCTTAATCAGCTTATTCATAAGCTATTTTAGCTTATCCAGACTTGCAACAACTTAGTTTTTGTAATCAATCTTCATCATTTGACCCATTTGACTAATCTGGAGCAAATTAGGGTTTGACTTTTAGGTTTGACTAGAAAACCAATTGACTTGACTTTTTCATAAGTGCTTATTTGCTTATTCCAGCTTATTCTTTGTGCTTATTTGAAAACTTTTTGTTGATTTTTCTTAATTAAGTCATTTAAAACCTTTTTCAACTTGAATCAGCACTTGAGGTGGCCTAGAACTCAAAAACGACTATTTTGTCGTTTTCTGTAGAGAGCTTTTGCTTATTTCAGGCTTATTTCTTGGGCTTTTTCAAAATTTCTTTTCACAGATCTCTTAAGTATCCCAAAAGAAGCTTGTGTATCAAATTAGAGCTTATGGCATTAGCTTATGGCTTAATGGGCCAAAAAGCCCATTAAGAATAAGTTGTTGACTATTAAGCTGTGAGAAGCTCACTTTCAGCTTTTGGGCCTTCAGACTTTTGTGTTTAAAATTGAATTTTGAGTCATATATGTGATTTTGGGCTTATTTGGACAACTTTTTGCTTATTGGGTCAAAAAGCCCAATTTAGTGGACTGTTTTGGTAATTTCAAGTTCATTTCTATGTTTATTAGGTTAAAATAAACTAGTTTGCATTTAGAATTTTTTATAAATTTTGAATTTTTAATATTATTTTATTATTAAAAATTAAATTTTAGATTTTTGCAACTTTTTCATTTTTCCTTGTTTAAATATATTAAGTTAGGAATTTTAAACTTTTAGATTAATTTTATTGTCAGTCTTATAATTTTTAGAATTATTTCAAGATTTTATAGTTTTTAATCATTCTTAAATAGTTTTAATTAATTTTAAAATTTTCAAAAATAGTTTTTAATTTATTTAATTCATTTTAGAGGTTTACAAAGTGAAAAATCTCATTTTGGGCTTTTTCTTAATTGAATTGATTTTTTGGGCTAAAAAAATTAATATTTAATTAAATAAAAGGTTTGAGTGAATTTTGATTTTTTTGTAAACTATAATTACATTTTTTAGGATTTATTGCAATTTTCTTGGAACTTTTAGGGTAATTTTTAAATTTCGTCACTTTATACGGTTTTACGTGCACGACTTTTCGTCTTAGTTTAATTCCTAATCGTAACCGTCATCCTTTTCTTATTTCTTTTCTCGTAATTATAATCACAAACACTTAATCATGTCTTACACAACACACTTGCCTCCTTGGGAACGGACTCACAACTACTTTGAGTCATTAGTGCTTGGTTTTCCTAAACCGACACTTAATACTTGCCGCTTTTACGCCTTTTTCCTAAAAGGTCGTATTTTACCACAATCATTTTGGCGCCGCTGTCGGAGAGGCGTGTTGTGTTTTGATTTGAACAATTGTTGTTTTTATATTATCCATAAATATAATTGTATTAGTAGAACTCTACTAATACGTATTATCGTTTTTTCGTTTTTGTGTGAATATTATTACTATATTGTATACGTAGAACAATAAATTCACAAGTACTCCAAGAGTGTGAAAACAAAACCTTGATTCGGGATTTCATCACTCGATCATTGTATTCGATTCTCAAACAAAGAAAAAAGGCAAAATAGATAATTACTTTCGTGAAGCTTAATTTTGACAAACACAAACTATAAGGTGGGTATAAGGCGGGTATTATAAAATACACCCTAAGGAAAAAGGCTCTTAAGTGCTTCGCGCCACCTCGTTTCCCCGCTTTCTTGTGCGTGTTTAGATAAAAAGGGCTAATCGAGGGTTTTCCAACCAAAGTATTATCTACATATCATATATATTTTCTTGGTTTCAATTGATTAAACCCTCTTGAACGTTTTGGTGTTCTACTAATGTTCTAAAGTCATCAAAGGCGTTCACTTCACGTGACCCTTTTCATTCCCCGAGGCTCCTTTAATCAAGAGATTTGATTTGAGGAGAGATTTGTAGATTTTTGTCTACATAATACATTCACAAAATCCAAAAAAAAAGTAAAAACAATCAAAAACCACAAAAAATTGAAAAGGTCAAAAACACCAAAAATAATCTTCTTTGCTCATCCCCACGTTGTACGTGACGTTTATGCAAACTCGCAACCGTGCAAGACGTGCACGTAAACAAAAAACCGAAAGGAGACCACACCTAACCTTTCAAGTGAGGAGTCTCCTATTGACGAACCTATCGTAGAACAAGAGGCAACCATGGCTAATCGAACTATGATGGAGTTACTTCAATCACCCACCAAGGGTTATGGAGAGGCTATTGTGATTCCCACTATCCTTGCGGAGAATTTTGAAGTTAAGACGGGTTTGTTGTCGATGATCCAAAACAAAAAATTCTGTTGAGATGAAAAGGACAACCCGCACAACCATATCCGCCAATTCAATCGTCTTACAACCACTTGCAAGTTTAAGGACGTTGCTAATGACTCGATTAAGATGATGCTTTTTCCGTATTCCTTAGAGGGGCCCGCTGAAATTTGGTTAGAGAAAGAGCCACCCAATTCTATATTGACGTGGAAGGATCTCGTTTCAAAGTTTGTGAACTATTTTTCCCGCCCTCTAAGACTACGCATTTGAAAAACGAGATTTCAAAGTTTTCACAAGAATTTAATGAGAGTTTTTCTACGGCTTGGAATCGGTTTAAGGAAATGTTGCACGAGTGTCCTCATCATGGTTTTTCCGACTTGCATCAAATTGACACGTATTACAATGAATTGAACAATCATGAGAGAGATTATCTTAATGCCGCCGCGGGTGGTAATTTTTTGTGTAAAACGGTCGAGGAAGCGTTGTTGATTATTGAGAATAGGTCTAAAGTCTATAGTCCTCGTAGCACATCGAGTGTTCGTAAGGCTTCGTCTTCGGCTTCACCTTCATTGTCCAATACCATCGATGCTTGCCAAATTGAGGCAAATTTGGAGAACAAAATCTTTGATAAGCTTAAAGGTCTTTTGATTGAGTTTAAAGTTGGTGAACAAAGTGCTCCCGCTACGGCTAAAGCGCTTGAGGTTTCTTACATGTATTATGGTGGAGGTCATGATTTCTCCGAGTGTATTACCAACGGTGGTAACACTTTGTGTGCCTACGCGGCCACGGGAACTTACAACCAAAACGGTCAAGTTACCCGCTCTAATCAAATGACTCCACCGGGTTTTGCTCCCAATCAAAATGCTAACAACAACTATCGAAACAATCAAGTTGGTTACAAAAACAATTACAAAGGTAACAACTATGGGAATCAAGGGGCTAATAACAACCAAGTTTCAAACAAAAATCAAAACAATGATTTTCAAAACAACAACAAGAGTTTGTAAAACTTGAAAGATCTTCCAAATGAATTTGTTGAATACGCAAATGGAAATGATGCTAGTTTTGATAATGTTCAAAGAGAGATCATTAGCCTAAGATCCGAGTTTAAGAATGACTTGAAAAAGGAGTTGAAAAACGAGTTAGCAAATGAGCGTAAGATCCACACCAACAAAAAGGAGGGTAATGTAACTAGGTTACAACAAAACCAACAAAAGATGGAAGAAGGGCAACATGAAATAAAACAAGAGATGCTTAAGGCCGATAAGAGGCAATCTATGTTTGAGGATAAAATTTCATCCATGTTTGAGGCTATAATGTGTAAACCGTCTTCGAGTAGTCTTCCTAGCAACACCATATCGAACCCTAAGGGAGAGATGAAAGTGATTACCACACCAAGTGGTAAGACACTTAAGGAACCGACTACTCAACCAATTACTCCAACAGTAGAGGAAATTGAGGAAGAATCCGAGGTGGTGGTCGAAAAGGAGCACATCCAATCCCACGAAGTGCCGCTCATGCCACACCTACGGTTGACCCATTACCATAATTGGAACCCGAGATTCCAAAGGCTATGCCTATGCCTCAACCCACACCACCTTTGCCCTACCCATCGAGACATAGAAAGGAGAAACATCAAGAGCGCGATAATTACCAATTTGAGATTTGTATGAAAATGTTTCGTGATTTGCATTTCAATATAAGTTTTACCGAAGCTTTGGTCATGACGCCTCGATTTGTCGCTAACTTTAAGAGTATGTTAAACAACAAGGATAAATTTCAACAATTGTCTAGTTGTTCATTGGTTTATCTTAACCGCACACCTCAAAAAGTCGGTGATCCCAGTAAATTCTTGATTCCATGTGCTATCCAAGATATGGAAGAATGTTATGCCTTGGCCGATCTTGGTGCTAGTATTAACTTGATGCCACTTGCAATCTTCAAGTCGCTCAATCTTCCTAATCTTACTCCTTCACTAATGTCTATCAGATTGGCCGATCATTCCACTATTCCCGCATGTGGATTGGCCGAAGACGTTTTTGTGAAAGTGGGAAAGTTCTATTAGCCGGTAGACTTTATCGTTGTTGATATTCCTACGGATCCTCAAGTTCCTCTTATTTTAGGTCGTTCGTTCTTGGATACGTCAATGGCGTTGATTGATGTGCATGCTAGAAAGATCACCTTATGTTTCAACGACGAGGAACTTGTTATAAAAGAAACTAAAAATTGTCCAATTTCTCATGTTTATTCTGTTGCGACCATAAACCTTGTTGATATGATCGACGTTGTTTTCGAGGAATTTTCACAAGAAGTTTTAGGTTTTAGTGACGATGAAAATAGTGGCAATCCCACTATGCTTGATCCCATTCTTGATAATTCGACACCATCCTTCACTCCATTTGAAGGTGGTGGTTTTACGTTGGAAGAATTTGATGTTCCACGTACTTGTGATGAAGACCTCGACAACGATGAGGACTTCTCGATTATCAAGGATTTTCTTAACGATTTCCCATTTCCTCCACCCGAGGAGGTTATGGGTATCGAGCCCAAATCTTTGATTGAGGAACCACCAATCCTCGAGTTGAAAGATTTACCTCCTCATCTTGAATACGTATTCTTGGAGGAGGACGATAACTTGCCGTTAATTATTGCGAAAGATCTTTCGAATGATGAAAAACCGCACTTATCGATGTTCTAAAGGACCACAAAAGGGAAATTGCATGGAAATTATCCGACATTAAGGGGATCGATGCCAAATTTTGTACCCACAAAATCTTAATGGAGGAAGACTACAAACCCGCAATCCAATGCCAAAGGAGGGTGAACCCTAAAATTCACGACGTCATCAAAAAGGAAGTCTTAAACTCCTTGACGCGGGAATGATTTACCCTATTTCCGATAGCCCTTGGGTGAGTCCTATTCATTGTGTCCCTAAGAAGGGAGGAATGACCGTTGTGCCAAACTATGCCAACGAGTTAATTCTAACTCGACTCGTGACCGGTTGGAGGGTGTGTATCGACTATCATAAGTTGAATGACGCCACTCGTAAAGACCATTTTCCCTTTCCCTTCATGGACCAAATGTTGGAGCGTCTTGCAGGAAACGATTTCTATTGCTTTTTAGATGGTTTTTCCGGTTACTTCCAAATCCCCATCGATCCTCGTGATCAAGAAAAAACTATGTTTACTTGTCCATATGGAACGTGTTTGGTTTTTCGTTCACTTCGTGTTTGTCGAATCTTCAGAGAATGTTAAAACTTGTGAGGAAACCAACCTTGTGCTCAATTGGGAAAAATGTCATTTCATGGTTAAGGAAGGAATCGTCTTAGGGCACAAGGTCTCGAAAGCGGGGATTGAGGTAGACAAAGCTAAGGTATACGTCATCGCCAAATTACCTCATCCCAAAACCGTTAAGGGAGTTAGGAGTTTCCTAGGCCACACGGGCTTTTATCGTCGATTCATCAAGGATATTTCAAAGATTTCTCGACCTATTACACATCTCCTAAAAAAAGATGCTCCTTTTGTCTTTAACAAAGATTGTGTACGAGCCTTTGAAATCCTTAAGAGGAAACTTACCGAAGCTCCCATTCTTGTTGCTCCCAATTGGAACCTCCCCTTTGAGATCATGTGTGATGCAAGTGATTACGCTATTGGGGCCATTTTGGGGCAACGTCATGAAAAGCACTTCTTGCCTATTCACCATGCTAGCAAGACGATGACCGAGGCTCAACTTAAATACACTACAACGGAAAAGGAGTTCCTTGCCGTGGTGTATGCTTTTGAGAAATTCCGACCTTACCTCGTCTTGACTCGATGCATAGTGTATACGGATCATTCGTTAATCAAGTATCTCATGGCTAAACAAGATGCAAAGCCGAGATTACTTTGTTGGATTCTCCTCCTACAAGAATTTGATGTCGAAATCCTTGACAACAAAAGAGCTGAGAATCTAGCGGCCGATCATCTTTCTTGTTTGGAAGATCCTCACCAAAGTGTGTACGAGCCAAAGGAAATTACCGAAACATTTCCTCTCGAGACACTGGGTGTAGTGTATTCTAAGCTTGATTCATCCACCCCATGGTTTACGGACATCGCAAATTACCATGCGGGCAACTTCATCATTAAGGGTATGACGACACAACAAAAACAAAAATTATTTCGTGACGTCAAGTTCTACTTTTGGAACGACCCTTACCTCTTTCAGACTTGTGCGGATCAAATTATTCGACGTTGTGTATTTGGCTCCAAAGCTTCTAATATCCTTAGAGCTTGTCACGAGGGACCCACGAGTGGTCACCATGGTGCTAATCTCACGGCGAAGAAGGTATTTGATGCCGGTTTCTTTTGGCCTACTATTTACCGAGATGCACACGCACTTGTGAAGTCGTGTGACTCATGTCAACGACAAGGAAAAGCCTCACAAAACGATGAAATGCCACAAAACATCATCCAAGTGTGTAAGATCTTTGACGTTTGAGGAAATTATTTTATGGGGTCGTTCCCATCTTCTCGTGGTAATAAGTACATCCTTGTCGCCGTTGACTACCTATCTAAGTGGGTGGAAGCTAAGGCCTTGCCCACGAACGATGCTCGTGTGGTAGTCAAGTTTTTGAAGAGCTTGTTTTCTTGGTTTGGAGCTCCTCGTGCGATCATAAGCGATCGTGGAACCCATTTTTGTAATGACCAATTCGAAAGAGTCTTAAGGAAATATGGGGTTACACATCGGCTTTCTACGGCTTATCACCCACAAACGACTGGGTAAGTCGAGGTTTCAAACTGAGCGTTGAAGAGGATCTTGGAGAGAACCGATAATCATGGTCGGATAAGTTAGACGATGCTTTATGGGCCTTTCGGACCGCTCATAAGACGCCCATCGGGTGCACTCCTTATAAGCTTGTGTATGGGAAGAATTGTCATTTGCCTATTAAACTCGAACACAAAGCTTATTGGGCCCTTAAGCATTATAATGATGACATTGAGACCGCCGGAAAACACCAGAAAATGCAATTGAATGAATTGAGAGACATTGCTTATGAAAATTCATTGATTTACAAAGAAAAAACTAAAAATTTTCATGACTCAAAAATTTAAAACCGGGTTTTTAACATTGGAGATCAAGTGTTGCTTTTTAACTCACGTTTGAAAATCTTTTCCGGCAAGTTGAAATCCGTTGGTCGGGTCCATTCACCGTTACCCAAGTTTTTCCTTATGGGACCATCGAGCTAGCTCAAAATGATGGACTCAATTTCAAGGTAAATGGACATAGGTTGAAGCACTACTTTGGCTGGGAAGTTCCATCCTTGAACTACCTCGACCAAGTCACCTTCCCTAATGATAATTAGTATTGAGGGGATCGAGTCGAGCTCATGACTAGGTAATAAAAAACGAGGTGCCTCGTGGGGGAGTCCTATGCTTATCCATGTACATATTATCGCGTTCTAATGTAGTAACGTGAGGGGATTTGTGCCCTTCCAACCTTTGTTCTGTGGTTGTTTGTGATATGTGGTTTTTAGATGATCATGATCTTCACGATTGGAGCCTATCGTGTTCATTTTATGTGAGCACTCAATCGTTTGCTTTAAAGAATTTCTCAATATCCATGATATATCCTCTTATGTTCTAACCTTAGGTTTTTAGCACACTTCATAAACGGCTATTAATTTAACGGTTACACCCTTTCCATTCTAGATTAAGCATTCGACTTCGTCTCTAGTATGGGGGTATTCTACCCTTAGACTCGAAACATTAAGGACAATGTTTTACTTTAGTATGGGGGGTGAATAGATACTTGCCTTGCCAAACCTTCACGCTTTCCAAAGTTTATCTTTTTGTTTATCGTTTTGTTGCAAAATAAGGCTAAAAATAGCCAAATTATAAATTTTTCTCATGTTTCATAAGTGTTTGAAGACACGAATGTAGATTTTACGATGGCGAGAATAAGATTAATTTTTGACTCGACCGTGCGTGTTGAGCACTTAGCTTCCATTCCTTAACTTATATTAGGCTAATTCTCTTAAATGAGGACGAGAAATGACAGAAATAATTATAAGTTACTATGCTAAACGTAGAGTGCTCGTATTCTTTCAAAAACTCATGTGTTCTCGTTATTTTCTTATTATCCCTTCGCTTGTAAATATATTTTGCTTAATAAGTATTGGCTTAGCGGTTTAGTCTTGATTGTTGGTTTCTAGTCTTTTCTAGTAGCTTCCATGTAATTAAATTGGGAAACATTAAGGTATCGCCAGCGTCACGGTTTTGAAGTATTGGCAACTGGAATAATCGAAAGCTTCGCCTAATAATAAGATTTCAAGTGCTCACCTAAATCAAGCAAACAATTTGAAGCTCACAAGGCCGAAAAATCTATGCGAAATTGAAAGTGAATTACGCCTTAATCTTTGAAGCTTTAAAGATCCAAAATTCGCTTTTAGCGTGAGGATATACGTCTTTGGCCATAATAAACACCTCATGGCGAGGTTAAATAAAAGGCAAGGTAAGACCGAAGTCATAATAAAAGCTTCATGGCGAAGTTGAATAAAAGATGGAGGTAAACCTATGATAATAAGGCTCATCCGTTAAGGGGCGTATAAAAGTCTTGGTAATAAGTCTCATGTTCAAAACCGTTATAAAACCGTGTCTATCGATCCTTCTTGTTGGCTTAATTTTTTGACATCGTTGTCTATTAGGATGGGTTATTAATTCGATGGTCTTGGTTACACCGTTATGACTCTATTTTTAGACCTAAATCTCTATCATCGCATAAGTAAAAAATGTATCCTCGTGAACATTCAAGACCAAAATAAAATATAAGAGACACCACTTAGGAAAATGGGAGGATAAGTACGTGATTAGGGCATATGAGTAGTGTTAGCATTACTAAATTATAATGACAATGATCTCGTTGCACGCTTGGCTTGGAATTGGGGTGAAAATCAAGGACGACGAAATTATTTCTAACGAAGCATTTAGGTGTTCTTATTCTATGAACCTAAACGTCCCATATTGCGATGAAAATCCTACATTATGTCTAAAACGCAAGTAGTAGTGAGTAGTAGTAGTATAGTAAGTTTATCATTCAATAAAAGGGAATAAAAATGAATTTTGTAGGTGCTACGATACTTTATTCTAGCATTGCGTGAGGGCACGACAATGGTTTAGTATGGGGGAGTGATGAGACTGCTTTTAAACATAGTCTCATCGTCCAAAATGGGCTTAAAATGCATAAAATATCATGAAATATGCCAAATATAGTCTTGTGTTTGTTACATGTGTATTTTAGGTACGGATATTGAGAAAATGGAAAAAGATCACAAGAAACAAGCAAAAACGAACACGGGAAACGAAGCCGCACAATGAACCAAGCCCTAGTGTTGATTTTCCAAGAATAACCCTTGAAGAATTAAAGATTGTACAAGAAGGGTCCTCCAATATTGAATAATTGACACTTTAAACCCTTGTTTATTCATAATTACAAGTTTGGTCCTTAAAGTTTGTCAAATTACAAAAAGGGCCCTCCACTTTGAAGAATTGGCAAGAATGGTCCCTCATTTATGAAGACTTGTCATTATTAGTCCTCCAAGAAGTCAACAATACAAGTCAACACCTTGAAGAATGAAGACAATGCCAAAACAACCCTTCAAGTATCAAGAAATTACAAGAAATACCCCTGAAAATACTTTTGGAAACTTTTTGGGGCAAAAGTATGAAATATGAAACTTCATTACAAAGGGATTCGGATTTTGTTATGTTTAAAACATGAATGGAAAGAAGAAATAAGCCAAGGGACTGAAGTTGTCAAACATCCAAACAAACCTAGACCAGTGGTAGGTTGCCAAGTGTCCCACTCACATTTTCCACCAATCAAAACACACCCTTGTGCCATGTCAACATCCACTAAACCGGATTTAACAAACTTAATTAATTAAGTTTAAAAGTGGCGGTTAACAAGTATTTAAGTTAAAAACAAGATTAAACACCCACTATTCACTCAAGAACACAAATTGGGTATTTATGTTTAAGCAAAAATTAACCCACCATATTGTCCAGAATTATGATTAGGGTGGTATTAATCATATCCCAACCTCTAAACTTGCCACATCACCAACACACAAGTCACAGGATAAACCCCATGCATACGTTTGTGAGAAAGATGCCAAAAGGTGCCAGCCATCCAACGCCCCACAAAGCTGCTTCAAACTTAAGCTCACTATGGACGATTGATCAAATTCCAACCAGCTTTACACCCTCACAAGCTGGCAAGATACATCACATGATTCCAAGGTTTTCAAACTGCAAGGGCAATTTTGGGACGTCACCGTTAGGGTTTACACTTTATTTTCAGCTTTCTTAGAATCATTGTAGCCTATATAAAGGCCTTAGGCTGTAACATTTGCTTTTGCTCTTGGTTTTTCCTTGTTCAAAATTATGTAAATCCTTTTTCAAGTTTAATGAAAACGTGTTGGAATATTTGAAGAAATCCAAGTGCCAATCTTAATTTATGTTTGTATATGTTTCATGTTTATGATTGTTAAGTCTTAAAACCTGTTTTAAAACATTGTGCAAGAAATTGCATAATTTTCCAAAATATGATATTTTGCTAAGTCTTTGGTACATCCTTGGATTTTTTAGAATACAAGTGATCTATACACCCTGATAAGAAGATTATCAAGGTGTTGTGAGCTTGTGGTTTAGGGATAATCAAGGAGTGGGTAGAAAGGTTGCATTAATCAGTTTTATTTTTCAATTTTTAGTTTTATATCTTGCTTGTTCTAACCTTGTTACTCTTAGCAACTTTGTGGAAGCTTGTGCCTTGTTAAGCTAGGCACATAAGCTGAAAAATTCGTGAGTGTGGATGTACATTCATGAGGTTTGAGCCTTCTTACCCAAAATCTGATAAAATACTTGATTTTTGTGACTTTGTGTTCTGTTGTTATAAGTGTTGTTCTTGTGGCTTGAATCTGCTTAATACTGCATGATATTGATGTTATGCTGCTAGATTAGGCTTGGGTAAACCTGAAATACACAATTGCTTTGTTAAATCTTAGATTAAAAAGTAAAAGGGGTGTTTGGGATTAATGCATGTTACAAGTGTTTGCTTTGTATGCTAGTTTGAGTAGGAGTTTGTTGTTTATTTGAGTTGATATCTGTTATACAAGTGCTTGTGTTCTAATATTTGCCAACTTTGCTATTTACAACATCAAATCTAAGATTGTGCTATATCTCACTTGATTTTGCAATTTTTGACCTAAGATTTTGGAAACACATAGATTGTATGCATGCTTAGGGCTAACAAGTGTTTAAATCAAGTTTATATAAACTGTTAAAGAGATTCGAGTGTTTGAATTTAGATATGTGGTCAAGTATATCAGCAACCTCTTTTGTGTTCTTCGTTTTGTTCATTAGTTCATATTTTGGCTTGAATCTTGTTCTAAACCTTGAATCATTGTATGAAACTAGTTGATTTATGTTCATTTGATCTTATCTAAGCTGTTGTGTGCATTTGGTTCAATTTGGTTGGCTTATTCTTGCTAAATCTGCTTATTTGTTGAAAACTGCTTATTGTTCATGTTTGCGTGATATCTGGGCAAAGATTGAATTAACTGTATCATTTGGCTTGTTGTTTTTGCGATTTTGTGATTTCTATTGACTCCTTATAACCCACTGGTTATAAGGGTGCCTTTTTGTGCCTTGAATCCAACAAAAATTCACATAAGACAAAAAGTCAAAGAAGTCAAGCAGTGGAAACTTTTCCCACTGTTGGACACCCAAAACTAGCCCCTGCTAGTGTTAATTCTTAATCAGCTTATTCGTAAGCTATTGTAGCTTATCCAGACTTGCAATAATTTGTAATCAATATTCATCATTTGACCCATTTGACTAATCTGGGGCAAATTAGGGTTTGACTTTTAGGTTTGACTAGAAAACCAATTGACTTGACTTTTTCATAAGTGCTTATTTGCTTATTCCAACTTATTCTTTGTGCTTATTTGAAATTTTTTTGTTGATTTTGCTTACTTAAGTCATTTAAAACCTTTTGCAACTTGAATCAGCACTTGAGGTGGCCTAGAACTCAAAAACGACTATTTTTTCGTTTTATGTAGAGAGCTTTTGCTTATTTCATGCTTATTTTTTGGGCTTTTTCAAAATTTCTTTTCACAGATCTCTTAAGTATCCTAAAAGAAGCTTGTGTGTCAAATTAGAGCTGATGGCATTAGCTTATGGCTTAATGGGCCAAAAGCCTATTAAGAATAAGTTGTTGACTATTAAGTTGTGATAAGCTCACTTTCAGCTTTTGGGCCTTTAAACTTTTGTGTTTAAAATTGAATTTTGAGTCAGATAGGTGATTTTGCGCTTATTTGGACAACTTTTTGCTTATTGGGCCAAAAAGCCCACTTTAGTGGACTGTTTTTCATTTTAGCCCATTTGGAGGCCCATTAGGGGTATTTTGGTAATTTCAAGTTCATTTCAGTGTTTATTAGGTTAAAATAAACTAGTTTGCAACTTTTTAGAATTTTTTATAAATTTTGGATTTTTAATATTATTTTATTATTATTTTATTATTAAAAATTAAATTTTAGATTTTTGCAACCTTTTCATTTTTCCTAGTTTAAATACATTAAGTTAGGAATTTTAAACTTCTAGATTAATTTTATTGTCTTTCAATTAACTTTTAGAATTATTTTAAGATTTTATATTTTTTAATCATTTTTAAATAGTTTTAAATAATTTTAAAATTTTCAAAAATAGTTTTTATTTTATTGAAGTCATTTTAGAGGTTTACAAAGTGAAAAATCTCATTTTGGGCTTTTTGTTAATTAAATTGATTTTTTGGGATTTAATTAGCATTAAAAAATTAATATTTAATTAAATAAAAGGTTTGAGTGAATTTTGATTTTTTTTTAAACTCTAATTACATTTTTAGGACTTATTGCAATTTTCTAGGAATTTTTAGGGTAATTTTTAAATTTCGTCACTTTTTACGGTTTTACGTGCACGACTTTTCGTCTTTGTTTAATTCATAATCGTAACCGTCATCATTTTCTTATTTCTTTTTTCATAATCATTATCACAAACACTTAATCATTTCTTACACAACACACTTGCCTCCTTGGCAACGAACTCACAACTACTTTGGGTCATTAGTGCTTGGTTTTCCTAAACCGACACTTAATACTTGCCGCTTTTACGCCTTGTTCCTAAAAGGTCGTATTTTACCACAATCAATCATCATCCCATTTTTTGCACTTTCAGTATGTTTTTAATTTTTCATTGTTGTCTGGACTTTTTACTTTTTGCTGAACACTTTGTTTGTTTGAATTGAGTTGTTGCTCAGAATAATTTGGCTTATGTGTTTAGCCAATTGTGTTAAGTTTTATCTTTTTGAATCAATCAATGGATATTTATCTTTTTTTTACAATTTATGTTTATATACATATGTTGAAACTTAGCTTTTTACTTAGTTTTGTATAGGAATGCGTAACTATATGATTACCGTAGTAGTGCTAACTTATAGGATCAACATACAAAATAATATGACTACTTGAAACAACCTGTGTAGGATAGTATCAGTATAAACTAACTTATAACTGTTGTTAACTAACTTATATAGTTGCTAAGAAACTTAATTACAATTATTGTGTATAACTTCAAATGTTTGAAAATGATTGTAGTTGTTAAGAAACTTCATCACATACCTGGCAAGCAGCATTTTCATTTCTAAGTGTTAAAGATGAAGAATTGAGTCAAGATAGTTGTCGAACGCATCATCTGCAATTAGCTGTATATCTGTAAAGAAAAGCAAGTATCAGAATAACAAAATGAAGTTTAATTAAAAATGCTCCTAACAACAAAAACAAAATAAAATCATTACAACTAACGAATATATAAGCATAATTAAAATTATATTACAACATAAACTAGGACAGAGTCTTCAAATTACAAACAACAGTTCTTACATAACATATTGTCTATATATTACGATCATACATAACGGTAATTAAACTGTTTGACATTTCAGGCAAACCACAAAATACATTCCAGAATTGCCAACATTAGAGATCTAACACATGTCGATTAAGGGTATCATCACTGGATCTTCATCGTTAATGGTCTGTTCATCATCTTCAATGAAATCAACTATCTTGAACCGCACTGTTTTGTTATCTTCAAACCCACATTGTTACATAATGTCCCTCCAGTCAGCCTTTATGTTCATGTGATTTCTTCTATTGGGTTCATCACTGTGAAGTTCCAAGTCGACATCCACATAAAAATGAAGATCCACATGTCGCAACATGGCATTATGGAACCTAATCATTTGGTGTTGTGTAACAAAGTTTGCAGGGATTGTCTGAATTTAAAAAAATGTCGTAAGTATTGCATAATATCTATTCAACCAAGGTAAAGTCATAAGTTCTTACCAAACGTTTTCTATCAATTACATATGCCAGAATCGGTTGATAACAAGTTTGGTTCTCATCATCATGCTGCTCATTATGATTGTACCATTCGCATCTGTGTCTCATTCGAGGATCTACATACAAGGAAACAAATCAAGTTAACCTGTTTATATATTTTTAATTTTATTAAAATCAGCTTATTAAACAGAAATTTTAGAGAAAAATACTTCTACCTTCATCAATAGGGCTTCGCCAGAATGGAGCTTCATCATTTAGATCCATTCTCTCAACATGTTCCAAGCGCAACGCAAACCCGTTTTGTGCAAATGGTACCATTGAAACTTCATTATTCAAAAGATTGGTGAAAACAAGAACCGTCCCAGCTTCAATATCATGATCTACAAATACTGCTTCCCATGCCCCACCCACAAACATATGTCCATAGCTATCGTTTTCAACCAACTCCACACAGCGTCGATTAACAGTTCTTGCCAATACGTTACTAATCATAACATTTATTTCGTTGCCCACATTTGTTTGAAAAAAAGCACCAGGAAGCAGCTACAAAACAGTGTGTTAAAAGACATTCTTATTTAAATGTAGGAGAGCTATATATTTTTGACGTAGCTACTCTGTTTTCAGTATGATAATAAAAATAAGTTACTAACCGGAGTTTCTAAGATGTTTTCCAGAACAACTAAACATCTTCGCTGCCTATATCCCACCTGAGCAATGTTATAACCGTTGCATTCTCTACCATTGCCATGGTATGCTGTCAAGTAATACTCATTCAATCCTTGACGCACAAAATGGAACCACTTAGTCCTTACGTAGTGACTATCACTTAGAAAATCTTTCCATGCTTTTGAATGCAGGGCATAGCAACGTGAGTTCACAACCTTCCTTATAGGCACTTGATGTTTTGTACCTCTGTTGTGAATTAGGTATAACTCACGGGATCCGGTGTAAAGTTGGTCAGTAAACGCTTCTGGGCAATACCTGTTGTGTCTGGAGGCTCCTTTCATTTGCTTCTACAATAAACTGAATATTCATACTATTACATAGTTGAAAAAACAAAATTTGGCTTTTACTTATCATTTTTCAATAACCTTATAGATAATCATAATATGTTATGTTTACAAAACCTTTGTATCTTATACATCCAGGTTCAAAATGTAAATCCTAATTTGAACAATCAAAAAGTTAAGATTTCCTATTGAAACCCATTACTCTGCCTAATAATTGTACAAATCCACAATATGAACCATTTTAATTGAGTGATTTCATAATGGGTATGATCAATAACGATAATATACTTTGTTAGGGTTTTAATAACCTACATGCAACTACTACAACTTAATGATCAACTATAATCATGCTTATTTTTTATATGAAACAACATAAAATCGGTCTATATATGCTGATCATTGCTACAACATGTTCCATTATATAAAATTGATATTTCTAACAATCAACTGCTGAATAAGACTAATACTAGAAGATCAAGAACATTCAGATATTGGTTACCTTGAATTTGCTGAGCCAGTGCTATCGGCAGATTATGATTCAAATGATTGAATATTTTGCAACGTTGATGAAGTTTATAAGATTAATTGTGATACTGTTCGGTTATGGATAGTTGCAAAGACTTTTGCTTAGCACTCTTCTCCACTACAATGATTATGGATACTTCAATAAGTTACCACATTTATTAGTAAAATAAGTGTTTTTATTTAATCTCAATTATAATACAATTTATTATCTTTTTTGTATAAAAACATTTTCATGAAACAACTTAGCTTAATTATAGGAAATATTTTTGGTAACAATTGACATTATTGAAAATTAATTAAAACAAATAAATGTTAACATTATTAGTTCGAATATCTTTTTATGTTTATCATTGTTGTTTGTATTCTAGAATATCACCATTGAACAAATCAAGCTCAATATCAATATTGATAAATGAAAAAGATCAACAATATAAAGAGAACAATGAAGGTATCTTTTATATACATTCCTATTAATTTTTATTATGTTGTTCATCATTGTTAGATGTTGTATGATGATTTTAGTTTCATAATTTTTGTTAGGCATTCAAAATAATATCAAGAATCATAAACGAAAGGCCAATATCAATGGAAACTCTTTATTGCTCAATGCTGGAACAATTGTTACAAAAAGGTATTCGACCAAAAGAAATCAAATATCGACACAAACCACGGAGGTACCTTCACGCATGTTAGTTTCAAACAATGTAGACCATACTCTGTTAAGGTTTCCTCTTTCAGATCTTAGCAAAGGTATACTTTCAACATCGTATTTGTCTCATAATTAAATTTTCAACATTCTAATACGTTATTTATTAAACCAACTGAATTTGCAGCATGTAGTCCGCAATCCGCTATACCCGTACGAACAAGAGGACGTCCCATTAAACATTAAAAAACACAAGGTAATTGTGATTCCACTCTTCCAACATCAATGGACATATCACTTCGACCAAGAGGACGGCCTCGGAAAGATTCAAACACACAAGGTTAGTCATATTACTTTAAACATTTTGATAAGTATAAGATTTTGTTTTTTTTACCATAAGTTAAATAGCAGAAGGACTACAAACAAGAACCACTAGGACAATGGCACCAGTACTCGCCACACCTTCATTTATGAATGTTGTGTCGGCATCAAATATACTATCAAACGGTACACCTCGCCGAAGCCTTATGACTACAAAACAAGCCACCACAACAAGTAAGATACAATGTCGTAGTTATTAACTTAAATTTATATATTTAATATGACTATTGTTTTGTAATTTCATGTCTGTAAATCCATATGTAGGTAATCTACTTTCCGTGAAACTAGAAATAACGCCAACGTTGATTGAAACACCTAAAAGTAAAAGAGTTATTCCATCATCAAATATAGTCTCAATTGGCACACCTCTATTAGTTGGACGTCCACACAAACTTCCGAAAAGCAATTGTACGTATGAAAAAATTGATCATCATTTTCCATACTTAAATCATTTTTGTTTGTAAGTTGTATGACATGTATTTATATATATTGTTTCATCAGCTAATCAAATGGAAAAAGCGCCAGGGACACAAGCAGTGTTTTAAACACCACAACATACGCCTGTAACTAATGGACGAACGTGCAAAATTGAGTTTAAAACACCACAGGATACAAATGGTGGCGTTTTAGAGTTTGGAGTAGCCAACAGTACACCTCGAACAAGAGGACGACCTCGCAAGATTCCATTATCAACACGTATGAGATTTTAACACACTTTTTTGATAAAAGTTATAGTTTCATAGTTTTTATTTGTTTGTTTATTGTAGAAACTCCACAACCAAGTTTGTTAACAACTACGCCTGTAACTAATGGACGAACGTGCACATCTAATATAATCACACGTACAACGAAATCCAAACATATTTTTCTATATATCGACTTAATATAAGTTATTTATTAACAAGTTTTAAAATATTTTGAAGCTTTAAGGAGAAGTACGCGTTTGCAGAACTTTACACCCACAACTGATTTTGTACCAGATCTTAAAAAGGTTGTTGAATCATGTACTACAACTAAAGACATAACACTTAGAGTACGTGGACGTCGAAAGAAGATTTCTACCCCTACACTTAATACACAAGTCTATGTAAACTTTAATATTATTTTGTATCTTTATTCTTTTATGTGCTTCTTAGTAACTATTATGATTATTTACAGCAACTAAACTAATCAGAGAAAGTGCAGCTATGGATAAAGGTATGCAAAACAATTTAAATTTTAGTTAATCCACTAAATAACATGTTTAAGTTTTATATTTTTATAAGTTCATTGATTTATGTACAAAAGATGCAGGAAAAAAGCCAATCGGTACCAATCGTACAAGGATTCGTGTTAGCACGCCAGTCGTGTTTAACATAGGTCAGAACACCATATGCTTATTAAAGAATATGAATCATCATAAGTACCTGTAATTTGTTTTAAAAGTGTTTGTCCTCATTACAGCATCAACATCCTCTGAAAAACAACCAAAAGTCAAGAGTGTGTCTATGAAATCCTCAGGTCGAATTAACTTTGATGATTCGGATGAAGAATATGAAGATGCAATACAGAACAATTCATTTGAAGGGATATGTGCTGGTACTCATAAAATCATTTCTGTTGATTAACTGATAGAAAAAAAATCACATCATTTGGTTAAAGAATATAATGTATGATGATTTTTTTCGTTTTAAATTCTAACAGAATATCGTGATCATGGAGATCCAACATTTGCGTGTGAATCTTGTGGTGCATTGTTATAGCATGCTGAGAGTGCAGTCGGTAATTCACACGGAAATCCAGAATCATTTTCATTATGTTGTGGACGTGGAAAAGTCATTTTACCTACCCGTCTTAAAAATCCACCAAAACTTTTGAAGGATCTTTTTAACAAAAAGCATTCTAAGATAAAAAAACGTTTTAGATAATATAAGACGATACAATACGGTATTTGCTTTCACTTCTATGGGTGGCAAGCAAGACAAGTCTGTGAACACTGGACGTAGTCTGTATTGCTACAGGATTCAGGGAGAGAATTTCCATAGAATGGGTGTTTTGCTTCCTGACGATGGAAATCCACCAATGTTTTCACAGCTTTACATTTATGATACTGCCCACGAGATTGAAAACATGATGAAATTTGCAAGGTTTGTGAAATATATATCGTACAGCTTTACTTTTAAATACAATTTTAAAAGTTAATTACTATACACTTGAGGTCCTTAATGTAACAGATGAATAAGTTATTGTGAAACAGAAATGGAGAACAGACGTCATCCAGCAAAAATGTTATTGAAAACCAGCTAATAACAGAATTACGCGACATGCTCGATACATCTAACCCGTTGGTAGCTAAGTTTCGTATGGCTGGTGATCGTTTTAGGTCAAGGAAAAAGCAGGCTAACGTGAGGCTAAGACTTATAGGTACAAGGAAACGAGATGGTAGAAAGTATGATTTACTTATTGCTTTTGAGGTTGTTGCTCTTATTGTTGGAGACTTTGACTCCACTGAACATAAAAGGGATATTATTTTAGAGAGACAAGGTGGCGGAAATAAAAGAATAAGTGAGTTGCACCCTTCCTATCTGGCACTCCGGTATCCATTGTTGTTTCCTTATGCTGAAGATGGATACCGTACAGAATATACCACAGAGGAATCACTGACTTAACATCAACTAATAAGAAAACGCGTGTTTCTATGAGAGAGTGGTTTGCTTACCGCTTGCAGGACTGATCAAATGTCTACTCAATGATACTTAATTCGCGAAGATTATTTCAGCAATTCCTTGTGGGCGGATACACAATGATAGAGTCTGAAAGGATGTTGTATATACGTAGGGGGCAGAAAGATTTAAGGAGTAAGACATATGCAAAGTTGGAAAAGTTGGCGGCAAATCCAGATTCGGGTGTTACTTTTAGAGGTAAAAAACTTGTGTTGCCTGGATCATATACAGGAAGCCCAAGGTATATGATGCAGAACTATCTAGACGCGATGACCTTGTGCAAAAACTTTGGATACCCAAACCTTTTCATAACATTCACGTGTAACCCAAAGTGGCCTGAGATTTCACGATTTGTTGCTGAAAAGGGATTGAAATTCGAAGATCGTCTGGACGCCATAACAAGGATGTTTAAACAGAAATTAGACACCATTATGAAGGATTTTAAAGACAAACGTTGGTTTGGCAGACTAAAAGGAGGTAAATACTTTCTAGCCATGTTTTTTATGATTTAATGAAAGCTATTTCAACAAAAAAAAACAGATTTTGTGTTATATTATTATTTCTAACTTTGTAATATTTACCTCTCAGCTGTTTACACGGTCGAGTTCCGAAAAAGAGGACTTTCGCATGCGCATATATTACTATTTCTACATCCGGAAGATAAGCTAAAGACCGCAGAGCAGATTGATAAATATATATCGGCTGAGATACCTGATAAGGATGAAGATCCATAATTGTATCAGATAGTAACCGATCACATGATGCATGGTCCATGTGGTGATGATAATCCAAGTTGTTCTTGCACGATAAAAAACAGGTGTACGAAAAAGTTTCCCAAACAGTATAACGAGAAAACGTTTATCGATGAAAGTGGTTACGCAATCTATAGAAGAAGGAACGACTCTTCTACTATTAAAAAAACCAAGGTTGATTTGGATAATCGTAACGTGGTGCCTTACAACCCTGGCTTGCTAAGACGTTATCAGTCTCATATAAACATCGAGTGGTGCAACTAGATAACTTCTATCAAATATCTTTTCAAGTATATAAATAAGGGACCTGATAGGGTTACTCTTGCTGCACAGAATGAAGAAGTTGATGAGATTGCCGATTATTATGACTGTATGTATCTTTCAGCATGCGAAGAGGCTTGGAGGATTTATGGTTTTGACATACACTACAGGTTTCCAGCTGTCGAGAGGTTACCATTTCACTTGCCTAATGAGCAGTCTGTCGTATTTGAAGAAAGCGAAAGTCTTGACTACACGCTTGAAAAGGCGTCGGTAAACGAAACAAAGTTTCAAGCTTGGATGAATACAAATAAAATAGATGATTTTGCCCGATCACTTCTTTATGTAAATTTTCCAAAACATTATGTTTGGAAAGGTGACGAAAAGATTTGGCAGCATAGGCAAAAGGGTGAATGTGTTGGTCGTATACATCACATACCTCCTTGTTGGGGTGAAATGTTTTATTTGCGAGTGTTGCTTAATAAGGTTCCCAACGCTAGGGAGTACGAGGAATTAAGAGAGTTTGACAAGGTTATTTACCCGACATATAAAGACGCTTTCTATGCACGAGGTCTTTTGGAGGATGACAAGGATTATATATCGATGGACTTATAGAAGCGAGTCATTGGGGAATGAGAAATTATTTGAGAAGTTTTTTTGTTATGCTTATTATGACTGACAGTATGTCTAGGCCAGAATTTGTGTACCGAAAAACATGGCCTGTCTTGGCAGTGGATGTAGAAAGCATTGAACGCGTTAAAAGAAATGATCTAGGAATCATCAACATTTTTTTATGTGCTTTACTGTCATATATTTTACACATCACTTTATACAAACTTTCATGCTTTTTGCATAATTATTCTTTTGATACTCAAATTTTCTACTCACGAATGAAATACAAATGTATATTGCAGATTTGGTACTCTCGGATGACGCAAAGAAGAATATATGCCTTACATATATTGAGCACATGCTTTTAAGAAACAACAAAAGCTTGAGAAATATAACAAACATGCCATATCCGTAAGATGAATACACAATGGATGGCTATAATAGGTTGGTGCACGATGAACTTAAATACAACAAAGAAGAATTAAAAGAACAGCATAATAGGATGAACGTTACATTGACATAAGAACAGAAAGGAGTATACGGAACGATAATGGATGTAGTTGATAAAAATAAAGGTGGGATGTTCTTTGTGTACGGATATGGCGGGACAAGTAAGACGTACCTATATAAAACTATGTCAGCTGCATGTCGTTCTGAAGGTGGAATCGTGTTGAATGTAGCATCAAGTGGTATTGCAACACTTTTATTGGAAGGTGGTTGGATCACTCATTCTAGGTTTGCTATACCTATTAATGTCAACGAAGATTTCGTGTGTCATATTGCAGCAGATAGTGAGCTTGCTGAGTTGCTTAGGATGACTAAACTAATAATATGGATGAGGCGCCCATGGTCAATCGACATTGTTATGAGGCTTTTGATAGAACAATGAAAGATATTTGTCGAATTAATCCAAAGAAACCTTCTAAAAAGATTTTCGATGGAAAGGTTGTTTTTTTGGTGGAGACTTTAGACAAATCATTCTCGTTGTTCCAACCAGACAAGATGTGGTACACGCTTCACTAAATTCTTTAGTATTATGGAAGGAATGCACCGTGTTAAATTTAACTGTTAACATGAGGTTAGGTTCAAGCTCAGATGCTTCTGAAAGGAAAGAAATCCAAGATTTTGCAGACTAGATTTTAAGTATTGGTAACGGTACAACCGGAGGAAAGAACGATGGAGAAGCAGACGTGAATATTTCCGAAGATATGTTGGTTCCTAATTCTGATGACCATATCAGTTCCATTATTGAGGAAACTTACCCACATCTACTGAGTAACCTATATGATCCACAGTGTTTTCAAAACAGAGCCATTCTTGCACCTACGCACGACATTGTTGATTTGGTTAATGATAGAATATTTTCGTTGTTAGAAGGTGATGAGAAGACGTACAATTCTGCAGACACGGTGGCAGTTATTGATATGGACACAAACTTTAATGAAGAAATGTACACACAAGAATTCCTTAACAGCCTCAACATGTCTGGACTTTCTCGTCATTCTTTAAAACTAAAGATAGGTACGCCAGTTATGTGCATGCGAAACATCGACCAAAGGTCGGGACTCTGTAATGGCACCAGGCTGCAAGTACTAAGGATGGGAATAAATATAATCGAAGCAAAGATAATATCTGGTGGTAGTGTGGGCACTATTTGTGCAATTCCCCGTATGGTGATTAGCCCCTCTGACACTAAGCTTCCGTTTAAACTAAGTAGACGACAGTTTCCTGTAAAGATTTGTTTTGGAATGACAATTAACAAAAGTCAGGGTCAAGCGTTATCTAAGGTTGGTTTATTTCTTCCGAAACATGTTTTCTCTCATGGACAACTGTACGTTGCTGTATCAAGATTCAAGAGCAAGAAAGGTTTGAAGGTCTTATGCTGTGATAGGGATGGTAATTATTCAGATACCACGACTAACGTTGTTTACAAAGAAGCTTTGTATATAATTTGATATAAGAGTGTTTATGGTTTTAAATTTCGTCTACTTTGGTACTATATGTTATCTGTTTTTTGATTCATAGTGATTTATTTTAAGGGTATTTTATTTTCTCTACCAAGTTTTTGATATTTATTTATTTTTTAAATTCTTTTGTTTGTAATATCACAGATTTACATCACACACAGAATCACACTAATGCTAAAAATAGGAAAATCATACATTTTTTAAAAAGATTTTTTTGACAACCAAATGAATTGAAGACATAATCAATTCCTAAAAATATAGAAATGCAATGCTATATAACAAACAAACATAATCTCACATTTCTGTTGTCTTAATAATGGTAAAAACAAACTCACCAAATCAGGTATATTTTATACACAATCATAAGAATGTTGTTTTTGACTTATTTTATCATTTTATGGTACTTTTACTAATTTATATCAAAGTTTGTGTCTTTTACATGCAGGTTAATAAATAACAACAAAAAAATCAGGGACACTCAACCATTCCCTTGACACAGTAAATGATATACCATTTATAGGTATATCAGATGATGAAGTTGGTCCCCTCATCTTTAAGAGAAAGAAACAAAATGAACCATCAAAAGATATCATGGTTATATAAGATAGAGAAATGAGTTGGAGACCTCCACAACAAAGCGTGGAAGATTGACAAAAAATGGTTGTTTGGTTAACAACAATGTAACTGTTAACCACAAGGTTGAAATTATATCTTCAGATATAGATATAACAGTTTGAAAAAACAGTATGCTTGATAATGAAATTAAAAAAGATGATCCTGCTGAAGATAGTACTAATGATGCTACAAATGATCATGATGAAGAAGTACATGGAATAGATATAGAAAATTCAGAAAAGTTATGTGAACAAGACACAAAGGACGAAGCAAACTCCATGGACGACTTCATTGATGACAAAGATGAGGATTCAGAAGATACAGAACATAGTAGTGATGACTACGTTACTGGTGATGATTCTACTGATTCTGAAGATAATGATGATGTTTAGATTTGAGATACTGATTCATAATAAATTATTTTATGTGGTTTTAAAACGCAATTTTAATATGCGATTTCAATACGTGATTTCAAAACGTGGTTGTTATTGTTATTTGATACAGTACTTTTTAAACTTTTAAACAATCTTTGTCCATTCATTAGCGTATCATTTTTTGTTTTAAATTGCTTTATTTTTGTAAACTATTAAATTATATATATTATGTACATAAAATATTTTAAAGTCAAATTTAAAAATAAAACGCCATAATTAAGTAGATAATGTATTTTTGTAAACTTAAAGCTATTTATATAAAGTAAATTAAAAGTATATGTGAAAAGTTGTAATCTTATTAAAACACTTCCCACAATAGAGCACGCATTTCTCAAAATAAGAATGTATAACTGATTTATTCTTTTCATATATCTTTTGTGATTGATGTCAGGCATCAATGCTCATAATCAATTATACTGTTTCTGTTATTATTTTGTCAAAACTATATAAGCAAAGTATAAACTCGTCTAACACAATGAGTCACTATCTCACTGCATTTTTAATCTACACCTTATCAATGTCTAACTTTCTTCAAGTGACTCCAGTAACAGACTACAGTGTACTGTTAGATACATCTGTAGATAGTGAAGGCACAACTTTAGTGCCTCTAAGCAAAGAAAATAACGGCTATTTTGGTATGTACTCATTGTTATAGATAATGCTATCATTTGAATTTTTTATTTATTACATTGGAAAAATACATTAAACTTGGTTTTAGTATGAAAGCATGCATACTTAATTACAATTAAAGGTAAGAGTATTGAATCTGTTAGTCATGTGTCTTTTCATATTCCCTTTCAGTGTGTATAAGATTGAAGGATTTCAGCAATTTCAATAACATTTCTGATAAATAATTACTCAATACAGGGTTTGGAGTATTTTACCAAAACGACATGAACTCTTCAACCAAAAGATCTGCAACTGTAGCCGGCATTGAATCTACAACCAAGGTGGAAGACAAGTAAGTTTGTAATTACCTTCTTAATTAAATTATATTTTTAATCTATAGTTTTATATACAGTAAATATAACTAATAATTAAATTGATTTCAGGAAACAAAGAAAAGGAGGCCGAAATGAAGATGTCACGAAAACAAATGTTGATGTTGTTAATCTAGTGATTAACACCGTGGATGACATAAATGTTGATGGAAAATGGGACTGGGATAATGTTCCTGATGAGTGGTACTACCCAATTGAAGCCAAAGAGCAAAAACAGTGGAAGAATGAGCAGGAAGAAGAAGCTGCAAGGGTGGAAGCAGCAAGAAAACAACGTGAAGACGAGCAAAGAGAACGTCTTTAGGCTGAGTTAAGAGAAGCCGCTGAAGTTGGTAGTCCACTGGAAGAAGAAGACTTATATCAGCCTGAGGAGGAAGAAATATTTGATTTAGATGATATAGAGGAGTTGGATTATGATAACTTACATTTAGCTTTTAATGGTGAAAAATCACCTAAATGGTCATTTTAATTTTTAAATTAAATCATCAATGTATGATGTTTAAGTTAATGTTTAATGAATTTCAGTTTTTTAATTATGTTTTTGTTTCTTTTCATTTTATGTAACTACATTACACTTAACACAAATTTTTTGTTAAATATGTAATTTAACCATTATAATATGAGTCACTAAAATATGTCAATCTATCAAATCAATGGTTAATAAAAGTAGGGTTGTAAGGTTTTATGTCTCAGGCTGAGTAGTATTGTTAAATTATTTTATAATCCGTTGTTAATTTAAAATACGTACAAATCTGTTTTTTCTTCGTTAATAAAAACATAGTTTCTTAAAATTTAAATTATAAAGCGCGCCCGTCCATCGGACGGGCTTTGCAACTAGTATATATATATATATATATGTATATATATATATATATATATATATATATATATATATATATATATATATATGAGTGGACGAGTAATTAAAAGATGGCAAGACATATAGTAGATGGCATTACACGTGACCCGGACCCTTTAAAAGATAGTTGTTAGCTAGCAATGATTAAATTTGTGGGTGGAACAGCTTATGTATGGTACGCTCTTACTAATGAATAAAATTAATATGAGAACTTGGGTATCTACTTTAGTCATCTATATAAGGACTTGCCTTTTATACTTGCTTTATCACATATTCTACTTCTACTCAACTATACACACAACACATCCCATATAACTTAGTACAAGCTGTTAAAAAACATGTCGGATCACATACCGATAGATATTCAGACAGAAATCATGAATAGGTTACCAGTTAAGTTGCTTTCACAATTTAGAAGTGTCTTGAATAGATGGAAGGCTATAATAGAGTCACAAGATTTTATTAATGGTTATCGCGTTCGTGGGACGGGTAACGGTTTGAATGTTAGATACGAAGGCGGTTTTGTGGGTCACATTGGTTACTTAGATTCTAACCTAAGATACACCCCACTTAATTCAAATCGTGTACAATCCGATTGACCACAATAGGTAACTGTGAAGACATATGGTGTTTTACGTTTAGTGCGGATATGATGGTTGTTATTCTAAACCCGTCTATTAAGAAATCATTTTTTATATTGGTCCCATACTATGTGGATCAAGTAGAGTCAGGTATAATTGACTTTAGATTTAGAGTACATCCTGTTACTCTAGACCCAACAATTGTAAAGATTTCATATCCATACTTTGGATTAGGACCGTGGTTTGTTACCGTCTTTACACTGAGCACTAAAAGTTGGACCAAGATCACAAATTTACCCCGTCATACACTTAGGATGAAGAACGTGGGACACATTGTTTTAGGTGCATTCATTTACTGGGTATGTTATTGATGTGATCGTGATAGTATAGTGATAATTAGATACGTTATAGGATAAATTAGAAAATTAACTTTAGGAAAAAGTAATAGTCTAAAATTACCAAAGAAGAATTCAATTAAACACGTGATGAACCAAGTTCGCTGTACACGAAGATCTTATGAATTTGAGACGTTTTCGTTTTGAATTGGACAATCGATTTGAATTGATTTTCGGGTTTTAAACTAAAAATTAAATCTACCAATTTTAAACTTATTTTTATCCTAAAGTGCATGAATCGTAAACCCCAAATTATTTATCTAATTGACAATTATTTAAATCAATATAAAATTTAAACTATTAAAAATTAAACTATTTTAAAATCTATAAAAATTAATCTATAAAAATTAATCTATTTAATGAAAATAACTTTTACACTATTTTTAAATCTTTTGAAAACTATTTAACTTCTACAAATTTATTAAATCTAATTTATTAAAATAAACTAATTAAATTTCTAAAATTAATAAAAACATTTTTTTTAATTTAATTTTTTTATAATATTTATTAACCTACTTATACTAATTATTTTTAAACTAAAAATTAAAAATTTTATTTATTTAAAGAAAATAATATTTATATTTAAATAAAGAAATAAAAACGTGTAACTAAGCTGAAAAGTCAAAGCTGCAGAGTGTACATTAATTATATAAAGCAAACTTAAACTAAAATGAGCCTTTGGCTCATTTGGTTATCACGTTGGAGTGCAAACTAATAGTCACAGGAGGTGACTTTTTGCTCTAAAATTGATGGAAAAATTGATAAGTTTATTTCAGTTGTGGCGTGTATGTTAGGAAACATACAGTATTTGGCATGAAAGTTCAACAAATTACCAAATTAATAACTGACTAATTAATCATCAAATTTAGTCAACTAAAAATCAAAAGCAGATAAAATCAAACAACTTAAATAAACTAATAAGGGTAAACAGACATATCAGCTAAAGCCTTAGACTCAAAATGAAAAGAGTGATAAAACATGAAGCAAATCCTTAAAATAGATTCATGTAAATTCAAGTAATACTCATAAAAATGCAAGAACATTTCCACAAAAATGAATGAGCAATTCAAACTTTCACAAACAAATTAAGCATGAAAAGTTTGAAACCATCAAACCTAAATAAAACCAACTCAGCAGATCATCTAATTAAACTTAACAGCTCAGTCAAACAATATCAGTTGATAAAACTGTAAATCAGTTCACTCCTATAAATTTAATACAGTAGCTCAACTTTCAGATAAACTGAGCAGGTAAGAGTATCAAACCACTAGCTTTCGCATATTCAGTTTCCAAACATCTTAAATAACTATGACGCTGCAGATCCATTTAACAAAATCACAGGTATGCAGCAAAATCAGTACAAATCAACTTCGAAATAAACCATGAGCAACAAAAATCAAAAGCAGTCAAAGAAAGTTAACCAATCTAGTAACAGTAGACAGTTAAAAATTCAACAGCTTCATTATACCAATTCCAGTTAAACATGAAGGAATATAGCAGATTAATTCAACCTCTAAAAAGCATAAACATAGCAAATCCAATACATACCATTTCTAACACAATTCAATAACATCAATAAGATTGTAACAAAATCAAACTCACAGTTCTAAAGAAAAAAACTTAAACAAACTAAATAGAAATAAGAGATCGAAACCTTTTGAAGATTCCGTTGGGAAGAAGGTTAGCGCTGCGCTACCTTAGATCCAAAACGACACCATTACGCCTCGAAACACCATTATTATGATATCAAACCTCCAATGATTCTCGATAAATCGAACCAACAGTAACCTTTATTTGACATCTACCAGTAGGGTAAATGTTTATAAATCCCTAATCCTCTCAAAAACTCATTCAAGCTATTGATTAAGCTACGATGAATTTTTTTACTCAATTATAACAATAGCAATTGTTAGATTCAAATTATAACAAATTTAACCAACAAAAGAATTAAAGATTTTGAAACCGAAAAATTACTTTTATTTCACCAAATAAAATATTACATAGCTAGAAAAGAGAAAGTTACAATTTTAATCTACAACTATTATTATAACGATACAAGAAGAAAAAGGATGCCTGATTACATAATTTTTGGGGGTTTATATAGCCAACCCCCTAGGCTGTTGAGGGGAGGTTGTTAAGGCAGAGAAATCATCTTGGCCCTTCAAAGGGTATCTTCCTTCTTCTCTTTCTTCGAATCTTGATCTAATGGATGTAAATACACAACTAGCACACGGATCGCCAACGTGGCATCCGGGTGTGCTAGTTGTGCTTCTTTGAAGATGAGGTGTCCCCTTTTGATTGGATGAGTGAGGAATGGTGAGGTGTCTTGGCCAGTAATATGCTGCCACGTCAAAGATGCTATCTATTCCTTCCACTTCTGCCTTCCGAAAACATGGGGGATTTAATTCCCCCATGCGTGAATCACACGTGGGAACAAAAGGCCCAATTTTTATTGAATGATTTATCAATTAGGGTTTTGTGGGAACAGTGTTTTATTTTTACAGATACATTGGGGAAGAAAAGGGTGAAAGAGAAGCATAGGGAATAACAAAACTTTTGTGTGGTGTGAGAGAAACGTTTATATAAATTGTGAGTGGGTGAAAGTTTTATTTCATGTTGTGTGTGGTAAAAACGTGTGTGGGTAGGTTTGACTGACTCCAAAAAAAAGTTATGAAAACTTTTCATCTAACAATTTAACTGTCTTTTGTGGGCTTGAAGCCCATTTCGTCCCAATTTGATATTGATTTGGACTTTGAGTCCAATTCGTTTGTTATAGCAAATGTTATTGGGCTTTGACCCAATAAAATACATACTTCCATCCGCCCCTCATTCATATGGGCTTTTAGGCCCATTTAACTCAAGTGGGTCCCACCAAGGCCCAATATACTCTTATACAATTAAATCCCTCAAGAAACGAACTTGTCCTTTGGCTTCTCGATCTTTTCTTCAAACTTGTGTCGGTTTTGCCGGTTTACGCGAACTTGGTACCTACACACATCAAACAACAAAACATGCATATACAAGGCAATAATCATGACATCTATGCATTTATTGATTGTTTAAAGCTACAATTTATATGAGTAAAATCACTCATACAAACTCCCCCTTGCTAAGCAATTGTCGTGTCCTCACGCAATGATAAAATAAAACACTAACTACACCATTATTCAACTTTTTAAACTTTTATTTTGCAAAGACATAATGTATTGCTTTCATTATTTGAAAAATAACTTTTAGGATCATATAACTCAAATAGATTCATTGTCCCCGACTTTTCACTTTTCCATGCCAAGTGCAAAAACAAGATCATTGTCAATCATAAGCCCCAAAATTAAACCAACTCATACAAGTAATTTGTGTTAAACTCAATCTCCTATTATTCCTAATTGTATCTCTAGATTTTATTTGTCATTCACACAAAGGCTCATTTGACTTTATTTTGATATTTATTAGTCCAAAAATGAAGGCAAAAATGGTGTAAACTTAACACTCAAAACCTAACCTCGACTTCAAAAACCGTTGTCACTAAAGAAAGCCCACATCAAGGATAACTTAACACGATTTAAGGGATAAATCCTGGACCCGAAATTTGGCTAATATGGCTACTTAAAAGCAAAAATAAAAACCTCCAAAGTCAATTATGACCTTATTAATGGAGGTAGCAACAACTACATCATAACACCTTGTGGCTCTTTAAGTTGCAATTGTGCTCCTTATTTAAAATCCACACCCGAAGGCTCCTTGGACAAAAATAAGGGAATTGACATCACCATCCCACCTTATGGCTCATGATGATGAAGCAATTTTTATTCAACACGTCCCCTTGCCATACACCCAAAGGCTCTAATGACAAGGTTAGTGCTACATGACTCCCACCCGAAGGCTCCTAGAGAACATGTTTTTATTTATTCTTCTTTATTATTATGATATTTATAGTAAGCCAAATTTCCGCAATCCCATGATCAAAAGTCCATGACGCTGACACCCTTAATGTGTTCTCACTTTAATTACAAGGGAAGAAAAAGAAGGAGTTACGAGTTAAGATATCAAGCCTAAACCGCTAAAAACTTCATTTATTAAGCAATTATTATTCAAGTGTGGAAAGTAAATACGAGGAGATTAAATCAAACACAAAAATACTTGCACAAAGAAGAGTTAATTTTAGAAACTTATGATTGAACTCTATCATTTCTTGTTCTCCATATTGTAAAATTTCAAAAATTTAAGAGTAATGGATACTTAGCCTATTAAATCAGAGTTTTGGGTTTTTAAGTCATCTATAGGATCTTGCATCTTCTTATACTTTTTCAAGTTTTAGAATTTGCGTTTTAAAGTTCCCTTGATAAACGAATTTCTAGGATCAATTATAGGAACTTGCGAAAAGTTCTTGTTCTTAACTCGTATGAATTAAGACTTTCGCGTTTTAAAGCTCCCTATATAAAAGCCTAGCAAAACTTAATTCAAATACGTTAAGGAAAAGCTAAGGTTAAAAACCGAGTCGAGTCAAAAACTATTTTTATTTTCACCAACGGAAAGCCTACATTTGTGTCAAAAGCACTTATTTTATTTATTAAAACTTAAAAATAACACTAAAAATTTAAAATTTTAATGAAAAATGAGGAAAAACAACTACGTTTAGACACGACAAAAGCAATTGCAAGCGATTATATCGATTGACTCACCCATGCTAAAACCAAACCTTGTCCACAATGTTTCTTAGCTCAAGAGTAACACCCCCTTGCTAAATCACGAAGAGTCTAATGCAAAATCCTAGCATAGAAGGAGCACGCAAATCTATAAGCCGTTTATTAATTATGCCTCAAGATAAAACGCTAGTCGATGAAAATCAAGGATAAAGAGTGTGCCCCTTTTTGGCATTCAAAGAATGGAAGATCAAGTGGACCGGCAAAAACCGAACACGAGAGTCTTCAAATATAAGGGTCATACCTAAGATTCACAACACAATAAAACACGAGCACGAGCTTGAAAGATCAAGCCTTATTAGTGTTAGAAAATAGAAAGAAGATAGAAAGTATGGGACTCCCCCACAAGGCACCTCGTTTTTGTTAACCGAGTCATGAGCTCGACTCGATCCCCGCATTCATTGGTCCTTAGGGAAAGTTTGAAGATCCGGCACAACCTCCGTAGGTATGTCCCCTCCAAAGTAGTGTTTCACACGATGACCATTCACCTTAAAGTTAGGCCCGTCTTTTTGAGCTAGCTCATCGGTGCCATAAGGGAAAACTTGTGCAATGGTGAATGGTCCGGACCAACGGGATTTAAGCTTGCCCGAGAAAATCTTAAGTCTAGAGTTGAATAAGAGGACTTGATCACCAACATTGAAAATGCGGTTTTTGATCTTAGAGTCATGAATCCTCTTAGTCTTCTCTTTATAGATCAAAGAATTTTCATAAGCTTTGTCCCTTAATTCACTTAGTTCATTCAATTGAACCTTGCGATGATCACCCGCGGTCCTTAAATCAAAGTTACAATGCTTAAGAGCCCAATACGCCTTATGTTCGAGTTCAGTTGGCAAGTGGCATGCTTTTCCGTAGACCAACCTAAATGGTGTACAACCAACTGGCGTCTTGTAAGCCATACGGAAAGCCCACAATGCATCGTCCAATTTATCCGACCATGAAGTGCGATTTTCTCCAATAGAACGCTCCAAAATCCTTTTAAGAGCTCGGTTTGAAACCTCCACTTGACCACTCGTTTGAGGGTGATAAGCCGTCGAATGTCGATGAGTGACTCCATATTTCTTTAGAACTTTTCAAATTGTTCATTACAAAAATGGGTCCCACGATCACTTATAATAGCCCGCGGAGTTCCAAACCTAGCAAAGAGTTGTTTCAAAAAGTTCACCACAACTCGAGCATCATTAGTAGGCAAAGCCTTAGCTTCAACCCATTTAGACAAATAGTCCACGGCTACGAGAATGTATTTATTTCCTTTCGAAGATGGAAACGGCCCCATAAAATCGATCCCCCACATGTTAAAGATTTCACAAACTTGAATAATGTTTTGAGGCATTTCATCCCTTTGTGAGTTCTTTCCTTGACGTTGACAAGCATCACAAGTCTTGATCAAGTCTTGGGCATCACGATATATGGAAGGCCAAAAGAAGCCGGCATCAAAGACTTTCTTCGCGGTGGCGTTGGCACCATGATGTCCCCCGGTGGGTCCCTCATGACAAGATTTAAGGATATCTTGAGCTTCTTTGCCAAACACGCACCTACGAATCACTTGATCCGCGAACACACAAAAAAAATAGGGGTCGTCCCAAAAGTAATAGGATACATCCTTAAAAAACTTTCGTTTTTGTTGGGACGACATACCCTTGATCACAAACTTCCCCGCATGGTAATTTGCGATGTCCGCAAACCATGGGGTACTATCATCACCACGAAAAGCAATCATACCAAGCGTCTCGAGAGGAAATGTTTCATTGATTTCCTTGTTCTCTCGATCGCTTTGGTGAGGATTCTCAAGTCGAGATAAATGATCGGCCGCGAGATTCTCGGCTCCTTTTTTGTCTATAATTTTGACATTAAATTCTTGAAGGAGGAGAATCCACCGGAGCAACCTCGGCTTAGCATCTTGTTTATTAAGAAGATATTTGATAGCCGAGTGGTCCGTATACACTATGGTTTGAGACAAAACGAGATATGGTCTAAACTTTTCAAAAGCATACACAACGGCAAATAACTCTTTTTCCGTTGTAGTGTACTTTGTTTGAGCATCCGTCATAGTCTTACTTGCATAGTGTATAGGCAAGAAATGTTTTGATTTACGTTGCCCCAAAACCGCACCTACCGCATAATCACTAGCATCACACATAATTTCAAAAGGTAGGTCCCAATCCGGAGCAACTAAGATAAGATACTCGGTTAATTTCTTTTTAAGCATCTCAAAGGCTTGAATACACTCATCCGAAAAGATGAAAGGAGTCTCTTTTTCCAAAAGATGGGTCATAGGCCGAGTTATCTTAGAGAAGTCTTGTATAAAACGTCGATAGAAGCCGACATGGCCGAGAAAACTCCTTACTCCCTTAACGGTGGTGGGTGGAGGTAATTTGGCAATCACGTCGATTTTAGCCCTATCAACCTCAATACCGTCCTTAGAGATCTTATGTCCTAACACAATTCCCTCTTTGCACATGAAGTGACATTTTTCATAATTAAGCACAAGATTCGTTTCCTCACAACGTTGCAACATTCTTTCAAGGTTAGAAAGACATGAAGTGAAAGATTCCCCAAAAACCGAAAAGTCATCCATGAAGACTTTCATGGTTTTATCGATCATATCATGGAAAATGGCCATCATACACCTTTGAAATGTCCCTGGAGCATTGCATAGTCCAAAAGGCATGCGACGATAAGCAAATGTTCCATAAGGACAAGTGAATGTGGTCTTTTCTTGATCACGAAGGTCAATGGGGATTTGGAAATAGCCGGAAAATCCATCCAAAAAGCAATAGAATTCATTCCCCGCTAGTCTCTCTAACATTTGATCCATAAAAGGTAAAGGAAAATGATCCTTCCTAGTGGCATCATTAAGTTTCCTATAGTCAATACAAACACGCCAACCGGTCACAAGTCTAGTAGGAATCAATTCATTATCCTCATTAGTAACAACCGTCATTCCTCCTTTCTTTGGAACACAATGCACGGGGCTAACCCATGGACTATCCGAGATAGGGTAGATCATTCCGGCGTCTAGAAGTTTAGTGACTTCCTTTTTGATCACCTCATGAATCCTTGGATTGACCCTTCTTTGATTTTGGATAGCGGGTTTATAATCATCCTCCATTAGAATTTTATGAGTACAAAATTTTGGATCTATACCCTTAATGTCGGTGATTTTCGATGCAATGGCCCGTTTATGTTTCTTAAGCACTTTGATAAGTTCATCCTTTTCATCTTCCTTTAACCCCTTAGCAATAATCACCGGTAATTTATCCGTTCCCTCAAGAAAAGCATACTCCAAATGAGTGGGAAGTTCCTTAAGTTCTAGTTTGGGTGCTTCCTCACTAGATGTTTTCACTTTAATCTCATTTTCACTCACAACTTTTAGTTCCATAGGTGGTGATTCAAAAGGATCCATATTCAACAATTTCTCAATTAAAGCAATATCTCCCTCGGGATCAAAATTCTCACAATCAAACTCACTAGGATCAAATGGTGTGCTAAGGTAATCATCAATTTCCTTATCGATTTTTGAATAACCATTATTCTCAAGCTCTTCAAGAACGAAGTCACCTCCCTCAAATGGAGTGAGTGGAGGTTTAGCCAAAGAGATAATAGGATTCGAAGAAGTGGGATTGCCACTTTTAGAAGAAGCTGAGAATCCAAGCACTTCTTGAGAATATTCTTCACAAGTAACATCAATCACATCGATTTGATTAATTGATTCCTCGTAATACTTGGAAGAAAATTTAGAGATATGACCAATATCAAACGTGATATTTTCATCATCAACTCTTAAAGTCAATTTCCCCGCTTTCATGTCAACTAAAGCACTAGCCGTCATCAAAAACGGTCTTCCCAAAATAAGTGGTACACGAGAATCTTCGGGATAATCGCAAACTACAAAGTCCGTTGGAAAGACGAGTTTCCCTACCTTGACAAACACGTCCTCGGCTATACCTTTTGGTAAGGCGATCGATCGATCCGCTAGCTCGAGAGTCATCTTAGTAGGTGTAAGCTCGGGAAGTGATAACCTTTTTCCACACGGAAAGAGGCATCAAATTAATGCTAGCACCAAGATCGGCTAAAGCTAATCATTCTTCCATATTAGGGAAATCACATGGTATCACAAACTTGCCCGGGTCTCCAAGCTTTTTGGGAAGCTTTTGTGTAAGAACCGCAGAACAATTAGCATCTAAAGATGTAGACACTTCAACCAATTTCCCTTTATCATTCATCAATCTCTTAATAGTCGAAGCAAACTTAGGCATGTAAAGCAATGCATCCGCGAAACTAACATTAATATAAAGATTCTTAAACATCTCTAAAAAAGTAGTCATTTGAGCATTGGACTTTTCGCGGAGCTTCTCTTGGTTAAGTCTCGAAGGGTAGGGTAGTGTGGGTTTAGTCTTCGGAAGCTCGGGTTCCAGAATAGGCAATTGGTCTACCTTTGGTGGAATAGGAATTTCCTTTTCTTTAACCACCTCGGGTTCTTGCTCAACTTCCCTCACCGGAGAGGTACTCACATGTGGAAGCAAAGGTCCGTCTAAAGCTTTCCTACTACGTGTGGTTATAGCTTTCATCTCACCCTTCAGGTTTGGAATGGTGTTGCTAGGTAAACCACCCGAAGACGAGGAAGGTTTGGTCATAAAAGATTCAAACATCGAAAGCAATTTATTTTGACCTTGTTCCAAACTTTGTTGCATACGATTTTGACTTTGCTCTAATCTTTGCTCAAAACGGTTTTGGTTTTGTTCAAGTCTTTGTTGATTAAGCTCAATCTTATTATTTTGCCCTTTAATCGTATTTTGAAACTCATTTTTCAAAGTTTCCATTTGTCTTTGAATGTTATTTTGAAAAGCCTTCAAATTTGCCTCATTCGTTTTAATGTAGCTTGACAAATCATTTTGGTTATTGCTTTGAAAACCTTGATTGTTTTGATTAGCATTAAACCCATTTCCTTGATTATAATTCCTTTGGTTACCACGGTTAAAATTATTCCCATTGTTCCCATTGTTGTACCTATTTTAAACCGGTGGAAAACCCGGTGGAGCAACATGATTTTGACGAGGAACTTGATCGTTGGAGCCATAAGTTCCCGTCGCGGCAAAAGCACTAGCTTGATCAAACCCCGTGGTTAAACAAGCATGATTAGGATGTGCTCCACCACATGATACACAAACATTCTCAACCATATTAATCGATCCATGAGGATTCTTCCTAAGCTCATTCAAAATCGTGCCAATCTTAGAGTCCAATCTAGCAATCTCGGGATTAAATGAATTCACATTGGAAACACCCGGTGTGTTTCGTGAATATTGTGCTCTATACTTATTCTCAATTATACCCCACGCGTCTCTCGGAGTTTTTCTTAAAAGATTACCACCCGCGGCGGCATTTAACGAATCTTGTTCAATCATATTAAGCCCATTATAAAAAAGTATTTATTTGATGCAATTCCGAGAAAACGTGGTGTGGACATTGTGTCAACAAATCTTTAAATCTTTCCCAAGCAACCCCAAACGATTCATGCACTTTTTGTTCAAATCTAGTGATCTCGTTCTTAAAGTGTGTTGTCTTAGACGGTGGAAAGAAATAATTCATGAACTTAGACACTAAATCATCCCATGTTAAGATCGAACCCGGTGGTTCTTTCTCATACCAAATCTAGCATTACCCTCGAGCGAGTACGGAAAAAGCATGAGCTTAATCGCGTCATTCGGCACATCTCTAAACTTGAGAGTCGAGGTAATTCGAAGAAAATTCCAAATGTGAGAGTGCGGGTTATCGGTCTCATTGCCATGAAATTGGTCGGCACGAATGAGCGATAAAAGACCCGTCTTAATCTCAAAATGATCCGCCAAAATAGCTGGCACAACGATTGCTTCCCCATACCCTTCGGTGGGTGCACGGAGCAATTCCTCCATTGTTCGGTTATCGGCCATCTCGACAACAATAGGTGGAAGCTCGGGTTCCACTATTCGTTGTTGACGATTTCTATTTCTACGAGGAATATTTTCAAGCCTATTAAAATCAATCACAAGACGAGAAGAACGTAATTGCATACACTACAAAGACGAGAATTTAGAGGATTGAAGAAAAAATTAGACAAGAAGAAGATTATTTTTGGTATTTTATTTGGTATTGCTCAATCAATAATGATCGATAAAAACAAGGAATAAGGATAACTACTATGGAAGTAAATTACCCTCGGTCGACTTTGAAACGATAGGTGAAAACCTAAACGTCTCGAGGTTCAATAAGTAAACTACAAAAATAAAATTTATTACTACTTGAGTCGGAAAACCAATAATAGGTCGTCCCTCTCAATATACGCACAAGCAAGCGGGGAAACGAGGTGGCACAAAGCACTTAAAAACCTTTTTCCTTAGACGGCCTTTTATAGCAAGTCGCCTTATACCCACCTTATAGTTTGTATAAATCGAGTTCAAACTTCTTATTAGTATTTATCTATTTTGCCTTTTATTTTTGTTTTGGATTCGACTACAATAGCTAGGTGATGAAATCCCAACTAAGGCCTTATTTTAAAAGTATGTAAATTTATTGTTCTACGTAATACAATATATTAATCACAAAAAACGAGAAAAACGATACATACTATATAATAGAAAAATAACAAAAATTTCCGAGGACGGAAAGGGTCTTCAAATCAACGATCAACAAATCTCAACAAAAACGAATCGTACACAAGATCCCCGGCAGCGGCGCTAAAATTTTTATGTGATCATGATAGTATAGTGATAATTAGATACGTTATAGGATAAATTAGAAAATTACCTTTAGGAAAAAGTAATAGTCTAAAATTACCAAAGACGAATTCAATTAAACACGTGATGAACCAAGTTCGTTGTACACGAAGATCTTATGAATTTGAGACGTTTTCGTTTTGAATTGGACAATCGATTTGAATTGATTTTTGGTTTTTAAACTAAAAATTAAATCTACCAATTTTAAACTTATTTTTATCCTAAAGTGCATGAATCATAAACCCCAAATTATTTATCTGATTGACAATTATTTAAATCAATATAAAATTTAAACTATTAAAAATTAAACTATTTTAAAATCTATAAAAATTAATCTATAAAAATTAATCTATTTAATGAAAATAACTTTTACACTATTTTTAAATCTTTTGAAAACTATTTAACTTCTACTAATTTATTAAATCTAATTTATTAAAATAAACTAATTAAAATTCTAAAATTAATAAAAACATTTTTTATTTTTTTTTAATTTAATTTTTTTATAATATTTATTAACCTACTTATACTAATTATTTTTAAACTAAATAATAAAACTTTTATTTATTTAAAGAAAATAATATTTATATTTAAATAAAGAAATAAAAACGTGTAACTAAGCTGAAAAGTCAAAGCTGCAGAGTGTACATTAATTATATAAAGCAAACTTAAACTAAAATGAGCCTTTGGCTCATTTGGTTATCACGTTGGTAGTGCAAACGAGAGGTCTCGAGGTCGAGACCCACTTGGGACATATTTTTGGTTAATTAGTCTTTTTGACAGATTAAACTAATAGTCACAGGAGGTGACTTTTTGCTCTAAAATTGATGGAAAAATTGATAAGTTTATTTCAGTTGTGGCGTGTATGTTAGGAAACATACAGTATTTGGCATGAAAGTTCAACAAATTACCAAATTAATAACTGAATAACTAATCATCAAATTCAGTCAGCTAAAAATCAAAAGCAGATAAAATCAAACAACTTAAGTAAACTAATAAGGGTAAACAGACATATCAGCTAAAGCCTTAGACTCAAAATGAAAAGAGTGATAAAACATGAAGCAAATCCTTAAAATAGATTCATGTAAATTCAAGTAATACTCATAAAAATGCAAGAACATTTCCACAAAAATGAATGAGCAATTCAAACTTTCACAAACAAATTAAGCATGAAAAGATTGAAACCAACAAACCTAAATAAAACTAACTCAGCAGATCATCCAATTAAACTTAGCAGCTCAGTCAAACAATATCAGTTGATAAAACTGTAAATCAGTTCACTCCTATAAATTTAATACAGTAGCTGATAGGTGTGAAAACACCCATCCTTTTTACCACTTAATTACAATAATAACCGAGCCAAAACGTGTATTTTATGTCTTTTATGTCGGAATTATGCGTGGTTTGTGTTTTTGTTGTGATTTAGGACGAAATTGTGAAAAGGGGAGAAAACACGGGCATTTACGGGCTTTTATTGAAGAAAAAGATGAAAGATGAAGTCAAGAAGTCAAGAGTGCGAAAAGAACGGAAGTCCAAGACCAATTCTGAAGATTTATCGAAGAAAAATTCAAAAGACGGAAGTTTACTTAAAGCCGAAGAACTTGAGTCTTATTTATTGAAGAATTAAAAGACGAGTTCGAAGAAATCCCGAAACAATGTCCAAGTATTAAGAAGATTTAAGAAGATTAAAGAAGCTTAAGAACTTGATCATGCAATTAAGAAGAAAGGAAGGAGGGGAGGAAGCTTCCTCTAAACACCTTCCTAATCTCCTATAAATACCCCTCATTTTCATTTCATTAGTTTTGTTGGCTAAGGTGACAATTAGTCTTCCACCTTTAATTACTTGCACATTTACTTTATTGCACATTTAAATACTTGTCTTGCACTTTTAATACATTTAATTTCCAAGTAAGTGTTCTTTAATTTTCTTGTTTTTAATCGCTCATTCTACCTTTCTTTCTATGCTTTAATCTTTATGTTTATGTGTTTATTATCTTGCTTATTTGATTAAAGATTAAGTTTTTATGCTTTTGATTCTTTTAGATCATTGATAGTCATCACTTATTGTGTTTATCTTTAAGTTTATAAAGTTTTGATAAAAGTTATTTTTATATAAAAGTTTGTTTTTCGTAAACCTTTTCCTTTTCGTGTTTTAAAAGTCCTTAAATTTCAGTTTAGTAGCTTATTTTTATACGGTTTGCCTTAGGATTTTCGTCTTGTGCTTATTAGAGTTATAGCTTATTTTTCTAGCTTATTGTGTGATTTTTCCTCCGTATTCTGATCTAGTGACCATAGCTCCTTGGCTTGGTCGGAAAAGGGTTACAACATTCCGATCAAAGGTACTTTGGTATTCCGATCAGAGTAGGGTTTGAGTATTCCGATTAGGAATTGTGACAGGATTCCGATTGGTGGTTCATTCCTCATTCCGATCGAGAGGCTTGTTTGGTATTCCGATCAGGTATAGTGACATTATTCCGATCAAGGGTTCTGATCAGCATTCCGACCAGGGTCCCTTGCTTATTCCGATCTGAGGTTGTTTGATCCGATCAGGTATAGTGACAGTATTCAGATTGGTATTCCGATCAACTTTCCGATCTGGAGGTAGGTATAGTATTCCGATTGTGTTCCGATCAGAATACATTCCGATGGTAGGTTTATTTTTATGTTTTGTCTTGTTGAATTTTTAAAGTTATCATTTTAATTCTTTGTCTAATTTTAATTTCCGTCATTTAATTATTTTAATTAGTAAAGTTTTAATATTGCACCCTTTCTTTTAAGTAGACTTAGAGATTTAATTTTAACGCCATTTATATTAACGTCATTTACATTTACGTCTTTGCACTTTTATTTTAAAATCAACCAAAGATATTTGTTTTACCAAAATCAACTGAGTCGTACTTTAAGCCGGAAATCAATTCGTTAAGATATCGAGAACAAGAACTTTAATTTTTATACGGGGTGTCAAAAGCCGTGTATTAAATGGCGCTGCTGTCGGGTCTTTTCGTAAAGATTAACGGTTTTCTGTGAGAGACGCGTTGCTTTTTGGGATCCGTTCATTCGTGAGCGTTACTTTTCTTGCACAAAAATTCCAAAAACCATAAAAATTAAAAACTGATAAAAATCCATAAAAATTAAAAATTTCAAAAATCCAAAAAGATTTTATCTTTATTGTATATATATATTGTCTTTGTGTTTGGTTTCTTTTTCTTTTGCATTTTCAGGTGTATGCGTACTAGATCTTCTAATTATCAAGAGCCCGAGACTCGAGAAGATTTAAGTATGTCAGGTGTTAACAACAATAATCCACCGCACCTCAACAATAACAACAATGTTCTTCCACAGCCCGATCTTCGGACAATGGAGGAGCTTTGTCAACCTACCATGTTTGGACGAGGAGGACCGATTGCGCCGATGCAAATCAACGCTCTGGAGTTTTCATTGAAGCACCACATGATTCAGCAAGTGCAAACTAACCCATTTCGTGGATTGCCTGATGATGATGCCAACAAACACCTCGACAAGTTCATTACAATCACCCAAAGCATGAAGTTGCCTGGTGCCACAATGGATGTTCTTCGCCTACAACTCTTCCCACATACTTTATTGCATCATACCGAGAAGTGGTTTGATCGTCTCCCGAAGAATTCAATTCACACTTGGGATGACATGACTCAACGCTTTTTGTCGCGCTAGTTTCCACCATCCATGGTCACAAGCCTTCGCAATCAAATCAGTGGTTTCATGCAAGAACCTGATGAATCTCTTTTTGATGCTTGGGAAAGATATAATGTCTTGATTGATCGTTGTCCAAACCACAACATGCTCCCTGTGACCTTAATAGATACTTTCGACAACGGTTTGACTTTTCGTGATCGTGATACGATTAATGCAGCCGCCGATGGCACATTCATGAAAAGGAGACCCGATGAGTGTAGAGAGCTAATTGAGAACATGACTACTCACCACAAAAATTGGGATTCCTCCGCTTCTTCAAGGAACAACCCGAGAGTCAATGTCTCTTCTACTTCAGCAAACCCTGATATGACCGAACTCACCCGCATGATGACTGAAATGAGCAAAAGTATCACGCTTCTCGCTTCAAACCAACAACAACAACAAGTTAAAGCGGTTGCTAATCCTTGTGAAACATGCGGCGGTCCACACTCATACACCGATTGTCCTTCTACTCAAGGAAATCCGGAAAATGTGTATGCATCTTATGGTAATTATTCACCGGAAAATTACCAAGCTCGACCTCAAGGGGATAGAAATCTGCTGAGTTACTGATCTAACAACTACCTTTCACCCGGTTTTTCTCATCAAAACCAAAACCCCGCCAACAACTACAATAGAAGCAACCAAATCCCACCAAGAGCTTCTAATCCTTATCACCCACCCGCTCAACAAACCCCACCCATTAACCCCGATGTCGAAGCCATCATGAGAACCCAAGGTGAGCAAATCAAGAATCTGTAGAGCCAAATTATCAATCTGAAAGGAGATATCACCAAGCAAGGGAATGAGATAAGATCCGAGCTTCGAGATAATATTCAATCATCCTTCAGCAATCAAACAAATGATTTAAAGAATATGCTTGCTAGTTTCTTGCCCGCCGCTCAACCTTCTTCTTGAGTTCTCTACCTTCAAACACCGTCACCAATCCGCGAGCGAATGTGAGTGCTATTACTACTCGTAGTGGAATTACCATTGTCGATCCACCGATCCCGCCCCCATCATCTACACCTCCTCCACCACCATTTATCCCTATTCCTCCTACACCTAGTATTAGTGCACCATTACCGTCTCTGCCTCTCCATGACGATGTCTCTAGGAAAGAACCTTCAACATCTCAACCTTTACCTGCTACGCCTTCACCTTCACCACCCAAACCCAATATCCCTTATCCCTCTCGTTTAGGCAAGACCAAAATGCTAACCAAGGATGACTCTGAAGTGTCACGCTATGTGAAGATGATTTCTCAAATGAACTTCAACATTAGCTTTCTTGAAGCACTTGTCCACATGCCCAAATTTGTTAAAGCATTTAAGGAATTGCTTAACAAGAAGGAGAAGCTGATTGAGCTCGCCAACACACGCTTAAATGAAAACTGCTCTGCAGTTATTCTTAAAGAACTTCCGGAAAAGCTTGGAGATCCCGGTCATTTTGTGTTGCCTTGCGTTTTCAACAAAACCGAAGAATTTACTGCCCTAGCTGATCTCGGGGCCAGTATTAATCTTATGCCTTTGAGTGTTTGGAAAACACTATCATTACCCGACCTCACTCCGACGAAGATGACTCTTGAACTTGCAAATCGCACTCTCGCTTACCCCGTTGGTATTGCCGAAGACGTGTTCATCAAAGTTGGCACATTTACTTTCCCGGTCGACTTTGTCGTTGTTGATTATGAAATGGACCCTCGTATTCCTTTAATACTTGGTCAGCCATTCTTGAGAACCGGACGAGCTTTAGTTGATGTGGCCGAAGGTGAGTTAATCTTACGAGTCGGGAATGATTCACAAGTTTTCAAAATGGGGAAGCTTACAAGCAAATCTTATGGACGAGAATCAGTGAATATGATTAATGTGCTTGATGACTTTGTTGTCTACAACAATCCTCTATTCGACTCTTGCATTGATAATCCACTTTTTCATAATGATGTGGATGATTCTCTTTCCAATATGGAACCTTCTCTCATTTATGATTCTCCACTGATCTTTGATGCTTATGATGATGATAATTCTAGCTCAGATTCGGATGATTATGATGGCCTTACTTCTGAGTATCCCGACCTGCCCACATATGATGATTTTGATGAGGCTGATACTCTTTCGAGCGATTCTTCACATGATGAAGATCCTCCGTCATCACTCGATCCTACTTTGGACGACTACTCATTTGAGGAAGACTTCTCTACGTTTCTCAACACTTACTTCCCTCATGAGAGTGATGCTCCTCCTTATGATTTTGAAGATTATCGTCTTGATCCTACTTTGGATTTGAAGAACATTCTTTCAAAGGAGAATAAACCGGTCGCCACCAATATCCGCAGCACATATGATTTAACACCTCTTTGTCCCCCTTCTGAGGACGAGGTTGTGCATCGTCTTCGCGGATCTTCTTCACACTCTGTTGAGCCTGAGTGCTATTTTCCACTAAAGGAAAAGGTGTTTGACCCCGGTATCGATATTCTGCAGCCATCTCAGTATCCACCTGATGAAATAAAAGGAAAAATCTTTGGAACTATTGAAGACATGCTTGCACTACTTCACCCTTACTTCCACCGTGCTCCATCGCTGCTTAAGGGAACCTTGCCTACTCTTCTTTGGCTTGCCTTGTTTGCCTTAAGCTTGTGCTATTTGATGGACGAAAACTATGTCTTTGATCCTGGTGGCTATGTTTCAAGATTCTTCCTATGATGATCAAGGTCGAGTCAGGCTCACGACTCGGTTAACAAAAATCAAGCGCTTCCTGGGAGGCAACCCATGCATCTATCTTTTAGCTTTCTTTATCATAAGTGTAGGGGGGACCCCTTTGGTTTGCTATGTCCTCTCCTCTCTTCATCAGGGATTCGAGCGCTCAATGATCCACTCTTGATGGTTCTTGACGACCCGTGATTCAGTGCTCACTTCTTCCCGGTTCTATCCTAAACTCTTTTCGATTCACTATTTTATATTTTCTCAATATTAAAATAGGAATCTCCTTAGTTATCTTTTCCTTAGCGAGATTTAAACAAAGTACACAATGTCTTAAGTGTAGGGGAGTTTACTCCCACATGCTTAAACATTGAGGACAATGTTTATCTTAAGTGTAGGGGGACTTCTATCGAAGTTAAGTGGCTTTTTCCTTGTTTTTGTCCTCATTTTAACCAGAAATTCAATTTTTCGACATTTTTCAAAATTTTTGATCTATTTTGGCCTATTAGTTTTCCCTTTGTATAGTTATTTTCTTTTCTTATTAGAATAAAAGTTTAATAAAGTGGTTTTAATTTTCAAACATTGTGAATCTTTTGACTCAACCCGAGTTTACTTATCTAAGTTACTCTAGCTAGTATCCTTAACGTACTTAAGTCAAGTTTTGCTAGGCTTTTATATAGGGAGCTATAAAACGCGAAAGTCTTAACTCTCACGGGTTAAGAACAAGAACTTTTCGCAAGCTCCTATAATTGATCCTAGAGAGTCGTTTATCAAGGGAACTTTAAAATGCGATTTCTAAACTTGAAAAAGTCTAAGAATTTGCAGGATCCTATAGGCGACTCGAAAACCCAAAACTTTGATTTAATTGGCTAAGCATCCACGAGTCTCATTCCTTGAGATTTTAAACTGTGGAGAACGAGAGATGATAGAGTCAATTATAAGTTCGGTATTCTTTCGGGAATTTATGTGAGTTAATTATAAGCCTATTCTCCCATCGCTTGTTAATAAATTTATCTGCAATAAATAAGGTTGCACGATTTGAAAAGTTACTTAGCTTCTAGCCCAAGATCGTTTAAAAGTTGCTCGGTATGGATTAGAGTTCATAGCCAAGGCATAACTTATTGAAGCGGGATGCGAAGATTGGCGAGTCCAAAAAGGCCCTAACAAGGCATGAGGACTATATGTTGTTGCTAAAGATCCAAAGTGATGTGAAGAATCATTTATCGAAAATCAATATGAAGGATCGAGACACACGACGAAAAGCAAAAAAACTCCCCAAAGTCATGGAGAAGTGTATCCGAAAAGACCCTAGCAAGGTATGAGGATAAATAGATCCAAGTCATAAAAGGAGGCGGATCGTTGTATATCAAATCCAAAATAAAGATTGGAGAAAAATGAAGAAGTCGTGGTCCAAGTAAGAATCTCTCAAAATTTCAAGAGAAGAAATTCCTATTATGAAGAGAAGACCATTATTTCATGAACGTCTCTCAAGGTTTGAAGTATGAAGTCGCTGCCAAATATCGGTCCGAGAAAGGTCTCAAATCGCGAAGCGAGTTATGCCAAGATATGAACTTTATGAGGTCCCGAGAAGCAGTTTTAAAAGATTTTGTCCTTTAGCTAACTATTGATTAAATCGTTCACTTTATTTTCGGCCCAAATAACTATCGTGTTGAGTCTTAGGATCTAGACTCATCTGGGATATGATAACAATGATTGTAAGCACAGCGGAATATAATAAAGAACACAATCAAAGTTATGAACAAGGCTTTCTTATTCATAAAATACTAATAAGCTACTACTACTAGCTCCTGGTGCCTTATAGGCTCGACACCAGGAGGAACACACACACACCTTTAGTTTACATTGTATCTGAATGAATGCTCAATATGTGTGTCTAACCCTCTTTATATAATAGAGGGACTAGGGTTACATCACAACCCTAGCTTATTATCAAAGCTAACCTAATATTACATATTAGGTCCTTATTGTTTCTTCTGTCTTCATCTCTGCCTATAGGTTTTGTAATCATCAAATCTGTATGTCCCAACAATCTTCCCCTATTTGATATTACAAAACAATGTGCATGAAGAAACAATGCTCGAACATGTCATCACGATAATAAGCTGCACATCTAACTATTCTTCCCCTTTTTGTAATCAGCAAATAGGGTCTTGTGCAACTCGTAGACGCTTCCCCTTAAGTGATGCATGTAGATGGTTAAGTATATAAACAATCATACTAACCATCTCTTGAATCTTGAACTCAGTGGCATAGATCATTTCTTCTTTCAGTATGAAAAAGACATGCTTATTACAATATCATGTAATAAAATGTCTTTGAATAATTCTTGTAGTCAATATATGCATGGCGATCACATGCAATGGCCGATAGTCTCAGTGAGCTCTGACGGATCAACCAGAAACCACTCGATGCTTATGATCATGCTAATTTTATGATGATCATATCATGAACTGTATGGTATCATATGCCCCCCAAATATTTGTAAAAGAGCGTGTAATTGTTCCAGTTAAGAATTATAGCATAAACTGAATCTCCGAAACGATCTATACCCCCTGTCAAGATGAACTCCCCCTTTTTTTTTCTTTTTTTTTTTCTTTTTTTTTTTTTAAACGAACAGCAGGAACCAGCAAAAACCACCAGAAGAAACCATAACGTACCAGTAGGAACGACCAGTAGGAACGACCAGTAGTAACGACCAGTAGGAGCGACCAGTAGGAACGACCAGTAGTAACGACCAGTAGTAACGACCAATAGGAATCGACTAGTAGGAATCCACCATGAAGGCTAAGCTTCCCCTCGATCCATGTATGCTTCCTCTGAAGAAATGCATGTCCAATCCGATAGGTACCTTGGAGTGATCACTGATGAAGAAAATCAAGTAGAACCAATTTGATGAAGAAGTGGAACCTCCCAAACTTGTGTCTTTTATCATGCATTTTATCCAGTTTTTGGTACACGGGAACGGATAACCCTCACAACTATGAGCCAGCTGTTAGCTATAACAATATATTTAGGCAAAATGATATATTTTTGATCAAAATGACAAGGTGTATTGCTCACCAACAGTTTTTGGTACATGGGAACTGCTAACCTTCACAACTATGAGCCAGTTGTAAGCTGTAACAATATATTTAGTCCAAAGACAAGGTGTATTGCTCACCTAAATGCTGATATAATAAGAAACAAATTTGTGAAACTCAACTACAACATCAAATAAATAATCAAGCATCAACTTCAATGACCAAAAGGAACCATAGCTCACCAGTAGGAATGACCAGTAACGAAAACCTACCAGTAGCAGCTCGAACCCCGTTCTATTTTTTTTTTTTTTTTTTTTTTTTTTTTTATTTTTTTTTACATGCTGTCACCACAATGTCGCTAAGCTGTTGTTGCTGTCTTTATCATAAACTTTGTAGCCCAGTCTGACGTAACACCAAGTCCAATCATAGACCCACAACTTACGAATTCAAGAGTCCATATAATAGGATGTATGTAGTATCCATCAATATACACGTCACTTTTATACCAGCCCATTGAGAAACGTATCTCACTAAATATGCATGTCTTGCTGAATATCCTTGAATATTAAAACCTAAAACGTGTGTAACCAAATCTCTCGGATATATCCCTCAAAAATAGCAAGCAAATGATTGTATCCTTAAAAATCAGCTAACACCCCACGTTTACCTCCATGAAATTAGGGATGCCATGATCACATGTCGTTTGACCCATCAAATCAGTAGGAAAGGATATAAAATCACGCACCATACTCATGTACCATATATAACACACCACAATCCCATAAATCACGTCATCCATAATTGTTTCCATAGAACGTGAGGATGTTTACCCAAATTACATCAAACATCAATCCCTGAAATTATGCAAAACAAGATGCCTTCTACCAAAAACTTCGTCTAGCATAAATATATCATGGGTAACCATATCACGTTCGTCAGAAAAATGCAAATGTAATTCCCTTTAGTCTAACGTGAGCAGTAGTACAATCAAGCATATCCAAAGCCACATGTGACCTTAACCTTGTTGTTATACATCTCCTACCATTATTCACATGTATTTGTAAATAAAGGCAAGAGGAAACGAAAAATGTATATCAAGTCCATAAATAGCTTCCCAAAACTTTCGGATCATAAATTATACTAGTGAGGAATGATCACGTGTTTTTGTATTCAGCCCATATCACATATCACGTTCAAAGATATTCCCTATTAACAGAAACATATATCACGTCCAAAGGCACACTTATTCGAATCCATACCTGTTTTGGAACTGCATGTTTTGAGCAAGTCAGTGACATCCTGACCAGAATCATGGACCACACGTATTTACTCGTCCCTTTCCTTGCTTTTCACACTTAACGAGAGGCACCCCAGGAAGAATTTGTACTTGTGTTTGAACAATCACTGTCATGGTTTTTGTCCTCACAGGAAAAACTTAAACAAATACTCCACACGTCCTTTTATTCTGCCTTATGTCACGTGAAAACAAATCAGAATCATTCTAGGGTTTACGAAAACCCTAATCAGCCAAACTCCATTATACATTCTTTTGTATGTATAAATATAAATATTTGTACATAGAAACAATGCAAAATCATGAAACAGATATTTGTTTCCAGATCCTTGTCAATGGACGATTATCAATAAAATGAGAACAAGAACTCAAGCTACCATCAGAACTGAAGATCATTGTACTCGCTGTTGTTGTATAGTTTCTGAACGTGTATCACAGCAGCCTCATCACAACAGCATGTATGTTGTCTAAATCCTACTAGGGTTCATCATTGATCAATGATTAACTCACCAAAGCTAGTAGGATTACCATCACACTTGTTCTTCTTTTTCTGATCAAACACAGCAAGTTAACATCAGCAACATCAAGAGACAACAGCAACAATCATCTAGGGTTTGTTGGAAAAACCCTAAATCAGCAAGAACACCATTATTTATTTAAAACATAACAAAACATGAAAACCTTGTAGATCAACCAGATCGAGAGCCAACAAGCTCTGATACCACTTGTTGAGTCTTAGGATCTAGACTCATCTGGGATATGATAACAATGATTGTAAGCACAGCGGAATATAATAAAGAACACAATCAAAGTTATGAACAAGGCTTTCTTATTCATAAAATACTAATAAGCTACTACTACTAGCTCCTGGTGCCTTATAGGCTCGACGCCAGGAGGAACACACACACACCTTTAGTTTACATTGTATCTGAATGAATGCTCAATATGTGTGTCTAACCCTCTTTATATAATAGAGGGACTAGGGTTACATCACAACCCTAGCTTATTATCAAAGCTAACCTAATATTACATATTAGGTCCTTATTGTTTCTTCTGTCTTCATCTCTGCCTATAGATTTCGTAATCATCAAATCTGTATGTCCCAACATATCAAAATAAGTCAACAATGCATCTTCGTGATCATTCAAGACAATAATAAAATATAAGAGATATACCTAGGAATAAGGGAGTCTAAGTGAATAATTGGCCCACATGAGTTCGTGTTAGTTTACTAACTTATAATAACAATGATCTCGTTTTTAAGCTTGGTTTGGAGAAAGTGAAAACTTGAGGATGATGATTATTCATGACATTTCCAAAACCCAAGGTATTCTTTTGATTTCTTTACTCTGTATGTTTTTAATTTTCTATCTCTTTAATAAAGGCCATTATGGATTGATTGTGATGAAAAATGTAAACGTGCTTTGTAACTAATGCATTGTATGAGGACATTGCAATGGTCAAGTGTAGGAGATTTGATAGGTGTGAAAACACCCATCCTTTTTACCACTTAATTACAATAATAACCGAGCCAAAACATGTATTTTATGTCTTTTATGTCGGAATTATGCGTGGTTTGTGTTTTTGTTGTGATTTAGGACGAAATTGTGAAAAGGGGAGAAAACACGGGCATTTACGGGCTTTTATTGAAGAAAAAGATGAAAGATGAAGTCAAGAAGTCAAGAGTGCGAAAAGAACGGAAGTCCAAGACCAATTCTGAAGATTTATCGAAGAAAAAGTCAAAAGACGGAAGTTTACTTAAAGCCGAAGAACTCGAGTCTTATTTATTGAAGAATTAAAAGACGAGTTCGAAGAAATCCCGAAACAATGTCCAAGTATTAAGAAGATTTAAGAAGATTAAAGAAGCTTAAGGACTTGATCATGCAATTAAGAAGAAAGGAAGGAGGGGAGGAAGCTTCCTCTAAACACCTTTCTAATCTCCTATAAATACCCCTCATTTTCATTTCATTAGTTTTGTTGGCTAAGGTGACAGTTAGTCTTCCACCTTTTAATTACTTGCACATTTACTTTATTGCACATTTAAATACTTGTCTTGCACTTTTAATACATTTAATTTCCAAGTAAGTGTTCTTTAATTTTCTTGTTTTTAATCTCTCGTTCTACCTTTCTTTCTATGCTTTAATCTTTATGTTTATGTGTTTATTATCTTGCTTACTTGATTAAAGATTAAGTTTTTATGCTTTTGATTCTTTTAGATCATTGATAGTCATCACTTATTGTGTTTATCTTTAAGTTTATAAAGTTTTGATAAAAGTTATTTTTATATAAAAGTTTGTTTTTCGTAAACCTTTTCCTTTTCGTGTTTTAAAAGTCCTTAAATTTCAGTTTAGTAGCTTATTTTTATACGGTTTGCCTTAGGATTTTCGTCTTGTGCTTATTAGAGTTATAGCTTATTTTTCTAGCATATTGTGTGCTTTTTCCTCCGTATTCTGATCTAGTGATCGGAAAAGGGTTATACATTCCGACCATAGCTCCTTGGCTTGGTCGAAAAAGGGTTACAACATTCCGATCAAAGGTACTTGGGTATTCCGATCAGAGTAGGGTTTGAGTATTCCGATTAGGAATTGTGATAGGATTCTGATTGGTGGTTCATTCCTCATTCCGATCGAGAGGCTTGTTTGGTATTCCGATCAGGTATAGTGACATTATTCCGATCAAGGGTTCCGATCAGCAATCCGACCAGGGTCCCTTGCTTATTCCGATCTGAGGTTGTTTGATATTCCGATCAGGTATAGTGACAGTATTCAGATTGGTATTCCGATCAACTTTCCGATCTGGAGGTAGGTATAGTATTCCGATTGTGTTCCGATCGGAATACATTCCGATGGTAGGTTTATTTTTATGTTTTGTCTTGTTGAATTTTTAAAGTTATCATTTTAATTCTTTGTCTAATTTTAATTTCCGTCATTTAATTATTTTAATTAGTAAAGTTTAAATATTGCACCCTTTCTTTTAAGTAGACTTAGAGATTTAATTTTAACGCCATTTATATTAACGTCATTTACATTTACGTCTTTGCACTTTTATTTTAAAATCAACCAAAGATATTTGTTTTACCAAAATCAACTGAGTCGTACTTTAAGCCGGAAATCAATTCGTTAAGATATCGAGAACAAGAACTTTAATTTTTATACGGGGTGTTAAAAGCCGTGTATTAGTAGCTCAACTTTCAGATAAACTGAGCAGGTAAGAGTATCAAACCACTAGCTTTCGCATATTCAGTTCCCAAACATCTTAAATAACTATGACGCTGCAGATCCATTTAACAAAATCACAGGTATGCAGCAAAATGAGTACAAATCAACTTCGAAATAAACCATGAGCAACAAAAATCAAAAGCAGTCAAAGAAAGTTAACCAATCTAGTAACAGTAGACAGTTAAAAATTCAACAGCTTCATTATACCAATTCCAGTTAAACATGAAGGAATATAGCAGATTAATTCAACCTCTAAAAAGCATAAACATAGCAAATCCAATACATACCATTTCTAACACAATTCAATAACATCAATAAGATTGTAACAAAATCAAACTCACAGTTCTAAAGAAAAAAACTTAAACAAACTAAATAGAAATAATAGATCGAAACCTTTTGAAGATTCTGTTGGAAGAAGGTTAGCTTTGCGCTACCTTAGACCAAAACGACACCATTACGCCTCGAAACACCATTATTATGATATCAAACCTCCAATGATTCTCGATAAATCGAACCAACAGTAACCTTTATTTGACATCTACCAGTAGGGTAAAAATGTTTATAAATCCCTAATCCTCTCAAAAACTCACTCAAGCTATTGATTAAGCTTCGATGAATTTTTTTACTCAATTATAACAATAGCTATTGTTAGATTCAAATTATAACAAATTTAACCAACACAAGAATTAAAGATTTTGAAACTGAAAAATTACTTTTATTTCACCAAATAAAATATTACATAGCTAGAAAAGAGAAAGTTACAATTTTAATCTACAACTATCATTATAGCGATACAAGAAGAAAAAGGATGACTGATTACATAATTTTTGAGGGTTTATATAGCCAACCCCCTAGGCTGTTGAGGGGAGGTTGTTGAGGCAAAGAAATCATCTTGGCCCTTCAAAGGGTATCTTCCTTCTTCTCTTTCTTCCAATCTTGATCTAACGGATGTAAATACACAACTAGCACACGGATCGCCAACGTGGCATCCGAGTGTGATAGTTGTGCTTCTTTGAAGATGAGGTGTCCCCTTTTGATTGGATGAGTGAGGAATGGTGAGGTGTCTTGGCCAGTAATATGCTGCCACGTCAAAGATGCTATCCATTCCTTCCACTTCTGACTTTCGAAAACATGGGGGATTTAATTCCCCCATGCGTGAATCACACGTGGGAAAAAAAGGCCCAATTTTTATTGAATGATTTATCAATTAGGGTTTTGTGGGAACAGTGTTTTATTTTTACAGATACATTGGGGAAGAAAAGGGTGAAAGAGAAGCATAGGGAATAACGAAACTTTTGTGTGGTGTGAGAAAAACGTTTATATAAATTGTGAGTGGGTGAAAGTTTTATTTAATGTTGTGTGTGGTAAAAACGTGTGTGGGTAGGTTTGACTGACTCCAAAAAAAAGTTATGAAAACTTTTCATCTAACAATGTAACTTTCTTTTATGGGCTTGAAGCCCATTTCGTCCCAGTTTGATATTCATTTGGACTTTGAGTCCAATTCGTTTGTTATAGCAAATGTTATTGGGCTTTGACCCAATAAAATACATACTTCCATCTGCCCCTCATTTATATGGGCTTTTAGGCCCATTTAACTCAAGTGGGTCACACCAAGGCCCAATATACTCTTATACAATTAAATCCCTCAAGAAACGAACTTGCCCTTTGGCTTCTCGATCTTTTCTTCAAACTTGTGTCGGTTTTGCCGGTTTTCACGAACTTGGTACCTACACACATCAAACAACAAAACATGCATATACAAGGCAATAATCATGACATTTATGCATTTATTGATTGTTTAAAGCTACAATTGATATGAGTAAAATCACTCATATCAGTTTTGAAGAATTTATAGGTGAAGATGGTGCTAAGGCAACCAAACATTCAATATTATCGTTTGATATGGGTAGTCACCAATTCCATGTGATTGACATCCCTGAGTAGTTGAATAGGGTTCCTCTAGTTACTTTTGATTTATCACATTTAGCGACAGTTTGATCATGTCAGCATATATCAACCTCGAGGCGACCCACCTTCTTCGAGCTTGGTAATTAGGTGTTAATGATGTTTCTATAACATCCGTAACAATGATCCTAAACTTACCCACACTCCAAGTTGTCAAGTTAGTTGGATTTTCACATGACACTAGGCTTATACTGGATGTCGCCGATTCTACGATCGATATGCCTTTTCACTCTCTCCAGGCGTATAACCAAACGACCGAGGAGTTTCTGGATTCAGGACGTCATGGGAATGGTGGTTCGTTTGTGGTTCGTTTCAGGATCGATATGCCTTTTCACTCTTCGATTGAAGATTTTTCCTTGATGGTCTCGACTTGGTCTATTGGAGGGAATTGAGGCGGGTTCTTCTTAAAAGAAGAAGTAATGTCACTAATGTATCCCTCCGGAATTAAGTCTCTATCATCTTCGAAAAATGAGGGATCCATAATTTTCCTTAAACCTTTATTAATGAGATAAGCATATTGTTTCATGTCAAAATATTTTGGAAAGTTTTCTTCATTGGAACAAATATCTTTTAAAGGTTTAGGTGTTTCAACATTTAAGACCTTAATTGAGTCGTGGACTTGAACAACTTTTCCTTGTTCTTTCTTTTCAAAAATATCTTTAAAATCTTCGTTCAAATTAAACTCAAGTTCATCATCCCTAAATTTCAAGGTAATTCTCCCCCCCCCCCCACTAATCTCGGCACGAGCCGTCAATAAAAATGGTCGACCTAAAAAAATCGGCACACGAGGATCGCACTCGTAATCACACACGACGAAATATGCGGGAAATAAAAATTTTCCAACTCTAACAAAAAAGTCCTCCGCAATACCAACCAGTGTAGAAATCGTATGATTAGCGAGCTCGTTGTTCATATGGTAAGGCTTGGTAAATTCATTTTTTCCCACATGGAGAGAGGCGTAAGCTTGATGCTAGCACCGAGGTCGGCTAGTGCTAAACATCCCTCAGTCTCCGCGAAATCACAAGGAACAAGAAACCGACCCGGATCTTCATGTTTCTTAGGAAACTCTTTAGGAAAATATGAGGCACAAGTTTCTTCCATGGTCGCTTTCATCAAATCAATAAAGGGCTTCTTCTCGCTAAAAGGAACGACTTTCGTCATAGATATCGAAGGTGGGATATGAGGAACACGTTTCTCATCCATCGAAGTCTTCGTCTTCTTCTCAACCACGTTACACGAAATAAGAAACACTCTAAAATTAGAGAGCGTAGGATCGATAATAAAGGACGAACCAGTCGTAATGGCCTTAGCCTTGTTTTTAAGATTACAACTGTATTGCTTGGCAAAGAACCCGAAGGTGATGATTTATCCATAAATGACATAATGAAATTCTCGAGACGATCTTGATTTAGTTCAATCTTATTATTTTGACATGTGATCGTATTTGAAAACTAATTTTTCAACTTATGGATTGGATTTTGCATGGTAGTTTGCATAGATCTCATATATAACTCGTTAGTTTTCAAAAGTGGTTAATTCTTTAGAAACCGCACTTTGATATTGATAACCTTGATTATTATTTTAGAATTCGGTTTTGAAAATTACCATTTTTATTTTGAAAATTAACGGTTTGACCTTGATTAGCAAACTTTAAATTTTGACCTTGATAGTAATTCCCTTGATCTCTTTGGTTAAACTTAATTCGATGATTACTTTGAAAACGATGTTGCACATTTTTATTATTAGGTGGAGTGATGAGATTCTAATTATACATAGTCTCATCCCCTAAATTGGGCTTAAAATACGGAAAATTATCAAAAAAAACTTATAAAAACCCATTGTTTTGTTCAATGTGTGATTGCAGGCTATGATATCGTGAATTTATCAAAAGATCACAAGAATCAATAAAAAATGAACACGGGAAACGCAGCCGCACATAAGAACCAGACTCGAATGTGCAATTTCCAAAAATACCCTTGAAGTTTTGAAGATATATAAGTTTGGTCCCTCAACTTTGGCAACATGGCACAAATGGCCCTTCAAGAATAATTTTGTACAATAAGTGCCCCCAAAGTTTGAAGAAAGTACAACATTAGTCCTTACTCCAAGATTGCTAAATATGGACTAACTTTAAAATGCCATAAGGATCCAAGGTGCAAATACACAAGGACTGATTGTTAAAAGGGGAGGACCTTTTCTGCCATTATCCCAAAGTTATTAATATAACTTGTTACCCGTTTGTTAGCCTCTAAATATTGAGTCAAACAAGAATGTTCGGTCATAGGTTTATACTGTAACATTTAGTAGAACGTTGTAATAGCTAGTTAATATAGTCATGACATTACGGGCTTGGTGGCTAGCTTAAAAGGCCTCTTTCAGGGTACTAAGCATTTATTCAAGCGCGACCCAATCAAACTATAGTCCATTAAGCCACATGTAGTCAAAGGCTATAAATACCCTTCCTAGCATGTTAGGAAGGGTGTTGGTTGATTCATTTTCTCTTAAACTAACCTTCCCATTGTTTCACACACTTCTCTCTACTTTCTCTCACTACTTTCTCTCTCTAGAAATCTTCAATCTTTTATCTACCTTTCTTTCTTCTTTATTCGTGTAAAATCATCACAAAATATAGGGACAACAATTGGTATCAATCGCCATGGGGTAGTTTTGTGATTCGTTGTTGATAAACTATTTGGTTCGTGTGTTTTTCTCCTAAAATCATCTCGAATTTAAGTATTTTCTTGTTTTTCGTTGATTTTCGTGTTCTAAATCGTACTATAGATCATCTAAATAGTTGTAGTAACGATTTGGAGATACTGGTTTGGCTAGAAACACGAATTCCCGGGTAAAGTTCTCATATTTCTTGTTGCCTAAAAGTCTTGAACTTTTTATTGGTTACGATCCGGATATTACGATCGCATAAACCTGGGGTTTCTACTTGAGATCTAATAGTCCGATCACATATTACGATCCACGTTGCAATCTGACACTGCGATCGGTGTTACGATTACAACCTGCGATCACGACTTGCGATCAACGTTGCGATCAAGGAGTTGCGATCAAGGCTGCGATCCATATAACACCCCCACAAATGCAATGCGCAGCAGAACTACAACATTTGGGTGCTATACAGTTATCATCACACACAAGCTATTTCGAACGACTCAAAGAGACGTAGAAATTTAAACATAAATTAAAGATTGTTTAAAACGACAAAGTCTACTGTTTTCCAAACCCCAAAAATAATATAAAACAGAGTTTGCGTTTTGGTCCCCACTGAATCTCAACCCAAAATACAATTTTCATTCACATGACATAATATAAAGTATTTAAGTGCTAAAAGGGAGGAAAAGCAAAGTAGACCGCCAAGCCACAACAACTTCCATCCTCGCATGCTCCCCTGCTATCAACCTTGATTACCTGAAACACATGCTTAAAATCGTCAACACAAAGGTTGAGCGAATCTATAGGTTTATCAAATCATCAGTTGAACATAAGTGTTAAAAACCAATCATGATCATTCAATAGCATTGTGGCCATGCAATCTATTATTCAAGGATATGACAATTGTGTTTAAGCTCATGACACTAAACCGTTAACTCAATCACCCGCGTAATAATTACCGGCGTGATTCAGATGAAACCAGTGCCCCTACTAAGGCATTAGTTGCAATTATACCTTATCTCTCATACAAGATAATCTACCGCAGAACTTACTCAATGTACAGCTTCTCGGCTAGCATTGGGTCGTTAGCCCCGTAGTACTACAAAATGTATAAGCGACTATTTCCAACCCACACAAGGGCAAGACAATAGTTAATAGTTCATGAAATTAGGGCCTTTTGCAACTAGGTACTCAACACAATTTCTAAGGCAACATTCGGGTCCAACAATCATTCATGACTTATGTTCATTTTCCTTTAAATAGCATGTATCCCCCTCGCGGGTAAAATCATTTGAAATAAGTAAAGAGCGAGGCTATAGAATCACCTTGCGTATTAGTAGTGGTTCTAGCGAAGACGTAACGAGAAATGTCACCGACGACGTGGATGCCCGGGAAAATCAAACACTTGACCTAAAAGTCAAAGTACGAAAACCAAATCAATACACCGCGTACATAATTGTACTAACACACGCATATGCAACACACTCAATGCTTATGAAAACTCACGCCAAAATCAAACAAGTAGTTGTTACTAGACTTATACCATTTACTTACGCAATTAAAGTTACTATCCATTTTACGATTTTGCCGATACTTACCAAAAGTATGGGCTGTTTTACTAGACTTAACCCTTGTTATAAAAATTGAGAAAATTCTCAAAAATACCTTAAGACCTGTAGAAAACCCATTTTTAATCCCATTAAAAGTTTTCGCTTTTACGACCCGTTACTCAACACATTACTAAACCTACATTTTTCGGACTGAAATTGCACTTTGACCAAGTCGGACTCATTTGACCCATTTAAAATATACCATTGACCTCTGCGACACCTAAGTCTAATAATAGACTCAAATACACAGGTTTGAGACCAAAAATCAACCTTTGACCTTTTACCAAACTATACCTATGGTCCCCGGGATTTGACCCAAAACCAAACACAAATTCGGATTGTGTTGATTCTCATCTCCCGGTACACGTATTTTCAAAATAACATAACGGGACCTGTTTGGAGTTAAAAGCTCTATCTTATACCGAAACGAGCGTCTCGACGACCACTACAACTATATCCTATAATCACAACCTGGACCAAAAATTAAAACCACGAAAATAGCCCTAAACAATCTGTTTGAAAACGACTCATTCAAAATCATTCCAAAACTTGTTTTCAATCCATTTTAACACTACCTAGGCTAATTTTTATCAATCCTAACTACACCCATCCATTACTTACAGCCCTAACTACCTTAAACATCAAATCTTCCTAAAACCCAAATCCTAAAACAAACATGCAATATGTTTAAACAATTCAAAAACACTAGAAACACCATTTTAAACACAACCCCACAACACATTTCATCAAACACCTTGAACACACCCAACACCCCCCCACATTTCGTGGCTTTAGGGGCTGTGGAACACAAAACTCATAAACCCAATCTTGTTTTATAGGTGAATTAACATTATATACACATGAATTAAACATGTGTATGGTTTAATTAGATCAAAATCCGTTTTTGAAAAATCACAAATTTTTGGAAGAAAAATCAATGGATGCATGTTGGATTAAACCTTGGAAAAACACTTACCAAGTAATTAGAAAAGGTGGTCTTTGATTAGATTCTTCAAAAACCTAAAAAAAATTGAAGGGTGGTGGTGGTATGGTGATGGAGGCCGGCGGCCTAAGAGAGAAAAGAGAGAGAGATTGAGAAAATTTTTGGCAAGATTTTGTGTTGTGTGTGATTTGTTTCCCCTTTTTGTAAAATTGGAGGGACTTGTGGTGCAATTTAAGCATTCTTTTGGCCTTAAGCAAAAACGACTCTAAAACTTTGCGGGATTGACTCACTAGTCATTTTAGAAAATTTTACGGGAGTCGGAAATCATCCCAAGTATTCCAAAATGCTTTTGGGATACTTTAAATGTACTCGGAAAGAAATAAAACCCACCCGACTCGACTTAACACGAACCGTAAGTAAAATTCTCGAAAAACTCAAATATCGATCAATCGATAATAAACGATAAAATTGGGCATCCGTCGGAATCGTATTCGTCATCGTCCTTCTTAAATCGTCAAACGTTAAATTACGGCCGTAAACGTTGGTTTCAACTTAAACCGTCAAATCTATAACAAACGAAATTTCTTAAAAATTTCAAAAATATACGTAAAATAGTGTTAAATAAATGACGTTGGGCTCGGGATATCACATCCACAAGTGAGCCACAACTTAAGAGAGATGCTCATACTGAACAGCTCTTGAGACAATAACTTAGCATCTTACGGCACTTTCACGGGTCTTACAATCCAGGAGTTGCGATCAGGGTTGCGATCAACGAGTTGCGATCAAGGTTGCGATCAAGTGTTGCGATCAAGAGTTGCGATCAGGGTTGCGATCAAGAGTTACGATCGAGAGTTGCGATCAGAGGTTACGATCTAGACTTGCGATGGGTGACATTGCGATGGGTATTCTGATGGATGTTGCGATGGACATCTAAATTTTGTTCGAGTATTTGTCCCGGAACATATTTTCCGTCAAGTAAATTCAGATCTTTTCCATACTAGTTTTAGGACATTTCTAGCTCGATTTCAAAATTTGGCAATTACAAAATTTTTTGGTCTAGCGTTTTATCGGACTGGGGAATTTATTGTCGGACTGAAGAGAAATTGTAATTTTCGGAATTTAAACCACAACAACAATCACAACACATCTACTTAAGATCCTTTTTTCACTTCAACATTTTAAAACTTATCAAGATGGATTCTACTCAAGAATATTGTGTGACAAACAACATCATGGTGGGGGGTAATAAAGAGAGACCACCAATGCTTGTGACTGGTAGATATGCACAATGGCAATCACGATTCCTTCGACATCTTGACACCAAACCCAATGGTGATGTTCTTTGACGTTGCATCAAAGAAGGACCCTATACTCTCACTACAATCACCATTCCTGCAATTCCAGCAACTGGCTCGACGACCGGTTCCGACTGAGCAAACTATTGAGGAAACATATGAGAACACTTCGAAAGAGAAACGTGCTTGGATTGATGTAGAGAAAGAAGCAATCTATGTGATTCTAAGTGGGATTGGAGATGATATTTACTCAACGGTTGATGCATGCTCTACTACAAAAGAAATGTAGTTTGCCATTGAACGCTTGCAACAAAGAGAATCACTTAACAAGCAAGATGTCAAAACTAACTTGTTCTGGAACTTTGGTAAGTTTACTTCATTGGATGGGGAATCAATTGATTCATATTACTCAAGGTTCTACAAGATGATGAATGACATGACAAGAAACAATCTGCAAGTCTCCACCATGCAAGTCAATGTGTAGTTTCTACAACAACTTCAACCCGAGTGGACATGATTTGTAAAATTGGTGAAACAACAAAATAAGTTGGACGATGTCAACTATCATACACTCTTTGACATTTTGAAACAATTTCAGAATGAGGCAAATGAACTTCGAGCTGAACGGGTAGCAAAGACTGCTAATCTACTTGCTTTGGTGTCTACCACTCACCATGCCCAAGATCATCGCTCTCGTGCTCCAAAATCATACTCCACTACATCCTCATCACCAAGATACTCCACCACATCCTCTTCACCAACATACTCTACTTCATCTAAGTATTCAGCTCCCATAAGTCACGAGACAAAGAACCAAGAGCACCATCACCATCACCTGAGCCATCATCTGAAGAGGACAGTGATGAAGAATTAGCTCAGAAGGATAGGGAGATGAAACATCAAATTGCTTTCATTATGAAGACCTACAAGAAAATCTACAAACCCACCAACAACAATCTTCGAACATCATCAAATACAAGGAATCAATATGTTAAGACTCCTCGAAGGTATGAAACACGTCAACATGATGAAAGTCCTCCAAGGTATGATCGACGTAATCCAACACATGTTGAGGGTTCTGCACGGTATGATCGACAAACTGCTAAGTATGATGCTCAGAGGATTGCTACTGCTGCTGGGAATAGGGACACTGTTGGTACTCAAGTGGTTCAGCAAAGTGGGATTCAATGCTTTAATTGTCAAGGTTATGGGCATATGGCAAAGGAATGTAGAAAGCCAAAACGAGTTAGGGACTCTGGTTATCATGAGTAAAAGATGCTGCTTTGCAAGAAGATGGAAGTTGGGGTTAAATTGTCGGCTGAGGAAGGAGCCATGCTTGATGACACTGATGATGAAGCTTGCGATCAAGAACTTGAAGCACATTACTCGTACATGGCAAAGGTTGAAGAAGTTCTCGACGTCACTGAAGATGACAATGGTCCTATCTTTGATACTGAGCCAATCGATAAGGTACACACTGAAGAGGAATATAATGTGTTTGGTAATACTCATGAGCATTATGAGATACCCAAAGCCATTAATGACACATGTATGATGGAAACGGTTGATAGCAATACCACACCCGATTCATGAGACATGTGCAATAATGAGTCTGCGGATGATCAACATGCAAACGAGTATGATGATGATGAGGAGCGTATTGCGCTTGCTAACTTAATTGCTTCTTTACAAAAAGATGTCAAAGAAACTAGAAAGAGTCAAAAGCAATTAAAGAAGGCAAATGCTACGCTCACTCAAAATTTTGAAGAATGCAAAGCTGCTCTAATCTACTCTAGTGAGACCATTGATAGCTATAGAGCTCAGCTTCTTCAATAGACCAATGAGATTGAGGGGTACAAAGGGTGTTTAATTAACGTCAAAAAGGACGATTTTCAACAGAAATATAACGAAACTCTTAAGCTTCTAGAACAAGAGAAACGTAATTATAACACCTCTTTGAGTACTGAACGTCACAAAACATATCTTGCTACCACGAAAGTCAATGAGCTAACTCAAGTAAATGGTTTTCTTCAAGAGGATAAAACTAAACTTGTTAATAAAAAGAAAGCAGTGGTTGAAAAGTTAGAAAAGGATTTCAAAACTAAACAAGTGAAAGATATCGACAAAATGGTGGAACTTGAAACTCAAATTGATTTTTACAAGAAAATTGTTTACAAAACTAATCAATCAGTTCAAACCATGAGAATGTTGGCACCTCGTTCGTTTTTTAAAGATCGACCTAGTTTTGCTAATCCTAAGTACCTTGAGCAAGCTCAATCTGAGAATCAGCACTTATATCTTGATGAGTCCCAATGGACCGATCTTGATTGCCTTGTTGTTAGGCCCAATAGTGAAGAGATAAACGATTTGGAAGAAGAGAGTAGACCAAAAGTTAATAAAGAATTTGTTAAACCATATAATTATGCTTATGAAAACAGTCTTTATGGTCTTTTCAAACCGCAAACAAAGAAAACTCGTGAGCAAATATTTTTCAAATGTGAACAAATAAGAATTAAATGGAGACAAGCTTTTGCCACTAAGAAAACTAATGTTTCAAAATTTATTGAGTACTTTCCATTTAAAGCTTCTGTAAGCAAGAGTAAGCAAGCACTTAGTACTCTCAAGAGTAACATTGAAAATTTCAAAAAGGTTGTTGATGATGACTGGAAAAAACGTGAAATTTCGAAAGGAGACAAAGAAATTCCTCACGATATAATTGTGCTTGTGAAAAGTATTTTGATTCCGCTTGTGGAAAGAACGCAAAAACATATTTTGGAATTTGAAACATTAATTAAGCAAGAAATGTTTGATGATTTGAAATATGTGGAATCTCTTGAACAATAAGTGAATGACCATCAACCTGAAAGAGACGAGTTTTCTACAGCATATGATCTACTCTTACATGAATGTCTCTCAAAAGATATTATGTGTGTTTATGTTACATCTTGTGCTGATATTTATGAATATTATGATGTTGCATGCAAATATCTTGATCAAGTAAAAGAGTGTGAACGTCTTGAAACTGAGCTTTTGAATCAAGTTGACCAAAAAGAGTTTTTGTTACTTCAACATAGATATGATTATCTTCAAAAACATTGTCACTCACTTGAACTTGCTTTGAAAAAGAAAGTTGGCAGCTTTTCAAATGATACACCTTTGGAAGTAAAATTATCTGAGTCATGTCGATTACTAAACGAAAAAAGTCTTGATATTACGGATTTGAAAGCTCGGTTACAAGAAAAAGACATCGCTATAGCATAGTTGAAGAAACTCGTTGCTCAGATGGGTGGGAAAGTTATGGAACCCTAGCGTTAAGAAACTTGTTCTTAGACAACCCAATGCCTCTAAAGTAAATAGATCCTCCATCTTGAGAAGACCATTTGCTTTCTCAAATTCTTCGTTTTCAAAACCTGTGTTTGCCCCCAAGATGGATGGAAAGGAAAGGTTACCACATACTCAACCCATAAGGAATATTGTAGCACCAAGCGTTAAGCACAATAATGTGATTAAACCGGGAATGTATAGAATGACCACTAAACCCACAAACAAAGTTAGTCACTCGCCTCAGACTTCTAGAAACACTAATATTTGTGTGTCTTCTACTACAGGAGTAGTCTCCACTGCTAGTGTTAGCCGGCCTCAGCTTAAGAGCACTCAAGTGAATGATAAGGTTTGGAAACATAAGAGTAAAGGGAAGATGAAGGAAGTAGAAGAACACCCTAGGAATTTGAATGTTTTTAAGAATAAAAAGTCTGTAATCGTAAGTAATGACGATTTGAATGCCTTGAATGACTTGAATGCTTTGAAAGTCAAATTTGTTTGTGTCAAATGTGGAAAATGTGCTAATGTTAATCATTATGTGTGCTATGAATACTGTCAAAGGCGTAGATACTAGAACTAAGAAGCAAGTTGTGATGCCTATTAGTGCTAGTAAACCCAAACGCAAAGTGAACCATTCTGATGCAACCCCCACTAAGAAAAGTAATTCATCAGACTCCACCACTAAGAACCCTAGAAGCAGAATTAGGGAATTATATGGGTCTGATAGCAAGTCTTGGAAATGGTGGTTTGCTAATCAATGTCCTCCGGGATATAAATGGATGCCTAAAGTTAGGACAGAAATGTAACAATGAGTGTTAGTATGCCTTTAAATGTTGCTAAGGACACTAATGATTCTACAATCACAACTATTGTGGTATCCAATTTAGGAAATGCTCCATCGTGTTCTAACTCATCTGCGGGTAATACAAATAATTCTCTTCATACTGGACTCCGGATGTACGATGCACATGACGGGGAATCTCAAGCTTCTAATTAACTTCGTGGAGAAGTTCCTGGGTACGGTCCGATTCGGAAATGATCAATTTGCACCGATCCGAGGATATGGAGATTTGGTTCAGGGGAATATCATGATAAAAAGGGTATACTACGTCGAAGGGCTCAATCACAATCTTTTCTCGGTTGGTCAGTTCTGTGATGCAGATTTGGAAGTTGCTTTCAGAAACAAGACATGTTTTGTTCGTGATTATGATGGGAATGACTTACTTACCGGTACACGGGGTACTGATCTTTACACAAATTTACTACAAGACACAACTTCATCAAATCCAATTTGCTTCATGGCTAAATCTTCAACGACTCAGGCATGGTTATGGCATCAACGTCTTTCTCATCTAAACTTTGATACCATCAACTTGCTTTCCAAGAAAGATATTGTGAGAGGCCTTCCAAGTTTGAAATTCATCAAAGATCATTGAAAGTCCCTTAATATGACAATTGTTGATAAACTATAACTCTTGTAACCACGAAACACAATGAAATACTTTTCAAACGCGTAATGCTTTATTAAGTATTATAAACAAAGTATTACAAAGTGCTATGAATACACTCGTTGAATGACAACAAGAAATGAACCCTATAACAAGTAAACTAGATTCGAGACTCAAGTTTACAAGGGAACCAATGAGACGCTGGTAGACAGCTGATGGCTCAGCGGTTCCAAGGTGAGAAAGAACTTAGATAAATTATCCAAGCACAATGGTTAATTTAATTCTCCTTTCTCACTCCTATTTATAGTGTACAAGGTTGCTTCCTTAGTGGGAGTAGTTGATACGTGTCACCTTCTGAATGGAAGAGTAAAACGTATTAAATGCATGTCCAAATCGAGACATACCTTTAAACAACTTTAGGTGAACACTTCTGCCAACTGTTCACCTTTTGTCCCACTAGGTCGTACTAGGCTTTATCTTGAATCTCTTGTTTTGTCCCGCTCAAAACACTTGGTAGATTCTCCCGCCTAAACTATAAAGGATTGGACAAGCTTTGCTTGTCACAGACTTCTAGGGTTCTTAAGTGACCTCTGAGTGTTGTCAACTCAGAGATCCTTGAACACCAGCACATTCCTTCTACATCCTAGCTATCCATAATCGCTAGTGAGTATGACTTCAGATTGTCTTCGACTTCTCTGACATTGTCTTTGACTTGAATGTTCCTGGTGTGCCAGCTGAGGCTTTGCCTCCCACTGGTCTGGTCTCTGTCGCTGGTCCTCTCAACGATCAGTAAACACTTAGTCTAATTAAACAAATCTAGACTGGGCCATAGTTAAAACTTTCATTGGCCCAACAATCTCCCCCTATTTGTTTATAAATTATACTAAGTCTAAAATTATTGTAAGTGAGTACACAGCTTCTTCTTACACATAATTTAACAAACATACCTTAGAGTTTTATTAAACATAAAGAACCGTGACTATTACAAGAACACCCATTGGTGTAAACATAAACAAAAATAAAAAGGTTCTTCAGTGATCAAGGCCTTGATCACAGATTCTCTGGGCTTCAACTTTGTCACTTCTAGAGTTGATGACTAGCTCAACTTCAAACTCAAAATCCTCAGCCAATTTGAAATTCCTTAGGATGCCCTGTTTGAGTCTGATGAGCTGGATGGTTGATGCCAGATGTAGTTCATTCATCCGCTGAAAGTAATACTCACAATTACCATTCATGAAGACCATACATGTCTCTGGTTCTGAGTATACTTGGCCCCCTACTGGTTTAGTGATCTCTTTGGGCAATACCAAGTTTCTGTACATCCCATCTACAACAATGTTCTCAGTAACCAACTTCTCCACTAGAGGCCCCATTTGGGTTTTTCTTTTCCTTTGTCCTTGAAAAGGTTGTTGTTGTGAGAGTTGAGGAGGCAGAGGTACCTTCAGCTTCTTTGTCGTGTCTCTTACCTAATTCAACTTTGCTTGAATGTTTTTCATCATTTGGGCAGCACCAGGCCCAGTGTTCTTTTGGGCAAGAAACAGTATTTCTAACCATTCAGAGAGGCCCAAATCTCTGAGTTTAAAGTCACTGAAGACTTTGTAGTTAGTTGGTTTTCTCTGTAAAGGGTCATCACCACTCTTTTGTCTTTGTCAGTGTAACATGCATAGTTTGTGATTTGACCGGGTTCAACTCTCTGGTCCACAATCCTTTCATATTCCTTTTGAAGGTTGCTCTTTTTAACCTCCAGTTCTTTGAGCTTAACCAGCTGAGCTTCCTTTACAGCAGGAGAGAGTTTGTTCAGAGCTTCTTTGCTCTTGAGTTCAGTTACTCTAATGTTTGCAAGCCTCTGGTGTTCCAAGATTTGAGCCTTTGCCAGCTCTGGGGTAAGTGGTGGTTCATCAGCGCTCTTAAATTTGTTCAGGTCAGAGTGTTTGGAGAGCTTGGCTGTAGATCCGCCTTCTTCTTGGAGGGAGTGCAGGGTTATTTTAGGTTGTTCAATGGCAATTCCTTTTCCCTTGTCCTTTATTGCTTCAGTGCTGGGGTTGAAGGATCTGAGAGGTTTTGGTGTTGGAATCCCTGTTGAAGGTGTTGGTTGTTTAAGTGATTGCTCCCCCTTAGGTGGAGCAGTGTCTGCTTCTTCTTCAGAGGTGGAGGTTGCTGAATTCTCCCCCTCACACATAGCGCTGGTAGTAGCTGTGCCTGATCCAGGCTTGAGGAACTTAACAAATTCTTGATGGACAAATAAGCAGATTTCTTTAAGTTCCTCTTGTAACAGCTCTTGAAGAAGTTTTCTTGAAGGCTCAGACGCCTTGGTAATAGCTACAACATTTACTTGGACAGTTGTTGTGAGGACCGATGGTATGTATTGCTAGAGGCTCTGGTCTAGAACAGCTGGGAGGTAAGTTTGCAAGGCATTTCCTAGTAGTTGCGGAATTAATGCAGTCATAGACAGATGAAGTTAGTGAAGTCTCTAGTGTGGTGGTGAGTTCCTCAGCAGCGTGGGTGAGTGTTTGTAATTCAGAGAGGATGACATCATTTGTGACTTTGGGCTTGGTTTTACTGATGTCACCCCTCTTAACCTAGAGAACCTCAGCGGCAAGTTCCTGAACATCTTTCATTCGAGGAACATGGACAGGCTTGAGGTTTTGTAAGTGTTCTAAGTGTTGCTTCACCCCCAATTCCATGACATTTGGTAAAGTTGGGAAGGGAACTGGGGTTGGTGTACAGAGCCTCTGGTCCAATAGCTGCTTAGCAGCCAGTTCTTGCACATTTGGCATTGATGGGAAGGAGATGGGTTTTAACTCTGATGTAACTTGGTCATCATCAGCATCAATATCAGCATAATCTGAAATGGTCAAGTCATCTTCAATAATGAAGACCTCATCCTCTGGCATGGAATCAATGTCTGACATGGCATCGAGATCTATGTGGGGGGGCTTCAGCATTTTCATCACAAGCAATGGAATAGGCATCATCATTCTGCTATTCTTCATGAAGATCATGAGCCTGTTATGATATTTTTTAGTAACCAATTGTGAAAAAATATGAAGTTATAGATCACCATTCGCTGCCCCTAGGAAAGCTAGGTGTGATTATCCAGCCCCCCCTAAGGATTTCTCCTTGGGAATCTTTTAAGTGTGAAACAGTTATGTTGAAGGGTCGCCATTCGCTGCCCCTAAGATAGCTGGGTGTGATTATCCAGCTCCCCCATAAGGATTACTCCTTGGGACTCTTTTGATTTGTGAAAATTAGGTGGTGAATCGTCGTCGTTCGCTGCCCCTAGGATAGCTGGGTGTGATTATCCAGCTCCGCCTGAAGAATTGCTCCTTGGGACTCTTTTAATTGTGAATTCATGGAAGTTAAAGGTCGCCATTTATCGCTGCCCCTAGGAAGACTGAGGGTGATTATTCAGTCCCCCCAGAAGAATAAATTCTTTGGGACACTTTTATTTGTGACATATTTAAAGGTAATGGTCGCCTTTTATCGCTGCCCCTAGGAAGACTGAGGGTGATTATTCAGTCCCCCCAAAAGAATAAATTATTTAGGACTCTTTTCATATGAGGGGACCCAGAGACTACGTGAAGTGCAGAGACTCTGGGTCGGGACCTATAGCATGCTCAAGTTGCTATGGACAAGAGCATAATCCAGAGGGTGAAGGATCATCGGGGTGCGTTATGAGCACAAATGAATCATATCCTTGTGTTAAAATAGAGTGTACAGATAAACCTAAGAGTTCTAGGTGCTGACACAGACACTCTATGGGTTGAGGTAAACCCTAATACTTCATCACTCTCTCCTACAGAATGTTGAGAGTGATTGAATGTGAACCTCCAAGAGAATAAAATGGCAAACTAATACCTGAGAGATATCAGCGTTAAGAATGTTCTTAGTCGTCTCTGCTGACTGGGAGACGCTAGACTCAGGTTGTTTGTCAGCGGTAGGCTCTTCAACCACATCCTCCAGAGAAGGGGATCGGTTCTTCTTAGTCTTCTTAGTCTTGGAAGGATTAACAAAAGGGGTTTCAGAGGAAAGGGGGATGTCTTTCCTCTTCTTCTTCTTTTCCTTGGGCACATTGGGCTGAGAAGAAGACTGCACAGAGGTATTTAACAGAGACTTGTCAGTTAGTCTTTCAGCATTCACCTTATTGTGAGGGATCAAGAGCTCTCCATCAGCAACAAGTAGCCCAGCGACCTGCATCATGTGCCTGCTGAGAGGCACTTCATTTTCCAAAGGAGTCTTTAGTGAAGCAGCAGCGATGTGATAAGGAGAGAAGGAGAGAAGTTCATCATTTGTGTAGCCTTCACCCAGCATATCTTCTAAGAGAAGAGAGAGATATCTTGTGTAGCAGATGGTGGCTAGTCTGTTCTTCTTCCCTTTGTTTTCTAGCTTAGCAATGAGGTCAGAGTAAAGTATGTGAGCGATCCCTATATCTTGCCCCCAGATTAAGCAATTGCTTGCTGGGCTCCATTAAGTTGATCATGAGACCCCTGGTTTCCACCCAGACATTTCACAATGTATAGCATCAGCGTCCTCCGGATGGGTGAAAAGTAGTTCACTTTAATCAGTTATTTGTTCTGGAAACCTTGGGTGGTGAAAGGTTTATCATTTTTGTCATGAGGACGAAGGGTAGCCAGAGCCTTCTTTACCGTGGCATTGGCAGGCACAACAGACATGCCTTCATTGACTGGAGGTCCAATGACTTTGGCAAAGGTGTGAACATCAAAAGTGAGAGGTTGGGGATGTGTGGAAAGGTTGAAGGTGATGTGTGAAGAGGTTTGATCAACTTCGGCGCTATACCAGAACTCCTTCAAGTATTGGTGGTAGCATGTGGAAGGTACTCTGGTTATGGCTTCAAAAATGGTGGAGTTCTTGAGGAAGGAGAACAAAGGTTGGTAGAGGGAATTGTTGTGTTCCAAGAGAGCTACACAATTGTTCAAGGCAATCTTACCATCGTGTATCCCAAAATCAACGTTCGAGGCTGCCAGGACGGTGAAAGCAGTGTTTGTTGATGAAGACGCCATTGTTGATGTGAGGAAGAAATGAAGGTTTTGGAGAAGATGAATAGTATGTGTATGTGAAAGTAATGAGTAATGTGAAGTTTGAAAAATGAGTCAAGGTTTTTGATAAAAGGTTTAGCCGTTTTAAAATTAAAGCATTTAATGCAAAAATTACCTTTTAAGAAAAGTGGGACCCCTTGACTCTTCATGTGATTTTTCTGTCCCTTGGAAAGCGGGAAAGTTGTTGACTATAAAGGTTAATCATTTGAATTAAATATGGGAATATATTAAGTCCCATTAGAATGTAACTACCTCGTTACATTCAATTCCCTTTAATGCCCAGAGACAGAGATCACTTATCAGATTTGTTTACCAATATTGAGCATACCCAGCTCAGCAACCAACCTAGTAAAACTTGGCTCAGCCAAAGGCTTGGTGAATATATCAGCGAGCTGGTATTCAGTGGGTATAAAATGAAGCTCAATATCACCTTTTAAAAGATGGTCTATGATAAAGTGATACCTAATGTCAATATGCTTAGTTCTGGAATGAAGTACCGGATTATTGGAGATGGCTATAGCACTTGTGTTGTCACAGAATATGGGAACCTTTTCATAAATGATCCCATAATCAGCCAGCTGACTTTTCATCCAGAGAACTTGAGCACAACAGCCAGCGGCCGCTACGTATTCAGCTTCAGCTGATGACATGGCCACAGAGTTTTGTTTCTTGGCACTCCAGCATACTAACTTTCCTCCAAGGATTTGACAACTCCCAGAGGTGCTCTTTCTATCAAGACAGCACCCAGCATAGTCAGAGTCTGAGTAGGCTTTGAGGTCGAAGCCTGGTCCATTAGGATGCCAGAGACCCAATGTGGGAGATCATTTTAAGTACCTAAAAATTCTTTTGACAGCTACAAGGTGGGATTCCTTGGGGTTAGCTTGGTACCTAGAACAGAGACATGTGGCAAATTGCATGTCTGGTCTGCTTGCTGTGAGGTACATCAGTGACCCAATCATGCCTCTATATAAGGTCTCATTAACAGAGACCCCTGAGTCATCAGCTCCCAAGTTTTTGGGAGGAAGCATGGGGCATTTCACTGATGCACAATCAGACAGATCATACTTCTTGAGCAAATCCTTAACATATTTTTCTTGACAAATGGAAATTCCTTTTGAATTTTGTTTAATTTGAAAACCCAAGAAAAAGGTTAATTTCTCCATCATGCTCATTTCATATTTTTTGGTCATTTGTTTGGCAAACTGTTTGCTCAATGTAATATTGGTTGAACCAAAAATTATATCATCCACATAAATCTGTACTAAAATGACATCACCCTTGGACCTATAAGTGAACAGGGTTTGATCAATGGTACCTCTGACAAATTTATTTTCAAGTAAGAATTTTGATAGGGTTTCATACCAGGCTCTAGGCGCTTGTTTCAGCCCATAGAGTGCTTTGTGAAGTCTACAAACGTGATCTGGATACTCACTGCTTTCAAACCCTGGGGTTGATAGACATATACTTACTCTGCAAGCTTGCCATTTTGGAAAGCACTCTTCACATCCATCTAGTATACAGTAAACCCCATATAAGCTGCATAGGCTAGGAAGATTCTGATAGCTTCCAATCTGGCTACTGGTGCAAACGTTTCATCATAGTCAATCCCCTCAGATTGATTATATCCCAGCACCATAAGCCTAGCCTTTTTTTTGACAATCATGCCAGCTTCATCCCTCTTGTTTTTGTAGACCCATTTGGTTCCAACCACTTGCTTCTTAGCTGGAGCTTTTACCAGAGTCTACACCTTGTTCCTCTTGATCTGATTCAACTCATCTTGCATGGCAACAACCCACCCTTCATCTAGAAGCGCAACAGCTACATTCTTAGGTTCATCCTCAGAGAGAAAATCAGCGAAAAGGCATTCATTCGCTGAGGCAGTTTCTAGAGATCTCAATTTGCCTCTGGTGGTGACTCCCTTAGAGGGTTCACCAAGAATATTCACCAGAAGAATATCTTGGTTACTACTCCATTTGGATTGATGAGCAGGAGTCTCTATGGGTTCAGGAGTCACAGCAGGTTCAATGAATGCTGAGGGATCTTCACATATTATTTCTTCATCCATAATCTCTTCATCAAGAGGAGAGATTGGTTCGATGAGATCAGCATTCACTGTAGTGGGTGTAGTGATTGGTTCAGCATTTTCAACCTCTGGAGTGATGTCAAAGATTGAATGAGGATCAAATGCAGGAACATAAGGGAAGTCCTTGTGATAACCCTTAGATGATTCCTTGGGATTTGAGAAATCATCCTCTGGATATGATTTAACTTCATTGAAGTCAATGTCACATTCTTCTGAGTTGGTGTGGTTGATGACAGCATCTACTTCATTGAAGGTGACATGGATAGATTCTTCTAGTTCTTGTCTGCGGATGTTGAATACTCTATAAGCTCTAGAGGTGGGAGAGTAGCCAACGAAGAATCCATCATTAGACTTTTCATCAAATTTTCCCAGGTGATCTCTGTAGTTGTGAATGAAAACAGGGCAACCAAAGACATGGAAGTATCTTACATCATGGGCTCTCTTCCTATACACTTCATAAGAGGTCTTGTCATGTCTCTTCACTATAATGGATCTGTTTTGTGTATGACAGGCTGTGTTCATAGCTTCACCCCAACATTGTTTAGGAAGTCTTGATTCGTTGAGCATAGTTCTAGCAGCCTCTATGAGGGTTCTATTTCTTCTTTCAGCGACACCATTTTGTTCAGGGGTACCTGGGTTAGAAAAGTTCTGTGATATTCCCTTTTCATCACAAAAGGCTTCCATGGCATGATTCTTGAATTCAGTTCCGTTGTCACTTCTAATAGCCTTAACTCTACAGTCATTGAGATTCTCTATTTCTCTGATGAAGGACATTATTCTTTTAGTAGCATCACTCTTTCTTTTGAGAAAGAATACCCATGTGAATCTGGAGAATTCATCTACAATGACTAGTGTATACTTGCCGTGATTAAGGGATTGAGGTTTTACTAGTCCAAATAAGTCCATGTGAAGAATATGGAGGCACTTATTTATGGAGAATGATTGTTTTGTCTTGAATGAGGCTCTGTGGTGCTTCCCTTTCTCGTAGGCTAAACAGGGTCTGTCTTTGGTGAAGGTCAGAGAGGGAAGCCCAGCTACTAAATCATTCTTGGCCAGTTTGTTAATGTATTTGAAGTTGAGATGGGAGAGTCTCTTATGCCATAGCCAATTTTCACTATCAGATGCTTTGGCATAGAGACAAGTGTTTGTTCTTTCTGGACAAGATGTCATGTCGATGACATACACATCCCTTCTCCTGGGTGCAATTATAACAGCATCATCATTTGATTGAAGATTGTTCCTTCGGTCTTAGTGAACAGAACTTTGAAGCCAGCATCGCAGAGTTGACTAATGCTGATTAAGTTGTGCTTTAGTCCATTGACATAAGCGACCCTTGTGAAGGTTATTCCATTACAATCCACTGAGCCATAACCCTCAGTAGCCCCTGAGGAGTCATCTCCAAAGACTACTTTTGGACCAAACTCCTTTTTATATCTATTCAGATATTGTTTAACCTATGTCATGTGTCTAGAGCACCCACTATCCAGATACCAAACAGATTTCTTCAGATATTCCTGCATAGATATAACAAAGCCATATTAGTTTCTATGATGAACCCACTTTCTCGTGGGTCCATGCTGTCGTTGACCAGCGATATTGGTCCTTCTCTGGTTTCCTCCCCCTCTTTGGTTGCAGTCCAAGGGTTCATGACGCATGCTTCCACAGATGTCACAACCAGGATAATGCTCGCACTAATCAGAGTGATGGTCGAAGAAGTCGCAGTACTTGCAGGGGGGATTAGGTGTGTAACCCTGAGAGTTATCTTTAGGTTTAGGCTCAGCCTTTCTTGAGGGCCTGTGAGGAGTTTTTGATCTCATTTGAGTTCTTGTTCTTTGAACCGAAATGACCTCCTCATGCTCTCTAGAAGTGTGTTCAGTAGACTCGCATGTGATACATTTTGGTTTCTTAGTGAAATCCTCAGAGGAATGATTCTTGAAACTGCAATGCTTGCAAGGTCAGAACAAATCTCTCCCCTTAGAGCTACTAGATCCTTCACCAAGAGAGTTAACAGATGGACTATTAACTCTGGGGTTGATTTGTTCTTTCAACCCTTTACTTCTTCCATCAAGGTGAGGAGAAGTTGTTTGGTGGGTGAAAGCTCTTCAGGGGGAGGAGTGGGTTTGTTGGAGTCCTTGGCCACAAAAACCTTTTTGTTCGCTTTATCAGCGACTTTGAGAATTGAATTCCCAGGGGTTTTGGTTGGAGGTTTTGGGCAAGCAAGGAATCAGATGGGTTAGCACCAGCGAGTCTTGGTGGGGCTGGTACCTCTGATTTCTTGTCAGAGTTTTTCTCATCCATAGAGGTGGAAGATGGAGAAGAAACATCTGAAGGGATAAATTTGACACTGGGAACAGGTATATGGTTTTTGTATCTACCCTTTCCCCCAATAGCCTGAACCACATCACCAGGTATTGATTCAGCGACTATTTCTTCCACTGTGGATTGAGCCAAATTCCATTTTTCAATGGTTTTTCTAAGTTCAGGGTTTTCATCAGATAAAGACTCATTTTCAATGGATAATTTGTTTACTTCATTTTGAAGTTGATTAGCAAGATTCACAAATGGTTTAAGATTTGTTAATTCAGATTGGCAAATAACTCTGTTTTAAGACTATGAAATTTGTTTAACAGGTTTTTTCTTTGCTCTACCACAAAGTGGAGGTCAACCAAGGTATAGTCACTGACATGGTCTCTATCAGGACCTTCAGCCATAGATAACATTCTTTGTACCTTTTTCATGGTGATGTCCACCCATTGACCAGATCTTGCTTCACTTTTACCCACAGCGGGTTCTTCATCAGCGACAGCCATAAAGGCTCTGACGGTAGTGGTACCTTCATCCTCAGATGTGAGGGATTCATCATCCCAGTCAAATGAGGCAGCAATCAGACCTTTTTTAGTCTTCTTAACATCCTTTTTCTTTGCTGCATCATCAGCTTTCTGGTTGAGTTTTAGCAGCTCAGCTTTCAAGGCTTTGTATTTAACTTTTGTAGTCCTTCTTCCCCTCTGAGTCAGAGTGAGAGGTTTGCTTGAAAGGTGAGGTGGAAAACTTCTTCTTGCTGCTGTTGTTGTTGGATGAAGGGAAGCTTGGAGAGGAGGTTTTGTTTGACCAGCAATCCTTCTGATAGTGACCAGTCTTCCACAAGTGTAGCATGACACCTTGGATTTATCAACCTTTGCAGCTCCAACTCAACCAGATCGCTTGTAGTACCTCTTTTGGTCAGCTAGAAGAGCTCTGTCATGGAACTCAGCATGTAATTCATCAAGAAATTCTTGACTACTTCTGGTGTCCTCTTCTATGTCAGAGTCGCTGTCCTGAAAGGAATGGTTAGCAACAAGAGCTTTTGAACCAGTGATATTGGTGGTAAACCTGTCAGTCTCTGATTTGTAAATGGAGTCAATTAGCCCTTTTTCATAGTTATATCTTCCAAACAGTTGGGCTAAAGTATCATTCTTTATAGCATTGTTTGCTCTTAAGGTCTGATTTAGGCTAAGCCATTTTCTAGGTAAACTATTGACAAAAGTAGCATTAACCTCAGCCTTAGGTAGAACAACTCCATTGTTTCCCAAATCATTCAACAAAATCTTAAGCCTAGTATAAGTTTGTGCAACAGTTTCTGTTTCCAAAGCTTTAAAAGCATTAAACTTAAGTCTAAGGGCTTGGATTTTGGTTTCTTTTGTTTCCTCTGGACCTTTATACCCTAGAACTAATTCAGTCCACATCTCCTTAGCAGAGTTGCATTTAATGATGGACTTTATAATGTTCTTGGGTAGGCAAGAGACTATGATATTTTTGAGTCTCTTGTCCTGGTTAGCCAGACGTCTATCCGCTGGAGACCATTTCTTAACAGGCTTCTTAATGGGTCTCTCAGGGGTAGAGGAAACGGCCAGTGGTACATAGGGACCATTTTCTAAGATTTCTATCAAGAAGGGTTCTAAGCCATCTAAATATTTAAGAAATTCACTTTTCCAACTGGAAAAATCCTCTTCATCGAATGCTGGAACATTGGACACATGTGACCCCCTAATACTCGGCTTTTACCCCAAGTATAAAATCTTGTTGTCCCAAGTCTTTTCGAATTGATTACCGGTTAAGAGTGCGACTCAATCGTCTTTTGGTGAACAAGAGAATGGTTTGGTTTTGTTTATCTAATTAAAAGAAAAGTTGTCGTTGAGTAATTAAATCAAAATAAAGCGAGGAAAGATTAAACTAAAATTAAAGACTTTCAAAAATAAATGACGAGAAATTAAACTAATTAAACGTAAATATGAAAACTTAAAACTTAATTAAAATGAAAACTTTGAAAATTAAAATATCTAAAATTAAACTAAGACGAACAAGTAAAAATAACACTAAGGAAATTGGCGGGAAAAATGAGTTCAAAAGTCAAATTCTAAATAAATCTAATTAATTTCGCAATTAAGTAAAAATCCGACCTAATTTCGCAAAAGGGTAGAATTCGCAATGCAAGGGAGCACAAATCCGCAACTTGAAAGTATGATTTCGCAATTCATAAAATGAACACAATTTCGCAATTAGGTCGAAGTTCCAATTCGCAATACTCAAAACAAGAAGATTCTGCAATAACAAATGGACTCAAATTCTCAATTCATGAAGTTCAAATCCGCAACCTGAAGTATAATTTCGCAATAAACTTGAATCACAACATTTCGCAATACCAGAAACTCAATTTCGTAATCAGGATAATGCAAGAATCCGCAATGGGAAAATGAATGATTTCGCAACTTAGGAGTTCAATTTCGCAATACCAGAAAAAACAAAGAATTCGCAACTTCAGGACAAGATTTCGCAATTACTTAAAAAGTTCAATTTCGCAATCAGAAGAAGGAACAAATTCTCAATCAGAAGGATGATTCAATTTCGCAACTTTAACCAAGTTCAATTTCGCAATTCTTTTAAGAATTGCAAAATCGAATCAGATGTTCCTAAAAATAGGATCTCGGACAAAGACGATTTTTAGGCAACTTTTTGACCACTTTGCAAGGACAATAAGCCAAGAAAAACTCTAATAAGCTACCAATAAGCTAGGGAGAAGATCAAAACTTATAAAAACATTAACTTTAAGCCACGAAACATCAAAAAGACATGAACTTTACGCAAAAACTTAATAAAAAGATGATGAAAACAAGATTGTGATTAACAATAAAGATTAATAAGATGAAGATTAAGACAAGATGAAGATTAATAAGGTTAAGACAAGATTATTAAGATAAAAACAAGAAAGATAAAAGATGAAGTTTTCTAGTGAGAGAAAGTTAAGCTTTCTCTCTCTAGAATTTAAACTACAAAAATGAAAGAAAAATAAAGACTAACTCCCTCCTAATGTGTATTAGGAGGGTATTTATAGGGAAGGTGGAAGGAGTGCATGTGTTGCATCTTCTTTCTTTCTTTCTTCACGTCTTCTCGACTCGACTTTAATTCTTCGTCTTTTCTCGATGTCGTCTCGGGATTTGAACTTGTCTTTTAATTTTCTTCTTCTATTAGACTTAATTTCTTTGACTTCATTAAACTTCCGTCTTTAGACTTTTTCTTCGATAAATCTTCAGAATAGGTCTTGGACTTCCGTTCTTTTTGTACTCTTGATCTTTTGACTTCGTCTTTTCGCATTTTCTTCGATAAAAGCCCGTGAAAGCCCGTGTTTTCTTCCTTTTTCACATTTTGGTCCTAAAACACAATAAAAACACAAACCACGCATAATTCCGACTTTTACGACATAAATTACACGTTTTGGTCTTGTTATTATAGGAAATAAGTGGTAAAAGGATAAGTGTTTTCACACTTATTAAATCCCCTACACTTGACCATTGCAATGCCCTCATGCAATGCATTAATTAAAGCACGGTTTACATTTTCCATCATAAATAACCCACCTTGGCCTTTATTAAGTACTAAACATAAAAAGGTAAAAACAAGTAAAGAAATTAAAAACTTACATTGGGTTTTGGCAGTCATGAACGTTTATCATCCTCAAGTTTCACGTTCCCCATTCCAAGCTTAAAAACGAGATCATTGTTATTATAAGTTAGCAAACTAACTCGAACTCATGTGGGCCAATTATTTACTTAGACTCCCTTATTCCTAGGTGTATCTCTTATATTTTATTTTTGTCTTGAATGATCACGAGGATGCATTGTTTGACTTATTTCGATAGTTATTTAGGCCGAAAATAAAGTGAACGATTTAATCAATAGTTAGCTAAACGACCAAATCTTTTAAAACTGCTTCTCGGGACCTCATAAAGTTCATATCTTGGCATAACTCGCTTCACGATTTGAGACCTTTCTCGGACCGATATTTGGCAGCGACTTCATACTTCGAATCTTGAGAGACGTTCAGGAAATAATGGCCTTCTCTTCATAATAGGAATTTCTTCACTTGAAGTTTTGAGAGATTCTTCATCTTTGGACCACGACTTCTTCATTTTTTCTCCAATCTTTATTTTGGACTTTGATATACAACGATCTGCCTCCTTTTAGGACTTGGATCTATTTATCCTCATACCTTGTTAGGGTCTTTTTGGATAGACTTCTCCATGATCCTTAGGGGAGTATTTGCTTTTCGTCGTGTGTCTCGATCCTTCATATTGATTTTCGATAAATGATTCTTCACATCACTTTTGGATCTTTAGCAACAAAATGTAGCCCTCATGCCTTGTTAGGGCCTTTTCGGAATCGTCAATCTTCGCATCCCGCTTCAATAAGTTATGCCTTGGCTATGAACTCTAATCCATACCGAGAAACTTTTAAACGGTCTGGGGCTAGAAGCTAAGTAACCTTTTAAATCGTACAACCTTATTTATTGCAGATATATTTATTAACAAGCGAAGGGAGAATAGGCTTATAACTCACATAAATTCACGAAAGAATACCAAACTTATAATTGACTCTATCATCTCTCGTCCTCCACAGTTTAAAATCTCAAGGAATGAGACTCGTGGATGCTTAGCCTATTAAATCAAAGTTTTGGGTTTTCGAGTCATCTATAGGATCTTGCAAATTCTTAGACTTTTTCAAGTTTAGAAATCGCATTTTAAAGTTCCCTTGATAAACGACTCTCTAGGATCAATTATAGGAACTTGCGAAAAGTTCTTGTTCTTAAGCCGTGAGAGTTAAGACTTTCGCGTTTTATAGCTCCCTATATAAAAGCCTAGCAAAACTTGACTTAAACACGTTAAGGATACTAGCTAGAGTAAACTTAAATAAGTAAACTCGGGTTGAGTCCAAAGATTCACAACGTTTGAAAATTAAAACCACTTTATTAAAGATTTATTCTAGCAAAGAAGAAAAATAACTATACAAAGGGAAAACTAATAGGCCAAAATAGATCAAAAATTTTGAAAAATGTCGAAAAATTGATTTTCCGGTTAAAATGAGAACAAATACAAGGAAAAGACCACTTAACTTCGATAGAAGTCCCCCTACACTTGATATAAACATTGTCCTCAATGTTTAAGCATATGGGAAAAACTCCCCTACACTTAGGACATTGTGCCCGTTGTTTAAATCTCGCTAAGGAGGAGACAACTAAAGAGATTCCTATTTTAATATTGAGAAATATAAAATAGTGAATCGAAAAGAGTTTAGGATAGAACCGGGAAGAACGGAGCACGGAATCACGGTTCGTCAAAGTCATCAAGAGTGTGTCTTTGAAGCTCTAATCCCTGCACATGATAAGAAAGAAAACAAGAAACACCACGGGGCTCCCCCCTACACTTATGGTAAAGATAGATAGGTAATTGGGTTGCCTCCCAAAAAGCGCTTGTTTATATTAACCGAGTCACGAGCCTGACTCGTCCCCGAATTAAATGGTCCATGGGGAAGCCTCGAATGTGATACCGGGATCAAAGACCTTGTCCTCGTTGTCGGTTGACATCAACAAAGGAGAGGCGGGGGGATAAGTCTTGAATGGGAGAAAGGTCCTTTCAACATACGAAAAGTATGTGAAATCAAGATCCACGGGAGGTGGGGTGGGTAAAGTAAGCACATTGTCATCCCCCAAAGACAATGGAGGCTGAGCATTCGGCAAAGCCGTAATGTTATCAATGATAATAAAATCAATGTCACCTCCCGGGTCAAAGCACTCATCCTCCGAGATAGTGGCTAAAGGGGAGGATGAAAGGTGCTCGGGAGGGGGACTTGGGATAATACCTTCCTGCAGCAAATTATCAAAAATAAAGTCCCCCTTCGTGTCATAATCATCAATACCTGGAGGGATGGAGTGGATGTCGATTTCTTCCAGCAATGGGTCATTATCTTCAACGGGAGGAATAGATGAAGGCAAAGACTCGGAAAGAGGAGGAGAAGTCAACGCTTTGATTTGAGCAATAAGAAGGTGCACTTTCTGTAATCTATCGCGAAGAAGCACGTCTTCCACCTTATCCACAAGATCATGTTCATCGGTGAACTTCTCGTAAACCGGAGAGAATAAATCGTCGTCACCCGCATCTTCCGGTGGAGATTGAGAAATTTCAAAAGTGAAATTCTCATAGCTTGGAGAAAAATCGTCATCATTAGGATCGACCTCTTCCGTAAAAGCAACGTCGTCCTCAAGCTCCATAGCAGCTGGTTTGTCACAAACCTCATCATCAAACAATTTATCAAGACCAAACTCACTAATCTCACTCAATGTATCACAATCCTTAGACACGTTTGGAATATTGAGAGGAGGGATAACAATTGCACTAGGACATTGAGCAGTAAGGTCATTCCAAGAAATAGTAGGCTCATCGTCATCATCATCATAATAGTATGGATACACCGGGGGAGGAGTATAAGTCTCGATATTAGATATTTGCCCCTGTCGTTGATCCTCTTGACATTTCTCGATGATCATGTTGCAAGCTTCTTGAATTTGTTGACTTTTCTTAACAAGAGTGTCCCATTGTTCGTGGGGGCTCAAATGTTCGAAGGAGGGTGGATGATCGATGGGGTGTTGTGGGGGTTCAAAATGTTGAAAACCTGAATTATAGCATGGTTGTGGCTCATAGTAGTTCATCGGTTGAGAAGAATTAGAAACCGGGTTTGGTTCATAATAATCCATTGGTGAAGAAAACTGAGGACACGGATTTTGCTCATAATAATTCATTGGTTGACAATAATAGGTATCGTGAGGACCCCCACAGTTGTTGCAAAATGGGTAAGGAGAAAGATCGGGTGCGTCTTGTGGATAGCTATTATCATTGTCATAATTGTACCCTGGTTCTTGCCCGTGATCATACGGGTATCGAACCGGGCACGACACATGCCAATGAGAATCGCTTCCACAAAGATGCACGGGGAAAGAGTAGGTGGGTTCAAAAAGGACGAATTAGTCGAGTTGCACAAAGGACAAAATCCGCATATGAATTGTGTATTGTTGATATCGTTGCCACACCGCTCACATGTACACCATTGACATGAGTCGTTCCCGTACAATCGTCTCCCGCACCCAACGCAATAGACATAAGAATCCATTAAGAAAAATAGATGAGCAAGAAGAATATTTTTGGTGCAAAACTTTGAAAAAGAAATGCCTTTTATGATTTTTCAAATGTTTTTGGATTTTAGAAAATTTTTGGACTCGAAAAATAACGTTCACAACTGAACGGGTCCCAAAAGCCAACGCGTCTCTCACAAAAAACTGTTGATCTTAACGAGAAGAGCCGGCAGCGGCACCATTTAATACTCGGCTTTTGGCTAAGTATAAAATCTTGTTGTCCCAAGTCTTTTCGAATTGATTACCGGTTAAGAGTGCGACTCAATCGTCTTTTGGTGAACACGAGAATGGTTTGGTTTTATTTATCTAATTAAAAGAAAAGTTGTCGTTGAGTAATTAAATCAAAATAAAGCGAGGAAAGATTAAACTAAAATTAAAGACTTACAAAAATAAATGACGAGAAATTAAACTAATTAAACGTAAATATGAAAACTTAAAAACTTAATTAAAATGAAAACTTTGAAAATTAAAATATCTAAAATTAAACTAAGACGAACAAGTAAAAATAACACTAAGGAAATTGGCGGGAAAAATGAGTTCAAAAGTCAAATTCTAAATAAATCTAATTAATTTCGCAATTAAGTAAAAATCCGACCTAATTTCGCAAAAGGGTAGAATTCGCAATGCAAGGGAGCACAAATCCGCAACTTGAAAGTATGATTTCGCAATTCATAAAATGAACACAATTTCGCAATTAGGTCGAAGTTCCAATTCGCAATACTCAAAACAAGAAGATTCCGCAATAACAAATGGACTCAAATTCTCAATTCATGAAGTTCAAATCCGCAACCTGAAGTATAATTTCGCAATAAACTTGAATCACAACATTTCGCAATACCAGAAACTCAATTTCGTAATCAGGATAATGCAAGAATCCGTAATGGGAAAATGAATGATTTCGCAACTTAGGAGTTCAATTTCGCAATACCAGAAAAAACAAAGAATTCGCAACTTCAGGACAAGATTTCGCAATTACTTAAAAAGTTCAATTTTGCAATCAGAAGAAGGAACAAATTCGCAATCAGAAGGATGATTCAATTTCGCAACTTTAACCAAGTTCAATTTCGCAATTCTTTTAAGAATTGCAAAATCGAATCAGATGTTCCTAAAAAATAGGCTTCGGACAAAGACGATTTTAGGCAACTTTTTGACCACTTTTCAAGGACAATAAGCCAAGAAAAACTCCAATAAGCTACCAATAAGCTAGGGAGAAGATCAAAACTTATAAAAACATTAACTTTAAGCCACGAAACATCAAAAAGACATGAACTTTACGCAAAAACTTAATAAAAAGATGATGAAAACAAGATTGTGATTAACAATAAAGATTAATAAGATGAAGATTAAGACAAGATGAAGATTAATAAGGTTAAGACAAGATTATTAAGATAAAAACAAGAAAGATAAAAGATGAAGTTTTCTAGTGAGAGAAAGTTAAGCTTTCTCTCTCTAGAATTTAAACTACAAAAATGAAAGAAAAATAAAGACTAACTCCCTCCTAATGTGTATTAGGAGGGTATTTATAGGGAAGGTGGAAGGAGTGCATGTGTTGCATCTTCTTTCTTTCTTTCTTTCTTTCTTCACGTCTTCTCGACTCGACTTTAATTCTTCGTCTTTTCTCGATGTCGTCTCGGGATTTGAACTTGTCTTTTAATTTTCTTCTTCTATTAGACTTAGGTTCTTTGACTTCATTAAACTTCCGTCTTTAGACTTTTTCTTCGATAAATCTTCAGAATAGGTCTTGGACTTCCGTTCTTTTTGTACTCTTGATCTTTTGACTTCGTCTTTTCCCATTTTCTTCGATAAAAGCCCGTGAAAGCCCGTGTTTTCTTCCTTTTTCACGTTTTGGTCCTAAAACACAATAAAAACACAAACCACGCATAATTCCGACTTTTACGACATAAATTACACGTTTTGGTCTTGTTATTATAGGAAATAAGTGGTAAAAGGATAAGTGTTTTCACACTTATTACCCCCCCCCCCCCCGAATATTAAGTAGTTGGGGAAGGTCATCATCATTATTACTAGTGCTTACAACTGGTGTAGGCATGGTAGTAGATGTGGTGGCCGGTGTGGTGGTCGAAGTGGTACCTAGACTGGTTTGACCAAAGGGTGGAGGAGGTATAGTATCAGCCATATTAAGATCTTGATTTTAAAAACAAGAACAGTTTATGAAAAGTTTTATAAATCAAACCGCTCTGATACCAATTGAAAGTCCCTTAATATGACAATTTTTGATAAACTATAACTCTTGTAACCACGAAACACAATGAAATACTTTTCAAACGCGTAATGCTTTATTAAGTATTATAAACAAAGTATTACAAAGTGCTATGAATACACTCGTTGAATGACAACAAGAAATGAACCCTAGAACAAGTAAACTAGATTCGAGACTCAAGTTTACAAGGGAACCAATGAGACGCTGGTAGACAACTGAGGGCTCAGCGGTTCCAAGGTGAGAAAGAACTTAGATAAATTATCCAAGCACAAGGGTTAATTTAATTCTCCTTTCTCACTCCTATTTATAGTGTACGAGGTTGCTTCCTTAGTGGGAGTAGTTGATACGTGTCACCTTCTGAATGGAAGAGTACAACGTATTAAATGCATGTCCAAATTGAGACATACCTTTAAGCAACTTTAGGTGAACAGTTCTGCCAATTGTTCACCTTTTGTCCCACTAGGTCGTACTAGGCTTTATCTTGAATCTCTTGTTTTGTCCCGCACAAAACACTTGGTAGATTCTCCCGCCTAAACTATAAAGGATTGGACAAGCTTTGCTTGTCACAGACTTCTAGGGTTCTTAAGTGATCTCTGAGTGTTGTCAACTCAGAGATCCTTGAACACCAGCACATTCCTTCTACATCCCAGCTATCCATAATCGCTGGTGAGTATGACTTTAGATTGTCTTCAACTTCTCTGACGTTGTCTTTGACTTGAATGTTCCTGGTGTGCCAGCTGAGGCTTTGCCTCCCACTGGTCTGGTATCTGTCGCTGGTCCTCTCAGCGATCAGTAAACACTTAGTCTAATTAAACAAATCTAGACTGGGCCATAGTTAAAACTTTCATTGGCCCAACAATCATCTTTGTTCTTCTTGTGATCTTTGTAAAACTAAACGAAGTAGCTTTAAGACAAAGACTACACCAAGCTCTAAAGGACGGTCAGATCTTCTTCATATAGATTTGTGTGGTTCCATGCGTGTTCAAAGTATCAATGGGAAGAAATATGTTATGGTAATTGTCGATGATTACTCAAGGTACACATGGACTCACTTCTTGAGGTCCAAGGATTAAACACCCGAAGTTCTCATCAGCTTCCTTAAACTGATACAACGTGGTCTTCAAGCTCAAGTAAAAGTGGTTCGTACTGACAAAGGCACGGAATTTTTGAATTCAACTCTGAGAAACAATTTTAAAGCCGAAGGAATTGAACATGAAACATCTATTGCCCGAACACCCAAACAAAACGGCGTTGTTGAAAGACGAAACCGTACTTTGGTTGAGGCTGCTCGAAAATTATTATCTGCTTCAAAACTTCCACTATACTTTTGGGCCGAAGCCGTGTCAACCGCATGCTACACACAAAACCGATCCTTAATTATCCCAAGACAAGAAAAGACACTATATCACATAATCCATGATCGAAAACCTTCACTCAAACATCTTCATGTTTTTGGATGTACTTGTTACATAATTCGAGATGGTGAAAATTTGGATAAGATGAAAGAGAAAGGTGATGCATGTATTCTAGTGGGATATGCAACTCAGTCTAAGGGATATAGATTTTACAACAAGAGAACAAAACTGATAGTCGAGACTATTCATATCAGATTTGATGAATTATAAGAAATGGTACTTGAACAAAATAGTTTAAGTCCTGATCCACAACGACAAAAGACTTCTGTAGACAACCGCACGGAACTCGGAACTCAAGACCACAGCAATTGATAACGAACTAATTATACATATTCAACCTATTATTATAATGCCACTTTGTAGTATAAATAAGAGCTTCCGATACTTAATATGTTGTGTTTTATATGCAGATGTAAAGTATGAAGGAGCAAAGTGAAGATATACAAAGAAGGGGCCTCAATATGCAATAAAGACAAAGTTATTAAAAGAAGATTTTGAATCGCCCAGAAGTGCGGCGCACAAAGTTATAAGTTCGATGCACATTCGCATCTCCAAAGTGCGGCGCACTTGAGGAGAAGTGCGGCGCACATTTGACCCCAAACAGCACTATAAATAGAGGCCATTTCTATCCATTTTACACACACCTCTCTCTCTCAATACTCCATAGCTCGAGTATTTTATTCCTTTTAGTAAATTTTCAGTATTATCCACTTTTGGGAGATACTTGTAACAAGATTATTCCACTCTGTGATTCTTGGAGGAACGATACAATCGTGACACTTGTGTACTCGTTTATTCAATCCAATCTAAGTATGATGTTCTCTTACTCTTTTCAAATTGTTACTTTGATTACTATGTTAAGCTAAGATATTTGTGATTATATGGGTATGTGAATATAATTAGTGATGATGCTATGATATGATCATTTATAAATGATTTCAAGCTAATGTTGTAGAACTGATGAGATGGTATTTATACATGATCTCATCGTTCTTTTCGGGCTTTAAATGCATAAAATGTCATTGATACACCATATATATGCTTGTATTTGTTTATTTGTGTGTTTTAGGTATGGATATCGTGAAAAAGACAAAATATCACAAGAAACAAGGAAAAACGAACACGAGAAACGAAACCGTACAATGAACAGGGCCCTAGTTATGGATTTCTCAAAGAAAACCCTTGAAGACTTGAAGATGTACAAGATTGATCCTCAATTTATGAAGAAATGACACTTAATACCCTTGTATATTCATAATTACAAGTTTGGTCCCTTAAGTTTGTCAAAATTACAAAAAGGTCCTTCAACATTGAAGAATTGGCAAGTTTAGTCCCTCATCAATTCCAAATTGTCAATAATGGTCCCTCATGAAGTCAAATATATATTGAAGACCTTTGAAGATCAAGAATGTCCAAGATCAGTCCTCAAACTATGCAAAAATGGCAAAAACAACCCTTGAAACCCGTTTACCAAAGTTTTATGGCCAAAGTATAAAGTTTGAAACTTTATTAACAAAGGAAATGAGTTTTCAAGGCTGAAAAACACGTTTTACCATATTTACCAAAAGACAAGGACCAAACATGTGCATATGAAACATTCAAAACTAAATTGCGCCAAACACTTACCTTTCCACAAAAAACGGATCAAAAGGTATTACTGTTCACCTTTCACCCCCAGTTACCATCTCACTTAAACCAAGGGGTAAATCCCAATTACCCACACCCATGTTTGATTCAGCCACACACAAACCCTTCCCACACTTAACATCACAATCTCACTCACCATGGACCCCACCCCCAATTCCCTTTCAACCAATCAGAGAACAACTTCACCTCCAAGTTATCCAACGTGGCAAGATCAACGTTTTACACTCTTTGCTTGGATACAAAGCTAAGATGAACGTATAGGATACATTTGGACAGCTCAACAACTCAATGCACTCAAGGGCAAATTTGGGAATTCTAGGCTAGGGTTTCATGTATTTCAGCATTCTAGAATCATCTCTTGTACTCTATAAAAGGACTCCCAACCTGTGGTGAGGCCTTTGTTCTAGTTTTACTCTTTAAACATTTTAATTCCTTTTTAAAATTTATAAAAGTTGGTATTTTAAGAAAATTGTAATTCCTTTTTATGTTTATGAAAGTTGGTGTTGTTTAAGGGTAATTCTGAGTTCCATTTGATGTTATAAAGGTGTTTAGATCTTGTGGTTTAAACACGTTTATGTTTGGTAAGGATTTCAAAGTTGAAAAAAACTTGAAATCAGTCATCTGTTTTTGGTATATTACTTGTACTAACCCTTATCCAAAAGCTATAAGCCCTTGCAAGCTTGTTGATACCAAGCTAGTGAAGGTTTATCAACCTTTGGATAGGTTGTTTGCTGTTTGTGTTGAAGATATAAAGACCTTGAGGTTCTGCTTTGAACCATCAACTAAGGAACATCTCATTTCCTTTGTTCAAGTGCCTTGGTCTTGTTCTAGCTGTTGAACACGGTCCAAGGAGCATAGCTTATCCCTCTAGAAAGTTGTGGGGATAGGTATAACCTCTTGTTAAGTTTCCTCTAAATATTTTATGTTTATGTCTGATATGTATTTTGCTATGTGATTTGTTGTTCATGTGTTTGTGCTTTGTGTTTTATAGTTGATATCTCTTAGTTATCACCTAGTTGAGCTAATTGAACCATAAAATCAGTAGGTTGTTTGATTAAATAAAAAGTTTGTTTGAAAAAGGACTAAAACAAGGCTGTTTGGGATTTTGGGATCATAAGGCCTGGTGGCCTTGTGGCCTTGTGGCCTTGTGCCCTTGGTTCTTAGGGTTTGGGGAGTCTAAACAAGTCATATGCATTAGGTTTTGGTCACTGGTTAAGTATCAATAGGTTTGGAAAAGGGATTTCAAGTTTTGGAAAAATCTAATAAAATTGGTTTGAATTTGGTCAAACACATCAGATCCAATAAATTATTTGTTTGTTGGATCTAAGGTCTGAAATCTGGTTTGGGAAGAGTTTAGGTGATAAGCTATCTGTGCAGTATCTGTTTGTTGAATTTGGTGGCTTATTGTGGGTGCTAGAGCTTATCAAAGTTGGCTGAAGTGGTCATTTGCATCAGCAAAGTGACCACCTCAATTTTGCCTTGCATTTTGTTATCTAGTGTATGTCCTGCTTGTTTATTGCTTGGAACTTGTTTTTGTGCTGCTTGTGAGTAGATTTGGCTATTTGGTTTGCTTTGTTGCTGGCTTATAAGCTAACTGGCTTATTAAGCTTTATTTGCCAAAATATGTCATCATTTGGTCAACTGACCTCTTGATTCACAAGGACTCCACCTTGAGTTCTTCACAAAAATTGCTTAAAACAAGCCTATAAACAATCCCTGAGCATTTGGTGAACTTTGGAGGACTTTGACTTTTGGTCAAATAAGCACATTTTGGCTTATTTTTGAGAACTGCTTATTGGTACATGCAACAACTTGGCTTTCGTAATAGGTGTCATTTTTCCCAGCTTAATATCAAATCTGGAAGGTTACAAGTCATTTGGTTAAGCTTTTGCTAGAAAACTAGCTTATTTGGCTTTTTCAGCCAGCTTATTTGCTCCTACAGCTTATTCTACTTGGCTTTTTGTGATTTTTATGATTGATTATTATTAGTTAAGCTATTTGTGCGCTTTTGCAACAAACCAGAGCTTCTGAAACAGCCTAGAACTCTAACCCGACTATTTTGTCTTTTAGTGAAATTCTACTTTGCTTATTTCTGGCTTATTGAGTGTGCTTTTTCAAAATTTCTTTTCACATATCTCTTAGGCATCTCAAAAGAAGGTTGTGTGTTTAATTAGAGCTTATGTCATTAGCTTATTGCTTAATGGGCTTATTGGCCCAATAAGAATAAGTTGTTGACCAATTAAGCTGTGATAAGCTCAAATCCAGCTTTTGAGCCTTCAGACTTTTGTGTTTAGAATTAAATTTTGAGTCAGATAGGGCTTTTTTAGGTCATTTGGGCCTAGTTTGACTTTTTGGGCCTATTTAGCCCATTAAGGTTGACTGTTTTGGTTTTTAGCCCATTTGGGGGCCCAATAGGGGTAATTTGGTCATTTCACTTTCATTTTCTGATTATTTAGGTTCAAATAAACTAGTTTGCAAGTTTTTAGAATTTTTTATAATTTTTGGATTTTTAATATTATTTTAATATTATTTTATTATTAAATTTCAAATTTCACATTTTTACACTTTTTATATTTTTTTTAGGTTTAATACATTAAAATAGGATTTTTGGAACTCTTAGATTAATTTTATCATCATTTTTCTAATTTCTAGAATTATTTCAAGTTTTTAATAGTTTTTAATCATTTTAAATAGTTTTAATTAGTTTAAAAATTCATAAAAATAGTTTTTAGTCTTATTTGGTTATTTTAGAGGTTTACAAAGTGTAAAATCTTTATTTGGGATTTTTAATAATTATTTTGATTTTTAGGGCTTTAATTAACATTTAAAAATTAATATTTAATTAATTAAAAGGTTTGAAAAAGTTTTGATCATTTGTAAACTCTTAGTTTATTTATTTTGAATTTTGGGAATTTTTAGAATTTATTTTTATTTTAGCTCTTTTTACGGTTTTAATTTTAGTCGTCGTAGTAATAATTTTCACGTCTTCGTCATTCTATTTTCTCATCCCCTTCTTTCAAATATTAACTCAAATCAATTACGAGTTATTCACACACATATACCTCCTTGGGAAACGAACTTATTTGGGTGATTAGTGTTTGGTTTTCCTAAATCATCACTTAATACTTACCGCTTTTACGCCTTTTTTCCTAAAAGGTGTATTTTTACCACAATCAAGAACCATTTTACCTCCTAGTTCTACAAACCATATTTTATCTAAGTTGATTTGTTACGATAGTTTGGCGTTCAGAAACACAAATTGTTATAATAAGTTTTCTAGAACTTGTCTATAGTCATGAATCTTTGGTTGGAGAAATCCGCTTAGAAGCTTGATAAAATATTGAACTTGTTGGCAACTTGTTTTGAGCTTAATCGCTTAATTAAACATAAGTCTTGAATCAATCCAAGTAAATTGTGTAAACGCCATTTTGACGAAAACGGATTATCACACTTTACCTACATAAACATATATCGATCATTATTATCATCATCACGAACTTATACGAACTATCCCATATTAGTCATATTTGTTATTATTGATATTACTTCAACCATTTATTTTTTCAAATGTTATCTTGATTACCAAAACGAAACTAAGTCTCAGCGAACGATCCTGGCTGACCACTACAAAGCTATATTACGAACGAAAGGGTATACTTACCCGTGTTTGTCTTCTAGTCCCTTGTTTTGTCTAAACCTTGTAATATAAATTTAAGACTTGCAAACGAACATCAGCAATGAACCGTCAAGTTCAAAGCTTGTTCCTGAACATGTTCCTAGAGCAGATATGACAGTGGACACGACACTCGAAGAGTTGGAAATGTTATATGGACCAATGTTTGATGAATATTTCACGGGGGAGAAACATGTTGTATCAAAGTCTTCCGTTGTCACTCATGATAAGAATGATGATATCGATCATCGTCAACAAAAGGATACAACTTTATCTACTTCAACACGGGTTGCTGCAGATTTACCTCCTCAGAATATCACATCAACAACCGCTCCTACAACATCAACAACTACTGTCATTGCTCCAGAGAACACAAATCAAGCAGACAATGCATTATCTGACGAAGACGAATTTATCAACCCATTCGGTACACTGGTACACGAAACTGGAGAGTCTTCTACTAGCCATGTTGATCCATCAAATATGCATACATTCTATCAACGACATCCTTCAACACATCATTGGACCCGAGATCATCCTTTGGTTCACGTAATTGGAAACCCTTCACAGCCCGTTCGTACAAGACGACAGCTTGAAACCGATGGCGATGTTTGTATGTTCGCACTTGTCGTGAGTTCAGCAGAACCGAAAAACATCAAAGAAGCCATTGCTGGTCACGCTTGGATTGAATCGATGATGGATGAACTTCAACAATTTGAAAGACTTAAAGTCTGGGAACTTGTTGACAGAGCATACGATGTAATACCATTAAATCTTTGATGGATCTGGAAAAACTAGATGGATGAAGAAAACACAATCATCAAGAACAAAGCTAGGCTAGTGGCTAAAGGGTATGGCCAGAAAGAGGGTATTGATTTTGAAGAATCATTTGCACCAGTAGCTCTAGTGGAAGCGGTCAGGATTTTCCTTGCTTATGCTGCACATAAGGGATTCATCTTTTATCAAATGGACGTAAAGACGGCGTTTCTTAACGGTCCTTCGATGGAAGAAGTCTATGTCACACAACCGAAAGGATTCGTCAATCCTCATTATCCTGACAAGGTGTATCGTCTCCACAAAGCACTTTATGGACTCAAGCAAGCTCCAAGGGCGTGGTATGACGAGCTCTCGAAATTTCTGGTATCCAAAGGTTTCTCAAAAGGTTCCATTGATCTAACTTTGTTCACTTATAAATATGGGGATGACATTTTGCTTGTGGAAAATTATGTTGATGACATTATTTTCGGGTCTACAAACCCAAAACATTCAAAATGGTTTGAGAAAGTAATGCCCAGCAAATTTGAAATGTCAATGATGGGCGAACTAAAATTCTTTCTAGGAATTCAAGTTCACCAATCCCCAAGTGGTATCTTTATCAACCAAGCTAAGTATTGTCAAGAGATAATCAAAAAGCATGTTATGACCTCATGTGACCCCGTTGGGACACCATTATCAACCACATCCCTAGATGTTGATTTGGAGGGAGATGTCATAGATCAAACGAGATATCGTTCCATGATCAGCTCCCTCATGTACTTAACAGCAAGCCGACCAGATATATCACATGCTACGTGTTATTGTGCACGATATCAAGCACGACCCACTAAAAAGCACCTCAAGGAGGTTAAACGAATCTTTCGGTACCTTAAGAATACCATTCATATGGGACTTTGGTATCCGAGGGAAACCGGTTTCTTTCTAACGGCCTATTCAGATTATGATCATGCAGGGTGTCTTGATACACGAAAAAGTACTTCTGGTGGTGCACAATTTCTAGGTCAAGATAAGCTTGTGGGATGGTCTTCCAAGAAGCAGGATTGCACGTCACTGTCATCAGCTGAAGCGGAGTATGTGTCTCTATCTACGTGTTGTGCTCAAGTTCTTTGGATGAGAACACAACTCACAGATTACGGCTTCCACTTTGATAAAGTACCTATGTACTGTGACTCAAAGTCCGCCATAGCCATCTCCTGCAATCCGGTACAGCATTCCCGCACGAAGTACATTGATGTCAGATATCACTTCATTAAGGAACAAGTTGAAAGGGGTATCGTTGAACTTTACTTTGTTGGAACTGATTACTAATTAGCTGACTTGTTTACAAAACCTCTTTCGAAAGAGAGGTTTGCGTATCTAGTTAGGCAAATTGGTATGAGATGTTTGACTCCAGCAGAACTGGAGATTCTGGCAAAGAAACCTGCTTGATTCATCTATCAAACATCTATATGTAAATATTAATGAAAAAGCAAAATACAAAATTAAAATATCTTTGAAAATCCAAAAAGATTCTTCTCGACATGTCTTTCAGTATCGATAATATGGGCGTGCCTAGAAATGTCGCTCAATAACGACACGGGTGTGTACATAAAGCTCGAATGAAAAATGTAAATATTTTTCAAAACATGTCATTTCTATTTTTTAAAGGAAAATGTCTATTTTGGACAATTTTTCCAACAACGGGTAGAGCAATCTATCTTGGGTTGAGCTTGTCACAAAACATTCAACGTTTTGAGCTCAACACAATGGCTTGTAATCACTTTCATACTGCAACCCGGATCTATATTCACGGGGGAGTGTACGCTTTAGTGCCCTTACCCTCAGCAAAAGAAGAGAAATCTTCTTACACTTGAGTGGATTTGTCAAGACATTCAAAGTCTATGAACTCAAGTTTATGCTTTAGAAAAATATTTTCGCCAAAAAGAAATAGAGTTTTTCAAAAAGCGTTGAACACAATTTTTTCAAGAATTTCTCAATGATTATTCAAAATCTTTCAATAATTGTGTGGTTAACAACTCCTATCCTCAAAAGGTGAAATGTGGATCACATCCTCACAATGACAATTCAGTTGGATCAATTTTTGAGGGGGAGCATTCTAAATTCATGCTAAGTTTGACACATTTTTCTCCCAAAAAGTTTCAAGACTATTTTTCAAAAATATATTTTAATTAAATTTGGTATCTCTAATATCAAACGATTTTATATATTAGAGATAGGGGAGAAAATGTGATTAAAATGTGATCTATAGACTCAAGCACTCATGATTACGATCAAATACCCACAACATCTTTAATTCATGACGTTATTGGTGTCAAAAGGGTGGTTAGGTTTAAGTCCTATGATCCAACCAGAACCGGAGGGATCTTCCCAGGGACAATCCAATAGATTATTAGAAGTCCTTAGGAAAGATGGAGTAGAATGTGAACGTAGCTAAATGCCGACTAAGTACTGATGATAGCACTGGAACAATCACAACAAGGTGCTATTAATGATGTCTTGGTAAGCATTGAAGGGGTTGAAGAATGAAAAAGAAATGAAACGATAAAGGGTGTAAAGAAATTATCCCTCCATACAACTTAGGCAGAAACCAGGTCAACACATCATGAAGACAAAGCATCATGGACCTAGTGATGTAATGCACTGTAACACCCCGAAATCCGGTAGGTCCCACACAAGCAACATGGGGGTGCCACGTTAAGTAAATCAGAAAACTGCAATATAAGGGCTGTAAAATGACGTAATAAAACCTGTTTTCACATCACACCCTAACGGAAAATATTAAATAAATCAAGTGTTTTGCGGATTAAATTAAATAGGTCCCAAACAAGTTTAAAGTTTCAAATGAAGCACATAGGCTTCTACCCAAGTCAAAGTTTAACCAAGTTTTACCGTAAGACATCTAACGGTGAATTTGTGTCCAAATCTTACCCTTTCATGGAATTTAACCATGGATACAACAAAATAGTTTAGAAAAAGGTAAGCATGTCAACAGCAAAATACTATAGAATAAGCCGAATGTCCGCAATATCCACGAGCTCCCATCCATGCAACTAAGCTTGATTACCTGAGAAATACATGTAAAATCGTCAACATAAAGTTGAGTGATATTCATAGGTTTAGCAGTAAAGGTGTGGAATACAAGCATTCATTTGTAAAACAAGTAAATAGAGAAAATGGTTATGATCATTAACCATAGTCCGAAACCAATATTATTGTTGTTTAGTTCATGAACCGAAGCTTAACTCAAAGTAAGTTCCTCTAGGGAGTATTCAGCCTAAATACTCAAGTATAAACAAATGTAAATGCGTCAAGGTAATCGGGACGGGGATTGTCAATCCCGATGGATCCACCCACAACATTCGCGCTTAGCGCAAAGCATACGGGACAATTAACGGTTCATGATCAAGAGAGGAACTTTAAGGCTATCAACTATAAGCAATAATATCAATGAAAACTGTTGGAAAGCATACAAGTCTGAAAAGCATACAAGTTCTGGATAGCATGTAGTTTTTAAATGGATGTGTTCCACCATGTAAAATCTCATCCCGCGTTTAGAAACAATGTACAAGTAGTAAAAGGGGCTATGAACTCACCTTCGATAAGCGTGCTAAGCTAAGAAGGAAAATGAACAGAAAAATAATCTTCAAGGACCTACACAACGGTTTCATGATGTATAAATAGAAGATACTAAGAACAAAGAATAGAAAAACTAGTAAACTAGTCACTAGTAGAAATACGTAAAAAAGAAATTTAGTATTCGTGTAACTTGAAAGCACAAAATGATTCGGACTTGGGATGTGGTCAATGGAATGGGGTCTACTATATGAAATCATTATCAAACTCATTTTAATCTTTAAAGTCTTCTACATGATTAACTCACACAATTAAGTTACAAAAATTAGTTAACTAGTGCAATAGAAGCACATTTTGAAAACAAGCTGTCAAGATTAATTCATAAGTAAAAATTTGTAAAGGTTCTGAATGTGAGGCTTATGGGTCTGGAAAGACATTTGAAATACCTTTCCAACCCAAAAAGAATCAACTTAATTGCATTTACCCATCAACGGGAAAGTTCATTTTAGTGCAGCAACCTCTTTTACCCAAAATGACCCGTTTTAGACACAAAACGGTTTTGACCGTTACGGACAATCCGTAAAAGCTTTTAACTTAATTCCAAAGAAAAAAGTCATATATTTGCCATATGTTCTGTATAAAAGCATAGAATCACCATTTTGACTTAAAAAGGTTTGACCTTTAACAAATTTTTGGCGCGAAATCACATTTTGACCGGTTTCACCGTTTTGACCATAAAATGAGTATCCGGATAGTACTATCGTCCATTCAACTCCGTACAAGCTTAGAACGACATTGGCTATCTATTTTTAAACAAAAACACAGGTCTTGTTTTTACAAAAAATTTCCATAGGCTGCCTAAACCCATGAAATTTTCCAAGTGTTTTACACTTCCACAACATGTTCTAACAAGCCCTAATTGTTATAAAACCATGAAAAATACTTGTACACATTTACCAAACACCAAAAACGCATAAGGTTCCGTTTGGGACAGCGGTTATTTAGTTCATTTATCATAACCATTCCATATCACAAGTTCAAAATCATTGTATACATAAAAATATAGTTATTTAGGGTTTGAATCATACCAAAACACAAGTAAACTTGTGCTAGTATATCGAAACCACAAGAGATTCCTAGCTCCACCTAGTGAACTTGAACCAAATCAACCTAAAAAGTGACCACATTTGATTTTCATTAGCAAATATCACATTCTAAGCATAACCCATCTCTTAGAACACGTTTTTTAAAACAAGGATTTACAAAGATTTTTGAAGATTTGAGCTATAGCAAGAACATGCAAAACTTGTTACATGTGTAAATTAACACATGGGGTTATGTTAGGAATTAAAAAAGAAACATAAAACAAGAAATTTTATACCTTGAATCAAATAAAATCATTGGTTATGGTGGCCTTGTTTTGGTTCGTTGCACCACAGAAAGAAAAGAATTGTGTTTTTTTTTGTCAAGTTTCATAAAGGGAAGTGCAATATATCCAATTTTATAAAATAAAAATATATGGTGGACTCCCTTGAGCTTGGGCTAGACGAAATCCCCACCATCAAGACCAATTTTTCACCAATTAATTTTACGGGTTTATTAAACGTGTAGTTTTCAACAAAACCGAGACCCGTTTAAACTTAAAAACGAAATTTCTTTAAAATTTCTCATAAACACTTGTTTGGTTCTAAAATCACTAAAGAAGCCTAAATAGTCTAATATAACTCAAGTAAGTAGAAAATAAATTTTTGCGGTGTCGGCTCCACCCGAAAAGTCAGCCCGACGCCCGAAAACGCGAAAATATAAAAATTCACCGTTGTGTCTGTAATCGTCCAAGATAATGTTTTTCATTATTTTTTGAGTAAAAAGTCAAGAATAAGTCATATAAAATATGTCTAAACCTCGTAAAACGTGTATTGCTGAAAAATTCGAATTAATGAATAAGAATCGAGTAAAATAGAATAAATGGAATAAAGTAATTACCAGAAAAGACAAGTTGTCACAATTATTTTTGGAGTAAAATAACAGTAATAAATTGTATAAAATGTATCGAGACCTCGTTAACCGTGTAATACTGAAAAAGTCGTAGTAACCAATTAGAATCAAGTAAAACGAAATAAATAGAATAAAGTAATCACTGGAAAAAGACGAGTTCTCACAGTCGACCCCTCTAAAGGAACTCTGGTCCCTCAGAGTTCAACTGGAGAAGGTAAAAGTTGAGGAAGTCGTCAATGTAAACTATGACGAACAGATCAAGTTAGGATCTGCAACCCTGTTCGTCAATCCATGAACACTGCAAGGGCGTTCGTAAGACTAAACAGCATCACGGTAGACTCAAAATGTTCGTAACGGGTACAGAAGGCGGTTTTAGGAAAATCACTTTCATGAACTCGCAATTGATGGTAACTAGATTTGAATTCTGTCTTAGAAAATAGCAAGCACTCATTCAGCTTCAAGGTGCTAAATGGTACAGAGATTTAGCAACAAGTAACGCACCAGGAATGAGATCAATTTTGGATTCAACTTCGCACGCAGGAGGTTATCTGGACGAGTCATTAGGAAATAGCCCAAGAAAATCACAGACGGCGCGGATATCGTCCAAACGCTTTTCAGCAGATGTAATATACTGCAGAGATTTTGAGTCATCCACCGGCTGATCGCCGTGGAGTTCCAACATCGCACCAGAAGGCAAAGGAATACGTAAAATTCGCTCGAAGCAAACAATGACTGCACATGGGTCACTAACCAATCCATACCCACGATAACATCAAAGCTGCCAAGCCGTGTAGGAAGGAGCTCAAAAGAAAACAGGTGACCAAGCAGGTCAAACGTACAATTGTGTAAAACAGAACCGATGGCAACAGTATTGATGGCCAAGAAGGTAAATCGAAAACGGTTAAAATGTGCGAGAAGAGATTAGAATAAACCAAAACGAGGAAGCGCAAAATACGTAAACAATGAAACCCAGAAATTCGCATTATTAAAAGGTAAACACATTGTACGGATTAAAATCGGCGTTAAAAGTACCAATCACTTAGGTTTAGATCAATCATGGTATTAATTCATAATAACTTTAAAAAAGCTTGGTGATTATAAGTAAGACCAGTAACAAATAAAATTTTCAACCATTCCAAAACATAAGTAGAATAAGTTTAAGGATGACTTTAGTCCTTTATGAAGAAACTGTAGGATGTATGTATGAAATTTGAGATTCGAAATCCAGGTTTAAAATCGCAATTTTAGAAAATCCATTTTCAGATTCTGAAAGACAAATCACCGAAAAGAAAACGTCCTCTTTTTATTTTTAACCGATATTAGTAAGGTATAACTGAAACGGGTTGAAATAAACGTATTATTATTTTTTATTTTTTTAAAAAAGACATTGATTTATACCTTTTTAAAACATTACTCGTATATTTTACAAAGAAAGTGTATAGATCCACTCCTTAGATGTAAGAAGTTATTTTAGTAATTTGAACATTTGTGAAAATTTTATAAATCCTTATAAAACTTGTAAAAATCTTTAAAAATTTCTTGGGTGCATTTAGTGCATCAAAAGTAAGCAGGGAAACACACTCGAGGTTCCACAATTAATATGGTAGAAACAGAACAAGAATAATGAATATAAGCTGCACAATGCGCAACCAATAATATGTATTGCACAATTTAAAGATCGTACGGATCCTTGAAGCAAGGACACAATACTTGTGTCGACGATAAGACGACAAAACAACCAAGTACATCATCAAGTCGTCCATTCATAAAACGGTAAAAAAAATTACTCATTGAGTTCGCGAAGATCGATACACAACCGAAAGATAATAAAGTTCGTCCAATAATTTCCAATTCAAGGGGAAAAAGAAACAATGTTTGTGACTTAAGAAAGAGTCACCGTGTGAACTGCACGAATAAAATTTAAGTAAAGGGAAAGATGAACATCATTCACACCCTTTAATAACGGGTACACATAATCCATGCTTTCATAACTCGTCATTCAAATCCAGTAACATTTCGGAGATCTACCCACGTTACTCGAAAGACGTCAATAATAGAATGGATAAAACATCGAAACCTCAAGTTGATCATCAATATTCGATGATTTTACAAGCAGTCAAAAGAATTTTCATCATGAAGGGAGACGAAAACAAGTTTAAGGTGACGGCGGTTATATACGGATACACCCACATATGGTGAATTTGTTCGAGTAAGGATATGGGCACATATGCAGATGTCCCAAGATAGAATTAATTGCAAACCCCATCAAGATTATATATTTTTCAGGAATCCTGTTAAAAGTTGACCTTTATCAAAAGTTTTGTGGTGACTACTATTCAGCCGTGCATGGCTCCTTCTAAATTATACACAGGTGCACAAGTATGTATAATTTAGGCGCAGCAATGCACTGCTCAGCTTCGTCAAACCTTTATTATTAAAATTCAATGTATAAACCATAATATTCATAGAATAGAAATCAAACAATTTTGGAAGATCCTTTATAGTAGAGTAGTTATTTAATTCGCCGGAAAATTTGTAAACAGTTTTAAAGTGATAACCATTTGTTAAAACTCAAACGACATATCTCGCAAAATGTTAGTAACGTTAAGTTTCCTTAGGCAACATTAAATGTGCTTGGTAAAACGGTAACATGTTAAATTTTCTTGGGTGCCATCATAATCATTTGTAAAACAGTGAGTGGTTTGCACAAGAGTATCAAAGAGTAGTTCACAAGAGATTGGCGAATAAATCACGATACAATAGGGTTTTGGAGAGGTTTAACCAGAAACATCATGAAATAAAGGGTATTAATGACGATAGAATACGGAGAGGAGAATTTTCGATCACGACTTCAAGCGATAGAGAGCGAATTGCAAAACACAAGCCAACACAAGAATTCAGTGAGAATTTGCATAATATGATATTTCAGATCATGAACGAGAAAGTTTAGACAAGAAAGACTTTAGCATGCATAACTGAGTAGTCTACAGAAAATGCAACACTAAGGAGTATCACTAGCAACAATGAAAGTTTCATAAGAATACTGGAATCTAGAGCAGTGCAACTGAAATCATATGACAAGTAGTAACGAACCAAGAAACATCGACTTTCCAAAAATAGTGGTAATCATGTTCGTTACAAAGTAACACCTCGACACATTGCGTCGATAAGTAGCAATATCTTATAGTGGAAAGTTTAAGTAACAACTGAAATACATAGAAACAAAGTACGTGAAAGTAAAATAAAGATCTAAATAGATATGAGAAAATCAAGCAGATGGACCAGCAGGCGAATCATCGCCGGTCGAGAAAGGATCGCTGGCCTCAGAAAGGTTGTCCAATAAGTCACATCCAAATTGTACCATGTTCATGAAAATTTTCAATTTTTTTTTGAAGAGTTTCTATTTTTAGAAAGTTTCTATTGTAGGAAAGTTTCTAATTTTGGAAAGTCTAGAAAGATAAAGAAATTTACATCAGCTCGTAAAGCTGAATTTAAATTTTTTTTTCCCAATATCGTCTTACTAAAGCTTTTCTCTAGAACTTCACTTTAACTTCAACAATGTATTTTTTTTTTTCCACATATACACAGAAAACTTCGAGTTTTAGACCCGTTAACAACGTTTTTTGACTTAACAAGCCTCGTTGGGGAAGTAATACGACCCAACGAACAACTTTTCAGTTTTACACGAAACCCGAAAATCGACAGAAAAGGATGTAAATGCCCCTACATCATATCTGATCGAAAACGACATAAAATGAAATTACCTATCTTTCGTTAACTTTTTGACACGTTATCACGCATTTTAGACCACGCCTTTATCGCGGTAAGCTAATCATGGCATTCTGAACAACTTTCATGTTTCACCGGAAGGCTGAAACGGATTATGAAGTGCTCGAAACGGCCGCTCAAAACTGCATCAGCATCTTATTTAACGTAATAGCTTAATTTTATGTATTAACATGCTGAACTGAATTTTGTTAAAATTAAGTCACTTCTACTCATTTTGAGACTCCGATTTTCTAAACTAGACTAAAAATATCATTCCGGACAACTTTCGTGTTTTGGCCGAAGGCCGAAACAGGCCAGAAGACGCTCAAAACGTTAAAATTCGGTTCTGCGCAGACTTGATATTTTACCAAAAACTTGTTGAATTTTTACATGAATTCTCAAAAATTGAATCGGCTCTAAAATGTTCGTTTTTAGGAGTTAGAAGCTCTATTTTATGTCAAAACGATCGTCTAAATAAGATTTATCTACCCTTCAATAAAAATATAGATTTTCGAAAATCTCGGACCTCGTTTTCCACGATAAAGTTTCTGCAGCAATGCTGTTTGGAAATTAAAGAAATTCAAAATCTTAAGATTTTGGCGCAAATCTTCTTTTTTGAGAGTTAGAAATCGTGCCATATATCAAAACGTTCGTAAAAATGACCCCTTTCGTAATTCCAAGGGCAAAACTAGTTTCAATAACCTTAACACGACCAAATTGAGCTCGCAAATTTTCTGCAATAAACATATTTTTCGAGACATCATAAAATCTCAACCAAAAACACTATTAACTTGTCACATGTATCACGAAAACATCCCAAATTGTTTAATTCAGTATACTAACACCTTTTTAATATGATAATTAGTGTGCACGCACATCTCATGGAACTTAAATTGCTAAAAGATAATTAATCCAAACGGACCTATATGAAATTATCATAAAATTGTTTCAAGAAAACCATCATAAGGGAATGAGGTAAAGCGGTGTATAATGTAATCAAGTTCAAATATTTAAATGTAGGTACTCAACGGTATTTTGAATCATATAGTAAGAAATCAAGTTTAGTAAACGTTTAGGTACAGTTATGTAGTAAAAACATACTACAATCGACGGACATATCTTAAGCGAGGAGGTCATAAGACAACGATGACGTTTCATGGATGTAGCTAAATGCTATAATTCAAAGTCGGGAAAATTGAATACGAAAATTCGAACAATGCTCAGATGTCATGCAATCATAACCCAGAGGGTTAACAGAAAGAATATAGAAACTCACGATAGAATTCGGTACAATACCAAAAGTAAATTTCAAGAGATGTCGAAAGAACACGATGGCGCTCCAAGGAAATTATCGAATGCCACAATTTAAAGTCGGACAAATAAACAGATTGGTCCACGAACCAATAGACGAAATCGAACACACCCAAAGTGTTATATAAATAGTAACATAAAAATGATCAAGGAGAGGGATATGAAATCCACAAAAAGAAAGAAAGAAAAAAAGAAAAAGAAAAAAAATAAAAGTTATACGATCGAAGAATTCTTCCAAAGGCTTAATTGCCGAAATCGATCAAACCAATGATGGTCAATAAAAATCCTCATGATCAACAATGATCAACACAAATACGGCGCGGGAGGATATAAAAGTAGAGTAGTGAATACTGTAGTAATATAGAAATCTCGAAGTAAACCAATGTGAATGTGAATCAAGTGAAGTAAAAAGAATAGTACATAATGTAACAAGTGTAAGAATCTCAAAGTAAAACAATATAGGCCAAAATCAAGTAAAGTAAGGATTAGAGAGTTACCCGTGGATGCTGACAATTCATGGCACATTCTGTATTTGACACTAAGACTCAAGAAATAAATTTGAAAACTTTTATGGTTATAGACCAAGTTTAAAAGACACTTAGTTCCCTATAACTGAAGCTCTGATACCAAACTGTAACACCCCGAAATCTGGTAGGTCCCACACAAGCAACATGGGGGTGCCACGTAAAGTAAATCAGAAAATTGCAATATAAGGGCTGTAAAATGATGTAATAAAACTTGTTTTCACATCACACCCTAACGGAAAATATTAAATAAATCAAGTGTTTTGCGGATTAAATTAAATAGGTCCCAAACAAGTTTAAAGTTTCAAATGAAGCACATAGGCTTCTACCCAAGTCAAAGTTTAACCAAGTTTTACCGTAAGACATCTAACGGTGAATTTGTGTCCAAATCTTACCCTTTCATGGAATTTAACCATGGATACAACAAAATAGTTTAGAAAAAGGTAAGCATGTCAACAGCAAAATACTATAGAATAAGCCGAATATCCGCAATATCCACGAGCTCCCATCCATGCAACTAAGCTTGATTACCTGAGAAATACATGTAAAATCGTCAACATAAAGTTATGTGATATTCATAGGTTTAGCAGTAAAGGTGTGGAATAGAAGCATTCATTTGTAAAACAAGTAAATAGAGAAAATGGTTATGATCATTAACCATAGTCCGAAACCAATATTATTGCTGTTTAGTTCATGAACCGAAGCTTAACTCAAAGTAAGTTCCTCTAGGGAGTATTCAGCCTAAATACTCAAGTATAAACAAATGTAAGTGCGTCAAGGTAAGCGGGACGGGGATTTTCAATCCCGATGGATCCACCCACAACATTCGCGCTTAGCGCAAAGCATACGGGACAATTAACGGTTCATGATCAAGAGAGGAACTTTAAGGCTATTAACTATAAGCAATAATATCAATGAAAACTGTTGGAAAGCATACAAGTCTGAAAAGCATACAAGTTCTGGATAGCATGTAGTTTTTAAATGGATGTGTTCCACCATGTAAAATCTCATTCCGCGTTTAGAAACAACGTACAAGTAGTAAAAGGGGCTATGAACTCACCTTCGATAAGCGTGCTAAGCTAAGAAGGAAAATGAACAGAACAATAATCTTCAAGGACCTACACAACGGTTTCGTGACGTATAAATAGAAGATACTAAGAACAAAGAATAGAAAAACTAGTAAACTAGTCACTAGTAGAAATACGTAAAAAAGAAATTTAGTATTCGCGTAACTTGAAAGCACAAAGTGATTCGGACTTGGGATGTGGTCAATGGAATGGGGTCTACTGTATGAAATCATTATCAAACTCATTTTAATCTTTAAAGTCTTGTACATGATTAACTCACATAATTAAGTTACAAAAATTAGTTAACTAGTGCAATAGAAGCACATTTTGAAAACAAGCTGTCAAGATTAATTCATAAGTAAAAATTTGTAAAGGTTCTGAATGTGAGGCTTATGAGTCTGGAAATACATTTGAAATACCTTTCCAACCCAAAAAGAATCAACTTAATTGCATTTACTCATCAACGGGAAAGTTCATTTTAGTGCAGCAACCTCTTTTACCCAAAATGACCCGTTTTAGACACAAAACGGTTTTGACCGGTATGGACAGTCCGTAAAAGCTTTTAACTTAATTCCAAAGAGAAAAGTCATATATTGCCATATGTTCTGTATAAAAGCATAGAATCACCATTTTGACTTAAAAATGTTTGACCTTTAACAAATTTTTGGCGCGAAATCACATTTTGACCGGTTTCACCGTTTTAACCATAAAATGAGTATCCGGATAGTACTATCGTCCATTCAACTCCGTACAAGCTTAGAACGACATTGGATATCTATTTTTAAACAAAAACACAGGTCTTGTTTTTACAAAAATTTGCCATAGGCTGCCTAAACCCACGAAATTTTCCAAGTGTTTTACACTTCCACAACATGTTCTAACAAGCCCTAATTGTTATAAAACCATGAAAAATACTTGTACACATTTACCAAACACCAAAAACGCATAAGGTTCCGTTTGGGACAGCGGGTATTTAGTTCATTTATCATAACCATTCCATATCACAAGTCCAAAATCATTGCATACATAAAAATATAGTTATTTAGGGTTTGAATCATACCAAAACACAAGTAAACTTGTGCTAGTAAATCGAAACCACAAGAAATTCTAACTCCACCTGGTGAACTTGAACCAAATCAAACTAACAAGTGACCACATTTGATTTTCATTAGCAAATATCACATTCTAAGCATAACCCATCTCTTAGAACACGTTTTTTAAAACAAGGATTTACAAAGATTTTTGAAGATTTGAGCTATATCAAGAACATGCAAAACTTGTTACATGTGTAAATTAACACATGGGGTTATGTTAGGAATTAAAAAAGAAACATAAAACAAGAAATTTTATACCTTGAATCAAATAAAATCATTGGTTATGGTGGCCTTTTTTTTGTTCGTTGCACCACAGAAAGAAAAGAACTGTGTTTTTTTTTGTCAAGTTTGATAAAGGGAAGTGCAATATATCCAATTTTATAAAATAAAAATATATGGTGGACTCCCTTGGGCTTGGGCTAGACGAAATCCCCACCACCAAGACCAATTTTTCACCAATTAATTTTACGGGTTTATTAAACGTGTAGTTTTCAACAAAACCGAGACCCGTTTAAACTTAAAACGAAATTTCTTTAAAATTTCTCGTAAACACTTGTTTGGTTCTAAAATCACTAAAGAAGCCTAAAAATTCGAATATAACTCAAGTAAGTAGAAAATAAATTTTTGCGGTGTCGGCTCCACCCGAAAAGTCAGCCCGACGCCCGAAAATTCGAAAATATAAAAATTCACTGTTGTGTCTGTAATAGTCCAAGATAATGTTTTTCATTATTTTTCGAGTAAAAAGTCAAGAATAAGTCATATAAAATACGTCGAAACCTCGTAAAACGTGTATTACTGAAAAATTCGAATTAATGAATAAGAATCGAGTAAAATAGAATAAATGGAATAAAGTAATTACCAGAAAAGACAAGTTGTCACAATTATTTTTGGAGTAAAATAACAGTAATAAGTTGTATAAAATGTATCGAGACCTCGTTAACCGTGTAATACTGAAAAAGTCGTAGTAACCAATTAGAATCAAGTATAACGAAATAAATAGAATAAAGTAATCACTAGAAAAAGACGAGTTCTCACATGCACAACCCCTCCCCAGCTGACTCGGGCTTCTCTCAAAAGAAGTTTGTTTATTATCACGGAGATCAACACGACTTCTATTGACTTTCTCACTCCGAGATAGTTGATATTGAATAGGTGGCTTCTGCTCCAGCCTCCGACCACCAAAAGTGCACAAATCGAGTCTAGAGACAAGAGATCAATCAAATCTCATTAGGACACATGGATGACGATCAAAAGAGTCCTACACTATATCCTTGCGATATTGCTAGAACACTCAGAGTGATACTACTTAGTATTCACAATGATGAGTGGAAATCCTTCCAGTGTTAACATCAAACAGCACTGCGGTAGGTCATGTGTAAGATTCTTTTAGAATTGAACATGTGTAAACTGAAAAGCAACAGTGGTTTGATTCTGAATTGATTCAAACTCGTTTCAGGTTTCTATGCAATATCTTTATGGATGATGTAGTAGTTTTTAGTGAAATACAAGTCTTAGGAAAGACGAGTATAAATGTGGTAAGTATTAATCGACACGATTTAGGAAAACCGTGAAGACGAATAAATTCCAAGTTCGTTCTCGAAGGAGGTGTGTGTATTAATGTGCCAAAATATAAAATAACAATGTTTGGATTAGTGACGTTTTTGGTTTAAAGAGAGAAAAATAAAAGACGAGCTACGGCTACGATTAAACTACGACGTTGACGCAAAACGCGAACGTAAATACGTAAAACGTGACGAAATTAAAAATTAAACCTAAAAATTAATTAAAAGATTAAACTAAGTCTTAAATAATATAAATAAGAATAAAAATCCAACAAATATATTTTAAAACCTTTTATTAATTAAATATTCAATTTTTAATGCTAATTAAAGCCCAAAAATTAAATATAATTAACAAAATGCCCAAAATATTATTTTATTGAACTAATAAATCACTTATATTATTTAAAGACTAAAAACTATTTTTCTTAAATTTTAAAAACTATTTTTCTATTTTTTAATCACTAAAAACTATTTTTAAACTAAAATAATTATAAAAATAATAAAATAATGCCAAAATTAATTTGACAATTTTAAAAATCCTAAATTACACTAATGAACAGTATAAAATTGAAAAAGTTTGAAAAATGTAAAATTTTTCACTAAAAGACAAAACTGAATAATAATAAACCCTAATTAACTTAAATTAATTATAAAAAATAATTAAAAAGTGAACAGTGAATATTTCTTAAACTAAAAACCTTAAATTAATTTTCTAAATCTAAGAAAAATTTTAAAACTGAAAAATATAAAGTTTTACCACTAAAAGACAAAAACAGTATAATTAAAAGTAAATAAAAATGCAATAAAACCTAAAAAATACTTAATGAACAGTAACAAAAAATTAAATTATACTGAAAAATCAAGAATTAAAAAAGAAAAATAATGAAACAAGAATGAAGACCTAAGTCCTAAAAATCACCACTAAAGACAAAAAATAGAGAATCTGATAGTGACCTTTGACTATTTTTGGCAGTTAGCACAAGCAGGGGAAACTCTTACACTAGCAGTGGGAACCTTGTTCCCACTGACTGAGCAAAAAATATGGTCTGATGCTTTTTCAGCTTAGGAAAGCTGTTGCTGGTGGCTTTTTCTTGGATACAAGGGCACCCCCACACTCATGGAAGTGTGGGGAGTCAGTTTAAACCAAAAAATAAACAAGTCCTTCTCAAGATTAACACACAAGAAGCAGATTGCAGTCACTGATGAACAGAAAGAAGAACAAGGTTGTTTTGCTGGTGCAGTTTGCACTTAGGGTGAATTTTAAAGGCACCAAACTAACACAAATGACTACCAAGCTACTCAAAAGCTATCTAAGATCCTAGCTAGTCCTATCCTCTAATATTGAGCAAGATTTAAAAATCTAAAAGGCACAAAAAAACAAGCAGAAACTTGACTTAACTGAATTTTTAAGCTATGTGTCAATTTTTAACATGCAAACTACTTGTAAATCCCACTAAACTCAAACCAAATACTCTATCTAACATACCTACCCTAATGGAGTGTGTCTAAGCTGTTTTTACACCAAATATAAGTCAAATGCTTGACTTAATAAGCAGACCCAAACACTCCCTTATATTTTGAAAATGAAGATTAACAAAGTAACTGCTTTCAAAACCTACTTAAACTGGATAACAATTAATCTAACATGCAAATAATCTTCTAATAAGCAAAACAAGGCATAAAATAGGCACATAAACAACTAACACTCAAAACACATAAAGCATGCACAAAAATCAGCAAATATTCAAAATAGAGGGTTCAAGCCACCTTAAGCTGATGCCTTCTCTATCTGAATCCTTGGGGAGGTGATGAGTTGTTGTGAAGTGTAGAGAAAACCCCGTTGTTGGAATCCACAAGGGACCCAAGGGTATACCAAAATATCTTCAAATGGAAAAATGATGGATAAGGGAGTCTTGTTGCTTCCTTGAAACCTGCATAAGACAAACAAGCCAAGAAGGTGAACTGATAACAAAAGCTAATAAGCTATAAGCTAGCTTATTGATTAAGCTACTTATGGCTTATTGCTTAAAATAAAAAAAAAAACTTGAAAATGGATTTTACTTGAAACCTTTTTAACCAAACAGAAAAACTTGAAATCTTTCTAATTTGAAAAGCAACCTTAAAAACAGGTTATGAAGCTCAAAACCCTACTTCCACTTTCACTTCCATGGGGTTTTGGTTCACAATCTTAATTTCTGAAAATTTTGGATAAATGAAAGAATATGAAAAACCTTTTTAACTAAACTTGCAAATAAAACTTACACTACTTGCACAAAAGTAAAGATTTAACACTAGTAAAGCAATAAGGAACTCAGCACAAGTTTTATAAAAATTAAAAGCTTAACTTTTCATTAACTTAAAAGATTTTACAAAATGGCTGGAACAAAGAAAAGATGTCACATGTCGACATCTTTTATACTACTCTTAGGAAACTACTAGAAAACATAGAAAATGTAAAACCCTAGCAAGCTGAATTCCTAAAAAGCCCTTTGAAAGTCTTGGTCAAATCTGCCATGTGAGTTGCCAGGTTGTGGATGAGCTGTCTTGACCAATCTTAGCCGTTTGTGATTTCTTTGGGACCAAGAAAATGGTGTGGAGCCGTTGGATGGGGTTGAAGATTCTTTCTTTGCCATTTTTGCCAAAATAGGGGAGCAGGGGAGGTCCTTGTGGGGTCCAGGGTGTCACGGGAAAGGTGTTTTGTGAGTGGGATGGGATGAGGGAATGCTAAATCAAAGGTCTGGAGGTTTTTAGATATAAACCCTTTGATTAAGGGTTTAATTGAATTAGGGTTTAAGAGGGATGTGGGTGATGGTTTATGTGATTTAATCTCGTTTAGGGGAGATTAATTTTAAAATATCTGTTTGCCTCCAAGATTAATAACAGATTAATTTAAAAAGTGAAAAGGTGTGGGTGGAATGAGGACGTGGCAGGGGTGATGAAGTGGTGGGATTTGATTGGTGGAGGGTGTGACATGGCATGATGTGGTTGGTTGGGATATGTTTCTTGTCTGGACAGAATAAGTCCCTCAACTCCCATATTGTTATCAAATAAGTTCTAGCAGCCACAACTTCCTTTTTCCTTTATTAAATGTTTGGGCATTTGGCAATTTTAGTCCTTTTAAGTTTAATAAGATGAACATAAGGACTAAACTTGTAATCTTTGAGATCTTCAAGGGCCATACTTGTATAATCATGGAAATTTAGGGACCCCAATGTAATATATGAGTTTTAAAGGGGTATAAATTGCCAAGTCTTCCAAATTTGAGGGACCATTATTGCCAATCTTCAAAACTTCAAGGGTATTTTTGGAAATTCTAAACTTGGGCCCGGTTTCTTGTGCGGCTTCGTTTCCCGTGTTCGTTTTTGCTTGATTCCTTTGATCATTTGGTGAATTCACGATATCCGTACCTGAAATACATAATGAACAAACACAAGCACATATATGGGTATTTTGATGATATTTTAATCGTTTTAAGCCCGATTTGGACGATGAGACTATGTATAAATACAGTCTCATCAATGGTCTTGCCAGAACATTCATAGTGATATTCATTAATATTCACAGTGATGAATGGAAATCCTTCTAGCGTCAACATCAAAAAGCGCTACGGTAGGTAACTTGCGAGATTCTTATGAATCAAGCTTGTGTCAACTGGAAAGCAACAATGGTAAGATTCTTAATGTATCAAACTTGTTCCAGGAATATGAATTGACGACTTTAATCAAGTGGATATCTATCCAATTGATTCACTCTTTATGTTCGCAGTCTTGCTTTGACACGGTCGAGTAAAGAGAACGGCTAGTACAGCCGCGAAACCCTGTCAAGGAGATTCTTAATTGAATCTACCTAATCACAGGTACGATATTTAATATCTTGTAACGGTCTTCACCGACCGGAGGTAAAATGCTACCGATGTAGGAAGAATGTTAAAGCCATTCAGTCTGTGTCTATGTTTTGTCTCAAGAAGGTGGCGTTACGGTGTACTCAGCAAAGTCGAAGATTCAAAACCACATTCTCATGCCCAAATACATTCAACAATCAAGAAAGCTAAAGACTTCTGCAACTCTGATGATCAAAATCTTCCTTAACAATTAATGTAGAGGAATGACCTCTATTCAAAGGAGATTGTTAGCAAGCTTTCAAGATAGTGCAAAGTATGAGCATGTGGATGAAGACACAAGATCGCAAGATGGCAAAGACAAATCAAGAATGATTTGAAGATCTCAAATTTAAAGACAAAGTCGAAAGACAACAACAAAGGCTCAAAGATCACAACATGAAGAAAAAGACGGCTATTACACGTTCAAGACTCATTTATGACGAAATTCGTAATCTCCATTGATCTCCAAATATTGAAGAGGAATGACCTCACATTGGGGGATATTGTTAGCCTCAAAATATTGGGTCAAACAAGAATGTTCGGTCATAGGTTTATATTGTAACATTTAGTAGAACGTTGTAATAGCTAGTTAAAATAGTCGTGACATTACGGACTTGATGGCTAGCTTAAAAGGCCTCTTTCAAGGTACTAAGCATTTATTCAAGCCCGGCCCAATCAAACTATAGCCCATTAAGCTACATGTAGGCAAAGGCTATAAATACCCTTCCTAGCATGTTAAGAAGGGTGTTGGTTGATTCATTTTCTCTTAATCTAACATTCTCATTGTTTCACACACTTCTCTCTACTTTCTCTTACTACTTTCTCTCACTACTTTCTCTCTCTAGAAATCTTCCATCTTTTATCTACCTTTCTTTCTTCTTTATTCGTGTAGAATCATCAAAAAATATAGGGACAACACCGTTTCAACCCCAAACCCAACCAACCCAATACACAAAACAACGCGAGCTCATGTTTTTGAAAAAGTTTAATTGAATCCAAAACAGGCGCTAAACAATGTACTATTTGCACTTTGTGGATTAAACCACCATTATTCACCATCAGCTAAACCTAATCCATCCCTAACCTTTACATAAATAAATCAAAGGGGTTTTACCCCACACTCTCCAGATTTATAATTACCCATTCCCTCAACATACCCACGTGGTTATTTTTGTCCTCTACCTCACTATGGGACCCTACCCGTTGGTCCCATGCACCAAAACTTGGAAGAAAACAAAATTGCACCATAAAATTAAAGGCATGGATCTTCTTGCGTGTTTACACAACAAATCGATGGCCCAGATCATATCCAAAGCTGGTTAGCACATGGCATGGCAGAGAGAGTCACAAGATGCAATTTGACTCAACTTTCAAAATTCAAACAACAAGGAATCTTCAAGATAATATCCAAGGGCCTTTCTGGAATTTTAGTTGTATTAGGGTTTCGTTTTTAGGGTTTCTAGATCATTCGTGTAGCAAATATATAAGGCACTTAACATTTTACATTTTTCCTTTGTTTCTAGAATTTATAAACTCGTTTTATCTAATATTTAAAGTAATATTTAGACCCTACAAATTTTGTGTTCTAATTTATTTTACTTAAATTCGTCTCATTTAATTTTAATGCACTTGTTCTTTTCAATTTTTATCAAAACATGTTGTGTTCAAAGAAATTTCTTCAAAAATCTTTTGAGATCCTTTGGTGTATGTTTGATCAAAGTTGACTGACAATTAACTTGTAGTGACGGCATATATTGAAGTTATTTTCTTGTTTGGTTACTTTGTTCAGTTTGCAAAATCTTTGGTTTCTATTTCTTTTCCAAAAAAGCAATTTTGTAGTTTGGGTTACTTACTGTTCAATAAGCTCAGTATAAGCCACTTTACAAGTGTGCTTATAGTGAGATTCTGAACTCGAACTTTGGTGTGTTTAACAGGGTCCAAAAGTAAATCTTGTTGATTTTCCTTCTTCTTGGTTAGACTGTGGTAGTCCCCAAGACTAAAGCCAATAGCTTCGCCACAAGCTCTTAATTCAGGGAAGCTTGCAATTAATTGCATCAGGTCATTCCAATTGATGTGGATGTACATCCCTTAAGGTTTTTGCTTTGAACTCTCAATTGCATTTTCTGACCTAATTTTGCTTTTGTGTTGAATGCTCATTGACTGCCTTATTTGTTGTTCTTGCTTGCTTAAATTAGTTCATAGTTGTTCATGTGATGTTTCATGATAGATTAGGGATTGAACTTGTTCAAATTGTGGAAGTTCTTTGTTAAAAATCTGGAATCTGTCTTTTAAAGGGTGTTTGGTTTTGTTTGGTTAAAGCTTAAGTGATATAAGTGGAACCTACCTTTGTCTGCACACTTAGATTAGGTCTGATATAGCTTAAATCTAGTTTTTGTTTGAGTTTTATAGTGTAAAATGTTGGTTTTGCATGTTTAGATAAATATGTATATTATCTTATTTTTTCCATTTTCTTGTTCATCTGATGATATGTTCTGCATATTGTCTGGTAGTCATAGGCTTGTGATATCTAATATATTAGAGTTATCTGTTGAGTCTGTGGGGTGTGTGAACTTATGTGCTTGATTTGTGCATTCTTATTTGGGTAAAAGGTATAAAATACCATCTTACTTATTGATTTGTGTCGACTTTAAACACTTACTAATTAATCTCGTGACTTAACCATTGTACTTTCAAAAAAAAATCGACAACACCAATATAAGCGTGAAATGACTATATTACCCTTGTCTTCTTCACTATAATTACATATGTTGTCACCACTCCTCAATTTTAGTTTCTCTCTTTTTATCATAACGCTTCAAGGTAGTTTCTAAAAGGTATACTCAAACTACACATATTACCATTGTTAATGACATTAGTTAAGCCATTAGTAGCAGAAACTGCATGTGATTTAGGTGGGATTAACCCATTAGCTATCAATTGAAGTTGCTTACAAGCTGACCATGAATTAGGTACACTCCAAGATAAAGACCTTAAATGTCCTTGTTTCCGTTGATACTTCTATCAAAAAACTCATTCACAAACTTATCCAAAGGCGGTTTGACAAGATCAACCTCGTTTTTCGACATAGAAACATTAAAATCATCCTGACAAACAATAAAATCATCTAATAACTTAGTTACCTAATCAAGCGACAAAAGCTCATCACTGGAACTAGTAGAAAGCGTACGAAACCGCCTAAAAACTTGATGCTCAAACGACCCCAGTTCACAATGATATCCAGCACTAGAATCACCACCATTAACATCCATTGAATGAACCTGATTATGATCATTCCCAATTCCCATAATCGATCTACGAAACGTCCCAAACGGCATCGAATAACCACTTGTTGTAGGCATATCAGTTTCGGTTGATTGAAGGTGAAGGATTGTGGATTCATTTTGGTTTGATGTTAGTGATGGTGGTTTGTGTTACACATGTAGGATATAGATGAGCTAAAATGATGGTTATAGGATCAATTAGTTTTATTTAAGTTTGGATTCACTCTTTTCTTACTTGTGTGAGCTAGTAAGCTCATGTTTGCGGTTATAATTTTCTTTAGTTTTGATATCATTTTGTGAATCGGCAAAAAAATTGGCTAGGATAAGTAATTAAAAATGACAAATCTTGGAAAGCAACGAAAATAACAAATCTTGGAAAGCAAAGAAAAAGACAAGGGTATATTAGTCATTTAGAAGGGTAATATAATCATTTCACGTTTATATTAGTGTAGTCGAAACAAATTTAAAAGTACAATGGTAAAGTCACGAGATTAATCAGTAAATGTTTAAAGTCGGCACAAATCAATAAGTAAGATGGTATTTTATAACTTTTACCCTTCTCATTTTGCAAAAGCATCCATCAGTCAAACACACCAGATCTAGTTGTCTGTTCATTTTTAGGTTTTAAATTTCAAAAACATAGCTTACATCGGCCTTTTTATTTGTGCAATTTCATTTGGGTTAAGTCTATAAAATAGAAACGAACTTTTCATTTTTTATAATTATAGTAAACGAACTTTATATATTACCAATATAACTATTATAACTTCTAAATTTCGAACTTTATAGTAAATTTTCTTGCTAACAACCTCCTACGACAGGTCACATAAACCGACACGTCATCTTTATTAAAAAAATAATTTTTTTTGTTGACTTGAAACTTTATATATTACCAATATAACCATTATAACTTTCAAATTTTGAACTTTATAGCAAACTTTATTAAAAAAAATTCAACTTTAAAAAAATTGTAATTCTTAAATGTTTTTAAAAAACAAACATTTTTTTTCAAAAAGATTTTAATAAAATTAGAATAAAAGTTTTTTCGAAAAGTTTAAAAAAAAAATTTCGAAAAGTTTTTTAGAAAATTATATACAAAGATTCTTCGAAAAAGTTTTTAAAAAATCCAAATATGTTTTTAAAGAGTTTATTTATTTTAAAAAAAAGTTTATTCCAATTTATTTATTTTAAAAGTTAATTTCAATTTATTTTTATTTTCGAAAATACCAAAACTTTTATTTTCGAAAAAAAATTCGAAAAGTTTTTTAGAAAACTATTTACAAATTCTTCGGAAAAGTTATAAAAAAATACAAATATGTTTTAAAAAAATTTATTTAGTTTTTTAAAAAAGATTATTTCAATTTATTTTTAAAAAAAAGTTTATTTCAATTTAAATTTTAAAAAAAAATTTGATTTCAATTTATTTTTTTAAAAAGTTTATTTAGTTTCGAAAATACCAAATATTTTCAAATTTTTAATTTTTTTGGTGGTGAATTTATTTTTTAAAAGAGTTTGTTTATTTCCTTTCTTTTAAACATTTTCTTTTTAACTTTAACTTTTTTTTTTGAAAAAATTATAAAACTGGTACAACCGGTAACATTAGTGTATTTAACCCAAAACAACAAGTTACAATGGTTATATTGGTAATATATAAAGTTCGTTTACTATAATTGTAAAAAATAAGAAAGTTCGTTTCTATTTTATAGACTTGTAAAAAATAAGAAAGTTCGTTTCTATTTTATAGACTTAACCCTTCTCATTTTGCAAAAACATAGCTTACATCCGCCATTTTACTTATTTTTCTTTTTTTTTTCTATTAAATAAATGATAAATGAAAGATTAATCTGAGCGATGATGGATCTTTGAGGGATAGATGGTTGGATATATCCCTTGTATCCAAGAAAAAGCACGTATCCATTATAACCCTCCTGTACAACTTATGAAGGATGTTTCGCTCAAAATTTCAAACTAACATTTCTCTTTAAATACCTCCCTCACTTGAGAGAAGTTAGCAGCAATCCTCCGTCCTCCTCCCATTTCTCTTTTAATACCTCCTTCCTCCCCATTTAGTTCCTCCTCATATAGTTAGTTTAGCTAATCAATATGTGTGTAACAACACTCATCTCTCTTAATTCTTCTTGTATGAAACAAATCAACTAAACTTTCGACTAATCTTTCCTATTTATTTGTTTTAAAGAGATTCGAAGACAGGTGTCTACAACAGTCGACAAGTTTATCTGTTTTAATAGTTCTAGTTCTTGGGTGACGTTAACAAAATAATGTAACAATGTTAAGATTTGTCTAACTGGATCTCATGGACAAACATATCGATATCAGTTAAAAATAATATTCAAAAAAACAACAATTATCGTACCTTTAAGTGATTGCTTAGTTTATTTTGTTGTAGCAGAAAACATACACATACACATTCCTATAAAATACTAGTATCTCTACACTGAAATCCAAAACAAAGTAATGTAATTTAGAGAATAATTTGGTTCTAAAACAAATTAGGGCCAACTGTATATATAATATATTAGCATAGACATGGTAGGTAAGAGAACATACTCCTCTTTGCAAAAATAAGCACAACTCGATATTGTATGAATCAAGCTTCTTCTTCTCCTACTAAGGGTTGTTGCATTTCATCTGCGTTATAATTCCAAAGTTCTTTTAACTCGCCTCTCACCAAACCCAATATGATACAAGTCCCTGCAATGAAGTGAAACAGCACGGAAGATGAAAATGTAAAGATTGTGAAAACAATAACTCCCTTCTAACTCATACCCCTTATACGTAGAGGTGACCAAATAAGCCAGGTTGGGTAATACAATAAATAAATGGATTAGGGGTCAAAACAATAACTTTAAAAGGGGCAAAAACGCCTTGTGTCGTGCAAATCCACCAACACTTTTCTTTTTTGTATAAGCATCAAATTTTATACATAATTCAAGTGTATATTTGACTGCAAGTATATTTTACAAATAAAAATACTTTTTTTAAATAGTATTCTTATGGCGTTTGTAACTTGTAAGCCCATTTTAATACACTTGAGATGACTTTCGACTTGTTAACCAGTTTCCCCTAGGGCTTTGTTTTTCTATATTACTTATTAAACCCATCCTCAATAACACACTGAACTTTCACATATATGGGTTGAAATTGGCAGCTCTAAATAAAAGTAGCTTGAATACCTAGTGTACAAGGAACGAGATAGAGCAGAGCAGGTTGACCATGTCCGTTCATCATGTACAAAGCCAGGAACGTTAACAACAGACCTGCATAAATGGGAAAAAAGAAGGGGAGGCTTGATTACTTCTAACTTCTAAGCAAACGCTATTTCTTCATAAAATGTAGTAACAACTTTTAATGCAACTCAGATGTAGAAAAAATAACAGATTTCAGGATCTGCGTTGGTTAATAAGCACATGTGCCTTGCGTGTGTAAAAGTTTATAGAATTGAGTACCCACCACATGCATAGCCAACTGCTAACCACAAAAAGTATCCTTCCCGCCATGTCAACTTTTTTGCTTTGTCATACCTGATATAGAAATATAGATTGGTAAGGGGACTAATATAACCAACCACGTATAGATGATTTCTAGCATGAAAACAAATAAAGAACTCCAAGCATTGAAAGGATTGTATTAAGGGACATATCCTTAAACAACTAAAGATCCTCTAACAGACACTTGCAAGATCTACACGTGTCCTTCGGCCTTTGAGTTATAGGTCTTCAGACATCGGTCATCCCCACGGGTCATGTTGGGCCAACCTCCCACCCTTCAACAGATTTTAGTCTATTATTGGGATTTTGTGACAAATAAATGTATCACCTCCATCCAAAATTGGTGTCCACATACAATAAAAAAACTTCATTTACATGTAATCAATGCAGACTATTATGTTGACCAAAAAGATTGTCGACTGGATATTCAATAATTTTCAGTCACAGCCGATCTTAACCGTAGGATACATGTTAATGTTGATCATAATCGGTGTGCTTCATTCTTGGCGAATACGAAAGTGACATGCAAGTGTTGGTGATTATTGGATTAAAAACCGCTCCTGATCATGTGAAAAAAAATGGTAGCAGAGTAGCCGGCAGTACCAATAAAGTATTCTATTACTATATTAAAAAATAATAAACAAAAAACCTTTTAATTAACTGATTTACGAAGTTTTAAGCATTTGGACTCATTAAATAGATGGAGAACAATGAATCGAGCTGCCACCTCTTAGTTTGCCACCTCTAGTAAAAACTAACAGTGATGGTAACAGAAATTAAGATAAAAAAAGAATGGGGTGTACAACACATACCTAACAGTAAATGAAAGAAGCAGGCCTGGAAACAATATATCCCCAAAGCCTAGCACACTATATCCACCCCAAGGGTCAAAGAGTCGTGGAAACCTCAAAACCATAGGAATCGATTCTCCACTGCTGCCATCACCTTGAGCAACCTGCATAAAAATGGAATATAAATATTTTCAGCCACGAGATTAGAAAAAGAATAGCAAGTTTTTAGTTAGGTTATATAGCCAAAGAGTAATTCATATGAATTATCACTTACTGAGATCATAACGCTGTCATGGAAGAAAACAGGTGATATGAAAACCCAGAAGATGTCATATAGAAATGCACAAGAAAGAAGCACTGTAGCAACCTGGAATATGAAAGTTAGATCTCGAGTAAAACCTTAATACAAGAGATCACATATTACTATTCTGCAAATAATAGTTTGTACCTTAATATTAGGTAACTGTGCTAATTGCAACACTGCTATTATCAAACAGATTCCCTGGTAAAAAACAATGACCATATAATTGCCCGAGAACTTATATGAAAACAGAAGATAAATGCAGAGCGTTTTGAAGGGAACTTACTAGAATGTCTTGACCGACCCACGAATATGATTCCTTTCGAGTCCATACCCAGAATATCGCAAACGCCGAAGAAAATAGAAAAACCAATAGCGACATAACAGTCGTCGTCCCAAAAATTGGCACATTGACTTCCTTTTGACCAAAAGTTTTACATTTTCTGAGCAAAAAGATTTATATGAGTAACAAACATGATGTTGACCACTAAGTACCCACAAGACTCGGTTACAGATTACCTTTTAATCAATGCAACTAAGCAACTATGCATACCCTGATGATAAACACAATATAGATTCAGTATTCATGTTTGTACAAGATGCCTTATATATGTAAAATTAATAAACATTTGAATACCTCAACAGCACCAATGCAGAAGAATACAATCAGGATCCAGATAAACCAAGATGACATAAAGAGATAGAGCAGCACCAAAAAGGCTGACGCTGTAATCACAAATACTACAGCGCTCATCGTACTCATCTCAATAATTTCATTCTCCTCGGCATCTTTGCGATTGGGCTGCCAAATATATAAGATTTCAGGTTAAATATGGTTGCACAAGAAATACACTATGTTAATATGTTACATGAGTCAATAGTGTAAATTCAGGTTTGGACAATTCTGTAATATGTATTTACTTAGATGACTCTAGACGATAAGGTAGAGAGGGCTATGTCTGATATAGAGTATTCAACATGGTACTGATGTATGCCCTGCTTATTTCTTTGTACACAAGATATTTCATATCAGTTGCCATGAGGAACACTCTACTTGTGTCCTTGTAATATATATTATCTATTTCATTTCTCTTGTAAAGAGTATACATTTCGACTTACATAGTTATATCTAATATAGACCTACCCTAACCCTAATATATATGTCCAGTAAAACGATTATAATTACAAAAATGTAGGAAAACAAGTAGCTGAGAACTGCTTAATTGTATGCATTAGTGTATTTCCCTATATTCTTGTAGAGTACTATTTGATATGTTTTTGAGTTATATTACAACTAGATTAAGAAATTTAGATTAGGTTAGTGGTATTAATATGATAAGAATTATTGCTAGGAACATTTTTATACGAACCTATCCCATACTAAGCTCGTATCGGTTCATAAGTCCCAAGTGTAGAACTCTTTCAAAAAGCTAGCTTGTTTGAGGAGGGGACACTTGGGCTTTATAAACCATCAATCAATTCAATACTTGATCGATGTGGGATCATAACAATACCCCACCCTATGAAGAACCAACGTCCTCGTTGGTCACGGCTATGTTGGTCACGGTTGGCACCCCCTTTGGGTCCAAGCCACCACTCGAGTGTTGGAACCTCGAAAGGTAAGGCTAGCTCTAATACCAATTGATACGAACCTATCCCATACTAGGCTCGTATTGGTTCATAAGTACCAAGTGTAGAACTCTTTCAAAAAGCTAGCTTGTTTGAGGAGAGGACACTTGGGCTTTATAAACCATTAACCAATCCCATACTTGGCCAACGAGGGATCATAACACATTTACACTCGAAAAATAGGGCTCTATGGATTAATATGATAAGTATTAATCTAACAAGCTCAGCTGAGCGTTATCTCAAATACCAGCTGCATCTTATTAGCATCTTTACTTTTCGTTCCATTTATGGTGTTTTCTATCTAAGATACAAGTAAATGCGAGGAAAGTAAGAAGAGGTATCTCAGGCTCTCCTCTTAACAATCTTTCATGAACTTAAAGGTATGTGTGTCACTGTGTCAGTCCTTAGTGAGAAACTCAAGATGCATTAAAATGAGGGTTTAGAGAGTGATAAATTTCGACCTTTGGCGAAAGCTCGTCATAGCCACTACTCTCTTCACTTTTGGTGATCTCGGACCAGAGTGAAGCAACGACTATGGTTGCAACTGCCATCAACCATAAGCAGGCTGCTCCAGGATCAATGAGTGGGCTTTCAGGAGCATATACTAGAATTTCCACTGCATGACAAAAGACAAAAAATAGAACTAGTCAACTTCTACATGTAAAGATATCAATCTCATTGCAACTTCTTATGGGAAAAGCTAGCAGGCATATTAATTCAAAATGACATCATAATCAACTAACAAACAATATTTTCCATCTAGGGTCTTCTTTGATTGTGACAAAACAATAGTTATATTTGTAATGAAGGTTCATGTCACATACCACATATACTTGTATCAATTTTACACTGCTTATGCTCAACTCCCAGTTCGGCCAGAGCTATTCTGGACTTTTAAATGATGTTGCAAAATATTGTTCGAATTTAGCCTAGTAGTTTCATTTCCATTGGTTTCTATCGTAAAACTTAAAAGGAAATGCTGACAAAGCCTTACAAAAAGAAACCAAAATATAACAAGTACCCAAACAATCCATCAGTGACAACATAATCGCGATGCTCACCGTCACCAATTTAAACCGACTTTTCTTTCCATTATAGCAGATAAGAACATCATTGTTTGAAGTAAAAAAATAATTTCACGTGATCAATGAACTGCCTCCAACTGATACCAATCAACCACCCACTCTCTTTGTCCACGAGTATGCCTCAAAAGCAGATGCGCAGGTCTAAGTATCGTCTCCTAGAGCTAATATGGGTAGTTCACATACAATTCCTAAGATATCCAGTGTCATTGAATATTGTGTGGTGGAATATACGGAAGAGACAATTATTACGGGAAAGGATGCACAATGGACATTAAATTGAGGTATATTGTCCAGCAACATCACCAAATAGACAACCTTGAGTCAACAAAATTTTAGTTCATCTGGACAACAGTATGCATTCTCCAAAATGGTACCATTTTAAATTCTTCTCACAGCAAGTAAAAGGGGCCAACATTATGGTAAGGAAGGAAAACTTGGATTAATGGCCCGGTCCTTATGGATATTTCATCCTGATTCTCCATATGTAAATACACACCTTGGTAATTGTAAAACACCTAAGTGCAAAGTTATAACACCAACTAGCTGGTGTGACCAAAAAACATAGGTCACATTTGGATCAAATCAAATATTCTTCTGTTCTTGTTTCTTGAATGTGTTTTCACATCCTGTGGCAATGTTTTCCATTACGTGTGTGATCCTGTATCCATACGGATTTCTCGTCCTCTCAAAACACCCTATCCAATTATCTCTTTTGGCACTGTATGAGTGGGACTCACAAGTAGGCCTTGAGCATTCTCTCGGGAGTCCTTCCCAATAATTAGTTGCTTGCAAGAAAGATTTTTCTTTTAGAGGTAAAATTCGGGGACAATCTAGTTGATTATCCCTCAAGTCATTGTACTTTGCGAAAATGTTTTATTTTCAAAATTGTACTATTCATTTTGTTCACTTTGATCATTATACTAGGTATTATGTCTTTATTAGTCATTTAACTCCAGAAAGTTATATATTTAAGTTAATAAACTTCTTAAAATATTTACCAAACTCGTCAAATTTTTACAAGCAACCCAAACATCAGGTTTCCAATTAACTGAATATCCTGTGTGTTAGGATTAGGGGCTAGTAATCAGAGACAAAACATCAGGAAACAAACACCCATATCAGACCAGAAACAGGATCAGAACAAGGGGGTGTTTGGGAGCAAAAGATCACATTTTTTTTATTATCAAATGCTCTATCTTACAAAGCGCTATCTGATACTCTATATAACCAACACACTATCTTAGAAACAAAGAAAATTACTACTTAAGATACTATCAGAATTACAAAATACCCTTAGTACCAAAATTACCAAACTACCATAAGGAGGTCAATGTCAAACTTCTAACAATCTCCACCTTGACTTTAGCTCCTAAGTTACCAAATGTTCCAAATAAAATTCAGAATTCTGAATGCTAGTGAAAACTAGCCTAATTCAAACGACCGCATCTGAAAACGATCCAAAACCAATCCGTCCAAAACAAACACCGATGGCTTCAAAAACGAACAACCAAACGTTAACCGTCAAATTCAAACTCGGTCAACTAGCAAACAAATCGACCCAAACGATCTTCACCAAAGACAATCAAATATAGGCAACCAACTTCAAACGCCCGACAAACGAAGATCCAAATTTTCAAATTCCAAACGATCGAACAAACTTCAAACGACATGTTGATAATCAAGTCTTCAAACACCAAAGCGATCTTCAAATTCAAATTCTAATGACCCACTTATTTGATAAGTATTACAGTCCAACTTCAAACTTATTATCCGTACCAAACAAATTCACAATTTGACGAACGGGCTCAAATTCAAACGCCCCCAAATACGACCCGGATAATAATAGTAACGACCCACTTATACAATAAGGATTATGGTCGAAACTTCAAACTCCAACTTCAAACACAATCCCAAATTCTAGTTCTTCCCAATTCAAACACAATCATAAGTGTAATGTGGAGTACATATCAAACAGCTTATGAACATATCTCAAAACTATCGCTCCACCATACCAAAGAAAGACCAAGCCCTATATCTTCTATATGTTATATATAAAGAGAACAACCCGTCATACACAAACAACTTCCTATCAACTCTTATGAAGCATAAGGCTCCAACTAATTCACAAAACCAAGTCTGATTACTACCAAATCCTAATCAACAAACCCCTCCAATCTATCAGATAAGCGGAAGCAGCAAAATTTCTAAATCAAATCAGCAAACCACCAAATCAAGAAACTGATTCTTGAAAGTAACCAAAAGGGAGAATCACTAATTCAAAAGATTCAATAACCCAAAACAAAAGCTTGCTTTTAATCGACCAACCGACTCATACCAATTTGTTAGGATTAGGGGCTAGTAATCAGAGACAAAACATCAGGAAACAAACACCCATATCAGACCAGAAACAAAGGATCAGAACAAGGGGGTGTTTGGGAGCAAAAGATTACATTTTTATTATTATCAAATGCTCTATCTTACAAAGCCCTATCTGCTATTCTTTTATAGAGTACAAAACCAACACACTATCTTAGGAACAAAGAAAACTTACTACTTAAGATATTATCAGAATTACCAAAATACCCTTAGTAACAAAATTACCAAACTACCATTAGGAGGTCAAAGTCAAACTTCTAACACTGTTTATAGTACAACAACAACAATACCCAATCCCGCCTTAGCAGGATATGGGGAGGTGGTATGTAGACAGATTATACCCCTACCCTTGGGAAAATCTGCGCGTAAGGAGACTGTCCAGGTAGACCTCCAGCAAACCGGTGTTTATAGTACAATAACCTAAATGAAATAGTAGCACAATGACAAAAGTGAACATTTTTTCAAAGTGCAATGATCTCCAAAATTATTAACCCAACGTGTAGCAAATTTTTTAAAGGTATCAAAAGACACAAACACTAGTGAAAATAGCTTGGAGAGATGACCTCTGGATATGTCTAATTAATTCCCTAGATGATTTTTCCCTGCTAAAAAGGTAATGCTCAAATGGGTTGCCTACGGTGCATGGTTATACCACAACAATGTAAAGTTATCATTAGTCTAAGCCTCTTGTAAGTCCTAAGTAGAAAAAAGGTGGCATTGATATGTGACCTTCAGAGTTCAAACTCTAATCAATTACCAATTTCATATATATCTTCTATTTTATTAGGGTTGAGCAGGCCCGACCGAAACCGAGATGGCCCGACCGAACCGACTCAACCGAATGAACCGAAACCAAAACCGAGTCAATCGGTTCGGTATTCGGTTTGGGAAAAGTGTATATTTCGGTTTCGGGTCGGTTCTGTATAAAACCCGAAAACGGCCCGAAGTGACCCGATGGAACCGAAATACCCATTTAGGTCACTTTAATGACCAGCCGCTTTTTTCTTATCCAATATTCCAACTCATTTTATTATCTAAAAAAAAAACGGGACGAACAAAGACACCATCAATGGAGGAAGAACATGATCAAAGTCAAAAACCACCTAATCAAAATAATTTTATACTTACAAATCATGAGAAACGGAATATTGAGTCCAATTGTGACTTCATTCATTAAAAGGTAGTAGGTAGCAGTAACCCATTATCCAATAAACCAGTTGGGTAGGTACAAATATAAATCAAAAGCATTGGTACTTGATGAGATATAGTCTCCTCCGGGATATCCAGAGGAGATAATCACACTTGTTAACAGCTTCTGAGTAGAACTCAAAACTACTTAATGCTGGAATAGACGTCCGCAGAAGCTAAGGTAACAAAGGTTACCTTAGGTCCGGAGGCATTGGCAGAGAAGCATTATCTTCTTCGGAGTTGAACAGATAGTCACTGACGACGCTTGTACGATGTGGTACGGAAAAAACAGGACCACAACGATCGCTTGGCACATTACGAAACCCGATCCCAAAAGCATTGGCACGTGCCATCAGCGATTCTCTTGCGGCACAAGACGACAACTTCATCTCCACAATCCCCGTGTCGCGAAGCATGGATTGAGTAGTATAAATAGAGGCGATCGCGCCAAAGGTAAGGACAAGTTTTACACACACACCGCTACTTACTAATTTCTCTCTACTCTCTTACTAAAACACATACCAAAGCTAAGGTATACTTACGAAATATACTTCAACAGTACTAACTACTTATATGCTCTTGATTTTTCAAGTGTAATACATGCCCACTTGTTTTTCTAACGCATGCGATATTCACTCTTTACTTTATACTTTAAGTTGTCAATCGCATATTAGGTCCCTCCTATCTAAATTTCATATATTTTCATTTTAATGGGGAAAACAAGATACATGTTTACTCGAAAGTCGAAACACTTATCAAAAACAAATATCGACTAAAAGAAAGATAAGTTTCATGATAACTAATGGTTACCTTTGCCTCCTCCGGACAGAGTTTTGTTCAAATCCTCTCCTTCGAGCTTTGAGATCATCACAACTGGAATATCTATGTCTAATGTGGTATTCTCAGAACAACTCATCTCCACGATATCTGCAACCAACACAGGAAGAGAGGTTTAGTCCCGAATGGCTGTCATCATTCTTGCAAACAACCAAATGAATAATACAGTAAACATTACATAAAGTAGAGTAAACTGCAAAAATCATCCCTCTGATGTTTAGTGCCAATAGTATCGACGAGGTATGATTAGTGCCAAATCTAAAAAACCACAGGGATGATTTTTGCAGTTCACTTTAAAATAATGTTTGACAATTGCATCAAATACAACCTTCACTGTCATTTATGACCACCAGGGCTGATGCACCTCCCGCCTGCGCCACTTTTGCTTTAACCAAGTAGTCACAATCACCACGAGGGGCCAAGGCTGCAAAGCCTAATAACTGCTAAAGATTTAAAAAAGAAACAGAAATGGTACAAATTTCAATAACAAAAAGAGCAAAATTAGACTACCTTTGAGGTGAAATTGGAACAGCAATTTGAGGGGTTTGGAAAGACAGCTGAGTGTTTAGCAAGTCCATTAGCGGTTTTAGGAATTTCTGCACTAAACGTTGCACTTTGACCCTCTAATGTTTGGGCTTCAACACCATCGACCCAGATTTTGATCTTTACCTGAAATATTTCCACATACAGATAACTGAAAATATGACATGCCAAATACAATTAAAATATAATTTTTATGTTTTCTTTGAAATCTTGTTTATGTTAATCGACAAAAATGAATTCCAATTAACAAAAAGATTAAGAATTTGTCAAAGTGTATCCTCCTTAATCATCCGAATCTAGAGACTAGATTTTAACATCAAATGAATGAATGTAATTAAGTAAAATAGTTTATATGAATGAATCAAATGGGACGAATGTATATAAAAAGAGATCTTACTGAAACAGAAATGTTATCACAAGATGTGATAGATCCATCTACAATTGATGATAACAAGAATACTACTAGTATCATCATACCCATCTTCTTCATATTTGCTTTTTCTCTTCTCTTCTCTTCTCCCCCCACAAGAAGAGAAAATAAATTTTATTATTGCAGGAGTTCCACTACGATTTCAGTTACTCGTTCACAATTTGACTTTTTTCCTTGCAAATATTTTTTATAACAAGACTATTTTATTATTTTATTTAAATTTTATAATTTAAAAATCTTTCAACACTATTTAATTATTTTGTTAAATGAAAAAAAATATATCACTGTGATATATTTAATTGGGATAATTTTATATATGTACTTTTTGAAAAAAAAATTCATATATATCCAACCTCACTTAAAAATTTCATATATATCCAATTTTAAACATAATATTTTATATATGTCCAAATTTTTACTTGAAATTTCATTTATGTCCAAATAATCAATTTATATATAATTAAAAGTATAAAACATATATTAAGTATTATTTAAACATAAAATAACCATTATACACTTATTCTTTTTCTTATACTTACATATATATTCATATATTTTTATAAACATTGTCTCAAATTATTATATACACATACATTGATGCAAAGCATATTTTATCAAAATATTTAAGAATAAAAAAAGAAAAGATATAATTACAATTACCAAACAAACGCAAAAGTAATATCATTCGATTAGTAAGAAAATAAAGCTTACTACCATATAGTTAAAATGATAAAATAATCATAATAAAACTAAAATTATTGGATAATATAAAAAATTGAAGAAAGTGATAAAGATACTGATGGAACCAATAAATTGTGTTTGTAAAATTGAAGACGGAAGTAGTGTCACAACTTGATAAGAATACAGATTGTTGGCTTATTATCTATTGCAAGGTTAGTTAGATTTGTTATTATAGAATTTTAATGATTTGTCGTTGTTTTGATAATTAGATGTACATATTATTAGGTAGAGAAACATAGATATAATGGTTATTTTAAGTTTAAATAGTATTTAATATGTATTTTAAGGTTTTAGTTATATATAAATTAGGTATATGGACATATATGAAATTTTAAGTTTTAAATTGGATATATATGAAATTTCTAAGTAAAATTGGATATATATGAAATTTTGCATTAAAGTGATGGATATATATGAAATTTCTAAGTAAGGTTGGATATATATGAAATTTGGTATCAAAATAAGGATATATATGAAATTTTCCCTATTTAATTAGTTTTCTACACATATGCACCGTCATATACTCTTTCCGTCCTAATTTATTAGTCCACTATTTACTTTTAAAGCTTTTTTTACAAAACTTTGACCTTAAATTATTATTTTTATGTTATGTAATATCTGATGAAAATTATACCAAATGAAAGAACATCTAAAAGTCAATCCATATGCATATTTCGCATCAAAAATTATATAAAACAACAACATTAATTTAAAGTCAAAGTTGAATGAAAAAGATTTTAAAAGTCAATAGTGGACTAATAAATTGGGACGGGGGGAGTAGTTTTGAATAAAAAAATTATATGAAATATCATATATGATAATAGTGTTTCATCGTATATGATATTAGTATCATATATGATAGTTTTCGACAACGAAAAAAACGTAAAAAAAACAAAAAAAATTGTCGAAAGTATATCATATAGCATATCTATAGAAAGAAAATTAAATGCCCGTCGTAATGGTATTTTTTCGCATAACGATTAACGGTTTAAGAGATATTAATGTTTGAAGAAAAAAAGAGAAATGGGGCTTGGTTTTAATCTTAGGCCAAAACGCGGTTTAGTACCCTGAACTTGTTTAAGTGGAATTTCTACTACCCTAGATTATTAGAGGTAGAGAATGATACCCTCAATTAGGTTAATTGGAATTTTTACTACCTTACACACACTTGACATGATCATGTGATTGTCATGTGACCGGTATCTGTTAAGACTTAACGGAGGAAAACTAACACCTTAGGGGTGGAAAAATAACACATTATGTTCATTTCAAAATCATATATATGTCAAAGTAAAAATAAAAAACAGTTAATGGTAAACACTCTGATCTCATGTAAGCTCGAACAATATGAAGCACCAAGTATCTTGACAATTGAATGTGGTTTTAATTAAACAATGGCTTTTTTCTATTAAATAAGCAATGACCTGATCTAATTCTAATTTGGATATGTTTAGTGCACATCATAATTTTCCATGGAATAAACAATGGCAAGATCCAAATACACAATATTTAATGCTTAACATGTACTAATTTTCATTCAGCAACATTGCCTTTTTTTTACAGCGACATAAGCCTCTTTTCAACAATGCAACATTGTCGTTTGAGTTTCAACGCACAACAAGAAAACATGTTTTTGACAGCAACATAGCCTCTTTTTTTTTAGTTTTGACAGCAACATTAACTCTGTAATTTGGCACACGAAACAATTGACAACAATATATAAGTACTACCAAACAAAACCTTATGCTAAAATACTAAGTGTAGTATAGACAATGGAAATTGGAAAGAAAGAAGTTTCATGGCATAAAAAGGGTAGATTCAAAAGTTTGTTATTGCCACAGTATAACACAAAGTTTATACAGTAAGTATTATAAAGCAACTTTCACTTAATGTGCATCACTGGAACCAATCTGATCACTACATAAGCAACATAACGACCAAATTAAAACACACAGTATGTTCATATAATCAGAAAATGAAGTTCAGACTGACAGCTGAAATGCAAGGAACTTAATCCCGCTATAATTCTTTTGAAGCACACGACAGAATATCATAGTATCCAAGAAGACAGAAGACCTGCCCATACATGAAAAGTGCTAACTAGACTCAAACAATCTTGAGAATACAAAATACGACATTATTATAAAAGCGAAAGACCAATTCCAGTTTCGTAAGCAACGAGTTCTACGTAGATTTGTTAGTTGGCTTAGAAATAGTCTTTTTGAGTGGTTTCTTTCGCTTCCTTCCAGCTGAACTTGCATCATTTGAGGTTGATGCATCCTATAAACAATACAACATTGAAAAAAGTTAATTAGAAAATTAGATAATTATTATTACAAAAAAATGTAGTAAAAAAGAATGTTATATCGTATACATCATTTTGAGGGCATGACTTCGAGTTATGCTCGATAGAGTTGCATATTCCACAATGCATGTCTCTTCTGTGGCGGAAGAGTTTACTCTTGGATTTTTTTGGTTCGTACTTCCTTCTTCTTCTAGCCTTCCTTGGCCTTCCCGGCATAGATTTTGGGAGTGGTGGCAACAATTCCCCAAGACCGCTGTTTGGCCAAAACTCTTCACTTCCCACAACTTGAATTGGATAACTATAGGCTGCAACAAACCTATCCTTAGAATAACTATTGTCCAAATAGTCAAATGGGTCTCTTGCTCTACTCTTGATGGCTGCAATATCATGTTGTTTGCTATGTGAGAATGGAACAGATCAATTTAAGAGCGCATACACAATAAAAAACAATGCTTTCATTTTTCTCTGAGAACTAAACAAAGAAAATAATCAGATACCCTAAGTCGATTACTTTACATGCATAAAAAAGAAAAAAAGCAATTTATCAAATCAGTTAGATAATTCTTACTTGTGTTACTTCAAAATCAAAAGCACAATGTCAATTTTTTTTCTACGGTATCACAGAACTTTGGGAGATACGTGGATGCCTATTCCTTATCTTTTTATGCATAACTAACATGGTATTTTTCCTCCGTTAAATCTTAACGGGATGGGCTCACATGATTGTCATGTGATCATGTCAAGTGTGTGTAAGGTAGTAAAAATTTCAATTAACCTAATTGAGGGTATCATTCTCTACCTCTAACAATATAGGATTAAGATGGATGACAAAAGTTATTTTGGATCTTTGTTTTTTACTACATTCTAAGGGATCAATTCTTACTTTTCATTTGCTTTTGACTAATGGTTAGAATTAATCTAAGATTTAATTTGTTAATTCTATTTTTTTGCCAAAATATATAAACTTTTTTTTATTTTTTTTCACACACTAATGTGTTTTTATCCTGATGCTTCATTTATCTCTTAACATTTAAACCCACCACCAACCATCATTACCACAACCGTCTCACCACCCTCATCATCATTATCTCCCAAATGCCTATGTATTACCACCACAATCAATAAATCTCACATATCATCATCGTCATATGAGCAACCACCATCATCTCCAAACGTCTTTGTCACATCATCAAACCACCAGAACCGTCCAATCAGATGAATAATAAAGATGTTGATGATGAAGTGTTGTTGAGTGATCTTTTGAATCGAAACTAGGAGCTGATTGAGACGGTGTTTGATCGAATACTAAGGAGATGTAGTAATCCGAATGAAATGATTACATGCGCTTTCAAACTTGCCGCGTGTTTGCTTGAAGCTGCTAACTGATATGTTTAGGAGATACTCATTTGATCATAACAACGTCGTTTGACCGTTATCTCCAGCCGTGACTATTAAGGTACACTGGTACACCTTAATTATATTATTTATTATGTGAATTATATTTAATTAATGTGAATTTTATGTGATATTGATATAATTTAGAATTCATGATGATTTGTTGTTGTTGTTTGTAACACCCCATTTGGATAAATGGACCGTTACATGATAATTATGGCGTGTCATCAAAGCATGCAAGGTAATGTACTAAACATAAATGACCAAAAATGGAAAACCGGAATCAACCATCGGTTCCCATACATAAGCCCAAAACATAAATAAAATGAATGAAATAGGAAGGACAAAACGAGTGTCCAAGCAAGCATAAGTATATGAGGCAAAAGGAGAAGAAGTCTAAGGCAGCTTCCATCCTATGCACGTCATCCAAATGCTCTAGGCTGTCCTTGAGTACCTGCCGTTCGGGTCATGGAAAGAAGAATATACGGGTGAGCAATACGCTCAGTGAACGGATACATGACAATGATATGAATGGCATAAACATAAGTAAGGTATGAAATGAAAGTAAAGTGTAGCGGAATAATGTAAGTCCTAGAAAACCTGGTGTATGTCTTATAGACTGGTTTATATTCTGAAAAGACTTATGTTTATTTTATACTGAAACTGTATTTTAAATATGCCCAAGAGCCCATATAGGTCATGTTATATCAACGTGCATGAATACTTAGAGAGGTGACCTCATCATGCAATTAGAGGGGCTGCCTCTAATTAATATATGAAATGAGTGGATGGATCAGCTCCTGTAACGGATGTAAGGCACACACCTCAGTTACCATGAAATCTTACTACTTGTCCTAGGATGCACCCATTCGCCCCACATGATAATAATAACAAAGGCCAAATACTGTAAAGGGACGCTGCGAGCAATCACTCTCACCGCATAAGAGTCATAACACCGGTGCCTCTAGTGCTATGGTTATTGAACCCCCATAACTAGGTGAAACTGGCATGCATGTATATAGCTCAAGCAATCATACATATACTGATGTGTTAAGACACTTAAACTACTGAAGAAAACAGATGGCTGCAAACGGGGAAATCCTAAGTATAAGAAAGATGTCTTTACTGAAGGACAGAATATCCGTACCTTATGTCCAGTAATTAAAGACGAAAACGAGCTCAGAAGATCACTCCGACTTCACAATAGCTACATAATGAAGGGACATGAATAAGAGTCGGTTTTACTTACACATACTTGTTAATTAGTTTACTGGACGTGTTCATACTTATTATACTTGTTCTTGTCTTGTCTTATTATTTCATGTCTTAATCATGTGTTTCTTATAGTTTCATGTGTTTTAGATTCATGTATTTCATGTTTTATGTGTTAAAGTACTTGTTATAACATAATGAGTAACTTCCTAAAAGTAGCAGGTTTTCCAAAAATAGAAGGGTTTCCAAAAATAGTAAGTTTCCAAAAATAGAAATAAGCTTGATTAACAAGTATAAAATATAAGCTAGAGTGTTAATAATCATAAAATATATATTTCATGACCATATACCATAAAGTTTATCCAATAAATACTTTATGCTAAAATAATAATTATTAATTAATAATAAAATGCATGATTTTTTTATTGGAATTATTAATTAATAAAATGACATGATAATTTAATAAACTTAACATTATCTAGATGATTATATAATTAAATTAAGGTACGGTTATTAGTTTAATTACGTGAATAAATACTTAGGTTAATTCTGTTAACTACAAATATAACCTAAGTTACATGACTAATTTAATTACAACGTGCATTTAATAATTAAATTAACTCAATTAACAAACATATACATGTGTACCCGAGCCTACCGAGACACCCATATCTCGGTCGCACTAAACAAACAAGTACGCAAAACTAATAAAACAGTGTTGTCCAATATATGGTTTTCAGTTATGTCCAACATATACATACAGTTTTGTCCAATATATATCATCCAGTGTTGTCCAATATATATACCTAGTTTCATCTGATATCCTGCCCAGACCTGCTGCCCCCAAGTAGCATACTCCTTGTTCAACCTGTCCTTACCCCCGACTGCGATAAATCTCTGCTGCCGTTTTGTTATTACCCACCGACTTTATATTTTTTTCTGCTGTTGCTCAATTGCTACCCACTGAGACCCTTGGAGGTCTTGGTCCCACTAGCAAGCTACGCACCCCACTGCTTGTGCAGTTAGGGTTACGGCTGCATTCCCAAAACCACCACCGCCCCTATAAGGGTTACGGCTGGTTGGAAAACAACCCCATCGAGAGCTACAAGGCTCTCGGTTTGCGTGTAAAACACAACATCAACCCTAAAATCGATTTCCTCTTTATTAAATCTTGTTATTAACATGTATGAATGTATGTTTTTAATGGTTCTTGAATACTAACATAATTAAATAAACAAAGATCAAGGATTAAGAGATACCGTATGATGAATGAATAGAGAATTAGATCACAAACACTTTACCCTTTTTAATTAAGAGATCAAAAACCCAAAACCCTTGTTCTTGGTGTGTGAGTCGACGACAGAAAATGAGGGAGGAAAACACGATCGTGGGTTTCTTGTTTTAGGGTTTTGTATTTGGTAATGAATATTAATAATCTCCTTGATGTTTTATTTAGGCTAGGATTGCTTAATGTGTTGGGCCATGGGCCCTCCCCTTTTCCTTTCTTGCCGTCCAACATACACAACCCAAATACATAATTCATTTTTATTTCCGTGCTAAAATATTTATCGTGTGCGTTCGTAATTTTAATTGTCGTGTTTTATTCGGGATACGTTTTAAGTATATACGTAAGTACTTAACATGTATTAAAATAATTTTAATATACGTAATGCTTGTCGTGATTAATTAATATACGTAAAATAATTAGGAATGATCGTGATTCGTGTCGTATATTAATTGGTCGTGAAGTTTTAATTTACACGTATTTTCACGCATTTAATGCTCTAAAGTATTTTAAAGCGGGTTTTACATTGTTGCTGTTTATTTCAAGCGTAATCTGTTTATATTGATAGAAGAGTAATAATATTACGTAAATAAGTAGAATCATGAAGTATGTAATGACTTTAATATAAGTTCACCATGTGAGGGTCATGGTTTACGATGCTGAAACATCTTAGCTTTGAAACAAGCATTTTTTTATATGTCAGTACCTTAAAGAAGTAGCAGTCTTTATAGAGGAAACTCCATACTGTTCTCAAAATTATACCCGAAATTTAAGAAATAACACTCTTTGTAGGGTCATGGTTTTCTTCTTTGATGTACTTAGGATGTTTAGTCTTTGATGTACTTACAATGTTTAGTTATGGAGATAAAAGCTTAACTTTTATGATACTTGGAACGTTTAGTGTTGATACAATATAAGAAAAATTCTAGTTAAATTCCTCAAGGGGTGATGTAAGTTAAAGTAACATTAGTTGTATATGTGTTGACTCAATGAATGCCAATAATTCTATGTATATTGTTAGAAATGATACAATATACTTGTAAGCATGAAGAAATTAGAAAACGATTCAAGTTATAGAGAGGTCTATATCTGAATATAGCACTTTAATTTTTTAGGTATATCACAGGATCCTGGTGATCCACTTTATTTATTTTCCATGTGTGTAACATCTTGTTTCATGTATGTACATTGTTGTGTAAGCTTTCGAGGTGTGTATAATATTTTGTGTCACTCTAAGTCTTGAATATCGTAATTTTTCAATGATGCATATTATAGTTATATATAATTATATATACAAACATGGCATAAAATACAAAGTCATACATATAACAATGAGAGTGACACAAAACAATATAACAAAACTCAGACTTTGTATCCGCTGTTATAAACTTTGGAAAAAGTCATCTCTAAGGTATGGCTCAATCGTAACATCTCATATTACACCAGTTATGATTTGGCTTTGATTATTAAGTGAACGGTCCCTTCCACTATGTACAGGATGGTAGGGATGAAAACTAAGACTATGTTATTGAGCCACTTCAAGGGCTCAGAACACTAGTTCAAGAGCTACTACTAAAAGACGGGTATGATTAGATTCATCCTTTAGTAACAAGTACCCCAATCTTGCAGATACTTTTTCTGGGTTTTCTAACTTACTGTTTTCCTAAACTAGAATAATCGATGTAAAGATAATGCATCAAGGATTGAGGAACATGTGGTATCGCGGGATCTCCAGCTTTGGTTGTCGAATGTAAGTTGCTTACAAAATACAACAATTGATGAAACTATAACTCGTATAAAAACGAACACACAAAGAAATACTTTTCAAACGAGTAATGCTTTATTAACTGTTATAAACAAAGTATTACAAAGTGCTATGAATAAACCCGTTGAATGAAAACAAGAAATGAACCGTAGAACAAGTAAACTTGATTAGAGACTCACGTTTACAAGAGAACCTATGAGTCGTTGGTAGACAGCTGAGGGCTCAGAGGTTCCAACGGGAGAAAGAAACTTAGATAATTTATCCAAACACAAGGGTTGAATATCTCTTCTTTCTCTTTCCTATTTATAGTGGTACGAGGTTGCTTCCTTAGTGGGAATAGTTGATACGTGTCATCTTCTGAATGGAAGCGTACAACGTATTAAATGCATGTCTATATTGAGACATGCCTTTAAACTAATTTATGTGAACAGTTCTGCCAACTGTTCACTTTTGTCCCACTAGGTCGTACTAGGCTTTATCTTGAATCTCCTATTTTGTCCCGCCCAAAACACCTTGGAGATTCTCCCGCCTAAACTATAAATGGTAAGGCAAGTCTCTGCTTGCATAAGTCTTCATAGTGTTGTAAGTGATCTTTGAGTATTGTCATCTCAAATATCCTTGAACACCAGTACATTCCTTCTACATCCCAACTTGTCCATAATTGCTAGTGAGTATGAATTCAGATAATCTTCGAATTCTTTGACGTTGTCTTTGACTTGAATGTTCCTGGTGTGCCAGCTGAGGCTTTGCCATCCACTGGTCTGGTCTCTATCGCTGGTCCTCTCAACGACCCGTAACACTTAGTCTAATTTAAACAAATCTAGACTGGGCCATAGTTAAAACTTCATTGGCCCAACAATCTCCCCCTATTTCTTTATAAATTATACGAAGTCTAAAATTATTGTAAGTGAGTTTTATTAAACAAAAAGAACCTAAACCTATTACATAGACACCCAGTGGTGTAAGAAAAATACAATACAAAAGGTTCTTCAATGATCGAGGCCTTGGTCACAAATTCTTTGTGCTTCAACTTTATTAGCTCTGTAGTTAATGATCAGCTCAATCTCGAATTCGAAATCACTGGCTTGCTTGCAGTTTCTCAGGATACCTTGTTTGAGTTTGATGAGTTGGATAGTTGAAGCCAGGTGTAGCTCATTCTCCCTCTGAAAGCAGTACTCATAATTGCCATTCATGAAGACCATTCACTTCTCTGGTTCAGAGTAGACTTGTCCACCTACAGGCTTTGTGATCTCTTTTGGAAGTACAAGATTTATGTACATTCTATCAACAACAACATCTTCAGTGACTATCTTCTCTACAAGAGGCCCCATTGGGTTCTTTCTTTTTCTTTGACCTTGTGTCTATTGTTGTGATAATTGATGGGGCAGAGGGAGTTTCAGCTTCTTAGCAGTGTCTCTTACCCAGTTGACTTTGTAATATTTCGTTTTTAGTGTAGTTGTCTTCTCAGCTCGATTCGAATTGATATAACGTTTTCTAGCAAAGACTTAATTGTTTTTGGTTAACAAAAGATTATTTGGTATTTAAGCTACTTGACAAACAAAACACTTAAAAAGGTAAAAATAGTTATATACGTAACCATACTACGCTAAAACATATTGCAATTACATCAATTAAATGCACAAGTAGTAAATTGTAAAAATACAAATTTATATTACGAAATTAAATTGCAAAACATAACATACAAGACTAAGTCTATTTTTTATTAATTCTAAAAATTACAAATTTGTATTATCTAAAATATAGATTTTATGAAAATGAAAATACAAAGTAACAATTGAAACTAAAAGTCTGTTCACATTAAACTCTTATACTAGATCAAATGAAGAAAAGCCCAACAACTAAGCTGGCCCAAAAGCTTAATGAATCCAGTAGCTAGTTAACTAAATCTAACGAAGTGGACTAACGGTGTAGCGAACTTAACTGAAATATTGGCTAAAGGACCTACAGCTTATGAAAAGTAATAAGGAAGGTCTTAACTGACATTTAACTACTTTAACAACCTAACGATACGGGACTGGCCAAGAAATTCATGTATACAAGTTCAGGGATCAAACTAGTATAATTCGAAACTTAATAAGAAACCTGAAAGCAAATTCATAAACTCTGCCAAACTCACGTTTACAGAAAATGCAAATTTAAGAGAAATCTAAATGAACTAATACTAAAACTTAAAAACAGAAAAGAAACAAATTCAATTAACACAAATCAAATCATACCAAACTTAACGCAAGCAAGTACTGAACTACTCAATTATCAGCAGGTTAGGCTAAAATTTGCAGAAAGAAAATAGAATGCAGAAAATAAATGCGCTTAACCATGACATCCGTAGTAAGACCGCTGAGTCGAGAAGCGCGGCGCTGAGCCGGCTTAAAACCAAACACCCCTAATCTGACAATCTACTATCTAATAATCGGCAAATCCAAACACCTGCAAAGCTTTTATTTGCTGCACTGAAAATAATGATCAAACACGCCCTCACTGAGTGAACTGCTGATCATAAATCTCTGTACTTTTAACTGTAAATCCAGCAGCTACAAATAAACTCGCACTCTGATAAGCTATATCAGCTGATTACCAGCTTAATAGGAACTCTGAATCTGAAACCTGCAAAACTCGAATGCACATAAACTATTTGCAAATCCTAGAAACTTAAATGATCCACTTCGTCTAAAACTCATTTGCAACAGATCACAACTCCAGTTATGCTACCATTACGAATCAAAATGCATTTCATGGTCCTATTATGTATAACGACTAATATATCACCGATCTTTAAGAACTGAGGTAATGTGATCAAGTCTTAGCTTCTAAAAGTTTAGCTTGTTATTATTTTTTTATGAAATCCTTTTGACTAATTTATGTAATACACTACATACAATCAACTTTCCAAATACAAGATTAACAAACTAAACTAAATTCGTAAGCATAACCAAAATCTAACAAACTGACTAACTCACAACAAAGTAATTAACTGATTGGGACTGAAATCAGGTATACCAATACAGGAACTAATTCCAGACAGTAATGAAACTCAGTAATGAAACTCAGGTATTCAAAACGTTTAGAACAACAGATCCAAATCACATGCTTTTTGGAAGCATATGATCACAATAGCTAAGATATCAAGAAAGATAAGAATTTAGAAAGTTTGAAGTTTCATTAATGGAGTAAAAAGAATTTGTTACAACTGCATAAACTGGAAAGTAACCGAATGTAACTAACTAACTAATTTCTAACCTAACTACTATGTGTAATCTACACCTAAGCTAACTATCCAAAATGAAGCCTTCATCATCCTTTTATAGCCGCGAGAGGGTGATGTGACGTGTTCAATCCAATGAGGATTGGACACGTGTAAAATACGAGGTTTACTCGTCAATCTTCATCTTCATCTTGAATTTGGGGCTTTCTTCGTCTTTGACTTTGAGTCTAATTAAGTAACATCATCTTGTAGAGGGGAATGAGAGGATGATTTTTGTAGTTGGAAACTTCCTTTGAATCTTCATGGATCATCCTTTATAAGGGTTTGCAGGTTTGGGAGGTGAAGATGTTTAACCGTCTATCTCCTTTCTCTCTCTCTTCAAGGTTGAAGAAGAAGCGTGTTATGTGTACACGTTTGGAGGTGTTTGACCAGTTTGGTCAATGACCAAAGTTAATAACTTTAACTTTCCAAAGTTTCTTTTAAGTCCTTCATTTTTCCTTTCTTTTCAAAAGGTTATAAAAGCTTTTAAGTAATAACTTTTCATCCTTTGAATTATAGAAAGTTGCAAGCTTAGTCCTTGATCTTTGTATTCTTGGCAAATAAAGTCCTTGAAAGCATCTTTCGTCTTTTTCTTCGTCTTTTGATCAAATTAATCCTTGAAAGCTCGTGTTTGTCTCAAATGTACCTATTTTACCTGAAAATATACAAACACCAAATACACGCGTAATTCTGATAATTAACAGTTTAATATAATGTATTTGACAGTGTTTTAAATGGTTTTAGGATCATAATTGATGAGTGTTTTCACACTTATCAACTCCCCTCCACTTGACCATTGCCATGTCCTCATGCAATGCAGCATTTTAAAGCACCAAGTTACACTTTTCTCATAATTAACCAACCTTGGCCATTTTATGATTTAATAACTATGCTATGCTACATGATGAATGGTTTTGAATATTTACAATGCAATGCAAAGAAAACAATTCTATTTATATTTTTTTTTGATTTTATTGAAATGTTTTTGATGGAAATAACTCATAAAGAATTCAATGACTTAGATTAGGGCTTTGGTACCATGAACATTTATCACCCTCAAGTTTCACTTTCCCCATACCAAGCTAATAAATGGGATCATTGCATTCACAAGTAAAAAGTGCATCAACTTATTCATGACAATTAAATGTGGAACCGGTTATTAATTGAGCAAATTGCTTGTGGGCAAATTTGTCATTATTCAAGTGTGAAATATAAGAAGTGTAAAATCCAAAAATAAGGAAGCACGGTTTTAATCCTAAGTAATCTTCTCATCCATTACTTGAAAAACCGCTCACAATTAATACAAGTCCGTATTAAGAGTAATAAGTCATTCGCCTTATGTGTAAAATCCTCATGTCATGCTTTCATAAGTAACTACACACTCGCTAAGGAAAGAAAAATAAAACTCACGCAATAATTTACATCCGCATCTTTTTGAGATTTTGGATCTTCAACCCCGCAACCCGTCAAGGTAATATTGGATTGGAGCAATCTATTGAATCCCCGCAACCCGTCAAGGTAATATTGGAACTCAATAGTCACTATAATTAACACCACACTGCCCCTCTTGGGAGTCTTGCATTATTATTTTTTATTTTTTTTTTATTATTTTTTTTCTCTCTCTTTTTTTTCTAGCCACTCATTTTTTTTCATAAGCCGCTCTTATTTTTCGTTATTCCTCACAAAGAAATTTGAAAAGAAGAAAAGGAAAAACACCCGCTAAGTATGGAGCATGACATAAGTCTAGTACACATAAAACGTGCTAACTTAGAATCTTAAGACGTACTCATATCAACCATAAATGATTAGCCAAAAATGCATAAGAGATTACGAACCAATTAAAACCGTACTTGATTATTTATTAACAATTATATACATGCGAAGAAAATAGAGGTAGAGAAGAGAAGGGTTTAGCCACAAGTAATTGCCATGAAGTCTATCTAGCCCTTTTACACTTGCTTCAACTCTATCATTTCCCATTCTCCACAAATTTAAAATTTCAAATAATGAAATTGGTGGAAGCTTAGCCTAATAGACCAATGAAGGACTACATGGTTAAGGATACTAGCTAGAGAATGCTAAAATAAGCAAACTCGGGTTGAGTCAAAATATCCATGGCGGGCTTAATATGTCAAAGAAATCTAAATTTGTTAAAACCATGTTTTATCATATTTTTCCTTTTTATATATTTTTGATGAAAAATAAAAGAAGAAATATATACAATGCAAATGTGTTATGCAAATGAAAAATGTTTGATGCAAAAATTATGAATGCATATTTTTGTGGCCAAAGTAGATCAAAAATTTGAAAAATGATCGAAAAATTAATTTTTCCAGGTTATCATGAAGTTAAGGCAATGGTCTAGGTAAGGTCACTTCGATAGAAGTCTCCCCTACACTTAAGATAAACATTGTCCTCAATGTTTAAGAGTATTGGAGTGAACTCCCCTACACTTATGACATTGATTACTTTGCTTAACTCAAGTTAAGGAAGAGACAACTAAAGGGTATTCATTTTAAGCACAAGTGTTTTGAATATCACAATAGCAAAAACTAATCGAAGTGAACCAGATACACGGGCCTCCTCCTTAAGCTCCAAGCATGAAATGTGAGAGAGCAACCCTTGAAACAAACACCAAAAGACGAAGAAAGGCACCCCTCCACTTCAACTCTACTATAACATCCTTTTAATTAAACCTAACCTATTGAAAATCTACTCTACGTTTTCTAACCTAGTTATTCAATACTAAGGGTGAAAAGTCATGCCCATAAAGGGAAACCTCGAAGAAAGTCCACCAGGATCAAATACATGATTTTCATCTCGACATGTGAACAACTCCAAAATAGGAAGCATCACCAAAGTAAGCTCATACAAGAAGCCCATATCAATAGAAATCACACTCTTAAGTGGAGTAGATGAAAACCAATATTTCCCAAATATACGTATCCCAGGATCAAAAACCTTTCCCTTCATGGGAAAATAAGAAGATGAGCTCATATCAACCATATAAGATTCCCCCTTAGTGATCAAAACATCATAAGAATATGAAGGTGTAGGTATCAAAACATTCATAACTATTATGTCCATATTAGGCTCATCATCATCATCAAAAGGTGGGTAATCTTCCATAGAAGGCATAGTGAAAGGAGGATCAAGATCAATAGTGTCTTGTGGAGAAGGTGTAGTCTATATGTTCTCAAAAAGCAATGTAGTAATAAGACGAACCTCCTCTTCCAAATTAGAAACACTATCGTCGACCTCTATATCAAAATGTGCAAGAGTATCCTCTATGGTGGTATCAATCTCCATAAAAGAGTCCATATCAAAGGTTTTGAGTTCTAAAGGTGCCTTAGATGAAAAAGTATCAATCTCTAAGAGGAAAGGATCTTCATCAATAACCAACTTCAAGGGTGGGAGGGTGGGAACATAAGGCTCAAAAGGAGGTGTATTAATGAGAGAATCACTCAAAGGGATGATATGATCATGAAAATCAATAGGTGTATCCTCAAAAACCAGTGAAGGAATATCAATCAAGGGTTCTTCTTCTATAGACTCATTATTAGGTTCTCCACACTCCTCAAAAAGTGGGTTATCAAAACATGTCTCAAAAAGAGGATTAGAATGTATCACAAAATCACTTAGAGGAATAGGTGAAGGAGTCATAGAAGAAATGGAGTCATCATCATCAGAAGTAAAAGACTCATCACTATCATAAGGATCATCAAAGGGTTCATCACAAGAATCATAAAGTGGTAGAGGAGAAGGATCCACTTTTGCTATAGGAGCAAACTCTTCATCCAAATTAGGAATGTTATCTTGACAAGACAAATCATCGGATGATATAGCATAAGATGCGTCACTAGAATCACAATTTTCATCCTCGATTTGTGTAAAGTCTTTCACAAACTCTTCCTCAATCTCATTATCCTTTTCTTTGAACAATTCATCAAGATCAAAGTCACCAAAATCACTAGTAGTAGCATGAAGGTCAATATGTGATAAAATCTCAATGTGATCATGAGGAGAAGAGGTATCAACACAAAGCTCATCACATGGTTCATTGGAAACATCCTCAAACTCTCTTTGGATTGGGATAAGGTTCTCAACACTAGAAACGGTTAATTCATCCAAATCGGTGTTTGTATTAGTGCTAAGAGGCTCGTCCCCCATGGTTAAAGAGTCGGTGGGTTCCACGTGAGGTAAAGGTGATGAAAATGTGTCATCATTAAGTGTCATACAACTCGAAGGATAGTAATCATCGTCATATAAGCATTGTTTAAGCAAACGAGCACGATTAGCAAAATATCGTTCTTCTTCCTCTTCTTTATCAATCTTAAAGAGGAAATCATTTAAATATTTCCTGAAGTGACAAGAACCTTTTTTCAACGATTCACGACACATTGCACCGATCTCCTTGTCACAAATTTGCCAAGTCATAATTTCCACTTCCTCAAAAAACTTAATTTGTTCCTCTAACAACGGGCACACGCTTTTCATTTCCTCAATGCTTATGTCGTTCTTACTATCAATCGCCTTCGAAATTCCATCAATCGACTTGTTTATTGTCTTAAGTAAAGAAAGCGGCGCGTTGAAAACATGAGGGGCATTAGAAGGCGGATCCCTCAGTCTACAATCATAACCATAATGGGGTGCGTTCCCACAAAACTCACATGAATAAGTCGAAGAATATGGTGGAGGTGGATTTTCATAATTAGGTGGATTATATGTTTGAAAAGAGTCTTGATTATGAAAGTTATCATGATTATAACCTTGAAAATTTTCATTGTTTTGAAAACCTTCATAATTGGAAAATCCTTGGTTTTGGTATGGCACATTAAAGGTTTGATCATGAAATGATGGTGGAGGTTGTAATGAAAAACCGGAATATCCCATATAGTCATTACAAGTGTAGTCCATTTGAGTGTTAGGTTGAAAATTAGGGTTCTCGGTTCCATTATAAGCATATCCCTCCCCATAATAACTATTATTTTGATCACATAAATACGTATCGTGTGGACCACCACAAGTCGAACAAGACGGATAATTAGCGGTGGCGGATTGTTGTTGCAAAATCTCCAACATGGAACGAGTATCCATGTGTAACAAGGTGGCCGAATGTATATTTAAAAGCTTCCTCGGGGAAGGAAGTGATACACCAAAGGTGGTATGCTTACACGTGTGCGAGTACACGTGGAAGTAAACACGAGGAATGAGGGAGTAGCCCTCGGTCGACTTTGAAAAGAATAAGATTATCCTCTTCGAGTTTCGATATGAAATATCCACAAGAAAGTATATATATAATTACTACTTGGGTGCAAGACCTCCAATTAAGCCTTCCTTCTTAGAATACGCACTAGTGAACGGGGGGTTAGGTGGCGCGAAGCACTTAAGTACCTATTAACCCTTAGACGGCATTTTATAGCACGTCGCCTATCTATTCACTTTAGTAGTTTGTATTCTTCGAATTATCGCCAATTGGAAGTATTTATCTATTCTTGCTTAATTAAATTGGATCGATACGCGTGTCAAGGACCGGAACGCCCCTCAACACGGTGTATTGCCTCGGCAATACTTATGGAAGATAGGTAACTTGGTTGTTCTTATACGTATACTTATTTACATATAATAATATATAAAAAAAATATTTTTGTATTTATTTGTTTTTTTTTTAAGAAAAATACTATATCTACGTAAAAACCGATAAAAACGATATAATATATATTTTTGTTTGTAATCTTTTAGGAAAAAGATTACTTTTTGGATTTTTTATTTTTTTGGTTCAATTCTTTAGGAAAAGAATTGATTTTGTGATTTTTTTATTTTTTTGTATTTTTATCTTTTTGATTTTTTTATCTTTTTGATTTATAATACGTAAAAATAACGTTCACAAGGTGAACGGATCCCAAAATCCAATCGTCTCACTCGAAATCGTTAATCTTCACGAAAAGAACCGGCAGCGGCGCCATTTAATATTTCGTTTTTAGTGTAGTTGTCTTCTCAGCTCGATTCGAATTGATATAACGTTTTCTAGCAAAGACTTAATTGTTTTTGGTTAACAAAAGATTATTTGGTATTTAAGCTACTTGACAAACAAAACACTTAAAAAGGTAAAAATAGTTATATACGTAACCATACTACGCTAAAACATATTGCAATTACATCAATTAAATGCACAAGTAGTAAATTGTAAAAATACAAATTTATATTACGAAATTAAATTGCAAAACATAACATACAAGACTAAGTCTATTTTTTATTAATTCTAAAAATTACAAATTTGTATTATCTAAAATATAGATTTTATGAAAATGAAAATACAAAGTAACAATTGAAACTAAAAGTCTGTTCACATTAAACTCTTATACTAGATCAAATGAAGAAAAGCCCAACAACTAAGCTGGCCCAAAAGCTTAATGAATCCAGTAGCTAGTTAACTAAATCTAACGAAGTGGACTAACGGTGTAGCGAACTTAACTGAAATATTGGCTAAAGGACCTACAGCTTATGAAAAGTAATAAGGAAGGTCTTAACTGACATTTAACTACTTTAACAACCTAACGATACGGGACTGGCCAAGAAATTCATGTATACAAGTTCAGGGATCAAACTAGTATAATTCGAAACTTAATAAGAAACCTGAAAGCAAATTCATAAACTCTGCCAAACTCACATTTACAGAAAATGCAAATTTAAGAGAAATCTAAATGAACTAATACTAAAACTTAAAAACAGAAAAGAAACAAATTCAATTAACACAAATCAAATCATACCAAACTTAACGCAAGCAAGTACTGAACTACTCAATTATCAGCAGGTTAGGCTAAAATTTGCAGAAAGAAAATAGAATGCAGAAAATAAATGCGCTTAACCATGACATCCGTAGTAAGACCGCTGAGTCAAGAAGCGCGGCGCTGAGCCGGCTTAAAACCAAACACCCCTAATCTGACAATCTACTATCTAATAATCGGCAAATCCAAACACCTGCAAAGCTTTTATTTGCTGCACTGAAAATAATGATCAAACACGCCCTCACTGAGTGAACTGCTGATCATAAATCTCTGTACTTTTAACTGTAAATCCAGCAGCTACAAATAAACTCGCACTCTGATAAGCTATATCAGCTGATTACCAGCTTAATAGGAACTCTGAATCTGAAACCTGCAAAACTCGAATGCACATAAACTATTTGCAAATCCTAGAAACTTAAATGATCCACTTCGTCTAAAACTCATTTGCAACAGATCACAACTCCAGTTATGCTACCATTACGAATCAAAATGCATTTCATGGTCCTATTATGTATAACGACTAATATATCACCGATCTTTAAGAACTGAGGTAATGTGATCAAGTCTTAGCTTCTAAAAGTTTAGCTTGTTATTATTTTTTTATGAAATCCTTTTGACTAATTTATGTAATACACTACATACAATCAACTTTCCAAATACAAGATTAACAAACTAAACTAAATTCGTAAGCATAACCAAAATCTAACAAACTGACTAACTCACAACAAAGTAATTAACTGATTGGGACTGAAATCAGGTATACCAATACAGGAACTAATTCCAGACAGTAATGAAACTCAGTAATGAAACTCAGGTATTCAAAACGTTTAGAACAACAGATCCAAATCACATGCTTTTTGGAAGCATATGATCACAATAGCTAAGATATCAAGAAAGATAAGAATTTAGAAAGTTTGAAGTTTCATTAATGGAGTAAAAAGAATTTGTTACAACTGCATAAACTAGAAAGTAACCGAATGTAACTAACTAACTAATTTCTAACCTAACTACTATGTGTAATCTACACCTAAGCTAACTATCCAAAATGAAGCCTTCATCATCCTTTTATAGCCGCGAGAGGGTGATGTGACGTGTTCAATCCAATGAGGATTGGACACGTGTAAAATACGAGGTTTACTCGTCAATCTTCATCTTCATCTTGAATTTGGGGCTTTCTTCGTCTTTGACTTTGAGTCTAATTAAGTAACATCATCTTGTAGAGGGGAATGAGAGGATGATTTTTGTAGTTGGAAACTTCCTTTGAATCTTCATGGATCATCCTTTATAAGGGTTTGCAGGTTTGGGAGGTGAAGATGTTTAACCGTCTATCTCCTTTCTCTCTCTCTTCAAGGTTGAAGAAGAAGCGTGTTATGTGTACACGTTTGGAGGTGTTTGACCAGTTTGGTCAATGACCAAAGTTAATAACTTTAACTTTCCAAAGTTTCTTTTAAGTCCTTCATTTTTCCTTTCTTTTCAAAAGGTTATAAAAGCTTTTAAGTAATAACTTTTCATCCTTTGAATTATAGAAAGTTGCAAGCTTAGTCCTTGATCTTTGTATTCTTGGCAAATAAAGTCCTTGAAAGCATCTTTCGTCTTTTTCTTCGTCTTTTGATCAAATTAATCCTTGAAAGCTCGTGTTTGTCTCAAATGTACCTATTTTACCTGAAAATATACAAACACCAAATACACGCGTAATTCTGATAATTAACAGTTTAATATAATGTATTTGACAGTGTTTTAAATGGTTTTAGGATCATAATTGATGAGTGTTTTCACACTTATCACTTTGCTTGTATGTTCTTCATCATCTGGACTACACCAGGTTCAGTTTTCTTTTGGGCAAGAGACAATAGTTCCAACCACTCTGGGAGACCCAGTTCTTTGAGTTTGAAGTCATTGCTGACCTTATAGTTTGTTATCTGTTTATCTCTGTATAGGGTCATGACCACCTTTTTATCCTTGTCATTGAAGCAATTGTATTTGGTGATCAGCCCTGGCTCAGCTCTCTGGTTAACAGTCTTCTCATACTCCTTTCGAAGATTGTTTCTTTTAGCTTCAAGTTCTTTGATTTTGTTGAGCTGAGCTTCCTTGGCAGAGAGTGAGAGGATTTTCTTCAGTGCCTCCTTGCTCTTGAGCTCAGCAGCCTTAATATCAGCGAGCCTTTTTTGTTCAATCATTTGGGCTCTGGCTTGCTCAGGAGTTATAGGTGGCTCATCAGCACTCCTAAATTTGTTAAGGTCAGAGACCTTGTTGGTGGATCCTCCTTATTCTTGTAGGGATTACAGTGATATGACTGGTTCATCAGTGGTTATGCCTTTGCCTTTATCCCTTGTTTCAGTTGTGTGTTTGAAGGATCTGATAGGAGTGGGTGTGGGAATGATGGTTAAATTAGGTTGTGTTGTGGGTTTTGGTTGTTTTAGCAGTTGCTCCCCCTTAGACATAGTATCTTGTTCATCATCAGAGGTGGAGGTAGCAGAATTCTCCCCCTCAGGCACAGAGCCAAAGGTAGCTGTGGTTGATCCTACTTTGTTGAACCTATGGAATTCTTGATGAACAAAGATGCATATTTCCTTAATTTCTTCTTGTAGGAGCTCTTGAAGAAGGCGCCTTGATGGTTCAGATGCCTTGGTAATGGTTGCTACATTTTCCTTGACAGTTGTAGTGAGGACAGAGGGCATGTACTGCTGAAGACTATGATTCATGACTTCTGGTAAATGAGTTTGCAGAGCAGTTCCCAACATTTGCGGAAGCAGAGATTTGAGAGAAGATTCCATTGAGGAGGTCAAGGACTTCTCTAGGTTGGTGGTCAGCTCCTCAACAGCATTTATGAGAGTTTTAATCTCAGAGAGAAGAACATCATTTGTGATAATTTTCTTTGTGATGCTGATGTCTCCCCTCTTAACCCATAATTCCTTAGCGGCCAATTCTTGTACATTCTTCATCCTTGGAACAAGGATGGGTTTGAGGTTCTGCAAGAGTTCCCATGTTTCCTTGCGCCCAGCTCCATGACATTCTGCATAGTGGGGAATGGAACTGGGGTTGGGGGAATGGGCCGCTGTTCCCACAGCTGCTTGGCAGTAAGTTCTTGAACATTTATCATTGATGGGAAGGGAATAGGCTTCAACTCAGTAGACAATACTTGATCATCATCAACATCCATGTCTTTGAACCCTGAGTGATCTTCAATAACAAACACTTCATCACCAGACATGGATTCGATGTCACACGCAACGGAGAGATCAATTGTAGAGGCTTCATCATAGTCATCACCAGCATAGGCAAATGCATCATCGTTCAACTGTTCCTCATGAAGACTAAAGTCCTGTTATAAAAGTTATTAGTAACCAGTTGGTGAATTTATAATGAAGTTAATCATCGCTATTCGCTACCCCTAGGAAAGCTGGGGGTGATTATCCAGCCCCCCCTAAGGATTTCTCCTTGGGACTCTTTTGTTGTGAATAAAATATAGTGAAGGGTCGCCATTCGATGCCCCTAGGATAGCTGGGTGTGATTATCCAACTCCCCCATAAGGATTACTCCTTGGGACTCTTTTGATTTGTGAAACATAATATGGTGAATGGTCGCCGTTCGCTGCCCCTAGGATAGCTGGGTGTGATTATCCAGCTCTCCCTAAAGGATTGCTCCTTGGGACCCTTTTGATTGTGAGACATGATATGGGAATGGTCGCCTTTCTCTGCCCCTGGGATAGCTGGGTGTTATTATCCAGCTCCCCCTGAAGGATTGCTCATTGGGACTCTTTTAATTGTAAATTATGTAAAGGTAAAGGTCACCTTTTATCGCTACCCCTAGGAAGACTGAGGGTGATTATTCAGCCTCCCCAAAAGAATAAATTCTTTGGGACTCTTTTGATTTATGAGGGGACCCAGAGACTGAGTGAAGTTCAGAGACTCTGGGTCGGGACTTATAATGTACTCAAGTTGTTATTTGCAACAGCACAGTCCAGAGGGTGAAGGATCATCGGGGTGCAGAGCACAAGTGAGTCATTTCCTAGTGCAGAGACAGAGTGTACAGATGTCCTATGAGATATAGGTGCTGACACAGACACTCTATGGGTTGAGACAGACCCTAAACTTCATCACCCTCTCCTACAGACTTTTAAGGGTGATTGCTTGTGAACCTCCAAGAAGAAAAAATAAAGACAAACTAATACCCGAGTGATATCAGTGTTGAGAAGGTTCTTAGTAGTCTCTACTGACTTGGAGACACTAGACACAGGTTGTTTGTCAACTGCAGGCTCTCTTTCCTCATCCACCAGAGTAGGGGATGAGGCCTTCTTTGTCTTTGTCTTTTTGGATGGATTAACAAAAGGGGCTTCAGAGGAAAGTGGGATTTCTTTCCTCTTCTTCTTCTTTTCCTTCAACACCTTGGGCCGAGAAGAAGACTGCACAGAGGTCTTGGACAGAGACTTGTCAGCCATACTTTCAGCATTCACCTCAAGATGAGGGATAAAGGGCTCTCCTTCTTTTGGTGCAAGTAGCCCAACAACCTTCAATATGTGCCTGGTAAGGGGCACTTCTCCTCAAGGGGTGTCTTTAATGAAGCTGGTGTGATGTGAAAGGGAGAGAAGGAGTAAAGTTCTTCATTGTTGTAGGTTTCACCCAGAATATCCTCAATGATGAGTAAGAGATGTCTGGTGTAGCAGATGGTGGCCAGACGGTTCTTCTTTCCTTTGTTCTCTAGCTTGGCTATGAGATCAGTGTAAAGAATATGGGCGATCCCTATGTCTAGCCCCCATATAAGGCCGTAGGCCATTGCCAGGTGAGATCCATTCAGCTGTTCATGCGAACCCTAGTTCCCACCCAGACATTTGATGATGTACAACATTAGGGTCCTCCAAATGGGTGAGAAGTAGTTGACCTTTATCAGGGATTTGTTTTGGAAGGAGAGGAATGAAAAGGGTTTATCATCATCATCATCATGAGGTCATAGGGTCGCCAGAGCTTTCTTTATAGTGGTGCTGCTTGGCACAAAGGTCATGTCCTCGTTGACAGCAAGACCAATGACTCTGGCAAAGTCATTGAAGTCGAAGGTGAGCGGTTGTGGATGGGTGGAAACGTTGAAGGTGATGTTTGAAGAAGTTTGGTCTACTTCAGCCGAGAACCAAAACTCCTTCAAGTATTGTGAGTAGCAAGTGGAAGGTTCTCTCGTAATGGCTTCAGCAATGGGTGAGTTCTTCAAAAAAGTTAGCAAAGGTATGTAAAGGGGATTGTTATGTTCAAGAAGGGCAACACAGTTGTTAAGAGCAATCTTTCCTTCATTAATGTTAAAGTCGACGTTGGATGCGACCAAGACGGTGAAGGATTGGTTTATTGTTGAAGACGCCATTGATGAAGGATTGAAGGTTTTGGAGGGATGGAGAAAGATGAACAGTATATGTGTGTATGAGATAATGAGTTGTGATGGTGAAAATAACAATGAGTCAAGGGTTTTTGAAAAGTTTTTGCCGTTTTCTAATTATAGCATTTAATGCAAAGTTTACCTTTTGAGAAAAATTTGGGACCCCTTGACCCTTCATGTGATTTTTGTCCCCTTGGAAAGCGGGAAAATTGTTGACATTAAAAGGAAATCATTTGAATTAAATACTGGAATATATTAATTCCCATTGGAATGTAACTACCTCGTTACATTCAATTCCCTTAAATGATCAGAGACAGAGATCACTTATCAGGTTTATTTCCCAATATTGAGAATACCGAGCTCAGCAACCAACCTAGTAAAATTTGGCTCAACTAGAGGCTTGGTGAATATATCAGCGAGCTGGTGTTCAGTGGGCATAAAGGGAAGCTCAATATCACCTTTTAAAATATGGTCTCTGATAAAGTGATACCTGATGTCAATATGCTTGGTTCTGGAATGAAGTACCAGATTATTTGAGATGGCTATAGCACTTGTGTTGTCACAGAATATGGGAAACTTTTCATAGTTGATTCCATAATCAGCCAATTGACTTTTCATCCAGAGAACTTGTGTGCAGCGACCAGCGGTAGCGACATATTCAGCTTCAGCTGATGACATAGCCACAGAGTTTTGTTTTTTTTGCACTCCAGCATACTAACTTTCCTCCAAGGATTTGACAACTCCCAGAGGTGCTCTTTCTATCAAGGCAGCACCCAACATAGTCTGAGTCTAAGTAGGCTTTGAGATCGAAGCCTGATCCGTTTGGTTACCAGAGACCCAGCGAGGGAGATCCTTTTAAGTACCTGAAAATTCTTTTAACAGCTACAAGGTGGGATTCCTTGGGGTTAGCTTGGTACCTAGCACAGAGACATGTGGAGAATTGGATATCTGGTCTGCTTGTTGTGAGGTACATCAGTGACCCAATCATGCCTTTGTATAAGGTCTCATTAACAGAGACCCATGATTCATCAGCTCCCAAATTGTTGGGAGGAAGCATGGGGCATTTCACTGATGCGCAATCAGTCAGATCATACTTCTTGAACAAATCTCTAACATATTTTTGTTGACAAATAGAAATTCCTTTTGAATTTTGTTTGATTTGAAAACCCAACAAAAAAGTTAGTTCCCACATCATGCTCGTTTCATACTTTTTAGTCATAAGTTTGGCAAACTGTTTGCTCAAGGTAATGTTTGTTGAACAAAAAATTATGTCATCCACATAAATCTGTACTATAATGACATCACCTTTGGACCTATAAGTGAGTAAGGTTTGGTCAATAGTACATCTGACAAACTTATTTTCAAGTATAAATTTTGATAGAGTTTCATATCAGGCTCTAGGCGCTTGTTTCAGCCCATATAGTGCTTTGTGAAGTTTGTAGACGTGGTCAGGATAGTCACTGTTCTAAAACCCTGGGGGTTGTTTAACATATACTTCCTCTGCAAGCTTTCCATTAAGAAAGGCACTCTTTACATATACCTGGTAAACCATGAAACTCATATAAGCTGCATAGGCTAGGAAGATTCTGATGGCTTCTAATCTGGCCACTGGTGTGAAGGTTTCATTATAATCAATACCCTTTGACTGGTTGTAACCCAGCACCACAAGCCTAGCCTTGTTTTTAACAATCATGCCAGCTTCATCCCTTTTATTTCTGTAGACCCATTTGGTTCCAACCACTTGCTTTCCAGTTGGAGCTTTTACCAGAGTCCACACCTTGTTTCTCTTAATTTGATTGAGTTCTTCTTGCATAGCTACAACCTATCCTTAATCCAGTAGGGCAGCAGCTACGTTCTTTGGTTCATCTTCAGAGAGAAAATCAGCGAAAAGGCATTCATTCGCTGAGGCGGTTTCCAGAGATCTTAACTCTCCTCTGGTGGTGACATCATCAGAGGGTTCACCAAGAATATTCACAAGAAGAATATCTTGGTTTCTACTCCATTTGGATTGAGGAGCAAGAGTCTCTGTGGGTTCAGGAGTCACAGCAGGTTCAATGAATGTTGGTGGTTCATCACAGATAATTTCTTCATCCATGATCTCTTCATCTAGTGGAGAGTTATGATCAACATTTTCTTCTAAGGGTGGTGGAGTATGTGATTCAGCTACAACAACCTCTAGAATGATTTCAAAGATTGAATGAGGATCAAATGCATGAACGTAGGGGAAATCCTTGTGACATATTTGAGGTGATTCCTTGGGATTTGATAAATCATCCTCTGGATATGATTTAACTTCATTGACGTCAATGTCACAGTCCTCTGAATTGGTGTGAGTAATGACAACATATGCTTCATTAAAGGTAACATGAATGGATTCTTCAAGTTCTTGCCTACAGATATAGAATACTTTAAAAGCTCTGGAGGTAGGAGAGTATCCAAGAAAGAACCCATCATCTAACTTTTCATCAAATTTTCCCAGATGATTGATAGGTGTGAAAACACCCATCCTTTTACCATTTAATTCTGGCTAAAACGAGACCAAAACACGTATTTAATATCATTTGTTTGGAATTATGCGTGGTTTTTGTGTTTATTGCGTTTTCAGAGTCAACCGGATGAATATTGAAGAAAACATGGGATTGCACGGGTTTTATCGAGGAAAAAGACTCAAGACGAAGTCTATTGTCCAAAAGATGCAAAAGATTTGAAGGCATTGTGCCTATTTGAAGATTTATCGAAGAATAGAGCCAAAGATGGAAAATTCATATATGTCGAAGAACTCGAGTCTATTGAACAAAAGATTATAAGACGAGTTGGAATTATTCACCGACACTTCTCAAATTCCAAAGTAGGAAACGTTTATTTAAAGAAACGTAAAGACTAAAGAAGAAAGAAGAAAAGAAGCCCGATACCAAAGCCCATTCATAAGCCCATACCACACGCCTATATAAAGATTCCACTTCACAAATTGAGAGCACTTAGTTAGTCCTAGTTTTAGTTTTTCATTTCTCTAGTTTTAGAGAGAGAAAGTTCCAAACTTTCTCTCACTAAACTTTTTCTTTTTTTTTCATCTTTTAAATTTAAGCTTTCTTTGATCTTTGTACTTTGGATTTCATTAATCTTATTCAAGTTAAGCTTTTAAGTTTTTTAATCTTCTTCTACTTTTCTTAGTTTACCTAAATCCTTAATCTGATTGTTTAATTCCATACGGTTTGGATTTGTGGATGAGTTCGTGATCAAAGTTTGATCTTTCTTGTTTCTTTTTAAGCTCTCACACGTATAAGCTATAGGCCTTCTATGCTTATTGGCTTATTGCTCGTTTTAGCTTATTGGTTTTCGGATTTCATATAAGTTTTAATCATTCAAAAGTTTCGTTTATAAAGTTTATGATTTTACGTTTTCAAAAGTTGTCAAATTTAATCTTTTTGAAGAAGTTTAAGTCCCTGTTAAGATAGCTTATTGTGTATGCTTATTGAAGTTTTAGCTTTTCACCAATTTCGGAACTAAATTCCTTCCATCGCAATATCAGGGTTTACACACATTCCGACGGGTTTCCTGCTTTTGATCGCAATAACCCAAGAGGGTTTTACTTTGCGATCGGGTGTCATTTCCCCTTATTCCGATCTGGGATTGCGATCGCTCATTGCGATCGTACATGCCGACGGGACTAAGGTTCCTTTTTAGACGAAACTCTGCCCAATTCTTGACAGCAACATTGCGATCTGGGACAACATTCCGATCTGAACAATATTGCGATAGGTGTGCTTAGATTTCATACATTCCGATCTAGATCTTTCCGATAGATGCACATTGCGACAGAACTGACTTTAACATTCCGACAGCTTTACATTTATGTATTCCGATGGTTACGATTTTGTCATTCCGATGGACCTTCATTTGCAATATTCCGATAGAACAAGTTTTTAAGTATTAGTTCAATTATGTTTTTAAAGTATTTGTCTAATCTTTTCTTCACGTTTTCAAGCATTCAGTTTTTAACTCGTCAATTCAGTTTAATCTTTCAAAGCTTATAATTTACTCAACGCCACTTACATTTATTTGCTTTTAGTTTAAAATAGATAAACAAACAAACACCTTTTTATTAACCAAGAACAAATCATTCCACTTAGAGTCGAGATCAATTCGAGGAGATACCGAGAACTAAATCCGAACTATAGCAAAATCAATGCAAACCATAGTATCAATGATCCTTGTTGTTGTTAATGAAAACAGGGCAACCAAAGACATAGAAGTAGCTTACTAATACAAGGCTTTTGACACCCCGTATAAAAATTAAGATAAAGTTCGTCTAAGTGGGTTGATGTGTGTCTAATCGAATTGATCTAGGCCTATGTGTGACTCAGTTGATTTTTGGTGGAAACAAATATTTTTGGTTTGTTTTTAAATTTAAATGTGCAAGACTTAAAAGTAAATGTCGTTAAAGTAAAGGGCAAGTATTAAAAGAACGTGAAAATAAATCTAAGTCTAATTAAAAAGAAAGGTGCGATATTTAAAAACGTGACAAAAAGTAAATTAATTAAATGACTAAAAATTAAAGCGTGGCGGAAAATAAAATTAGACAAGTATTAAAATGATAAGGTAAAAATTAAACAAAACAAAACAAGAAGAATACCCCAATCGGAATGTATATTCCGATCTTACCTGTCGGAATGTCAAACCTGCTCAATCGGAAAGTTGGTCGGAACCCAATCGGAATGCTGTCACCACCAATCGAAATATCCAAAACACCTCCAATCGGAATGTTTAACTTCCTCTTGATCGGAATATGGTGATCTGGTCGGAATGCTAATCGGAAACCACTTGATCGGAATACTGTCACTGTCCCAATCGGAATACTGATTAAGCACCTCGATCAGAATTTGGAAAGGAGAACCAATCGGAATGTTTGTCACTCACACACGATCGGAATAACCAACACCTTGCTACGATCGGAATACCAGAACCCCCACCAATCGGAATGTAGAATCCCTTATCCGATCACGCAGATCGGAAAGTAAAACCCTCTTCCGATTGATCCAATCGGAATACGGAGAAAAGTACCAAAAATAAGCTTAACAATTAAGCTATAATCCTAATAAGCTCAAGACTAAATCCTAAGGTGGAACCGTGTGAAAATAAGCTAACAAACTGAAAGTTAACAACTTTTAAACACGAAAAAGATAAACTTTAAGAAAAACAACTTTTTATATAAAAATAACTTGTGTAAAAACTATATAAACTTGAAAATAAATCAAATAAGCTATGAAAATAAGAGTTTTAAAACAATCAAAAGCATAAAAAATGAAATCTTTAAACAAGTTAACAAGATTAAAAACGTGTGAATCAAAGAAAGGTAGAAGAAGATTAAGATCAACAAGATAAAGTAAAGGTGCAAGAAATTAAAGAAACACTTACTTGAAAATTAAAGGTAATTAAAGGTGCAAGACAAGTAATTAAATGTGCAAGTAATTAAATGTGCATAAAATAAAGGTGGAAGAACTAGTTTGTCAATCTAGCCAACAAAACGAAAAGTGATTAGCTAATGACTATATATAGGGGATTAGGGAGGAGGTTAGAGGAAGCTTCCTCCTCTCCTTCCTTTCTTCCTTAATTGCATGCTTAGGTCCCTCCTCTTCTTTAATCTTTTTGTTAATTGCGCCATTAGTCCTTAAGCCTTCAAATCTTCTTTAATCTTGGACTTTAACGACTTTGGGCTCGGGATTTCTTTGGACTCGTCTTTTAATTCTTCAATAAATAAGACTTGAGTTCCTCGGCTTTAAGTGAACTTCCGTCTTTTGACTCTTTCTTCGATAAATCTTCAGAATTGGTCTTGGACTTTCGTTCTTTTTGCACTCTTGACTTCTTGACTCCGTCTTTCATCTTTTTCTTCAATAAAAGCCGTGAATGCCCGTGAATTCCCGTGTTTTCTCCACTTTTCACAATTTCGTCCTGAATTACAACAAAAACACAAACCACGCATAATTCCGACATAAAAGACATAAAATACACGTTTTGGTCCGGTTATTATATTAATTAAGTGGTAGAAAAGATGGGTGTTTACACACCTATCAAATCCCCTACACTTGACCATTGCAATGTCCTCATGCAATGCATTAGTTACAAAGCATGTTTACACTTTTCATCATAATCAATCCACGTTGGCCTTTATTAAAGAGATAGAAAATTATAAAAAATGCAAAGCAAAGAAATTAAAAGCATACCTTGGGTTTTGAAAATGTCATGAATAATCATCATCCTCAACTTTTCACTTTCTCCAAACCAAGCTTAAAAACGAGATCATTGTTATTATAAGTTAGTAAACTAACACGAACTCATGTGGGCCAACTATTCACTTAGACTCCCTTATTCCTATGGGTATCTCTTATATTTTATTATTTGTCTTGAATGATCACGAAGATGCATTGTTTGACTTATTTCGATAATTATTTAGTCTGAAAATAAAGTGCACGATTTAATCAATAGTTAGCTAAAGGACCAAATCTTTTAAAACTGCTTCTCGGGATATCAAAAAGTTCATATCTTGGCATAACTTGGTTCGCGATTTGAGACCTTTCTCGGGCCGATATTTGGCAGCGACTTCATACTTTAAATCTTGAGAGACGTTCATGAAATAATGGTCTTCTCTTCATAATTGGAATTTCTTCACTTGGAATTTTTGAGAGATTCTTCATATATGGACCACGACTTCTTCATTTTTCTCCAATCTTTATTTTGGATTTTGATAAACAACGATCCGCCTCCTTTATTGACTTGGATCTATTTATCCTCATACCTTGTTAGGGTCTTTTCGGATACACTTCTCCATGACTTTTGGGAGTTTTTGCTTTTCGTCGTGTGTCTCGATCCTTCATATTGATTTTCGATAAATGATTCTTCACATCACTTTGGATCTTTAGCAACAAAACATAGCCCTCATGCCTTGTTAGGGCCTTTTCGGACTCGCCAATCTTCGCGCCCCGCTTCATAAGTTATGCCTTGGCTATGAACTCTCGTCATTACCGAGCAACTTTTAAACGATCTGGGGCTAGAAGCTAAGTAACTTTTCAAATCGTACAACCTTATTTATTAGCAGATAAATTTATTAGCAAGCGATGGGAGAATAGGCTCATAATTAACTCACATAAATTCACGAAAGAATACCGGACTTATAATTGGCTCTATCATCTCTCGTCCTTCACAGTTTAAAATCTCAAGTAATGAGACTCGTGAATGCTTAGCCTATTAAATCGAAGTTTTGGGTTTTCGGGTCGCCTATAGGATCTTGCAAATTCTTAGACTTTTTCAAGTTTAGAAATCGCGTTTTAAAGTTCCCTTGATAAACGACTCTCTAGGATCAATTATAGGAACTTGCGAAAAGTTCTTGTTCTTAACCCGTGAGAGTTAAGACTTTCGCGTTTTATAGCTCCCTAAATAAAAGCCTAGCAAAACTTGACTTAAACATGTTAAGGATACTAGCTAGAGTAAACTCGGGTTGAGTCAAAAGATTCACAACGCTTGAAAACTAGAACCACTTATTCAAAGATTTATTCTAGCAAAGGAAGAAAATAACTATACAAAGATAACAACTAATAGGCCAAAATAGATCAAAAATTTTGAAAAATGTCGAAAAATTGATTTTCCGGTTAAAATGAGGACAAATACAAGGAAAAGACCACTTAACTTCGATAGAAGTCCCCCTACACTTAATATAAACATTGTCCTCAATGTTTAAGCATGTGGGAGTAAACTCCTCTACACTTAGGACATTGTGCACGCTGTTTAAATTTCGCTAAGGAAAAGACAACTAAAGAGATTCCTATTTATATATTGAGAAAATATAAAATAGTGAATCGAAAAGAGTTTAGGATAGAACCGGGAAGAAGTAGAACACGGAATCACGGGTCGTCAAGAATCATCAAGAGTGGATCATTGAAGCTCGAATCCCTGATTAAGAAGTGAGGAGAGGAAATAGCAATCCAAGGGGTCCCCCCTACACTTATGATAAAGAAAGCAAAAAGATAGATGCATGGGTTGCCTCCCAAGAAGCGCTTGATTTTTGTTAACCGAGTCATTAGCCTGACTCGACCTTGATCATCAACGGAAGCAGCATGAAACATATCCACCAGGATCAAAGACATAGTTTTCATCCATCAGTAAGTACGAGCTTAAGGCGAACAAGGCAAGCCAAATAAGAAGTGGCAAGGTTGCCGTAAGCAGTGATGGAGCGCGGTGGAAGCAAAGTTGAAGTAGAGCAAGCATGTCGTCAAAATTTCCAAAGATTTTTCCTTTTATTTCATCAGGTGGATACTGAGATGGCTTAAAAACTTCAATACTGGGGTCGAACACCTTTTCCTTTAAGGGAAAATAGCACTCAGGCTCAGCCGAGTGTGAAGAAGATCCGCAAAGAAGCACAACCTCGTCCTCAGAAGTGGGACAAAGAGGTGTCAAATCATAAGTGCAACGGATTTCGGTGTCGACCGGTTTCTTTTCCTTGGACAGAATGCTCTTCAAATCCAAAGTAGGATCAAGGCGATAATCTTCAAAGTCCAAAGGAGGAGCATCACTCTCATGAGGGAAGTATGTGTTGAGAAATTCAGAGAAATCTTCCTCAAATGAATAATCGTCCAAAGTAGGATCGAGTGATGGCGGAGGATCTTCATCATGTGAAGAATCGCTCTATAGAGTATCAGCCTCATCAAAATCATCGAAAGTGGGCAGCTCGGGATACTCAGAAGTGCAATCAAAATCATCCGAATCGGAGCTAGAATCATCATCATCATAAGCATCAAAGACCGGTGACGAATCATAAATGGGAGAAGCTTCGAAAGTAGGGAGAGAATCATCCACATCATCGTGAAAAAGTGGATTATCGATGCAAGAGTCGAATAGAGGATTGTCGTGGACGGTAAAGTCATCGAGCACATTAATCATATTCACTGATTCTCGGCCTCCAAAAGTTGTACTAGTAAGCTTCCCCATTTTAAATACTTGTGAATCATCCCCGACTCTTAAGATTAACTCACCTTCGGCAACATCCACTAAAGCTCGTCCGGTTCTCAAGAATGGCCGACCAAGTATTAAAGGAATACGAGGGTCCATTTCATAATCAACTACGACAAAATCGACCGGGAAAGTAAATGCGCCAACTTTAATAAACACGTCTTCGGCTATACCAACGGGGTAAGCGAGAGTGCGATTTGCAAGTTCAAGAGTCATCTTTGTTGGAAGGAGGTCGGGCAATGATAGTGTTTTCCAAACACTTAGTGGCATCAAATTAATACTGGCCCCGAGATCAGCAAGGGCAGTAAATTCTTCAGTTTTGTTGAACACGCAAGGCAACACAAAACGACCGGGATCTCCAAGCTTTTCCGGAAGTTCTTTAAGAATAACTGCAGAGCAGTTTTCATTTAAGCGTGTGTTGGCGAGTTCAATCAGCTTCTCCTTCTTGTTAAGCAATTCCCTAAATGCTTTAACAAATTTGGGCATGTGGACAAGTGCTTCAAGAAAGCTAATGTTGAAGTTCATTTGAGAAATCATCTTCACATAGCGTGACACTTCGGAGTCCTCTTTGGTTAGCATTTTGTTCTTGCCCAAGCGAGAAGGATAAGGGATATGGGGTTTGGGTGGTGAAGGTGCAGGTGTAGGTAAAGGTTGAGATGTTGAAGGGTCATTTGTTGAAACTTCATCACGTCGAGGCGGAGACGGTAATGGTGCACTAATACTAGGTGTAGGAGGAGTAGGGATACATGGTGGTGGAATTGGTGGTCCTACGATAGTAACTCCACTACGAGTAGTAATAGCACTCACATTGGCTCGCGGATTAGTGACGGTGTTTGAAGGTAGAGAACTTGAAGAAGAAGGTTGAGCGGCTGGCAAGAAACTAGCAAGCATATTTTTCAAATAATTGGTTTGACTGCTGAAGGAGGATTGAATGTTATCTCGAAGCTCGGATCTTATCTCATTTCCTTGCTTTGTGATATCTCCTTTCAGATTGATAATTTGGCTCTGTAAGTTCTTGATTTGCTCACCTTGGGTTCTCATGATGGCCTCAACATCGGGATTAATGGGTGGGGTTTGTTGAGTGGGTGGGTGATAAGGATTAGAAGCTCGTGGTGGGATTTGGTTGCTTCTAGTGTAGTTGTTGGCGGGGTTTTGGTTTTGAGGAGAAAAACCGGGTGAAAGGTAATTGTTGGAACGGTAGCTCAGCAGATTTCTATCCCCTTGTTGTCTAGCTTGGTAATTGTCCGGTGAATAATTACCGTAAGCAGCATACACATTTTCCGGATTTCCTTGTGTAGAAGGACAATCGGTGTATGGGTGAGGACCGCCGCATGTTTCACAAAGAGTAGCAACAGCTCTAACTTGTTGTTGTTGTTGGTTTGAAGCCAAGAGTTGCATACTTCTGCTCATTTCAGTCAGCACACGGGTGAGTTCGGTCATATCAGGGTTTGTTGAGGTGGAGGAAACATTGACTCTCGGGTTGTTCCTTGAAGAAGCAGAGGAATCCCACTTCTTATGATGAGTAGTCATGTTCTCAATTAGCTCTCTACACTCCTCGGGTCTCCTTTTCATGAATGTGCCACCGACGGCTGCATTGATCGTATCACGATCTCGAAAAGTCAATCCGTTGTAGAAAGTATCGATTAATGTCACAGGGAGCATGTTGTGGTTTGGACATCTATCGATCAAGACATTATATCTCTCCCAAGCGTCAAAAAGAGATTCATCATGGTCTTGCATGAAACCGCTGATCTGATTGCGAAGGCTCGTGACCATGGATGGTGGAAAGTAGCGCGACAAAAAGCGTTGAGTCATATCATCCCAAGTGTGAATAGAATTCTTCGGGAGACGATCAAACCATTTCTCGGCATGATGTAATAGAGTGTGTGGAAAGAGTTGTAGGCGAAGTTCATCCATAGTGGCCCTAGCCAACTTCATGCTTTGGGTGATTGTAATGAACTTGTCGAGGTGTTTGTTGGCATCATCATCAGGCAATCCACGGAATGGGTTAGTTTGTACTTGCTGAATCATGTGGTGCTTCAACGAAAACTCAGGAGCGTTGATTTGCATCGGCGCAATCGGTCCTCCTCGTCCAAACATAGTTGGTTGACAAAGTTCTTCCATGGTCCGAAGATCGGGCTGTGGAAGAGCATTGTTGTTATTATTATTATTCAGGTTCGGTGGAATGTTGTTGTTGTTAACACCTGCCATATCTAAATCTTCTTGAGGCTCGGGCTCTTGATAATTAGAAGATCGAGTACGCATACACCTGAAAATGCAAAAGAAAAAGAAACCAAACACAAAGACAATATATATACACAATAAAGATAAAATCTTTTTGGATTTTTGAAATTTTTAATTTTTATGGATTTTTATCAATTTTTTAATTTTTATGAGTTTTTGGAATTTTTTTATGCAAGAAAAGTAACGTTCACAAGTGAACGGATCCCAAAAAGCAACGCGTCTCTCACAGAAAACCGTTAATCTTTACGAAAAGAGCCGGCAGCGGCGCCATTTGATACACTCGAGTTTTTACCTAATTAAAAATTAAGTTCGTTTAAGTATGTCGATGTGTGTCTAATCGAATTGATCTAGGCCTATGTGTGACTCAGTTGATTTTTGGTGGAAACAAATATTTTTGGTTGGTTTTTAAATTTAAATGTGCAAGACTTAAAAGTAAATGTCGTTAAAGTAAAGGGCAAGTATTAAAAGAACGTGAAAATAAATCTAAGTCTAATTAAAAAGAAAGGTGCGATATTTAAAAACGTGACAAAAAGTAAATTAATTAAATGACTAAAAATTAAAGCGTGGCGGAAAATAAAATTAGACAAGTATTAAAATGATAAGGTAAAAATTAAACAAAACAAAACAAGAAGAATACCCCAATCGGAATGTATATTCCGATCTTACCTGTCGGAATGTCAAACCTGCTCAATCGGAAAGTTGGTCGGAACCCAATCGGAATGCTGTCACCACCAATCGGAATATCCAAAACACCTCCAATCGGAATGTTTAACTTCCTCTTGATCGGAATATGGTGATCTGGTCGGAATGCTAATCGGAAACTACTTGATCGGAATACTGTCACTGTCCCAATCGGAATACTGATTAAGCACCTCGATCGGAATTTGGAAAGGAGAACCAATCGGAATGTTTGTCACTCACACACGATCGGAATAACCAACACCTTGCTACGATCGGAATACCAGAACCCCCACCAATCGGAATGTAGAATCCCTTATCCGATCACGCAGATCGGAAAGTAAAACCCTCTTCCGATTGATCCAATCGGAATACGGAGAAAAGTACCAAAAATAAGCTTAACAATTAAGCTATAATCCTAATAAGCTCAAGACTAAATCCTAAGGTGGAACCGTGTGAAAATAAGCTAACAAACTGAAAGTTAACAACTTTTAAACACGAAAAAGATAAACTTTAAGAAAAACAACTTTTTATATAAAAATAACTTGTGTAAAAACTATATAAACTTGAAAATAAATCAAATAAGCTATGAAAATAAGAGTTTTAAAACAATCAAAAGCATAAAAAATGAAATCTTTAAACAAGTTAACAAGATTAAAAACGTGTGAATCAAAGAAAGGTAGAAGAAGATTAAGATCAACAAGATAAAGTAAAGGTGCAAGAAATTAAAGAAACACTTACTTGAAAATTAAAGGTAATTAAAGGTGCAAGACAAGTAATTAAATGTGCAAGTAATTAAATGTGCATAAAATAAAGGTGGAAGAACTAGTTTGTCAATCTAGCTAACAAAACGAAAAGTGATTAGCTAATGACTATATATAGGGGATTAGGGAGGAGGTTAGAGGAAGCTTACTCCTCTCCTTCCTTTCTTCCTTAATTGCATGCTTAGGTCCCTCCTCTTCTTTAATCTTTTTGTTAATTGCGCCATTAGTCCTTAAGCCTTCAAATCTTCTTTAATCTTGGACTTTAACGACTTTGGGCTCGGGATTTCTTTGGACTCGTCTTTTAATTCTTCAATAAATAAGACTTGAGTTCCTCGGCTTTAAGTGAACTTCCGTCTTTTGACTCTTTCTTCGATAAATCTTCAGAATTAGTCTTGGACTTCCGTTCTTTTTGCACTCTTGACTTCTTGACTCCGTCTTTCATCTTTTTCTTCAATAAAAGCCGTGAATGCCCGTGAATTCCCGTGTTTTCTCCACTTTTCACAATTTCGTCCTGAATTACAACAAAAACATAAACCACGCATAATTCCGACATAAAAGACATAAAATACACGTTTTGGTCCGGTTATTATAGTAATTAAGTGGTAGAAAAGATGGGTGTTTACACACCTATCACTTACATTAGGGGCTCTCTTCCTATACACTTCATAAGCGGTCTTGCCATGTCTCTTCACAATAATGGATATGTTTTGTGTGTAACACGCTGTGTTAATTCGCTAAGCATTGTTCTGGCTGTCTCTATGAGAGTTCTGTTTCTTCTTTCAGCGACACCATTTTGTTCTGGGGTGCCTGGGTTTGAAAAGTTATGTGAGATTCCATTTTCATCATAAAAGGCTTCCATGGCATGGTTCTTGAATTCAGTGCCATTATCACTTCTAATAGCCTTAACTCTGTAGTCATTGAAGTTCTCTATTTCTCTGATGAAGGATATTACTCTTTCAGTTGCGTCACTATTTCTTTTAAGAAAGAATACCATGTGAATCTAGAGAATTCATCGACAATGACTAGTGTGTACTTGTTGTGATTGAGGGATTGAGGTTTTACTGGTCCAAATAAGTCCATGTGAAGTAGATGGAGACACTTATTTATGGAGAATGATTGTTTAGTTTTGAATGAGGCTCTGTGGTGCTTCTCTTTTTTGCAGGCTGAGCAGGGCCTGTCTTTGCTGAAGGTCAGAGAGGGAAGCCCAACGACTAAATCATTCTTAGCCAGTTTGTTGATGTTTTTGAAGTTTAGATGAGAAAGTATCTTGTGCCAAAGCCAATTTTCACTATCAGAGGCTTTGGCAAAGAGACAAGTTTTATTTCCTTCTGGACATGATGTCATGTCAATAACATACACATCCATTCTTCTAGGTGCAATAAGAACAACATCATCATTTTGATTGAAGATTTTTCCTTGGGTCTTGGTGAACAGAACTTTGAAACCAGCATCGTAGAGTTGACTGATACTGATTAAGTTGTGCTTCAGTCCATTGACATAAGCGACCCTTGTGAAGGTGATTCCATTACAATCCACTGAGCCATATCCCTCAATAGCCCCTAAGGAGTCGTCTCTAACGACTACTTTGGGACCAGACTCCTTCTTATATCTATGTAGATATTGTTTAACCCTAGTCATGTGTATGGAGCACCCACTATCCAGATACCAAACAGATGTCTTCATGTATTCCTGCATGATATAATAAAACCAAATTAGTTTCGATAATGAACCCACTTTCTAGTGGGTCCATGCTGTCATTGACCAGCGACATTGGGTCTTCTTTGGTTCCTGTCTCCCCCTCTTTGGTTGCAATCTTTGGTTTCATGACGCATACTTCCACAAATGTCACATCCGGGATAGTGTTCGCACTCATCAGAGTGATGTTCATAGAAGCCACAATACTTGCAAGGAGGAAATGGTCTGAAACTCTAAGGAGTGTCTATGGGTTTGGGTTCTGGTCTCCTAGAGGACTACTAACGAGTTTTAGACCTTAATTGAGTTCTGGTATTTTGGACAGCTATGGTCTCCTCATGTTCTCTGGAGATGTGTTCGGTGGACTCGCATGTGATACATTTGAGTTTCTTTGAACAATTTTCGGACAAATGAGTTTTAAACCCATAATGTTTACAAGGCCTAAACAAAGCTTTCCCCTTTGAGCTGTTGGAACCTTCACCACGAGAACTAACAGATGGACTGTCTGCCTGAGGTTTGATTTGTTCTTTCAAACCTTTAACTTCTTCCATAAGGGTGAGGATAAGTTTCTTGGTGGGTGAAAGCTCTTTAGTGGGAGGAATAGGTTTGGCAGGTTCTTTGGCAACAAAAACCTTTTTGTGTGCTTGAAAGTTTATGGACTTATATTTAATAGTCGTGTCATAGGATCGAACTCGAGATTACGGGATTGCTCACAATACGTAAAGAGTTAATTTAATTAATAAATATATTTATCGTATTTATTAATTTATTTAATAAATATGTTTATGTATTTATTAATTTAACCGAGCAAGTAAATATATAACTTTAACGATCGTTAATTAATTAAAAGTTAAGTATTAACGAATGTTAAATAAATATATAGTATGTATATATTAAGAAAGAAGTTTGGAAGATTCCGGAACACCCCTAAGGGGTGTTCTAGTCGGTCGGTTATGGGCTCCAAGAGGGGGGGGGGGGGGGGGGGGGGGGCAAAAGTTGCCTTTTATTTATCTTGGGCTAAAAAAGTTTAGGCCTATAAATTCACCTCCTAATCCCTCATAATCAACATCATCATAAATCTTTTCCCCTTCTCTTTCTTTGGTTCGATGGCAAGCCCCACCACGGAAGGGTTTCGGTTGGTTTTTCTTGGTTGATCGATTGTATACGTAATCTAGTCCTAGCCCCTCTCTAGGGTTGTTGGGTAGATTATTTACAAGTGTTGTAGCTCGGTTTTCACGTGCTAGAATCACGGTTAGCTCGTTGTATTACGTGTGTACAAGATCGTAATATAGTCTTACTTTAGACTATATCTTGGTATATTACGGTATATACCTGAATTGGTGATTCATTCTTCGTCTTGTGGAATTTCTTTAGCGTAATGATATGTAACCCTAATTCGATTAATTATAATTGTGTTATTAATTATAATCTTGTTAAATCGCTTCCGCTATATGTGCTTTGATCTCGTTTAGGGTTTTATATAATTGTTATGATACTAATAAACCTTCAGTGGTATCAGAGCTGTTTTAACATGTTATAATTATCGAAAATCTAAAATTTTTAAATATAATTGTTTTGAGTTAAAACTACATGTTTTTAGGTTTTCATAAAATTAGGGTTTAGTTTTTTAAAAATTAGGGTTTTTACTCTATTTTTTAATTAAAAAAAGAATTGTTTTGAAACCCTAAATTACATGTGGGATAATTTTAGATTAAATTGTAAGATTAATTGTTATGTCATGTTTGGTTACGATCCGTAGAGATTTAATTGTTAAGATTTGTGGGGAATCCATGATTACGTGCATGTTTTCATGGATCATAAAATTATATGTTTATATGATTTTATGTGCTACGTCATTATTTGATTTAATAAATTTAGAATTAGGGAAGACTTTTATATAGAGATATAAAGACCTAGATTTGATGATTATTGAATAAATCGTATGCATGTGGCTATTTGGTTTATTTGTTGCACATATAAATTGTTATTATGTGTTTATGATTTAGTTTTTTTACTTGTTTATATATAAAATTGTTGAATTGTTGTAAACAAGGGTTTTTTTTTGAAAAATAAACAATATGGACTAAATCATATTAAAAATAATGATTTGTTAGAGATTTAAATTACATAATATTACGTTGATTGGTGAATTGAAATAATAATCTAACGATCTACTCAATTTTGACAAACTATAAAGTGGGTTTAACGCACCGCTGGTCATGTACCCGGTTAAGAAAGGAGGTGTTATGCCATTAGTCGCTGACCAAATTCCCGGCTCGCCTATGCGTCAAATTGAAATTACCTACGATTATTAATTGAATTATACTTTAAGGGTGATTTACCACAAATTCACATCCGAACCACAATGAATAAGGGTATTGCTTTGTGCGTAGCCGAGTTCTAGCAAAGTACGTTGTGATGAGTTGTGGGTAAATTCTTAAATTGGTTTAACCAATACCGCAACATAATTTATGAAGAAATTTAATCTCATGGAAAATTTTACTAAATGTTTTATTGAACTTATGCTATGGAGATTGTATGCATGCTTCTCCATACATTGATTTTGACATCAAAATTTATACCCTTAAAATTTAAATCGAATGCTCCCAATTGACGAACACTTGAAATTACTTCGTCATCAAATGAGATTTTTGGATGATGTTGTGATGGAGAGAAAACCATTTGTAGAATGAAATTCGTATGATGGTTTTACGTTACTCAGATTAGACGACTTAATTAAGTTACTCAGTGAGATCTGGAAACTTAATGCATTCAGAAGGGATGAAACATGTTCACAATGCAAAACGTTTTTTTGGCAATGTAAATCCCTTAAAAATCTAGAAATTGAAAATTGTTTGTTAATTAAATTGTTCGACAAGTCGCTATGTTGAGTACATTCATTAACTAGCAAATCAACTGATGTAATGGATCTATGTCAATATAGTTCTAGAATTCAAGGAAAATAATATGGTTTTAATACCGAGGTAATTTTATTTTCTTGAAAGTATTTTGTTATCAAAAATACTAATATTTGAACTTATTTCTGTAGAAATAGCTCAACCCACCAACAACACGATAAGTTCCGTGTTCAAAGCTTTCTTTGAACGTCCTGAACTTACTGGCCCAAACTTCAATGATTGGTACCGCTCGCTAAGAATTGTCTTAAGAGCAGTGGGTACTATCGATATCTTGACTACTCCCTATCCGGAGGATCTTGCTGAAGGAGCATCTGATGCGCAAAGGCTTGAACACGCTGCTAATGTTAAGAAGCACTCTGAGGTGGCTTGCTTAATGTTAGGAAATATGGCTCATGCACTTCAGCAGAAGTATGAGCTATTTTCACCTAAGCGAATGCTTGATGAGCTCAAGGCTATGTTCAAAAAGCCGCAAGCTGTGGAGATCTACGACTTGGTAGATGCTTTGCATAGCTGCAAGCAAGCTCCAAGAAAGTTTGTAAGTGCCCATTATTTGGAGATGAAGGGTTATATGGAACAACTCATTGCACTAGGACAACCTTATGATCATAATATGGCTATCAACTTGATCAATAGGTCCCTTAACAAGGAATTCAATGATTTTGTTAGAAACTATAATATGCATTGCACGGGGAAGACAATTAATGATTTGCATGCAATGCTCATTGACTATGAAAAGGGGTTGAAAGACAAGGCATCTACCGCTATGCCTTCTGTACTAACCATACAAAAGGGTAGAGTGAGTAAGCCAAATGTAACACTCCATTTTGGTAAATGGAATGTCACGCGTGATTATGGCGTATCATCAAAGCATACAAGGTAAATGTCTTAAAAACATTAAATGACCATGAAAAGGAATATCGGAAACAAACATCGGTACCCTAAGTATAAGCTCATCACACACAAACATAAGTACTGTAAAGGAAAAGGACTAAACAATGTCCAAAGAAATAAGTAGAAAAATGTATGATGAAATGCATAAAGTAGAGAAGGCTAGATAGCTTCCAATCCATATGCACGTACGCTTAAAGTCTATGAGCACCATTGAGTACCTACCGTTTGGGAACATGAAAGGAAAACAGCTGAGCATAACGCTCAATGCACGGATATACAAGTATGACATGGAATAGCATAGGCATATAAGACTAATAGCAGCGGAATAACATACGTTCTAAGATATCTGGATTCATGTTCATAAAACTGGTTTTATAGTTTGAAAAGACTTATGTTTCTATAAAAATCTGTTTAATTAGCCAAGTAGCCCATATAGGTCATGAGGTTCCACCGTGCATGAATACTTGGAGGGGAGACCTCGTCATGCAATTAGAAGGGTTGCCTCTAATTAAATAGTCTGGGTAGGAGGGATCAACTCCTAGTGAAGGATGCAAGGCACACATCGCATTCACTCTGAGATTACTGGTAAACATGTAACTAGGATACACCCGTACGCCCCATATGATAATATAATATAATGGCCAAAATTGAAAAGGGACGCCACGAGCAATCACTTCGCCGTGGGGAAGTCATAACACTGGTGCCTCCAGTGTTATGGTTATGGTACCTCCATAACTAGGTGACACTGGTCATGCATGTATATGGCTTAGGCTCTTATTCTAACATAATTATCAAACATATAAAACAAATAATGGGAAAACAGTTGGCTGCAAACGGGGAATCCTAATAAGGAAAGAATGTCCATACTGAAAGGACGGGAAATCCGTACCTTATGTCCAGTGAACGAAGAAGACGAACGAAAGGAAGTCCTACTTCGATCTCACTAATGCTACATAAATAGAATACGTGTATAAGTATTCTGATTACTGAGTACGTAACTGATTTTATATCGTGTCTTAGCTTGTTTTACTGATTTTAACGTTATGTGTGTTTATCATGTATTATGTATATTCTGATTAAGTATTACTTGTATTTTTTGTATTATTATACTTGTTGTGTAATAATAAGTAACTTTCTAAAAATAGCAGGTTTCCTAAAATAGAAAGTTTTCAAAAATAGAAAGTTTCCAAAAAAATAGAAAGTTTCCAAAAATAGATTAACTTCTTAAAATAGATCAGTTTCTAAAAATAGAAAGTTTCCAAAAATAGTAAGTTTTCTGAATGAGAAAGTTTCCATATTTAGAATTAAGCTGAATTAATAAGCTAATAATATAAGCTTAAGTTTACTGGTTAATTATCATAAGTCATGTGATTATAGTATAGTTTATTAATAATAACATGTTAATTAAATAAACTATAGGTTATAAGATTTAATTAAATATAGGCATGATTTAATTAAATTAAAGTGTATAAAATACTTAGGTTAAAACATGTATTAATATTTTATTAATTATAACCTATGTCATGATTATTAATTAATTATATTTCATGTCTTAATAATTAATTAATACTATAATCTAAATTAAATAATTAAATACTTAGGTTAAAACATGCATTATTTTCTAAATAATAATTAACCTAAGTCTATGATTAATTAAATGAATTACATGTCATGTTTTAATTAATTTAATATCTTGTTAAAATAAATACTTGTAAAAATAAAATACTTGTACATATTTTAGTCATGAACCGGACCAATGCATTTAATTTAGGCATGTCATGAACTAGACCCGGAACCCCTTGAACCGGGCCGAACCAAACACCCCTTAACAGTGGCAAACCGGCTTGGCCGGTTGCCACTGCCTTTGCTAATCTGCCACCGTCTTAAACCGGTGGTCTTGTCTCGGCTAGCCGCTGCCCAACATCGGGTTCCCACCGGCTGTGTGCCCCCGGTTGCCACTGCTGCGCTGCGTTCCCCCTTGCTTGACCCACGACTGCCACCGGCTGTGTGTCGGTGGTGGTGGCTACTGGCTGCCGTGACCAAACCGAACCACAAGGACACCCCGACGCATGGCGGGGTTCCTTGTTCCTGCTGTCAACCAAACCAAACACCACCGAGATCATAGATCTCGGTTGGTGAAGTGATAAAAAACACGCCGAGAGCCTAGGGCTCTCGGTTTGTGTGTCAGCCGAACAACCAAACCCGAAAAAACCCTTAATTTTACCCTCTTGATTACGTGACATGTTATTAATCCTTGCTTTTATTTAATTCATGTTCATGTGCTAATTAATTAAATAAAAGAATAAAAACAAAAGGGTTTACCGATTACCGAATGCGTATAAAGATTAGAAAACAATAACACGAACACGATCTTGAATTTTATTAACAAAAATCAAACAAACACCTCTTGGTGTTGTGGTTTCCGCCGACCAAAGAGAGGAAAAAGAAAAGAGTAGGGTTTTGATTTCTTGAAAATTCTCTGTGAATGAAAAGGTTTATTCCTTTTTGTTTATTACAAAAATCAAAGTGGGCTTGGCCTGTTGTCTTCTCTTGGTGTCGCGGCTAATAAGGCCCACAAGGGAAAACCCAGAGTTTTCCCGTGTTCTAAATTTACATGTTCGTATGTTCGTATATTCGTGTTATAATTAAATGTTCGTGTTTAAATACTTGTAAATAATGATATTAATCGTATAATATTAATTAAGTACATAGTTACGTGTTCGTGATTTTTATGTTCATGATTTCATGTTCGTGATTATAATTATTATTGTTAATAATTATCGTGTAATATCACGTACTTAATACTTATCGTGTAATTACATAACTTCTGAAATTACTAATCGTGACATGTGTTCATGCTATAAAAGGAAAGTTTTAATATGTACGTACGTTTACTAAGTGTACTGTTCATGGTAAAAGCATGCGGGTTTTACAACTCTTCCCCCTAAAAAGAATAATTCGTCCCCGAATTATAGATAAAATAAACTGAAAGAGGAACATACCCGAATTCAAAATATGAAATGAGGGTAAGAAGCCTGGATAGACTCCTCTGTTTCCCAAGTGGCTTCCCGCTCGGTATGGTCACTCCAAAGGATTTTGACGAATGGAATCGTCTTCTTCCTCATGACTCGTTCTTGCCTGTCAAGAACTTGTTCGGGTTCCTCTATGAAGGTATGATCTTCACGAATTTGTTCCAGTGGATACTGAACCATGTAAAGGGGATGATAATTGTACCCTCTGAGTAAGGACACATGGAAAACGTCATGAACGTGAGAAAGCTGTGGAGGTAACACTAAGCGATAAGATACTTCACCGACTCGCTTGATGACATCAAACGGTCCGATGAATCGAGTACTGAGTTTCCCTTTGATTCTGAAACGTCTAACACCACGTGCCAGGGATACCTTAAGAAAGACGTGATCTCCTACGTTGAAATGTAAGTCCCTACGATGCTTGTCGGCATAACTCTTCTGACGTGTACGAGCTTCCTGTAATTTCTGCTTAGCTACCGCGACCTTCTCGTTGGTCAACTCTATCATCTCTGGTCCTTCAAGTGTTCGCTCACCAACCTAATCCCAGCAGATTGGGGCGCGACACTTCCTGCCATACAACATCTCGAATGGTGCACAATTAATGCTGGCGTGCCAACTGTTGTTATATGCAAACTCTACTAAGCATATATAATCACCCCAATCTCCTGTGCACTCCAATGCACATGCTCGGAGCATGTCTTCCAATGTCTGAATTTTCCGCTCCGATTGTCCGTCTGTTAGAGGATGAAAAGCCGTGCTAAGCTTAAGTTTTGTACCCCAAGCTTTCTGCAGACTCCTCCAAAATCATGAAGTGAATCAAGGATCTCTGTCCGAGACGATACTGGATGGAGCACCATGAAGTCTCATGATCTCCTTCTTGTAAGTATCGGCGAGTTTGCTGACTGGATCATCCTTGCGGATCGGTAAGAAATGAGCTGACTTAGTAAGTCGATCAATGATAACCCAAATCGCATAATGCCTCCTCTTTGTTTGCGGAAGACTGGTAACAAAATCCATGGTGATCTTGTCCCACTTCCACTCTGGAATGTCTAACGGTTGTAGTAAACCACTAGACCACTGATGCCCGATCTTAACCTGCTGGCAGGTAAGACATTTGGAGACGTAAGTAGCAACATCCTTGTTAATGCAATAATGCCTAAAAATGTTACTTGCATTTTTCGGTCTCGCTTAGTTTTGATTACGACAATATGTAAAAACAAGCATTTACGAAAACAACAAAAAACGAATTCTTGAGTTCAAGTATTTTTCATTTTACCCATTTTCACTTAAGGTATGGATAAACAAGTACTAACCTTAATCAAGTGATCAAGTGATTTAATCTTTTCTTAAAACTCACTTTTTATTAAGTGTGACAAGTTTTTATTAAACTTTCTTTTTTAAGAAAATGTTCTATTAAATTAATTATTTGAAAATTTGAAAATGGCATATTCTTATTTGGTTAGGAATATTCTATCTGGATATTTTTTAAACCAGATATGACCTCCACCACTAAAGGACAAAAAGGGAGCGGAGTCTAGTCCAGCGGTACCTTAGCTCCTAGGTGGTTCCTTATCGATAAGGTACTGCGGGCTAAGATAAGGTACCACGGGCAGATATAGCCGTTGGCCCTTTGTCCTATAAATAGTGGACCATTCTCAGCTTTTTAATTCACCTCTTTTGCACATCTATTTCCAGATTCAAACACTCTTCTTTAATCACTCAAATCTTTGATCATTTGTTTGATTACTACTTGTTTAAGAAGTGAATCTTGTTCTTCCATCCCTTCCTCTCCAAGTGCAAAGAGAAGAACACTATCCTTGTGAAGTGTTGCGTCCACCACCAAAGATCCATTGAAGATCTAATTTTATACATTTGTAGTTGTGTCATAGTTGTGAAGATCCAAGTAGTTGTGTCTATTTGGAAGTTGTGTATGTACTAAGTATAGTTGTGTAGATTGGTCCTAGCTACGATTAGGGCTCGACTTTTAGCTTAGAGTCGGAAATTGGTTAAGCGACGTGTACGGTTTTCTCCAACATAAGGAGCTTGTTGTGTAGTGAACTCTCGAGTAAGGAGTACTCGAGGAGTTGAGTAGGAACGAGGAGTGAGCTTCGTTGCCGAACCACTATAAATCCTTGGCGTTCGGTTTGATATTTCTTTACCCTTAACTCTTTACATTCTTTATTCTTTGTGCATATATATTTGTTAGTATTAGCTTAGTTACACTATCATTGTTCATATTGTGCATAAGAAGATTTCACACATTTCCTCAAGTCTAAGTTTTTGAAAAAGGACTTTTGAAAACCACCTTTTAACAAGTAAATTATAAGAAACTATTCAACCCCCCTTCTAGTTTCTACAATTGGTATCAGAGCGTGGTTGCTCAAGAATTTTTAAAGTATATTGTATTTTTTAACTTGAATCGATCTATGGATTCCAACAAATACCTAGAAGGGCAATCTACGCAAAGACCACCACTTTTTGAAACAGATAGTTTTATCTATTGGAAAAATAGATTTGAAACTTATGTGAAATCAAAAGATTTAGATCTTTGGCATGTTATTATCAATGGTGATTTTTTACCTTATCAATTTAATGAAGTTTCTAAAACAAAAGAATTGGTCACTTTTGACAAAGCTAATGACGATACTAAAAAGAAACTTTCAAAAAATAATGAGGCTAAAATAGTGATTTATAATGCTTTACCTAAGAAAGAGTATGAAAGAATTTTTATGTGTGAAACCGCTAAAGATATTTGGAACACTCTTTTAGTAACCCACCAAGGTAATAGCCAAGTCAAAGAAAGCAAAATCGATCTTCTTGTCCAACAATATGAACAATTTGTCATCTTAGAAGATGAAACTATTGATAGTGCATTTGCTAGGTTTAACACCATTATTACTAGTCTAAAATCACTTGATGAAGGTTTTTCTAGCAAGAACAATGTTAGGAAGTTTCTAAGGGCTTTACATCCAAAGTGGAGAGCAAAAGTCACGGCGATTGAAGAATCGAAAGATCTCTCAACTTTATCACTCGATGAACTCATAGGCAACTTGAAGGTTCATGAGATGATAATTTTGAAGGACTCGGAATTAGTGAAAACCAAGAGTGAAAGGAAATCTCTTGCACTTAAAGCCAAGAAGGCACAAAGTGACATAGTTCCTCGGAAAGCGATGACGAGGAGTATGCATTGGCGGTGAGAGATTTCAAGAAGTTCTTCAAGAGACGAGGTCAACACGTTAGGCAACCCAACAATGACAAGAAACCATTCTCAAAGAATCGGTTTGCCAAGAACGAAAAAGGTGATAGGAATTGCTTTAGATGTGGTGATCCAAATCACTTCATTGGTGATTGTCCAAAGCCCGCTCGCGATAAGAACCACACGACGTTCGTTAGTGGTGCTTGGAGCGATAGCAGTGAAGATGATGATGACAACCCCAAAGAGGAGAAATGTCTTATGGCTCACACTTCTAAAGAGGTACATTCCGAAACCAAACATTATAGCAATGATAGCTCCACTTTTGATGATATTGAATTTGAAGGCAAATATGATAGTTTACACAAACTTAGTCTTAAATTCATAGAAAATAATAAAACCTTAAAATCAACCAAAACTAAGCTTGAAAATGAGATCAATGAACTTAGGGAGAAATTGGCAATACTTGAGAAAAATAAAGAAGTGGATTTAGGTTGCCTAAGTTGTGAGAAACTTAGAATAGAAAATGAAGATCTCAAGAGCACCTCCATTAATTTAGAAAAGTTCATGAAAGGTGCTAGTGCTCTTGATGACATGTTAAACAAACAAGTTCATTCAAAAAAAAGACTTGGTTTTAACTCAAATGAAGCCTCAACTAGTGAACCAAAACAAGTCAGGTTTTCACAAAAAACGTCTGCTGTACGCGGTCCCAAATTGTATGGGGCGGTTCCTTATCACTATGGAACCGCCGCCGTAGATAAGGTACCGCGGCCAGAGGATGATTTTGGTGAAAATCCTGAACTTTCTGAAAAGTCTAAGTTAGATGAAAAACCAAAGCATCTTATTGTTAATAAAGTAAAATTACCCATACTTGACAACAATATCGTTGATAAGTTCTACAAGCCATTAAGTAAACCTCTCATGGGTAATAGAAGTTTATCAAGAACATCTTCTACTCCACCTAGAGTACGAAATGTGTCTAAGCCTAGAAGTAGAACAACAACTCCTAGAAAAGATAATCAAAACAATTCGCGACCTAGAAGTAAAACTCCAACACCTAGAAGGAATAATCATAACTCTAAACCTAGATCAAATACACCTAGGAGAAATAATGAACAACAAAATGGTTACATGAATTACTACCCTCCTCTATTTTGTTCTCCATGGGGAACCCATCCTTCATTCATGCATCCCAACCAAATGCAAGGGATGTTTGGAACTAACAATTTTCGACCCATAAGATATTGGGGACCAAATGTTTGATCTTGTGTGTTGTTACCTAGATATGCTTGGGAATTGATTTGGAGCCCGATGAGTGGATTAAGGATAATGGATGTTCTAAACACATGACGAGTAATCAAAGTTTGTTCTCGCACTACAAAGCATATGATGGAGGTAACGTCACATTTGCAAGTAGTCTACGTCGTAATATCATTGGCAAAGGTACGATCTCTCTTGACTCTATGACCATTGAAAATGTTGAGCACGTAGATAACTTAGGGTTTAACCTTTTAAGTATAGGTCAAATTTGTGATAATAAGTGTAAGGTCATCTTTTCGGAACATGATAGTGAAATCGTAAAAGATGGAAAGGTCATTGGAAAAGGTATTAGAAAGCATGGGCTTTATATTATGAAGGTCAATAAGAAGTCAAAAGACAACATATGTCTTGCGACTATAGATGATAGTTCTACTCTTTGGCATAGGAGATTAGGTCACGCTAATATGCATTTAATTCAATCTTTAGTCTCTAAGGAGTTGGTAAGACACCTCCCCGAGATTAAGTTTGATAGTCACTTTTGTGATGCTTGCAAAGTTGGAAAGCAAGTTCACTCAAGTCACAAAGTCAAGAATTTGGTTTCGACCTTTCGGTGCTTAGAGCTCCTACATATGAATCTTTTTGGACCTTCCGCCATACGAAGTTATGGAGGTAACCTTTATACCCTAGTTATAGTTGATGACTATTCTAGATTCACTTGGACTAGATTTTTGGCATCTAAGAATGAAGCTTTCGATCACTTCGAAATCTTTAGTCGAAGAATTCAAAATCAACTAGGATGTTCAATTGTCTCTATTAGGACGGATCATGGTAGGGAATTTGATAATGAAGTGCAATTTGGTGCCTTTTGTGAAGCTCATGGTATTACCCATAACTTCTCGTCTCCTCGCACTCCACAATCAAATGGGGTAGTTGAAAGGAAGAATAAGACTCTCCAAGAGATGAGTAGGACGATGTTAAACGAGCAATCTTTGCCTCAAAAGTTTTGGTGCAATGCCGTGGACACATCGACTTATATTCTCAACCGAATTCTTATTCGACCTTTCCTAGGAAAGACCCCCTATGAGATTCTTAATGGTAAGAAACCCTCATTGGAATACTTTAGGGTGTTTGGAAGCAAGTGCTTTATCCTCAACACCACAGACTACATTACCAAGTTTGACCCAAAGTCTTACGAAGGTATCCTTTTAGGTTATTCCCAAACTAGCAAAGCCTACATAGTCCTAAATAGAACCTCGGGGGTTATTGAAGAATCACTCAACGTAACCTTTGATGAAACCCCTCCTTCACCCAAGACACCACCATTGGTTGATGATGACTGGATGAATTAGAAGTAGTTAAAGCCAAAGTGGTTAGAAAAATAGGAGTTGAAGACCTTAGTGTTGAAAAGGAAGTAAACATTAAGGAATCTAGGGATCATACTCTCAATAATGTCATTGGTGACTTAAATCAAAGGACCCTAAGATCTCAAGTCCAAAACCAAAGCAACTTCTTTTGTTTTGTCTCCTTGATTGAACCAAAGAATGTTAAAGAAGCTTTGACGGATGAGAGTTGGGTCATTGCGATGCAAGAAGAATTGAAACAATTTGTTGCCAATGATGTTTGGGAACTTGTTCCTCCACCTAGAAGTTCTACCATTATAGGAACCAAATGGGTATTTAGGAATAAGTTAGATGAGAATGGCGTTGTGTCTCGTAACAAGGCTAGACTGTAGCTCAAGGCTATAATCAACAAGAAGGGATTGATTATGACGAGACATATGCACCGGTAGCTAGATTAGAATCCATTAGAATCCTCTTAGCCTACGCTTGTTGATAGGTGTGTAAACACCCATCCTTTTACCACTTAATTCTGGCTAAAACAAGACCAAAACACGTATTTAATATCATTTGTTTGGAATTATGCGTGGTTTTTGTGTTTATTGTGTTTTCAGAGCTAACCGGATGAATATTAAAGAAAACATGAGATTGCACGGGTTTTACTAAAGAAAAAGACTCAAGAAAAAGTCTATTGTCCAAGAGATGCAAAAGATTTGAAGTCACTGGGCCTATTCGAAGATTTATCGAAGAAAAGGACCAAAGATGGAAGATTTACATAAGTCGAAGAAACTCAAGTCTATTAAATGAAGAAATTAAAAGACGAGTTGAATTTAATCGTCGACAAATCCCGAATCAGAATCGAAAACGTCAACTTTTCTGAAAAGACGAGAAGACAAGAAGAAAGGGAGAAAGCCCACTCACCAACCAACCACTAGGACTATATATAGATTTTCCTTCACACAATTAGGGAGTTAGTTTTTGTTTTCTTCTTTCCCAGTTTCTTAGGTTCGTTTCATCACCAACACCATTAGGGTGTTTGGTGATTTTTCAATTTTCCTTGAATCTTGTAAGTTTTAATCATTGCTATTGTTAACTTTTACATTAATCTTTCAATCCAATCTTTCTATTCATCTTGTTCTTCATCATCTTTTTATTGCAAGTTCTTAAGTTTTTATTTGGTTCAAGTTTGATCTTAAAAAGTTGTTGATTTTGTGTTTTTATTGTTGGGATTTGTTACTTATGGTATTTAAATGATTATTGGTTGATTTGGTAAAACCTTTTTGAGTATTTGGATCGATTTGATTGAAAAACGTTTTCCTGCTACTGTTACTGTTCTTCGCACAGACCTTTTTCCGAATAGCCCCTTTTTTCCGAATAGCTGGTTGTTCTTTTTGTTTATTCGGAATAGTTGATATTCCGAATAGGTCATTTCCCTTTTATCTTATTCGGAATATTGTATATATTCCGAATAGGGTCTGTTTTCCGAATAGGACTTGCTTTCCGATTAGAACCTGTTTTTCCGCATAGGGGTATTTTTCCGAATAAGTCCATTTTTCCGAATAAGCAAATTATATTCCGAATTGAGCTTTTTACTTTTCCTTATTCGGAATGTTTGAACATTCCGAATTGAGCCTGTTATTCCGAGTTGAGATTTTATTCCGCATAGAACAGAATTTTCCGAATAGCAAATATTCCGCATAGGACATTATTATTCCGAATTGATTATTTTTCCGAGTAGGATTTTATTCCGATTAGACCATTTTCAGTTAGGTCAGTTTTCAGTTGCTGTTTTCTTTAAATTTTTAATCCTAGTTTTACTTTTTAATTGTTTTAAGTTTATATTTTAATTTACGTTAGTCATTTATCTTTTCAATAGAATAGAAAACCAAAAACCCTTTTTGTCACCAAGAACAAATCATTCCACTTAAGGCCGAGATCAATTCGAGAGGATTCCGGGAATCGAACTTTTCAACATAGAAAAAATCTTGTATCAAATGGCGCCGCTGCCGGCTCTTCTCGTTAAGATCAAAAGTTTTTTGTGAGAACTTGGATTTTGGGATCCGTTCCCCGTGAACGTTACTTTTTCACAAAAATTTTCAAAAAATCCTAAAAAATATAAAATTTTCAAAAATACAAAAAAATTAAAAAACATAAAAACCAAAAATATTTTTGCCTTGTTTTTCTTTGTTCGTTCTTTTGCAGGTGTATGCGCACTCGATCCACGTCTTATCAAGAGCCCGAGCCTCTCGATAACTTAGACATGGCTGGTGTACAAAACAACAATAACATACCACCTCCGAACAACAATAATAACAACAACAACCCGCCTTTCAACAACATGAACAATAACAACAACAATGAGCCCCTTCCGGATAATCGCCCGATGATTGAATTACTGCAAGCTCATGTAGATGGCAACACGGACCCAATTGTCATACCTCCAATTGCCGCCAACAACTTTGAGCTAAAATCAGGCTTTATCCAGATGGTCTCCGCTCAACCATTCTTGGGACGAACCATTGATGATCCACACGACCACATCAAGAGATTCTTGCAACTCACCAACACGGTCAAATTCAATGGTGTTCCACAAGAGGTTATAAGGTTACAACTTTTTCCCTTTTCTTTAGAGGGACAAGCCCGGTATTGGCTTGCTAAGGAACCGCCACAGAGTATTCTCTCGTGGACGGATTTGGAAACCAAGTTTATAAATTACTTTTTTCCACCCTCTCGTACTACCGCTTTGCGGTATGAAATCATAAATTTTGAACAAAAGTACGATGAGTCGTTCAGTGAATCTTGGGATCGTTTTAAAGATCTTTTAAGAAAATGCCCACAACATGGTTTTACCAAAGTACATCAAATTAATACTTTTTACAATGGTTTAAGCATGAGTGACCAAGATTCACTGAACAGTGCCTCGAGGGGTAATCTATTGGCTAAGACTTCCAATGCTGCTTGGGACATCATTGAGAATAAATCTCGTGTGCAAACCAAGAGTGTTCGGACCAATGTCGCTAGTGCTAGCACAAGTGACAGCGACAAGCGATTGGACAAAATCACTACGCTTCTTGAATCGCTTGTCACCCACACCGTCAGCAACAACAACAACAACAACGCCAAAAACGCTCAAGTGAACGCTGTCAGCCAACCTTGTGAGATATGCGGTGGTCCTCACTCTTACACAACTTGTACCGCCACCCAAGACTACCCTGCTGAGAATGTGAATGCGGCATATGGCACCTATCCTCAACCTGCTTATCAAGCTAGACCTGAAGGTGACCGTAATTTGCTTAGCTACCGCTCCAACAACTATCTGTCACCACCTGGTTTTCCTCCTACCAACCCAAACCAACAACAAAACCTTAATCGCCCTCCTCAACAACAACAACAACCTCGACAACCATACATCCCTCCTCACAAGCAACAACAACCACCTCAACGTAACAACCAAGTTTACCAACAACCTGCTTATCAACCACCCGCATACAATGCTCCTTCCAACCAAACCACCACTGCATTACACCAAGAGGTTGCAACCTACATGAGGACCAATGATGTGATCGTGGAAAATCTCCAACAGGAAGTGTGAAACTTGAAGGCAGACTTGGTAAAGCAAGGAAATGATTTGAGAGCTGATATGAGAAACACGCTGGATAGCCAAACTAATGATCTGAGGAACATGATGGCTGGTTTCTTCCAAGGTAATCAACCCTCTTCTTCGGGTACTATTTCGAGTAACACCGTTGCGAATCCAAGAGGGGAGATGAAAGCAATCACCACTCGAAGTGGCAAAGGTACCAAGGAACCCAAGCTTCCTATACCTCCACCGGTGGTTGTGACTAAGGAGAACGAGTCACCTGCTCCTATTCCTCATCCTTCTCCTTCCCCAATTTCTCCACCTCTTCCTTCTACCCCTCCTCCACCCAAGGATGTGAGTGATCCTATTCTTCCAAAGCCTTCCTCTTCTTCCAATATACCTTATCCATCTAGGTTGAGGAAAGAGAAGCTCAAAAGCAAGGACGATATTCAGGTTTCGAACTTCCTTAAAATGTTCAAACAATTGAATTTCAATATCTCCTTCGCTGAGGCTCTCGCTCACATGCCTAAATACGCAAAAATGTTTAAAGATCTTCTGAGCGATAAGGAAAAGCTCCTCGATATTGCCAACACCCAACTTAATGAGAATTGCTCTGCAGTGCTCTTAAGGAAATTGCCAATTAAGCTTGGTGATCCGGGTCGTTTTCTTATCCCTTGCAATTTCCCGGGAGTAGAGAATTGCATGGCCCTAGCAGATCTAGGTGCCAGTATTAATCTCATGCCTCTAAGTGTTTGGAAGCAATTATCTCTCCCAGAGCTAGTCCCCACCAAAATTACTTTGGAATTAGCTAACCGTACGGTTGCTTATCCAGTGGGGATAGCCGAAGATGTCATTGTAGGAGTCGACAAATTCACCTTTCCTGCTGATTTTGTTGTCGTCGACTACGAGATGGACCCCCGTGTGCCACTGATTGTTGGTCGTCCATTCCTTAGGACCGGTCGCACTCTCATTTATGTTGAAGTCGGTGAGCTTATCATGAGAGTGGGTGACGATAAAGTAGTCTTCAACATAGGAAAGTCGTCTAAACAGCCTTATTCATATGAGAGTGTTAATTATATTGACGTTCTTGATGAGGCTTGTGAAGAACACTTTAATGATGCTTGCAAAAGTATTCCTACCTCTCTTCCCAATGTTGAGACCGTGTCCTCTATTGATTCATCGTTGTCTCTATTTGGAGATAGTGATTTATTTTGGAACAATCTTGAAGACACCATGGGAGATGTAAATTTAGCTACTAATGATTCTCCTATCGATGGGGATGAAGACATGAATTTCTTTGACAATCTTCTCACCGAAGACAATCCTTCGCCTCCATCTCCCACGGTCATTGCTATCGATACTCCGACTTCGAATACGCCTCCCGTCGAAAATCCTCCGAATTTAGAACTGAAGGAGTTGCCGCCCCATCTCGAGTATGTATTTCTTGAAGAAGAGAAGAAGTCGCCAGTCATCATTGCTAAGGACCTAAAGGAAGAAGAAAAAGCCTGACTTATCACCGTGTTGAAGAATCATAAGAAGGTTATCACTTGGAAAAACTCCGACATTCGCGGAATTGATCCTCACTTCTGCATACACAAAATTCTCATGGAGGACGACTTTAAGCCCACTATTCAAAGCCAACGTAGGGTGAATCCAAAAATACATGAAGTCATCAAAACAGAGGTTATCAAACTTCTTGATGCGGGTATGATTTACCCTATTTCGGATTCACCATGGGTTAGTCCAATCCATTGTGTGCCCAAGAAGGGCGGAATAACCGTTGTTCCCAATGAACACAACGAGTTGATTTCCACTCGTCTCGTTACTGGGTGAAGAGTTTGTATAGACTACCGCAAACTCAATGATGCCACGAGAAAGGATCATTTCCCTCTACCGTTTATGGACCAAATGCTTGAACGTTTAGCCGGTAATGAATATTACTGCTTTCTTGATGGTTTCTCGGGTTATTTCCAAATACCCATCGATCCCCAAGATCAAGAGAAGACTACATTCACTTGTCCCTATGGCACATTTGCTTACAAACGAATGCCTTTTGGCTTATGCAATGCCCCCGGGACTTTCCAAAGGTGCATGTTAGCTATCTTCCATGACATGGTTGAACAAACCATGGAAGTCTTCATGGATGATTTCTCGGTCTTCGGGGATTCCTTCTCTTCTTGCCTTGCCAATTTGGAACGTATGCTTAAGCGGTGCGAAGACACTCGCCTTGTTCTGAATTGGGAAAAATGCCATTTTATGGTAAAAGAAGGCATCGTGCTGGGACACAAAATTTCCAAAGCCAGTCTTGAAGTAGACCGTGCTAAAGTCGATGTTATCGCCAAATTGCCTCCACCTTCCACCGTGAAGGGTGTGAGAAGTTTTCTGGGTCATGCGGGCTTCTACCGTCGATTCATCAAAGATTTTTCTCAAATCGCTCGCCCGATGACCCACCTCTTGGAAAAAGATACTCCTTTTATCTTTTCCAAAGAGTGTCTTGAAGCCTTCAACTCGCTTAAGGATAAGCTAACTAAGGCACCCGTCTTGGTTACCCCTAATTGGGAGCTGCCCTTTGAGTTGATGTGCGATGCTAGTGATTTTGCTATTGGAGCGGTTCTTGGACAAAGAGTGAACAAACACTTCCAACCAATCCATTACGCTAGCAAGACAATGATAGGGGCACAATTGCATTATATGACAACCCAAAAAGAGCTTTTAGCTGTTGTCTATGCTTTTGAAAAATTCCGCCCCTATCTTGTCCTTTCTACTACAATCGTGTATACCGATCATTCCGCGCTGAAGTACTTGTTGACAAAGCAAGAGTCCAAACCAAGACTTCTTCGCTGGGTTTTGCTGCTCCAGGAATATAAAATCGAAATTCGCGATAAAAAAGGAGCTGAAAACCTAGCCGCGGACCATCTTAGCAGACTTGAGGATCCTTACCAAGGGGATCATCCGACCAAAGAAATCAATGATTCTTTTCCCTTGGAGACCTTAATGTCTATACACTCGAAGCCGAATGAAACCCCGTGGTTTGCGGACTTTGCAAACTACTTGGCGGGTGGAATTCTCAAGGAAGGGTTGACGTCTCAACAAAAGAAAAAGTTCTTCACCGACATCAAGACTTACTTTTGGGACGACCCTTACCTATTCAAACAATGTGCCGACCTGATTATCCGCCGATGTGTTGACGGACCGGTAGCGTCAGAAATCCTTGATGCTTGCCACAAAGGACCCGCCGGTGGTCACTTTGGTCCCAACTACACCGCCAAAAAAGTGTTTGATTCTGGATTTTATTGGCCCTCCATATATCGTGACGCTCACGATATGGTTAAAAGATGTGATGTTGGCCAAAAACAAGGCACGATCACACATAAAGACGAGATGCCTCAGAATTTCATTCAAGAGTGTGAAATCTTTGATGTTTGGGGTATCGACTTTATGGGGCCATTCCCTTCTTCTAAAGGAAACAAATACATCATTGTAGCCGTTGACTACGTCTCCAAATGGGTTGAAGCCAAAGCTTTACCCACTAATGACGCAAGGATGGTTTGTAACTTTTTGAAAGCTCTTTTCGCTAGATTCAGTGTGCCTCGTGCCATTATTAGTGATCGTGGGACTCATTTTTGCAATGACCAATTCGTAAGAGTCATGGCTAAGTACGGTGTAAATCATCGTCTTTCCACAGCCTACCACCCACAAACTAATGGTCAGGCTGAAATATTCAACCGAGGTCTTAAGCGAATTCTGGAACGAACCGTAGGAGAGCATCGTGCCTCATGGGCTGATAAACTTGATGATGCTTTGTGGGCTTTCCGTACTGCTTACAAGACCCCAATCGGCTGTACGCCTTATCGTCTTGTGTACGGGAAAGCGTGCCACCTCCCCATTAAGTTGGAGCACAAGGCATACTGGGCCTTGAAGTGGGCTAATTTTGATATAAACAAAGCCGGTGACCTACGCAAGATCCAACTCAATGAGCTGAATGAACTTCGGAATGAGGCTTATGAAAATTCTTTGATCTATAAGGAAAGAACTAAGCTCATTCACGACTCCAAGATCAAAAACCGAGAGTTCCATGTTGGAGACAAAGTCTTACTTTTTAACTCTCGGTTGAAAATCTTTTCGGGCAAGCTCAAATCTTGTTGGTCTGGCCCATTCACCATCGCCCAAAATTTTCCATATGGTACTCTCGAGCTCGCTCAACCTAATGGACCTAATTTCAAGGTGAATGGCCAACGAGTGAAGTTGTACTTTGGTGAGGACACCTCTCAGGAGGTGATTCCATCCCTCACCACGTTCCCCATGAACTAATTTTGGGTCGAGTCAGGCTCGTGACTCGGTTATCAAAAACAAGCGCTCCTCGGGAGGCAGCCCGAGTATCTATCCTTTTACGTTTTTACCCCCTAAGTGTAGGGGAGCCTCTATGGGTTCTGTGTTTTTGTGTGGTGATGTGATTACAGGGATGAATGCACTCTTGGAATCTCTGAAGAACCGTGCTCCCGTGTTATCTGAAATCCTTATCTCTCAACTATCGTGATTCAATTATCTTCATACTCACATTTGAAATTGATCACTTTAGTCGTCTCTTCCTTAACTCAAGTTAACCAACGTGCACAATGTCATAAGTGTAGGGTAGACTTTTCCCACATGCTTAAACATTGAGGACAATGTTTATCTTAAGTGTAGGGGGACTTCTATCGAAGTTTTAAGTGGACTTTTCCATGAAAATGCCTTCATTTAAACGGAAAATCATATTTTTCACCATTTTTCAAATTTTTTATTAACTTTGGCCATTTAGTCGTAATTTTTAAATTTTTATCGTTGCTTTCATATGTATATATTCCACAATAAAGTTTAAATAAGTGGTGTAGCTAGTTTAGAAGTTTTTGACATATTAGGCCCGTTGTGTTTATTTTGACTCAACCCGAATCGACTTATCCAAGTTTATTCTAGCTAGTATCCTTAACCATGTAGACCTTAATTGGTTTATTAGGCTAAGTATCCACGAGTCTCATTACTTGAGATTTTAAATTGTGGAGGACGAGAAATGATAGAGTCAATTATAAGTCGGTATTCTTGCGCAAGCTCACTTGGTGTAATTATTTGCCTATTCTCCCATCACTTGCTAAAAATTATCTGCAATAAGTAAGGTCGTACGATTTGAAAAGTTACTTAGCTTCTAGCCCAAGATCGTTTAAAAGTTGCTCGGTAATGATAAGAGTTCATAGCCAAGGCATAACTTATGAAGCGGGGCGCGAAGATTGGTGAGTCCGAAAAGGCCCTAACAAGGCATGAGGATTCAATTTTATTGCTGAAGATCCAAAGTGATGTGAAAAGCATTATTCCCAAAATCAATATGAAGGATCAAGACTCACGACGAAAAAGCAATCAACTCCCATAAAGATCATGGAGAAGTCTATCCGAAAAGACCCTAACAAGGTATGAGGATAAATAGATCCATGTCCGAAAAGGAGGCGGATCGTTGTATCTCAAAATCCCAATTAGAGATTGAAGAAATAATCATGAAGTCGTGGTCTACAAAGTTGGAGTACCCCTCAAAAGTCTCCAAGTGAAGAAACTCTATTACGATGAGAAGACCATTATCTCAAGAACGTCTCTCAAGATATGAAGTATGAAGTACATGCCAAATATCGGCCCGAGAAAGGTCTCAAATCGTGAACCGAGTTATGCCAAGATATGAACTTTTTGATATCCCGAGAAGCAGTTTTAAGAGATTTTGTCCTTTAGCTAACTATTGATCAAATCGTCCTACTTTGCTTTCAGCCTAAATAAACTATCGAAATAAGTCCAAAAATGCATCTTCATGATCATTCTAAGACAAAAATAAAATATAAGAGATACACTTAGGAATAAGGGAGTTTAAGCATTTAATTAAGCCATGTGTGTGAGTGTTTGAATTGCTAACTTATAATAACAATGATCTCGTTTTTAAGCTTAGTTTGGGGAACGTGAAACTTGAGGATGATAAATCTTCGCAGCGCCAAAGCCCTAATGTAAGTCCTCGATCTCTTTGCAAGTTATCTCCATCCTTTTGTTTATTTTAAGTTTTGATTCCTCTTAGTACTTTAATTTTTATTTAGTAGTCTTTGAATAAGGCCAAGGTTGATTAATTATGAGAAAAGTGAAAATTTGCTTTATCACTAAGCATTGCATGAGGGCATGGCAATGGTTAAGTGTAGGGGATTTGATAGGTGTGTAAACACCCATCCTTTTACCACTTAATTCTGGCTAAAACAAGACCAAAACACGTATTTAATATCATTTGTTTGGAATTATGCGTGGTTTTTGTGTTTATTGTGTTTTCAGAGCTAACCGGATGAATATTAAAGAAAACATGGGATTGCACGGGTTTTACGAAAGAAAAAGACTCAAGAAAAAGTCTATTGTCCAAGAGATGCAAAAGATTTGAAGTCACTGGGCCTATTCGAAGATTTATCGAAGAAAAGGACCAAAGATGGAAGATTTACATAAGTCGAAGAAACTCAAGTCTATTAAATGAAGAAATTAAAAGACGAGTTGAATTTAATCGTCGACAAATCCCGAATCAGAATCGAAAACGTCAACTTTTCTGAAAAGACGAGAAGACAAGAAGAAAGGGAGAAAGCCCACTCACCAACCAACCACTAGGACTATATATAGATTTTCCTTCACACAATTAGGGAGTTAGTTTTTGTTTTCTTCTTTCCCAGTTTCTTAGGTTCGTTTCATCACCAACACCATTAGGGTGTTTGGTGATTTTTCAATTTTCCTTGAATCTTGTAAGTTTTAATCATTGCTATTGTTAACTTTTACATTAATCTTTCAATCCAATCTTTCTATTAATCTTGTTCTTCATCATCTTTTTATTGCAAGTTCTTAAGTTTTTATTTGGTTCAAGTTTGATCTTAAAAAGTTGTTGATTTTGTGTTTTTATTGTTGGGATTTGTTACTTATGGTATTTAAATGATTATTGGTTGATTTGGTAAAACCTTTTTGAGTATTTGGATCGATTTGATTGAAAAACGTTTTCCTGCTACTGTTACTGTTCTTCGCACAGACCTTTTTCCGAATAGCCCTTTTTTTCCGAATAGCTGGTTGTTCTTTTTGTTTATTCGGAATAGTTGATATTCCGAATAGGTCATTTCTCTTTTATCTTATTCGGAATATTGTATATATTCCGAATAGGGTCTGTTTTCCGAATAGGACTTGCTTTCCGATTAGAACCTGTTTTTCCGCATAGGGGTATTTTTCCGAATAAGTCCATTTTTCCGAATAAGCAAATTATATTCCGAATTGAGCTTTTTACTTTTCCTTATTCGGAATGTTTGAACATTCCGAATTGAGCCTGTTATTCCGAGTTGAGATTTTATTCCGCATAGAACAAAATTTTCCGAATAGCAAATATTCCGCATAGGACATTATTATTCCGAATTGATTATTTTTCCGAGTAGGATTTTATTCCGATTAGACCATTTTCAGTTAGGTCAGTTATCAGTTGCTGTTTTCTTTAAATTTTAATCCTAGTTTTACTTTTTAATTGTTTTAAGTTTATATTTTAATTTACGTTAGTCATTTATCTTTTCAATAGAATAGAAAACCAAAAACCCTTTTTGTCACCAAGAACAAATCATTCCACTTAAGGCCGAGATCAATTCGAGAGGATTCCGAGAATCGAACTTTTCAACATAGAAAAAATCTTGTATCACTTGTGCCTTAAATTTTAAGCTTCAACAAATGGATGTGAAGAGTGCATTTCTTAACGGTTTGATCAATGAGGAGGTATATGTGGCTCAACCTCCCGGCTTCATTGATTTTGAGAAACCGGATCATGTTTACAAGCTTAAGAAAGCACTTTATGGACTCAAACAAGCACCCAAAGCTTGGTATGATAGACTTAAAGCGTTTCTTGTTAAACATGAGTATACCATGGGGATGGTAGACAATACGCTCTTTACAAAGAAGAAAGGTTCTCACCTCATAATCGTACAAATATATGTTGATAACACTATATTTGGATCAACTTGTCAAGAATTGTGTGATGACTTTGCCAAAATCATGCATGATGAGTTTGAAATGAGTATGATGGGAGAACTTAACTTCTTTTTAGGACTCCAAATTAAACAAATGGATGATGGTATTTCTTTAGTCAATCTAAGTATGCTAAAGAAATGCTAAAGAAATTTGGATTAGAAGAATCTAGACCAATGAAGACCCCAATGGCCTCGGATACTAAACTCACCGTAGATGATGATTGTGAGTCGGTAGACAACACCAAATATAGAGGTATGATTGGTAGTTTGTTGTACCTAACGGCAAGTCGACCGGATATCATGTTTAGTGTTTGCCTTTGTGCTCGCTTCCAAGAGGCTCCTAAGACCTCTCACCTCGAAGCAGTTAAGCGTATCTTCTGATACATTAAAGGCACTATACATTTAGGATTATGGTATCCTAAAGGGACCGGCGTAGAAACCATTGTCTACGCGGACTCGGATCATGCGGGAGACTATGTGGACCGGAAAAGCACTAGTGGAGTTTGTACCTTCATGGGTTGTTTTTTAACTTCTTGGTTCTCCAAGAAACAAACCGCTCTTGCAATATCCACCACGGAACCCGAGTATGTGAGTGCCGGAAAAGCATGCTAACAAGCTCTATGGATGAAGCAAGCGCTTGTTGATTACGGGATTTCTCTTGATGATGTTCCCATCATATGCGATAATAAAGGTGCTATAGACCTTAGCAAGAATCCCGTGCAACACTCGCGAACCAAACACATAGAAATTCGACACCATTTCCTTAGGGATAATGTTCAAAAGGGGAACATTTCTATTGAGAAGGTACCCTCCGAAGACAACTTAGCCGACATCTTCACTAAGCCACTTAAGAAGGAACCTTTTAATTACTTGCGTCTAGGTCTAGGATTAATGGAACATCTTCTTTAATTACCTTCTTCTCTTTGTGTGTCTCATTTTACCACTTTGAGTCACTGAGTCTTCCAAACTCTTTTTGAAAAACCCTATCTTCTCCTTTTCAAAATTCTCAAAGTCTCTTTTGAAAATGGTTGAGAAATACGTTTGACATTGTTAATTCAATCTAAAAATGATTTTTCATAGATTCTCGCTATTAATCTAGAGCTTACATAATTCATATGTATGATTCTCTCAAACATAGCAAGAACAAGATAGAATCATGGAGGATCATTGTGTCATGACTTAAGGTCTTGTTTTACACACCTCCTACATCGATTTTTTTTAAAATCCATGTATTTTGGTCAAATCTCTATTTGGTAAGTTTGCATATGTTTTCTTTGTCTATCTTTGCTTTTAAGCATATCCCTATGATAAGTTAGACTAGAAAAATAAGATTTGCTGAAAAATCTTCTTCCAAACACCAAACACAGCCTCTGCAGGCGGTTCCATATGTGAACCGCGGTGCCTTATTGATAAGGTACCGCCAGCCTAGATAAGGAACCGCCTACAGTGCCTTCCTTTTTCGGGTTTTTGTCTGAAACTCTAGATTTGCTCCAACATTTTTGAGAATCTTTGTTTCAAACCCTTTGACCACCCCAAAAATACCCTAAGCCTTCCCTATTTAAACCATAAGCATTTTGCATTACTTCACATCCCAAAATGTCTTATTCTCCCAATGAAAGCCTTGAATCTCCTCTATTTTCTCCAATTGCTTTCAATCCCAACTCACCCAAAAACCATTACAATCCAAACCCACCCAAGAACACTCTTAATCACATCTCTCCTACCAAGAATGTTGATTGTGGAACATCTTTTCTTCCACCACCACCCTTTAGTGTTCTTCCTCCTTCTCATGATAATGTCATGCACCATGGAACATATTGTCATTGTTGTCAATATCAACATCTTGCTATGGCACACATCTATGAGGAGTTGAGCTACATCAAGAGTCTCTTAATCAAGCCTCCTCTTCACTATGATTATGAGATCTCCAACAAGCCACCACCACCACCCTCCGCCATTACCTTGTCTTTCATATAAGCATTGGTTTCTTTTCCACAAGACACCAAATTCAAGCAAATCTTAGAATTCTAGAATAACTAGGATTAGATTTATGCTTTTGGCTTGTTTCCTTTTCCATACTTCTTTGTATGATGTTCTTTTAGTAACCTATCTTGGATTGTCTTTGTGTTTTCTTCTCTTTTATTTTTTGTGACCTATTGCTATATATTGTTGGTTGTTTCCTTTGTTCAACTAACCCTTCTATGTAGCTTGTCACCATATCTCGATTCCTCGGTGCCCCAAGCTAGGGGGAGTAAGCACCAAGGGGGAGTCTTTGCTAAGTCCGTTTCTTCAACACCGACTTGTGCAACCTTTTTGCTTCGACAAAGGGGGAGAAATGAATAAACTCATCTTCGAAAATCTTGTTTTTTGTGTGATTGAGTTTATGTATTGTCGGAATAAAAAAGGGGGAGATTGTTAATGCAATAATGCCTAAAAACGTTACTTGCATTTTTCGGTCTCGCTTAGTTTTGATTACGACAATATGTAAAAACAAGCTTTTACGAAAACAACGGAAAACGAATTCTTGAGTTCAAGTATTTTTCATTTTACCCATTTTCACTTAAGGTATGGATAAACAAGTACTAACCTTAATCAAGTGATCAAGTGATTTAATCTTTTCTTAAAACTCACTTTTTATTAAGTGTGACAAGTTTTTATTAAACTTTCTTTTTAAGAAAATGTTTTATTAAATTAATTATTTGAAAATTTGAATGACATATTCTTATTTGGTTAGGAATATTCTATCAGGATATTTTTTAAACCAGATATGACCTCCACCACTAAAGGACAAAAAGGGAGCGGAGTCTAGTCTAGCGGTACCTTAGCTCCTAGGCGGTTCCTTATCGATAAGGTACCGCGGGCTAAGATAAGGTACCGCGGGCAGATATAGCCGTTGGCCCTTTGTCCTATAAATAGTGGACCATTCTCAGCTTTTCAATTCACCTCTTTTGCACATCTATTTCCAGATTCAAACACTCTTCTTTAATCACTCAAATCTTTGATCATTTGTTTGATTACTACTTGTTTAAGAAGTGAATCTTGTTCTTCCATCCCTTCCTCTCCAAGTGCAAAGAGAAGAACACTATCCTTGTGAAGTGTTGAGTCCACCACCAAAGATCCATTGAAGATCTAATTTTATACATTTGTAGTTGTGTCATAGTTGTGAAGATCCAAGTAGTTGTGTGTATTTGGAAGTTGTGTATTTACTAAGTATAGTTGTGTAGATTGGTCCTAGCTACGATTAGGGCTCGACTTTTAGCTTAGAGTCGGAAATTGGTTAAGCGACGTGTACGGTTTTCTCCACCATAAGGAGCTTGTTGTGTAGTAAACTCTCGAGTAAGGAGTACTCGAGGAGTGGAGTAGGAACGAGGAGTGAGCTTTGTTGCCGAACCACTATAAATCCTTGGCGTTCGGTTTGATCTTTCTTTACCCTTAACTCTTTACATTCTTTATTCTTTGTGCATATATATTTGTTAGTATTAGCTTAGTTACACTATCATTGTTCATCTTGTGCATAAGAAGATTTCACACATTTCCTCAAGTCTAAGTTTTTGAAAAAGGACTTTTGAAAACCACCTTTTAACAAGTAAATTATAAGAAACTATTCAACCCCCCTTCTAGTTTCTACAATCCTGTTTCATACCACTCCACCAAAAGTATTGCTTGATGTCGTGGTACATCTTGGTCGAACCAGGATTAATGGAGAATGGGGAGCTATGAGCTTCAGCTAATAACGCTTCCCCAAGAGTAAGATCATCAGGAACACAAAGTCTGGTGCCCTGCCATAAGATACCATCGCCATCCAACCGAAACTCCGTCTGCTGTTCTAAGTTCTGAATGATCGCCCAAATTCCACCATCATCCTTCTGAGCTTCCTTGATCCTAGAGAGTAACTCAGGTTCCACTCTAAGATTTGCCCAGTAACCGTGCTGTCCACGTACCATGATCTCGATGTCTAGTCGCTCCAAGTCTCTTATAATCTCCTCCTCAATTTTAATGCCGTTTATCATACCGGACTTCCTACTAAGTGCATCTGCCACTACATTCGCCTTGCCGGGATGATACTGTAGAATTAATGTCATAATCCTTCAACAACTCTGACCATCTCCTCTGCCTCATGTTAAGCTCACGTTGAGTGAAGATGTACTTCAGGCTCTTGTGATCTATGAATATATCACATGATTCTCCATACAAGTAGTGCCTTCATATCTTCAATGCAAACACGATTGCTGCAAGTTCTAAGTCATGCGTAGGGTAATTCTACTCATAAGGCTTAAGCTTCTATGAAGCGTACGCAATCACTTTCCCATGTTGCATAAGAACACATCCAAGTCCCTTCCCTGAAGTATCACTGTAGATTTGAAATCCACCTGTACCAGATGGGAGAGTAAGAATCGGTGCAGATACTAACTTCTGTTTTAGGTCTTCAAAGCTCTTCTCTCTTTCTTCAGTCCAGACGAATTTCTCCCCTTTCCGCATTAGCTTGGTCAATGGCAGTGCTAAATGGGAAAAGTTCTCTACGAACCTACGATAGTAATCAGCTAATCCTAGGAAACTGCGAACTTTAGTTATTGATGTCGGTCTTGGCCACCTGGTAATAGCCTCAACCTTTGCTGGATCCATGGTGATTCCTTCTGCTGATACAATGTGGCATAGGAACACCACCTTGTCTAACCAGAACTCACACTTGGAGAATTTGGCATACAACTGCTTTTGACGAAGTATCTGTAGTACAGTACGAAGATGGTCTTCGTGTTCCTCCTTTAACTTAGAGAAAATAAGAATGTCGTCAATGAAGACAATGACGAACTTGTCCAGGAACTCATGGAAGATACGCTTCATCAGATCCATGAAGACATCTGGAGCATTGGTAAGGACAAATGGCATGACTATGAATTCGTAGTGCCCATAACGTGTACGGAAAGCAGTCTTGGCGATGTCCTGCTCTTTAACCCGTAACTGATGATAGCCCGACCTCAGATCAATTTTGGAGAAATGTTTGGCCCCTTGGATTTGGTCAAACAAGTCATCGATGCGTGGTAGCGGATATCTATTCCTGATGGTGATCTTGTTAAGCTCGCGATAATCTATGCACATATGCATGTTGCCGTCCTTCTTCTTTACGAACAGAACAGGTGCGCCCCATGAAGAAGCACTGGGTCGAATGAAACCGCGTTCTAACAGTTCCTGCAGTTGTTCCTTTAACTCCTTCAGCTCTATGGGAGCCATGCGATAAGGAGCCTTGGATATTGGCTCAGCTCCTGGGACGAGCTCAATATTAAACTCCACTTTACGAGCAGGTGGTATGCCCAGGAGTTCTGCTTAGAACACGTCTGGGAATTCTGACACAATCGGCTGATTCTGGATAGATGGAGATTCAGCCTCCAAATCATGAACAGTAGCAAGATAGCCCTCACAACCATGTGACAGTAATGCACGTGCTTGTAAGGTCGAAATTATTTGTACAGACCTTCCGGGTACGAACCCGTTGTGAATGTACTCTGGTGCATTTACAACACCAAAGATGACCTGATATGTATGACAGTCTATGGTTGCATGATGTTTGGACAACCAGTCCATGCCCAATATCATGTCAAAATCGCCCATATCCAAAGGAAGTGTGTCAACGAGACGAATCTTGTCATCAAACTCTAGGGGAAGGCTCTTGTACCCATGGGTTATGCGTACAGAGTCTCTTAAAGGCGTGGAAATGTTTAATACATTCTCTAAAGGCATAGGGGAAATCCTAACATTTTTGGCATAAGCAGTAGAAATGACCGAGTGAGTAGCACCCATGTCGAATAAAACACATGCAACTTGACCACACATATACAAGATTCCAGTGATGGTACCAGTAGACTTGTTGGCCTGATCGCGAGAAGTCGTGTAAACGCGTCCACTAGTAGGAGGTGGCTTGGAATCAGCATGTCCAGATGTGCCCTCCATCTCGCCCTTGCGGCAGTCCTCATGCGATGAACAGTAAGGCCACACTTGAAGTAAGCGTCGCTGTCGCGGCGACATGGCCTTGGGTGCCTACGGTTTCAGGTAGTGCAGAGAGGGTGAGTATACCCGCTAGCAGGTGCCCTTGCTGGCTGGGAGCCTGTTTGGAAAAGTACACATGAGACATGGTTTATAGGTACAAAAGGACAATGCGGAAAATCGTAAGATGTAATACCAGTGATAGCTAGACGGTTAGGCTGTGGACCTCTTCGGTCCTGCTCCCTCCCGTTACCATGATTCCTGGTAGAAGATTGCTAATGTGTCAGAATTATAAGTCATAAACGTGTAACATAAGAAATGAGTTAAATGTAGGGACCTGCTGCTGTTGGAGTTTCCAGTGTTGTTACTATAATTATCATTACCGCCACGCCTATCCATAGCAGAACGGTCTTGAGTCAGACCGTTACCCTTAGGCTGAGTAGGCTGTTGCTAAGTAGCCGGTTGAGACCGGTCCCTAGTCTTCTGCCTGAAAGATGCAGTTTAAAAGAAAGATAAATATTAGATAGTACTGAATGAGTTTGGAATGGTCACCGCTGAATGACGAACAAATACCTCTTCTCTGGTCTCTCTGCTTCCCCGAATTCCTCTCTTTCCTGCAGCAGCTCCAGCTTACGTGCTGCATCGGCTACTTGTGCCACCGTGTTGAAGGTAGCACACACCAAGTTGTTGGAGATCGATGTACGAAGAGCCCACCGGAAGTGATATGCTTGCTCTTCGGCAGTACCTGTTGCTACGCCAAGAAAACCAGCCAAACGAAGAAAGCGCTGCATGAACTCATTGCTGTTCTATCCAGCTCTCTGCCTGATTCCGTGGTATTCCCTCTTCAGCTTGTCTTGCTCAGCCTTGGGGAAGAACTGTCCCATCACTAACTCCCTGAACTGAGCCCAAGTCAAGCCAGCCACCCAACTGTCACCTCCCTCAAACTGCTTGACTACCTTCCACCATCCCAGTACATCACCTTCGAACTTGTAACAGGCCAACCTCGACTTGAAGACGGGGTCGCAGCCCATTGCATGAAATATCTTCTCGATATGAGCTAACCAGCTTTCAGCCTCACTAGGGCTGTCAGTTCTCTCGAAGGATCGAGGACGTTGCTTATTGAATCTCTCCAGCCATGTGACCAATGTTGCTGGAGGAGGAGGAGGAAATGGGTGCTGTTGCTGATTGTTGGCAGCTTTCACCTCAGCCCGGATGTCGTTCCTCAGCTGAGGAAGCAAAGCTTGCATCGCAGTTTGGACTGTTGCATTGAGTTGTTCCTGCTCGCGTGTGAGAACCATCTGACAGTATGATTGTAGAGTTTTTGTACCCTTTAGGAAAAGGATTACAAAATAGTGGTAAGCGTTAAGTGTCGGTTTCGGAAAACCAAGCACTAATGACCAAGTAAGTTCAAGTTCGTTTCCCAAGGAGGCACGTGTGTTGTGTAATGAATTGATTTTGATTGTGATTTTATTGTTATGAGAATAGAAAATAGAAATGGGGTGAGAAGAGAATGACGGTTACGAAAACGGATCGAGCTAAGACGAAAAGGCGTTCACGTCAAACCGTAAAAAACTACAAAATTAAAATTTTAAACCTAAAAATTAATTAAAAGCAAAAAGTAGTCTAAAATAATATAAATAAGAATAAAAATCCAATAAAAATATTTTAAAACCTTTTATTAATTAAATATTCAATTTTAAATGCTAATTAAAGCCCTAAAATTAAATATAATTAATCAAAATATCCAAAATAGTATTTTATTGAACAAATAACTTACTTATATTATCTAAAGACTAAAAAGTATTTTTTCTAATTTTTAAAAACTACTTTTCTATTTTTAAATCACTAAAAACTATTTTTAAACTAAAATAATTATAAAAAATAATAAAATAATACTAAAAATGATTTACCAATTTTAAAAATCCTAATTTACTCTAATGAACAGTAGAAAATTGGAAAAGTTTGAAAAATATAAAATTTTCACTACAAGACAAAAGCAGTTTAAATAAAAACCCTAATTAACTTAAATTAATTCTAAAAATTAAATAAAAAGATGAACACTAAATTTCTTTTTTTAGTAAAAATCTTAAAATCTTTTTCTAAATCTAAGAAAAATGTTTAAACTGAAAAATAAGTATTTTTGGCACTAAATGCCAAAAACAGAAACATTAAAAGTATTAAAAATAGCTAAATATCCTAGAAAATAGAAAATGAACAGTAATAAAAATTCTAATCAATCAGAAAAATCAAAAATAAAATTAGAAAAATAATGGCACAAGTTTCAGATCTTAACTCCTAAATTCACCCACTAAAGACAAAAAAGTTCAAAACCTGATAGTGACATGTGACTGGATTTGTTTTCTAGTGAAGCAGTACTAAAAATTGTACTACCAGTGGGAAAGGAGTTCCCACTGCTAGTGTATTTTTTTGGTCAGAAAGCAATAAGCTTAGGAAAGCTTATTGTGAGTGCTTATTTTGGACAATAAGGCACCCCCACACCAATTGGGTTGTGGAGAGTCAGATAATGCACAAAAAGTCACAAGTTACTTCACAAAATTTCACACAAAAGGCACCAAAAGTTTCTGATTAATCCCTATTGTATCTGATGAACAGTTGACCAAGTTACATGCACAAAAATGAGATTCAAGTGCTTAAATCTTGCACACAAGCTAAACACATGGCATACAAATGATTACCAACCCTGCTTTAACCAATAATCTAGCAACTTAACAAATTTGGTGGTCAAATTTCAATAAAATCAGGCTACCAAAGCAGTTTCTGTTTTAAGCTACTTAGGCCAAATTTTTATCATGCAAATGTGACTTAAACCTTACCAACTAAAAACCTATGACTAACATGCAACCTATTACAACCCTATGAGTATGTCTAAACAGATTTTACCCCAAAAACTTATCACAATTTTTAGTTAAACCTGTATCCAAACACCCCTTAAAATTTCTGGATATGATTTTTATCAAAGCAAATGCTTTCAAACTCAAGCCAAATTGTGTCAAACTCAATCTAACATGTATATAATCCTAACCTGAGCATAATCAAACAGCTTATATACCATCTAAACAACTTTCATGCAATATTCACTTAAATCACACAAATCTGAAATATTTCAAAACTTAAACATAGAACAAGGAGATTACCTTGTGGGACCCACATCCAGGTCCCATAATGGCTGCTTTGCCATTTCCAAATGGACTCGGGTCTGTGCAGAACCCTTGGACAACAATCACTTGAAACCTGCTAAGAACAATTGAACAAGCACAATAACAATAATCTGATTTTTGAAACCTTTCAAACCCTTTTTCACAAACTGAAAACCTTTTAACCAATGACCAAGTTTTAAACCAAGAATGAATTCAGAAATCCAGGAATTCCAATCCACTTTCACTTCTCAAAATTCATGAATTTCTGAAAATTTCAAACCTTTTCAAAACCTATTTTTGAAAACTCAAAACACACAAAGTGTCACAATATTAATGGAACTCAGATTATCTCACCTAAACAGACCAACTTTTAAATATAAAAAGGAATTACTCTTTACTCAAAAACACCAACTTTTATAACTTAAAAAGGTATTACAATTTTAAGGAGAAAAATCTGGAACAAAAACAAATGCTAAGCTAGGGGTGCCTTATATAATGGCTACAGAACAATCCAGAATCATAAAACCCTAATGGCATGAAATGCCAATGCTACCCTTGGACGAATCTTGAAGTCTTGGTCAAAAAAGGCTCCATGTGATATGCCCGTTGTGATGAAGTGATCTTAGCCGTTGGTGATGCCTTTGGGAGGAAGAAAATCACATGGGTCTTTTGATTTCTGAGCATATTCTCATTTTACCAGAAATAGTGAAGCAGGGGAGTCTTGGGGGGCCCAATGGGAGTCACGAGATATAAGTTTTGTGAGTGGGTTTGAGTTAGGGGACCTTTAATCAAGGTTCTGGAGTAAATGGGTCAAAACCCCCTTGATTTAGATGAAATGAGGATTAGGGTTTATAGGATAATAGGTGGGGATTTGATCTGAATTAGGGGAAATTAATTTTAAAAAGGATGTTTAGTGGGAAAAAGTGTTGACCAATTTGACCAGGTTTATTTAATAAACCTGGTGGGTTTGGGTTGTGGGTTGGTTGGGTTTTGGACGGGTATGGGTAGGAATAGTGGGTAGGGTCGGGTATTGGTGAGGTGTCATGAGCTGAATGGTGGATGAAGGTTTGGTTGTTTTGGCAGTTTGGCCCCCTCAAGTTTTCTTCTTTCTTCATGTTGTAACAAACAGCATTATACTCTTTTTCCTTTGAAAACAAGTTTGGGCAGTTGTCATTTTTGGCACAAAATGTTTTATAACTTGTATCAAGGACTTCAAATGTAATTTCTTCTATTTCCAAGGGCTAAACTTGTAATATCTTGATAATTTAGGGACCACAATGCATTTTATGAGTTTTGCAAGGGTATAAATTGCCAAGTCTTCAAAAATGAGGGACCAATGTTGCCAATCTTCAATTCTTCAAGGTCATTTTTGGAAATTCCAGATTTAGGCCCGGTTCATTGTGCGGCTTCATTTCCCGTGTTCGTTTTTGATTGATTCTTGTGATCTTTTTGTCTTTTCCTCAATATCCGTACCTAAAATACACAAGCAACAAACACGAGCATACATTTGGCAGTTTTAATGATATTTTATGCATTTTAAGCCCGATTTGGACGATGAGACTATGTATAAAAGCAGTCTCATCACTCCCCCATACTAAACCATTGCCGTGCCCTCACGCAATGCTAGAATAAAGTATCATAGCACCTCCAAAATTCAATTTTATTCACTTTATTGGAATGATAAACTAGCTACACTACTACTATTACTACTACTTGCGTTTTAGACATAATGTATGATTTTCATCGCAAAATGGGACGTTTAGGTTCATAGAATAAGAACACGTAAATGCTTCGTTAGAAATAATTTCATCGTCCTCGATTTTCACCTTAATTCCATGCCAAGCGTGTAACGAGATCATTGTCATTATAAGTTAGTAATGCTAACACTACTCATATGCCCTAATCACGTACTTATTCTCCCATTATTCCTAAGTTGTATCTCTTATATTTTATTTTGTCTTGAATGTTTCACGAGGATACATTGTTTGACTTATGCGATAATAGAGATTTAGGTCTAAAAATAGAGTCCTAACGGTGTAACCAAGACCATCAAATCAATAACCCCTCCTAATAGACAACGATGTTAAAAAATTAAGTTGACAAGAAGAATCGATAAACACGGTTTTATAACGGTTTTGAACATGAGACTTATTACCAAGACTTTTATACGCCCCCTAACGGAAGGGCCTTATTATCTTTGGTTTACCTCCATCTTTTATTCAACTTCTCCATGAAGCTTTTATTATGACTTCGGTCTTGCCTTGCCTTTTATTATCCGCCTCATCGGTGGTTTTATTAGCCAAAGACGTATATCCTCACGCAAAAGCGAATTTTGGATCTTTAAAGCTTCGAAGATTAAGGCTTGATTCACTTTCAATTTTGCATAGATTTTTCGGCCTTGTGGGGCTTCAAATTGTTTGCTAGATTTAGGTGAGCACTTGAAATCTTATTATTAGGTGAAGCTTTCGATTATTCGGGTGCCAATACTTCAAAACCGTGACGCTGGCGATACCTTAATGTCTTCCCAATTTAATTACACGGAAGCTACTAGAAAAGACTAGAAACCCAACAATCCTAACTAAACCGCTAAGTCAATATTTATTAAGCAAAAAATATTTACATGCGAAGGGAGAATAAGTAAACAACGAGAACACATGAGTTTTTGAAAGAATACGAGTACTCTACGTTTAGCATAGTAACTTATAATTAACCCTATCATTTCTCGTCCTCATTTAAGAGACTTAGCCTAATGTGTAGTTAAGGAACCAAAGCTAAGTGCTCAACACGCACGGTCGAGTCAAAAATTACTCTTATTCTCGCCATCGGAAAATCTACATTCGTGTCTTAGACACTTATAAAACATGAGAAAATTTTTAAAATTTGGCCATTTTTAGCCTTATTTTGCAACAAAACGATAAACAAAAAGATAAACTTTGGAAAGCGTGAAGGTTTGGCAAGGCAAGTATCTATTCACCCCCATACTAAAGTTAAACATTGTCCTCAATGTTTCGAGTCTAGGGTGCAAACACCCCCATACTAGAGACGTAGTCGAATGCCTAATCTAGCATGGAAAGGGTGTAACCAATAAATTAATAGCCGTTTATGAAGTGTGATATAAACCTAAGGTTAGGACATCAAAAGGATATATCATTTGGATATTGAGAAAGTCTTCAAAGAAAACGATCGAGTGCTCCCATAAAACGAACACGAGAGGCTCCAATCGTGAAGATCATGATCTAAAAACCACAATGCACAAACAACCACGGAACAAAGGTTGGAAGGGCACAAATCCCCTCACATTAAACTAATTAGAAAGCAATAATATGTACATGGATAAGCATGGGACTCCCCCACGAGGCAACTTTTTTTTGATAACCGAGTCAAAAGCTCGACTCGAATCCCCATAAATGTGATCATTTAGGGATAATCATGGTATGGTCAATTTTTAGTGGGGCTTACATGATAAACAAGGCCCAAAAACAACCGGTATTAAGGACTAAGTCCTTTGATGGTGCAAAATACCGGGATCGAAGATGGCGTTCTCGTTTTCATTGGAAAAACAAATCAACGCCACTTCATCATGTGCCAACAAAAACTCAAAGAGTTTCAAGAAAATAGGAGAGAAGAAATAGAAGGGTGGGACAATGGGTAATTCATAAAAACCATGAGCTACTCGAGGTAGACTCGCACCAATCAAATGAGAAGATTTTCCATTTATTGCATCGGTGGAAGACCGAGATTTCCCTTTATAAGCAATTCCAGGATTAAATATCTCGTCCTCGGTGGAGAAAGGGGAGGGAACATAAGGGGCTTCCCCCACACTAAGTCCACACAAAGCATCGTCAAAAGGAGAAGAAGAGCTTGTAGTACTCAAAACACGTGGTGATGACGGAGTTAGAGTTGTAGAAAAATCTTTTAAATTCAATTCAAAATCTTTTCCTTTTTCATCTTTTAAACTCTCCTTATGAAAACCCGACTTAATTATGTCAAAAATATTTGGTGTTTCTAAAGCAATGTTAGTCACACTAAAAATTCTCACATTTGAAAACCGTTTTGGTATAGGTGGTGGTAAGTTCTCAAAACGTTTGTCAACAAAGAAAACTCCCCCATCGGGATCAACACATTCATCATCCGAAGAATCATTCACAATTGGAATCGTAGGCTTAACACTCTTAACCTCCACCGACGGAGGGGACGAAACTTCATTTTTCTCAACAACTCCTAAAACTCTTTTTGAAATCTTTTTGCAAATGTTTTTGATGGGATTGACATTGTACAAAGACGTGATAGAATACACATGAGAAAGTGTGGAGTTTTGAGTTGCGTTAATGACGAGTTCTTCCTCATTGAATCGAAGAGTGATTTTCCTTGCATGCACATCGATAAGTGTTCTCGAGGTATCCAAAAATGATCAACCTAAAATTAGAGGAACCTTAGGATCGATAGGAATTTCAACAACAATAAAGTCTACGGGATAGTAGAACTTTCCAACTTTCACAAAGACGTCCTCGGCAACTCCACAAGCTAGAATCGTAGAATGATCGACCATTTCGATTGACATTCTTGAAGGAGTGAGATTGGGAAGATTGAGCGATTTAAAAATCTCAAGAGGCATCAAATTAATACTAGCACCAAGATCGGCCAAGGCGTAGCATTCTTCCATGTCTTGTATAGCACATGGGATTAAAAACTTGCCGGGATCACCGACATTTTGAGGTATGCGGCTTAGAAAAACCGATGAACAACTAGACGATTTTTGCAATTTCTCTTTGTTATTCAACATACTTTTGAAGTTCGCGGCAAATCAAGGCATCATGACTAAGGCGTCGGCAAAACTTATATTAAAATGCAAGTCACGAAACATTTTCATAAAGAGTTCAAATTGATAGTTATTTCGTTCTTGTGCCTTTTCCTTGTCTCGTCTTGAAGGGTATGGTAAAGGTGGTGTGGGTTGGGGCATAGGCATAGGCATCGGCCTTGGAATCTCGGGTTCCACTATTGGTATTGGTTCAACCGTAGGTGTGGTTTGAGCGGTACTTCGTGGGCTTGGAATTTTCTCCTTTTCTACCACCACCTCGGGTTCTTTCTCTTTTTCCTTCTCCATAGAAGTACTTGGACGAGAAATGGGTTCTTTGAAAGTTTTACCACTACGAGTAGTAATAACCTTCAATTCTCCTTTCGGGTTCACGATGGTATCACTAGGAAGACCACCCGAAGAAGAGGGCTTACACATGATAGCTTCAAACATTTTAGCCATTCGGTCTTCAAATTTAGATTGCCTAGCATCCGCTTTTAACAACTCTTGCTTAATCTCATGTTGACCTTGCTCCATTTTTTGTTGATTTTGTTGGAGACGTGTGACATTTCCTTTCATTTTATTAGCATGAGTTTTAAGTTCATTAACAAGTTCGTTTTTAAGCTCGTTTTTCAACTCGGATCTTAAGCTAACCATTTCACGTTGCATATTGTCAAACTTAGCATCATTAGCCTTAGCATAATTCAAAAACTCTCCTTGAAGATTTTTGGTATGATCATTTTGAAAACCTTGTGTAGTAGTTTGAAAATCACGGTTTTGGTTTGAAATTTGCCCACTTCCACTTTGATAATTACCCTTGTTGTAATTTCGTTGATTGCCTTGATAATTAACACCTTGGTTGTTGTTTCGATAGTTATTAGCATTTTGATTTGGTGGAGCTTGATTTTGGCGGGAACCTTGGCCGTTTTGGTTATAAGTTCCCGTGGCTATATAAGCACTCGAAGTGTTACCATCCGCGGTAATGCACTCGGAAAGATCATGAGCTCCACCACACGACAAACAACTATTAGAAACCGCTTTAACCGAAGCGGAATTCGAAGCTTCTTGAGCTTTCCAATGGGACATAAGAGTAGCAAATCTATCAAAAAACCGATTTTCCTCATTAGCTTCATCTTGTAAGGCATTAATGCTACGAGACGATGATGAACCCAATTTGGTAACACTCGGTGTGTTACGAGGGCTATAAACCTTAGACCTATTCTCAATTATGACCAAAGCTTCCTCGACCGTTTTACACAAAAAATTACCACCCGCGGCGGCATTTAGATAATCTCTTTCATGATCATTAAGTCCATTGTAAACCGTGTCAATTTGATGCAAGTCGGAAAAACCGTGATGAGGACATTCATGCAACATCTCCTTAAACCTATTCCAAGCCGTTGAAAAACTTTCATTTGATTCTTGTGAAAATTTAGAAATCTCATTTTTCAAATGCGTAGTCTTAGAGGGCGGAAAAAATTGGTTCACGAATTTTGAAACGAGATCCTTCCACGTCAATATAGAATTGGGTGGCTCTTTCTCTAACCAAATTTTAGCGGGCCCCGCTAAGGAATACGGAAAAAGCATCATCTTAATCGAGTCATTCGAGACATCCTTAAATTTGCACGTGGCGGTAAGACGATTAAATTGGCGGATATGGTTGTGGGGATTGTCCTTCTCATCACCACGGAATTTTTTGTTTTGGATCATCGACAACAAACCCGTTTTCACCTCAAAATTCTCCGCAAGGATAGCGGGAATCACAATAGCTTCTCCATAACCCTCGGTGGGTGCTTGAAGTAACTCCATCATAGTTTGATTCGCCATGGTTGGTGCTTCTCGTACAATGGGTTCGTCAATAGGAGACTCCTCACTAGAATGAGTTGGAGTGGGATTTTTGTTCTTTCGTCTACGTGCACGTTTTGCTTGATTACGAGTTAGCATAAACGTCACGTACAACGAGGAGACGAGCAAAGAAGATTCTTTTTGGTGTTTTGTATTTTTCAAATTTTTGTGGTTTTTGATGGTATTAACCTTTTTTGGAAATTGGTGAATGTATTAAGTAGACACAAATCTACAAATCTCCTCCTTAATCAAATCTCTCGATTAAAGAAGCCTCAAGGAATGAAAACGATCACGTGAAGTGAACGCCTTCGATGACTTTAGAACGATGGTGGAACACCAAATTGTTCAAGAGGGTTTAATCAATAGAAACCAAGAAAATATATATGATATGTAATAATACTTTGGGCGGCAAAACCCTCGATTCACTCTCAAAATCAAATGCGCACAAGCAAGCGGAGGAAACGAGGCGGCGCGAAGCACTTAAGAGCCTTTTTCCTTTAGGTCGTGAAATACAACCGCCTTATACCCACGTTATAGTTTGTATTTTTCAAAATCGAGCTTCACGAAAGTATTTATCTATTTTTGTCTTTTTTTCTTTGGTTTGAGATTCGAATACAATGATTGGGTAATGACCTCCCAAGTCAAGGTTGTGATTTCTCACGTATTTGGAGTACTTGTGAATTTATTGTTCTACGTATACAATATAGTAATAGTATTCACACAAAAACCGAAAAACAATAATACGTATTAGTAGAGTGCTACTAATACAAATACTAATTATGGCTATATATAAAAACAACAATTGTTCAATCAAAACATAACACGCCTCCCCGGCAGCGGCGCTAAAATGATAGTTGTAAAAATGCACTTGTTTAGGAAAACAAGGCAATTAGGGTAAGTATGCACGACGATTTAGGAAAACCGTGTGTGAATGACCCTAAAAGTGAGTTCGTTCTCGAGGAGGCTAGTGTGTTGTGTTACGAATTGATTAATGTTTGTGATTATATTGAGAAGAAAAGAAAATAGAAATAAGAAAGAAATGACGGTTACGAAAACGGATCGAGCTAAGACGAAAAGGCGTTCACGTCAAACCGTAAAAAACTACAAAATTAAAATTTTAAACCTAAAAATTAATTAAAAGCTAAAAGTAGTCTAAAATAATATAAATAAGAATAAAAATCCAATAAAAATATTTTAAAACCTTTTATTAATTAAATATTCAATTTTAAATGCTAATTAAAGCCCTAAAATTAAATATAATTAATCAAAATGTCCAAAATATTATTTTATTGAACAAATAAGTTACTTATATTATCTAAAGACTAAAAAGTATTTTTTCTAATTTTTAAAAACTATTTTTTTATTTTTAAATCACTAAAAACTATTTTTAAACTAAAATAATTATAAAAAATAATAAAATAATACCAAAAATGATTTACCAATTTAAAAAATCCTAATTTACTCTAATGAACAGTAGAAAATTGGAAAAGTTTGAAAAATATAAAATTTTTCACTAAAAGACAAAAGCAGTTTAAATAAAAACCCTAATTAACTTAAATTAATTCTAAAAATTAAATAAAAAGATGAACAGTAAAATACTTTTTTAACTAAAAATCTTAAAATCTTTTTCTAAATCTAAGAAAAATGTTTAATCTGAAAAATAAGTATTTTTGGCACTAAATGCCAAAAACAGAAACATTAAAAGTATTAAAAATAGCTAAATATCCCAGAAAATAGAAAATGAACAGTAATAAAAATTCTAATCAATCAGAAAAATCAAAAATAAAATTAGAAAAATAATGGCACAAGTTTCAGACCTTAACTCCTAAATTCACCCACTAAAGACAAAAAAGTTCAAAACCTGATAGTGACATGTGACTGGATTTGTTTTCTAGTGAAGCAGTACTAAAAATTGTGCTACCAGTGGGAAAGGAGTTCCCACTGCTAGTGTATTTTTTTGGTCAGAAAGCAATAAGCTTAGGAAAGCTTATTGTGAGTGCTTATTTTGGACAATAAGGCACCCCCACACCAATTGGGTTGTGGGGAGTCAGATAATGCACAAAAAGTCACAAGTTACTTCACAAAATTTCACACAAAAGGAACCAAAAGTTTCTGATTAAGCCCTATTGTATATGATGAACAGTTGACCAAGTTACATGCACAAAAATGAGATTCAAGTGCTTAAATCTTGTACACAAGCTAAACACATGGCATACAAACGATTACCAACCCTGCTTTAACCAATCATCTAGCAACTTAACAAATTTGGTGGTCAAATTTCAACAAAATCAGGCTACCAAAGCAGTTTCTGTTTTACGCTACTTAGGCCAAATTTTTATCATGCAAATGTGACTTAAACCTTACCAACTAAAAACCTATGACTAACACGCAACCTATTACAACCCTATGAGTATGTCTAAACAGATTTTACCCCAAAAACTTATCATAATTTTTAGTTAAACCTGTATCCAAACACCCCTTAAAATTTCTGGATATGATTTTTATCAAAGCAAATGCTTTAAAACTCAAGCCAAATTGTGTCAAACTCAATCTAACATGTAAATAATCCTAACCTGAGCATAATCAAACAACTTATATACCATCTAAACAACTTTCATGCAATATTCACTTAAATCACACAAATCTGAAATATTTCAAAACTTAAACATAGAACAAGGAGATTACCTTGTGGGACCCACATCCAGGTCCCATAAAGGCTGCTTTGCCATTTCCAAACAGACTCGGGTCTGTGCAGAACCCTTGGACAACAATCACTTGAAACCTGCTAAGAACAATTGAACAAGCACAATAACAATAATCTGATTTTTGAAACCTTTCAAACCCTTTTTCACAAACTGAAAACCTTTTAACCAATGACCAAGTTTTAAACCAAGAATGAATTCAGAAATCCAGGAATTCCAATCCACTTTCACTTCTCAAAATTCATGAATTTCTGAAAATTTCAAACCTTTTCAAAACTTATTTTTGAAAACTCAAAACACACAAAGTGTCACAATATTAATGGAACTCAGATTATCTCACCTAAACAGACCAACTTTTAAATATAAAAAGGAATTACTCTTTACTCAAAAACACCAACTTTTATAACTTAAAAAGGTATTACAATTTTAAGGAGAAAAATCTGGAACAAAAACAAATGCTAAGCTAGGGGTGCCTTATATAATGGCTACAGAACAATCCAGAATCATAAAACCCTAATGGCATGAAATGCCAATGCTACCCTTGGACGAACCTTGAAGTCTTGGTCAAAAAGGCTCCATGTGATATGCCAGTTGTGATGAAATGATCTTAGCCGTTGGTGATGCCTTTGGGAGGAAGAAAATCACATGGGTCGTTTGATTTCTGAGCATATTCTCATTTTACCAAAAATAGTGAAGTAGGGGAGTCTTGGGGGGCCCAATGGGAATCACGGGATACAAGTTTTGTGAGTGGGTTTGAGTTAGGGGACCTTTAATCAAGGTTCTAGAGTAAATGGGTCAAAACCCCCTTGATTTAGATGAAATGAGGATTAGGGTTTATAGGATAATAGGTGGGGATTTGATCTGAATTAGGGGAAATTAAATTTAAAAAGGATGTTTAGTGGGAAAAAGTGTTGACCAATTTGACCAGGTTTATTTAATAAACCTGGTGGGTTTGGGTTGTGGGTTGGTTGGGTCTTGGACGGGTATGGGTAGGAATAGTGGGTAGGGTCGGGTATTGGTGAGGTGTCATGAGCTGAATGGTGGATGAAGGTTTGGTTGTTTTGGCAGTTTGGCCCCCTCAAGTTTTCTTCTTTCTTCATGTTGTAACAAACAGCATTATACTCTTTTTCCTTTGAAAACAAGTTTGGGCAGTTGTCATTTTTGGCACAAAATGTTTTATAACTTGTATCAAGGACTTCAAATGTAATTTCTTCTATTTCCAAGGGCTAAACTTGTAATATCTTGATAATTTAGGGACCACAATGCATTTTATGAGTTTTGCAAGGGTATAAATTGCCAAGTCTTCAAAAATGAAGGACCAATGTTGCCAATCTTCAATTCTTCAAGGTCATTTTTGGAAATTCCAGATTTGGGCCCGGTTCATTGTGCGGCTTCGTTTCCCCTATTCGTTTTTGATTGATTCTTGTGATCTTTTTGTCTTTTCCTCAATATCCGTACCTAAAATACACAAGCAACAAACACGAGCATACATTTGGCAGTTTTAATGATATTTTATGCATTTTAAGCCCGATTTGGACGATGAGACTATGTATAAAAGCAGTCTCATCACAGTATAAAACAAAATACATGATTAAACTGATCAAACATAAAATTTATACATAAAAAAAATTTATGTCAGTAAATCATGAGAAAAATTTTATGCATGAAAAACAGTGCATGGATGCATGATGCAGTTTTATGACAACTTTTAGATGCGCGAGAGTGAACGGCTATGGTCAGTTCACCCAAAACAAAAGACATGGCGAGGGGAAGCCAATGAATCGGTCCCAAAGTTAAAAGTTTCGATAAAAGCATATGCGACTAAATAGGGCCAGTCCTGTACCAACTATTACTTAGTCATAAACCTGTGACAATGATATATAACATGAATGCATGAAAACAATGAATGCATGAAAACCGACTGTCAGTTCTAGGAAGACCATAGTGACTACCCACTAATCACAGGTCGTGTTTTGAGAGCCTACAGGTCGAAGCCTTGGATCTGATACCATAATAGTAACACCCTATTTTGGTAAATGGAACGTCACGCGTGATTATGGCGTGTAATCAAAGCATACAAGGTAAATGTCTTAAAAACATTAAATGACCATGAAAAGGAATACCAGAAATAAACATCGGTACCCTAAGTATAAGCTTATCACACACAAACATAAGTACTGTAAAGGAAAAGGACTAAAAAATGTCCAAATAAATAAGTAGCAAAATGTATGATGAAATCATAAAGTAGAGAAGGCTAGATAGCTTCCAATCCATATACACGTACGCTTAATGTCTACGAGCGCCCTTGAGTACCTGCCGTTTGAGAACATGAAAGGAAAACGGATGAGCATAACGCTCAGTGCACGGATATACAAGTATGACAGGAAATATCATAGGCATATAAGACTAATAGCAGCGGAATAACATAAGTTCTAAGATATCTGGATTCATGTTCATAAAAATAGTTTTATAGTTTGAAAAGACTTATGTTTCTATGAAGATATGTTTAATTAGCCAAATAGCCTATATAGGTCATGAGGTTCCATCGTACATGAATTCTTGGAAGGGAGACCTCGTCATGCAGTTAGAGGGGTTGCCTCTAATTAAATAGTCTGGGTAGGAGGGATCAACTCCTAGTGAAGGATGCAAGGCACACATCACATTCACTCTGATATTACTGGTAAACATGTAACTAGGATGCACCCATACGCCCACATGATAATATAATATAATGGCCAAAACTGAAAAGGGACGCCACGAGCAATCACTTCGCCGTGGGGAAGTCATAACACTGGTGCCTCCAGTGTTATGGTTATGGTACCTCCATAACTAGGTGACACTGGTCATGCATGTATATGGCTTAGGCTCTTATTCTAACATAAGTATCAAACATATAAAACAAATACTGGGAAAACAGTTGGCTGCAAACGGGGAATCCTAATAAGGAAAGAATGTCCATACTGAAAGGACGGGAAATCCATACCTTATGTCCAGTGAACGAAGAAGACGAATGAAAGGAAGTCCTACTTCGATCTCACTAATGCTACAAAAATAGTATAGGTGTATAAGTATTCTGATTACTGAGTACGTAACTGATTTTATATCGTGTCTTAGCTTGTTTTATATGTTCATGTCTTGTTTTACTGATTTTAACGTTATGTTGTGTTTATCATGTACTTTGTATATTCTGATTAAGTATTAATTGTATTATTATACTTGTTTTGTAATAATAAGTGACTTTCTAAAAATAGCAGGTTTCCTAAAATAGAAAGTTTCTAAAAAATAGAAAGTTTCCAAAAATAGAAAGTTTCCAAAAAAATAGAAAGTTTCCAAAAACAGATTAACTTCTTAAAATAGATCATTTTCTAAAAATATGAAGTTTCCAAAAATAGTAAGTTTCCTGAATTAGAAAGTTTCCATATTTAGAACTAAGTTGAATTAATAAGCTAATAATATAAGCTTAAATTTACTGATTAATAATCATAAGTCATGTGATTATAGTATAGTTTATTAATAATAGGATGTTAATTAAATAAAATATAGGTTATACGATTTAATTAAATATAGGCATGATTTAATTAAATTAAAGTGTATTAATACTTAAGTTAAAACATGTATTAATATTTTTTTAATTATAACCTAAGTCATGATTATTATTTAATTATATTTCATGTCTTAATAATTAATTAATACTATAATCTAAATTAAATAATTAAATACTTAGGTTAAAACATGTATTATTTTCTAAATAGTAGTTAATCTAAGTCCATGATAAATTAAATTAATTACATGTCATGTTTTAATTAATCTAATATCTTGTTAAAATAAATACTTGTAAAAATAAAATACTTGTACATATTTTAGTCATGAACGGGACCAATGCATTTAATTTAGACATGTCATGAACCGGACCCGGAACCCCTTGACCCGGTCGAACCAAACACCCCTTAACAGTGGCAAACTGGCTTGGCCGGTTGCCACTGCCTTTGCTAATCTGCCACCGGCTTAAGCCGGTGGTCTTGTCTTGGCTAACCGATGCCCAAAAGCGGGTTCCCACTGGCTGTGTGCCAGTGGTTGCCACTGATGCGCTGCGTTCCCCCCTGCTTGACCCATGACTGCCACCGGCTATGTACCGGTGGTGGTAGCTGCTGGTTGCCGTGACCCAACCGAACCACAAGGACACCCTGACGCATGTCGGGGTTCCTTGTTCCTGCTGTCAACCGAACCAAACACCACCGAGATCATAGATCTCGGTTGGTGGCGTGATCAAAAACACGCCGAGAGCCTAGGGCTCTCGGTTTGTGTGTCGGCTGAACAACCAAACCCGAACAAACCCTTAATTTTACCCCCTTGATTACGTGACATGTTTTTAATCCTTGTTATTTTTAATTCATGTTCATGTGCTAATTAATTAAATAAAAGAATAAAAACAAAAGGGTTTACGGATTACCGAATGCGTGTAAAGATTGGAAAACAATAACACGAACATGATCTTGAATTTGATTAACAAAAATCAAACAAACACCTCTTGGTGTTGTGGTTGCCGCCGACCAAAGAGAGGAAAATGAAAAGAGTAGGGTTTTGATTTCTTGAAAATTCTCTGTGAATGAAAAGGTTTATTCCCTATTGTTTATTACTAAAATCAAAGTGGGCTTGGCCCGCGGCTAATAAGGCCCACAAGGGAAAACCCAGAGTTTTCCCGTGTTCTAAATTTACATGTTCGTATGTTCGTATATTCGTGTTATAATTAAATGTTCGTGTTTAAATACTTGTACATAACGATACTAATCGTATAATATTAATTAAGTACGTAGTTATGTGTTCGTGATTTTTACGTTCATGATTTCATGTTCGTGATTATAATTATTATTGTTAATAATTATCGTGTAATATCACGTACTTAATACTTACCGTGTAATATTACTTACATAACTTATGAAATTACAAATCGTGACATGTGTTCATGCTATAAAAGGAAAGTTTTAATATGTACATACGTTTACTAAGTGTACTGTTCATGGTAAAAGCATGCGGGTTTTACACGAAAACCGCAAGCGAACAAGAAGAAAGGCAAAGGCAAGGGTAATAAGGGCAAACAAGTTGCGACTTATTCGAAACCTAAGCATAACTTTGTCAAGAAGAGTCAATCTCAAAAGGATGAGACTTGTCACCATTACAAGGCAAGTGGTCACTGGAAGAGGAATTGCCCTCTTTACCTCGAAGAATTGCGAGAAATAAAGAAGAAGTCTGAGCAGAGTGCTACAGTTTCAGGTACTTTATTTATGATTGAATTGTTCAATTTAACATACAAAATAAATTCCTGGGTATATGATACGGGATGCGGTATTAACATTTGTAATACGTTACATCGATTTAATCTGGAAAGGAAGCTTTCCTATGGGGAACAATATCTGCAAGTGGGCAATGGCGCACAAGCATCGGTTGAAGCTATAGGAACTTTTGATCTAGTTTTACCTACGGGTTTAGTACTGAGATTAAATGATTGTCATTATGCGCCTACAATTGTTAGGGGTGTTATTTCCTTTTCTTGTTTGTTAAATAATGGATTCGTTCATACGATTGATAATAATGGAATTTCTTTTTGGAAAAATGGTATTTTCTATTTTAATGAAATTTCTGTGAATGGTGTATTTGAAATACACCTGCATGATAATGAATCCAAGAACGATAAATCTGTATTTAGCATGAGTAAGAAGAGAAAGTTTGACAAGAACTCTTCTTATCTTTGGTATTGTAGACTTGCAAATATTGGGAAGACTCATATACAAAAGCTTTAACGTGAAGGTCTTACAGAAAATATCAATGATGAATCATTTGATAAATGTGAGTCTTGTATCTCTGGAAAGATGACCAAGAAAACTTTTAATAGCAATATTGAAAGGGCTACTGATCTACTTGGACTTATACATACTGATGTGTGTGGACCACTTAGACATACGTCAAGGAAAGGTGCTAGCTACTTCTTAACATTTACGGATGATTATAGCCGTTATGGTTATGTTTATTTACTTTAGCATAAACATGAGGTATTTGAAACATTCATAATGTTTAAAGAAGAAGTAGAACTGCAATTAGGGAAGAAGATTAAAGCTCTTCGTTTTGATAGAGGTGGTGAATATTTAAGTCAAGAGTTTATAGCTTATCTAAGTGAGAATGGATTTGTTCAGCATCTTACTTCTACCTATACTCCACAACAAAATGATGTATCTGAAAGGAGAAATCGTACATTATTGGATATGGAACGTTCTATGTTTAATCTTACAACTTACCTTTATCCTTTTGGGATTATGCTTTAGAATCTGTTGTTCGCATTTTAAATATTGTTCCCACAAAGAAGGTCAATAAGACACCAATTAACTATGGCATGGAAAGAAGCCATATTTGTCTTATTTAAAGGTCTGAGGTTGTGAGGCGTATGTGAAACGTGACCCGGGTGACAAACTCCAACAACGATCTGTGGAATGTATCTTTGTAGGATACCCTAAGGAAACTATGGGTTACTACTTTTATTATCCACCTGAGAACAAAGTGATTGTTGCTAGGTATGGAGACTTCCTTGAATCTGATCTTGTAAATCAAGAATTCAGTGGGAGAAATTATGATCTTAAAGAGAGTCATATAGATACATTACCTTCTGTATACACTAGCGATGTAATTCCTGTAGAACCAGAAAGTCTGGCAGTTCCACCGGAATTAATTCCTCTACGTAGATCCAAAAGGACTAAAAATGCAAATAGCAATATATGTCTTAACATAGAGGATGATGATGAGTTAGGGGATCTTGGTGAACCCGCTAATTATAAATCCGCCATACTTGATCCTGAAAAGGATAAGTGGATGGTTGCTATGGATGAGAAAATGAATTCCATGAAAGTAAATGGTGTTTGGATTCTTGTAGAACCACCACCGAATGCTAAAGTAGTGAGACATAAGTGGATATACAAGAAGAAAACTGACATGGACGGAAAAGTACAATCCTATAAAGCTCGTTTAGTAGCTAAAGGTTTTACTCAAACTTTTGGCATAGACTACGAGGAGACATTTTCTCTTGTAGCAGACTTAAGAGCTATTAGGATTCTCATAGCTATAGCAGCATACTATGACTATGAGATATGGCAAACGGATGTTAAAATTGCCTTCTTGAATGGTAGCTTAGATGAAGACATCTATATGCAGCAACCAGAAGGGTATGTTGATCCTGAGAATCCAGGACATGTGTGCAAACTTCAAAGTTCATTTATGGTGAAGCAAGCATCACGTCATTGGAATAAAAGATTTGACATAGAAATCAAAAAGTTTGTATTTATTCAGAATCGTGATGAGCCATGTGTATATCGCAAAGCTAGTGGGAGTGATGTAGTATTCCTAGTCCTATATGTTGATGACATATTAATCATGGGAAGTAACATTCCAAGACTTAAAGCTGTTAAGGATTATCTTGGTAAATGTTTTTCTATGAAGGATTTAGGAGAATCTGCATACATTCTGTGACTTAAGATCTATCGGGATAGGAAAAGATGGTTAATTGGTCTATGTCAAGATGCTTATATAGATAAGATTTTGAAGAAGTATAATATGCATAATTCCAAGAAAGGTTTTCAACCTATGGAAGTTAAGCATAATCTGAGTCATGATATGGATGCATCAACTCCTGAAGAGAAGGCATACATGAAAAAGGTGCCTTATGCTTCGGCTGTAGGATCTATAATTTATGTTGTTAGATGCACAAGGCTTGATGTGGCGTTTGCTAAGAACTTGGTTAGTAGATACCAACAGAATCCAGGGAAGCTCCACTAGACTGCTGTTAAACATTTTCTATAGTATTTGAGGAATACGAAAAGAAATGTTTTGGTATTCGAAGGGTAGCCAAACAGATAACTAAATGTGGTTTAGATTAGGAATCTTATTGGAGATCCTGGGATGATGCTTGCAATTAAAGAACCTATAGATATGTATTGTGACAATTCTGCCGCAATAATATTTTCCAATGACCCTAGAGTCATGAAAGGCGCCAGACACTTTATGTGTAGACATCACTATGTACGAGAAAAAGTTGAAGCTGGTTAAATCAAATTGATAAAAGTTCACACAGATGATAACGTAGCTGATCCTTTAACTAAGGCTTTGCCTAGACGAAAGGTAGTTAAGCATGCCAAAGCGACTGGGTTGCAACTAGCTAGCGAACTCATGCAATAAATATGTGATTAGTATTTGGATAAAGGATGTTATGGCATTATTATATAATGAAATAAAGATTGGGTTTCGTTTTGTTTTATTATTTAATAAGTGTATCCTATTTTACATATGCTAAGTGTCCGTTGTTGGTTAATAATATGTGAATATTATTAAACTAAGACAAATCAAATAACGATAGAGTACACTTGAAAGTATATTGATTGATTTTGGATGATATTCGATGAATCGAATATAGGACTTATCCCAACTATATGTTATTACTTTATGGATCTTTGTCATTAAGTAAAACATAAATAGTTATCCTTAGACTTGAGACACCAGGAAACTATTATGAATCTAGCGCATCTCTGTGGAATAATCTAACGCTAAACGTAACTGGTAGCTATAAGAATTATTTTCGGAAGTGTTGCAAAATTCATAAGTTTTGCTCGTAGACAATACGGAATTTATTTCCTCTAATTTTGGTTTGGAGTTTAATACAGCTGGGCCCCTCGTGGGATTAGTAAGATGTTTGTGTGGTCACACCCAAATTTGTTTTGGTAATCTTGTTGAATCTGTGAACGAGAAACAAAATGGTTAATGAAAGGAATGACTGAGATCCATATCCTTATTAACGTTGTATTAGAAATAAAAGGATAATAATAACGATGCAGAATCGTTAAAAGGTTTTGTCCAGGAAACCTTACTCGAGTTGTACTAGAGACATTGCTATGTGTAACTAGACGCTAGTTAATGTAATCACGATATTCGAAATATGTCAAAGTGGGAGTTGAAAGTTTATGGACTTATATTTAATAGTCGTGTGATAGGATCGAACACGATATTTCGTGATTGCACACAATACGTAAAGAGTTAATTTAATTAATATATATATTTATCGTCTTTATTAATTCATTTAATAAATATGTTTATGTATTTATTAATTTAACCGACCAAGTAAATATGAAACTTTAACGACCGTTAGTTAATTAATAGTTAAGTATCAACGAATGTTAAATAAATATATAGTATGTATATATTAAGAAAGAAGTTTGGAAGATTTCGAAACACCCCTAAGGGGTGTTCTAGTCGGTCGGTTATGGGCCCAAGGGGGGGGGGGAGGCAAAAGTTGCCTTTTATTTATCTTGGGCTACAAGAGTTTAGGCTTAAATACACCTCATAATCCCTCATAATCAACATCATCATAAATATTTTCCCCTTATCTTTCTTTGGTTCAATCGCAAGCCCCACCACGGAAGGGTTTCGGTTGGTTTTTCTTGGTTGATCGATTGTATACGTAATCTAGTCTTAACCCCTCTCTAGGGTTGTTGGGTAGATTATTTACAAGCGCTGTAGGTCGGTTTTCACGTGCTAGAATCACGGTTAGCTCGTTGTATTACGTGTGTACAAGATCGTAATATAGTCTTACTTTAGACTATATCTTGGTATATTACGCCAGAGACCCAAATTGGTGATTCGTTCTTCGTCTTGTGGAATTGCTTTAGCGTAAAGGTATGTACCCCTAATTCAATTAATTATATTTTAGTTATTAATTATGATTTTGTTAAATCGCTTCCGCTATATGTGCTTTGATCTCGTTTAGGGTTTTATATAATTGTTATGATACTAATAAACCTTCAGTGTTTTCTCAATAACTCTGAGATTGGATGTCCTAGAGGTTTTTATGGCAGGTTTTGGGCCAAGTAAAGAATCAGATGGATCAACACCAGCAAGTTTGGGTAAGGCTGATGAGGGTCTGGAACCATCTGAATCCTTATCAGAGTCATTCTCATCCACAAAGGTGGAAATAGGAGAAGGATCCTCTGGGGGGAAAAATTTTACTTTGGCCACTGGTATATGGTTTTTAAACCTACCCTTACCCCTTATTGCTTGAACCACATCCCTAGGAATGTTTCATCAACCAATTCTTCCATAGTGTATTGACCTATGTTCCATTTTTCAATGGTTCTTTTAAGTTCAACATTATCATCAGTTAAAGATTCATTTTCAATGGAAAGTTTGTTGACTTCAATTTGTAGTTGATTAGCAAGATTCACAAAAGGTTTGAGATTTGTTAACTCATATTGACAAAGATTTAGCTCAGTTTTAAGATTATGAAATTTGTTTAACAAGTTATTTCTTTGTTCTTCCACAAAGTGGAGGTCAACCAAGGTGTAGTCACTAACATGACCTCTATCAGGACCTTCAGGCATAGAAAGCAATCTTTGTACCTTTTTCATGGTGATATCCACCCATTGACCAGATCTTGCTTTGCTTTTACCAACAGCTGGTTCCTTACCAGCGACGGCCATACAAGCTCTGACAGTAGTGGTTCCTTCATCCTCTGATGTAAGAGGTTCATCATCCCAGTCGAAAGAGGCAGCGATATGACCCTTTTTAGTCTTTTTGCTATCTTTTTTCTTTGCTTATTTATCAACCTTTTGATTGAGTTTCACCAACTCAGCTTTTAGAGCTTTATATTTGACCTTATAATCCTTCTTTCCCTCAGAGACAGAATGAGAAGTTTGCTTGAAAGGAGATGGAGCAAACTTCTTCTTGTTGCTGTGATCATTGCTAGATGAGGGAAAGCTTGGAGATGAAGTCTTATTTGAAAAGTAGTCCTTTTGGAAGTGACCAGCTTTACCACATGTGTAGCAGATCACTTTGGACTTGTCAGCTTTGGCTGCTCCGACTCTGCCTGATCTCTTGTAGTATCTCTTTTGATCAGTAAGAAGAGCTCTGTCATGGAATTTTGCATGCAACTCATCAAGAAATTCTTGACTGCTTCTTGTATCTTCTTCTATGTTAGAGTCACTGTCCTGAAAAGAATGGTTAGCAACAAGAGCTTTCAAACCAGAGATATGGGTAGTAAATCTATCAGTCTCTGATTTGTAAATAGAATCAATCAGCCCTTCTTCATAGTTATATCTACCAAACAGTTGGGCCAGAGTATCGTTCTAGATTTCATTATTTGCTCTTAAGGTCTGGTTTAAGCTAAGCCATTTCCTAGGTAAGCTGTTTACAAAAGTGGAATTAAACTCAGCCTTAGGTAGAAAAACACCATTGTTTCCTAAATCATTCAACAAAATCTTAAGCCTATTATAAGTTTGAGCAACAGTTTCAGTTTCCAAAGCTTTGAAAGCGTTAAACTTGAGTCTTAGGGCTTGGATTTTGGTTTCTTTTGTTTCCTCTGGACCTTCATACCCTAGAACCAATTTAGTCCACATCTCTTTTGCAGAGTTGCATTTGATAATGGACTTCATAATGTTCTTGGGTAGGCAAGAGACTATGATACTTTTAAGTCTCTTGCCCTGGTTAGCCAAACGTCTATCCGCTGGAGACCATTGCTTAACAGGCTTCTTAATGGGTCTCTCAAGGGTAGAAGAAACGACCACTGGCACATAAGGTCCATTTTCTAATATTTCTGTCAAGAAGGGTTCTATGCCGTGTAAATAAATTAGAAATTCACTTTTCCAACTTGAGAAATCTTCTTCATCAAACGCTGGAACATTGGACACGTGTGACCCCCCACAAACATCAAGAAGTTGGGGAAGGTCATCATCATTATTACCAGGGCTTAAAACAGGTGTAGTCATGGTAATAGATGTGGTGGCCGGTGCGTTGGTCGAAGTATTATCTTGATTAGATTGACCAAAGGGTGGTGGTATATGAGGCATAGATTCAGTCATATTTGGATCTTGATTTTAAAAACAAGAACAATTTATAAAAGCTTTATAAATCAAACCACTCTGATACCAAATAAAAGTCCTAAAATACAACAATTGTTGAAACTATAACTCGTATAAAAACGAACACACAAAGAAATAATTTTCAAACGAGTAATGTTTCATTAACTGTTATAAACAAAGTATTACAAAGTGCTATGAATACACCCGTTGAATGACAATAAGAAATGAACCCTAGAACAAGTAAACTTGATTCGAGACTTAAGTTTACAAGAGAACCTATGAGTCGCTGGTAGACAGCTGAGGGCTCAGAGGTTCCAAAGGGAGAAAGAAACTTAGATAATTTATCCAAGCACAGGGGTTGAATATCTCTTCTTTCTCCCTCCTATTTATAGTGGTACGAGGTTGCTTCCTTAGTGGGAGTAGTTGATACGTGTCATCTTCTGAGTGGAAGAGTACAACATATTAAATGCATGTCTATATTGAGACATGCCTTTAAACTACTTTATGTGAACAGTTCTGCCAACTGTTCACTTTTGTCCCACTAGGTCGTACTAGGCTTTATCTTGAATCTCCTATTTTGTCCCGCCCAAAACACCTTGGAGATTCTCCCGCCTAAACTATAAATGGTAAGGCAAGTCTTTGCTTGCATAAGTATTCATAGGGTTGTAAGTGATCTCTGAGTATTGTCATCTCAGAGATCCTTGAACACCAATACATTCTTTCTACATCACAGCTTGTCCATAACTGCTGGTTAGTATGACTTTAGATAATCTTCGACTTCTCTAACGTTGTCTTTGACTTGAATGTTCCTGGTGTGCCAGTTGAGGCTTTGCCATCCGCTGGTCTTGTCTCTATCGCTGGTCCTCTCAACGACCCGTAACACTTAGTCTAATTTAAACAAATATAGACTGGGCCATAGTTAAAACTTTCATTAGCCCAACAACTCTCAAATGCGCGGTAAGTTTCATATCTATATTAATGTCGCATTGCTACAGGCACCACCTAATGGGAATTAGTTTATTCTCCTTGATCGAGCTGGAAGACTGGTACACATGCAACTACTAATTACATGTCTGGTCAAGTTAAAATCATTCAAGATATCTAGCTCAAATATGTATCTCAAACAAAAAAAAGATTAGTTCAAAATTTGGTCCAAAAAGGGCATACTTTATTTTTGATTCGATATATACTCGAACCTGATGATGTCAAAAGCAAACATATAAGTTCTTATCGGGGACGTATACCAATTATTTTTTACATGCATTAGGTGTCTTTTGAAATGGCTTGTTTTGGTAAGATGTATGCATCAGGGGTCTTCCGGACGAACCTGTATATCTTTTAGCTATTTTTTCATATCACTCTTTTGACTCGAAAATTAAATATACTCTCACCTGATTATAAGTAAATAGGTCACACATGAAAGTTTTTGGACTTATATTTAATAGTCATGTGTTAGGATCGAACTCGAGATTACAGGATGACACTCAATACGTAAAGAGTTAATTTATTTAAAAAATGTATTTATTATATTTATTAAATCAAACCAAGCTATAACTTTAACGACCATTAAATAATTAAGAGTTAAGTGTTAACGAGCGTTGTGGAATAAATTAGAAGAAGAAAAGAAGGTTCTGGAACACCCACAAGGGGGTGTTCGTCGGTCGGTTATGGACACAAGGGGGAAGGAAATTTTTTTCCTTTTATTTGTTTTACTTGGTTTGTAAGTTTGCAAAGCCTATATAAACACCCGTTGGCCCTCATAAGTTTTATCCCTCCCTTCTCTTTCTCTTCAGCCGATCGCAACAAGAAACCCACAAAGGGTTTCGGTTGGTTTTCTTGTTTTTTGGTTTTGCTTATAATCTAGTCCTAGCCCCTCTCTAGGGTTGTTGGGTAGATTTTCCACAAGCCTAGAAGCTCGGTTGACACGTGCTAGACTCACGGTTAGCTGGCTGTATTACGTGTGTACAAGAACGTAATATAGTGTAGTCTTACTTTAAACTATATCTTGGTGGTGTACGTTATAAACCCTAATTGGTGATTCGTTCTTTATCTTGTGGATTTGCATTAGTTAAAAGGTACGTAACCCTAATTCGATTAATTATAATTGTGTTATTATTATCTTGTTAAATCGCTTCCGCTATATGTGTGCTTTGATCTCGTTTAGGGTTGTGTATAGTTGTTATGATATTTATGAACCTTCAGTGGCATCGAGAGCCATTTTAACATGTTATAATTATCGAAAAACTACATTTTTAACTAATAATTGTCTTGAGTTAAAACTACATGTTTTTAGGTTTTCTTAAAAATTAGGGTTTTGTTTTTTTAAAATTAGGGTTTCGCCGATTTTTATAAAAAAAGGAATTTTTTTGAAACCCTAAATTACATGTTGTATAATTTTAGATTAATTTGCATGATTAATCGTTATGTCATGTAAATTAAAGGTTACGATCAGTAGAGATTTAATTGTCAAGATTTGAGGGTGGATCCATGATGAACGTGCATGTTTTCATTGATCATAAAATTGTATGGTTATATGATTTTATATGCTACTTGTTTATTTGATTCAATAAATCTTGAATTAGGGAAGATATTTATATGAATATAAAAACCTTGTGCGACAATCCGTCAATTTATGGTTTATATTTTATTCTCAAATATTATTTAAAAACATTATTTTAATGTTATATTATTAACTCACTTATTTCTGGGAAGAAATTTGGATTTACGTCTTGAAGTAGCATCGACTACGTCTAAACCGGAGGATTCTACGTTACGTGCTTACGTTTACATACACCGTTTTGGTGACAGTCCGACATTTCAGGAAATAAATTTATCCGTGAATATTATTTTGGGGTTTTAGTTTTGAGTTGGTTCATAAACTCACAAATTTACGAGAAGAGATTAGGACTTACGATTTTAATTTAACGTCTTTTACGACTAAACCGGAAACCTTAGGATTACGTATTTACGTTTTCGAACTCCGTTTTTGATGAGACAATTTTTATTAGATTCGTTTTGTGCCGTTGATTCATAAATTATAAAAACGTTATTCGTAAAACGACCCGAGGGCACGCAAATCAAGGAAACTAGAATAGAAGAATACCCGTAAATTACTGGGATGGGACAAAACAAGTTTATCCCACCCCACTCAAAAGAGATGGCCAAAAGAGGACACCACATCATAAGATGTGGCACCCTTTTAGCTAGAAATCTAACACATGTTAGCATAAGCTTAACATGTAAGCTAACTTAGCACAAAACCACCAAAACCACTTCATTCATACCATTTCTTATTAACTCATGCAAACCACTCACCAAACTCTCTCATCTCTCTAAAATTCGTCCAACCATCATCAAAAACAACCCTCATTTGATCTATGTTAGCCATAAAATCATGTGTTACTCATACACATGATGATGCTACTTTGAAGCTTTGAAGATTGGAGGTGATTCTAACATCTAAGGAGGAGTTTCTATGGAGTATTAGGGCTGATTTTCCACAAGGAGTTCTTGAAGAATGGTGGTCTTGAAGATGGTCTTGGTTTATCACAAGTTTCTCCATCAAAATCCATGTCCAAATCACAACCTACATCATCTTGGTGGTATAAAGATTGTCCTCCCCATCCTTTTGTTAATTTTGATTATGTAATCATTTATTTTCTTCTTAAATGTATATATGTATGATGATATATGATGATAAAAATATTGTGTGGGGATTTGGTGTTGATAAACATGGTTAAAAAGATGAAAAACTATAAGAAACAAGGCTAAAATCTTGTTTAAATTGTTGGCTGTATAAAACAGTAAAGAACCATGTTATGAACTGATAAAATGGCATAGATTAATGGATATACAGTAAGTAATATGTCTTGTACACATGTGAGAGTTGACCATGCAATGAAATCATTAGGATGAGTGAGATATGATAAAAACAAGTTTAGAGTGCAAATCTGAATAGTCAGTTTTGGACGGACTGTTAAGGATATTTAGAGTTGGATTAAGCAGTAGCTATAACTAACTTAATTGTAGCACATAACATGAAGTTCATGCCATCAAAAAATGAGCTTCTAATTCATTGTAGAACTCTAGATATGATAAAAATGGTGAAAGTGAAAGTAAAAATCAGATTTTGGGAAATTAAAGTATAATAGTATTATATAAGCACTCAAATAAAAATAGTATAAAATGTGAATTAAAACTCACTAACTTATATAATACATTTATATAAATATGTATAAGGATAAATAAATGGACATTTTATAAAAATGGTAGTTTGATAAGTTTTATAAGTTATAAAACTATAAACATGATTTTTACGACTTTTTCGGCTATTACCGTAAAATTAACGTTTTTGTTAAATAAAACTTAGACGGTTGGACCCGTCTAATGTAAACTTTTATAAACTCATATACTGATATATAAACATATATAACAATTAAAAACCGATAAAACCCGAACTATAAAACATACGGACATTAACGGGCTAAGTTAACGTTATTGGACTAATAATACAACAAAATGGGTTAAAACACTTATAAACTTATTTATTGGGCTTAACCCATTTGGGCCCAACATGTAAAGTATAAATACTGATAATACAAGTATGAAATATATTAATACAAGTTAATAAACTTATAATAGGCTTATTGGACCTAAAACATGTAAATAGGTAAAACTAGTAAACTAGTATAAAAGTTATCAACACATAACACTAAATGAGTAAATGAGAATATGTAAACCCACTTGATCATCATATATATATAATAATCATATGTATACATAACTGTTATTTTTATAAAGTCATTGGTCATGAGTCTAAGACGAGTATTAGTTGTCTAGGTTTCCGTGATTGAAGCACGTACCGTACATCCGAATTGCCGATAACCAGCTTTCCCACATCAACGTGAGTTCATAGCCTCGCACTCTTTTAAAATGTTTTTATGAAATGTTTTATAAACCCGCGAGGGAGATAACATGTTAGTTTTTATAAAATAGGACACCATTTGTCCCGATTGTTTGTTTATTGATTTAGACCCGAATGATTGTATGACCCGATGAATGATTAAATGACCCGATAGATGAAATAAAATGGATTATTAAAGTTAGGTTATGTCACTAAAAGTCCGATTAGCATGAATTGTGAACTACCGGGATTTGGTAGACGCTTATGCATATAATAGTACTATTTGGGGACGATCACCCTAGTTCGCGCCTTGACGGTTGATCCCCGTCGTGCCACTTTGATTGGTAAGCGAATTTATGTATGAGAAGATTACACAAGCGTGATTATTGTGACGACACGCTAATTTAGATGGGCAAATGAGTTTCGGGCTAGCTACCCGTTGTTTGTTGTAGTAAGGTAACAATGTCATGCGGCTTATAATAATCCAATTAACGAAATACTGCTTTAAGCATTAAATTACGATATATTGCCTGACTAGCAGTACGGGGTCTTACTATTGATATTATGTTCGTGTTTTGGTTTTCATAACCATAATCATATAACGGTTTTTATTTAACTCCATACAACGTTATAAAACGTATTGTATGATATTTTTACGACATTGGTTTGTATAATGATTTTAAGGCAAATGCCTATATTATGATTTTGATAAGGATTTGTATAAAATGACTTTGGCTATTTTATGGCCTATTACAAAGATTGTACAAAATGATTTTCGGTAATAATTTTATACCGATGTTATATTGATGGAATTTATTAAACTCTATGAATTCACTCAACGTTATCGCTGACCTTTTCTTTTAACATGTTTTATCTCAGGTACTTGAAGGTAATTCTCGGGAAGACAACAAGAATTCATGGCCCGCGCCTAAATAATTATTTCCATTCAAATAATTTGTAAAACTTGTATGATGTACAATGACTTGGGACCTATGTAAATTTGATATTTATGAATGGAAATGCTTTATTATTAAACGACGCGATTTTTATGCGTTGTCTATGATGTGAGTAATGTGCTATCCCGTAACACGAACGAGTCTTCCGCTGTATTGAATTGTATAAATTAGGGGGTGTTACAGTTTGGTACCAGAGCTCTCGTTATAGAGAACGAAAATTTTTTAAAACCAAAGGTTTTGAATAAAACATTTCAAAATCTTTTAACTAAAAACATTTCTCTAAAACTGTCTAAAAATCTTTTGACTATAACGGTGCCGAAGAATTCCCGAGTTACCGACAAGGCCAGACTGAGAAGTGTTATTTTAATATATATATAACTTGGATTATATATATACATATGATGTAATTTGATTACATGATTGTTTGATGATTATTTTGATATTTATACGAGGTATTTATACGACGTAGATTGTCACAAGGAACCCTAAATCCCCTAGTAGATTAATCGAAGCTATTCTCGTAGGAATTCTAGCTATCCTAGATCTAAACCAAGTTGTGGATATTTATGATCCCAACAAATGGTTGATATTCGTAGAAATGTAGATATTAGTTGATTGTGATATTGAAGAAGAATTGACGAGATTAAATCTGATGACGATCTTTCCTTATAGAGTGGAGTTTTACAAAACGTTACCACCTAGAAAGATGTGATCTGATTCGTTGTCATCCAATTCTTAAATTGAAATCAAAAGGGTGAATGTTGCACTTGAGGCTGTCATTGGAACCATTACCCAAAAGCCTCATGCCACTAGTACCTTTCCGAGAAGTCTAATTGAATGATCGAGTCATTTCATACTAGTGACTCATTTGATAACTATTAATGAAAGAGCTATAGGATTGGAAATTAATTGTTGATCATATCGAGCTTTTATTGCCATATTAAGGTTTATAAATAAGGTTGAAAGTACTAGAGAATGAGGTAGGATGTCGCATTGGGTATAAGATTGATTGAAACTTGAATTAAGTAAAATTTAACCCATATGGAATATGAGATTGATAAGAGGAAGTCGTTAAGTCCTGTGATTGAATTATAAGGTTTTAACTGATTGTTAGTTTGTGTTAAGGGTTGTTCCTAGGCCATTGTCCATTAATGAGGATGCCCAGTGTCCAGGAAATAAATTGAAGAAATCTTCTTCTGAATAGGGACCGATGGATCATCCGGGACAGATGGAACCCCCATGACTCTTGTAGATTAGTATTCATTATGGTATCTTTTAAAAACAATCCCTAACTTAACTGAGATATCAGTTGGTAGGATGAGTTCTTAGAATTGTATGACATAGTGACACGTAATGTGTTACGGTGCAATTCGACTTGTTTGTGATTAATGAAAATACTACCTTTGATTGCTAAATTCTACATGTATTGATGTTATCTATCTTTTATTGCTTCATCATAACGCTCGCATTAGTGATGCAACCATTGAACAAGTACTCATCTCGATTTGAGTTACATTGTGGATTATTCTTTTCGAGTGCCGTCGAGGTCATGAACCTCATGATTATTTGGCTGAAGCTCATTCCCTATCATATTGTAGTTAGTTCTTGGTGAACAAGCTTTCATCACTCTTTTGCAGATCACTCATTGTTTTTATAAGATAAAACAGTATTCCTTGAGAAAAATTGGATTTTATCACTATAAGGATTATTCAAAGTAAGATCTATAAGTTATTATTATCGAAATGAAGTTATTTATAAAACACCTTGGAAAACTTAATTGTTTCCATAACAAAGAAAACCTTGGTAAATTTACTTTTGATTCTTATTTAAGAATTAAGCATGAAAATGTTTTTATTATAAACATGATGATAAAATTTTGACGAACTGAGTATTGCATCGTTAATCTTGAAATTGTATATAGTTGCGCGCCTACATACAATTTGGAATGGACCATGCAAGGCTGATTAGTAGTCACCATAAAACTGATTAATAAACACTACATTTCCTTTGAAGATTGTGAAAGATTAAATTTTATGAGATCTGCAAGAAGTGAAAAATAGGGACATAGTGTTAGGGACACCTACATATGTGCCTGTAGCATCTATTCTTCTGAGTCGAATTTACTCATCTGTGGAAATTGTCTTATTTGACAATTGACAATCCTTCCTTGTCTAATTCTCCCGTAGTGAGATTCTTAGGGAAAGTATCTGATTACCGTGTGTTGATACCCGACTGGATGTATCGATGTTCTTATCATTTCTTTTGAATGACCTGGGTAACGATCCGAGGAGCTTTCGAATGCGTACTCAAATTATGAAAACATGGGATATATTCATATTCGTTAAATGTTTTCGTCTGTATTTGAATTGAAATTCTCTCGCATAGATTATGCGTTGACCTTACTCTTTTAATGGTAGTTGTGTCTCCATATATCCTTGAATTTGTGAAGGATTATGAGTTATTATTAGTCTTTTGAGAAGTTCACATCTTATCAACGGTAATGAAACTGAAAAGTTGATAGTGCCAGTAGAATGGATTGATTAATTATGACATGACGACATTGTCTTAATTGATGGGAACTCGAGTAGAATTCCCCTAAATGATAAGATGTTGACTATCAAAAGTGATCTAAATAAATTCTTGATGGATGACCATATCTTGTATTTAGACTTGAAATTATACCATGAATGGTTATGAAATAGTCATAGATATTATAATCTAGAAAGAACCTAATATGAATTTATTAAAAGATGTTTCTGTTATCTGAAACTTTAGGAGGTATTTGTTGGTGAATTACCTAGACTTTCGCCATTAAGGCAAGTTGAATTTGGTATCGATTATATTCCCGGTGCTGCACCTGTGGCATGTGCACTGTACACCAGCACCATCTGAATTAAAAGAATTACCCTACAACTGAGGGAGTTGTCGGAGAAAGCTTTTATTCTACCGAGCTCGTCATCATGAAGAGCTATGGTATTATTATTCCTTATATTTGCTAAATTACCATGAACTAGGTAAATTGACGATTAAAAATCTATATCCACTACCCAAGATGATAGATTTGTTCGATCATTTACAAGGTTCTAGTGTATGTTCTAAAGGTTTGATCCATGGCATGGTTATCATCAACTTCGCATCTGCAAAAAAGATTATCTATTCCAATCACTACATCCAGAACTCGTAATGAACATTATGAGTTTACCGTGATGTCGTTTGGATTAACTAATACACATGTAGCATCCATAAATTTGGAGAATCACGTGTGTAGGCTGTAATTTGATAATACATGCTTGTGATCATTAAGGACTATATGTTTGTTTATAAGAATAAGAATGAGTTAATAACTATTTATAGACTGCCCTGAATGGGCCGAGTAGTGAAACTGTACCTTAAATATTTAACATGTGATTAAAGACTAAATCCTTTACATTATTTGACCGTGTGATTAATAAATAATGGAATCTACATTGACTCTTTAAAAATTTGAGCCATTTGAGACTTTGTGTTTTACCAAAAAGAAAAGTGCAAATGTGTTTTGACAAATGTTTTATCGAAAAGAACTTTTGAGGGATTATTCCCTTATACACAAATCATTTAACTAAACTCCTGTTTAGGGGTAAATGTTTGTGTGTGCCTCAAGACAACCTAAGAGGGATTGAGGAAACCATTTAAACCATGACTTGAAATTTGAAACGACACTTTTTGCTTTTCAACTAAGAAAATTTTGACCAAAGTATAACCAAAGATTTTTCAAATATTTACGAATTTTATTAATTATTTTCGATAAATCAACAAAAATCTTGTTAATTAAATTCAAATTTATTTTGAACATTTTATATAATTGGTCGAACTAAGAAATTTAAAATTTTTACGTTTACGTTTCATAAAAATTAAAAACTTATTATTTAATTACTTGTAATAATCATCGACGCTTTAAACGTCGGATTGAGCAAAACTAATAAAAATGATAGTTGAGACGAAACTAAAACTTAGAAAATATGAAGAAGGAATTTCTGAGTAAATTGTAGACATGATAATTATTTCATCAGGAAAGATGAATGTAAATACTGACACATTATGTAAAAAGGATAAAGAATCAATTAGGATGTGTTCCTTAATAATGATGGTGCAAAGTAATTTGCCCGAACAAATTAAAAATAGCCGATGCTTGTAAAAAGGGTAATATAAATAATAAAAAGGGGGTTCGCGGCAAATATGAACCATTAGAATTGAGAAGTCGATGGCGTTAGATGTATAAAAGGTCGTTTGTGGTTGCCTAAATATGGAGATTTAGAAATGTAGTCATATTGAAATCTTGTAAGTATAAGTATTCTATTCCTGTCATTTCTGATTTAATGTATCATTATCAGAAGAAGTTGTACTGATGGCAAATTATGAAGGCAGACATCGCCTCATACATTAGTAAACGTCTAGCTATCGCAAAGGTCATCATCTGAATTTGATTCGATTCGGGTCATCGTCGACAGACTGACCAAATCTGCTAATATCATTCTCGTTAATGATAAATTCTTGATGAAGAAATTGACTCTTTTGTATTTAAAGGAGTTATGTAAACATAGTGTACCTGTATCGAACATCTTTATCAAGATCCTCGCTTCGCATCGAATTTCTAGAGATTTGCTCAGAAGTCATTGGGAACGAACCTTGATGAGAATACTGTTTACCACCCCAAATTGAAGGGACGAGGTAAAGTAACAATACAAAACACTAGAAGTCTTGTTTTATGTTTGAATGATTGACCTTTGGTAATAAACTGTAAAATCGTTTTCCTTTGGAAAGATTATCATTGATAATCATCGTATTAGGATCGAGATCGAACCTTGTTAAGATTTATATATTAGAGCATCTGTAAGCAGGAGTTGGAATGAAGACACCCGACATTCACCCATTGTGAGTTGGACATGTCTTTTAGGTTTAAGGTTTCCTATGATGGCGAACCTAACCTTACGAAAAACTCGACCCGCGAGACCTGAAACAATTATTGAAATTAGGATCTGATTATTGACTGCCGGTAGTGGACATGAGGTTATGTGAATATGAAATGTAGATCTTGAAGTGCCAGATGGGTAGCGAAGTTATGCCAAAAATTTTAACCATGAAAAAATGATTTGATGATCTGAAAGATCATGGGATATAAGTCCCTGTTGTATGGGACCATTGAGATGATGTAAAAGATTGGTTTGAAAGGCATATAAGTTGGATCTACCCTAGGTCTTCAAGAGCTGCGTGAATTATGTTTCGTATATCGAACTTGATAAAATGTCAATCAAGTGAAAATCTGATTACTTCTTGATAAAGTTTATATCGGCGAAAAGTTGCATTCATCAAAAACCCGTGAACATCATGGATAGAGAAAGTAAGTCAACATTAAGCCTGATCTTATTCCCGTAGTTATGTTTGATGAAACTCGCATATCGTAATGGATTACACTTATGAGAAAAGATCGGATGTGGAGGAAATACCCACATGGCTTTAACTCTATAAGAAGCGAGTAGTAATATAAGATGATCTTTGAGGACAAAGATCCTGTTTAAGGGTAAATGCTGTGTCAATCCGTCAATTTATGGTTTATATTTTATTCTCAAATATTATTTAAAAACATTATTTTAATGTTATATTATGAACTCACTTATTTCTGGGAAGAAATTTAGATTTTACGTCTTGAAGTAGCATCGACTACGTCTAAACCGGAGGATTCTACGTTACGTGCTTACGTTTACATACACCGTTTTGGTGACAGTCCGACATTTCAGGAAATAAATTTATCCGTGAATATTATTTTGGGATTTTAATTTTGAGTTGGTTCATAAACTCACAAATTTACGAGAAGAGATTAGGACTTACGATTTTAATTTAACGTCTTTTACGACTAAACCGGAAACCTTAAGATTACGTATTTACGTTTTCGAACTCCGTTTTTGATGAGACAATTTTTATTAGATTCGTTTTGTGCCGTTGATTCATAAATTATAAAAACGTTTTTCGTAAAACGACCCGAGGGCACACAAATCAAGGAAACTAGAATCGAAGAATACCCGTAAATTACTGGGATGGGACAAAACAAGTTTATCCCACCCCACTCAAAAGAGATGGCCAAAAGAGGACACCACATCATAAGATGTGGCACCGTTTTAGCTAGAAAGCTAACACATGTTAGCATAAGCTTAACATGTAAGCTAACTTAGCACAAAACCACCAAAACCACTTCATTCATACCATTTACACTTATTAACTCATGCAAACCACTCACCAAACTCTCTCATCTCTCTAAAATTCGTCCAACCATCATAAAAAACAACCCTTATTTGATCTATGTTAGCCATAAAATCATGTGTTACTCATACACATGATGATGCTACTTTGAAGCTTTGAAGATTGGAGGTGATTCTAACATCTAAGGAGGAGTTTCTATGGAGTATTAGGGCTGATTTTCCACAAGGAGTTCTTGAAGAATGGTGGTCTTGAAGATGGTCTTGGTTTATCACAAGTTTCTCCATCAAAATCCATGTCCAAATCACAACCTACATCATCTTGGTGGTATAAAGATTGTCCTCCCCATCCTTTTGTTAATTTTGATTATGTAATCATTTATTTTCTTCTTAAATTTATATATGTATGATGATATATGATGATAAAAATATTGTGTGGGGATTTGGTGTTGATAAACATGGTTAAAAAGATGAAAAACTATAAGAAACAAGGCTAAAATCTTGTTTAAATTGTTGGCTGTATAAAACAGTAAAGAACCATGTTATGAACTGATAAGATGGCATAGTTTAATGGATATACAGTAAGTAATATGTCTTGTACACATGTGAGAGTTGGCCATGCAATGGAATCATTAGGATGAGTGAGATATGATAAAAACAAGTTTAGAGTACAAATCTGAATAGTCAGTTTTGGACGGACTGTTAAGGATATTTAGAGTTAGATTGAGCAGTAGCTATAACTAACTTAATTGTAGCACATAACATGAAGTTCATGCCATCCAAAAATGAGCTTCTAATTCATTGTATAACTCTAGATATGATAAAAATGGTGAAAGTGAAAGTAAAAATCAGATTTTGGGAAATTAAAGTATAATAGTATTATATAAGCACTCAAGTAAAAATAGTATAAAATGTGAATTAAAACCCACTAACTTATATAATACATTTATATAAATATTTATAAGGATAAATAAATGGACATTTTATAAAAATGGTAGTTTGATAAGTTTTATAAGTTATAAAACTATAAACATGATTTTTACGACTTTTTCGGCTATTACCGTAAAATTAACGTTTTTGTTAAATAAAACTTAGACAGTTGGACTCGTCTAATGTAAACTTTTATAAACTCATATACTGATATATAAACATATATAACAAGTAAAAACCGATAAAACCCGAACTATAAAACATACGGACATTAACGGGTTAAGTTAACGTTATTGGACTAATAATACAACAAAATGGGTTAAAACACTTATAAACTTATTTATTGGGCTTAACCCATTTGGGCCTAAAATGTAAAGTATAAATACTGATAATACAAGTATGAAATGGATTAATACAAGTTAATAAACTTATAATAGGCTTATTGGACCTAAAACATGTAAATAGGTAAAACTAGTAAACTAGTATAAAAGTTATCAACACATAACACTAAAATGAGTAAATGAGAATATGTAAACCCACTTGATCATCATCATATATAATCATCATATGTATACATAATTGTTATTTTTATAAAGTCATTGGACATGAGTCTAAGACGAGTATTAGTTGTCTAGGTTTCCGTGATTGAAGCACGTACCGTACATCCGAATTGCCGATAACCCGCTTTCCGACATCAACGTGAGTTCATAGCCTCGCACTCTTTTAAAATGTTTTTATGAAATGTTTTATAAACCCGCGAGGGAGATAACATGTTAGTTTTTATAAAATAGGACACCATTTGTCCCGATTGTTTGTTTATTGATTTGGACCCGAATGATTGTATGACCCGATGAATGATTAAATGACCCGATAGATGAAATGAAATGGATTATTAAAGTTAGGTTATGTCACTAAAAGTCCCATTAGCATGAATTGTGAACTACCGGGATTTGGTAGATGCTTATGCATATAATAATACTATTTGGGGACGATCACCCCAGTTCGCGCCTTGACGGTTGATCCCCGTCGTGCCACTTTGATTGGTAAGCGAATTTATGTATGAGAAGATTACACAAGCGTGATTATTGTGACGACACGCTAATTTAGATGGGCAAATGAGTTTCGGGCTAGCTACCCGTTGTTTGTTGTAGTAAGGTAACAATGTCATGCGGCTTATAATAATCCAATTAACGAAATACTGCTTTAAGCATTAAATTACGATATATTGGCAATACGGGGTCTTACTATTGCTATTATGTTCGTGTTTTGGTTTTCATAACCATAATCATATAACGGTTTTTATTTAACTCCATACAACGTTATAAAACGTATTGTATGATATTTTTACGACATTGGTTTGTATAATGATTTTAAGACAAATGCCTATATTATGATTTTGATAGGGATTTGTATAAAATGACTTTGGCTATTTTATGGCCTATTACAAAGATTTGTACAAAATGATTTTCGGTAATAATTTTATACCGATGTTATATTGATGGAATTTATTAAACTCTATGAATTCACTCGGCGTTATCGCTGACCTTTTCTTTTAACATGTTTTATCTCAGGTACTTGAAGGTAATTCTCGGGAAGACAACAAGAATTCATGGCCTGAACCTAAATAATTATTTCCATTCAAATACTTTGTAAAACTTGTATGATGTACAATGACTTGGGACCTATGTAAATTTGATATTTATGAATGGAAATGCTTTATTATTAAACGACGTGATTTTTATGCGTTGTCTATGATGTGAGTAATGTGCTATCCCGTAACACCAACGAGTCTTCCGCTGTATTGAATTATATAAATTTGGGGGTGTTACACCTTGATTTGATGATTATTGAATAAATCGTTTGCATGTGGCTATTTCATTTATTTATCGCACATATAAATTGTTATAATGTGTTTATGATTTAGTGTTTTTTACTTGTTTATGTTAAAATTGTACGAATTGTTGTAAACAAGGTTTTTTTAAGAAAAACAAATATGGACTAAATCATATTAAAATTAAGATTTGTTTTGAGATCTAAATTACATAGAATTACGTTGATTGGTGAATTGCAATAATAATCTAACCGTCTACTCCTTTTGATAAACTATAAAGTGGGTATAACGCACCGCTGGTTATGTACCCGGTTAAGGAAGGAGGTGAGCCATTAGTCGCTGACCAAATTCCTGGCTCGCCTGTGTGTCAAATTGAAATTACCTATGATTATTATTTGCATTATACCTTAAGGTTGATTTACCGCAAATTCACATCCGTATCACAACGAATAAGGTTATTGCTTTGTGCTTTAGCCGTGTTCTAGAAGAAGTATGTTGTGAATAGTTGTGGTTAAAATTATTTGATTGGTTAAACCAATACCTCAACATAATTTATGTAGAAATTTAGTCTTGTGAAAATGTTTACTAAATGTTTTATTAAACTTATGCTATGGAGTTGTATGCATGCTTCTCCATACATTAATTTTGACATCAAGTTATACCCTTAAAATTTAAGTCAAATGCTATCTAATCGACGAACAGTTGAAATTACTACGTCATCATATGAGATTTTGGACGATGTTGTGATGGAAAGAAAACTTTCATAGAATGAGAATTCGTGCAATAGTTTTACGTTATTAAGATTAGACGACTTAATTAAGTTACTCAGTGAGATCTGTAAACATAAGGCATTCAGAAGGGATGAAACATGTTTACAATGCAAAACGGTTTTTTGGCAATGTAAATCTCTTAAAATATCTAGAAATTCGAAATGGTTTGCCAATAAATTGTTCGACAAGTTACTATGTTGAATACATTCATTACTAGCAGATCAACTGATGTAATGGTTTTATGTCAATATAGGTTCTAGTTTCAAGGAAAATACTATGGTTTATATACCGGGGTAATTTTATTTTCTTGAATGTATTTTATCGAAAATACTAATATTTGAACTTATTTATGTAGAAATGGATCAACCCGACAATAGACTATAAGTTCTGCGTTCAAAACATTTTTTGATCGTCCTGAACTTACTGGCCCAAACTTCAATGATTGGTATCGCTTACTAAGAGTTGTCTTGAGAGTAGCGGGTACTATAGATATCTTGACCACTCCTTATCCGGAGGATCTTGCTGAAGGAGCTTCTGAAGCCGAAAGGCTTGAACATGCTGCTACTATTAAGAAGCACTCGGATGTGACTTTCTTAATGTTAGGGAAAATGGCCCCTCCACTTCAAAAGAAGTATGAGCTATTTTCGCCTAAGCGTATGCTTGATGAACTCAAGGCTATGTTCGAGAAGCCGCAAGCTGTGGAGATCTACGACTTAGTAGATGCTTTGCATAGCTGCAAGTAAACTTTTGGAAAGTCTGTTAGTGCACATTACATGGAGATGAGGGGTTATATGAAACAGCTCATTACACTAGGACACCTTATGATCATTGTTGGAAATACGTTTTACGTATTTATGAAGGATCGGTCGCTCCAACGATAATTATGTAACGGGCTCGTGATCCATTTAGTTTATGTATAGTCCATATAGCCCACATGTAGGGTGGGCTATATATATATCCCCTCCTAGCATGTTAGGGGGGGTTGTTGATTGTTCATTTGACACTTAATCATAATTCCATTTTCACTTTCTCTATCTATTCTTCCATTTTCTCTCCTTTCTCTCTCTACTCCCTCATCTCCTTCCTTCATCTCTTTATTGTTCTTATATTAATCAACCATCCATATACATCAAATCCATCAAATCAATCATCTTAAAAAAAAATAATAATAATAAATAAATATCAGATTTTTCTTTTTTTTATTTTCTATATTTTAGTTAAGTTATTTTTTTAAGTTAATTTTTATATTTACATAGTTTAAAGTTATTTTTCTTAGTTTAGTTAATTTTGTATTTTTGTGAATCGATATATTTGGATTTGGTACATCGTGCTGAGGCGGATATTTAGTCAGAACCAAAGCGATAAAATATTTAACGGGCTGATCATCATAATTACCGTAGCTTGGATTTATTTGTTGACGGGCTTTATTTTTAGATTAAGATGAGTTTGAATTGGTCTCCGGTTTGTTTTCTCAACGTTTGAGCCGATAAAATTTATTGAGCCGAGCAAAAGATATTTTTCCAATCGAAGATCCAAGAATTTGTCATCTAACTTTCCATGGATTTTTTGAATTCGACATCGAACGAGGGAGAATTGCATCTTTTGCAAGACAAAGTTAGAGAAAGTGGCATCACTTCATTTCGAATGCTATAGTCTCATCTTGTCACTCTTTCATGGATTCAAGGAGGGAGCGAATTTGTGACAATCTTTGGTCAAGATCGTCATATATTCATCGACTCAATATTCACCACTTTGACCCAACTCGCCGAGCAACTCAACCATGACAACTTTAATCACTCTGCATCGGCACTTGCCTATAAGGCTCTTGTGACACAACTCACGCCTTTCCTCCAATTCAATATCATCAAGCCTGAAAGCTCAGTGATTTGCCAATCATTTCTTCGAGATACACATACCGAGCTTCGAGTTTTCTGTGATACGATTTTGAAACTCATGTCATCGGTCTCGTCTTCGATTTATGAAAGATCTCGACTTCAGCAAGGGTATGATAATGGAGTGCAAGACTCTTCGATGCTAGAGGAAACTGGTCATACGGTTGACAACTTGGAGCCTAACGATGGCAAGAGCACGGAATCAGGAGAACAACATGATACCAGTGGTACGTCAGGGAATGTTCACGAGATCTCTCTTGATGACACCTTACCCGTTTATGACGAAGAGCCTGCAAATATGTTACAATGTAATGTTGTTTATGATGTATATGCTAATGACATGCCGCATATTGAGCATTCTGAACCTAATTATGACAAACATGGGATGGAAAAAAGTGATAGAAATACCACTTCTGATTCATCCGATGTAAGTCATAATGGGGGAGAGATTGTTCAGAATGCTAAACATCATGATAATTATCCTATAACTGCTTCATTGACTGCTTCTGATTCCAAGATTAAAGAGCTCGAAACGATCGTAGCTCGGCAATCAAAAGATCTTGAGGATGCCAAACTTGAATTTTCTAAGAAAACGGACAAATTTGAAACATATTTTGAAAAACTTGAAAAATCAAATGTTGTTCTTGAAAGAAAATTGGATCAAAAAGTGTTAGATTCTAAAGCTGAAAAGGATAATCTTTTGAAACAAATTCAACTGCTTGAATCTAAGTTGGCATCCCAAGATAACTTGCTCAAAGAGAATGAAACTTTAAAGGCCCAAGTACAGGAAAAGGTTTTTGCTATAGCTGCGTTGAAAAACGAGTTAAGGAAAAGTAAAGGACCTAGTGTGGACTCTAAGCTTGAAAAACCATCAATCTTGGGGAAACCGCCTACAAATCAGTTCGTCAGACAATCGATTGCCAGATAACCTACTGCATTTAGATCCGAGAGACCACAATCCTCGAGACCGCGGCTTGCCTCCCAAGTTGATTTGGTTCATCTTTCTAGACCAGACACTCCAACAACTAGGCCCTATGTGATCACTCCAGCTTTAGCAAGACCAAATCATATGATTGCCTCTAGTTTCCCTAAAAATACCAAGACCACGTCTAGAACTAGTTCAAATGACGTTGGGCATAAATCTGGTCTAAGGGAAGTTATGCAAAAGACACATGTAAGAGATAGCAATGTCAAGCCTAGTCACATGCCTTCTAGATTACCCAACACTGCTAACCGTAGCATGTCATCTCCTAGGAGCATCGATCAATCATCTAGGAATTACTCGGACATTAAATATGCTACTTGTAAAACATGTAGAAAATGTGTCTTTACGGCAAATCATGACTCCTGTATCAAAAAATTGCTTAATGAGGTGAACTCCCGTGCTAGACTTAAATCTCAGTGGGTTGCTAAAATCAAACCCGTTGGCAAAATGTGGCGCCCCACTGGTAGAATTTTCACTCTTGTAGGAAACGAGTGCCCTTTAACTAGGATAGTCTCTGATTCTACAAAGACTACTAGGGAGGAAATTGCAAAGGATGATACTTCACTTAAGCCTGAACTTAAGGTTTTCTATAAAAGGAAACGTTTGCCAACTAAGACAAGTGAATCATCTCCTCAGGCCACCTCTGACACAAGAAAAGAAAACCGTGAACCCCCACATGCTTCTAAAATAGATATCTCTAACCCATGCAAAAGTATACAAACTCCTAATGAGAATGCAGGTACCAAAGTTGATGTTCCAAAAGAACGAAGCGGTCCAATCAATGTATACCGTTCAACTAAGGACACTCTTAGAGTTTGGTTGCTGAAGAAGCATATATCAGAGAAACAAATGTCTCAGGGGATTCATGGTTAAGCTGCAAACAAGGACTTACAGTCACATAACAGACTGTAACTCGATCTCCAAAGACAGGAAAGTTCATCCCTATGATGACTTATCCTAAAAACGAGAAATTCATTTTTCTCGGGCATGAGCTTATATCAAAAACATTCCAAGTTTTTAAGCTCATGCACAATGGCTCCTCGTTAAATGACAGACGACGACCCGGACTTCAGAGACAGGGAAGTTTATCTACGCAACGATAACTTACCCTCTTAACAAGAAATTAATTTTTCTTGGACACGAGCTTACCCTAAAACCATTCAAAGGTTTTAAGCTCGTGTATATGGTTTATCATTAAATATCAGATGGTAACCCGTGCATCAAAGAAAGGGAAGTTTATCGCCGATGATAAACTTATCCTAACAACGAGAAATTAAGTTTTCTCGGGCATGAGCTAAAATTAAAAACATTCGAGGTTTTTAAGCTCATGCACAATGACTTATAGTTAAATGTCAGACTGTAACTCGAACTTAAAAATAAAGGAAAGATTATCCTTTATGATAACTTATCCTCTTAACGAGAAATTCACCTTTCTCGGTCATGAGTTTGTATTAAAACATTCGAAGTTTTAAGCTCAGAAAGGAAAGTGTATCTTTTAAATAAGAGAACTTTTCTTCATAACGAGAAATTAACCTTTCTCGGTCATGAGCTTTCCGTTAAAACAGTCAAAGTTTTCAAGCTCATGAAAAACGACTTCTAAGTAAATGTCAGCTTAGGACTCGTTCTACAGATAAAAGGAAAGTTTATCGCCGATGATAAACTTATCCTTAACAAATGGGAAGTTTACAACTTCTCGGACTTGAGCTCGTTTTATAAGATATTCAACATCTTAAGCTCAAGTAATTGGTTTTTCAAAACTTTGAACACAATTTTTCGAGAATTTCTCAAAAGGTTTTTCTAAATCTTTCAAAATTGTGTGTTCAAAAACGTTTTGATAAAACGAGCATGTCTTCTGGAATCGATAATATTTACGAACCTAGAAATGTCATTCAATAATGACACGGGGTTGTAAATAAAGTTCGAGCAGAAGTTTAAAAGTTTTAAAACATGCTCCATATGGTTTGCTATTATTTCAGATAGCAACCCGCTTTTCATAATCAAGTCAAGCATTTCACCGGAAAGCTTTGACTCAACAACGGGAATTAATTTTCTCGGGGACGTGACGAGGTGACCAACATTCGTGAACAAGAACCATGTGAATCTTTCATATGATGTTCTCCATCATTCAGGTCCTACCTCGTAAATTGTTAATCTTGTGAATTCATTATTATATATGATCTTTGCACGTAATAAATACCTTACACTTGTGTTTAAAAGGTATTTAATTTACGTTTCAGCACACCCTCATTAATTTGAGGGGGAGCTTGTGTAATTTATGAAGATAATTGGATTTGCATTCTTCTTCCCAAATTTTCTTAAAATGCTATTAAATCAATTGATATTAAAAACATCGATTGGGTTAATATTTTTAATATGGGGGAGAAAATGTGATTTAATATGGGATATGATCAATCATAAATGGTTTGACTTAACGTGATAGCTCATCCCGACATGTGCAAAATGTTTTCGGATATCGTGGCATATGTTAAGGGGGAGCAAAATGGATTTGCACTTCAAAATGGATTTCATGCTGACATACACTTACCCAAAACATCTCTATTCACGACGGTGAAGATTGTGGTGACATAAGGATGGTAGGATAGGTTAAAGTCCAATGATTTCTCTAGAACCGGAGGAATCTTCCCAAGGACATTCCATAGCTAGAAATAGTAGTCCTTAGGAAAGATGGAGAAAGATTGTGAACGTAGCTGAATGCCGACCAAGTACTTAAGTTAGCACTGGAACAATCACAACAAGGTGCTAGTGATGACGTATTGGTAAGCATTGAAGGGGTTGAAGAATGAAAAAGAATTGTAAAGATAAAGGGTGTAAAGAAAGAAGCCCTCCTTACAACTTTAGGCAGAAACCGGGTCAATACATATGCTATTGAGATCATTTTTGTTAATGATTCTCGATATTGAAGAAAGACATCATGGACCCAGTGATGCAATGCACAACCCTTCCCAGCTAACTCAAATATCTCTCAAAAGGTATTTGTTTTAATCACACGGAGATCAACACGTTATCTATTGATTTATTCACTCCGAATAAATTGGTATTGAAAAGGTGGCACTCCTCTCCAGCCTCCGATCACTAAAATCCAAAATGCACGATCGAGTCTAGAGCCATTTGAGATCATCAAATATCTCATTAGGACACACTTTCATATTTCCTTGCTTCTTCACACACTGTGAAAAGTAAGAAAGATCTTAAGAGTCCTACGCAAAATCTTCATGATCTTGCCTGAACATCCGAGTAATACGAAAGTATTTACAATGAAGATGGAAATCCTTCTTGAGCGAATATCAAAAAGCTCATGGTAGGTGACTTGTGCAATTCTTTATGAATCAAACTTGTGATAACTGGAAAGCAACAGTGGTTTAATTCTTAAATGAATTTAAACATGTTCCAGGCCTCTACGCAATATCTTAGTGATCTTGCCAGAACATTCAGAGTGATACTATTAAGTATTTACAGTGATGAATGGAAATCCTTCTAGTGTTAACATCAAACAGCACTTGGTAGGTAACTTGCAAGATTCTATATGAATCAAGCTAGTGACAACTGGAAAGCAACGATGGTGTGGTTCTTAATTGAACTTCACTTGTTCCAGGAACATGAATTGACGGCTTCAAATCATGCAGATAATATTATCCAAATGATCCACTCTTTACGTTCGCAGTCAGCTTTGGACGGTCGAGTAAAGAGAACGGGGTTACCCGCGAAATCTTGTCAAGGAGGTTCTTTATTGAAACTACCTGCCACAAGTACGATATTTAATATCGTCCAACGGTCTTCACCGACCGGAGGTAAATTTCTACCGAATTAGAATGAAATGTTCAAGGCCATTTCATCCGTGTATATTGTTTAGTTGCTAACTGTTTTATGCAGCGTAACAAGAAGGTGGCATTGCGGTGTACAATCCAGAAGAAGTCGTCACGACATGCTTATACTACATACAAATAGTACTTCAACAAATTCAAGAAAGCCTGAAAGTCAAGTCTTCCGCTGTATCAAACTCTAAAGCTTTCAAGAATTTAAAAGTATAAGTATGTGGAACATGAAGTCACGAAGAGGCAAATATCACAAGTGAAGAATGCACAAGGTCAAGGCAAGGAAACATGCTCAAGACTAAAGTCAAAGATCACATCAAGCATATTCACAAGAACAAGATCGAAGACTCAAGCATAGATGCTAGGTTTAAGATTTTGTAAAAAGATGTGACCTCCCTTAGGGGGAGATTGTTGGAAATACGTTTTTCCCAATAAAGTCTCGGTCACATCTTAGTTAGCATAGATCACGAGTTATAGACTATTTAGAACTTTGTTTCTTGGAGCGACCTCCCTTAGGGGGAGATTGTTGGAAATACGTTTTACGTATTTATGAAGGATCGGTCGCTCCAACGATAATTATGTAACGGGCTCGTGATCCATTTAGTTTATGTATAGTCCATATAGCCCACATGTAGGGTGGGCTATATATATATCCCCTCCTAGCATGTTAGGGGGGGTTGTTGATTGTTCATTTGACACTTAATCATAATTCCATTTTCACTTTCTCTCTCTATTCTTCCATTTTCTCTCCTTTCTCTCTCTACTCCCTCATCTCCTTCCTTCATCTCTTTATTGTTCTTATATTAATCAACCATCCATATACATCAAATCCATCAAATCAATCATCTTAGAATAGGCCAATGATCTCGTAGACCTTCAATCATAATATGGCTATTAACTTGATCAATAGGTCCTTTAACAAGGACTTTAATGATTTTGTTAGAAACTATAATATGCATTACACGGGGAAGACAGTTAATGATTTGCATATAATGCTCATTGACTACGAAAAAGGGTTAAAGGACAAGGCATCTACCTCTACTCCTCTTGTACTAACAATACAAAAGGGTAGAGTGAGTAAACCAAAACCGCAAGCGAACAAGAAGAAAAGCAAAGTCAAGAGTGATAAGGGCAAGCAAGTTGCGACTTATTCGAAACCTAAGCAGAACTTTATCAAGAAGATCAATCTCAAAAGGATGAGACTTGTCACCATTGCAAGGCAAGTGGTCACTGGAAGAGGAATTGCCCTCTTTACCTTGAAGAGTTGCTAGAAATAAAGAAGAAGTCTGAGCAGAGCGCTGCAGCTTCAGGTACTTTATTTATGATTGAATTATTTAATTTGACATACAAATTAATTTCCTGGGTATATGATACGGGATGTGGTATTAACATTTATAATACGCTACAGGGATTTAATCTGGAAAGGAAGCTACCCTATGGGGAACAAATTCTGCAAGTGGGCAATGGCGCACAAGCAGCGGTTGAAGCTATACGAACATTTAATTTAGTTCTACCTTTAGGTTTAGTACTGCATTTAAATGATTGTCATTATGCACCTACAATTGTTAGTGGTGTTATTTCCTTTTCTTGTTTGTTGAATGCTGGATTCGTTTACACTACTGATAATAATGGAATTTCTGTTTGGAAAGATGATATTTTCTATTTTAATGCAATTGCTGTGAATGATGTGTTTGAAATAGACATGCATGATAATTCCAAGTATAATAATAATTATGTCTTTAGCATGAGTAAGAAGAGAAAGTTTGACACGAACTCTTTTTATCTTTGGCATTGTAGACTTGCCCATATTAGGAAGACTCATACACAAAAGCTTCAATGTGAAGGATAATAAGTATGAAAACACTTATCCATTTACCACTTATTTCCAATAATAACAAGACCAAAACGTGTATTTTATGTCGTAAAAGTCGGAATTATGCGTGGCTTGTGTTTTTATTGTGTTTTAGGATAAAAATATGAAAAGGAAGAAAACATGGGCTACCACGGGCTTTTATCAAAGAAAAAGAGAAAAGACGAAGTCAAAAGACCGAGAGTGCAAAAAGAACGGAAGTCTGATAGGTGTGTAAACACCCATCTTTTCTACCACTTAATTACAATAATAACCGGACCAAAACGTGTATTTTATGTCTTTTATGTCGGAATTATGCGTGGTTTGTGTTTTTGTTGTGATTTAGGACGAAATTGTGAAAAGTGGAGAAAACACGAGAATTCACGGGCATTTACGGACTTTTATTGAAGAAAAGGATAAAAGACGAAGTCAAGAAGTCAAGAGTGCAAAAAGAACGGAATTCCAAGACGAATTCTGAAGATTTATCGAAGAAAAAGTCAAAAGACGGAAGTTTATCAAAAGCCGAGGAACTCAAGTCTTATTTATCAAAGAATTAAAAGACGAGTCCAAAGAAATCCCGAGCCAAAAGTCATTAAAGTCCAAGATTAAAGAAGATTTGAAGGCTTAAGGACTAATGGCGCAATTAACAAAAAGATTAAAGAAGAGGAGGGACCTAAGCATGCAATTAAGGAAGAAAGGAAGGAGGGGAGGAAGCTTCCTCTAACCTCCTCCCTAATCCCCTATATATAGTCATTAGCTAATCACTTTTCATTTTGTTGGCTAGATTGACAAACTAGTTCTTCCACCTTTATTTTATGCACATTTAATTACTTGCACATTTAAATACATGTTTTGCACCTTTAATTACCTTTAATTTCAAGTAAGTGTTTCTTTAATTACTCGCACCTTTACTTTATCTTGTTAATCTTCTTCTACCTTTCTTTGATTTACATGTTTTTAACTTGTTGATTTGTTAAAGATTTGATTTTTTATGCTTTTGATTGTTTTAAATCTCTTATTTTCATAGCTTATTTGATTTATTTTCAAGTTTATATAGTTTTTACTAAAGTTATTTTTATGTAAAAAGTTGTTTTTCTTAAAGTTTATTAATTTCGTGCCTTTAAAGTTTTTAACTTTCAGTTTCGTAGCTTATTTTTACACGGTTTTATCTTAGGATTTAGTCTTGTGCTTATTAGAATCATAGCTTATTAGATTAGCTTAATTTGTGTACTTTTCCCCGTTTTCCGATCGTGACAATCGGAAGAGGGAGTTACATTCCGACTGGTACCAATCTGAAAAGGGTTTTAATATTCCGATTGAGGGAGCTTGGTATTCCGATTGGGGCAAGGTAGTGGTATTCCGATCGTGTGTGAGTGACAAACATTCCGATTGGTTCTGCTTTCCACATTCCGATCGAGGTGCATAATCAGTTTTCCGATTGGGACAGTGACAGTATTCCGATCAGTGGTTTCCGATTAGCATTCCGACCAGGTCACCATATTCCGATCAAGAGGAGGTTAAACATTCCGATTGGAGGTGTTTTGGATATTCCGATTGGTGGTGACAGCATTCCAATTGGGTTCCGACCAACTTTCCGATTGAGCAGTTTTGACATTCCGATTGGTATAATCGGAATATATATTCCGATTGGGGTATTCTTCTTGTTTTGTTTTATTTTTAGTTTACGTTTTTGTTACTTGTCTAACTTTAATTTCCGTCACGCTTTTATTTTTAGTCATTTAATTATTTACTTTCCGTCAAGCTTTTAAATATCGCACCTTTCTTTTCAATTAGATTTAGATTTATATACTTGCCCTTTACTTTAACGACATTTACTTTTAAGTCTTGCACATTTAAATTTAAAACCAACCGAAAATATTTGTTTTCCCACCAAAATAAAACGAAGTCACACATAGAGAGCTAAGATCAATTCGATTAGGCCAACACACAACGAACTTAATTTTCTTACTAGGTAAAAGCCTTGTATTAAATGGCGCCGCTGTCGTCTCTTTTCGTAAAGATCAACAGTTTTTTTTTGTGAGAGACACGTTGCTTTTTGGGATCCGTTCACTTGTGAACGTTAATTTTCTTGCATTAAAAAATTCATAAAAACCATAAAAATTAAAAATTTCAAAAATCCAAAAAGATTTTATCTTTCTTGTGTATATATATTGTCTTTGTGTTTGGTTTTGTTTTCTTTTGCATTTTCAGGTGTATGCGTACTAGATCTTCTAATTATCAAGAGCCCGAGCCTCAAGAAGATTTAGATATGGCAGGTGTCAACAACAACAACATGCCACCGCACCTCAATAATAATAATAACAACAATGCTCTTCCACAGCCCGATCTTCGGACCATGGAGGAACTTTGTCAACCAACAATGTTTGGACGAGGAGGACCGATTGCGCCGATGCAAATCAACGCTCCTGAGTTTTCGTTGAAGCACCACATGATTCAGCAAGTACAAACAAACCCATTTAGAGGATTGCCTGATGATGATGCCAACAAACACCTCGACAAGTTCATTACAATCACCCAAAGCATGAAGTTGGCTGGGGCCACTATGGATGAACTTCGCCTACAACTCTTTCCACACACTTTATTACATCATGCCGAGAAATGGTTTGATCGTCTCCCGAAGAATTCTATTCACACTTGGAATGACATGACTCAACGCTTTTTGTCGCGCTACTTTCCACCATCCATGGTCACAAGCCTTCGCAATCAGATCAGCGGTTTCATGCAAGATCCCGATGAATCTCTTTTTGATGCATGGGAGAGATATAATGTCTTGATCGACCGTTGTCCAAACCACAACATGCTTCCGGTCACCTTGATCGATACTTTCTACAACGGATTGACTTTTCGAGATCGTGATACGATCAATGCAGCCGCCGGTGGCACATTCATGAAAAGGAGACCCGAGGAGTGTAGAGAGTTAATTGAAAACATGACTACTCATCATAAGAACTGGGATTCCTCTGCTTCTTCTAGGAACAACCCGAGAGTCAATGTTTCCTCAACCTCAGCAAACCCTGAGATGACCGAACTCACCCGCATGATGGCTGAAATGAGCAAAAGTATTACGCTTCTCGCTTCAAACCAACAACAACAACAAGTTAAAGCGGTTGCTAATCCTTGTGAAACATGTGGCGGTCCTCACTCATACACCGATTGTCCTTCGACACAAGGAAATCCGGAAAATGTGTATGCAGCTTACGGTAATTATTCACCGGAAAATTACCAAGCTAGACAACAAGGGGATAGAAATCTGCTGAGCTACCGTTCCAACAACTACCTTTCACCCGGTTTTTCTCCTCAAAACCAAAACCCCGCCAACAACTACACTAGAAGCAACCAAATCCCACCAAGAGCTTCTAATCCTTATCACCCACCCGCCCAACAAAACCCACCCAGTAACCCGGATGTTGAGGCCATCATGAGAACCCAAGGTGAGCAAATCAAGAATCTGCAGAGCCAAATTATCAATCTTAAAGGAGATATCACAAAGCAAGGAAATGAGATAAGATCCGAGCTTCGAAATGATATTCAATCCTCCTTCAGCAATCAAACCAATGATTTGAAGAATATGCTTGCTAGTTTCTTGCCCCTGCTCAACCTTCTACTTCGAGTTCTCTACCTTCAAACACCGTCACTAATCCGTGAGCCAATGTTAGTGCTATTACTACTCGTAGTGGAGTCACCATCGTAGGACCACCAACCCCACCCTCATCATCTACACCTCCTCCACCACCATGTATCCCTACTCCTCCTACACCTAGTATTAGTGCACCATTACCGTCTCTGCCTCGACGTGATGAAGTTCCCACGAATGATCCTTCAACATCTCAACCTTTACCTACTACACTTGCTCCTTCACCACCCAAACCTAATATCCCTTATCCCTCTAGTTTAGGCAAGTCCAAAATGCTAACCAAGGAGGACTCCGAAGTGTCACGCTATGTGAAGATGATTTCTCAAATGAACTTCAACATTAGCTTTCTTGAAGCACTCGTCCACATGCCCAAATTTGTTAAAGTGTTTAGGGAATTGCTTAACAAGAAGGAGAAGCTGATTGAACTCGCCAACACTCGATTAAACGAAAACTGCTCTGCAGTTATTCTCAAAGAACTTCCGGAAAAGCTTGGAGATCCCGGTCGTTTCGTGTTGCCTTGCGTGTTCAACAAAACTGAAGAATTTACTGCCCTTGCTGATCTCGGGGCTAGTATTAATTTGATGCCTTTGAGTGTTTGGAAAACACTATCATTGCCCGACCTCACTCCAACAAAGATGACTCTTGAACTTGCAAATCGCACTCTCGCTTACCCCGTTGGTATAGCCGAAGACATGTTCATTAAAGTTGGCGCATTTACTTTCCCGGTCGATTTTGTCGTAGTTGATTATGAAATGGACCCTCGTATTCCTTTAATACTTGGTCGGCCATTCTTGAGAACCGGACGAGCTTTAGTGGATGTTGCCGAAGGTGAGTTAATCTTAAGAGTCGGGGATGATGCACAAATTTTCAAAATGGGGAAGCTTACAGGCAAATCCTTTGGAGGCCGAGAATCAGTAAATATGATAAATGTGCTCGATGACTTTACCGTCTCTGACAATCCTCTATTCGATTCTTCCACTGATAATCCACTCTTTGAAGATGATGTGGATGATTCTTCCCCCAATTTGGAAGCTTCTCCCATTTATGATTCACCACCGGTCTTTGATGCTTATGATGATGATTCTAGCTCAGCTTCAGATGATTTTGATTGTACTTCTGAGTATCCCGAGCTGCCTACTTTCGATGATTTCGATGAGGCTGATACTCTATCGAGCGATTCTTCACATGATGAAGATCCTCCGCCATCACTCGATCCTACTTTGGACGATTATTCATTTGAGGAAGATTTCTCTGAATTTCTCAACACATACTTCCCTCATGAGAGTGATGCTCCTCCTTTGGACTTTGAAGATTATCGTCTTAATCCTACTTTGGATTTGAAGAGCATTTTGTCCAAGGAGAAGAAACCGGTCGACACCGAAATCCGTTGCACGTATGATTTGACACCTCTTTGTCCCACTTTTGAGGACGAGGTTGTGCTTCTTTGCGGATCTTCTTCACACTCGGCTGAGCCTGAGTGCTATTTTCCCTTAAAGGAAAAGGTGTTCGAACCCGGTATTGAAGTCTTTAAGCCATCTCAGTATCCACCTGATGAAATAAAAGGAAAAATCTTTGGAAATTTTGCCGACATGCTTGCTCTACTTCAACTTTGCTTCCACCGCACTCCATCACTGCTTAAGGGAACCTTGCCACTTCTTATTTAGCTTGCCTTGTTCACCTTAAGCTCGTGCTTATTGATGGATGAAAACTATGTCTTTGATCCTGGTGGATATGTTTCATGCTGCTTCCGTTGATGATCAAGGTCGAGTCAGGCTAATGACTCGGTTAACAAAAATCAAGCGCTTCTTGGGAGGCAACCCATGTATCTATCTTTCCGATTTCTTTATCATAAGTGTAGGGGGGACCCTTTGGATTGCTATTTCCTCTCCTCACTTCTTAATCAGGGATTCGAACTTCAATGATCCACTTTTGATGATTCTTGACGACCCGTGATTCCATGTTCTACTTCTTCCCGGTTCTATCCTAAACTCTTTTCAATTCACTATTTTATATTTTCTCAATATTAAAATAGGAATCTCTTTAGTTGTCTTTTCCTTAGCGAGATTTAAACAACGTGCACAATGTCCTAAGTGTAGGGGAGTTTACTCCCACATGCTTAAACATTGAGGACAATGTTTATCTTAAGTGTAGGGGGGACTTCTATCGAAGTTAAGTGGTCTTTTCCTTGTATTTGTCCTCATTTTAACCGGAAAATCAATTTTTCGACATTTTTCAAAATTTTTGATCTATTTTGGCCTATTAGTTGTTATCTTTGTATAGTTATTTTCTTCCTTTGCTAGAATAAATCTTTGAATAAGTGGTTTTAGTTTTCAAACGTTGTGAATCTTTTGACTCAACCCGAGTTTACTCTAGCTAGTATCCTTAACGTGTTTAAGTCAAGTTTTGCTAGGCTTTTATTTAGGGAGCTATAAAACGCGAAAGTCTTAACTCTCACGGGTTAAGAACAAGAACTTTTCGCAAGTTCCTATAATTGATCCTAGAGAGTCGTTTATCAAGGGAACTTTAAAACGCGATTTCTAAACTTGAAGAAGTCTAAGAATTTGCATGATCCTATAGGCGACTCGAAAACCCAAAACTTTGATTTAATAGGCTAAGCATCCACGAGTCTCATCACTTGAGATTTTAAACTGTGGAGAACGAGAGATGATAGAGTCAATTATAAGTCCGGTATTCTTTCGTGAATTTATGTGAGTTAATTATAAGCCTATTCTCCCATCGCTTGCTAATAAATTTATCTGCTAATAAATAAGGTTGTACGATTTGAAAAGTTACTTAGCTTCTAGCCCCAGATCGTTTAAAAGTTGCTCGGTATGGATTAGAGTTCATAGCCAAGGCATAACTTATTGAAGCGGGATGCGAAGATTGGCGAGTCCGAAAAGGCCCTAACAAGGCATGAGGGCTATATTTTGTTGCTAAAGATCCAAAAGTGATGTGAAGAATCATTTATCGAAAATCAATATGAAGGATCGAGACACACGACGTAAAGCAAAAACTCCCCAAAAGTCATGGAGAAGTGTATCCGAAAAGACCCTAACAAGGTATGAGGATAAATAGATCCAAGTCATAAAAGGAGGCGGATCGTTGTATATCAAAGTCCAAAATAAAGATTGGAGAAAAATGAAGAAGTCGTGGTCCAAGTATGAATCTCTCAAAAATTTCAAGTGAAGAAATTCCAATTATGAAGAGAAGACCATTATTTCATGAACGTCTTTCAAGATTTGAAGTATGAAGTCGCTGCCAAATATCGGTCCGAGAAAGGTCTCAAATCGCGAAGCGAGTTATGCCAAGATATGAACTTTATGAGGTCCCGAGAAGCAGTTTTAAAAGATTTGGTCCTTTAGCTAACTATTGATTAAATCGTTCACTTTATTTTCAGACTAAATAACTATCGAAATAAGTCAAACAATGCATCCTCGTGATCATTCAAGACAAACAATAAAATATAAGAGATACCCGTAGGAATAAGGGAGTCTAAGTGAATAATTGGCCCGCATGAGTTCGTGTTAGTCTACTAACTTATAATAACAATGATCTCGTTTTTAAGCTTGGTTTGGAGAAAGTGAAAACTTAAGGATGATGATTATTCATGACATTTCCAAAACCAAAGGTATGCTTTTTTAATTTCTTTGCTTTGAATTTTTGTAATTTTCTATTTCTTTAATAAAGGCCAACATGGATTAATTGTGATGAAAAATGTAAACGTGCTTTGTAACTAATGCATTGCATGAGGACATTGCAATGGTCAAGTGTAGGGGATTTGATAGGTGTGTAAACACCCATCTTTTCTACCACTTAATTACAATAATAACCGGACCAAAACGTGTATTTTATGTCTTTTATGTCGGAATTATGCGTGGTTTGTGTTTTTGTTGTGATTTAGGACGAAATTGTGAAAAGTGGAGAAAACACGAGAATTCACGGGCATTTACGGACTTTTATTGAAGAAAAGGATAAAAGACGAAGTCAAGAAGTCAAGAGTGCAAAAAGAACGGAAGTCCAAGACCAATTCTGAAGATTTATCGAAGAAAAAGTAAAAAGACGGAAGTTTATCAAAAGCCGAGGAACTCAAGTCTTATTTATCAAAGAATTAAAAGACGAGTCCAAAGAAATCCCGAGCCAAAAGTCATTAAAGTCCAAGATTAAAGAAGATTTGAAGGCTTAAGGACTAATGGCGCAATTAACAAAAAGATTAAAGAAGAGGAGGGACCTAAGCATGCAATTAAGGAAGAAAGGAAGGAGGGAAGGAAGCTTCCTCTAACCTCCTCCCTAATCCCCTATATATAGTCATTAGCTAATCACTTTTCATTTTGTTGGCTAGATTGACAAACTAGTTCTTCCACCTTTATTTTATGCACATTTAATTACTTGCACATTTAAATACATGTTTTGCACCTTTAATTACCTTTAATTTCAAGTAAGTGTTTCTTTAATTACTCGCACCTTTACTTTATCTTGTTAATCTTCTTCTACCTTTCTTTGATTTACATGTTTTTAACTTGTTGATTTGTTAAAGATTTGATTTTTTATGCTTTTGATTGTTTTAAATCTCTTATTTTCATAGCTTATTTGATTTATTTTCAAGTTTATATAGTTTTTACTAAAGTTATTTTTATGTAAAAAGTTGTTTTTCTTAAAGTTTATTAATTTCGTGCCTTTAAAGTTTTTAACTTTCAGTTTCGTAGCTTATTTTTACACGGTTTTATCTTAGGATTTAGTCTTGTGCTTATTAGAATCATAGCTTATTAGATTAGCTTAATTTGTGTACTTTTCCCCGTTTTCCGATCGTGACAATCGGAAGAGGGAGTTACATTCCGACTGGTACCAATCTGAAAAGGGTTTTAATATTCCGATTGAGGGAGCTTGGTATTCCGATTGGGGCAAGGTAGTGGTATTCCGATCGTGTGTGAGTGACAAACATTCCGATTGGTTCTGCTTTCCACATTCCGATCGAGGTGCATAATCAGTTTTCCGATTGGGACAGTGACAGTATTCCGATCAGTGGTTTCCGATTAGCATTCCGACCAGGTCACCATATTCCGATCAAGAGGAGGTTAAACATTCCGATTGGAGGTGTTTTGGATATTCCGATTGGTGGTGACAGCATTCCAATTGGGTTCCGACCAACTTTCCGATTGAGCAGTTTTGACATTCCGATTGGTATAATCGGAATATATATTCCGATTGGGGTATTCTTCTTGTTTTGTTTTATTTTTAGTTTACGTTTTTGTTACTTGTCTAACTTTAATTTCCGTCACGCTTTTATTTTTAGTCATTTAATTATTTACTTTTCGTCAAGCTTTTAAATATCGCACCTTTCTTTTCAATTAGATTTAGATTTATATACTTGCCCTTTACTTTAACGACATTTACTTTTAAGTCTTGCACATTTAAATTTAAAACCAACCGAAAATATTTGTTTTCCCACCAAAATAAAACGAAGTCACACATAGAGAGCTAAGATCAATTCGATTAGGCCAACACACAACGAACTTAATTTTCTTACTAGGTAAAAGCCTTGTATTAAAGTCCAAGGCCTATTCTGAAGATTTATCGAAGAAAAAGTCTAAAGACGGAAGTTTAATGAAGTCGAAGAACTCAAGTCTAATAGAATAAGAAAATTATAAGACAAGTTCAATTTATATCGACAAATCCCGAGACGACGTCGAGAAAGACAAAGAATTTAAATCGAGTCGAGACGAGAAGAAATAAAGAAGGAAGCAACACATGCACTCCCCACCTCCTATATATACCCTCCTAATGACACATTAGGAGGGTGTTAGTTAATTTAGCTAGTTCATTTTTTTTTCTTTCTTAGTTTTCATTTTAGAGAGAGAAAGTGTTTAACTTTCTCTCACTAGAACTTCATCTTTTCTTTCCTTTCATGTTTAAGCTTTGATTTAATCTTGTATTTTGAAATCTTTAATCCTCAAAGTTCAAGTTTAATCTTTTAATCTTAATCTTCTTCTACCTTTCTTTATTTTTGAGTTGTTTTTGATCCGTTAGAATCTTTGATTTTGCTTAAATTTGATGTTTATGTGATTAAAAAGTTTATCTTTTTAATCCTATATAAGTTTTTATACGATTAAGCTTAAAGCTTGTTATGCTTTTTGGCTTATTTAGTATCTAGCTTATTGTCTTTTAAGTTTTCTTTAAAGTTTAGTGTTTTAAAGTTTGCATATTTCTTATTTTAAAAGTTTTCAAATTTGTGCTTATTGAGTTGGTTAAGTTTTTGTTAAGTGTTCTTTTTTAGAAGTGCTTATTGGTTTTTAGCTTATGCTCTTCCATCCGAATATTGTTTCATTTCCATCACAATAGGGTTTCTATTATTGCGACGGTTTATTCAGACGGATTCAGTGTGATCGCAATAACCCTTAGGGTTTTACTTTGCGATCAAGTGTATTTCTCCCTTATTCCGATTGTGATTGCGATCGCTCATTGCGATCGTACATTGCGACGGGTCTTAAGGTTTTATTAAGACGAAACACTGCCTAGTTTTTGTTAGCCATATTCCGATAGAAGTCACATTCCGACAGAGTGTTATTCCGATAGCCTTTCATGTTAATTATTCCGATACTTTGAACATTGCGACAGCTTACATTGACATTCAGATAGGATTACATTCCGATAGAATTGGTTACTATTATTCCGATGGTTTTGTTTTCACTACATTCCGACAGAATTCCTATTATTCCGATACTTTGAACATTCCGATCAAGATCATTCCGATAGAATTTACTTTCACTTATTCCGATGGATTCAATTTTGATACATTCCGACAGTAACATTCCGATGGTTTAAGTTTTTAGTTTTCCAAAGTTTTAAGTTTTAAATTCGCTTTTAAGTTTTCAAGTTTTAAATTCATTACGTTTTAATTTCCAAAAATTGCACGCTTCCCGAAATCTCTGTTTTTACCAAGTGTCTTTCTAATTTTAGAGAGAAAAAGTGACAGTTTTTCTAGATTTGCTTTTAGCCTATTTTAATTACGTTTCGCATTTACTTTTTAATTAGTTATAGACAACAACAACCTTTTTATTTTACACCAAGAACGACTGAGTCGCACTCTTAACTTGTAATCAATTCGAAAAGAATTGGAATTAACGAACTTTTATAACTAAGTAAAATCTAGTTATCAAATGGCACCGGCCGGCTCTTTTCGTTAATATTAACGGTTTTTAGTGAGAGACGCGTTGGATTTTGGGATCCGTTCATTTTTGAACGTTATTTTTCTTGCTTAAATTTTCAAAAATCCTAAAAAATATAAAATTTTCAAAAAATCCAAAAAAATATAAAAACATAAAAAACCAAAAATATTTCTTGTCTATCTTTATTTTCTTTTTGTAAGTGTGTATGCGTACCCGTGCTCGTAAGAAGAAAGCAATTCAAGCCGAAGTCGAAACTTCACCTATTGTCACCATGGACAATCGACCAATGATCGAGCTTTTGCAATCGCAAGTAGAGGGCAACACCGATGCTATTGTCATACCCGAGATTGCAGCCAACAACTTTGAGATCAAATCCGGCTTCATTCAAATGGTCTCTGCTCAACCATTCTTGGGGCGTACACTTGATGATCCTCATGACCATATAAAAAGGTTCCTTCAACTCACTAATACGGTTAAGTATAATGGGGTTTCACAAGAAGTGATTCGCTTGCAACTTTTTCCTTTCTCCTTAGAGGGACAAGCCCGGCATTGGCTTGATAAGGAACCGCCCCAAAGTATTCTTACATGGTCGGATTTAGAGACCAAATTCATCAATTACTTTTTCCCACCCTCACGTACTACCGCTTTGCGGAATAAAATCATTAACTTTGAACAAAAGTACGGTGAGACATTTAGTGAATCTTGGGACCGTTTTAAGGAACTTTTAAGAAAGTGTCCACAACATGGTTTCACAAAAGTACATCAAATTAATACTTTTTACAATGGTTTAAGCATGAATGACCAAGATTCACTAAATAGTGCCTCGTGGGGTAATATTTTGGTTAAGTCTTCTAATGCGCATGGGATATTATTGAGAATGAGTCTAGAGTGCAAACTAAGAGTGTTCGGACTAATGTGGCTAGTGCTAGTACTAGTGACACCGAGAAAAGAATTGATAAGCTTACTTCGCTTGTTAAAACAATTGCTCTACAAATCGCTAACAATACTAATAAGTGTGAAAACACTTATCCTTTTACCACTTATTTCCAATAATAACATGACCAAAACGTGTATTTTATGTCGTAAAAGTCGGAATTATGCGTGGTTTGTGTTTTTATTGTGTTTTAGGACCAAAAGATGAAAAAGGAAGAAAACACGGGCTTTCACGGGCTTTTATCGAAGAAAACGGGAAAAGACGAAGTCAAACGATCAAGAATGCATAAAGAACGGAAGTCCAAGGCCTATTCTGAAGATTTATCGAAGAAAAAGTCTAAAGACGGAAGTTTAATGAAGTCGAAGAACTCAAGTCTAAATTAAAGAAGAAAATTATCAAGACAAGTTTAAATCCCGAGACGACGTCGAGAAAAGACAAAGAATTAAATCGAGTCGAGAAGACGTGAAGAAAGAAAGAAAGAAGAGGCAACACATGCACTCCTTCCATTTTTCCTATAAATACCCTCCTAATACACATTAGGAGGGTGGTTAGTTTTTAGTTTTAGTTTTCATTTTTCACTTTTCTTTCTAGTTTTAGAGAGATAAAGTTCTCAACTTTCTCTCACTAAGTTTTCATCTTTCTTTCTTTTAATCTTTCAAGATTAAACCTTTATGTATTGTTGATTTCATTAATCAAGTTCTAGTTAAGCTTTTAATCGTTCATCTCTTTCTACCTTTCTTTGATGTTGGTTAACCTTTGGTGCGAATTACATTAAATCCGTGTTGATCTTAATGTTTTTGTGCTTAAAAAGTTAATCTTTTTGCTCCTAAATAAGCTTTCACACGATTAAGCTTTAAGATTCTTGTGCTTATTGGCTTATTTATATGTTTAGCTTATTTACTTTTTAAAAGTTTTCTTAAAAAGTTCATCTTTTTATGGTTTGATTTAAAAGTTTGCTTATTTTAAGTTTGGGTAAGTTGTTATTAGTGCTTATTTAATCCGTTTCATATTATATTCGTTCAAGTTTTGGGCATTAGCTTATTCATATTAGCTTATTGCCTAGCTTTTTATCGAATCCCACATAAATCGGAAAGGGTCCAAACCCCTTTCCGATCGCAGCATTCCGACCAGCACCCTCTTTCCGATCACCAAATTGGAAAAATGGTTTAGTATATTCCGATTTGGCAACCTCTGCAGTCCGCTCACCTTGGATCGGAATTGGGTTTCATATTCCGACTGTGGCCTTGTTGATTATTCCGATTGGGGATTTTGCATATTATTCCGATTTGACTCAAGTTAGATATTCCGATTGTATTACTTTATCCCACATTCCGATCAACTACTTTATCCCATATTCCGATTGCACATATTCCGACCAGAGGGTTCTTCGTTATTCCGATCTGATTCCTTTTTCAGACTTTCCAACGAGGACATTTTGCATATTCCGATCAGTGTTTTCCAACTACACATTCCGATTAATGCATTTCAAGATATTCCGATTTGGCAGTAACTGTTTGTTTTCCAAGTTTTTAAGTTCTTGCTTTTGCAAAGTTTTCAAGTGTTAGATTTATTAAGTGTTCAAATATTTTTCTAACTTCTTCTTTAAGTTTTCAAGCATTTATTTTTATCTCGTTATGTTAGTGTAATCTTTAAAACTTTAATTTTACTCAACGACATTTACATTTATTTGCTATTAGTTTAAAATAGATAATCAACCAAACTATTCTCTTGTTCACCAAAAGACAATTGAGTCGCACTTTAGATTGGAAATCAATTCGAAGAGATTGGGACTACGAATTTTGATACGTGGGGTAAAAACCTAGTATTAAATGGCGCCGCTGCCGGCTCTTTTCGTTAAGATTAACGGTTTCTAGTGAGAGACACATTGAATTTTGGGATCCGTTCTTTGAACGTTATTTTCCTTGCTTTAAAAATTTTCAAAAATCCTAAAAAATATAAAATTCTTCAAAAATACAAAAACATTGAAAAATCATAAAAAGCAATTCTTTTCCAAAGGTTTTGCACCAAAAAGATTATATAGATATTCTCTCTGTGTATTTTTCTTCTGCAGGTGTATGCGTACTAGATCTTCGAATTATTCTGAGCCCGAGACTCGTGAAGATCTAGATATGGCTGGTGTTAATAACAACAATAATAACCCACCTCTACCCAATTTGAATAATAATAACAACAACAACAATGTCCCCCTACCTGATTTACGAACAATGGAGGAATTGTGTCAACCCACCATGAACGGACGCGGAGGCCCGATTGCGCCGATGCACGTCACGGCTCAGGAGTTTTCATTGAAGAATCACATGATCCAACAAGTGCAAACTAACCCATTTCACGGAATTTCGGATGATGATGCCCACAAACACCTCGACAAATTCATTACCGTCACCCAAAGCATGAAGTCCCCCGGTGTTTCTATGGATGACCTTCGCCTTCAAATCTTTTCCCACTCGCTTTCTCACCATGCCGAAAAATGGTTCGACCGTCTCCCAAAGAATTCTATTCATACTTGGAATGACATGACTCAACGCTTTTTGTCGCGCTACTTCCCACCATCCATGGTCACAAGCCTTCGTAACCAAATTAGTGGATTCATGCAAGACAACGATGAATCGCTCTTCGATGCTTGGGAACGATACAATGATTTGATCGACTGCTGTCCAAATCAAAACATGCTCCCCGTCACTCTCATTGATACTTTCTACAATGGTCTCACTTTTCGTGATCGTGACACGATCAACGCCGCCGCCGGTGGTACTTTTATGAAAAGGAGACCGGAGGAGTGTCAAGAGTTGATTGAAAACATGACTACTCACCACAAGAATTGGGATTCATCCGCATCCTCAAGATCTAACTCGAGAGTTAATGTTTCTTCTACTACCTCCAATCCCGAGATAACCGAACTTACACGACAAATCGCGGATATGCACAAGGATTTCATGACCATGGCCACAAACCACTTTCAACAAGCTAAAGCTGTTGCTATTTCTTGTGACACATGTGGTGGTCCTCATTCTTACAATGATTGTCCTTCTACCCAAGGCAATTTTTCTGAAAACGTTAACGCGGCATACGGTACTTATCCCACGGGAGGCTATCAAGCTCGTCCTCAAGGAGACCGTAGCTTACTAAGTTATCGTTCAAACAACTATCTTTCTCCACCCGGTTTCCCTCCTCCAAACCAAAACCAACAACAAAGCTATAACCGAAACAACCAATCCCAACCTCGTGCTAACAATCAATATCAATCCCAAAGAAACCCATACCCAACTCAAGGAAATTCTCAAGCTTACCAAGCTCCACCTCTCAATCAACCGATGACATTGAATCAAGACGTCGAGAGGTTCATGAAGACTAATCGAGAGATGGTGACGAATCTTTAGAGTCAATTCGTCAACTTGAAGGGAGAAATGGCGAAACAAGGGAACGATATTCGAGTCGAGCTAAGGAATGACATGGCAAAACAAAGCAATGAGATTCGTGCAGACATGAGAGACTCTTTCAGCACTCAAGCGCTTAACATACGTGATATGATCGGTTCGCTCTTCCAAGGTAATCAACCCTCTTCTTCAGGTACTCTTCTGAGTAACACCGTTGCGAACCCAAGAGGGGAGATGAAAGCAATCACCACTCGTAGTGGAAAAGGTTATACGGAACCCGAGCTTCCTACACCTCCACCCGTGATTGTGAACAAGGAAAAAGAGCAACTTTCCTCACCTTCTTTGCCTTCTACCCCCATTTCCCCACCACCCGTGGTTGTGAGTGATCCTACTCCCCTGAAGCCTTCTTCTTCATCCAATATACCTTATCCTTCAAGGTTGAGGAAAGAGAAGCAAAAGAGCAAGGATGATATTCAAGTTTCAAACTTTCTAAATTTTTTTAAACAATTGAATTTTAACATCTCCTTTGCCGAGGCTCTCGCTCACATGCCTAAATACGCTAAGATGTTTAAAGATCTTCTAAGTGACAAGGAGAAGCTTCTTGACATTGCTCAGACCCAACTTAATGAGAATTGCTCCGCCGTTCTCTTAAGGAAATTGCCCACCAAACTTGGTGATCCGGGTCGCTTCTTGATTCCTTGCAACTTCTCGGGAGTAGAGAATTGCATGGCCCTAGCCGATCTAGGTGCCAGTATAAACTTAATGCCTTTAAGTGTTTGGAAGCAATTATCTCTCCGCGAGCTAGTCCCCACCAAAATGACCTTGGAATTAGCCAACCGTACGGTTGCTTATCCAGTGGGGATAGCCGAAGAAGTTTTCGTTGGCGTTGACAAATTCACCTTCCCGGCGGATTTTGTCGTCGTTGACTACGAGATGGACCCCCGTGTTCCATTAATCGTTGGACGTCCATTCCTGAGGACCGGTCGCACTCTCATTGATGTAGCCGCGGGCGAAATAATCATGAGAGTTGGTGACGATAAAATTGTCTTCAACATGGGTAAGATTTCTAAGCAACCTTATTCATATGAGAGTGTTAATGCTATTGATGTTCTCAATGAGGCTTGTGAAGAACATTTTCATGATGCTTGCAAAAGTACTCTCTCTTCTCTACCCAATGTTGAGACCGTTGCCTCAATTGCTCCGTCATTGACTCCTTTTGGAGAAAGTGACTTGGATGATTTCGAAGCTGGCTTGGGTCCTCTCGATATTAAGTATGATGATTCTTCCACTGATTGGGATGAAGACATTCGTACTATTGAGAGACTTCTCAATGAAGACCCGTTTTCTCCTCCTTCTCCTAAAGAGGTGACTAATGATGATCCATCGTTAGTTTCACCATCTATTGAGGATCCTCCTACTCTTGAGCTTTAGGACCTACCTCCTCATCTTGAGTACGTTTTCCTGGAAGACAACCAGAAGTTACCGGTCATCATCGCAAAGGACCTGAAAGAAGAAGAAAAATACCGACTTATCGCCGTGTTGAAGAAACATAAAAGAGCTATCGCTTGGAAAATCTCCGACATTCGCGGAATTGATCCTCACTTTTGCACACATAAAATTCTCATGGAGGACGACTTTAAGCCCACAATTCAAAGCCAACGAAGGGTGAATCCTAAAATCCACGAAGTCATCAAAAAAGAGGTTATTAAACTTCTTTATGCGGGTATGATTTACCCTATTTCGGATTCACCATGGGTTAGTCTAGTCCATTGTGTGCCTAAGAAAGGTGAAATCACCGTTGTGCCCAATCAAAACAACGAGTTGATTCCTACCCGTCTCGTTACTGGGTGGAGAGTTTGTATCGACTACCGCAAACTCAATGATGCCACGAGAAAGGATCATTTCCCTCTTCCTTTTATGGACCAAATGCTTGAACGTTTAGCGGGTAATGAATATTACTGCTTTCTTGATGGTTTCTCGGGTTATTTCCAAATACCCATCGATCCCCAAGATCAAGAGAAGACAACATTCACTTATCCCTATGGCACATTTGCTTACAAAAGAATGCCTTTTGGCTTATGCAATGCCCCCGGGACTTTCCAAAGGTGCATGTTGGCTATCTTCCATGACATGGTTGAGCAAACCATGGAAGTCTTCATGGATGATTTCTCGGTCTTTGGGGATTCCTTCTCTTCTTGCCTTGCCAATTTAGAACGTATGCTTAAGCGGTGCGAAGACACTCGCCTCGTTCTGAATTGGGAAAAATGCCACTTTATGGTAAAAGAAGGCATTGTGCTAGGACACAAAATCTCTAAAGCCGGTCTTGAAGTCGACCGTGCTAAAGTGGATGTCATAGCCAAATTACCTCCACCTTCAACCGTGAAGGGTGTAAGAAGTTTTCTGGGTCATGCGGGCTTCTATCGTCGATTCATTCAGGATTTCTCTAAAATCGCTCGCCCGATGACCCACCTCTTGGAAAAAGATACTCCTTTTATCTTTTCTAAAGAGTGTATCAAAGCCTTCAATCTTGTTAAGGATAAGCTAACTAAGGCACCGGTCTTGGTTACCCCTAATTGGGAGCTACCCTTTAAATTGATGTGCGATGCTAGCGACTTTGCTATTGGTGCGGTTTTGGGCGAACGAGTGAATAAACACTTCCAACCAATCCACTATGCTAGCAAAACAATGACGGGGGCTCAATTGCATTATACGACAATCGAAAAAGAGCTTTTAGCTGTTGTCTATGCGTTTCAAAACTTTCGCCACTATCTTGTTTTATCCACCACAATCGTATACACGGACCATTCCGCGTTGAAGTACTTGATGACTAAGCACGACTCTAAGCCAAGACTTCTTCGCTGGGTTTTACTCCTTCAAGAATTCAACATTGAAATTCATGACAAGAAGGGTGCCGAAAACCTAGCCGCGGATCATCTGAGTAGACTTGAGGATCCATATCAAGGGGATCATCCGAACAAAGAGATCAATGACTCTTTTACCCTTGAGACCTTAATGTCTATTAATCTCAATCTGGATGACACCCCGTGGTTTGCCGACATTGCAAACTACTTAGCGGGTGGTGTTCTAATCAAAGGGTTAACATCCCAACATAAGAAGAAGTTCTTGAATGATGTTAAGACTTACTTTTGGGATGACCCTTTTCTATTCAAGCAATGTGCTGATCTAATCATTCGACGATGTGTTGATGGACTGGCAGCTTTGCAAATCCTTGCTGCTTGCCATAAAGGACCCACTGGTGGTCACTTTGGTCCTAACTACACCGCTAAGAAAGTGTTTGACTCTGGATTCTATTGGCCCACCATTTATCGTGACGCTCACGAAATGGTTAAGCATTGTGATGCTTGCCAACACCAAGGCAAGATCACACATAAAGATGAGATGCCTCAAATATTCATACAAGAATGTGAAATCTTTGACGTATGGGGCATCGACTTTTTGGGGCCATTTCCATCCTCCAAAGGGAACAAGTACATCCTCGTAGCCGTTGACTACGTTTCTAAATGGGTTGAAGCTAAGGCTCTCCCAACGAAGGATGCGAGGGTGGTTGTGAACTTTTTAAAGCAGCTTTTCGCTCGATTCGGCGTTCCTCGTGCTATTATCAGTGACCGCGGGACTCATTTTTGCAATGATCAATTTGCAAGAGTCATGGCTAAGTATGGTGTCAATCACCGTCTTTCCACCGCCTATCATCCCCAAACCAATGGGCAAGCCGAGATTTCTAACCGTGGATTGAAGCGAATTTTGGAACGTACTATGGGAGAGCATCACGCCGCGTGGGCCGATAAGTTAGATGATGCTCTGTGGGCTTTCCGTACTGCTTATAAGACCCCGATCGGTTGTGCACCTTATCGTCTTGTGTACGGGAAAGCATGCCACCTCCCCATCGAGCTAGAACATAAGGCGCACTGGGCCTTGAAGTGGGCTAACTTCGACATCAACAAAGCTGGTGATCATCGCAAGAAACTCAACGAGCTCAACAAACTGAGGAATGAAGCTTACGAGAACTCACTGATCTACAAGGAGAAGACCAAGATCATTCATGACGCAAGGATTAAGAACCGAGAGTTCCACGTTGGTGATCAAGTCTTACTTTTTAACTCTCGGTTGAAGATCTTCTCTGGCAAGTTGAAGAGCCGCTGGTCTGGTCCATTCACCGTCGCCAAAGTCTTTCCATATGGGAACATTGAGCTTTCTCAGCCAAATGGGCCCAATTTCAAGGTGAATGGCCAGCGTTTGAAGCTGTACTTTGGTGAGGACATCTCTCATGAGATGATTCCATCCCTCACCACGTTCCCCATGAACTAAATTGGGTCGAGTCAGGCTCGTGACTCGGTGAACAAAAACAAGCGCTTCTCGGGAGGCAACCCATGATCTATACTTTACTGCTTTCATAATAAGTGTAGGGGGGAGCCCCATATGTGTTTGTTGTCTTGTTTCTTATCTTGTGCAGGGATTCAAGCTTCAAAGAGAATCTTGATGACTTTTGCCGAACCGTGATACCGTGTTCCCATCTTCCCGGTCCTATCCCAAACTCTTGTGATTCAATATTTCATATTTTATATGTTCACATTGAATTCATCTTAGTTGTCCTTTCCTTAGAAAGATTTAAACAAAGTTCACAATGTCCTAAGTGTAGGGGAGTTTACTCCCACATGCTTAAACATTAAGGACAATGTTTATCTCAAGTGTAGGGGGACTTCTATCGAAGTAAGTGGTCTTTTCCATGAATTTGCCCTCATTTTAACCGGAAAATTTGGTTTTTTGACATTTTTCAAAATTTTTAATCTATTTTGGCCTAGTTGTATAGTTGTATTTTCCTTTGTTATGTTTATTTTCTTTCCATTGCTAGAATAAATTTTCAATAATGTGGTTTTTAAATTTTTCTTAGTTGTGAATATTTTGACTCAACCCGAGTTTACTTATCTAAGTTTACTCTAGCTAGTATCCTTAACGTGTTTAAGTCAAGTTTTGCTAGGCTTTTATATAGGGAGCTATAAAACGCGAAAGTCTTAACTCTCACGGGTTAAGAACAAGAACTTTTCGCAAGTTCCTATAATTGATCCTAGAGAGTCGTTTATCAAGGGAACTTTAAAATGCGATTTCTAAACTTGAAAAAGTCTAAGAATTTGCAAGATCCTATAGATGACTCGAAAACCCAAAACTTTGATTTAATAGGCTAAGCATCCATGAGTCTCATTCCTTGAGATTTTAAACTGTGGAGGACGAGAGATGATAGAGTCAATTATAAGTTTGGTATTATTTCGTGAATTTATGTGAGTTAATTATAAGCCTATTCTCCCTTTGCTTGTTAATAAATTTATCTGCAATAAATAAGGTTGTACGATTTAAAAGGTTACTTAGCTTCTAGCCCAAGATCGTTTAAAAGTTGCTCGGTACGGATTAGAGTTCATAGCCAAGGCATAACTTATTGAAGCGGGATGCGAAGATTGGCGAGTCCGAAAAGGCCCTAACAAGGCATGAGGGCTACATTTTGTTGCTAAAGATCCAAAAGTGATGTGAAGAATCATTTATCGAAAATCAATATGAAGGATCAAGACACACGACGAAAAGCAAAACCTCCCCAAAAGATCATGGAGAAGTCTATCCAAAAAGGCCCTAACAAGGTATGAGGATAAATAGATCCAAGTCCTAAAAGGAGGCGGATCGTTGTATATCAAAATCCAAAATAAAGATTGGATAAAAATGAAGAAGTCGTGGTCCATTTATGAAGAATCTCTCAAAACTTCAAGTGTAGAAATTCCTATTATGAAGAGAAGGCCATTATTTCATGAACGTCTCTCAAAGATTTGAAGTATGAAGTCGCTGCCAAATATCGGTCCGAGAAAGGTCTCAAATCGTGAAGCGAGTTATGCCAAGATATGAACTTTATGAGGTCCCGAGAAGCAGTTTTAAACGATTTTGTCCTTTACCTAACTATTGATTAAATCGTTCACTTTATTTTCGGCCTAAATAACTATCGAAATAAGTCAAACAATGCATCCTCGTGATCATTCAAGACAAAAATAAAATATAAGAGATACACCTAGGAATAAGGGAGTCTAAGTGAATAATTGGCCCACATGAATTCGTGTTAGTCTGCTAACTTATAATAACAATGATCTCGTTTTTAAGCTTGGTATGGGGAACGTGAAACTTGAGGATGATAAACGTTCATGACAGCCAAAACCCAGTGTAAGTGTTTGATTTCTTTACTTGTTTCTATCTTTTTATGATTAGCATTTAATAAAGGCCAAGGTGGGTTATTTATGATGGACAATGTAAACCGTGCTTTAAAATTAATGCATTGCATGAGGGCATTGCAATGGTCAAGTGTAGGGGATTTAATAAGTGTGAAAACACTTATCCTTTTACCACTTATTTCCAATAATAACAAGACCAAAACGTGTATTTTATGTCGTAAAAGTCGGAATTATGCGTGGTTTGTGTTTTTATTGTGTTTTAGGACGAAAAGATGAAAAAGGAAGAAAACACGGGCTTTCACGGGCTTTTATCGAAGAAAACGGGAAAAGACGAAGTCAAAAGATCAAGAATGCATAAAGAACGGAAGTCCAAGGCCTATTCTGAAGATTTATCGAAGAAAAAGTCTAAAGACGGAAGTTTAATGAAGTCGAAGAACTCAAGTCTAAATTAAAGAAGAAAATTATCAAGACAAGTTCAAATCCCGAGAAAACGTCGAGAAAAGACAAAGAATTAAATCGAGTCGAGAAGACGTGAAGAAAGAAAGAAAGAAGAGGCAACACATGCAATCCTTCCATTTTTCCTATAAATACCCTCCTAATACACATTAGGAGGGTGGTTAGTCTTTAGTTTTTTTAGTTTTCATTTTTCTTTCTAGTTTTAGAGAGAGAAAGTTCTCAACTTTCTCTCACTAAGTTTTCATCTTTCTTTCTTTTAATCTTTCAAGATTAAACCTTTGTATTGTTGATTTCATTAATCAAGTTTAAGTTTAAGCTTTTAATCTTTCATCTCTTTCTACCTTTCTTTGATTTTGATTCACTTTTGGTGCGAATTACTTATGATCCGTGTTGTTCATTAATATTTTCGTGCTTAAAAAGTTAAACTTTTTATGTTTATCTAAGTTTTCATACGAATAAGCTTTAAGATCTTTGTGCTTATTGGCTTATTTATATGTTTAGCTTATTTACTTTTTAAAAGTTTTCTTAAAAAGTTCATCTTTTTATGGTTTGATTTAAAAGTTTGCTTATTTTAAGTTTGGGTAAGTTGTTATTAGTGCTTATTTAATCCGTTTCATATTATATTCGATCAAGTTTTGGGCATTAGCTTATTCATATTAGCTTATTTCCTATCTTTTTATCGAATCCCACATAAACCGGAAAGGAACCCCTTTCCGATCGCAGCATTCCGACCAGCACCCTCTTTCCGATCACCAAATCGGATAAGGGTTTAGTATATTCCGATTTGGCAACCTCTGCATTCCGATCACCTTGGATCGGAATAGGGTTTCATATTCCGACTGTAGCCTTGTTGATTATTCCCATTGGGGATTTTGCATATTATTCCACTTTGACTCAAGTTAGATATTCTGATTGTATTACTTTATCCCACATTCCGATCAACTACTTTATCCCATATTCCGATTGCACATATTCCGACCAGAGGGTTCTTCGTTATTCCGATCTGATTCCTTTTCAGACTTTCCGACGAGGACATTTTGCATATTCCGATCAGTGTTTTCCAACTACACATTCTGATTAATGCGTTTTTGATATTCCGATTTGGCAATAATTGTTTGTTTTCCAAGTGTTTAAGTTCTTTATTTTGCAAAATTTTTCAAGTGTTAGATTTATTAAGTGTTCAAATATTTTTCTAAACTTTTCTTTAAGTTTTCAAGCATTTATTTTTATCTCGTTATGTTAGTGTAATCTTTAAAACTTTAATTTTTACTCAACGACATTTACATTTATTTGCTATTAGTTTAAAATAGATAACCAACCAAACTATTCTCTTGTTCACCAAAAGACAATTGAGTCGCACTTTAGACTGGAAATCATAACAATACCAAAAGCATCAATGTGCAAGTTAATGCTATGAATCAGTCATGTGAAATATGCGGGGGTTCTCATTCATACACCGATTGTCCTTCGACTCATGACAATCCGGAAAATATGTATGCCGCCAACGGTAACTTTTCTACGGGAGGCTATCAAGCACGTCCTCAAGGTGACTGCAATTTGCTCAGTTATCGTTCAAACAATTTCCTTTCACCACCCGGTTTTCCCCCTCAAAACCAAAACAACCTCAATCGCAACACTCAAAACCAACCACGAGCTCCAAATCAATATCAAACCCAAAGAAACCCATATCCACCTCAAGGAAACAATCAAGTTCACCAACCACCCGCTTATCAACCACCTGCCTACCATGCTCTTCCTCCCACCCAACCCACCGCATTTAATCAAGAGGTTGACACTTACATGAGGACTAATGATGCGATAGTGCAGAATCTTCAGCGGCAACTCAGCAACTTGAAAGGAGATATGGTGAAACAAGGGAATGATCTACGAGTCGATATGCGAAACTCTTTGAGCAGTCAAATGAATGACTTAAGGGATATGATGGCTAGTTTCTTCCAAAGTAATCAAGCCTCTGGTTCGGGTTTTCTTCCGAGTAACACCGTTGCTAATCCAAGAGGGGAGATGAAAGCAATCACCACTCGAAGTGGAAAAGGTTTTAAGGAACCCGAGCTTCCTACACCTACACCGGTGATTGTGACAAATGAAAACGAGTCCCATTCTCCAATTCCTCCACCTTCTATTTCTCCAATTCCTCCACCTTCTACTTCCACCCCTCCACCACCCAAGGATGTGAGTGAGAATTCCATACCAAAGCCTTCATCTCAACCCAATATACCTTATCCCTCAAGGTTGAGGAAAGAGAAGTTAAAGAACAAGGATGATATTAAGGTTTCTAACTTTCTTAAAATGTTTAAACAACTGAATTTCAACATCTCCTTTGCCGAGGCTCTCGCTCACATGCCGAAATATGCTAAAATGTTTAAAGATCTTCTCAGTGGTAAGGAGAAGCTTCTTGATATCTCTTAGACCCAACTTAACGAGAATTGCTCCACAGTGCTCTTAAGGAAATTACCAACCAAACTTGGTGATCAGGGTCGTTTTCTCATTCCTTGCAACTTCCCCGAGGTAGAGAATTGTATGGCCCTAGCCGATCTAGGTGCTAGTATAAACTTAATGTCATTAAGTGTTTGGAAACAATTATCTCTACCCGAGCTAGTCCCCACACGAATGACTTTGGAATTAGCTAACCGTACGGTTGCTTATCCAGTGGGGATAGCCGAAGATGTCTTCGTTGGTGTCGACAAATTCACCTTTCCGGCGGATTTTGTTGTCGTTGACTACGAGATGGATCCCCGTGTTCCATTAATCGTTGGATGTCCATTCTTGAGGACCGGTCGCACTCTCATTGATGTAGCCAGGGGTGAATAAATCATGAGAGTTGGTGACGATAAAATCGTCTTCAAAATGGGTATACTTTCTAAGCAGCCTTCTGAAAACGAGAGTGTTAATTTCATTGACGTTCTTGATGAGGCTTGTGAAGAACATTTCAAAGACGCTTGTAAAAGTGGTTCTTCTTCTCTACCCATTGTTGAGACCGTTGCCTCTATTGCTCCCTCACTAACTCCATTTGGATAAACTGATCTCCTTTTGAAAGAATTTGAAGCAACTTTGGGAGATGTGGACTTACAATATGACGATTCTCCTTCCAAATGGGATGAAGACATTCGTACCATTGAGAAACTTCTCAATGAGGACCATATTGCTCCACCGTCTCCTAAGGAAATCTCTATCGATGATCTGAATTTGACTACGCCTTCCATCGAAAATCCTCCGGATTTAGAGCTTAAGGATCTTTCATCTCATCTCGAGTACGTTTTCCTTGAAGACAATAAGAAGTCACCCGTCATCATCGCAAAGGACTTGAAAGAAAAAGAAAAATCTCGACTTATCGACGTGCTAAAGAATCATAAGAAAGCGATTTCTTGGAAAATCTCCGATATTCGTGGAATTGGTCCTCACTTTTGCACACATAAAATTCTCATGGAGGACGACTTTAAACCCACTATTCAAAACGAAAGAAGGGTAAATCCCAAGATCTATGACGTTATCAAAAAAGAGGTTACCAAACTTCTTGATGCGGGAATGATCTACCCTATCTCGGATTCACCATGGGTTAGTCCGGTCCATTGTGTACCTAAGAAAGGCGGAATCACCGTTGTTCCCAATGAAAACAACGAGTTGATTCCTACTCGTCTCGTTACAGGGTGGAGAGTTTATATAGACTATCGCAAACTCAATGATGCTACGAGAAAGGATAATTTTCCCCTTCCTTTTATGGACCAAATGCTCGAACGTCTAGCGGGAAATGACTATTATTGCTTCTTAGACGGTTTCTCTGGGTATTTTCAAATTCCCATCGATGCTAAAGACCAAGAGAAAACCACATTCACTTGTCCTTATGGAACATTTGCTTACAAACGAATGCCTTTTGGCTTATGCAATGCTCCTGGGACTTTCCAAAGGTGTATGATGGATATCTTCCATGACATGGTTGAAGAAACAATGGAAGTCTTCATGGATGATTTCTCGGTCTATGGTGACTCCTTCTCTTCTTGCCTTGCCAATTTGGAACACATGCTTAAGCGGTGTGAAGACACTCGCCTTGTTCTAAATTGCGAAAAATGCCATTTCATGGTAAAAGAAGGCACTGTGCTTGGACATCAAATCTCAAAAGCCGGTCTTGAAGTGTACCGTGCTAAAGTTGATGTCATAGCCAAATTACCTCCACCTTCAACCGTGAAGGGTGTGAGAAGTTTCCTTGGTCATGCGAGCTTCTATCGTCGATTCATTCAATATTTTTCTAAAATCGCTCGCCCGATGACCCACCTCTTGGAAAAAGATACTCCCTTTATCTTTTCTAAAGAGTGTCTTGAATCCTTCAATCTTCTTAAGGACAAGCTAACTAAGGCACCGGTCTTGGTTACCCCTAATTGGGAGCTAACTTTTGAATTGATGTGTGATGCTAGCGATTTTGCTATGGGGTGGTTTTGGGCCAAAGAGTGAACAAACACTTCCAACAAATCCATTACGCTAGCAAGACAATGACGGGGGCTCAATTGCATTATACCACTACCGAAAAAGAGCTTTTAGCTGTAGTGTATTCTTTTGAGAAGTTCCACCCCTATCTTGTCCTTTCCACCACCATTATATATACCGACCATTCCGCGTTGAAGTACTTGTTGACTAAGCAAGATTCTAAGCCAAGACTTCTTCGTTGGGTTTTGCTCCTTCAAGAATTTAAAATTGAAATTCGTGACAAGAAGGGAGCGGAAAACCTAGCCGCGGATCATCTAAGTAGACTTGAGGATCCTTATCAAGGGGATAATCCGAATCAAGAGATCAATGACTCTTTTCCCCTTGAGCCTTAATGTCTATCAGTTCCAATCTTGATGACACCCCGTGGTTTGCGGACATTGCAAACTACTTAGCGGGTGGAATTCTCAAGGAAGGGTTAACGTCTCAACAAAAGAAAAAGTTCTTTAAAGACATTGAACACTATTTTTGGGACGACCTTTACCTTTTCAAACAATGTGCGGATCTTGTCATTCGTCGATGTGTTGATGGACCCGTACCTTTATACATTCTCGAAGCTTGCCATAAAGGACCCACCGGCAGCCACTTTGGTCATATTTACACCGCGAAGAAAGTTTTCGACTTTGGATTTTATTGGCCCACCATTTATCATGACGCTCATGAAATGGTTAAACATTGTGATGCTTGCCAAAGACAAGGCAAGATCACACATAAAGATGAGATGCCTCAAAATTTCATACAAGAATGTGAAATCTTTGATGTATGGGGTATCGACTTTATGGGGCCATTTCCATCATCTAAAGGGAACAAGTACATCCTCGTAGCCGTTGACTACGTATCTAAATGGGTTGAAGCTAAGGCTCTCCCTTCAAACGATGCGAGGGTGGTTGTGAACTTTTTAAAGAGCTTTTTGCTCGATTCGGTGTTCTTCGTGCTATAATCAGTGACCGCGGGACTCATTTTTGCAATGATCAATTTGCTCGAGTCATGGCTAAGTACGGTGTCAATCACCGACTTTCCACCGCTTATCATCCTCAAACAAATGGTCAAGCCGAGATATCTAACCGTGGATTGAAGCAAATTCTTGAGCGTACTGTGGGAGAGCATCGTGCCTCGTGGGCCGATAAGTTAGACGATGCTTTGTGGGCTTTACGTACCGCTTATAAGACACCTATTGGTTGCACTCCATATCGTCTTGTGTACGGGAAGGCATGCCACCTCCCTATTGAGCTGGAACATAAGGCGTACTGGGCCTTGAAGTGGGAAAATTTTGACATCAACAAAGCCGGTGATCTTCGGAAGATTTAACTCAACGAGCTTAATGAACTGAGGAATGAAGCTTATGAGAATTCATTGATCTACAAGGAGAAAACCAAGATCATCCATGATGCTAGGATTAAGAACCGAGAGTTCCACGTTGGTGATCAAGTTTTACTCTTTAACTCTCGGTTGAAGATCTTCTCCGACAAGCTGAAGAGCCGTTGGTCTGGTCCATTCATCGTCACCAAAGTCTTCCCCTATGGCACCATTGAGCTTTCTCAACCAAATGGTCCCAATTTCAAAGTGAATGGCCAGCGTGTGAAGTTGTAATTTGGTGAGGACATCTCTCAAGAGATGATTCCATCCCTAACCACGTTTCCCTTGAATTAGTTCTGGGTCGAGTCAGGCTCGTGACTCGGTTATAAAAAACAAGCGCTTCTCGGGAGGCAACCCGTTGATCTATCCTTTACCGTTTTCATAATAAGTGTAGGGGGAGCCCCGTATGTGTTTGTTGTCTTTTTTCTTTCGATGTGCAGGGATTAAAGCTTCAAAGATCCATTCTCAATGACTTTTGACGACCCGTGATCCCGTGTTCCCATCTTCCTGGTTTTAACACCCCCAAATTTACACGCAGCGGAATACATCTTTGGGTGCTAAACAATGATACAACAACACATAATTTATAAAGAACGACTCGAAAAGAGACGTTTTAGATTTATCGTTCCTAAAACATTCATCAGAGTAGCGTAGTCCCAAGTAATCGTTACCAAAAGATAAGTTAAAACAACATATTAGTTTGTTTTAAAAAATGGAACGATAAATAAATCAAAGTGTTTGAACAACAAAAGCAGTGCACAACTTCATTCTCGTGACCTCCAAGCTTCCACTTCTTGATTACCTGAAATACATGTGAGTAAAACAATCAGCAAAAATGCAGAGTGAATCTATAGGTTTATATAATCATTTTTGAACACAAGCAAAGATTATAAGTTCGTGGCATGCTTAAAGGCAACAAGCATCAAATAATAATTCGCATCAACAATAATAATTGTATATAGCATAAATTGCAATAAGCTCATGGAACCGAGCCCTTAGACACTCCCTTTAGAGGTCTGATAAGACAGGAGATTTATTAATTGTCGGTTACCTCCAGATTATTGGTACATTGCCGTATACCTGACTTCTCAATACAATATGCTCAAACAGTGTGGAGGTCGGGCCTAAGCTTCTATGACAAGTCCACAAAAACTAAACCGGGGCGGCTTCCCCCATAGATCTATTAATTGTACTAGCGGTTAACCCATCATAGGTTAATTAACGGTCCATAATTGAGGTTTTAACAAAGGCAATCACTTAATGCAATTTAAAGGCAACCACGGGTCCATTCATAGAGGGACAAAGCATACCATAAAAATATTGTGTTCTAAGTTTATAAAACATGTATTCCCCCTCGCGGGTTTAAAATCATTTAATAACTAGTATAAAGCGAGGCTATATACTCACCTTAGCCAATAGTGGTAATGAGACGATCGCCGACGATAGATGATGCCTTTCAAACACGAGAACCGCAACCTATCAAATGAGGTGCGTTCATTAATAATAGACTCGAGAAATAACCCATACATACGAATATAAAACTCGACTGATAAAATCACGACAAAATCGAGAGAAAACGATACAAGTGATACTATTACACTCTCCTATATATTCATTTTATTATTCTACGCCTTTAATAAAAATCTGCCGGAACATACCGAATGTCCAAGCCGTTTTCCCATACTTAGACATATCAACTTTTTATGATACTACTCAGAGAACTCACTTACAATATTTAAAAAGTCCTCCCAAGAGACCATTAAAAGATTTTACTTCTAAAGTTCCCTGCCCGACTCATCTTTGAATCACAAAATCCGGACAGTTTAGCGACCTTGACTTACGAAACTATTTTGACCATTCTAAACAACTCCATTTGTAAAACCGCCACTTGATTCTAAAAATAGACTCAAAATACTAAACTTGGAGCCTGAGAACAGCCCTTGAATCATTTTGAAACTCATTTTATAGTCCCCGAGATTCGATCCAAATATCGACAACAATTTTCGGATTGTGTCGACACTCGTCTCCCGGTACACGAAAATCAAACTAGTGTATCTTCCACCTCGTTTGGAGTTGGAAGGCCTACTTTATATGAAATCGAAGCTAACGAAACTCTCTACAACCCTATCCTTTTAGTTAAGCGATTGTCATACAGTAAGACCCCCGAAAACAGCCTCTAACCTACTGCCCAAAATCACCTTTCAAAATCTCCCACAAAATCATGTTTTTGATCAATTCTAACAATTTTCCTCATCATCCTACACCCCTAATATCATCCTATATTAATCCTAACACTTGTATCATCATAAAAATCAAAAACCCAAAAATTTAAAAATAAGTTTTTAGTGAAAAACTAGCATAAACATCATTTGATGATTACTACTAACACATGCATGATCATTTTTACAAAATTTTTAATTCTTTCAACCACAAAAACTAAAAAGTCCATGGATACAATATAAAATCAATATGATAAGATGATCATACAACTATATAAATGATCAAAATTCATAAAATTAAAAAGTATGATGCATGTAGCTAAAATTTGTACCAAAATGTAGCCCTTTGAATTCTAAAGATGGGACTTTAATTTGTTTTGCAAGATTCAATGTTGAAATCAAATAAATTTGAGGGTTTGTGGTGTTGATGGTGTTCGTCAAAAACAAAGGGAGAGGAAGGAAGTAGTTGTTTTTGTTAAATGAATTCTAAAATGAAAAAGAGATAGTGGAAAAGTTATATATAGTGTGGAGTTAGGGTAGTTTTTGCCAATTTGTGATAGTTTTGGTCCAAAATATAAATATTAGTTAAAAAGTGGGAAATGACTAAAAGTTAATTTTAAAAATATTTACGGGGCTCGGGTTTCGTAAAAATACTTAAAAGTTTAAACGCACATGAAAAATAATAATATAACGATTCGATACGTAATTAAAACGTTATCGTCGAAAATATTGAATATCAAAACGATCGATAATAAAATATAAAATTTTAGGCATCCGTCGGTATCGCGATCACTAGTAGTCCTCGTTACTCGTCAAAATATTAAAATATAATATTTAATATCGGTTTCAACTTAAACCGTTAAACATAATAATATTTAACGTTATAAAACACTTCAAAATAAGTAGAATTAAATTATGACCTTATTTTTACGGGTTTTACATCCTCACCACCTTAAGGGAGCGACGTCCCGGCGCTCAACTCACCTCATACTCGAGTTGATCACTACCCGGAAGGATGAGGGCATTCCTTATAAAGAATTCCTCACGTTCCCACGTGAATCTCGATCCACGATCTCCACTGGTTCTTTTACAAAACGCAACTTGTCGTCAAGTTGTATCTCACCAAAAAGGAATAAATAGATCCTTATCCACAAGTCACCCGTCAAGCTCGACACATGAAAATTTTATGAATCACACGAAGCTAATTTGATGACAAGAATAGATGACAGGATTTTCGGGTAAGTCGAGTTAAAAAGAATGTTGTAAATTAAAGGATATCCATCGGTCGGATAGCCATGGACACACATAAAAAAGAACTAACAAGAAAAACATTTTCGTCATCGGAGGGTGCTCACACGCGGGTCCCTACTCAAAAGATAATACAAAGACACCATCTCACTTTTGCCAACGCGCATTAAAGTCTCAATAAACATCATTGTTGAAAGTCAAAAAGATATTACATAATATATGTTCTACATGATCGGACGTCATCGGATGATGCCGTCTCAAGTTCTCACAACTTACGATCATTTGACTAGATCACATACCACATAAGTACATAAAAATAAAAGGTCGAACAATAACATCAAGTATAGATTTCCATCGTTAATCATCGAGAAAACCTTGAACGAACCCTTGATAATAACCACTTGATCACAAGAGTCTTTCCACTTGCGGTGTTGACTTCAACATGCTCCCCGAGGTTGTAACAAATTTATTAACTCCATTCATTAAGAGATTCGGTCCTCAATCATTCCACAAGTACACGCATAAATCCTGGTGACACTTATCGTTTCTTCTTATACACTGCTTCCCGAGATTCATTTTAAACTCACAATAAAATAGTAATCTTCAATACGAGGAACAGAACGAGATAAAAATAACTTCAATAAACGCATAAACGAACAAGATGTGGTAAAATGATTTAAGGTTGACGATCGACGAGGGATCTCGACTCACGTAACCGTAAAACATAATAAATCACAATAATAGAAAAATGAGAGCGAAGAATAAATTATACATTATCATTAAAATAACATTTGTCACAATTATCCGTCCCGGATTTGGTATTAACTTAAAACTCAGTTGAGGTACTTTCTTGATAAAGATGATACATCAAAAATAGAAGTAAAATAGTTTCAAAATTTATTTGGTCGTCTTAAGAAACTTTGAAAGAATAAAGTAAATTTATTAATTAAACACATACTGATGGTTACAATTAGAGAATATAATTTCCAAATTAAATCACTATTAGGAATATAAATTAAACTGGCAATTTCATTACATTAAAAGTAAAGTATGATAAGTCAATTAGTTCAAAAGGTAGAACATAATTTTATTTTAAACATTAGTCTTAGTTATACAAAATATGGTGTATAAATTTGACCTTTTACTTGTGATGGTTATTTCGATAATTGAAAATCATTAGAAAATATAGACAAGTTCCATAAAAAATTTTATAATACTTTGTAGGAATACATAAAGGTGTTTATCATTCCAAAATAAATATGGGTTACATTCGGGTTTCGAAATGTGACAAGATAACAAACGAATACGAATGGAAATAATAGTCAACAATTAGTACGAAATCAATGGTACAAAAGGGGACGAAGCAAATGTCGTATAAATTCTTGAAGAGAATAATAAAATAAAGGCGTTGATGGTAAGACGATAAGAAATAATAGATTAAACAAGTTGTCAGTTTGGTTAGTGCGGTCGATGGTTCACTAATATCAGCTCGTTAACTTAGCGGTGGTCGATACATGATCGGAAATAAAATCCATACAAAAATTTTAATAAAATAAAATTCCTAATAATCACTTGTAATTAAAACCAATCAAATGAACGATGTTAGTGTTTAAAGAGAGAAGTCAAAGCACGGTTCACAAGAGTGGATTTCGAGTCAAACGAGAGTGACGGACGTCATCCCGGATATACGGAAATCACTCTAATGATAATTCATTATTCACGTGCGGAGACATTCCAAAGATCTATGAAATCGCATAAAGAACATTGGACGAGAAGGAAGGATAAAACATCGAGACTTTCAAGTCATTTATCAATAGTCAGTAATTAGACGAACGGTCAAAAGAAATCAGTTACAAGACAAAATGAAGTAACAAGTGGGAAAACAATCATCGAGTAAAAACGTACTTATAATCACGTAATTCGTTTAACAAAAGGTAAGAAAACATATGCGGATGCATAGAAATTGTGCTACTTGTAGAAAATATAAGGATTTTCAAAACTTCTTTTCAATTTATTTCTTTTTATATATATTTATCATAATTAAAAGTAAAAAGTTGATTATTATCAAGATTTTTAAGGTGACTACTATTCAGCCTAGCATGGCTCCTTCTAAATTAGACATAGGTGATCAGGCCATGTATAATTTAGGGCTAGCAATGCAGTGCTTCATTTCGTCGAAAAGTATTATGTTTCTTATGTTTATATAAACCATGCCACTTGTAAAATGGAATTTAAAAATAGTTTATAAATTTATAGGATACAAGTAATTTGTGAGATACTCAATAAGCAACTTTTAATGTTACGAAAAGTATTTTATAAGACCAAAGTAAAAACAATTGGTGAAAATAATCGTAAAACAATATCAGATTTATTTATAAGGTGACATTATAACAACGTATAAAGTAGCCGAAGGTTTGTAAAAAGTAGCAAATAGCAGCTCATAAAACAACCAATGAAATGGTTACGAGTTGTTAAGGTTTCAAAAGGTTATAAGGTTTATACAGAAACGCCATGAGACACGTGATAAAAAAAATATCGACGAAGAATGTGAAGACAAAACTTCAAAACTCAACCCAAATCAGTGAAAGATTAGAAGAAAATAAAAATAAAACAACATCGAATGATAATTGAGTCATATATATATAAAGAATAAATCAATCCATATGTGTATTCTATGTAAGATACTCAACACAATATGCTTTTAAGAAAATATATTATTCGTTTTCAAATTACACCATTAATCTGGTAGTTGTTAATCCTATAATGTTTCTATTTTTAAACATTTTCACATGAAACTAGTATTAGTTAATTATAAAATAATATTCGTTAAAATTTTACGATCTCAAATGAAATCAGCACTGCTTAGAAACGTTTAAAACTCATGTTCTGAATTTTCTATCAGATTTGACTTTTAAATATGAGCCGATTAATTGACCCGATAAACGACATCTCCAAGACTCAGAGTCTAAAGCATTTTGATGCAAAACGACGTTTCAGACGACTTCCTAGTTTTACCCGAGACCTGAAAACCAATGTAAAATGACCAAAATACCCCTGCAAGTTCTGTGCAGGTTTGACTATTTTATTTTAAAAACGCAGGTTTTACTTTTAAGTTTTGACCTGTTTATACTGCCCCTACAGTTTCTGCATAAAGTGTATTTTTCGACACTTCTTAACGGCTCAAAATATATACATATATACACACATGTAATGTGGATTTTACAACAACAATGAAAAATAAATCTCATAATGAGCATCAAATAAAAATATAGCATAATGAATGATAGAAGATGCTTCAAGGTATTCAACACGAAATTTAGGAAGCAAAACGATGAATGACGTTCATAATTTAAGTTTCAAGGTGCAAAGTAGGCAAATCTCCTTGGTGCCACGATTGTCAAAGGCACAAAACATAACAAGAAAAGAATGGAACATTAACGAGTTGCGTTCCGGGAGCAAGAAGGTTAATGAAAAAAAAACAAATGATACAATTTTATTGAAGTAAAATCGTATTCCAATCTAGCGCCATAATCTAGACGATGATTTATTAAATGACGATGACGTTACCGAGTTATAAGCGAACAATACTGTAACACCCCCAAAATTTATACAACTCAGTACAGCGGAAGACTAGTTGGTGTTACGGGATAGCACATTACTCACATCATAGACAACGCTTAAAAGTCGCGTCGTTTTAATAATAAAGCATTTCCATTCATAAATATCAAAGTTACATCGGTCCCAAGTCATATTATTTCATACAAAGTTTTACAAAGTATTTGAATGGAAAATATTGTTTAAGTACGGGCCATGAATTCTTATCGTCTTCCCGAGAATTACCTTCAAGTACCTGAGATAAAACATGTTAAAAGAAAAGGTCAGCGATAACGCCGAGTGAATTCATAGAGTTTAATAAACCATCAATATAATATCGGTATAAAGTTATTACCGAAAATCATTTTGTACAAATCATTTTAATAGGCCATAAAATAGCCAAAGTCATTTTATACAAATCCTTATCGAAAATCATAATGTAGGCATTTGCCTTAAAAATCATTATACGAGCCAATGTCGTAAAAACATCATACAATACGTCTTATGACGTTGTATGCAAATAAAAACCGTTATATGAATATGGTTATGAAAAACCAAAACACGAACATAATATCAATAGTATGACCCCGTATTGCTAGTCAGGCAATACATCGTAATTCAGTGCGTCTAGTAGTATTTCGTTAGTTTTGGATTATTATAAGCCGCATGACATTGTTACCTTACTAAACCAACAACGGGTAGCTAACCCGATACTCAATTTGCCCATCTAAAGTAGCGTGTCGTCACAAAGGTCACGCTATGGAAATCTTCTCATACATAAATTCGCTTACCAATCAATGTGGCACGACGGGGATCAACCGTCAAGGCGCGAACTGGGGTGATCGTCCCCAAATAGTACTATTATATGCATAAGCGTCTACCAACTCCCGATAGTTCACAATTCATGCTAATGGGACTTTTAGTGACATAACCTAACTTTAATAATCCATTTGATTTCATCTATCGGGTCCTTTAATCATTTATCGGGTCATACATTCGGGTCATACAATCATTCGGGTCCAAATCAATAAACAAACAATCGGGACAAATGGTGTCCTATTTTATAAAAACTAACATGTTATCTCCCTCGCGGGTTTATAAAACATTTATAAAAACATTTAAAAGAGTGCGAGGCTATGAACTCACGTTGATGTGGGAAGGCGGGTTATCGGAAACTCGGACGTACGGTACGCGCTTCAATCACGGAAACCTAGACAAATAATACTCGTCTTAGACTCATGTCCAATGACTTTATAAAAATAACAATTATGTATACATATGATGATTTTATATATATGATGATCAAGTGGGTTTACATATTCTCATTTACTCATTTTTGTGTTACATGTCGATAACTTTTATACTAGTTTTCTAGTTTTACCTATTTACGTGTTTTAGGTCCAATAAACTTATTATAAGTTATTTAACTTGTTTTAATCCATTTTGTACTTATATTATCAGTATTTAAACTTTACAAGTTGGGCCCAAATGGGTTAAGCCCAATAAGTTCTTTTTATAAGAGTTTAACTTATTTAGTCCAATTATTAGTCCAATATGTTTACTTAGCTCGTTAATGTCCGTATGTCCTATAGTTCGGGTTTTATCGGTTTTTTTACTTGTTATACATGTTTATATATCAGTATATAAGTTTTATAAAGTTTACATTAGACGGGTCCAACCGTCTAAGTTTTATTTAACAAAAACGTTAATTTTACGGTATTAGCCGAAAAAGTCATAAAAATCATGTTTATAGTTTTATAACTTATAAAACTTAACAAGTTACCATTTTTATAAAATGTCCACTTATTTACCATTGTACATATTTATATAAATGTATTATATAAGTTAGTGGGTTTTTAATTTATATTTTATACTATTAAATTTTGAGTGCTTATATAATAGTATTATACTTTAATTTCCAAAATCTGATTTTTATCTTCACTTTCACCAAAACTGCCATATCAAGAGTTCTATATGGAGATAGAGGCTCAAATTTTTATCACATAAACTAAATGATATGTGCTTCATTTAACTCTTCTATAGCTACTGTTGAATCATCTCTAAGTATTTTCTAAAAATCGTCCAAAACAGTGAACTCAGATTTGTATCTTAAACTTGTTTTGATCATATCTTACTCATTACAATGATTCCATTGCATGGCCAACTCTCACATGTGTAAAAGACCCATATCTTACTGTATATCAATCTATTCAAGTCATTTTACCAGTTTACCATATGATTCTTTACTGTTTCATACAACCATCTAAATTAAGCAAGATTTTAACCTTTTTCTTATAGTTTTTCATCTTTTTAAACATGTTTATCAACACCAAATCCCCACACAATATTTTTAATCACCATTCATCATCATATACATATACATAAGTGAAAGAAATACAAGATTACATAATCAAAAATATCAAGAGGATGAGGAGGACAATCTTTATACCACCAAAGTGATGAAATGATGAGCTTTTGGATGAACAAGACATGGTTTTGGGTAACCAATCTAATGAGATATCAACACCACTTCTAGGATCACCAAGTATTTGTAGATTCCTCCAAAAATCAGCCCTTGTTCTTCATGAAAACTCCTTGAGAAATCAGCCCCAAGACACCAACAAAACTTCTCCTTGGATGTTAAAACTTGCACCAATCTTCATCTCTTTGAATGGAGATTAATATATGTTAATTATAACAAATGTTTGTGATTAAAATTGATCAAATGAGGGTGTTCTTGGTGGAGATGGGACGAATTTTAGAGAGAGGGAGGAGTGTTGTGTGATTTTTGCATGTAAGAATGGAAGCTAATGGGAAGTTTGAGGTGGTTTTGTTAGGTTAGTGGGAAATGTAGCTTACTTTGTAAGCCTTAAGCAACAAGTGTAAGCTTGTTGCTACAAGCTTGACACATCACAAGTGTGGTGTCACTTGTGTAGCCTTCCCATATAGTGGGGTGGGACAAGTGTATACTTGTCTCATCCCACTAATTTACGGGTATTCCTCGATTCTAGTTTCCTCGATTTACGTGCCCTCGGGTCGTTTTACGAAAAACGTTTTTATAAATTATGAATCAATGTCACAAAACGAATCCAATAAAAATTGTCTCATAAAAAACGGAGTTCGAAAACGTAAATACGTAATCCTAGGGTTTCCGGTTTAGTCGTAAAGGACGTTAAATTAAAATCGTAAGTCCTAATTTCTTCTCGTAAATTTGTGAGTTTATGAACCAACACAAATTCAAAATCTCAAAATAATATTCACGGACAAATTTATTTTCTGAAATGTCGGACTGTCACCAAAGACGGTGTATGCAAACGTAAGAACGTAACGTAGAATCGTCCGGTTTAGACGTAGTCGATGCTACTTCAAGACGTAAATCCAAATTTCTTTCCAAAAATAAGTGAGTTCATATTGTAACATTAAAATAATGTTTTTAAATAATATTCAAGAATAAAGTATCAACCATAAATTGACGGATTGTCACAGCATTTACCCCTAAACAGGATCTTTGTCCTCAAAGATCATCTTACTACTCGCTTCTTATAAAGTTAAAGCCATGTGGGTATTTCCTCCACATTCGGTCTTTTCTCACAAGTGTAATTCATTACAATACGCGAGTTTCATCAATCATAACTACGGGAATAAGATCAGGCTTAATGTTGACTTACATTCTCTATCCATGATATTCACGGGTTTTTGATGAATGCAACTTTTCGCCGATCTAAGCTTTACTAAGAAACAATCAGATTCTCACTTGATAGGCATTTTATCAAGTTCGATATACGAATCATAATTCACGCAGCTCTTGAAGTCCTAGGGTAGATCCAGCTTATATGCCTTTCAAACCAATCTTTTTCATCATCTCAATGGTCCCATACAACAGAGACTTATATCCCATGATTTGTCAGATCATGAATTCATTTTTCCAAGGTTAAAATTTTGGCATAACTTCGCTACCCATCTGGCACTTCAAGATCTACATTTCAAATTCACATAACCTCCTGCCCACTATCGGCAGTCGATAATCAGATCTTAATTTCAACAATCATTTCAGATCTCGCGGGTCGGGTATTTTGTAAGGTTAGGTTCGCCATCAGAGGAAACCTTAAACCTAAAAGACATGTCCAACTCACAATGGGTGTTTGTCGGGTGTCTTCATCTCAACTCCAGCTTACGGATGCTCTAATATTTAGATCCTAACAAGATTCGATCTTAATCCTAACACGATGGTTATCAATGATAATCTTTTCAAAGGAAAACGATTATACGGTCTATTACCAAAGGTCAATCATTCAAACATAAAACAGCACTTATATTACTTTGTATCGTTACTTTACCTCGTCCCTTCGATTGGGGTGGTACATAGTACTCTCATCAAGGTTCGTTCTCAATGATTTCTGAGCAAATCTCTAGAAATTCGATGCGAAGCGATGATCTTGATAAAGATGTTCGATACAGGCACACTATGTTTACATAACTCTTTTGCATTTATCATTAACGGGAATGATATTAGCAGATTTGGTCAGTCTGTCGACGATGACCCAAATCGAATCAAATTCAGATGATGACCTTTGCAATAGCTAGACGTTTACTAATGTATGAGGCGATGTCTGCCTTCATAATTGCCATCAGTACAACTTCTTCAGACAAAGATACTTTTAGTCATAAATGACATAAATAGAATACTTATACTTACAAATTCCAACATAACTATATCTCATAATCCTCTATATTTAGGCAACCACTAGTGGCCTTTTATACATTTAACGATGTCGGCTTCTCAATTCTAATGGTTCACATTAGCCGCGAACCACTTTTTATTATTTATATTATCTCTTTTTACAAACATCGGCTATTTTTATATTGTTCCACAATTTATTTTGCACCTTCATTATTAAAGAACATGTCCTAATTGGTTCTTTATCTTTTCTACATAAGGTGTCAGTATCTACATTCACTTTTTCTGATGAAATATATATCATGACCGTGTTAATTCAAAATTTATTTCTTCACATTTTCTGAGTTTTAGTTTCTTCTCAACTATCATTTTTAACCGTTTTACTCAATCCGACGTCTAAAGCGTCGATAATTATTACGACTAGTTAAATATTAAATATTCAATCTTTATGAAATGTAAATGTAGAGATTTTAAATTTCTTAGTCCGTCCAATTATATGACAATGTTTAAAATAATTTTAAATTTTATTTACAAGATTTTTGTTGATTTACTAAAAATAATTAGTGAGATTCGTAAATGTTCGAAAAATCTTTATTTATACTTTGGTCACAATTCTCTTAGTTGAAAAGTAAAAATTTTCGTTTCAAATTTCAAGTTATGGTTTAAATGGGTTTCCTCAATCCTTCTTAGTTTGTCTTAAGGTATACACAAACATTTACCCCTAAACAAGAGTTTAGTTAAATGTTCTGGTTATAAGGGAATGATCCCTTAAAAATCATTTGATAAAATATCTGTCAAAACATATTTCCATTTTTCTTTTTAGTAAAACTCAAAGTCTTAAATGACTTCTAATTTTTGAAGAGTTAATATATTCTATTCTCCATTAATCACACGATCAATTAATGTAAAGGTTTAAGTCTTTAATCACATGTCAAATACTTAAGGTACAAGTTTTTATTGTTCGGCCAATTTAGGGCAGTCTATAACTAATTATTAACTCATTCTTATTCTTATAAACAAACATATGGTTCTTAATGATCACAAGCATGAATTTATCAAATTACAGCCTACACACGTGATTCACCAAATTTATGAATGCTACATGTGTATTAGTTAATCCAAACGACATCACGTGAAACTCATAATGTGCATTACAAGTTCTGGATGTAATGATTGGAATAGATAATCTTTTCCGCGGACGCGAAGTTGATGATAACCATACCATGGATCATATCTTTTAAAACATACTCTAGAACCTTGTAAATGATCGAACATATCTTCCATTTTGAGTCATGGATATCGTTTTCGATTGTCAATTTACTCAGTTCACAGTAATCTATAAATATAAGAAATAATAACACCATAGCTCTTCATGATGACGAGCTCGGTAGAATAAAATCTTTCTCCGACAACTCCCTTAGTTGTATGGTAATTCTTTTAATTCAAATGGTGCTGACGTACAGTGCACAAGCCACAGGTGCAGCACCGGGAATATAATCAATACCAATTGTAACTTGCCTTAATGGCGAAAGTCTAGGTAATTCACCAACAAATACCTCCTAAAGTTTCAGATAACGGAAACATCCTTTAATAAATTCATATTAGGTTCTTTCTAGATTATAATATCTATAACTAATTCACAACCCTTCACGGTATAATTTCAAGTCTAAATACAGGATATCGTCATCCACCAAGAATTATTTATATCATTTTTGATAATCAACTTCTTATCATGTAGGGGAATTCTATTCGAGTTCCCATCAATTAAGACAATGTCGTCATGTCATAATCAATCAATCCATTCTACTAGCATTATTAACTTTCCAGTTTCATTGTCGTCGATAAGATGTGAACTTCTCAAAAGACTAATAATAACTCATAATCCTTCACGAATTCTAGGATATATGGAGACATAACTAACCTTTAAAAGAGTAAGGTTAACGCATAATCTACGCGAGAGAATTTCAAATCAGATACAGAAAAAAACATTTAATGAATATGAATATATCCAATGTTTTCATAATTTGAGTACGCATTAGCTCCTCGAGTCGTTACCCAGGTCATTCAAATGAAATCAAATCAAATGAAATGATAAGAACGTCAATACATCCAGTCGGGTATCAACACTCGGTAATCATATACTTTTCCTAAGAATCTTACTACGAGAGAATTAGACAAGAAAGAATTGTCAATTGTCAAATAAGACAATTTTCACAGATGAGTAAATTCAACTCAGAAGAATAGATAGTACGGGCACATATGTAGGTGTCCCTAACACTATGTACCTATTTTCACTTCTTGCAGATCTCATAAATTTTAATCTTTCACAATCTTCAAAGAAAATTTAGTGTTTATTAATCAGTTTTATGGTGACTACTAATCAGTCTTGCATGGTTCATTCCAAATTGTATGTAGGCGCGCAACTATATACAATTTCAAGATTAACGATGCAATACTCAGTTCGTCAAAATTTTATCATCATGTTTATAATAAAAACATTTTCATGCTTAATTCTTAAATAAGAATCAAAAATATATTTACAAATGTTTCCTTTGTTATGAAAACAATTAAGTTTTCCAATGTGTTTTATAAACAACTTCATTTCGATAACGATTATTTATAAATCTCACTTTAAATAATTCATATGGTGATGAAAACCCAATTTTTCTCAAGGAATACTTGTTTTATCTTTATAAAAACAATGAGTGATCTGCAAAAGAATGATGAAGAGTTGTTCACCGAGAACTAACTACAATATGATAGGAAATGAGCTTAGCCAAATAATCATGAGGTTCATGATCTCGATGGCACTCAAAAAGAATAATCCACAACGTAACTCAAATCGAGATGAGTACTTGTTCAATGGTTGCATCACTAATGCGAACATTAGGATGAAGTAATAAAAGATAGATAACATCGATACATGTAGAATTTAGCAATCAAAGGTAGTCTTTTTCATTAATCACAAACAAGTCAAAATTGTACCGTAACACTTTAGGTGTCACTATGTCATACAATTCTCAGAACTCATCCTACCAACTGATATCTCAGTTAAGTTAGGGATTATTTTTAAAAGATACCATAATGAATACTAATCTACAAGAGTCATTAGGTGTCCTACCTGTCCCGGAAGATCCATCGGTCCCAATTTCAGAAGAAGGTTTCTTCAATTTATTTGTTGGACACTGGGCATCCTCATCATTGGACAATGGCCTAGGAACAATACTTAACACGAATCAACAATCAATTAAAACCTTATAATTCAATCACAAAACTTAACGATTTATATTAACAATCTCATATTCCATACGGGTTAAATTTTACTTTATTCAAGTTTCAACCACTTTTATACTCAATTCGATATCCTAACTCATTCTCAAATACTTTCAATCTTATTCTTAGGCCTTAATAGGGCAATAAAAGCTCGATATGATCAATACTTAATTTCCAATCCTATATCTCTTACAACAACAATTATCAAATGAGTCACTAGTATGAGATGACTCATACATTCAATTAGACTTCTCGGAAAGGTATTAGTGGCATGAGGCTTTTGGGTAATGGTTCCAATGACAGCCTCAAGTGCAACATTCACCCTTTCGATTTCAATTTAAGAATTGGGTGACAACGAATCAGATGACATCTTTCTAGGTGGTAACATTTTGTAAAACTCCACTCTATAAGGAAAGATCGTCATGACATCGATATCAGATTTAATCTCGCCAATCCTTCTTCAATATCACAATAAACTAATATCTACACTTCTACGAATATCAACCATTTCGTTGGGATTATAAACATCCACAACTTGGTTTAGATCTAGGATAGCTAGAATTCCTACGAGAATAGCTTCGATTAACTTACTAGGGGATTTAGGGTTTCTTGTGACAATCTACGTCGTATAAATACCTCGTATAAATATAAAAATAATCATCAAACAATCATGTATAAGATCACATCATATATATATATAATCCAAGTTATATATATTAAAATAACACTTCTCAGTCTGGCCTTGTCGGTAACTCGGGAATTCTTCGGCACCGTTATAGTCAAAAGATTTTTAGACATTTTTAGAAAAATGTTTATAGTAAAAAGATTTTGAAATGTTTTATTCAAAACCTTGGTTTTAAAAATCTTTCGTTCTCTATAACGAGAGCTCTGGTACCAAACTGTAACACCCCCAAAATTTATACAACTCAGTACAGCGGAAGACTAGTTGGTGTTACGGGATAGCACATTACTCACATCATAGACAACGCTTAAAAGTCGCGTCGTTTTAGTAATAAAGCATTTCCATTCATAAATATCAAAGTTACATCGGTCCCAAGTCATATTATTTCATACAAAGTTTTACAAAGTATTTGAATGGAAAATATTGTTTAAGTACGGGCCATGAATTCTTGTCGTCTTCCCGAGAATTACCTTCAAGTACCTGAGATAAAACATGTTAAAAGAAAAGGTCAGCGATAACGCCGAGTGAATTCATAGAGTTTAATAAACCATCAATATAATATCGGTATAAAGTTATTACCGAAAATCATTTTGTACGTATCATTTTAATAGGCCATAAAATAGCCAAAGTCATTTTATACAAATCCTTATCGAAAATCATAATGTAGGCATTTGCCTTAAAAATCATTATACGAGCCAATGTCGTAAAAACATCATACAATACGTCTTATGACGTTGTATGCAAATAAAAACCGTTATATGAATATGGTTATGAAAAACCAAAACACGAACATAATATCAATAGTATGACCCCGTATTGCTAGTCAGGCAATACATCGTAATTCAATGCGTCTAGTAGTATTTCGTTAGTTTTGGATTATTATAAGCCGCATGACATTGTTACCTTACTAAACCAACAACGGGTAGCTAACCCGATACTCAATTTGCCCATCTAAAGTAGCGTGTCGTCACAAAGGTCACGCTATGGAAATCTTCTCATACATAAATTCGCTTACCAATCAATGTGGCACGACGGGGATCAACCGTCAAGGCGCGAACTGGGGTGATCGTCCCCAAATAGTACTATTATATGCATAAGCGTCTACCAACTCCCGGTAGTTCACAATTCATGCTAATGGGACTTTTAGTGACATAACCTAACTTTAATAATCCATTTGATTTCATCTATCGGGTCCTTTAATCATTTATCGGGTCATACATTCAGGCCATACAATCATTCGGGTCCAAATCAATAAACAAACAATCGGGACAAATGGTGTCCTATTTTATAAAAACTAACATGTTATCTCCCTCGCGGGTTTATAAAATATTTATAAAAATATTTAAAAGAGTGCGAGGCTATGAAGTCACGTTGATGTGGGAAGGCGGGTTATCGGAAACTCGGACGTATGGTACGCGCTTCAATCATGGAAACCTAGACAAATAATACTCGTCTTAGACTCATGTCCAATGACTTTATAAAAATAAAAATTATGTATACATATGATGATTTTATATATATGATGATCAAGTGGGTTTACATATTCTCATTTACTCATTTTTGTGTTACATGTCGATAACTTTTATACTAGTTTTCTAGTTTTACCTATTTACGTGTTTTAGGTCCAATAAACTTATTATAAGTTCTTTAACTTGTTTTAATCCATTTTGTACTTATATTATCAGTATTTAAAATTTACAATTTGGGCCCAAATGGGTTAAGCCCAATAAGTTCTTTTTATAAGAGTTTAACTTATTTAGTCCAATTATTAGTCCAATATGTTTACTTAGCTCGTTAATGTCCGTATGTCCTATAGTTCGGGTTTTATCGGTTTTTACTTGTTATACATGTTTATATATCAGTATATAAGTTTTATAAAGTTTACATTAGACGGGTCCAACCGTCTAAGTTTTATTTAACAAAAACGTTAATTTTACGGTATTAGCCGAAAAAGTCGTAAAAATCATGTTTATAGTTTTATAACTTATAAAACTTAACAAGTTACCATTTTTATAAAATGTACACTTATTTACCATTGTACATATTTATATAAATGTATTATATAAGTTAGTGGGTTTTTAATTTATATTTTATACTATTAAATTTTGAGTGCTTATATAATAGTATTATACTTTAATTTCCAAAACCTGATTTTTATCTTCACTTTCACCAAAACTGCCATATCAAGAGTTCTATATGGAGATAGAAGCTCAAATTTTTATCACATAAACTACATGATATGTGCTTCATTTAGCTCTTCTATAGCTACTGTTGAATCATCTTCTAAGTATTTTCTAAAAATCGTCCAAAACAGTGAACTCAGATTTGTATCTTAAACTTGTTTTGATCATATCTTACTCATTACAATGATTCCATTGCATGGCCAACTCTCACATGTGTACAAGACCCATATCTTACTGTATATCAATCTATTCAAGTCATTTTACCAGTTTACCATATGATTCTTTACTGTTTCATACAGCCATCTAAATTAAGCAAGATTTTAACCTTTTTCTTATAGTTTTTCATCTTTTTAAGCATGTTTATCAACACCAAATCCCCACACAATATTTTTAATCATCATTCATCATCATATACATATACATAAGTGAAAGAAATACAAGATTACATAATCAAAAATATCAAGAGGATGAGGAGGACAATCTTTATACCACCAAAGTGATGAAATGATGAGCTTTTGGATGAACAAGACATGGTTTTGGGTAACCAATCTAATGAGATATCAACACCACTTCTAGGATCACCAAGTATATGTAGATTCCTCCAAAAATCAGCCCTTGTTCTTCATGAAAACTCCTTGAGAAATCAGCCCCAAGACACCAACAAAACTTCTCCTTGGATGTTAAAACTTGCACCAATCTTCATCTCTTTGAATGGAGATTAACATATGTTAATTATAACAAATGTTTGTGATTAAAATTGATCAAACGAGGGTGTTCTTGGTGGAGATGGGACGAATTTTAGAGAGAGGGAGGAGTGTTGTGTGGTTTTTGCATGTAAGAATGGAAGCTAATGGGAAGTTTGAGGTGGTTTTGTTAGGTTAGTGGGAAATGTAGCTTACTTTGTAAGCCTTAAGCAACAAGTGTAAGCTTGTTGCTACAAGCTTGACACATCACAAGTGTGGTGTCACTTGTGTAGCCTTCCCATATAGTGGGGTGGGACAAGTGTATACTTGTCTCATCCCACTAATTTACGGGTATTCCTCGATTCTAGTTTCCTCGATTTGCGTGCCCTCGGGTCGTTTTACGAAAAACGTTTTTATAAATTATGAATCAATGTCACAAAACGAATCCAATAAAAATTGTCTCATAAAAAACGGAGTTCGAAAACGTAAATACGTAATCCTAGGGTTTCCGGTTTAGTCGTAAAGGACGTTAAATTAAAATCGTAAGTCCTAATTTCTTCTCGTAAATTTGTGAGTTTATGAACCAACACAAATTCAAAATCTCAAAATAATATTCACGGACAAATTTATTTTCTGAAATGTCGGACTGTCACCAAAGACGGTGTATGCAAACGTAAGAACGTAACGTAGAATCGTCCGGTTTAGACGTAGTCGATGCTACTTCAAGACGTAAATCCAAATTTCTTTCCAAAAATAAGTGAGTTCATATTGTAACATTAAAATAATGTTTTTAAATAATATTCGAGAATAAAGTATCAACCATAAATTGACGGATTGTCACAAATACTCTTCGAAGTCGATACATATAACTGTCAACGAATTAAATCTTCGCATGTCGTGTAAAACGATAATAAAAATCAACAAAATATTATGAAAAACCATGATATTATTCAACACGATTATAAGAAGTGTTTCAAAATGTGTGACTCACACAATAGCGGTTAGTCTATTCCAAGGACACATTGAGCTACACAATGGTCTAGAGATTACGTTTCAAGACGTCCAAGCACAAACAGCCGGAAAGCGATTTGGATATCTATAGGTATCTCAAAGGGTTAAACAATGAAAGTAACGTGCACAGATGAAGGTATGTAAGGTCATAATATAAAATTTGCAATAAAAGCAATTTAAATACTTCAAAAATAAATACAGAAAGAACTTGAAAATTCAATGTATTTGTTTAAGTCAATCATTAATAAATGATAAACTTTTATCGAAAAGTTTCACGACATAAATATATATCGATAAAGGGATCCTAGATATAAATATATATCCATAAGTGGATCATAGTATTTATTTATAAATACTTGCCAATAAGGTATACGTAATAACGCATACTAAAGTGGTAATCCCAGAAGTAGCTTGAACGTGAAGTCACGCGAAGTCCTGTGCACCGACTCTTTGAAAAATAAAAACTGACAGTTATAGTTTAGGTTTTTTTTTAAATAAAGACCTAGTTCTCTATAACTCATGGCTCTGGTACCAATTTTTAACACCCCCAAATTTACACGCAGCGGAATACATCTTTGGGTGCTAAACAATGATACAACAACACATAATTTATAAAGAACGACTCGAAAAGAGACGTTTTAGATTTATCGTTCCTAAAACATTCATCAGAGTAGCGTAGTCCCAAGTAATCGTTACCAAAAGATAAGTTAAAACAAAATATTAGTTTGTTTTAGAAAATGGAACGATAAATAAATCAAAGAGTTTGAACAACAAAAGCAGTGCACAACTTCATTCTCGTGACCTCCAAGCTTCCACTTCTTGATTACCTGAAATACATGTGAGTAAAACAATCAGCAAAAATGCCGAGTGAATCTATAGGTTTATATAATCATTTTTGAACACAAGCAAAGATTATAAGTTCGTGGCATGCTTAAAGGCAACAAGCATCAAATAATAATTCGCATCAACAATAATAATTGTATATAACATAAATTGCAATAAGCTCATGGAACCGAGCCCTTAGACACTCCCTTTAGAGGTCTGATAAGACAGGAGATTTATTAATTGTCGGTTACTTCCAGATTATTGGTACATTGCCGTATACCTGACTTCTCAATACAATATGCTCAAACAGTGTGGAGGTCGGGCCTAAGCTTCTATGACAAGTCCACAAAAACTAAACCGGGGCGGATTCCCCCATAGATCTATTAATTGTACTAGCGGTTAACCCATCATAGGTTAATTAACGGTCCATAATTGAGGTTTTAACAAAGGCAATCACTTAATGCAATTTAAAGGCAACCACGGGTCCATTCATAGAGGGACAAAGCATACCATAAAAATCTTGTGTTCTAAGTTTATAAAACATGTATTCCCCCTCGCGGGTTTAAAATCATTTAATAACTAGTATAAAGCGAGGCTATAGACTCACCTTAGCCAATAGTGGTAATGAGACGATCGCCGACGATAGATGATGCCTTTCAAACACGAGAACCGCAACCTATCAAATGAGGTGCGTTCATTAATAATAGACTCGAGAAATAACCCATACATAAGAATATAAAACTCGACTGATAAAATCACGACAAAATCGAGAGAAAACGATACAAGTGATACTATTACACTCTCCTATATATTCATTTTATTATTCTACGCCTTTAATAAAAATCTGCCGGAACATACCGAATGTCCAAGCCGTTTTCCCATACTTAGACATATCAACTTTTTATGATACTACTCAGAGAACTCACTTACTATATGTATAAATTCCTCCCAAGAGCCCATTAAAAGATTTTACTTCTAAAGTTCCCTGCCCGACTCATCTTTGAATCACAAAATCCGGACAGTTTAGCGACCTTGACTTACGAAACCATTTTGACCATTCTAAACAACTCCATTTGTAAAACCGCCACTTGATTATAAAAATAGACTCAAAATACTAAACTTGGAGCCTGAGAACAGCCCTTGAATCATTTTGAAACTCATTTTATAGTCCCCGAGATTCGATCCAAATATCGACAACAATTTTCGGATTGTGTCGACACTCGTCTCCCGGTACACGAAAATCAAACTAGTGTATCTTCCACCTCGTTTGGAGTTGGAAGGCCTACTTTATATGAAATCGAAGCTAACGAAATTCTCTACAACCCTATCCTATTAGTTAAGCGATTATCATACAGTAAGACCCCCGAAAACAGCCTCTAACCTACTGCCCAAAATCACCTTTCAAAATCACCCACAAAATCATGTTTTTGATCAATTCTAACAATTTTCCTCATCATCCTACACCCCTAATATCATCCTATATTAATCCTAACACTTGTATCATCATAAAAATAAAAAACCCAAAAATTTAAAAATAAGTTTTTAGTGAAAAACTAGCATAAACATCATTTGATGATTACTACTAAAACATGCATGATCATTTTTACAAAATTTTTAATTCTTTCAACCACAAAAACTAAAAAGTCCATGGATACAATATAAAATCAATATGATAAGATGATCATACAACTATATAAATGATCAAAATTCATAAAATTAAAAAGTATGATGCATGTAGCTAAAATTTGTACCAAAATGTAGCCCTTTGAATTCTAAGGATGGGACTTTGATTTGTTTTGGAAGATTCAATGTTGAAATCAAATAAATTTGAGGGTTTGTGGTGTTGATGGTGTTCGGCAAAAACAAAGGGAGAGGTAGGAAGTAGTTGTTTTTGTTAAATGAATTCTAAAATGAAAAAGAGATAGTGGAAAAGCTATATATAGTGTGGAGTTAGGGTAGTTTTTGCCAATTTGTGATAGTTTTGGTCCAAAATGTAAATATTAGTTAAAAAGCGGGAAATGACTAAAAGTCAATTTTAAAAATATTTACAGGGCTCGGGTTTTATAAAAATACTTAAAAGTTTAAACGCACACGAAAAATAATAATATAACGACTCGATACGTAATTAAAACGATATCGTCGAAAATATTGAATATCGAAACGATCGATAATAAAATATAAAATTTTAGGCATCCGTCGGTATCGCGATCACTACTAGTCCTCGTTACTCGTCAAAATATTAAAATATAATATTTAATATCGGTTTCAACTTAAACCGTTAAACATAATAATATTTAACGTTATAAAATACTTCAAAATAATTGAAAGTAGAATTAAATTATGACCTTATTTTTACGGGTTTTACACTGGTTCTATCCTAAACTATCGTGATTCAATATTTCATATCTTATATATTCACATTGAAATCACCATAGTTATCCTTTCGTTAGCAAGATGTAAACAAAGTGCACAATGTCCTAAGTGTAGGGGACTTTACTTCCCCATGCTTAAACATTGAGGACAATGTTTATATCAAGTGTAGGGGGACTTCTATCGAAGTAAGTGGGCTTTTCCATGAATTTGTCCTCATTTTAACCGGAAAATCTGATTTTTCGACATATTTCAAAAAATTTTAATCTATTTTGGCCTACTTGTATAGTAGTATTCTCCTTTGTTATCGTTATTTACTTTCTGTGTTAGAATAAATTTTTAATAAAGTGGTTTTAAATTTTTCAAAGTCGTGAATATTTTGACTCAACCCGAGTTTACTTATCTAAGTTTACTCTAGCTAGTATCCTTAACGTGTTTAAGTCAAGTTTTGCTAGACTTTTATATAGGGAACTTTAAAACGCGAAAGTCTTAACTCTCACGGGTTAAGAACAAGAACTTTTTGCAAGTTCCTATAATTGATCCTAGAAAGTCGTTTATCAAGGGAACTTTAAAATGCGAATTCTAAACTTGAAAGAGTCTAAGAATTTGCAAGATACTATAGATGACTTGAAAACATAAAACTTTTATTTAATTGGCTAAGCATCCACGAGTCTCATTCCTTGAGATTTTAAATTGTGGAGAACGAGAGATGATAGAGTCAATTATAAGTTTGGTATTCTTTCATGAATTTATGTGAGTTGATTATAAGCTTTTTCTTCCATCGCTTGCTAATAAATTTATTTGCAATAAATAAGGTTGTACGATTTGAAAAGTTACTTAGCTTCTAGCCCAAGATCGTTTAAAAGTTGCTCGGTATTAATTAGAGTTCATAGCCAAGGCATAACTTATTGAAGCGGGATGCGAAGATTGGCGAGTCCAAAAAGGTCCTAACAAGACATGAGGGCTACATTTTGTTTCTAAAGACCCCAAGTGATGTGAAGAATCATTTATCAAAAATCAATATGAAGGATCGAGACACACGACGAAAAGCAAATACTCCCCTAAAGATCATGGAGAAGTCTATGTGAAAAGACCCTAGCAAGGTATGAGGATAAATAGATCCAAGTCCTAAAAGGAGGCGGATCGTTGTATATCAAAGTCCAAAATAAAGATTGGAGAAAAATGAAAAAGTCGTGGTCCAAATATGAAGAATCTCTCAAAAACTTCAAGTGAAGAAATTCCTATTATGAAGAGAAGACTATAATTTTAAGAACGTCTCTCAAAGATTCGAAGTATGAAGTCGCTGCCAAATATCGGTCCGAGAAAGGTCTCAAATCGTGAAGCGAGTTATGCCAAGATATGAACTTTAAGAGGTCCCGAGAAGCAGTTTTAAAAGATTTTTTCCTTTAGCTAACTATTGATTAAATCGTCCCACTTTATTTTCGGCCTAAATAAACTAACAAAATAAGTCAAACAATGTATCCTCGTGATCATTCAAGACAAATTAAAATATAAGAGATACACCTAGGAATAAGGGAGTCTAAGTAAATATTTGGGCCACATGAGTTCGTGTTAGTTTGCTAACTTATAATAACAATGATCTCGTTTTTAAGCTTGGTATGGGGAACGTGAAACTTGAGGATGATAAACATTCATGACAGCCAAAACCCCATGTAAGTCTTTGATCTCTTTACTTATTTTGTACATATTTCTATCTTTTTACTTTCCTTAAAGTTTAGTATTTAATAAAGGCCAAGGTGGGTTATTTATGATGAGAAATGTAAACCGTGCTTTGAAATTAATGCATTACATGAGGGCATTGCAATGGTCAAGTGTAGGGGATTTAATAAGTGTGAAAACACTTATCCTTTTACCACTTATCCTTTGACATACAAATTGATTTCCTGGGTATATGATACGGGATGCGGTATTAACATTTATAATACGCTGCCGGGATTTAACCTGGAAAGGAAGCTACCCTATGGGGAACAAATTCTGCAAGTGGGCAATGGCGCACAAGCAGCGGTTGAAGCTATTGGAACATTTAATTTAGTTCTACCTTTAGGTTTATTACTGCATTTAAATGATTGTCATTATGCACCTACAATTGTTAGTGGTGTTATTTCCTTTTCTTGTTTGTTGAATACTGGATTCGTTCACACTACTGATAATAATGAAATTTCTGTTTGGAAAGATGGTATTTTCTATTTTAATGCAATTGCTGTGAATGATGTGTTTGAAATAGACATGCATGATAATTCCAAGTATAATAATAATTATGTCTTTAGCATGAGTAAGAAGAGAAAGTTTGACAATAACTCTTTTTATCTTTGGCATTGTAGACTTGCCCATATTAGGAAGACTCATATACAAAAGCTTCAATGTGAAGGATAATAAGTGTGAAAACACTTATCCTTTTACCACTTATTTCCAATAATAACAAGACCAAAACGTGTATTTTATATCGTAAAAGTCAGAATTATGCGTGGTTTGTGTTTTTATTTTGTTTCAGGATAAAAATATGAAAAAGGAAGAAAACATGGGCTATCACGGGCTTTTATCAAAGAAAAAGAGAAAAGACGAAGTCAAAAGATCGAGAGTGCAAAAAGAACGGAAGTCCAAGGCCTATTTTGAAGATTTATCGAAGAAAAAGTCTAAAGACGGAAGTTTAATGAAGTCGAAGAACTCAAGTCTAATAGAAGAAGAAAATTATAAGACAAGTTCAATTTATATCGACAAATCCTGAGACGACGTCGAGAAAGACAAAGAATTTAAATCGAGTCGAGACGAGAAGAAAGAAAGAAGGAAGCAACACATGCACTCCCCACCTCCTATATATACCCTCCTAATGACACATTAGGAGGGTGTTAGTTAATTTAGCTATTTCATTTTTTTTTCTTTCTTAGTTTTCATTTTAGAGAGAGAAAGTGTTTAACTTTCTCTCACTAGAACTTCATCTTTTCTTTCCTTTCATGTTTAAGCTTTGATTTAATCTTGTATTTTAAAATCTTTAATCTACAAAGTTCAAGTTTAATCTTTTAATCTTAATCTTCTTCTACCTTTCTTTATTTTTGAGTTGTTTTTGATCCGTTATAATCTTTGATTTTGCTTAAAATTTGATGTTTATGTGATTAAAAAGTTTATCTTTTTAATCCTATATAAGTTTTTATACGATTAAGCTTAAAGCTTGTTATGCTTTTTGGCTTATTTAGTATCTAGCTTATTGTCTTTTAAGTTTTCTTTAAAGTTTAGTGTTTTAAAGTTTGTTTTATAAAGTTTGCATATTTCGTATTTTAAAAGTTTTCAAATTTTATACTTATTGAGTTGGTTAAGTTTTTGTTAAGTGTTCTTTTTTAGAAGTGCTTATTGGTTTTTAGCTTATGCTCTTCCATCCGAATATTGTTTCATTCCCATCACAATAGGGTTTCTATTATTGCGACGGTTTATTCAGACGGATTCAGTGTGATCGCAATAACCCTTAGGGTTTTACTTTGTGATCAAGTGTATTTATCCCTTATTCCGATCGTGATTGCGATCGCTCATTGCGATCGTACATTGCGACGGGTCTAAGGTTTTATTAAGACGAAACGCTGCCTATGTTAGCCATATTCCGATAGAAGTCACATTCCGACAGAGTGTTATTCCGATAGCGTTTCATGTTAATTATTCCGATACTTTGAACATTGCGACAGCTTACATTGACATTCAGATAGGATTACATTCCGATAGAATTGGTTACTATTATTCCGATGGTTTTGTTTTCACTACATTCCGACAGAATTCCTATTATTCCGATACTTTGGACATTCCGATCAAGATCATTCCGATAGAATTTACTTTCACTTATTCCGATGGATTCAGTTTTGATACATTCCGACAGTAACATTCCGATGGTTTAAGTTTTTAGTTTTACAAAGTTTTAAGTTTTAAATTCACTTTTAAGTTTTCAAGTTGTAAATTCATTACTTTTTAATTAGTTATAGACAACAACAACCTTTTTATTTTACACCAAGAACGACTGAGTCGCACTCTTAACTAGTAATCAATTCGAAAAGACTTGGAATTAACGAACTTTTATAACAAAGTAAAATCTAGTTATTAAATGGCGCCGCTGCCGGCTCTTTTCGTTAAGATTAACGGTTTTTAGTGAGAGACGCGTTGGATTTTGGGATCCGTTCATTTTTTAACGTTATTTTTCTTGCTGAAATTTTCAAAAATCCTAAAAAATATAAAATTTTCAAAAAATCCAAAAAAATAGAAAAACATATAAAACCAAAAATATTTCTTGTCTATCTTTCTTTTCTTTTTGTAGGTGTGTATGCGTACCCGTGCTCGTAAGAAGAAAGCAATTCAAGCCGAAGTCGAAACTCCACCTATTGTCACCATGAACAATCGACCAATGATCGAGCTTTTGCAATCGCAAGTAGAGGGCAACACCGATGCTATTGTCATACCCGAGATTGGAGCAAACAACTTTGAGCTCAAATCCGGCTTCATTCAAATGGTCTCTGCTCAACCATTCTTGGGGCGTACACTTGATGATCCTCATGACCATATAAAAAGGTTCCTTCAACTCACTAATACGGTTAATTATAATGGGGTTTCACAAGAAGTGATTTGCTTGCAACTTTTTCCTTTCTCCTTAGAGGGACAAGCCCGGCATTGGCTTGATAAGGGACCGCCACAAAGTATTCTTACGTGGTCGGATTTAGAGACCAAATTCATCAATTACTTTTTCCCACCCTCACGTACTACCGCTTTGCGGAACGAAATCATTAACTTTGAACAAAAGTACGGTGAGACATTTAGCGAATCTTGGGACCGTTTTAAGGAACTTTTAAGAAAGTGTCCACAACATGGTTTCACAAAAGTACATCAATTTAATACTTTTTACAATGGTTTAAGCATGAATGACCAAGATTCACTAAATAGTGCCTCGGGGGGTAATATTTTGGTTAAGTCTTCTAATGCCGCATGGGATATTATTGAGAATAAGTCTAGAGTGCAAACTAAGAGTGTTCGGACTAATGTGGCTAGTGCTAGTACTAGTGACGCCGACAAAAGAATTGATTAGCTTACTTCGCTTGTTGAAACAATTGCTCTACAAACCTATAACAATAACAAAAGCATCAATGCGCAAGTTAATGCTATGAATCAGTCATGTGAAATATGCGGGGGTTCTCATTCATACACCGATTGTCCTTCGACTCATGACAATCCGGAAAATATGTATGCCGCCAACGGTAACTTTTCTACGGGAGGCTATCAAGCACGTCCTCAAGGTGACCGCAATTTCCTCAGTTATCGTTCAAACAATTTCCTTTCACCACCCGGTTTTCCCCCTCAAAACCAAAACAACCTCAATCGCAACACTCAAAACCAACCACGAGCTCCAAATCAATATCAAACCCAAAGAAACCCATATCCACCTCAAGGAAACAATCAAGTTCACCAACCACCCGCTTATCAACCACCTGCCTACCATGCTCTTCCTCCCACCCAACCCACCGCATTTAATCAAGAGGTTGACACTTACATGAGGACTAATGATGCGATAGTGCAGAATCTTCAGCGGCAACTCAGCAACTTGAAAGGAGATATGGTGAAACAAGGGAATGATCTACGAGTCGATATGCGAAACTCTTTGAGCAGTCAAATGAATGACTTAAGGGATATGATGGCTAGTTTCTTCCAAAGTAATCAAGCCTCTGGTTCGGGTTCTCTTCCGAGTAACACCGTTGCTAATCCAAGAGGGGAGATGAAAGCAATCACCACTCGAAGTGGAAAAGGTTTTAAGGAACCCGAGCTTCCTACACCTACACCGGTGATTGTGACAAATGAAAACGAGTCCCATTCTCCAATTCCTCCACCTTCTATTTCTCCAATTCCTCCACCTTCTACTTCCACCCCTCCACCACCCAAGGATGTGAGTGAGAATTCCATACCAAAGCCTTCATCTCAACCCAATATACCTTATCCCTCAAGGTTGAGGAAAGAGAAGTTAAAGAACAAGGATGATATTAAGGTTTCTAACTTTCTTAAAATGTTTAAACAACTGAATTTCAACATCTCCTTTGCCGAGGCTCTCGCTCACATGCCGAAATATGCTAAAATGTTTAAAGATCTTCTCAGTGGTAAGGAGAAGCTTCTTGATATCTCTTAGACCCAACTTAACGAGAATTGCTCCACAGTGCTCTTAAGGAAATTACCAACCAAACTTGGTGATCAGGGTCGTTTTCTCATTCCTTGCAACTTCCCCGAGGTAGAGAATTGTATGGCCCTAGCCGATCTAGGTGCTAGTATAAACTTAATGCCATTAAGTGTTTGGAAACAATTATCTCTACCCGAGCTAGTCCCCACACGAATGACTTTGGAATTAGCTAACCGTACGGTTGCTTATCCAGTGGGGATAGCCGAAGATGTCTTCGTTGGTGTCGACAAATTCACCTTTCCGGCGGATTTTGTTGTCGTTGACTACGAGATGGATCCCCGTGTTCCATTAATCGTTGGACGTCCATTCTTGAGGACCGGTCGCACTCTCATTGATGTAGCCACGGGTGAATAAATCATGAGAGTTGGTGACGATAAAATCGTCTTCAAAATGGGTAAACTTTCTAAGCAGCCTTCTGAAAACGACAGTGTGATCGCAATAACCCTTATGGTTTTACTTTGCGATCAAGTGTATTTCTCCCTTATTCCGATCGGAATTGCGATCGCTCATTGCGATCGTACATTGCGACGGGTCTTAAGGTTTTATTAAGACGAAACGCTGCCTAATTTTTGTTAGCCATATTCCGATAGAAGTCACATTCCGACAGAGTGTTATTCCGATAGCCTTTCATGTTAATTATTCCGATACTTTGAACATTGCGACATCTTACATTGACATTCATATAGGATTACATTCCGACAGAATTGGTTACTATTATTACGATGGTTTTGTTTTCACTACATTCCGACAGAATTCCTATTATTCCGATACTTTGAACATTCCGATTAAGATCATTCTGATAGAATTTACTTTCACTTATTCTGATGGATTCAGTTTTGATACATTCTGACTGTAACATTCCGATGGTTTAAATTTTTAGTTTTACAAAGTTTTAAGTTTTAAATTCGCTTTTAAGTTTTCAAGTTTTAAATTCATTACGTTTTAATTTCCAAAAATTGCATGCTTCCCGAAATCTCTGTTTTACCAAGTGTTTTTCTAATTTTAGAGAGAAAAAGTGACAGTTTTTCTAGATTTTCTTTTAGCCTATTTTAATTACGTTTCGCATTTACTTTTTAATTAGTTATAGACAACGACAACCTTTTTATTTTCCACCAAGAACGACTGAGTCGCACTCTTAACTAGTAATCAATTCGAAAAGACTTGGAATTAACGAACTTTTTTAACTAAGTAAAATCTAGTTATTAAAGGACTCTTGGAAAATATCAATGATGAATCATTTGATAAATCTGAGTCTTGTATCTTTGGAAAGATGACCAAGAAACCTTTTAATAGTAATATTGAAAGGAATATTGATCTACTTGGTTTAATACACATTGATGTGTGTGGACCACTTAGACATGTGTCAAGGAAAGGTGCTAGCTACTTCTTAACATTTACGGATGATTATAGCCGTTATGGTTATGTTTATTTACTTAAGCCTAAACAAGAGGTATTTGAAACATTCATAGTGTTTAAAGCAGAAGTAGAATTACAACTAGGAAAGAAGATTAAAGCTCTTCATTCTGATAGAGGTGGTGAATATTTAAGTCAAGAGTTTAAAGATTATTTAAGTGAGAATGGAATTGTTCAGCATCTTACTTCTCCCTATACTCCACAACAAAATGGTGTATCCGAAAGGAGAACTTGTACACTATTAGATATGGTACGATCTATGTTTAATCTTACAACTTTACCATTATCCTTTTGGGATTATACTTTAGAATCTGCGGTTCGCATTTTAAATATGGTTCTCACGAAGAAGGTTAATAAGACACTATATGAACTATGGCATGGCAAAAAGCCATATTTGTCTTATTTAAAGGTATGGGGTTGCGAGGCGTATATGAAACGTGACTCGGGTGATAAACTCCAACAACGATATGTGAAATGTATCTTTGTAGGATACCCTAAAGAAACTATGGGATACTACTTTTAGTATCCACCTGAGAACAAAGTAATTGTTGCTAGGTATGGAGACTTCCTTGAAAGTGATCTTGTAAAGAAAGAATTCATTGGGAGAAATTATGATCTTGAAGAGAGTCATATAGATACATTACCTTCTGAAAACACTAGCAAAATAATTCTTGTAGAACCAGAAAGTCTGGCGGTTCCACCAGAATTAGTTCCTCTGCGTAGATCTGAAAGGATTAAAAATGCAAATAACAATATATTTTTTAATATAGAGGATGATGATGAAGTAGGGGATCTTGTAGAACCTGCTAGTTATAAATCCGCCGTGCTTGATCTTGAGAAGGATAAGTGGATGGTTGCTATGGATGAGGAAATGAAATCCATGAAAGTTAATGATGTTTGGGTTCTTGTAGATCTACCGCCAAATGCTAAAGTAGTGAGACATAAGTGGATATACAAGAAGAAAACCGACATGGACGAAAAAATACAATCCTATAAAGCTCGTTTAGTAGCTAAAGGCTTTACTCAAACTTTTGGTGTAGACTACGAGGAGTTATTTTTTCCTGTAGCAGACTTAAGAGCTATATGGATTCTCATAGCTATAGAAGCATACTATGACTATGAGATATGGCAAATGGATGCTAAAATTTCCTTCTTAAATGGTCGCTTAGATGAAGACATCTATATGTAACAACCGGAAGGGTATGTTGATCCTAAAAATCCAAAACACGTGTGTAAACTTTAAAGATCTATTTATGGTTTAAAGCAAGCATCACGTCAATGGTTTAAACGATTTGATGAAGAAATCAAAAAGTCTGGATTTATTTAAAATTTTGATGAGCCATGTGTATATCGCAAAGCTAGTGGGAGTGATGTAGTATTCTAGTCCTATATGCCGATGACATACTAATCATAGGAAGTAACATTCCAAGACTTAAAGTTGTTAAGGATTATCTTGGTAAATGTTTTTCTATGAAAGATTTAGGAGAAGCTACATACATTCTGGGAATTAAGATCTATCAAGATAGGAATAGGCGTTTAATTGGTCTTAGCCAAGATGCTTATATAGATAAGATATTGAAGAAGTATAATATGCATAATTCCAAGAAAGGTTTTCAACCTATGGAAGTTAAGCATAATCTAAGTCATGAGATGGATGCATCAACTCCTAAAGAGGAGGCATACATGAAGAAGGTGCCTTATGCTTCGACTGTAGGATCTATTATGTATGTTGTAAGATGTACAAGGCCCGATGTGGCGTTTGCTTAGAACTTGGTCAGCTGTTACCAAACAGAAATCAGGGAAGCTCCACTAGGTTGTTGTTAAACATTTTCTGAAGTATTTAAGGAACACGAAAAGAAATGTTTTGGTGTTTGGAGGGAAGCGAGTACTTAAGGAGTACGAAAGGAATGTTGTTTGGATTAGGAAGTTTTATTGGAGATATTGGGGTGATGCTTTCAATAAAAGAACCTAATAAATATGTATTGTGACAATTCTACCACAATCATATTCGCCAATGATGTTGGAATCATGAAAGGCGCCATACACTTCAAATGTAGATATCACTACGTCCGAGAACAAGTCGAAGCTCGTAAATAAAATTATTAAAAGTTCACACAGATGATAACGTATCAGATCCTTTAACTAAGGCGTTGCCTAGAGAAAAGGTTATTGAACATGCCAAAAGCATTGGGCTTCAATTAGCTAGCAATTTCATGCAGTAAATATGTGATTAGTATTTGGATAAAGGATGTTAAGACATTATTATTTAATAAAATAAAGATTGGATTTCGTTTATTCTTATTACTTAATTTTGTATCCTATTTTACATGTTTTAATCCATGATAAATTGTTATACTAAATGTCCGTTGTCGACTAATAGTATGGGAATATTATTAAATTAAGACAATTCAAAATTATGATAGAGTATACTTGAAAGTATATTGATCGATTTTGGATGATATTCGATGAGTCGAATATTGGACTTATCCCAACTATATGATTATACTTTATGGATCTTTGTCATCAAGTAAATAATAAAAAGTTATCCTTAGACCCGAGATACCAGAAAACTGTTTTAAATCTAGTGCATTTTTGTGGAATAATCTAACGCTAAACATAATTGGTAGCTATAAGGATTATTTTCAAAAGTGTTGCAAAATCATTGGTTTTGCTTGTAGTCAATATGGGATTTATTTACTCCAATTTCCTTTTGGAGTTTAAATACAGTTGGGCCCCTCGTGGGATTAGTAAGATGTTTGGGTGGCCACACCCAAATTTGTTTTGGTAATATTGCTTAATATGTGTAGAAACAGAATGGTTAATGAAAGGAATGACTAAGAAGTTAATATGTGTCACCATTTTAGTTTGTAATAAATGGGAAAGTTTAGTTTTATTCTGAAGCTATATTGTGCTTGTCTATTGCTGCGAAAGACACAAAAATCATATTTTACCTGAAGAGTATAGAAATATTAGGAAAACACATAGGTGATAATACATAAATATATATATATATATATATATATATATATATATATATATATATATATATATATATATATATATATATATATATATATATATATATATATATATATATATATATATATATATATATATATATAACAATAAAATATCACAGGTGATATCAAAAGTTGAAAAAATATGTTGGGAATTATTTGTTAAGTGTCAAGTACCGTTAGTATATTTCATGTACTGTTAGTGTTATGTAAGTACCGTTAGTGTTCACGCGGTACATAGTAAGTACTGCTACTTATAAAGTAAGTACTGCTATGATGAGTAGGACGAATATATCTTTGTATAAGATATGTCATAGTTATAGTTAGAGTATATCTTATGTGATATACCTAAATAGTTAGAATATTGATAATATATCGTCTGTGATATAGTTATCTTTATAGAATATTCTAATGTTTCTAGGGTTCCTTACTGTATAAAAGGAACATAGGTACAATGTCTTTCATGTACCTCATACAAGTCGATTAATAAGAGAATCGAATAGTTAAAAGTAATTATGTTCTTCTGTGCTTTATAAGTTAGATTCCGCATAACTTATTTAGTGTTAGTAAGAGTGCTCAAAGTGTTTTAGTTTGATTACAAACTATTATACTAATTCTTAACAGAATATAGATCCAACCAAAGGGGTCAACAAGTGGTATCAGAGCTTGTTGAAAAACTCTGAAAAAGAAGAACACGACCCCAAACACTCCACACATACCAAATCTCAATGTCTCAACCAGATGGTGATAATGCTCACTTGGATAATGCTCAGATCCCTGATCCTATTCCACAGGGACAACCACAAGTTGTGCATCCTGTGCCAGCACAAGGTGCTCAAGCCGTGAATGTTGTAGCCACACCAACACCTTCTCATGCTCTGTCTACTGTCAAACTCCCAGTTCTCAAAGGTGACAATTATGAGACATGGGCAATGCAGATGGAACATTACTTGAATCACACAGATCACAATGTGTGGCAAGTTATCAAGAATGGGAACACACCAAAGAAGCTACACTTGTTGGGTCTAAAATTATATGAGTTGATGTGGCAGAAACTCAAAACGAAGAAAACATCAAGACGTTTGTCAAAGCCGCTGACACGGCTAGTTGAGACGCTGATGGAAAGTGTTGAGACGCTGACAGATGTTTACACGCTGATGGAGAATTCTATTTAGGGAATATATTGAGTATATTATTTATGATATACACAATATATAGTTTATCTAAATAGAAGATTTAGATGTTTATTTGATATTATCTCTTGTAGATTCTGTTCCTTCCACTATAAAAGGAACAAGAGTCTTAGGTTTTATAGATATATCATTCATTCACAATGTAAACCTAAAGTGTGTGTCGCACTAGACGTGGGATTCAATGTATACACGTCTAGTGGTTGTTTGTTATTAATATAATGAGCAACCCATTTGTTTTAATTCGTGTTCTTTGTGTCCAAACACCTTGTTATGATCATTGTTCTTTTCCGCTATGTTATCATACGAACGATGATCAACCTAGATATAATGGTTCTTAACCATTGAGTCTAACGATCAATAGGGAACCACATTTGGTATCAGAGCCTAAGGCTCTTGATATCTAGGTCCAACGAGGTGTTCGTGTATCGTGAAGAAGAAAAATTCGTATTGAGTTTTTCTGGACGTTTTTGTGTGCGCAGCAGTATTCAGAAGGTCATAACTTTTGATTGAACCGTTGGATCGTCACGAAATTTTTTATGTGTGTTCTACATACATAGATCTAAACATCCACCGGAGGGATTGTCGAGTTTTATCCCCAGGCAAAAGTTATTAGGCGTCGAAGTTGGCTGATGGCAGATTTTCAGTTTTCTGCTTTTACATAAAATCATGAACTAGGGTTCCTCAAACCCTAGATCTACTTAAAAAGCAGGAAGAATTGAAATTGGAGGCTGTTATAATGCATTATGGTGTTTAAATTCGAATCTGATTAGGCTTAAAACCCTAATTAGGGTTTCGAATTAAACAATCTTCGTTCTAGGGTTTGTATTATAAGCAGCAGGTTACGATCAAGAATGGTGTTACAGCAGATGTTCGTCGTTCTTATGGGCTTATTTAATTCACAAAACCTTAATTTAAGGTTTCTGATAAATATTATAGCAGCTGCTTATACAATGTTTGAAGTGACGTGAGATCTTCATGTGCATTCACACGGCCAAAGGAAAAATACGCATGTCTGCAAGGCTTCAATTTTGCGTTCACATGGTCAGCCAAAACAAGATTATTTACTTTCCATGTTGCGTAATATTCATTCTATGTTCACACGGTGCTACAATCCACTATATGCTAGTCCATGGTAACATGAGGTTAAAGCTAGGTTTGATTCGCTGGTTTCAATTCTCATAGGTTGAAAAGATTGCTTTCACACGGTTATATAGCAAATTGTGTTCACACGATAAAGCTATTCTTATTGGTGGAAACATGATGTGTTCACATGGTGCTTCTCATATGATTGGCCAAAATCATATGTTTACACGGTTTATTTACATGAAACAAGGAAAAGATAATGTTGATACGTTTTAATTCAACGTTGACAAGTGAAAAAGACGTGGACGCTGACAAGGTTTAATTTAACGCTGACGAGAAGAAGTTTGACGCTGACAGAATAAGTCAACGCTGATAGGTTGACAGTGTCGTCCGATATACGAGCTTCAACGCTGATAGGTATTGTCAGATATCGGACAATACATCTGACCAAGATATTGGACAGAAGAGATATTGGACAACACAAGGTTTGCTGCTGTTGAGAAAACTGGTACGTTTTGAGCACACAAAAAGGAGGAAAATACACACAAAGGTACATGGAATCTCCGTTTTAATTTCGAATATCATAATGATATTTATGGCTCGGATATTTTTACAAGGAGTAAATGGTTTTTAAGTAAGTTAGCAATAATTCATGAAGAATTTTATTGGATTATGTAATCGGGATAGCCTTGTGAAAGAGTTATTCGCTAACAGCTTTTACATATGAAGATATTGACTTGTCATGAAGAGGTGTTAGCTTAAGGGGAAGAATTCTTATGGTAAGTTTGATGATTGAAGAAGATTTTCACGAGTTTGTGTTCTATCATATCTTAAAGTGCCATAGACTTTAAAGGTAACTTGTTCGTGCTTTACATGGATAGTGATGAAGACTTGTCATAACACTTGAAGGAGTTACATTATCGTGCTCAGTGTCTCACATAGGATGAGAATATTGACAAGGGATCGAGGTCTACTTATAATTGGTCTGATATAAGTTCTTAGTCACGTGGATAGTACAAGACATGGAACACAAGGTTGGGTTATTTTGCTTCTACATCAAAAATATTAAAGTTATTTTTCTTCAGGATCATTACACAGAGCCTACTTTTGGAGAATTTTCAAGATTGCCTACATTGTTTACTTCCTTGTTGATGTGACAAAAAGGGGAAGAAAATACGTGCTACACTTGAGGGGAAGCAATCTGAAGATCATGTACAACTTACAAGAGATATACAAAGAGTTTTGCCGACATCAACTAGGGGAAGATTGTTGGGTCTAAAAATATATGAGTTGATGTGGCAGAAACTCAAAACGAAGAAAACATCAAGACGTTTGTCAAAGCCGCTGACACGGCTAGTTGAGACGCTGATGGAAAGTGTTGAGACGCTGACAGATGTTTACACGCTGATGGAGAATTCTATTTAGGGAATATATTGAGTATATTATTTATGATATACACAATATATAGTTTATCTAAATAGAAGATTTAGATGTTTATTTGATATTATCTCTTGTAGATTCTGTTCCTTCCACTATAAAAGGAACAAGAGTCTTAGGTTTTATAGATATATCATTCATTCACAATGTAAACCTAAAGTGTGTGTCGCACTAGACGTGGGATTCAATGTATACACGTCTAGTGGTTGTTTGTTATTAATATAATGAGCAACCCATTTGTTTTAATTCGTGTTCTTTGTGTCCAAACACCTTGTTATGATCATTGTTCTTTTCCGCTATGTTATCATATGAACGATGATCAACCTAGATATAATGGTTCTTAACCATTGAGTCTAACGATCAATAGGGAACCACAACACTGGTTGCTAGACGGTACATGCTATGCTCTACCTGCTGTGACTGTTGAGGATATACAAGCAGAGATCAAAGAAAGAAAAGCCAGAACTGCCTTGGATATGGCTCTTTCTGAAGACATTCTACCAAGCTTTCATCATTATAAAGATGCCAAAGCTATGTGGGATGCTCTAAAACTTAGATTTGGAGGCAATGATAAATCTAAGAAAATAAAGAAGATTGTTCTTAAGCAAGAATTTGATAACTTCTCAATCACCAGTATAGAGGGGATACATGGTGGATATGGAAGGTTCAGCAAATTGCTTATTCAGTTAGCAGTTTATGGACAAGTAATTCCTAATGAAGAAGCAAATCTAAAATTCTTAAGAAGTGTTCCACTAGAGTGGAAAGCAATGGCTATGCACTTCATCACAAGAGATGATTTGGAAACAATTCCGTTTGATCATCTCTACAACAATCTTAGAGCATATGAGATGGATGTGAAAGGCATTGAAGTAAAGACAACAACTACTTCAAAGTCTAATTTGGCTTTTGTGTCAGATGGGAACAGCAGTACTTACTTTCAAAATACCGCTAAGTGGATCTAGCAGCGGTACATACTTCACAAATACCGCTGGAGGACTTACAAGCAGTACTTACCCATAATGTATTGAAAGCAGTCCAATGGTCTCTCAAAATCCACATGGAAGGTCTTCACCATTGTTTAGTGACAATGATGCCTTCTCATCCTTTGCTGGACAAGACAACAGGCCAAGATTAACTCTCAATGACTTGTTCCAAATGGATGATGCTGATGTTGAAGAGATGGATCTTAAATGGCAAGCTGCCATGATGTCAGTAAGATCTAATAGATTCTTCAAGAAGACTAGAAGAAAAATGACTATTGATCCTAATGAGCCATTAGGATATGACAAGTCCAAAGTTGAATGCTATAACTGTGGAAGGAATGGACACTTTGCAAGAGAATGCTCTAGAGATAAAGCTAAGACTAGCAATCAGAAGTCCAAAAACAGCTATAGAACTAGTCCAAGAATAACTGAAAGCTTTCCAAAAGGAAACAGCAGGAGTCCTAAAGGAACCAAAGCATTGGTTACTGTAGACGGAGTGGTGAATTGGGCAGAAGAAGAAGAAGAAGAGCTTGGATTAATGGCTCTCTCACATGAAGATACTGAGGTACATCCTTGTTCTAAAGATTGTATTCTTAAATTTAATAGTCTAAAAGTAGAACTAGAGGAACAGTATCAAAAGGTTAACACATGCACTGTAGAAGTAAAAGCTTTCAAACAGGGTGTTGTTAAATTAGAAGAAAATATAGTCTTATACAAAAAGTCTCAACAAAACTATGAAGAGAAAATAAGGATTTTAACTCTTCAAATGAGGGAAAAAGATATGGAAATAAAAGCTTTTGAAAGACAACTTTTAAAAATAAATTCAGAAAATGAAGCTTTAAAAACCAGTCTTTGTAATGAAAGGGAAGTGATTAATCATTGGCAACAATCCTCCAAGGGATTGGGAAAACTGATTAATTCACAAATGGGGTATTATGATAAAACAGGCCTAGGATATATTGAGGATCAACTGGGATAACCTTAACTAACAAAGACTTATCAAAAGGGATTTTTGATAGTTCTAGTGAGGTAGATGATACACCTGAAAATGATAGATATGCTAAAGGAATGAAGGCAGTTCCTCCACCAGTATCAGGAATTTTCATGCCCTTTTGTAATGATACCAGTATAGAGTTAGAAGAACCTAAGATTACTAATGTCTTTAACTCTAGTACTCTGTCCCAAGAAAATACTGCTGTGACCAAGAATATTGTTTATCCACCTTTAATGAACAACTTTGTTTCTGAGGAATCTAAGACTAGTTCTGCTCCCAAGCAGGTAAAAACTCCTAGCAAGATATTGGAAAACAATGAACAACATACTAAAACCAAAAGGGGTGGGCTAGGTTTTGAAAAAGTAAAGTTAAAACAACTTTTTGGGTCTTCTTTAAGAAGAAAAGGATGTTATGTTTGTGGTAGTCTAAGTCATTTATCAAAGACTGTACATTACATGAAGATAAAATTGTGAACAGAAGGCTACACAAAGGGTCATGAAAAACAGTAATGGGGAAAATGCACAGGTTTATAGGAATCAGAAAACTAAAGATGACAAACATAAGTTTGATCACACAAAGGTAGTTAATCAGGTTGAAAATAATCCTACCAAAAGTTTTGTTCCTAGGGCAGTACTTATGAAGCAAGGGCTAGTATCCTTGAATTCTGGTAAACCAAGTACCGGCAAGTCTAGACATGCAAGTACTGCTAGACCAAACTCAAGTACTGTTGGTTTAAAGTCTGTAAAACCAATGTTCTCTAAAAATTCTAAGAAAGTTTTTGAAAAAGTTAAAACACCTAGAAGTAAGGACAAGAACAAACCAGTGCAAATGTAGGTTCCTAAAAGAGATATATCATGTGTTAAAGCAAGTACCGCTAAAGCAGTACTTAAGTCAAAGCAGTCAGAGCACATAGAGTCACCCTATGAATTTGACTACATAAATGAAACCATGAAGTATAAGAGTAAAAGTAGCATTACTGGGAATGCTTCAGTATAAAATCTTAAATGTGTAGGTCCCACAAGATCCGAGCCAAATGTGGCTTGGGTCCCTGTTAAAAACTAATGAGTTTTATTTGTGTGCAGGGGCATCTCATTGATGAATTAAAAGATAAAGGAATTGTAGATAGTGGATGCTCAAGACACATGATAGGGAACAAATATTTTCTTGCTGAATATGAAGAATTCAGAGGAGGTCCAGTAGCCTTTGGGGGTAGCAAAGGTAGAATCACTGGCAAAAGGAAAATCAACATAGGAAAGTTGGAATTTGAAGATGTTTTCTTTGTAAAAGAATTGAATGAGTTCAATCTCTTTTCTGTATCACAAATGTGTGATAAGAAGAACAAGGTGCTATTCACAGACAAAGACTGCTTGGTGTTTTCCAAAGACTTTGAGATGCCTAAGGAATCTCAAATACTACTTAAAGTACCGAGGGAAGAAAATATGTACACCTTTAATCTTCATACTATTACTCTAACAGGTGGTATTACATGTTTGCTAGCTAAGGCTTCTTTAGATGAGTCAAACTTATGGCATAGAAGGTTAGGTCATGTGAATTTCAAGAATCTTAATAGATTGGTAAAAAGGAATTTGGTTAGAGGTCTACCTAACAAATCTTTTCAAAATGATTTCACATGTGCTGCTTGTCAAAAAGGTAAACAACATAGAGCCTCTTGTAAGACCAATACTTTAAACACTATGACAAAACCTTTGCATCTCTTGCATATGGATTTATTTGGTCCAGTTTCTATCAGAAGCATAAGTCATAAGACCTTTTGTCTAGTCATAACTGATGATTATAGTAGATTCAGTTGGATTTTCTTTTTAGCCCTTAAAAGTGAAACAAGTGAATTACTAAAGGATTTTATCACTTTAGTTGAAAAGCAGTTCACTAAACAGGTTTTAATCATTAGGACAGATAATGGAACAAAATTTAAGAATGCTGATTTTGATGAATTCTATAGGTCTAAAGGAATTAAGAGACAATTTAGTAATCCTAGAACTCCACAACAGAATGGAGTAGCTGAAAGGAAAAATAGGACATTAATTGAGGCTGCTAGAACTATGCTGGCTGATTCACTTTTGCCAAATACCTTTTGGTCAGAAGCAATCAATACTGCATGTTATGTGTTAAATAGAGTCCTGGTAACTAAGCCTCAAAACAAAACACCTTATGAACTCTTGACTAATGTAAAGCCAAACATAAGTCATTTAAAACCTTTTGGGTGTCATGTGTCCATACTAAATACTCTTGATTATTTGGGAAAGTTTGATGGAAAGTCTGATCCAGGATATCTTGTAGGATATTCATTGCAAAGTAAAGCATATAGGGTTTACAATTTGGCAACTAAGAAAGTTGAAGAAAATGCTCATGTCAATTTCTTAGAAAATAAACCCAATGTTCCAGGAATAGGTTATGCTTGGATGTTTGATTTAGATTATCTAACTAACTCCATGGATTACTACTCTTTGCAAAAGGATTGTCAAACTAACAATGCAGGTGAGGAGTCAAGTGCAACAAATGCAGGTACTCAAGAAGATGTTTCTTCATCAGATGATGATATTCATATCTATGTGCCCAACATGCCTACTGTTACTCCTATGTCTGCAACTCCCAAGAAGCAAACCATGCCATCCAATGATGATCAAGCATCCCAGGAGCTACAGAGGCTTTAAGATCAAGAAAAGAATGCTACATCTACTAATAAGCATTCAAGAGAAGAATCAATTGAGTCGCAACACTCAGCAGTACATACTATACCTAGCGGTACTTCATCTGCAAGTACTGCTAAGTCAAAATCTGCCAAATCTGCTGACTCACTAGAAGAGATTTTGCAAGCATTGGACGATGAAGACTTATATGCCAATCCAGCTGAAGGAATCTTCTCCAAAGCTTCCTATGATGAGCAGGGTGCAGTAACTGATTTCAACAATTTGGAAACAGAAATTCCAGTCAGTTCTATTCCCACTCATAAAGTCAACAACAACCATCCTACTACACAGATTATTGGTGATCCAAAATCTGTTGTACAAACTAGAAGACAACTACAAACCAATATTGAAACTCATGCACTAGTGAGTTATGTCAAACAACAGCAGAGAACAAATCATAAAGATACTCAGCATTGTTTGTTTTCCTGTTTCTTATCTCAAGTAGAGCCCAAAAACATCTCTCAGGCTCTTGATGAAGAAATTTGGGTATATGCCATGCAAGAAGAATTAACACAATTTGAGCTACAAAAGGTTTGGATTCTTGTGGATCTTCCCTTAGGTAAAAGAGTAATTGGTACTAGATGGGTCTTCAGGAACAAGAAAGATGAAAGAGGGGTTGTTGTAAGGAACACGGCAAGACTTGTTGCTCAAGGCTATAGACAGGAAGAAGGGATAGACTCTGATGAGGTTTTTGCACCAGTGGTAAGGATAGAAGCCATTAGGTTATTTTTGGCCTTTGCATCATATATGGGATTTATAGTCTATCAAATGGATGTGAAAAGTGCCTTTCTATATGGTACTATTTTAGAGGAGGTATATGTCTCACAACCTCCAGGTTTTGTAGATCCTAAATTCCCCAATAGAGTCTACAAAGTTATCAAAGCACTTTATGGTCTGCATCAAGCTCCAAGAGCATGGTATGCAACTTTATCCAACTTTCTACTAGAACATGGATATAGGAGAGGAACCATTGACAAAACTCTGTTCATAAAAAAAATGCCAAAGACATCATTCTAGTTCAAGTCTATGTTGATGACATCATTTTTGGTTCTACCAAGAAGACATGGTGTGAAGAGTTTGAAGCTTTGATGAAAGGAAGATTTCAAATGAGTTCTATGGGAGAACTAACTTTATTTTTGGGACTACAAGTCAAACAAACCAAAGATGGAATATTTATCAGTCAAGATAAATATGTTGCTGAAATCTTGAAGAAATTTTCATGTATGGATACAAGGAGCACAAGCACACCTTTTGATGCCAAGAAATCTTTATCAAAAGATGAACATTGAGAAGATGTTGACATTCATCTCTATAGGTCAATGATTGGTTCATTGATGTATCTTACTACTTCAAGACCAGATATAATGTTTACTGTGTGTGCTTGTTCAAGATTACAAGTTCATCCAAAGGTGTCACACCTATATGTTGTGAAGAAGATTTTTAAATATCTTAAAAGTCAACCTAATTTAGGATTATGGTATCCTAGAGATTCCACCTTTGAATTGGAAGCTTACTCAGATAGTGATTATGCTGGAGCAAATCATGATAGGAAATCCACAACAGGAGGTTGTCAATTCCTAGGCAGAAGACTCATATCATGGCAGTGTAAGAAGCAAACCATTGTTGCTACTTCTACAACTGAAGCTGAATATGTAGCTACTGCTCATTGCTGTGGACAAGTACTTTGGATTCAAAATCAATTGTTGGACTATGGGTTTAACTTCATGAACACCAAGATTTACATTGATAATGAAAGTACTATATGCATTGTTAAGAATCCAGTATTTCACTCCAAGACTAAGCATATTGAAATAAGACATCACTTTATAAGAGATGCTTATGACAAAAAGCTTATTCAAGTCTTGAAGATTCATACAGACAACAATGTAGCTGATTTGTTGACCAAGGCATTTGATGCAAAGAGATTCGAATTCTTGGTGACATACATTGGTATGCTCAACCAATAACATGCTGCATATGTTGAGGGGAGGTAATAGTTGTACAAATGTTTTATAATTTTTATTGTATAGTCTATGTTTTGTGTTTTTGATGTTATTGCAGGTTTATAGAAAAAGATAAAAGAGGTTACATGTCTAGTGGAAAGCATGAAATGGTCACAATTATGAGGTACCGTTGTCACTCCAAGTACCGCTAGCACAAAACCAAGTACCGCTTATGTTCCATGTACCGCTACATGTCCGTTGTACCGTTAAGGGTCTCTTTTGTAAATTTGGCGGTTTCTTCGCACTTGGGTTTGTTATTAATACTTACCCCAATTACACAATTGATTCACCTAATCTTTTACTTTTATCTCTTGATTCTATAACCTTCTCTCTAATCTTTCGATCATAAAAAATACTAATGGATGCTTTACAAGTAAGCTCTAAGCATAATTTGGTTGCGAATCTTGCTACGAATGATGACTCTCTTGGTTTCCATGAGATGCTTGGTTTCCTATCTCGAAGTCATGTTCGCTTCGCACTCACTGTAAGTCCAGTTGTCTCTATACCCATTGCTTAACAATTTTGGGATACTGCTGTGTTAGGTACTCGTTTTGATCAACCTTGCGTTAAGGCTAGGGTGAATCATAGGAATATATATGTCACTGAGGTACTTCCACGAGCAAGTTTGAGACTAAATGATGAAATGGACTTAGTATGCTTAATAATACAGAGATTCATGATGACCTTGCAGCCATGGGCTATGGGGGTGGTAGGGAAAGTCTTACTTTCTTTAAAGCATTATTTTCACCTCAATGGAAATTGCTTTTTCATGCTATTATTCACTGTTTAAGTTCAAAAAGTACATCTTTTGATCAAATACCTGCTGCATTGGCATCTGCTGGTATCTGTCTAGCAAATAACAGGGTTTTTAATTTTTCAAAATTAATTTTTGAAGGCATGACTAGGAATTTGGAAGGGACTAAGAAGTTTTTAATGTATCCTAGATTCATTCAGACTTTAGTTAGTGACCAAATATCTAACCTACCAGCATTGACTGATACATGGGATGTTCCTTCATTCACAAAGAGAACTTTCTCTTTCTTGGCCAAACAAGGCAATGCCTTTACAGGAACATTGTTTGCCCATATGTTAGCCCAACATGCCAATCAAGAAGGTGAGGAACCTAGCAATGCTAGTGCTTCTCAGCAAACTCCTTCTCACCAGAGCTCCCACTCTCTAGAAGATTCACAATCTTCTTCTTACAATGTTGATGTTCCACCAAACACTGATGAGATGATCCACACACCTGCTGCTTCTATTGCTGCTAGTGGTTCACCACAAGCACAAGCACAAGAGGTGGTGGATGTTGCAAATTTAACTACTTTGTGTACAAGTTTGTCCCAACAGGTACATGTATTGCAGAAAGAAAAGCTTGTTCAAGACAAGAAAATTGTTGAATTGGAAGCTAGCCTACTCAAGTTAAGGAACAAAGTGTCATCTTGGATGAGACAATATAGATCTGTTCAGAAATCTGCAATCAAGAAGCAAAGATTCAGGAACCACAAGAAAAGGCAACTGAATGCAACCAAACAGGGGAGGAATAATGAAGAACAACCACCTTCTTCTAATAATCATACAAGGATCTCTGGAAATGACATCAATTTTGAATTGGATGAAGATGTCATGGGGACTTATAAAGATGGAACTGGTTTAAACACTGGTCTGGATGGACCTTCAGATATGGAGATTCAACAGCAATAACCACAACCTACTCCAGAGGAACCACAAGTTCAAGAAATGTTGGTAACTCATCCAGAGGAACCACAAGTTCAAGAAAAGTTGGTAAATCAGCCAGAGGAGCCACAAGTTGTAGAAACATTGGCAACTCAGCCAAAACCATCAATTCAATCACCACTTCAAGCTCATTGGAGTGCTTTCTATGAGAAGTTGGAGGAAATTTCTATTCAGTTTCCTGATCCATCACCACAAAGCAATAAATCAGATAAGACTGAAGAAGTGCAAGTTGATATGATGGCTTCTATGGAAGATAAAGTATCTGGGGATACACAAGTGATTGAAGAAACAAGTGTGTCTAATACTGGTGAAGTCAACTTTGTTGAAGATCTAAGTACTGCTAGGCCAACTAAGCCGACTACAAGTACTGCTGACATTGTTAAAGACCCAAGTACTGCTAAGCCAACTAAGCCGATTGCAAGTACCGCTGGTGATCATCCTTCACTAGAAAGTTAAATTTCGTTTGGGGAAAATGAGACTTTAGCCCAATTGCTGCTTGATTTAAAGAAGAATTTAGTTGAGAAGACTAAGCAAGCAGAAGTAAAGACATAACAAGAAGTTTTGCCAAAAAGGATCAAATTCAAGGTAAGAAAGTTCAAGCTTCACACCCTACAAAAGGTATAGTCATTCAACAGCTAGCTAATGAAGAAGTAGTTGCCAAGCTAAAGAAGAAGCTACCAAAATCCAAAGGATAAGGGGAAGAAGCAGTTATTGTCAGAATCTGAAGATGAAAGTGAATCAGATGATGATATAAACAAAGTCATGTATAGATTTAATCAAATAGACCATGATGAGGAATTTGCTTATAGAATGCAAGCACAAATTCGTGAAAATGAATTGCAGGAAGAACTTACAGCAAAGCAAAATTTGTTAGAAGCTAAAAGAATACAGCAAGAATGGAACATACAAGAGTATGACAGGATTCAAACTGAGATACATGCAAGTGAGCTTCTTGCAGACTCATTGATAGCTGAAGAAAAAGATGCATATGATGAAGAAGAGAAATCAAAATTGATTGATGATCTGGTAAGGGAGCAACAAAGATTCTTTGCTGAAAAGAGAAGGAAAGAAAAGATTAAGCCTCCAACTACTATGCAGATTAGAAATCAAATGATGAACTTTCTAAAGAAAGTTAAAGGATTTACTCATATTCAGCTGGTCAAGAAGAATTTTGAAGAAATCAAGACTTTGTATGAGCAAAGTAAGAGGACTGAATTGAATTTTGTTGAGATTGGATCTGAAGCAGATAAGAAAGCTGTTGAAGAATTTAAGAAACATCTGCAACAACAAAGACAATTTGGTGGTACTCCTAGAATTTTGCCAAGTATTGCTGAACCTACAAGTACATCTCCACCTATCAAGACCACTTATGTGAGGAAGAATAGAAAGGAGAGAGTAAGTTCAAGGGAGGAAGAGACTGCTCAAAGAATGAATACAGGAGTTGAACTCAAGGTATTGCTCAGACTGAAAATGTACAAGCAGTACATACACAGTCAGCAGTACATACAACAGTACATACTGAGGAAACGGTACATACAAGCTTGGAAGAGGGTTCAACAGAACTTGAGGGAATTTCCAAGAGTGTTAAAAGGAAAAGATCAACAAAGCTAAAGAAGAAAGCTAATAGAGCTAAAACTACAGCAGAAGATAGTGATGATGATGAGAGCTTAAAGAAGTACTTGAAGATTGTGAAATTTGAAGATCAATGTATTGATACAGAGATTTTTGGAAAAAGAGCATCCATTGCTAAGTGGATTTACTCTACAGATCAAGGACTTGAAGCTCATGGAATTCAGAGAACTGATGGCACAACAAGGATATTCAGACTTTTGGAAGATATTCTTCACATTCTTGACAAACAAGATATTCAAGATCTTTTAAGGTTAGTTCAAGAAGCCAGTGCAGGTAAAACTGAAGTATCACTATTATATAGGGAATTTCTCTTTATGTATGAGCCACACAACTGTGATCAAGAAATGTTGAAGGAATTAGAGGATCAGGTACCTAGTTACTGGAGATATTACAGATCATGTGGATTGCATATTTTAGACGTAGATGATGTTACATACTATATGATGCAAGAGAAAACTTACCCCTTCAAAAGAAAATTGTTGGAAAGGATGTTAGAACAACAATTAGAAGTTACAGAAGAATTTGCTGATGCTTTGGAGTTGATCAGAATGGTTAAACAACAAATCAAGGATTTGAAAGATGAGGAAGAAGCTGAGAAAGAATCTTAAGTGTTTGACTTTTAGTCACACTTCATAAATGGTTCTCAGTTCACCATGTCTAATACACATAAGCACTGGCTAGTCCATAAGCAAACTGTTTGTGGTAAAGACTTATCAAATCCGTTGAAATCTGATAGTTTGCTAAAAACTATATGGTTCTAACTCACCTTGTTTCGAGACAAAGAGTTGGCTAGTCCTAGACAAACGGTACTAGGAAAAGACTTCATCAAATCCGTTGATGGCTGACAATTTACCAAAAATTGTAAGGTTTTCATTACACCTTATTCTTTGTGAATAAAGTATTGGCCATTCCAAAGTGTACGGCTAACCGGTAAAGAATTTATCAAATCCGTTGATAGCTGGTGATTTGCTAAAAATCATGAAGCCAATACAGATTGGTGTTTGTTGTTAACTGTTTTATTTCAAGTATGAAGATTGCAGGCAAAGAAGTATTTTATTAATAATACTTAGAAGGTTTTGTTATCATCAAATCAAGAGAGATATTTATGATCAAGAGTTCAAGGACTAAACTCAAGAAGACAATAACTGATGCTGCAAAGATGAATGAATGATTAGAAGACACAAGAAGATCATAGTTTGAAGACAAAGATGATACTCATAATGTTTGAAGATTATCTTATCAGAAGAAGATCTACATTTGAAGTGTTTGGCTACATTCAGTTGGATACAAATACAATTTACCAAGTTCAATCCAAGGATGAAGGAAAGACTGAAGACATGTATTTTAATACATCCATTACAAGAGAAACAAGAAGACAACAAGTTATCATTTCTTGTTTAGGGGAGGATTGTTGGGAATTATTTGTTAAGTGTCAAGTACTGTTAGTATATTTCAAGTACTGTTAGTGTTACGTAAGTACCGTTAGTGTTAACGCGGTACATAGTAAGTACTGCTACTTATAAAGTAGGTACTGCTATGATGATTAGGACGAATATATCTTTGTATAAGATATGTCATAGTTATAATTAGAGTATATATCTTATGTGATATACCTAAATAGTTAGAATATTGATAATATATCGTCTGTGATATAGTTATCTTTATAAAATATTCTAAGGTTTCTAGGGTTCCTTACTCTATAAAAGGAACATAGGTACAATGTCTTTCATGTACCTCATACAAGTCGATTAATAAGAGAATCGAATAGTTAAAGTAATTTTGTTCTTCTGTGCTTTATAAGTTAGATTCCGCATAACTTATTTAGTGTTAGTAAGAGTGCTCAAAGTGTTTTAGTTTGATTAGAAACTATTATACTAATTCTTAACAGAATATAGATCCAACCAAAGGGATCAACAAAATATATGTGTTTATTACTGAAATGTTACAAGTAATATTAGATATTAGATGTTTTATGAAATATCACAAGTGATACTACATGTCATATAACAAATATCACACATGTTAATAGACGTTAACTTTTTTTTATGAAATATCACAAGTTATATTAGACATGTCATATAAAAAATATCATATGTGATATTACACATTAACTATATAAAATATCACAATTGATATTAAATCATAAGTGATATTTTTTTTGAACGACAAATGTTAGTGGTTAGTGGGTCGAGTCGTGCAATGACATTCAAACGGAAGAATGTCTTCTTCGAACCCTCGCCTAGTTATGTTAGACTCCTTATCCGCTTCGCCTGAAAGGCCCTTGGCAGGTCTTGAACCTAAGACCTCCAAGAATCCTCCCCCAAGGAAACCACTTAGTGGAACCTTGGTGGCCAACTGAGCTAATCCAGTTGGTTTAAATCACAAGTGATATTAGACATGTAATATAACAAATATCACAAATATCACAAATGATAATAGAAATTAACTTTTTTATGAAATATCATAAGTGATATTAGACATGTCATATAACAAATATCACAAGTGATATTAGACATTAGGTATGTTTATAAAATATCAGAGGTGATATTAGACATTAATTATATATATGAAATATTACAAGTGATATTAGACATGTCATATAATAAAAATCACAAGTGATATTAATATTAACTATGTTTATAGCATATCACAAGTGATATTAGACATGTCATATAGCAAATATCACAAATGATAATAGACTAACTATTTTTATGAAATATTACAAGTGATATTAGACATGTCATATAACAAATATCACAAGTGATATTAGACATAACTGTTTATAAAATATCATAAGTGATATTAGGCATTAACTATGTTTATGAAATATCACGAGTGATATTAGACATGCCATATAACAAATATCACAAATGATAATAGACATTAACTATTTTTATGAAATATCACAAGTGATACTAGACATTAACTATATAAAATACCATTTAGACATTAATCATGTTTATGAAATATCACAAATGATAGTATTGGACATGTCATATAATAAATATCACAATGATAATAGACATTAACTATTTTTATGAAATATTACAAATGATATTAGACATGTCATATAAAAATATCACAAGTGATATTAGACATTAATTGTTTATAAAATATAATAAATGATATTAGACATTAACTATGTGTATGAATTATCACGAGTGATATTAGACATGTCATATAACAAAGATCACAAATGATAATAGACATTAACTATTTTTATGAAATATCACAAGTGATATTAAACATCAACTATATAAATACCATTGACATTATTTATGTTTATAAAATATCACAAGTGATAATAGTAGACATGTCATATAACAAATATCACAAATGATAATAGACATTAACTATTTTTATGAAATATTACAAGTGATATTAGACATGTCATATAACAAATATCACAAGTGATATTAAACATTAACTATTTATAAATTATTATAAGTGATACTAGACATTAACTATATTTATGAAATATCACAAATGATAGTATTGGACATGTCATATAATAAATATCACAATGATAATAGACATTAACTATTTTTATGAAATATTACAAATGGTATCAGACATGTCATATAACAAATATCACAAGTGATATTAGACATTAATTGTTTATAAAATATCATAAATGATATTAGACATTAACTATGTTTATGAATTATCACGAGTGATATTAGACATGTCATATAACAAATATCACAAATGATAATAGACATTAACTATTTTTATGAAATATCACAAGTGATATTAAATATCAACTATATAAAATACCATTGACAATATTTATGTTTATGAAATATCACAAGTGATAATAGTAGACATGTCATATAACAAATATCACAAATGATAATAGACATTAACTATTTTTATGAAATATTACAAGTGATATTAAACATGTCATATAACAAATATCACAAGTGATTTTAAACATTAATTGTTTATAAATTATTATAAGTGATAGTAGGCATTAACTATGTTTATGAAATATCAAGAGTGTTATAAGACATGTCATATAACAAATATCTCTAATGATAATAGACATTAACTATTTTTATAAAATATCACAAGTGATATTAGACATCAACTATATAAAATACCATTCAGAGATTAATTATGTTTATGAGATATCACAAGTGATAGTATTAGACATGTCATAGAATAAACACCACAAGTGATATTATGCATTGACTATGTTTATAAAATATCACAAGTGATATTAGACAGGTCATATAACGAGGTGATAACGATTGCATATTCATCTTTTAAAGCATATCTAGGGCGTGTCAGTTGGGTTGAAAAATTTATTCCAGTCAATCAGGTCAACCCACTCAAGTACCCCGAATACTAAACAGATCGGGTATCGAGTTGATTTTTTTGCTAGCTCGAGTCGACCCGAACAATGGTTTGTTTGAATATAAGTTTTATAATTTTGTATTTATCTTAATCAAAAGAAATATTGTATTCGAAAATATATTAAAAATAATCGACACCAGGGTGGGTGTACCCTTTTTATCACAGAGACCTAATTTAGGCATTACATAAATAAAAAAGTTTGTACACTTCATTTTAAGAGTATGTGTTACATTTATTTTTGTATATAGCCTCTAAAACATTGTGATTCTACTATGTTCATTTGAATTAGGTATATACAACTAATCAAATACCAATTGAATAATTCATATTCAAAGTACATATTTCAAGATCATTGGTATATACTACGAGCTGTATGATATACCCGATGTTCTCCATGCGAAAATCTTCAACAATTTCTAAAGGTGTTGAGTTTTCATGAACCAAAGGATTATAAATCATCCTAGAAAACAGAAGAAACCGTCATCAAAGGTTAAATTGTTTAAATATTATTGTTCATACTTCGCAGACTTGCAATATATGTTGATTCATTGAAGGGGGCAATCTGAGGTTACATTTTACCCCTTCATATGTAAAATAAATTAGACGTCATTTATGCACAACAACTTTATAACCATCTTTGAAAGTGAATGAAGATCATTAAGCCAAAGAGCAGATAGTGTGCTGGAGCAAAGAACAAAAACACTAAGGTTAGAGCAACCCCTCCACCATTAGAGTTGTGAAACAACGCTTGTCAACAACAAATGCTAAAATTAATAGTCTAAAAAGGATTAAAAAAACTAGGTGTGTAGACATTAGATTAAAGAATCACAACATGCGTCGTGTCAATAAGGTAAGAAAATCAGCAAACAAAACAGGAACATATAATATAAAAAATATACATCAAGCCCAGAAAGTCTAAATTGTTACTCCCAACAGACCCATAATACAAATGACGGATTATAACTTATTCAAGCAGCACTACTAACTAATCTTCGGCCTTCTGAAAGTACACTGGCACAATTTTAATTCTACTTGTTTAGTTTTTAGGATAATTTACGAACTTTCCCTATGTTCATGTCAGACTACCACATGAACTAGAACTCGGACAAGTTCTCCCTTGAATATTTACTTATGCCACTATGACCATGTATGTAATTAATTAGGTTGACATATTGTTGAAACATCTTACATACATACCTCAATAACATTTCAATACCATGAATGTAATCTAATCTACCTTAAATTCGACAAGAATAGTAAGTATACACGAAGTGTCAAAACTCATGATATATATCTAAAACCCCAAAAAAGGAAGAACCCTAGAAAAAAAGAATAAGTTGTTATGAAAAAAATGCACCAATCTAACAATTGTATTTTCACATTTTCTAAAATAGCCCATTCTTGTAAAACATCGTTTTTTCTTTCGTATTTTGCAAGAAAAGTTATGTAATTTGCAAAACATTATCCATCAGGAAGCCAATAACAATGACTCGAGACGTTAAGAGTGTGAAAATTTAGATAAAAGATCAGGATCCTTTTTAAAAAGCTACTTGTTCTTGATATGGTGATGACGACGAGCTCTTAGCATTCTTAATATGTAACACCCCCAAATTTATACAACTCAATACAGTGGAAGACTAGTTGGTGTTACGGGATAGCACATTACTCACATCATAGACAACGCATAAAAAATCGCGTCGTTTATTAATAAAGCGTTTCCATTCATAAACATCAAAGTTACATAGGTCCCAAGTCATTGTATTTAATACAGGTTTTACAAAGCATTTGAATGGAAATAAGTATTTAGGTGCGGGCCATGAATTCTTGTTGTCTTCCCGAGAATTACCTTCAAGTACCTGAGATAAAACATGTTAAAATAAAAGGTCAGCGATAACGCCGAGTGAATTCATAGAGTTTAATAAAATCCATCAATATAATATCAGTATAAAATTATTACTGAAAATCATTTTGTACAAATCATTTTAATAGGCCGTAAAATAGCCAAAGTCATTCTTATACAAATCCTTATCGAAAATCATAATATAGGCATTTGCCTTGAAAATCATTATACGAGCCAATGTCGTAAAAACATCATACAATACGTCTTACGACGTTGTATAAAGTTAAATAAAAACCATTATATGAATATGGTTATGAAAACCAAAACACAAACATAATATCAATAGTATGACCCTGTATTGCTAGTCAGGCAATACGTCGTAATTCGGTGCGTCTAGTAGTATTTCGTTAGTTTGGATTATTATAAGCTGCATGACATTGTTACCTTACTAAACCAACAACGGGTAGCTAACCCGATACCAAATTTGCCCATCTAAGTTAGCGTGTCGTCACAAAGGTCACGCTATGGAAATCTTCTCATACATAATTCGCTTACCAATCAATGTGGCACGACGGGGATCAACCGTCAAGGCGCAAACTGGGGTGATCGTCCCCAAATAGTACTATGATATGCATAAGCGTCTACCAAATCCCGGTAGTTCACAATTCATGCTAATGGGACTTTTAGTGACATAACCTAACTTTAATAATCCATGTAATTTCATCTATCGGGTCCTTTAATCATTTATCGGGTCATACAATCGGGTCATTCAATCATTCGGGTCCAAATCAATAAACAAACAATCGGGACAAATGGTGTCCTATTTTATAAAAACTAACATGTTATCTCCCTCGCGGGTTTATAAAACATTTCATAAAACATTTAAAAGAGTGCAAGGCTATGAACTCACGTTGATGTGGGAAGGCGTGTTATCGGCAATTCGGATGTACGGTGCGTGCTTCAATCACGGAAACCTAGACAAATAATACTCGTCTTAGAGTCATGTCCAATGACTTTATAAAAATAACAATTATGTATACATATGATGATTATTTATTTATGATGATCAAGTGGGTCTACATATTCTCGTTTACTCATTTTAGTGTTATGTGTCGATAACTTTTATACTAGTTTACTAGTTTTACCCATTTACGTGTTTTAAGTCCAATAAGCTTATTATAAGTTCTTTAACTTGTTTTGATCCATTTTATACTTATATTATCAGTATCTATACTTTATATGTTGGGCCTAAATGGGTTAATCCCAATAAATAAGTTTATAAGTGTTTTAGTCCATTTTGTTGTATTATTAGTCCAATATGTTTACTTAGCTCGTTAATGTCCGTATGTCATATAGTTCGGGTTTTTATCGGTTTTTACTTGCTATACATATCTATATATCAGTATATAAGTTTTATAAAGTTTTCATTAGACGGGCATCTAAGTTTTATTTAACAAAAACGTTAATTTTTACGGTAATAGCCGAAAAAGTCGTAAAAATCATGTTTATAGTTTTATAACTTATAAAACTTAACAAGTTACCATTTTTATAAAATGTCCACTTATTTACCATTGTACATATTTATATAAATGTATTATATAAGTTAGTGGGTTTTAATTTATATTTTATACTATTTAATTTTGAGTGCCTATATAATAGTATTATACTTTAATTTCCAAAATCTGATTTTTATTTTCATCTTCACCAAAACTGCCATATCTAGAGTTCTATAGGGAGATAGAAGCTCAAATTTTTATCACATAAACTAAATGATATGTGTTCCATTTAACTCTTCTATAGCTACTGTTGAATCAGCCTCTAAGTATTTTCTAAAAATCGTCCAAAACAGTGAACTCAGATTGGTACTCTAAACTTGTTTTGATCATATCTCACTCATTACAATGATTATATTGCATGGCAAACTCTCACATGTATACAAGACCCATAGCTTACTGTTTATTCATTAATCCATGCCATTTTTATCAGTTCACCATTTGATTCTTTACTGTTTTATACAGCCAACAAATTTATACAAGATTTTAGCCTTGTTTCTTATAGTCTTTCATCTTTTAAGCATGTTTATCAACACCAAATCCCCACACAATATTTTTTATCATCATTCATCATCATATACATATACATAAGTAAAAGAAATACAAGATTACATAATCAAAAATAACAAGAGGATGAGGAGGACAATCTTTATACCACCAAGTTGATGTAGGTTGTGACTTGGACATGGATTTTGATGGAGAAACTTGTGGATAACCAAGACCATCTTCAAGACCACCAATCTTCATAAATTCCTTGTGGAAAATCAGCCCTAATACTCTATGGAAACTCCTCCTTGAATGTTATAATCGCCACCAATCAATAGGGTTTCAAAAGGGACATCTTTTTGTGTAAGATTAACATAGAATTCATGGATGAATTTTGATCAATGGTGGTGGTTCATGGTGAAAGTGGACGGCAAAGGAAAGAGGGAGAGAGTGTTTGTGTGAGTTTTGCATGTGTGAAATGAAGCTAATGGTAATGGTGGAGTGGTTTAGCTAGTTTTGGTGGGTGGAAAGCTTCATTGTGAAGCTAAGTTACATGTGTAACTTAGTTTCATGAAACTTGGACACCTAAGGGGTGTTGTGGCCGGTTATAGTGGGGGTGGGACAAGTGTCCCACTTGTCTCATCCCCATTTATTTACGGGTACTCCTCGATTCTAGTTTCCTCGATTTGCGTGCCCTCGGGTCGTTTTACGAAAAACGTTTTTATAAATTATGAATCAACGGCACAAAACGAATCCAATAAAGTTTTTTCATCAAAAACGGAGTTCGAAAACGTAAATACGTAATCCTAAGGTTTCCGGTTTAGTCGTAAAGGACGTTAAAATAAAATCGTAAGTCCTAGTCTCTTCTCGTAAATTTGTGAGTTTATGAACCAACACAAATTTAAAACTCCAAAATAATATTCATGGACAAATTTATTTTCTGAAATGTCGGACTGTCACCAAAGACGGTGTATGTAAACGTATGCACGTAACGTAGAATCCTCCGGTTTAGACGTAGTCAATGCTACTTCAAGACGTAAATCCAAATTTCTTCCCAAAAATAAGTGATTTCATAATATAACATTAAAATAATATTTTCAATTAAATATTGAGAATAAAAATATCAATCATAAATTGATGGATTGTCACAGCATTTACCCCTAAACAGGATCTTTGTCCTCAAAGATCATCTTACTACTCGTTTCTTATAGAGTTAAAGCCATGCGGGTATTTCCTCCACATTCGGTCTTTTCTCACAAGCGCAACTCATTACAATACGCGAGTTTCATCAAACATAACTATGGGAATAAGATCAGGCTTAATGTTGACTTACTTTCTCTATCCATGATGTTCACGGGTTTTTGATGAATGCAACTTTTCGCTGATCTAAACTTTACTAAGAAGAATTTCAGATTTTCACTTGATAGATATTCCATCAAGTTCGATATACGAATCATAATTCACGTAGCTCTTGAAGTCCTAGGGTAGATCCAGCTTGTATGCCTTTCAAACCAATCTCTTTACATCATCTCTATGGTCCCATACTACGGGGACTTATATCCCATGATTTGTCAGATCATTAATTCATTTTTCCAAGGTTAAATTTTTTTGGCATAACTTCGCTACCCATCTGGCACTTCAAGATCTACATTCCATATTCACATAACCTCCTGTCTACTACCGGCAGTCAATAATCAGGTCCTAATTTCAAAAATCATTTCAGGTCTCGCGGTTCAGGTATTTTGTAAGGTTAGGTTCGCCATCATAGGAAACCTTAAACCTAAAAGACATGTAATAAGTGTGAAAACACTTATCCTTTTACCACTTATTTCCAATAATAACAAGACCAAAACGTGTGATTTATGTCGTAAAAGTCAGAATTATGCGTGGTTTGTGTTTTAATTGTGTTTTAGGACCAAAATATGAAAAAGGAAGAAAACATGGGTTTTCACGGGCTTTTATCGAAGAAAACGGGAAAAGACGAAGTCGAAAGATCAAGAGTGCAAAAAGAACGGAAGTCCAAGGCCTATTCTGAAGATTTATCGAAGAAAAAGTCTAAAGGCGGAAGTTTAACGAAGTCGAAGAACTTAAGTCTAATAGAAGAAGAAAATTAAAAGACAAGTTCAAATCCCGAGACGACAAAGACAAAGAATTAAAGTCGAGTCGAGAAAACGTGAAGAAAGCAAGAAAGAAGATGCAACACATGCACTCCTTCCACCTTCCCTATAAATACCCTCCTAATAGTCATTAGGAGGGTAGTTAGTTAATTAGCTAGTTTTTATTTTTCTTACTTTTCTTTAGTTTTAGAGAGAGAAAGTCTTAAACTTTCTCTCACTAAGTTTCATCTTATCATTTAATCATTCAAGATTAAACATTTTGTATTGCTTATTTCATTAATCAAGTTCTATTTTAAGCTTTTAATCCTTAATCTCATTCTACTTTTCTTTGATTTTAGATTGATTTTGGTGCAATTTTCATATGATCCGTGTTGTTTTAAATGATTTCGTGCTTAAAAAGTTAATCTTTTAATCATTACCTAAGTTTTCATGCAAATAAGCTTTGAGACTTTTGTGCTTATTGGCTTATTTTTATGATTAGCTTATTTACTTATAAAAGTTTTCCTTAAAAAGTTCATGTTTTTATTGTTTGATCCAAAAGTTTGTTTATTTTCGAGTTAGATAAATTGAGATAAGTGCTTATTTGATTCGTTTAGTTTGATTCGTTCTAGTTTTGGGAATAAGCTCTCCATTATAGCTTATTTCTTGGCTTTTAACCGAATCCCAAACATTTCGGAAAGGGTTAAAACCCCTTTCCGATTGGCATTTTCCGAGCAGCCACCATACCACTCTTTCCGATTGATCAATCGGAAAAGGGTTTCAGTTTTTCCGATCTGCACCCTCCTTATTCCAATCGAGTGATCAGATTAGGTATTAAAGTATTCCGATCTGGCCCCTTGCTAAATATTCCGATTGTAGTTGTTTTTCCCAACATTCCGATTAGTAGTCTTTGCCTATTATTCCGATTTGGTCAAGCTTTTGTAAATTCTGATTGTGTATGTTCAGTTATTCCGATCGGGACCTTGAGTAACATTCTGATTGCCCCTTGTTGTTACATATTCCGATCGCAGGTCGCTACCAACTTTCCGATCAACCGATCGGAATACATTCCGATCGGGACTCCTTTTTGGGCTCATTCCGATTGAGTGATTATTTGTGATATTCCGATTAGGGTTTGTTTAGTTTATTGCTTTGATAAAAGTTCTAAGTGTTAGTTTCATTAAGTGTTTAAGCATTCTTCTAATATTCCCTTTATGGTTTCAAGCACTAGAATTTTACTCATTTAGTTTAATCTTTATCCTTCCACTTTACTCAACGACACTTAAATTTATTCGCTTTTAGTTTAAAATAGATAATCAAAACCAAACCATTCTCTTGATTCACCAAAAGACGATTGAGTCACACTTTAGATCGGTTTTCAATTCGAAAGGATTCGGACGATTAAGATTTTATATCTAGCCAAAAGCGAAGTATTAAATGGCGCCGCTGCCAGCTCTTTTCGTTACGATTAACGGTTTCTAGTGAGAGACGCATTGAATTTTGGGATCCGTTCTTTGAACGTTATTTTCCTTGCTTTAAAAATTTTCAAAACTCAAAAAAAAAATATAAAACTCTTCAAAAATACAAAAACATTAAAAAAAAATCATAAAAAGCAATTCTTTTCCAAAAGTTTTGCACCAAAAAGATTATATAGATATTTTCTCTGTGTATATTTTTCTTCTGCAGGTGTATGCGTACTAGATCTTCGAACTATTCTGAGCCCGAGACTCGTGAAGATTTAGATATGGCTGGTGTTAATAACAACAATAACAACCCACCTCAACCCAATTTGAATAATAACAACAACAACAACAACAACAATGTCCACCTACCTGATTTACGAACGATGGAGGAATTGTGTCAACCCACCATGAACGGACGCGGAGGCCCGATTGCGCCGATGCACGTCACGGCTCAGGAGTTTTTTTTGAAGCATCACATGATCCAGCAAGTGCAAACTAACCCATTTCGCGGAATTCCGGATGATGATGCCAACAAACACCTCGACAAATTCATTACCATAACTCAAAGCATGAAGTGCTCCGGTGTTTCTATGGATTACCTTCGCCTTCAACTCTTTCCCCACTCGCTTTCTCACCATGCCGAAAAATGGTTTGACCGTCTTCCTAAGAATTCTATTCATACGTGGAATGATATGACTCAACGCTTTTTGTCGCGCTACTTTCCCCCATCCATGGTCACTAGCCTTCGTAACCAAATCAGTGGATTCATGCAAGCCAATGATGAATCGCTCTTTGATGCTTGGGAACGATACAATGATTTGATCGACCGCTGTCCAAATCACAACATGCTCCCCGTCACTCTCATTGACACCTTCTACAATGGTCTCACTTTTCGTGATCGTGACACGATCAATGCCGCCGCCGGTGGTACTTTTATGAAAAGGAGACCGGAGGAGTGTAGAGAGTTGATTTAAAACATGAATACTCACCACAAGAATTGGGATTCATCCGCATCCTCAAGATCTAATCAGAGAGTCAATGTTTCATCTACTACCTCCAATCCTGAAATGACTGAAATTTCTCGACAACTCGCTGAGATGAACAAGAATTTCATGACCATGGCCACAAACCACTTTCAACAAGCTAAAGCCGTTGCTATTTCTTGTGACACATGTGGTGGTCCTCATTCTTACAATGATTGTCCTTCTACCCAAGGAAATTTTTCTGAAAACGTTAACGCAGCATACGGTACTTATCCCACGGGAGGCTATCAAGCTCGCCCTCATGGATACCGTAGCTTGCTAAGTTATCGTTCCAACAATTATCTTGCTCCTCCCGGTTTCCCTCCTGCAAACCAAAACCAACAACAAAGCTACAACCAATCCCAACCTCGTGCAAACAATCAATATCAATCCCAACGAAACCAATACCCACCTCAAGGAAATTCTCAAGCTTACCAAGCTCCACCTCTCAATCAACCGATGGCAGTGAGTCCAGACGTCGAGACATTCATGAAGACTAATCGGGAGATGGTGACGAATCTTCAGAGTCAAGTCCGCAACTTGAAGGGAGAAATGGCAAAAAAAGGGAACGATATTCGAGCCGAGCTAAGGAATGACATGGCAAAACACAGCAATGAAATTCATGCAAACATGAGAGACTCTTTCAATACTCAAGCGGTTCACCTTCGTGATATGATTGGTTCGCTCATCCAAGGTAATCAACCCTCTTCTTCGGATACTCTTCCGAGTAATACCGTTGTAAATCCAAGAGGGGAGATGAAAGCAATCACCACTCGTAGTGGAAAAGGTTATATGGAACCCGAGCTTCCTACACCTCCACCCGTGATTGTGAACAAGGAAAAAGAGCAACTTTCCTCACCTCCTTCACCTTCTATCCCCATTTCCCCACCACCGTGGTTGTGAGTGATCCTACTCCCTTAAAGCCTTCTTCTTCATCCAATATACCTTATCCTTCAAGGTTGAGGAAAGAGAAGCAAAAGAGCAAGGATGATATTCAGGTTTCAAACTTTCTAAAAATGTTTAAACAATTGAATTTTAACATCTCCTTTGCCGAGGCTCTCGCTCACATGCCCAAATACGCTAAGATGTTTAAAGATCTTCTAAGTGATAAGGAAAAGCTTCTTGACATCGCTCAGACCCAACTTAATGAGAACTGCTCCGCAGTGCTCTTAAGGAAATTGCCCACCAAACTTGGTGATCCGGGTCGCTTCTTGATTCCTTGCAACTTCCCGGGAGTAGAGAATTGCATGGCCCTAGCCGATCTAGGTGCCAGTATAAACTTAATGCTTTTAAGTGTTTGGAAGCAATTATCTCTCCCCGAGCTAGTCCCCACCAAAATGACTTTGGAATTAGCCAACCGTACGGTTGCTTATCCAGTGGGGATAGCCGAAGATGTCTTTGTTGGCGTTGACAAATTCACCTTCCCGGCGGATTTTGTTGTCGTTGACTACGAGACGGATCCCCGTGTTCCATTAATCGTTGGACGTCCATTCCTGAGGACCGGTCGCACTCTCATTGATGTAGCTGCGGGCGAAATAATCATGAGAGTTGGTGACAATAAAATTGTCTTCAACATGGGTAAGATTTCTAAACAACCTTATTCATATGAGAGTGTTAATGCTATTGATGTTCTCGATGAGGCTTGTGAAGAACATTTTCATGATGCTTGCAAAAGTACTCTCTCTTCTCTACCCAATGTTGAGACCGTTGCCTCAATTGCTCCGGCATTGACTCCTTTTGGAGAAAGTGACTTGGATGATTTCGAAGCTAGCTTGGGTCCTCTCGATATTAAGTATGATAATTTGTCCACCAATTGGGATGAAGACATTCGTACTATTGAGAGACTTCTCAATGAGGACCTCCTCCTTCTCCTAAAGAGGTGACTAATGATGATCCATCGTTAGTTTCACCATCTATTGAGGATCCTCCCACTCTTGAGCTTAAGGACCTACCTCCTCTCTTGAGTACGTTTTCCTGGAAGACAACGAGAAGTTACCGGTCATCATCGCAAAGGATCTGAAAGAAGACGAAAAAAGCCCGACTTGTCACCGTGTTGAAGAAGCATAAACGAGCTATCGCTTGGAAAATCTCCGACATCCGTGGAATTGATCCTCACTTCTGCACACATAAAATTCTCATGGAGGACGACTTTAAGCCCACAATTCAAAGCCAACGAAGGGTGAATCCTAAAATCCATGAAGTCATCAAAAAAGAGGTTATCAAACTTCTTGATGCGGGTATGATTTACCCTATTTCGGATTCACCATGGGTTAGTCCAGTCCATTGTGTGCCTAAAAAAGGCGGAATCACCGTTGTGCCCAATGCAAACAACGAGTTAATTCCTACCCGTCTCGTTACTGGGTGGAGAGTTTGTATAGACTACCGCAAACTCAATGATGCCACGAGAAAGGATCATTTCCCTCTACCTTTTATGGACCAAATGCTTGAATGTTTAGCAGGTAATGAGTATTACTGCTTTCTTGATGGTTTCTCGGGTTATTTCTAAATACCCATCGATCCCCAAGATCAAGAAAAAACAACATTCACTTGTCCCTATGGCACATTTGCTTACAAAAGAATGCCTTTTGGCTTATGCAATGCCCCCGGGACTTTCCAAAGGTGCATGTTGGCTATCTTCCATGACATGGTTGAGCAAACCATGGAAGTATTCATGGATGATTTCTCAGTCTTCGGGGATTCCTTCTCTTTTTGCCTTGCCAATTTGGAACGTATGCTTAAGCGGTGCGAAGACACTCGCCTTGTTCTGAATTGGGAAAAATGCCATTTTATGGTAAAAGAAGGCATTGTGCTAGGACACAAAATCTCTAAAGCCGGTCTTGAAGTCGACCGTGCTAAAGTAGATGTCATAGCCAAATTACCTCCACCTTCAACCGTGAAGGGTGTGAGAAGTTTTCTGGGTCATGCGGGCTTCTATCGTCGATTCATTCAGGATTTCTCTAAAATCGCTCGCCCGATGACCCACCTCTTGGAAAAAGATACTCCTTTTATCTTTTCTAAAGAGTGTCTCGAAGCCTTCAATCTTCTTAAGGATAAGCTAACTAAGGCACCGGTCTTGGTTACCCCTAATTGGGAGCTACCTTTTGAATTGATGTGCGATGCTAGCGACTTTGCTATTGGTGCGGTTTTGGGCCAAAGATTGAATAAACACTTCCAACCAATCCGTTATGCTAGCAAAACAATGACGGGGGCTCAATTGCATTATACGACAACCGAAAAAGAGCTTTTAGCTGTTGTCTATGCTTTTGAGAAATTTCGCCCCTATCTTGTTTTATCTCCCACCATCGTATACACGGACCATTCCGCGTTGAAGTACTTGATGACTAAGAATGATTCTAAGCCAAGACTTCTTCGTTGGGTTTTACTCCTTCAAGAATTCAACATTGAAATTCGTGACAAGAAGGGTGCTGAAAACCTGGCCGCGGATCATCTAAGCAGACTTGAGGATCCATATCAAGGGGATCATCCAAACAAAGAGATCAATGACTCTTTCCCCCTAGAGACTTTAATGTCTATAAATCTCAATCTTGATGACACCCCGTGGTTTGCGGACATTGCAAACTACTTACCGGGTGGTATTCTCATCAAAGGGTTAACATCCCAACAAAAGAAGAAGTTCTTGAATGATGTTAAGACTTACTTTTGGGATGACCCTTTTCTATTCAAACAATGTGCTGATCTGATCATTCGTCGATGTGTTGACGGACCGACAGCTTTTGACATTCTCCAAGCTTGCCACAAAGGACCCACCGGTGGTAACTTTGGTCCCAACTACACCGCTAAAAAAGTGTTTGATTCTGGATTCTATTGGCCCACCATTTATCGTGACGCTCACGAAATGGTTAAGCATTGTGATGCTTGCCAACACCAAGGCAAGATCACACATAAGGATGAGATGCCTCAAAATTTCATACAGGAATGTGAAATCTTTGACGTATGGGGCATCGACTTTATGGGGCCATTTCCATCCTCCAAAGGGAACAAGTACATCCTCGTCGCCGTCGACTACGTTTCTAAATGGGTTGAAGCCAAAGCTCTCCCTACGAATGATGCGAGGGTGGTTGTAAACTTTTTGAAGCAGCTTTTCGCTCGATTTGGCGTTCCTCGTGCTATCATCAGTGACCGCGGGACTCATTTTTGCAATGATCAATTTGCAAGAGTCATGGCTAAGTATGGTGTCACTCACCGTCTTTCCACCGCTTATCATCCCCAAACCAATGGGCAAGCCGAGATATCCAACCGTGGATTGAAGCTAATTTTGGAGCGTACTGTGGGAGAGCATCGCGCCGCGTGGGCCGATAAGTTAGATGATGCTCTGTGGGCTTTCCGTACTGCTTACAAGACCCCGATCGGTTGTACACCTTATCGTCTTGTGTACGGGAAAGCCTGCCATCTCCCAATCGAGCTGGAACATAAGGCGCACTGGGCCTTGAAGTGGGCTAACTTCGACATCAACAAAGCCGGTGATCATCGCAAGATTCAACTCAACGAGCTAAATGAACTGAGGAATGAAGCTTATGAGAACTCGCTGATCTACAAGGAGAAGACGAAGATCATTCATGACACAAAAATCAAAAACCGAGAGTTCCACGTTGGTGATCAAGTCTTACTCTTTAACTCTCGGTTGAAGATCTTCTCTGGCAAGTTGAAGAGCCGCTGGTCTGGTCCATTCACCGTCGCCAAAGTCTTTCAATATGGGACCATTGAGCTTTCTCAGCCGAATGGGCCTAATTTCAAGGTGAATGGCCAGCGTCTGAAGCTGTACTTTGGTGAGGACATCTCTCAAGAGATGATTCCATCCCTCACCACGTTCCCCATGAACTAAAATTGGGTCGAGTCAGGCTCGTGACTCGGTGAACAAAAACAAGCGCTTCTCGGGAGGCAACCCGTGATCTATCCTTTACTGCTTTCATAATAAGTGTAGGGGGAGCCCCGCATATGTTTGTTGTCTTGTTTCTTGTTCTGTGCAGGGATTAAAGCTTCAAAGATCCTCTTGATGACTTTTGACGAACCGTGATACCGTGTTCCCATCTTCCCGGTTCTATCCTAAACTCTTGTGATTCAATATTTCATATTCTATATGTTCACATTGAATTCACTTTAGTTTTCCTTTCCTTAGCAAGATTTAAACAAAGTGCACAATGTCCTAAGTGTAGGGGAGTTTACTCCCACATGCTTAAACATTGAGGACAATGTTTATCTCAAGTGTAGGGGGGACTTCTATCAAAGTAAGTGGTCTTTTCCATGAATTTGCCCTCATTTTAACCGGAAAATTCGATTTTTCGTCATTTTTCAAAATTTTAATCTATTTTGGCCTAGTTGTATAGTTGTATTTTCCTTTATCATGTTTAGTTTCTTTCCATTGCTAGAATAAATTTTCAATAAAGTGGTTTTAAATTTTTCTTAGTCGTGAACATTTTGACTCAACCCGAGTTTACTTACCTAAGTTTACTCTAGCTAGTATCCTTAACGTGTTTAAGTCAAGTTTTGCTAGGCTTTTATATAGGGAGCTATAAAACGCGAAAGTCTTAACTCTCACGGGTTAAGAACTAGAACTTTTCGCAAGTTCCTATAATTGATCCTAGAGAGTCGTTTATCAAGGGAACTTTAAAATGTGATTTCTAAACTTGAAAAAGTCTAAGAATTTGCAAGATAAGCATAACATCCACGAGTCTCATTCCTTGAGATTTTAAACTGTGGAGAACGAGAGATGATAGAGTCAATTATAAGTTCGGTATTCTTTCGTGAATTTATGTGAGTTAATTAAAAGCCTATTCTCCCTTCGCTTGTTAATAAATTTATCTGCAATAAATAAGGTTGTACGATTTAAAAAGTTACTTAGCTTCTAGCCCCAGATCGTTTAAAAGTTGCTCGGTACGGATTAGAGTTCATAGCCAAGGCATAACTTATTGAAGCGGGATGCGAAGATTGGCGAGTCCGAAAAGGCCCTAACAAGGCATGAGGGCTACATTTTGTTGCTAAAGATCCAAAAGTGATGTGAAGAATCATTTATCGAAAATCAATATGAAGGATCGAGACACACGACGAAAAGCAAAAACTCCCCAAAAGTCATGGAGAAGTCTATCCAAAAAGACCCTAACAAGGTATGAGGATAAATAGATCCAAGTCCTAAAAGGAGGCGGATCGTTGTATATCGAAGTCCAAAATAAAGATTGGAGAAAAATGAAGAAGTCGTGGTCCAAAGATGAAGAATCTCTCAAAACTTCAAGTGAAGAAATTTCTATTATGAAGAGAAGGCCATTATTTCATGAACGTCTCTCAAAGATTCGAAGTATGAAGTCGCTGCCAAATATCGGTCCGAGAAAGGTCTCAAATCGTGAAGCGAGTTATGCCAAGATATGAACTTTATGAGGTCCCGAGAAGCAGTTTTAAAAGATTTGGTCCTTTAGCTAACTATTGATTAAATCGTTCACTTTATTTTTGGCCTAAATAACTATCGAAATAAGTCAAACAATGCATCCTCGTGATCATTCAAGACAAAAATAAAATATAAGAGATACAACTAGGAATAAGGGAGTCTAAGTGAGTAACTGGTCCACATGAGTTCGGGATAGTTTGCTAACTTATAATAACAATGATCTCCTCTTTAAGCTTGGTATGGGGAACGTGAAACTTGAGGATGATAAACGTTCATGGCTGCCAAAACCAATGTAAGTTTTTAATTTCTTTACTTGTTCTATCTTTTTATGTTTAGTATTTAATAAAGGCCAAGGTGGGTTATTTATGATGGAAAATGAAAACCGTGCTTTAAAATTAATGCATTGCATGAGGGCATTGCAATGGTCAAGTGTAGGGGATTTAATAAGTGTGAAAACACTTATCCTTTTACCACTTATTTCCAATAATAACAAGACCAAAACGTGTGATTTATGTCGTAAAAGTCGGAATTATGCGTGGTTTGTGTTTTTATTGTGTTTTAGGACCAAAATATGAAAAAGGAAGAAAACACGGGTTTTCACGGGCTTTTATCAAAGAAAACAGGAAAAGACGAAGTCAAAAGATCAAGAGTGCAAAAAGAACGGAAGTCCAAGGCCTATTCTGAAGATTTATCGAAGAAAAAGTCTAAAGGCGGAAGTTTAACGAAGTCGAAGAACTTAAGTCTAATAGAAGAAGAAAATTAAAAGACAAGTTCAAATCCCGAGACGACAAAGACAAAGAATTAAAGTCGAGTCGAGAAAACGTGAAGAAAGCAAGAAAGAAGATGCAACACATGCACTCCTTCCACCTTCCCTATAAATACCCTCCTAATAGTCATTAGGAGGGTAGTTAGTTAATTAGCTAGTTTTTCTTTTTCTTACTTTTCTTTAGTTTTAGAGAGAGAAAGTCTTAAACTTTCTCTCACTAAGTTTCATCTTATCATTTAATCTTTCAAGATTAAACATTTTGTATTGCTTATTTCATTAATCAAGTTCTATTTTAAGCTTTTAATCCTTAATCTCATTCTACTTTTCTTTGATTTTAGATTGATTTTGGTGCGATTTTCATATGATCCGTGTTGTTCTAAATGGTTTCGTGCTTAAAAAGTTAATCTTTTGATCATTACCTAAGTTTTCATGCAAATAAGCTTTGAGACTTTTGTGCTTATTGGCTTATTTTTATGATTAGCTTATTTACTTATAAAAGTTTTCCTTAAAAAGTTCATGTTTTTATTGTTTGATCCAAAAGTTTGTTTATTTTCGAGTTAGATAAATTGAGATAAGTGCTTATTTGATCCGTTTAGTTTGATTCGTTCTAGTTTTGGGAATAAGCTCTCCATTATAGCTTATTTCTTGGCTTTTAACCGAATCCCAAACATTTCGGAAAGGGTTAAAACCCCTTTCCGATTGGCATTTTCCGAGCAGCCACCATACCACTCTTTCCGATTGATCAATCGGAAAATGGTTTCAGTTTTTCCGATCTGCACCCTCCTTATTCCAATCGAGTGATCGGATTAGGTATTAAAGTATTCCGATCTGGCCCCTTGCTAAATATTCCGATTGTAGTTGTTTTTCCCAACATTCCGATTAGTAGTCTTTGCCTATTATTTCGATTTGGTCAAGCTTTTTGTAAATTCCGATTGTGTATGTTCAGTTATTCCGATCGGGACCTTGAGTAACATTCCGATTTCCCCTTGTTGTTACATATTCCGATCGCAGGTCGCTACCAACTTTCCGATCAACCGATCGGAATACATTCCGATCGGGACTCCTTTTTGGGCTCATTCCAATTGAGTGATTATTTGTGATATTCCGATTAGGGTTTGTTTAGTTTATTGCTTTGATAAAAGTTCTAAGTGTTAGTTTCATTAAGTGTTTAAGCATTCGTCTAATATTCCCTTTATGTTTTCAAGCACTAGAATTTTACTCATTTAGTTTAATCTTTATCCTTCCACTTTACTCAACGACACTTAAATTTATTTGCTTTTAGTTTAAAATAGATAATCAAAACCAAACCATTCTCTTGATTCACCAAAAGACGATTGAGTCACACTTTAGATCGGTTTTCAATTCGAAAGGATTCGGACGATTAAGATTTTATACCTAGCCAAAAGCGAAGTATTAACATGTCCAACTCACAATGGGTGTATGTCGGGTGTCTTCATCTCAGCTCCTGCTTACAGATGCTCTAATTTCTAAATCTTAACAAGATTCGATCTCGATCCTAATACGATAATTATCAAGGATAATATCTCCAAAGGGAAACGATTATACGGTCTATTACCAAAGGTAAATCATTCAAACATAGAACAGCGCTTATAGTATTTTGTATCGTTACTTTACCTCGTCCCTTCGATTGGGATGGTACACAGTACTCTCATCAAGGTTCGTTCTCAATGACTTCTGAGCAAATCTCTAGAAATTCGATGCGAAGCGAGGATCTTGATAAAGATGTTCGATACAGGCACACTATGTTTACATAACTCTTTTGCATTTATCATTAACGGGAATGATATTAGCAGATTTGGTCAGTCTGTCGACGATGACCCAAATCGAATCAAATTCAGATGATGACCTTTGCAATAGCTAGACGTTTACTAATGTATGAGGCGATGTCTGCCTTCATAATTGCCATCAGTACAACTTCTTCAGACAAAGATACTTTTAGTCATAAGTGACATAAATAGAATACTTATACTTACAAATTCCAACATAACTATATCTCACAATGTCCATATTTAGGCAACCACAAGTGGCCTTTAAAACATTTAACGCTATTGGCTTCTCAAATTTTAATGGTTCACATTAGCCGCGAACTCCTTTTATTATCTATATTATCCTTTTTACAAACATCGTTCATATTTAAATTGTTCGGCAATTTATTTTGCACCTTCATTATTATGGAACATGTCCTAATTGATTCTTTATCTTTTATACATAATGTGTCAGTAATTAAGTTCATTTTTCTTCATATTTTCTAAGCTTCAGTTTAGTTTCAGCTATCATTTTTATCTGTTTTACTCAATCCGACGTTTTAAAGCGTCGATAATTATTACAACTAATTAAATAAATATTTAATTTTTGTGAAACGTAAACACAAAAAGTTTTTAAATTTTCTCAGTTTGTCCAATTATATAAAGGTGTTCAAAATTAAATTTGAATTTAAGTAACACGATTTTTGTTGATTTATCGAAAATGATTATTAAGATTCATAAATGTTCGAAAAATCTTTGGTTACACTTTGGTCAAAATTTTCTTATTTGAAAAGCAAAAATTGTCGTTTCAAATTTTAAGTCATGGTTTATATAGTTTCCTCAATTCTTCTTAAGTTGTCTAAAAGTATACACAAACATTTACCCCTAAACAGAAGTTTAGTTAAATGGTTTGTGTATAAGGGAATAATCCCTAAAAAATCCTTTGTTAAAACATTTGTCAAAACATATTTCCATTTTCTTTTTGGTAAAATCCAAAGTCTTAAAAGGGCTCTTAATTTTTGAAAAGTCAATATAGATTCCATTATCTATTAATCACATAGTCAAATAATGTAAAGTTTTAAGTCTTTAATCACATATCAATTATTCAAGGTACAGGTTTTCATTGTTCGGTCAATTCAGGGCAATCTATAAATAATTATTAACTCATTCTTATTCTTATAAACAAACATATAGTTCTTAATGATCACGAGCATGAATTTATCAAATTACAGCCTACACACGTGATTCACCAAATTATGAATGCTACATGTGCATCGATCAATCCAAACGACATCACGTGAAACTCATAATGTTCATTACAAGTACCGGATGTAGTGGTTGGAATACATAATCTTTTTCGCAGATGCGAAGTTGATGATAACCATGCCATGGACCAAATCTTTAAAACATACGCTAGAACCTTGTAAATGATCGAACAAATCTTCCATTTCGAGTTATGGATATCGTTTTCGATTGTCAATTTACTCAGTTCACAGTAATCTATAAATATAAGGAATGATAACACCATAGCTCTTCATAATGACGAGCTTGGTAGAATAAAAGCTTTCTCCGACAACTCTCTCAGTTGTTCGGTAATTCTTTTAATTCAGATGGTGCTGTCGTACAGTGCACACGCCACAGGTGCAGCACCGAGAATATAATCAAATACCAAATTCTACTTGCCTTAATGGCGAAAGTCTAGGTAATTTACCATCAAATACCTCCTAAAGTTTCAGATAACGGAAACATATTTTCATAAATTCATATTAGGTTCTTTCTAGATTATAATATCTATAACTAGTTCACAATCATTCACGGTATAATTTTAAGTCTAAATGCAGGATAAAATCATCCATCAAGAATTATTTAGATCACTTTTGATAATCAACATCTTATCATTTAGGGGCATTCTATTCGAGCTCCCATCAATTAAGACAATGTCGTCATGTCATAATCAATTAATCCATTCTACTGGCACTACCAACTTTTCAGTTTTATTGCCGTCGATAAGATGTGAACTTCTCAAAAGACTAATAATAACTCATAATCCTTCGTAAATCCAGGGATATATGGAGACACAACTAACCTTAAAAGAGTAATGTCAACGCATAAACTACGCGAGAGAATTTAAAATCAGATATAGTCGAAAACATTTAACGAATATGAATATATCTCATGTTTTCATAATTTGAGTACGCATTCGAAAGCTCCTCGAATCGTTACCCAGGTCATTCAAATGAAATCAAATCATAAGAAATGATAAGAACGTCAATACATCCAGTCGGGTATCAACACTCGATAATCAGATACTTTTCCTAAGAATCTCACTACGGGAGAATTGGACAAGAAAGAATTGTCAATTGTCAAATAAGACAATTTCCACAGATGAGTAAATTCGACTCAGAATAATAAATAGTACGGGCACATATGTAGGTGTCCCTATCAATATGTCCCTATTTTTCACTTCTTGTAGATCTCTTAAATTTTAATCTTTCACAATCTTCAAAGAAAATTTAGTGTTTATTAATCAGTTTTATGGTGACTACTAATCAGCCTTGCATGGTCCATTCCAAATTGTATGTAGGCGCGCAACTATATACAATTTCAAGATTAACGATGCAATACTCAGTTCGTCAAAATTTTATCATCATGTTTATAATAAGAACATTTTCATGCTTAATTCTAATATAAGAATCAAAAATAAGTTTACAAAGATTTTCTTTGTTATGAAAACAATTAAGTTTTCCAAGGTATTTCATAATCAACTTTATTTTGATATCAATCACTTATAAATCTCACTTTGAATAATCCTTATTGTGATGAAAATTAAATTTTCTCAAAGGATACTGTTTTATCTTATGAAAATAATGAGTGATCTGCAAAAGAGTGATGAAGAGTTGTTTACCAAGAACTAACCACAATAGAATAGGAAATGAGCTTTAGCCAAATAATCATGAGGTTCATGACCTCGATGGAGCTCAAAAATAATAATCCACAACGTAACTCAAATCGAGATGAGTACTTATTCGATGGTTGCATCACTAATGCGAACATTAGGATGAAGCAAGAAAAGATAGATAACATGGATACATGTAGAATTTAGCAATCAAAGGTAGTCTTTTCATTAATCACAAACAAGTCAAATTGTACCGTAACACATTATGTGTCACTATGTCATACAATTCCAAAATCTCATCCTACCAACTGATGTCACAGTTAAGTTAGGGATTATTTTTAAAAGACACCACAATGAATACTAATCTACAAGAGTCATTAGGTGTTCCACATGTCCCGAAAGATCCATCGGTCTCAATTCAGAAGAAGATTTCTTCGATTTATTTATTGGACACTGGGCATCCTTGCTAGTGGACAATGGCTTAAGAACAACCCTTAACACAAACTAACAATCATTTAAAACCTTATAATTCAATCACAGGACTTAACGACTTCCTCTTAACAATCTCATATTCCATACGGGTTAAATTTTACTTTATTCAAGTTTCAACCAATTTTATACTCAATTTGATATCCTATCTCATTTTCCAATACTTTCAATCTTATTCATAAACCTTAATAGGGCAATAAAAGCTCGATATGAATCAACACTTAATTCCAATACTATAGCTCTTACAACAACAATTATCAAATGAGTCACTAGTATGAAATGACTTGATCATTCAACTAGACTTCTCGGAAAGGTATTAGTGGCATGAGGCTTTTGGGTATAGGCTCCAATGACAGCCTCAAGTGCAACATTCACCCTTTCGATTTCAAATTTAAGAATTGGGTGACAACGAATCAGATGACATCTTTCTAGGTGGTAACGTTTTGTCAAACTCCACTCTATAAGAAAAGATCGTCATGACATCGATATCAGATTTAATCTCGCCAATTCTTTTTCAATATCACGATCAACTAATATCTACATTTCTACGAATATCAACCATTTGTTGGGATCATAAACATCCACAACTTGGTTTAGATCTAGGATAGCTAGAATTCCTACGAGAATAGCTTCGATTATTTTACTAGGGGAGTTAGGGTTTCTTGTGACAATCTACGTCGTATAAATACCTCGTATAAATATCAAAATAATCATCAAACAATCATGTAATAAAATTACATCATATATATATATATAATCCAAGTTATATATATATATATATATATATATATATATATATTAAAATAACACTTCTCAGTCTGGCCTTGTCGGTAACTCGGGAATTCTTTGGCACCGTTATAGTCAAAAGATTTCTAGACATTTTAGAAAAATATTTATAGTTAAATGATTTTGAAATGTTTTATTCAAAACCTTAGTTTTAAAAATTTTTCGTTCTCTATAACGAGAGCTCTGATGCCAAACTGTAACACCCCCAAATTTATACAACTCAATACAGAGGAAGACTAGTTGGTGTTACGGGATAGCACATTACTCACATCATAGACAACGCATTAAAAATCGCGTCGTTTATTAATAAAGCATTTCCATTCATAAATATCAAAGTTACATAGGTCCCAAGTCATCGTATTTAATACAGGTTTTACAAAGCATTTGAATGGAAATAAGTATTTAGGTGCGGGCCATGAATTCTTGTTGTCTTCCCGAGAATTACCTTCACGTACCTGAGATAAAACATGTTAAAAGAAAAGGTCAGCGATAACGCCGAGTGAATTCATAGAGTTTAATAAAATCCATCAATATAATATCAGTATAAAATTATTACTGAAAATCATTTTGTACAAATCATTTTCATAGGCCGTAAAATAGCCAAAGTCATTTTTATACAAATCCTTATCGAAAATCATAATATAGGCCTTTGCCTTGAAAATCATTATACGAGCCAATGTCGTAAAAACATCATACAATACGTCTTACGACGTTGTATAAAGTTAAATAAAAACCATTATATGAATATGGTTATGAAAACCAAAACACAAACATAATATCAATAGTATGACCCTGTATTGCTAGTCAGGCAATACGTCGTAATTCGGTGCGTCTAGTAGTATTTCGTTAGTTTGGATTATTATAAGCCGCATGACATTGTTACCTTACTAAACCAACAACGGGTAGCTAACATGATACCAAATTTGCCCATCTAAGTTAGCGTGTCGTCACAAAGGTCACGCTATGGAAATCTTCTCAAACATAAATTCGCTTACCAATTAATGTGGCACGACGAGGATCAACCGTCAAGGCGCGAACTAGGGTGATCGTCCCCAAATAGTACTATTATATGCATAAGCGTCTACCAAATCCTGGTAGTTCACAATTCATGCTAATGGGACTTTTAGTGACATAACCTAACTTTAATAATCCATGTAATTTCATCTATCGGGTCCTTTAATCATTTATCGGGTCATACAATCGGGTCATTCAATCATTCGGGTCCAAATCAATAAACAAACAATCGGGACAAATGGTGTCCTATTTTTATAAAAACTAACATGTTATCTCCCTCGTGGGTTTATAAAACATTTCATAAAACATTTAAAAGAGTGCGAGGCTATGAACTCACGTTGATGTGGGAAGGCGGGTTATCGGCAATTCGGATGTACGGTGCGTGCTTCAATCACGGAAACCTAGACAAATAATACTCGTCTTAGACTCATGTCCAATGACTTTATAAAAATAACAATTTTGTATATATATGATGATTATTTATTTATGATGATCAAGTGGGTCTACATATTCTCGTTTACTCATTTTAGTGTTATGTGTCGATAACTTTTATACTAGTTTACTGGTTTTATCTATTTACGTGTTTTAAGTCCAATAAGCTTATTATAAGTTCTTTAACTTCCATTTTAAACTTATATTATCAGTATCTATACTTTATATGTTGGGCCTAAATGGGTTAAGCCCAATAAATAAGTTTATAAGTGTTTTAGTCCATTTTGTTGTATTATTAGTCCAATATGTTTACTTAGCTCGTTAATGTCCGTATGTCCTATAGTTCGGGTTTTTATCGGTTTTTACTTGTTATAAATGTCTATATATCAGTATATAAGTTTTATAAAGTTTTCATTAGACGGGTCCAACCATCTAAGTTTTATTTAACAAAAACGTTAATTTTTACGGTAATAGCCGAAAAAGTCGTAAAAATCATGTTTATAGTTTTATAACTTATAAAACTTAACAAGTTACCATTTTTATAAAATGTCCACTTATTTACCATTGTACGTATTTATATAAATGTATTATATAAGTTAGTAGGTTTTAATTTATATTTTATACTATTTAACTTTGAGTGCTTATATAATAGTATTATACTTTAATTTCCAAAATCTGATTTTTATTTTCATCTTCATCAAAACTGCCATATCTTGAGTTCTATAGGGAGATAGAAGCTAAAATTTTTATCACATAAACTACATGATATGTGCTCCATTTAACTCTACTATAGCTACTGTTGAATCAGCTTCTAAGTATTTTCTAAAAATCGTCCAAAACAGTGAACTCAGATTGGTACTCTAAACTTGTTTTGATCATATCTCACTCATTATAATGATTCCATTGCATGGCCAACTCTCACATGTATACAAGACCCATAGCTTACTGTTTATTCATTAATCTATGCCATTTTTATCAGTTCACCATTTGATTCTTTACTATTTTATACAGCCAACAAATTTAAACAAGATTTTAGCCTTGTTTCTTATAGTCTTTCATCTTTTAAGCATGTTTATCAACACCAAATCCCCACACAATATTTTTTATCATCATTCAACATCATATACATATACATAAGTAAAAGAAATACAAGATTACATAATCAAAAATAACAAGAGGATGAGGAGGACAATCTTTATACCACCAAGTTGATGTAGGTTGTGACTTAGACATGGATTTTGATGGAGAAACTTGTGGATAACCAAGACCATCTTCAAGACCACCAATCTTCATAAATTCCTTGTGGAAAATCAGCCCTAATACTCCATGGAAACTCCTCCTTGAATGTTATAATCACCACCAATCAATAGGGTTTCAAAAGGGACATCTTTTTGTGTAAGATTAACATAGAATTCATGGATGAATTTTGATCAATGGTGGTGGTTCATGGTGAAAGTGGACGGTAAAGGAAAGAGGGAGAGAGTGTTTGTGTGAGTTTTGCATGTGTGAAATGAAGCTAATGGTAATGGTGGAGTGGTTTAGCTAGTTTTGGTGGGTGGAAAGCTTCATGGTGAAGCTAAGTTACATGTGTAACTTAGTTTCATGTAACTTGGACACCTAAGGGGTGTTGTGGCCGGTTATAGTGGGGGTGGGACAAGTGTCCCACTTGTCTCATCCTCATTTATTTACGGGTACTCCTCGATTCTAGTTTCCTCGATTTGCGTGCCCTCGAGTCGTTTTACGAAAAACGTTTTTATAAATTATGAATCAACGGCACAAAACGAATCCAATAAAAATTGTTTCATCAAAAACGGAGTTCGAAAACGTAAATACGTAATCCTAAGGTTTCCGGTTTAGTCGTAAAGGACGTTAAAATAAAATCGTAAGTCCTAGTCTCTTCTCGTAAATTTGTGAGTTTATGAACCAACACAAATTTAAAACTCCAAAATAATATTCATGGACAAATTTATTTTTTGAAATGTCGGACTGTCACCAAAGACGGTGTATGTAAACGTATGCACGTAACGTAGAATCCTCCGGTTTAGACGTAGTCGATGCTACTTCAAGACGTAAATCCAAATTTCTTCCCAAAAATAAGTGAGTTCATAATATAACATTAAAATAATATTTTCAATTAAATATTGAGAATTAAAATATCAATCATAAATTGACGGATTGTCACATAATATGATATCCGAGGTAACTTCTAATGTGATACTTAAACATAATATGATACTAAACCCATGAAAGAAATTTCTCCACTTACTCCAAAAGTTAAAACCACAACAAGAATAATATTTAAAATAAAGGCACAATCATACTATTACTGAAGACTCGATTTCTATTCACAATATGCTTGGATCATAAAGAAACTCGGTTTCCCAAAAAAAATTGAGATAAAGATACTCCCACTATGGTTACCTATTCTATATTAACATCATCGCGGATGGTATCTTTTAACTTAGTCAACAACTATGATAAATACTTGTAGGTTTCAAGATCTAAAACACAGCTGCTACATCTGATTCTAAATTTCCCATAAGACTCTAAGGGTCGCATTCTCTCATGGTTCTCTCTCAAGTGTAAGAAGATATCCGATATAGTTTGATTCAATATTTTTAGCAAGTCAAGCAAGCATAAACCAAACCAATTTGTGTCCATAAATGTTACCAAATATAAAAGAAATATATACCGTCCTTTTTCCCTATGTAATCTCAATTTATCTCGACTGATAATCAGTACAATTCGAACCAAGCTTCTAAATCATACTTCTTAGTTGTAGAAATATTCAACTCGCTAGAACAACACTTACAACAACTTGATACGAATGTTCTAACATACTTATGTGTCATCAACCTTAAACAAAAAAGAAGTAACATGTCAAATACTTCATTTATTTGTTTCGTATACCTGGAACACTTATAACACTCAAGAAAAAAAAACGAAGTACTTTCACCATGGCAGCGCTGACACCTAAGTTAGTAAGCCTTGGATATTGAAATCGCCTCGATTTGCTTATCGTAAAAATACGATTTACTATAATACATATACGTACACATAAAATCTTAAAATAAAGCCATATACTATTATAGCTACATCCAAGTGAACTAATGAGCACTGACTAACCCCATCTAAGCACCATATAATGTACTATGCACTACGTGTACGATGTCTAACATCCAGTCAAAGGCTCAAATATTAACATATTGTACATAAACGCACACTAAGAAAAAAATTAAAGTCAAACAGTCATAAGTGACAAACTCCAAAATCTAGAGTTGTCATAATAGTTAGAACCGGCTAACAGCCGGTGGGAATTGGCTTGGCAGTGGGTGAACCCCACAGCCGGTGGGAACCCGGCTCAGCCAGTAGGAGGCTCGGCTGGGCAGTGGCTAAGTGATAACGCTCAAATCTAACATATTTATATGAGCGTATTCGTGGTGTTTATGCATATATTTATGTGATTATTATGAACATATGATACTTAATGATGCTTATTTGTTATTGTAGGTTCATCAATGGTTACATCACGATAAATGAAGAAAAGATGTCAATTGGAGGTGAAAAGATGAACGAGACATGAAAGTGTAGCTCTCTATGATAATTAATATCATAATAAAGAGTCTTGGAAAGTTTGGAAGAAAGAAAGGTGGAAGAAACAAAGAATAAGGACTAGAAAAGAAAAGTGGGAAAGTTAGCTAAGTTGCCACCAGCAACACTTAGCTTGCCTCCATCAAATCAACCTTCATTTGCCACCAACATCAAAGTAGTATTCAGTTGCCACCAACAAGCAAGTCCTTGCGTCCATCAAATCCACCATCAGTTGCCACCAACATGTTGTTAGTCAAGTCTAGCAAAAGGCACATTAAACATATCTTCCACTTCTTCAAGCAAACTTAATCACTCCATAACACCTAGAGACCATCCATTTTCTCTTCATTACTCTATTGCCTTGAACATTACTCACATTCTTCTCCAAGAAAACTACTTTGTGACCAAGAAGAATTCAATTATAAATAAGACCCATGGGGTAGTGTTTATAATCATCTTAATATATCTCATCTTTTGTAGCCTCAAACCATTCCCATATTTATGTGATTTTGATATCACCCCTCACCCAAGTGGTGAGGGGTGGAATTGATAGCCATGAATGTGTAATAAGCCATAGAATAAGTAGGGAAGAATACCATACACCCGAAACAATTCAATCTCCAACAATTCTTATTCCCAAACACCTCAAAAGGCTCTATACTCGCACCAAGAGGTTGATGTCCAAGAAGGTTATGGGTAGGCCGAATTGTATATTGGTTGTTCATTTGGGTAGAATCATTTGGATACTTTGTAGCTATGGATTCTAATGTTTGGTAACTTCTTCTTTATCATTCAATTAAGTTTATGTTCATGTTCATGGTGATTCTTTTGTGATATTGGGAATGTTGTGATACTTTTATTGTTTATATGATAACTTGTGATATATGGATGTTTGGATATTATTAGTGCTTGTCATTGGATTATGGTGATAACATTATATTTGGTTGAATTAGAGCTTGTTCTTGTTTGTCAATTTGGTTAATCATTGTTGAGTCTATAATGTCGGAATTTATTCTCAAAATGGTTGATTTCAATTCGTTAACCGACTAATGATTTCGTCTTGTGCTTGTGAAGATTGTGCAAGAGATTTAATAAACATAAAAAGTAATGATTTAATCTAGATTATAGGTCGAAAGGAGTCTTTTGAATATATTGTTTTAATCATCTTTCAAGTAAATGGAACTTATCAAATCAATAACCAAGTCTATGGGTCGAAAGAATTCTTGTTGTTATTGGTTTAGGCATAAGGCTCATGAGTGACCACTTGATTGAGACTTATGTATATTTGATTTATAAAGCACTAGTGTCTTATTATTGGTTCTATAGGTCGAAAGGATTACCTTTAATATGTTTTCCAAACTATGCATCCATATGTCTATATGATCATTTAACCATACATGTATGTCTTTTGTGTGTGCCTTTAACGATTCTCATGGTGGTGTGATCATGACAATCATACTTACCATTGTTACAAATAACTAAACTTGAGTATAACCAAGTCCCATGGGACAACCTTCACTTACCAACCTAATTGCAACATGACTAGAGTATACTTGCTCGAATTTGTGTTCCTAATTAATATCGGTAATTCTTGTCTATAAATTTAAAACCCAATGTATGGAAAGATCGCATATCAAGTTTTTGGCTTCTTGTCTAGGATTTGTAATTGCATTCTTTTAATATACCCGTACGAGCACATCAAGTTTTTGGCGCCGTTGCCGGGGACTTGAAAGTTTTTACTCTTGTGTTTGTTTGTTTGTATCTCTGTTAGTTGGAATCGTTATCTTGTTGATTGCTTGCTTGCTTGTGTCCTTGTTTCTTGAATCGTTTGTGTTACCAATTTCTACATAACCCGAAAGAGTTGTTATACCCCATTTACCCACATAGGGGGACGAATTTCTCATAGGAGGAATTCGGTTGGTGGTTGATTACTCAATCGGAGGCTTTGAATTGCTCCAAATTCTAATGTTTGATTGCTCTAGCCCTTGACAAAGGTTAGAGAATCCTTTGCTTAAAATCTCTTAGTTCTCATAAATTGCTTAAATGATCTTGGCACCAAATTCATGCTTTTGGTGTTGGGATTTCCTCTCTTGTGTTCTCAAATTTCTTGTTTCAATGATTTCTTCCTAAATGTGTCCCAAAGTGCTTGTTTCAAAAACACAAAAACCTTGTCCCGAATCACGCTAGTTTGTGACTAGAACTACTTGACCAGATGAATTTTTGTGTATGTTTGTGTTTTGTGAGTTTGTGTCTTGTTATGTGTCATGTGTATAAGTGTTTTTATGTCTTGTGTGCTTGCTTGATTGTGTGCTTGTTTGCATTTCCCATTGTATGCATACTTTTAGTTCTTATTTTTCTAGTTTAAGGGGGCGTTTGGATTCATCATTTTCTAACGATTTTGATCACTACAAAAATTCTCCTTTAGTTGAAATAAGTGGTATTTGATACCTTTAGTCATATTTGTTAAAATAAAAAATCAAAAAAAATTGTTTTGAAAATAAATAGAAAATGCATGAAAAATAAAAAAAGAGTTAGAAATCTAGTTTTTGTCATTTATTTCATGTTATGTGTTAGATGTGCATTGTGTTGTGTCTTATTTTGTTTTTAGAATGTGATGTGCTAAATGGCATGTCTTGTCAGCTTATTAGTCTTTTCTTTTCTTTTTGTGCTTATTTTCCTTGTTTCATGCATAAGGTGCCTTATTAATCTTAAGGGTGCATTTGGATTAAGTTTTTTCTTATATGTTTTAATGGTTTTATTAAAGTGTTTTTACAAAAAAATTTAGTTTTTAAGTTATAAGGAAGTTTGAAAAAAAAAATTTTTGCTGCACTGGAGCAGTTGCCGCCAGCAAGACATGGTTGTCGGCCGGCAACTGAGCCACTGTTTAACCCTGCCGCCGGCACCATATCATTGCCGGCCGGCAAATGGCAATCTGTTTCACCTTGCCGCCGGCAACACCCCCATGCCGGCCGGCAGGGTTGTCATGTTCAAAAAAAAGGTTTTTTTTTTTGTTTTTGAAAAAAAAATTCTTAAAAAAAAAAAAAAAAATTTGCGTTGCCGGAGGCAAATCACCTTCTGTTATCACGTTGCCGGTGGCAACTATGCCTTGCCGGTGGCAACTGGAATTTTCCAAAAAAAAAACTCTTTTTATTTTCTTTTATCTAAACTAGGCCTTCACCAAAACCATTCCTAATTGTGTTTTTCACTCGTCTAAACATCCGTTAATCGAGTTTTGAACCAATTATTAGTAAAGCTTATATCCCGTCCAACCACCCCATTTTAGTCATTTTGTGCCTTGTTCGTATTTCTATTTTCCCCGGTTAATTCCCAAACCCCGTGGATAGAACCCGTAGTCTAGAAAACCATCCGGTTTAATAGATTTGGTACAAAACCTCTACTATATGTTTTATTTTCATTTAGTTAAATATATATATATATATATATATATATATATATATATATATATATATATATATATATATATATATATATATATATATATTAGTTTTTCTTATTTAACTTTTGTTGAGTCGTTTTATGTTTTTAAGTGTTTAGATTATTTTTATTTGTCATATGTGTGATGTATATATATGCATAATGTTTGTTCTTGTTTGTGTTATTCGTCTTGTGTGTGTTTCTTTTTGTTTGCATGTGTGCTTGTTTGTGTTTGTTTAAGTTCATGTGGTTCATGTATGAACTTTGTGGGTGTGTTCGCTGGAAACCCTCACGAGACTGTAACTCGTCCACTCGGGATACCGAGGGGTTTAAAGGCTTGTTGTATACGCTAAATGCAATCGTGTTGCCTACGAAAGTGTGCTTAATAAATTTAAGTGTTTTGTAGTTTAGTTATTTTTTGCAGGTTCAATAAAGCTTATGGAAGATGGATTGATTGTGTTGATGGATTGTATGTGTATACACATGATGGACATGAAATCGCTTGGTCTTCCTTACTTGGCATCTTATCATATGGAGATCAATTGCAATTTCTTAGCCCGGGAATTTTCGTTTCTCTTGGACTATTTATTTATTTTCCTCAATATTCATGCTTTGAAGTTTATTTTAAATATTGAGTCTAATCCAAAACTTAAGTGTGAGGGAAATAAATGGGAAACCGAAACCGAATTTTCAAAATATAAATTTTTGGGCTAGTTATGAAAAAAAAGATTTAAAAAGAATAAAAAAAGGGGAGAGTTTGTACACTTGTTTGCCCTTAGGATTTAAATGTTTTCACACATTTGTATGTAGATATATTTTAATAATCATCCACATGGTGTAAAAAAAATAAAAAAAAATAAAAAAATAAGTTTTAGTGAGATCACACTTGTGTGATATAAGTGTATATGCGTGATAAAGAGGCAACATTAGGAATAAAACCCAAATAGCTTTTTCCAGTTTTCTCTTTAGCTAGTTTCATCGATTAGCTAACCTCCCATATCCTCTTGTTAACACTCTCGTTTAGTGCTAGATACCCTTAGAACACCCGTTGAGCATTCTTTTCATTTTTGTTAAATCCACTAAAAAAGAAAAAAATATCTAACCTTAAACCTTAGCCTAACCCTTGTCGAAGTCTAAATGGTGGGTTGCTAGTTGCTTGGTATGGTGGATCTTTTTTATGATTATTAGTTGCCACACTTTGCTATGTGTGTGTGCCATTTCAACAAAGATGAAGTAGGCCGCTTCTTATTTGTATTCTTTGTGGTGTGTGCTAAAGCGAAGTGTGAGGGGAGCATGTGATGTTTGTTGAAATAAAAAAAAGAGGAGGATGAGAAAAGTGAAAAAGAAAGAAAAAGAATAAGTCATCGAAAAGAAAGTAACAAAAAAAAGTGATGACAAAAATAGCCAATGAGCTATATTATGAAGATGAAGGAAGACGAAGTATGTTTAGATATCGATTAGCCAATGTGCTAAGACGTGTTATGTGTATGTGTTGATCGATATGTGATGAATAAAGCTCGTAACTATGATCATTTTTGGGCTTGTGATTTGTTCGGTAACTAGCAACATGGGACTTAGACTTTTACCTTGTATATTCGTGATACCTCTTATAAAATTCCCATGTCTTATCCATACCCATTAACCCAAATCCTTAGCCTTAACCCAATAAATGTCCTCTTTAGATGTGTACACTTGGTGCTCATGCCAATTGGTTTCGTCTTGTTTGTACTTAATAGATTTGAATCATTTTCTTAACCATTTTCATGCACCATGTGGGATGTTGTAAAACCCGTATTTTAAATCGAGAATTTATAAATACGCGGTTTATTATTATTTTACGCGGGATATTTTTCCTTAAAACGTACACGTGGAAAATTTTAAACAAACGCGAGAAATTTATTACAAAGTACTATTTATTACAAGTGTTATTATTATAAAAAAACGTTCAGCAATAATGTCCCCACTAACTCTTTGGGCTCCCCCTTAATTAGGAATAAAGACACAATTTCGTAACTGCCAGCAGCATCTGTTGCGCCGCAACTCATGTGTCTTGCGCCGCAACTCGTGATCCGCAGCACCATGATCTGTAGCCCCTTCAATTGCGCCGCAACTCATGTGTCTTGCGCCGCAACTCGTGACCCACAGCACCATGGGCCAAGCCCGTGTGAAGGAAATAAAACAGACGGGGGAGTATTCTTTTCCCTTTCTAGGCCGTCACTAAAAAAAAAAAAACAGAAAACCTTAAAGATTAAATCCAGCCGCCACTCCTCCTTCTTCTGTGTCGCGACCTACACCAAGAAAAAAAAAAAAAAAACAGGAAGAGAGATCGTGGTTCATTGGTTTTGAAACCCTAAATGTTATGTAAGTATGAAAACCCTAATTAGTTTTATTTCTTTTCCTTTTAATCCGAATTAATTGGGGCTTAAAAACATGTTTAGCAAATCGAATGAATTGGGTTTGTGTTCTGGACGTGGCGGGTTCGTTGGCACCCAAACCGAGAGTCAAGAGACTCTCGGTGGTGATGATTTCCACCAGCCGCAACCCAGTTTAGGGTGTTGGTTTGGTTTATGCCGTCGGGGGAAACAAGAAGATAGGCAGGGGGTTTGTTTTGTTTGGCAGTGGGTTTTAAAACAGGAATTAGGGCTGTTTGGCAAACCGGTTTAGAAAAATTAAGGGTGCGTTTGGGACTGTTAAATCATACTTTTTTTTTAAATAAGTTTATTTTAAATAAATATTTTTTTTTAAAATGTATTTAGTAAATTAAATATAAACTAGTTTTATAAATATTAAAAGGGTATATTTAGAAAACGAATTAAACTATGTGAGAACTTATAAACTAAGGAATTTCTATTTTAGCGAAATACTTATTATAGAATTATTTACGACAGATATACGTTGTACGTAACCATTAGTATAACGTTCATACATTAAAATAAATTATTTTAATGGTCAGATTTAGCCGTAATTATACGTATAGAATATCTGAAATAATTATAAGAAACCAATAAGACCAGAAAATTCGATAACGGATACCAGTTAACTTACTCGCGTCTTTTAATTATGTAGCACGCGTGAAGCCCGAGTAGTATTCGTTCAGTCTTCCTTTCAGTCGGTACTGGACTAGAGGTACGGATTTCCCGTCCTTTCAGTAAGGATTTCCTTTTCTATGCATGATTAGGATTCCCCGTCTTCCGCCAAATGTTTTCCCCAGTATATGTTTAATTTATCAGTAATCATGTTAATAACTAAATGGAATTGCCTGAGCGTTATATACAAGCACGACCAGTTTATGTACTAGTTATGGAGGTACCGTAACCACGACACTAGAGGCACCGGTGTCGTGACTCACATGCAGGAGAGTGATATCCTGCATCGTCCCACTCAGCTCAGCTTGGCCATTTTATCAGTATATTTTAGTGGGGCGTATGGATGCATCCTAGGCTTATAAGTGTTTCATGTTATCAGGGTGAATGTGGTGTGTGCTCTACATCCTTCACATTGGAGCTGATCCCTCCACCCAGCACAGTTATTTAGAGGTCACCCCTCTACAGCATGACGAGGTCACCCCTCCAGTTATTCATGCACGGTTGTTACAGCACGTGACCTATATAAGCTCTGGCAAATAAAATACAGTAAATGCATGTTTTCAGAATAAATAGTTATATTTCAGTATCAGTATATATGAACCAGATTGCTCAGATGTTATGCAGAGTTCTACCACATGTTTCATATCAGTCTTACAGTTTCTGTATTCTATCGCCTGTGTCTTTCAGTATATTCTTATCATGCTTTATATCCGTTCACTGAGCGTTATGCTCAGCCGTAGTTTCCTTTCATGTTCTAACGGCAGGTACATCAGGATGCTTTTAGGATTCTAAGAGCATGTGCATTTGGATGGAAGCTACCCGAACTTCTTACTTTATGCATTTCTTATATTATTCTGCTTAGTCGGACATTGTTTAGTCCTTCCATTCAGTATTTTATTCTTTCATGTTTTGGGCTTATGTTTGGATTGCCGATGTTTGATTCCGGTATTTCCGTTATGGTCAGTTAATGTTTTAGGACATTTACCTTATGCTTTGATGACACGCCATAAATACACGTAACGGTCCACTTATCCAAGTGGGGTGTTACAATTATGGTATCAGAGCGCAAGGTTCGACCTGTAGGCTCTAAAACTTGACCTGTGACTAGTGGGTAGTCACCAGGAATTTCCCAGATTTTGGCGTTGTTATCTTTCATGTTTCTCATGGATTATTCAGTCAGTTTTCTTCATTTATCAGTCAGTTTTCTTAAAGTTTTGACTAAGTAAAAGGTTGGTACATAACTAGCCATATTTAGTCGCATGTGCTTTTAACGAATTTTCGTTTTGGTGAGCCGACCATAGGCGTTCACCCTTGCTCGTTCAGATTTTTGTATTGGTGAACCGACCCAACGGCATTCATTCTTGCTCTTGACAGATTCATGTTTTCAGTCGAATATTACTTGGTGAACCAGCACGTATATGTTCACCAATGTTCAGATCAAATTTCATGTTTTTCAGTTTAATGTGTTTTGTGAACCGATCTATAGTTGTTCACCTTTGTGATAACATGACGTTTCATAAAATCTTGACAAATATGAATTGGACTACAGCCAACCACATTTAGTCCCAGATTGTACATTTCTATTCATGACAGTTCTCAGAAAATTTTGACAGGTATGGATCGAAACAGAATCGCCCATACCTAGTCACATGCTTCCTACTATGAATCCTGTGGATTAAACCATAACTATCCACATCAGTTGATGTTAAACTTAGTTGATTATTCTTCTATGTTCTTTGTATCAGTTAAGTTTGTACTCTCTAGTGGATGTCGTTTTCATGCTGATTAAGTTCATGTCTCTTTATGAGGATTACGTTTTCAGCAAGGCGATGATGTTTTCATGCTAAGATATAAGGAAATTACCGTAAAATCCTATTTCATGATAAATCATGTTCTGGTCTTTATCAATCATGTCCTTATACTGAACATTGATGAAACTCCATTTAATCATACTTTTTAGCCTCTATACAACCAACATTAAGTCTGCGCAGAAATTATCAGCCTATCATGTTAACCGTTTCAGTTCAGTTTACTACCGTTTAAATCAATTTATTCTTTGATAATGTCAGACAAGCGACACCTGTATCGATCATCCCATAAAATTTCCACCAGCTCCATGTACAGTATTCCATATGTACCCCATGTACAGTGTCTCAGTTATACTCCATGCATAATATTTCACGTGTACTCCAGGTACAACGTCTCAGATATGCTCCATGTGCAGTATTCATTTTGTACTTCATGTACAGTAGTTCAGGTGTACTCCAGGTACCCTACTCCATGGATATTGCTAATCGATCCTTAATCATCTCAGGCGTTTCCACTTGTCGATATTCTACCAGGTGCTGATGCTGCTCGTGAGTTGAAGATTTTACCAGATGCTGATGCTGCTAACACTCTGAAGACCACACCGATGCTGATGCTGCTGAACTTTGGAGATTCCTCAAGATGCTGATGCCGCGGAACGAGGACGAAAACTATAAATTGAAATTTCTGACAAGAATAATTTCAACCATCAGACACTACCATCCTATTCCATGTTTTTACTTCCTCAGTTAGACGTCACACTTCACTCAGCTAATCTTTCTGTCAGAAGAGTGGGAACTGGCAACCAGCCGGCCACTCAGCAGAAATAATTACATGAATCACGGTCATGATAATGACCGTCAAATTGACAGACAAAGCAGTAGTGACAACCACCGTGCTTATAAATAATCAGTCAGTACCATCGGAACTCCGGAACGGACGTGACCGAAAATACAGAGGTCAGCAGTCTAACCGGTCCGCCAATCCTAGCAGTTACCAAAATTTTCAGCCTTGTTCATATTCACCTATAAAAAAACACGTGCCAAGACATCAGTCACGAAATAGTTCTCAGGTATCATTCCGGAAGACACATATCAGGGCACCAGTCATGATACACGTCATACGAATATCTTCTCAGAGTACGAGTCCGAGCTCCTAGTTCCAGTATGTTCCAGGCAAGACCCTCAGTGATTCAGGGTATCTTTTAGAAAGGGGTATACTCGTTCTGTTATGCCACGCATAAAATCAGACCATTAAAATTCAGTTACCACCACTAGATTATTACTCAGGTAAAACACGCAGTATTCACTCTGTGAGGTTACAGACGAACCCATTCAGTGAAAAGTCTCCATGTCCACTTCATGTATCCCTATGTCAGCTTTATCTCAAACCAGGTAGTTATCTGCCTCTCACCCAGAAAGGACTCAACAGTACCACCATATTTATTAAAGTTTTCCCTTCAGTTAACGACGAGATCCGTCTTATTAAATCCCAAATATATTCATTATATATTTTGCCAGAAAAAAATCAGTACAAGCTGTTTCTTCCTTACAAGCGCGTGACTTACCAATACATAGTTACGAAGACTTTTGGCTATCAGTTATAAATTCACTTTTGAAATTCCTCGAATCCATGACCAGCAGATTATCCTAAAATTTCCAGATGTCATTCCAGAAGGTGTTCCAGAAATTCATGCCTACCCACGAGACATAATTTAACATCGAGCTTGCCTCAAGAACAGAACCTGTTTTCAAAACTCTTTATTACAGGGCTCTAGCTACGATTAAAAGAGTTGCAGCAATTGCTGCAAGAGTTACCAAAACTAGGCTTTATTCGCCCTAGCGCACCATCGAAAAATTTATCAGATTACCATTCCAAATCGATATTCATTCCACGAATAGAAAGTTTAATTGACCTACTACGAGGTGTCTTAAACATTCTTCCAGGAAAATTCAAGATCATGCTACCATCAGTGATGAGGGAAGAACATGATGATCTTCAGACCGTTGTTGCACATATTATAGCCACTCTAAAAAATTTTTGAATTTTACTTCTGAGCTCCCTAATGCTCCAACTATAGTATGAAAATGTATGAATAAATTTTCCTTGAATTCTCAGACAAATTTGGCAGTACATTCGTTGACAAGATTTTGATCTCCTAAATTCTAGAGAAGGACATGGGAATCATCTTTTCACGACCCCGCAGATTCTCCGATAGGAGAAAATTATATACGCAAGCTTTCTAGATGTATGGTTCAGATGAACAAGGTGGCATATCTGAACCACCCTATTTCAACAGAAAGAAATTCCAGACAAATCCTGCGAAGGTGAAGGCCATCACCTGATGGTCCCGACTGACGACTATGAACGTAGTATAAAATTTCTAGAACTCAATTGACTGCTACCGCAGAAATTGCCGACAGTCATCACTAGAAATTCTTCTATGACTATTCAACAAGATTTCCACCAGAATGTTCCATAATCCCAGACAAACACTGATAGAATCCGCATCACAAATTAATGCAGCTATGTTCATATCTAGATGCCTGACCTACTGCAGGTTCAAGATAGAACACCGACATGCTATCACTACAAGTAGAAATTCTAGACCGAAAAGAGACAAGACTCCATGGAGATTGTAATCAGTTTACCACAGACTCAGAGAAATTATGATGCTATCTAAGTTATCATCAACCATGTAATCAGCCTGCGCGTCCCTTTCATCCGGAAGGAGCACGTAGTAGCAGATCTGCAGAAAATTTTAAATTCAGCAATAAATCGTACGAATTCAAGGCATTCCATCGACCATCATATCAAACAGAATACATGTTCACGATCAAGTGTATGTTTACGTCCACTTTAAGTTCATGTTTATTTCCACTTTCACGTTTACGTCTCATTCGCAGTATGATGCTATTTCAGTTCATCTTTTATGCTATCTCCTGATTTAAGCTCACGTTAGCGTTCATAACGTTGTTCACGTTCAAGTTCGTGTGCCATTTCACGATGCACGTTTCTCAGTTATTATCGAATACGGTTACAGAAAGCTTGAGAGAACAGACTCAAGTTTAGCACAACTATTCCATAACCAGGCAGACGTTTCACATCTCAGGCCGTATCGTTTGGCATTCATTCCTCAGTCAGCCTATGTTCATGATATGTTCTAGTATCACGTTCACAGTATGATTCACTTATCATATTCTAATTCCATGCCAGCGCTCCTCATATAATTATGAACCACGTTCACAATTGCTCACTTAGCAGGTTCACAATTGTTCACGTAGTTCGTCCCTATATATATTTTCAACAGCTTTCTCCGCGATATAATTATTATCTTTTCAGAATAACTATATGTACCGTTTCATGTATACTACATGCAATAGCTTATTCATTCTATCACATTCATAAAATCCATCTTAAGTACGGAACCAGAAACCAGTCAGCATCATCAGGACAGGGTCAACAGGACCAGGATTTTAATTATTATGTTAGACATTTGAAGGGATCGTTTCGAGCGGGAGGCCACTCGAAACGGAGGAGTCCATCCGGACCTCTCATTGTTTTCTTCAATAAATTTAGTTATGTTCTTTCAGTCATGTCACGTTCCATGTTCTCTTCAGCCATGTCACATTACATAATCATTTCAGTCATGACAAGTTTATACTTATCAGCAGCATTATGTCTTAACTAGAAGACAATTTATCCTTCAGCTTAATTGTCTTTTCAGTCTACGTGTTCTTTCAGTCTTATAACTTCATCAGCTTATCATCGTTAATTCGAGGACGAATTTCTCCTTTTAGAGGGGAAGAATTGTAAAACCCAGTATAGTCGTATCTTTAATTCGGGGACGAATTATTGTTTTTAGAGGAGAAGAATTGTAAAACCCAGTACGCCGCATTTTAATTCGGGGACGAATTATTTCTTTTAGAGGGGAAGAATTGTAAAACCCGTATTTTAAATCGAGAATTTATAAATACGCGGTTTATTATTATTTTACGCGGGATATTTTTCCTTAAAACGTACACGTGGAAAATTTTAAACAAACGCGAGAAATTTATTACAAAGTACTATTTATTACAAGTGTTATTATTATAAAAAAACGTTCAGCAATAATGTCCCCACTAACTCTTTGGGCTCCCCCTTAATTAGGAATAAAGACACAATTTCGTAACTGCCAGCAGCATCTGTTGCGCCGCAACTCATGTGTCTTGCGCCGCAACTCGTGATCCGCAGCACCATGATCTGTAGCCCCTTCAATTGCGCCGCAACTCATGTGTCTTGCGCCGCAACTCGTGACCCACAGCACCATGGGCCAAGCCCGTGTGAAGGAAATAAAACAGACGGGGGAGTATTCTTTTCCCTTTCTAGGCCGTCACTAAAAAAAAAAAAAAACAGAAAACCTTAAAGATTAAATCCAGCCGCCACTCCTCCTTCTTCTGTGTCGCGACCTACACCAAGAAAAAAAAAAAAAAAAAAACAGGAAGAGAGATCGTGGTTCATTGGTTTTGAAACCCTAAATGTTATGTAAGTATGAAAACCCTAATTAGTTTTATTTCTTTTCCTTTTAATCCGAATTAATTGGGGCTTAAAAACATGTTTAGCAAATCGAATGAATTGGGTTTGTGTTCTGGACGTGGCGGGTTCGTTGGCACCCAAACCGAGAGTCAAGAGACTCTCGGTGGTGATGATTTCCACCAGCCGCAACCCAGTTTAGGGTGTTGGTTTGGTTTATGCCGTCGGGGGAAACAAGAAGATAGGCAGGGGGTTTGTTTTGTTTGGCAGTGGGTTTTAAAACAGGAATTAGGGCTGTTTGGCAAACCGGTTTAGAAAAATTAAGGGTGCGTTTGGGACTGTTAAATCATACTTTTTTTTAAAATAAGTTTATTTTAAATAAATATTTTTTTTTAAAATGTATTTAGTAAATTAAATATAAACTAGTTTTATAAATATTAAAAGGGTATATTTAGAAAACGAATTAAACTATGTGAGAACTTATAAACTAAGGAATTTCTATTTTAGCGAAATACTTATTATAGAATTATTTACGACAGATATACGTTGTACGTAACCATTAGTATAACGTTCATACATTAAAATAAATTATTTTAATGGTCAGATTTAGCCGTAATTATACGTATAGAATATCTGAAATAATTATAAGAAACCAATAAGACCAGAAAATTCGATAACGGATACCAGTTAACTTACTCGCGTCTTTTAATTATGTAGCACGCGTGAAGCCCGAGTAGTATTCGTTCAGTCTTCCTTTCAGTCGGTACTGGACTAGAGGTACGGATTTCCCGTCCTTTCAGTAAGGATTTCCTTTTCTATGCATGATTAGGATTCCCCGTCTTCCGCCAAATGTTTTCCCCAGTATATGTTTAATTTATCAGTAATCATGTTAATAACTAAATGGAATTGCCTGAGCGTTATATACAAGCACGACCAGTTTATGTACTAGTTATGGAGGTACCGTAACCACGACACTAGAGGCACCGGTGTCGTGACTCACATGCAGGAGAGTGATATCCTGCATCGTCCCACTCAGCTCAGCTTGGCCATTTTATCAGTATATTTTAGTGGGGCGTATGGATGCATCCTAGGCTTATAAGTGTTTCATGTTATCAGGGTGAATGTGGTGTGTGCTCTACATCCTTCACATTGGAGCTGATCCCTCCACCCAGCACAGTTATTTAGAGGTCACCCCTCTACAGCATGACGAGGTCACCCCTCCAGTTATTCATGCACGGTTGTTACAGCACGTGACCTATATAAGCTCTGGCAAATAAAATACAGTAAATGCATGTTTTCAGAATTAATAGTTATATTTCAGTATCAGTATATATGAACCAGATTGCTCAGATGTTATGCAGAGTTCTACCACATGTTTCATATCAGTCTTACAGTTTCTGTATTCTATCGCCTGTGTCTTTCAGTATATTCTTATCATGCTTTATATCCGTTCACTGAGCGTTATGCTCAGCCGTAGTTTCCTTTCATGTTCTAACGGCAGGTACATCAGGATGCTTTTAGGATTCTAAGAGCATGTGCATTTGGATGGAAGCTACCCGAACTTCTTACTTTATGCATTTCTTATATTATTCTGCTTAGTCGGACATTGTTTAGTCCTTCCATTCAGTATTTTATTCTTTCATGTTTTGGGCTTATGTTTGGATTGCCGATGTTTGATTCCGGTATTTCCGTTATGGTCAGTTAATGTTTTAGGACATTTACCTTATGCTTTGATGACACGCCATAAATACACGTAACGGTCCACTTATCCAAGTGGGGTGTTACAGATGTATTTAATTTTACTTGCTTGAGGACAAGCAACCTCTTAAGTGTGAGGGGGTTTGCACCTTTAGCGATTTCATATATAAAAAATCCCAAAAATATTTTCTTTTACTTGCTTGAGGACAAACAACCTTAAGTGTGAGGGGGTTTGCACCTTTAGCTATTTTTTATAAAAACCAAAAAGATTTTCAATTCTTCATAGAATTTTAAAAATTTTATTTTCTTTTAGAATCTAGGTATTTTGTTTTTAGCTTTAATTTTCTTTTAGTTGCTTGAGGGCAAGCAAAGTTTTTATTTTCCTTGCTCGAGGACGAGCAAAACTTAAGTGCGAGGGGATTTGATAACGCTCAAATCTAACATATTTATATGAGCGTATTCGTGGTGTTTATGCATATATTTATGTGATTATTATGAACATATGATACTTAATGATGCTTATTTGTTATTGTAGGTTCATCAATGGTTACATCACGATAAATGAAGAAAAGACATAAATTGGAGGTGAAAAGATGAACGAGACATGAAAGTGTAGCCCTCGTATGATAAATAATACAATAATAAAGAGTCTTGGAAAGTTTGGAAGAAAGAAAGGTGGAAGAAACAAAGAAGAAGGACTAGAAGGGAAAAGTGGGAAAGTTGGCTAAGTTGCCACCAGCAACACTTAGCTTGCCTCCATCAAATCAACCTTCATTTGCCACCAACATCAAAGTAGCATTCAGTTGCCACCAGCAAGCAAGTCCTTTCCTCCATCAAATCCACCATTAGTTGCCACCAGCATGTTGTTAGTCAAGTCTAGCAAAAGGCACATTAAACATATCTTCCACTTCTCCAATCAAACTTAATCACTCCATAACACCTAGAGACCATCCATTTTCTCTTCATTACTCCATTCCCTGGAACATTACTCACCTTCTTCTCCAAGAAAGCTACTTTGTGACCAAGAAGAATTCAATTTATAAATAAGACCCATGGGGTAGTGTTTATAATCATCTTAATATATCTCATCTTTTGTAGCCTCAAACCATTCCCATATTTTTGTGATTTTGATATCACCCCTCACCCAAGTGGTGAGGGGTGGAATTGATAGCCATGAATGTGTAATAAGCCATGGAAGAAGTAGGGAAGAAAACCATACACCCTAAACAATTCAATCTCCAACAATTCTTATTCCCAAACACCCCAAAAGGCTCTATACTCGCACCAAGAGGTTGATGTCCAAGAAGGTTATGGGTAGGACGAATTGTATATTGGTTGTTCATTTGGGTAGAATCATTTGGATACTTTGTAGCTATGGATTCTAATGTTTGGTAACTTCTTCTTTATCATTCAATTAAGTTTATGTTCATGTTCATGGTGATTCTCTTGTGATATTGGGAATGTTGTGATACTTTTATTGTTTATATGATAACTTGTGATATATGGATGTTTGGATATTATTAGTGCTTGTCATTGGATTGTGGTGATAACATTATATTTGGTTCAATTAGAGCTTGTTCTTGTTTGTCAATTTGGTTAATCATTGTTGAGTTTATAATGTCAAAATTTATTCTCAATATGGTTGATTTCAATTCGTTAACCGACTAATGATTTGGTCTTGTGCTTGTGAAGATTGTGCAAGAGATTTAATAAACATAACAAGTAATGGTTTAATCTAGATTATAGGTCGAAAGGATTCTTTTGAATATATTGTTTTAATCATCTTTCAAGTAAATGGAACTTATCAAATCGATAACCAAGTCTATGGGTCGAAAGAATTCTTGTTGTTATTGGTTTAGGCATAAGACTCATGAGTGACCACTTGATTGAGACTTATGTATATTTGATTTATAAATCACTAGTGTCTTATTATTGGTTCTATAGGTCTAAAGGATTAACTTTAATATGTTTTCCAAACTATGCATCCATATGTCTATATGATCATTTAACCATACATGTATGTCTTTTGTGTGTGCCTTTAACGATTCTCATGGTGGTGTGATCGTGACAATCATACTTACCATTGTTACAAACAACTAAACTTGAGTATAACCAAGTCCCATGGGACAACCTTGACTTACCAACCTAATTGCAACATGACTAGAGTATACTTGCTCGAATTTGTGTTCCTAATTAATATCGGTAATTCTTGTTTATAAATTTAAAACCCAATGTGTGGAAAGATCGCATATCAAGTTTTTGGCTTCTTGTCTAGGATTTGTAATTTCATTCTTTTAATATACTCGTACGAGCACATCACTAAGCCACAGCGCCGACATTCAGGGGTGTTTGTTTTGGCTTCGTGCAACCGAGACTTATGTCTCGGTGGGCGTATTTAGGGCTCGGGTAAACCGAACACAATGGAGTGTTTGGTTATAAGTTTGCTTAATTAAAATTGAGACTTAGGATAAGTAATATAATAAAGTATTCATAAAATTAACATGGCCCCATTACTTAAATTAATTATAGACTTATAATAATTATTTTATATAATTATTCATGATATATAACATGGCATATTTTAGTTCAATTAAATTTGGACTTAGCTTATTTAATTAAATACATTATAACCATAATATAATTAAAATAATTATAACCTTTAATTTAATTATTTATTTAATTATCAAGTTTATGGTAAAGTTTAATATCATTCTTTATTAATTAATAATCAATTAAACCATGTTATATTATTAATTAATAATTAATTATAAGATTATGACATGTTATATTATGTACTAAATAAACTTTACTATATTATCATTTAAATGAATCATAACTTATAAAATATGTTCAATAAGCCTCAGCTTATATTACATGCTTATTTAACAAGCTTATTTCTATTTTGGGAACTTACTATTTATGGAAACTTTATATTTTTGGAAACTTATTATTTATGGAAACTTTCTATTTTTGGAAACTTACTATTTTTGAAAAGTTGCTATATATGTAAGCCGAGTAAAGATCCAATGAGAAGAAACTTAAAATAAGAAGTGATGAGAAGAAACTAAAACCACACATTTGAGATGCAATGACTTACATTAGATGCATTCCTATTCATGTTGATGTACCATCTTGAGTTTCGAAAGTTAATTTGATGTGTAGATGGTACAAATTGATTTTCATGATTTGGGCACGTGTAATGGAACAAAAATATAACTAAATCATGAAATGCATCTAATATACGTATATACATCTAATTAAAAGCTATAAAACATGTTATGATGCATTATAATGCATCTAAGATTATAAAGATGCATCTGATTCAAATGCATGCATCTCAAATATGCGGTTATGATTTCTTCTTATCCTTCTTATTTTAAGGTTTCTTTTCATTTGATCCTAACTCTATGTAAGCCTGCTATTTTTGAAAAGTTACTATATATAGAAACCTGCTATTTTCAGAAAGTTACTTATCATGAAACATCAAGTATATTAACACATGAAACACGTAATACGTTAATCAAGAACACATGAAACACTAAGAAATACATTATATACATGAACAAGTAAAAACAAGACATGAACAAATAAGAACAAGTCAAGAACAAGTGAGACAAGTCAAGTACAAGTAAAGTAAGTTAAGAATCAGTAAGTTATACATGAAAATACAACTCATGCACGTCCCTTATTATGTAGCACTCATGAAGTTGGAGTAGTTACTTTCCGCCTTTCATCTTCATTCGTTACTGGACATAAGGTACGGATATTCCGTCTTTCAGTAAGGACATTCTTTTTCTATGCATGATTAGGATTCCCCGTTTGTTGCCATCTGTTTTTCCCAGTAGTTTACATGTCATAAAACTTTTTAGTAATTACCATGCTAGCATTTTAAATTGTCTGAGCTATATACATGCATGCCATGTTCACCAAGTTATGAAGTTACCATAACCATGACACTTGAGGCACCGGTGTCATGACTCTTCCGCGACGAGAGTGATTTCTCACGGCGTCCCTTCAGTTACTTGGCCATTATTATTATTATCATGTGGGGAGTATGGGTGCATCCTAATTACATGTTTTGTGGGTTTACCAGGTGATTGTGATGTGTGCTTTACATCCGTCACATTGGAGATGATCCCTCCACCCAGAAATATAAAATTAGAGGTCACCCCTCTAATTGCATGACGAGGTCACCCCTCTATGTATTCATGCACGTTGATATATTTCATGACCTATATAAGCTCGGTGGCATTTAAATTACATTTGCATGTATAAATATCAGACTTTTCAGTATAAACCAGTTTATAAAACATGTTCCAGGTTTTCTAGGACTTACACGTTGTAAAACCTGCTTTAAAATACCTTAGAAAATTAAATGCATGAAAACACAGACAAATTAAAAATTTACGATTAATTAATATATAACACGTGTCATGAATATTTAATGTAATTATTACGTATATTAATTAATTACGACAAGTATTACGTATATTAATATTATTATTAACTCGCGATAAGTATTTACGTATAATACCTAAAAACGTAACACGAATTAAAACACGACATTAAAACGTGAACACACATGATAAATTATTAGGCTCGAAAAACAAAAAGAAAAACGATTTTACAAGGGTGTTTGGCCGGCGTCCAAAAAGAAAAGGAGAAGGGCCTTTGGCCCGGCCCATTAACCAATGCTAATTAGTAAACAAATAAACCTCCAAGGATATCATAATACACTTTACATGAAATTAATTAAAAACCCTAAACCTCTTTTTTTCTTCTTCTTGGCCACGACACCCACAAGACACAAGAGAAAGATTGTTGCTAGTTTGATCTTGAATAATTACGGGTTTGTGTTCGTGATCTAACCCTTAATCTATATACGCATTCGGTATATCTTAATCCTTAATCTTTTCATTTATTTTTCACTGTTCATGAATCATTAAAAATCAATTTAGAAAACATGTAAATAAAAAGATTATAACATGGGAAATCGGGAATTGGTTTGATTTGTTTCAGTTGTCACAAAAACCGAGACCTAAAAGGTCTCGGTGGTGTCTTGGTCTCAGCCAGCCGCACCCTTAAAGGGTCAGTGGTTGTTGACCCTTGGCAGGCGCAAGCACCAACACCCCAACGGAGGCTATTGGTTGAAGGCAGTGGCAAACCGAGAGCTTTTAAGCTCTCGGTGTGTACGTTGTGCACGCAGGGGAACCCCGGCTTAAGCCGGGGGTGGTTTTGAGCCACCAGTGGCAACCGGCAGCAGTCGGTGGTTGCTGGGCTGCCGATGGCAGAATGCCACAACCGAAAGGATGTGGTGTTTGGGCTTGTTTTCGTGCGAGCGAGACATGGGGTCTCTGTAGGCTCGGGTTTTAAGGGCTCAGGTACACAAGAAAAACATGGGTGTGTTTGGCTAATAATTTTGCTAAAATACTTTATGTTATATTTATTAATTAATTTTATTAATTAATACATGGTTTAATTTAATTGATTAAGAACAAGGACTTATGATATAATTATTAAATATAATTATCATGACATAATTACATGGCCAATTTCATTAATTAAACTATATGTTATAATAATTATCAATATAATTATTTTATGTTATATTTAATTAATTAAGAAACTTAGCTTAATTAATTTATTGCTTTCTAACCAAGATTTAATTAAATTAATAACATACTTTAATTTAATTATCCAATAATCAGTTAAGGTAAAGTTTAATTAATTTAATCATGTAATATGATTAATTAATAATTACTTATAATATCATGTACTATATTATTAATTAATAATCATATGTTAAGACTAAAATATTATTATTAATTAACTTTACTATATTATTATATTTAATAATCATGACTTATAATATATGCTTATTAAACTATAGCTTATATCATGTACTTATTTACTTAGCTTATTACTATTTATGGAAACATGATATTTAAGGAAACATACTAATAATTATAGAAACTTTCTATTTTTAGAAACTTACTATTTATGAAAACTTTCTATTTTGGAAACTTACTAATTATAGAAACATTCTATTTTTTGAAACTTACTATTTATGGGAACTTTCTATTTTTGGAAACTTACTATATATGGAAACATGTTATTTTTTATAGTAACTATATATACAAACCTGCTATTTTTAGAAAGTTACTTATCATGAAACATCAAGTATATTAACACATGAAACACGTAATACGTTAATCAAGAACACATGAAACACTAAGAAATACATGATATACATGAACAAGTAAAAACAAGACATGAACAAATAAGAACAAGTCAAGAACAAGTAAGACAAGTCAAGTACAAGTAAAGTAAGCTAAGAATCAGTAAGTTATACATGAACATACAACTCATGCATGTCTTTTATTATGTAGCACTCATGAAGTTGGAGTAGTTACTTACCGCCTTTCATCTTCATTCGTTACTGGACATAAGGTACGGATATTCCGTCTTTCAGTAAGGACATTCTTTTTCTATGCATGATTAGGATTCCAGTTTGCTGCCATCTGTTTTTCCAAGTAGTTTACATGTCATAAAACTTTTCAGTAATTATCATGCTATCATTTTAAATTGTCTGAGCTATATACACGCATGACATGTTCACCAAGTTATAGAGTTCCCATAGCCATGACACTTGAGGCACCGGTTTCATGACTCTTTCACGACGAGAGTGATTTCTCGCGGCGTCCCTTCAGTTACTTGGCCATTATTATTATTATCATGTGGGGCGTATGGGTGCATCCTAATTACATGTTTTGCGGGTTTACAAGGTGATTGTGATGTGTGCTTTACATCCGTCACATTGGAGCTGATCCCTCCACCCAGACTTATAAAATTAGAGGTCACCCCTCTAACTGCATGACGAGGTCACCCCACTATGTATTCATGCACGTTATTTCATGACCTATATAAGATTGGTGGTATTTAAATTACATTTGCATGTATAAATATCAGACTTTTCAGTATAAACCAGTTTATAAAACATGTTCCAGGTTTTCTAGGACTTACACATTGTAAAACCTGCTTTAAAATACCTTAGAACATTAAATGCATGAAAACACAGACAAATTAAAACTTTACGATTAATTAATATATGACACGTGTCATGAACATTTAATGTAATTATTACGTATATTAATTAATTACGACAAGTATTACGTATATTGATATTATTATTAACTCACGATAAGTATTTACGTATAATACTTAAAAACGTAACACGAATTAAAACACGACATTAAAACGTGAACACACATGATGAATTATTAGGCTCGAAAAACAAAAAGGAAAACCATGTTATAAGGGTGTTTGGCCGGCGTCCAAAAAGAAAAGGAGAAGGGCCTTTGGCCCGGCCCATTAACCAATGCTAATTAGTAAACAAATAAACCTCTAGGGATATCATAATACACTTCACAGGAAATTAATTAAAACCTTAAACCTCCTTTTTTTCTTCTTCTTGGCCACGGCACCCACAAGACACAAGAGAAAGATTGTTGCTAGTTTGATCTTGAATAATTACGGGTTTGTGTTCGTGATCTAACCCTTAAACTATATACGCATTCGGTATATCTTAATCATTAATCTTTTCATTTATTTTTCATTGTTTATGAATCATTAAAAATCAATTTAGAAAACATGTATTAAAAAGATTAAAACATGAGAAATCGGGAATTAGTTTGATTTGTTTCGGTTGTCACGAAAACCGAGACCTAAAAGGTCTCGGTGGTGTCTTGGTCTCAGCCAGCCGCACCCTTAAAGGGTCGGTGGTTGTTGACCCTTGGCAGGCGCAAGCACCAACACCCCAACGGAGGCTATTGGTTGAAGGCAGTGGCAAACCGAGAGCTTTTAAGCTCTCAGTGTGGGTACGTTGTGCACACAGGGGAACCCCGGCTTAAGTCGGGGGTGGTTTTGAGCCACCAGTGGCAACCGGTAGTAGTCGGTGGCTGCTGGGCTGTCGGTGGCAGAATGCCACAACCGAAAGGTTGTGGTGTTTGGGCTTGTTTTCGTGCGACCGAGACATGGGGTCTCGGTAGGCTCGGGTTTTAAGGGCTCAGGTACACAAGAAAAACATGGGTGTGTTTGGCTAATAATTTTGCTAAAATACTTTATGTTAAATTTATTAATTAATTTTATTAATTGATACATGGTTTAATTTAATTGATTAATAACAAGGACTTATGATATAATTATTAAATATAATTATCATGACATAATTACATGGCCAATTTATTTAATTAAACTATAGGTTATAATAATTATCAATATAATTATTTTATGTTATATTTAATTAATTAAGAAACTTAGCTTAATTAATTTATTGCATTCTAACCAAGGTTTAATTAAATTAATAACATACTTTAATTTAATTATCCAATAATCAGTTAAGGTAATGTTTGATTAATTTAATCATGTAATATTATTAATTAATAATTACTTATAATATCATGTATTATATTATTAATTAATAATCATATGTTAAGACTAAAATATTATTATTCATAAACTTTACTATATTATTATATTTAATAATCATGACTTATAATATATGCTTATTAAACTATAGCTTATATCATGTACTTATTTACTAAGCTTATTACTGTTTATGGAAACATGATATTTAAGGAAACATACTAATAATTATAGAAACTCTCTATTTTTAGAAACTTACTATTCATGGAAACTTTCTATTTTGGAAACTTACTAATTATAGAAATATTCTATTTTTATAAACTTACTATTTATGGAAACTTTCTATTTTTGGAAACTTACTTATGGAAACATGTTATTTTTGGAAAGTAATCATATTTAGAAACCTGCTATTTTTAGAAAGTTACTCATTATGATACAACAAGTACTATAACACATAATACATCAAATACACTAATCAAAAACACATGAAACACTAAGAATCACATGATAAAACATGAAACGGTAAAACAAGACAAGAATAAGTAAAAAAGTTAAAAACATGTCAAGTAAACTAATAATCAGTAAGTATACGTAAACAGACAACTCATTCATGCCCCTTTCATTATGTAGCACTTGTGAAGTCGGAGTAGATCTTTCGCGTTCGTTTTCATCCAAATTACTGGACACAATGTACGGATATTCCGTCCTTCAGTAAGGACACTCTCTTCCTATACTTAGGATTCCCCGTTTGCAGCCATCTGTTTTCCCCAATAGTTTACATTAAACTTATCAGTAATTAATATGATTAGAATTTTAAACTGCCTGAGCTATATACATGCATGCTAGTTCCACCTAGTTATAGAGGCACCATAACCGTAACACTTGAGGCACCTGTGTTATGACTCTTCAGCGGTGAGAGTGATCGCTCACGGTGTCCCTTTCAGTTATTTGGCCTTTTATATTATTATCATGTGGGACGAATGGGTGCATCTTAGTACATGTTTAGCAGATTACAAGGTAATTGTGGTGTGTGCTCTACATCCATTACATGGAGTTGATCTGTCCACCCAGGCTATTATAATTAGAGGCAACCCCTCTAATTGCATGACAAAGTCACCCCTCTATGTATTCATGCGCGTTGATACCTTCATGACCTATATGGGCTCTTGGGCATTTAAAATACAGTTGTTATGAAATAATCATAAGTCTTTTTAGAATATAAACTAGTTTATAAATATACTCTAGTTTTCCAGGACTTACATTATTCCGCTGCACTTTCATTTCATTCCGCTGCACTTTCATTTCATTCTTTAATTATGTTTATGCTATTTCATTTCATTGTCATATATCCGCATACTGAGCGTATTGCTCAGCCGTGTTTTCTTTCCATGTGCCCATACGATAGGTAATAAAGGGCAAAGCTAGGCAATCAAGAGTACGTGCATTTGGATGGATTCTCCCTTGACTTCATTTCTCTTAATGCATTTATATACTTCTGCTTTGTTGGACATTGTTTAGTCCTTATTCTACATTTTTACTTATGCATTGTGTGGGAGCTTATGTTTGGAACTGGTGTTTGTTTTCGGTTTCCTTTATGTTCATTAATATTATAAGACATTTACCTTGCATGCTTTGATGACACGCCATATGTAAGATATGTAAATCTTGCTTATGTTTTAGAGAGAGAAAGAGATAGAGAGATGGTGAGAACACACACACTTAGAGAGAGAAAGTGAAAGAAAAACACTTTTCAACTATGTGTAAAATGAAGAACCACACACCCTCTCCATCTAAGGAGAGGGTTTATATACCCAAGCCTTGTAATGGGCTTGGGCTTACATGTTTGGGCCGGCCTACACATGTTGTAGGCTAGGCTTGGGCTTGTTTGTTAAATAACGATGTCTAGACTACGAGCTACTACTTAGTATATTATCGGAGTGACCGAATCTTCCTAAATATGTATAAACGTATTTCCAACAATCTCCCCCTAAGGGAGGTCACTCAAAACAAGGGTGTTACCCTAGTTACAATAATAAACCTAGCATACTATACTTGTCTTGAGCTCGTAGTCTTCGTCTTTCTTTTTCTTTTTCTTTTCTGGTGAACATACTGATGTGATCTTTGATATCAATCTTGAGCATTAATCTCTTGCCTTGATCTCGTGCATACATCACTTGTGATCTTCGCCTCTTCGTGACACTATGTCCCACATACTTATACCTTCGTATTCTTGAAAGCTTCAGAGTTCGATACAGCGGAAGACTTAACTTTTAGGCTTTCTTGAATTAGATGAGATATTAAGTGCATAAAGTATAAGCATGCGGGGACGACTTTCTTCTCGGATTCCGCAACGGCCACCGTCTTCAAATGCCGCAACATAATTAGACACGAACGAAATGGATTTGAACATTTCATTCTAATTCGGTAGCATTTTACCTCCGGTCGGTGAAGACCGTTGGACGATATAAAATATCGTACTTGTGGCAGGTAGATTTAATCAAAAATCTCCTTGACAAGATTTCGCGGGTAAACCCGTTCTCTTTACTCGACCGTCCAAAGCTGACTGCGAACGTAAAGAGTGAATCATTTGAATAAAAATATCCGCATGATTTGAATCCGTCAATTCATGTTCCTGGAACAAGTGAAATTCAATTAAGAACCGCACCATCGTTGCTTTCTAGTTGTCACGAGCTTGATTCGTATAGAATCTTGCAAGTTACCTACCAAGTACTGTTTGAGGTTAACACTAGAAGGATTTCCACTCATCACTGTGAACACTAAGGTATCACTCTAAGTGTTCTGGCAAGATCACTAAGATATTGCGTAGAGGCCTGGAACGTGTTTAAGTTCAGCTAAGAATTAAACCACTGTTGCTTTCCAGTTATCACAAGTTTGATTCATAAAGAATCGCACAAGTCACCTACCATGAGCTTTTTGATATTCGCTCAAGAAGGATTTCCATCTTCATTGTAAATACTTTCGTATTACTCGGATGTTCAGGCAAGATCATGAAGATTTTACGTAGGACTCTTAAAATTTTTCTTACTTTTCACAGTGTGTAAAGAAGCAAGGAAATATGGAAGTGTGTCCTAATGAGATATTTGATGATCTCAAATGGCTCTAGACTCGATCGTGCACTTTGGATTTTAGTGATCGGAGGCTGGAGAGGAGTGCCACCTTTTCAATACCAATTTATTCGGAGTGAATAAACCAATAGATAATGCGTTGTCTCCGTGTGAATAAAACAAATCTGAGTTAGCTGGGATGGGTTGTGCATTGCATCACTGGGTCCATGATGTTTGTCTTCAATATCAAGAATCATTAAAATGATCTCAATAGCATATGTGTTGACCCGGTTTCTGCCTAAAGTTGTAAGGAGGGCTTCTTTCTTTACACCCTTTATCTTTACAATTCTTTTTCATTCTTCAACCCCTTCGATGCTTACCAATACGTCATAACTAGCACCTTGTTGTGATTGTTCCAGTGCTAACTTAAGTACTTGGTCGGCATTCAGCTACGTTCACAATCTTTTCTCCAACTTTCCTAAGGACTACTATTTTTTGCTATGGAATGTCCTTGGGAAGATTCCTCCGGTTCTGGAAGAGTCATAGGACTTAACCTATCCTACCATCCTTATGTCACCACAATCTTCATCGTCGTGAAATAAATGGTTTTAGGTAAGTATAAATCACCATGAAATCTATTTTTGATATTCAAATCCGTTTTGCTCCCCCTTAACATATGCCACGATATTCAAAAACATTTCGCATATGTCGGGATGAACCAGCACATTAAGTCAAACCATTTGTGATAATATCCCATATTAAATCACATTTTCTCCCCCATATTAAAAATATTAACCCAATCGATGTTTTTAATATCAATTGATTTAATGAAGTTTTAACAAAGGTTTTGGGAAGAAAAATGCGAGTCCGTTTTATCTTCAGGATACCAAATGTATGAGATATGATATCGATTTGTAACATGATCACATATTCACCATATTAGAAAAAAAATTGACAAGGTTGGACCTGAGTGATGAGAACATCATATGATAAGATCAAATGGTTCTTGTCAGCATATGTTGGTCACCTTGTCACGTCTGAAGTCATCTCTCGACACCACGTGTACGATTGGTATTTTTGTCTTGACACCAACTTGTGAACTTGGCACTTTCGGCATCGAAGATTCTGAATACTTGACAATTGCTCCCCCTCAATTGCTGACCCGTATTCTATTGAAAGAGTTGTAGTCGTCGTTTGAGTAGTCGCATCGTCGAGTATGTAGATACCAATTGTAGATTGCTATGGCTGTAGAGATGATAGCTTCATAAAAACAAGACTTCTCTTGTTTTAACAAACAAATGCACTGAAACGTACATAGATTTGTGTTAGACCGAGTTATAAAGTAAACTTGATCCCTTACAAGGTTTTAAAGTAAACCTTGCCCGAGAAAATTAATTCTCGTTGTGAGCCAAAGCTTTCATAAGAAAAACTTGACTTTAATGTGAAAACCGGGTTGCAGTCTGAAATAACTACAAGCCATTTAGGCATGTTTTATGAAATATTTACAACTTTTGTACGAACTCTATTTATGGCGCCGTGTCAATATTAATCGACATTTCTAAGGCCGTAAATATTATCGTACCAAAAGACATGCCTTTGAAAAAATAAAGTAAAAATATTTTTAGATTTTTATGAATTTTTCAATTTTTATGGTTTTTATATGGTTTTATATTTTTCTATTTTGCTTTTGTGGATAAAAATATAAACAATATATACAGATGATCACCAAGGATACGAAGAATAGTTTACCATCACTATTCTTTCGCTTCATCTGCCAATTCCTTATGAGTCTCAGGCGAGAAGGTTCTCATTCCTAGCTTTTCGGCCAAAAAATCAATTCGAGCGCGATCTAAAGCCTTCGTGAAAATATCCGCCAATTGATACTCAGATCGGACAAAGTAAAGCTCGATTACTCCATTTTCCACTTGCTCCTTGATGAAGTGGTAGCGAATGTCAATGTGCTTCGACCGGGAGAATTGAACATTGTTGCAGCATAAGGCAACTGCACTCTTGTTGTCACAGTACATCGGAATTTTGTTGAAACCTAGACCATAGTCGGTTAATTACGATCTCATCCAAAGAATTTGAGCACAGCAACCGGACATAGCTATGTATTCTGCTTCCGTACTTAAAATTGAAGCACTTTTCTGCCTTTTCGATGCCCAACTGATTAGTCAATCTCCTAGTAGTTGCAAAGTTCCACTCGTGCTACGCCTTGTATCTTGACAACCCGCGTGATCCGCATCTGCATATGCCATAAGTGCAATCGAAGAGTCCTTCGAATACCAAAGTCCCCGATTAATGGTTCCTTTAAGATATCGAAAGATCCGTTTCACAGTAGACAAGTGTAACTCAGTAGGTCGAGTTTGATACCGAGCACACATACATATAGCAAATTAAAGATCAGGTCGACTAGCTGTGATATACAGAAGAGTACCGATCATTCCACGATAAAGTGTCGGATCAACGGCAACTCCATGTGGATCTGCATCAAGCTTAGTTTTTTCCACAATTGGAGTATCCACAGGGTCGCAAGATTCCATCTTATATTTCTTTAGCGATTCAAGGGCATACTTGGATTGATTGATAAAGATGCCTCTGGGACTCTGAGATATTTGAAGACCTAAGAAGAATGATACCTTGCCCATCATTGACATCTTAAACTTGGAAGACATGAGTGTCCCAAACTCGTCGGATAAGGTTTGGGTCGAGGCTGCAAATATAATATCATCAACATATATTTGTACCATAATCATATCGTTACCTCGTTTTTAAATGAACAGCGTGGGATCCACCTTGCCTTTAGCGAAGCCTTGCGTAATGAGGAATTGTGACAATAGATCATACCATGCGCGAGGAGCTTGCTTCAACCCATAGAGAGCCTTCCTAAGCTTGTACACATGATTAGGATATTTAGGATTCACAAAACCATCCGGCTGTTGAACATAGACCTCTTCCTTGATTTCACCATTAAGAAATGCCGTCTTCACATCCATCTGATAGACGATCATATTTATGTGGGCTGCATAAGCGAGGAATAGTCTAATAGCTTCCAAACGGGCAACAGGTGCAAAGGATTCCATAAAGTCGATGCCCAATAATTGTTTGTATCCACGAGCTACTAGTCGAGCTTTGTTCTTCAATATTCCGCCTAACTCATCGAGTTTCACCTTGTAAACCCATTTCAAAGTGAGTAACTGCACTTGATCTGGGCATGGGACAAGTTCCCATACTTCAAGACGTATAAATTCATTAAGTTCTTCTTGCATAGATTCTATCCAACAGGATTGAGTAAAAGCTTGTTGCCATGTCTTAGGTTCAACTTCAGTGAGAAAAGCATCAAAATGACAAAACATTGCATTTTCTTGTAACTGACTTCGTGTGGATACCGGACGATTAGGGTCACCAATTATAGAATCTATAGGATGATCCTTTGTCCACTTGCTGTCATGTTCACGAATCCGTGGATTGGAGTAGACTGTAGAAGGAGCTTCCTCTGAGGTGGACGACCCGGCTTGATTAGGGTCGGGAATTGGTACACTAAAGAATGGAAGTTCACGCATTTGAGCGAATTCCAAATTGTGATCATCATCATCCTCTTCATCATCAATAGGCATGACATGGGTAGTTAAAACATGTGTTGGTTGAGAATTACTCTTTGATGGTATATCTTGACCAATTGTAGGTTCAGATGTATCTGATTGTGCAACGGTTGTTGGAGCGACAACTTCGGTTACCGGAGCTATTACTTCATGTTCTGGAGCAACGATACTTGGAGGAGTAAAGAATTCATCAAAGAACGGTTGAAACAACGTATCCCATTCAGTCCTAGTAGGTGGTATAAATGATGATGAAGTGGGATTATTTGGGACAAGACCAGAACTAATGTTACTGGGTCCCATTTCATGAAGTGCGGGTTCAGAGCTGCTTTGCTCAGAAGCCATTGCTGTCAGCTCATCAAAATCAACATTCATAGTTTCGAGGATCTAACGAGACTAATGTTGTCCCTTTGAAAATGATGATAGATTAAGATATGAGATGGAAATGATATGAGTTTTAGAGAGAGAAAGTAGTGAGAGAAAGTAGAGAGAAGGAGAGGATTAACTTGGTGAATATTAGATTAGGAATAATGAGAGTTACAAATGACCATCCACCCTCCTAACATGCTAGGAGGGTAGTATATATAGTCCACCCACATGCGGGCTTTAATGGGCTATATATTGGGTCGGGCTTGTCTTTTGGACTTTAATTAGTTTAAATCCAAGCCCGTAAACCACGACTAATTAACAACCTATTACAACGTTCTAATAAATATTACAATAGAAACCTATGACCGAACATTCTTGTTTGACTCAATATTTTGAGGCTAACAATCTCCCCCAATGTGAGGTCATTCCTCTTCGATATTTGGATTCCAGTGGAGATTTATGAATTTCGTCATAAATGAGTCTTGAACATGTAATAGTAGTGTTGTTCCTTCATGTTGTGATCTTTGAGCCTTTGTCGTTGTCTTTTTGACTTTGTCTTTTATCTTGAGATCTTCAAATCATCCTTGACTTGTCTTTACCATCTTGCGATCTTGTGTCTTTATCCACATGCTCACAGTTTTAATTGTTGAGTAAGTCTGTGGGCATGAATATGTGGTTTTGAATCTTTGACTTTGCTGAGTACACCGTGATGCCACCTTCTCGAGACAAAACATAGACACGGACTGAATGGCTTTGACATTCATCCTAAATCGATAGCGTTTTACCTCCGGTCGGTGAAGACCATTATACGATATTAAATATCGTACCTGTGATTAGGTAGATTCAATTAAGAATCTCCTTGACAGGGTTTCGCGGCTGTACTAGCCGTTCTCTTTACTCGATCGTCTCAAAGCAAGACTACGAACATAAAGAGTGAATCAATTGGATAAATATCCGCTTGATTAAAGTCGTTAATTCAATATCCTGGAACAAGTTTGATTCATTAAGAATCTTACCATTGTTGCTTTCCAGTTGACACAAGTTTGATTCATAAGAATCTCACAAGTCACCTACCGTAGCGCTGTTTGATGTTGACGCTAGAAGGATTTCCATTCGTCACTGTGAATATTAATGAATATCACTCTGAATGTTCTGGCAAGACCATAAAGATATTGCGTAGAATCCTGAAACGAGTTTGAATCAATTTAGAATCAAACCACTGTTGCTTTTCAGTTTTACATATGTTCAATTCATAAAGAATCTTGCATATGACCTACCACAGTGCTGTTTGATGTTAACACTGGAAGGATTTCCACTCATCATTGTGAATACTAAGTAGTATCACTCTGAGTGTTCTAGCAATATCACAAGGATATAGCGTAGGACTCTCTTTATCTTCATCCGTGTGTCCTAACGAGATTTGATTGATCTCTTGGCTCTAGACTCAATTTGTGCACTTTTAGTGGTCGGAGGCTGGAGCAGATGCCACCTATTCAATATCAACTATCTCGGAGTGGGAAAGTCAATAGAAGTCGTGTTGTTCTCCGTGACAATAAAACAAACTTCTTTTGAGAGAAGCCTGAGTAGCTAGGAAAGGTTGTGCTTCACATCACTGGGTCCATGATGAGTTGTCTTCATGATGTGTTGACCCGGTTTCTGCCTAAGTTGTATGGAGGGCTTCTTTCTTTAGACCCTTTATCCTTACATTTCTTTTTCATTCTTCAACCCCTTTGATTGTTGTATTTTTACCCCTTTAGCAAAAGGAAGGTAATTAGGGTAAGTATTAACGAGCGGTTTAGGAAAACCACAAGTTATGACCCAAAATAAGAGTTCGTTCTCGAGGAGGCTAGTGTGTTGTGTTATAATTTAATTAATGTTTGGGATTTTATTGAGAAGAAAAGAAAATAGAAATAAGAAAGAAATGACGGTTACGAAGACGGATTAAACTACGACGAAAAAGGCGATCACGTAAAACCGTAAAAAACTACAAAATTAAAAATTTTAAACCTAAAAATTAATTAAAAGCTTAAAGTAGTCTAAAATAATATAAATAAGGATAAAAATCTAATAAAAATATTTTAAAACCTTTTATTAATTAAATATACAATTTTAAATGCTAATTAAAGCCCTAAAATTAAATATAATTAATCAAAATGTCCAAAATATTATTTTATTGAACAGATAACTTACTTATGTTATCTAAAGACTAAAAAGTATTTTTCCTAATTTTTAAAAACTATTTTTCTATTTTTAAACTACTAAAAACTATTTTAAAACTAAAATAATTATAAAAAATAATAAAATAATGCTAAAAATAATCTACCAATTTTAAAAATCCTAATTTACTCTAATGAACAGTAGAAAAATGAAAAAGTTTGAAAAATATTAAATTTACCACTAAAAGACAAAAACAGTTCAATATTAAACCCTAATTAACTTAAATTAATTCTAAAAAATAAATAAAAGATGAACAGTGAAAACTTTTAAAACCAAAAATCTTAAAATCTTTTTCTAAATCTAAGAAAAATGTTTAAACTGAAAATGAAGTATTTTTGGCACCAAATGCCAAAAACAGAAACATTAAAAGTTAATTAAAAATGCAATAAAACCTAAAAAATACTAAATGAACAGTAAATAAAAATCTAATTAAACTAAAAAATCCTAAATTAAATAAGAAAAATAAAGAAACAAGTTTCAGGTCCTAAATCAAAAAATTACCCACTAAAGACAAAATTTTAAAGTTACTGAAAGTGACATGTGTTTGGATTTTGTCTTGTTGCTTAGCAGTACTAACAGATGCACAAGCAGGGGGAATGATGTTCCCACTGCTAGTGTATTTTTTTGGTCAGAAAGCAATAAGCTTAGGAAAGCTTATTGTGAGCTTGTTCTTTGGACCACAAGGCACCCCCACACAAATTGGGTTGTGGGGAGTCTGAGTAAACACAAAAAACACAAAGACACTTAGCAAAATCAAGCAAAACAAGCACTCGAAGTTTCTGATTAAGGCTATATGGGTCTGAGATAATTTTGCTGGTTCAATTGGCAAAATAGTGAGATTCAATGGCTTAAAACTTGCACACAGGTCAACCAACTAGCATATAACCATTATACAATCCTTAAATAACCTATCTCCTAACAATTCATCAACATTAGATGGCAAAATCCACTCAAAATCAGACACAACAAGCAGTTACTGGATTTTAGGCATTTTTCTCAAGTTTTAACATGCAAATGAGTTTAAAACCTGCCCAAACTGAAATACAAACTAACATACAACTTATTAGCTACCTAATGAGTGAATAAGACAGGATTACAAGCAAAGTTTAAACCATTTAAACCATTTTAAGCCTTAATCCAAACACCCCTTAAAATTTCAGAAACCAAATTTTTCAAAGAAAATCTTAACCAATTGACACAAATCTGATTTTATCCTACTCTATCATGCAAATAACATCAAAGTAAGCAATATCAAGCACTAAACCAACACATAACCAGTTTCATGCATAAATCACATAAACTGAAAACTAAAAAAAAGGGGACAAGGCTTTTACCTTGTTGGACCTACATCCAGGCCCAACAATGGCTGCTAGCCATCTCCAATCAGGTCCGGACCTGAGCTGAACACTTGGACTAAACAAGCTCCCACTTGAACCTGCTAAAATCAACAAGAACAAACAAATATCCAATGTTTCTGATTTTTTCTTTCAAACTTTTTAAAACCTTTTCAAAATCTTCTCAAATAACCTTCTTTTAACACACTTAAAATATGACTAATGATCCCTGAAAATCAAACCATGAAACAAGATTTCACCCAAAAGAAATCAATATTTTAGAAACTTGAAGATAATTTTTGAAAATTCAAAAATTACTTCAACAATTTTTATGGAACTCAGTATTCTAGCTTAAAAACGTTTACCAACTTTTAACAAATCATAAAAGGAATTACGTATAATCAAATACCAACTTTATATTGATTAAAAAGGGATTACAAAATTTTTTGCTAGAAAAACTGGAACAACGAAAAATGAACTGCTATGTTGCCTTATATATTGGCTACAAGAACTATCTAGAATCAATAAAACCCTAGCAACTAAAAACCCCTAAATGCCCTTGGACGATTTTGAAAATTTGGTCAAAAAGTTCTCCCATGTGATTCTGATGAAGACAGCTGTTGATGAAGTAATCTTAGCCGCTGGTGATGCCTTTGGGAGGAATAAAATCACATGGGTCGTTGATCTTGTCTGCTTGTTGGGGTTTGTGTGAAAGAGACGTTGCAGGGGAGCATGGGGGGTCCATTTGGGTGAGTGGGAAAGTGATGTATAAGGTGGGTTTTGATTAGGCAATGGTTAATTGCTAATCTAGATAAAATGGGGGAAAGTTATCAAGATTCAAGGAAAAACCCAATTTAGAGTTCATGTGTTCTTGGGGGTTTTAATCCGTTTTTGGTTAATTAGATTTTTAAAAAGTTGTTTAGTGGGAAAATTTAAAGAGGTTGACTGGGTTTGACCAGGTTTATTAAATAAACCTGGGTATTGGGTTTGGGTTATGGGTCAATGGGTAGGGTCGGGTTTAGGTGAGGTGTCATGGTGTGAGTGGAGGAGTGGGTTTGGTTCTCTGGGCAGTAATGGCCCCCCAAGGTTCATATTTCCTTCATTTCGTAAATAATCAGCAACTACTTCATTCCCTTTGTATTTAACTTTGGGAAGTTTACACTTTTGGCACAACATGTTTTGCAATCTTTGTATAAGGACCATAAATGCATATTTTTTGATTCTTCAAGGGTAAAACTTGTGTAATCTTCAAACATGGAGGTCTTCTTTTGCCAATGATGATTTCTTCAAGGTCTAGTCTTGCCAAGTCTTCAAAAATGAGGGACTAAAGTTGCCAATCTTCAATTCTTCAAGGTCCATTTTGGAAATTCCATTCTTGGGCCCGGTTCATTGTGCGGCTTCGTTTCCCGTGTTCGTTTTTGATTGATTCTTGTGATCTTTTTGTCATTTCCTCAATATCCGTACCTAAAATACACAAGCAACAAACAAGAGCATATATTTGGCAGTTTTAATGATATTTAATGCATTTTAAGCCCGATTTGGACGATGAGACTATGTATAAAAGCAGTCTCATCACTCCCCCATACTAAACCGTTGTCGTGCCCTCACGCAATGCTAGAATAAAGTATCGTAGCATCTCCAAAATTTAATTTTATTCACTTTATTGGAATGATAAACTAGCTACACTACTACTATTGCTACTACTTGCGTTTTAGACATAATGTATGATTTTCATCGCAAAATGGGACGTTTAGGTTCATAGAATAAGAACACGTGAATGCTTCGTTAGAAATAATTTCATCGTCCTCGATTTTCACCTTAATTCTATGCCAAGCGTGCAACGAGATCATTGTCATTATAAGTTAGTAATGCTAACACTACTCATATGCCCTAATCACGTACTTATCCTCCCATTATTCCTAAGTTGTATCTCTTATATTTTATTATGTCTTGAATGTTTCACGAGGATACATTGTTGACTTATGCGATAATAGAGATTTAGGTCTAAAAATAGAGTCCTAACGGTGTAACTAAGACCATCAAATCAATAACCCCTCCTAATAGACAACGATGTTAAAAAATTAAGTTGACAAAAAGAATCGATAAACACGGTTTTATAACGGTTTTGAACATGAGACATATTACCAAGACTTTTATACGCCCCCTAACGGAAGGGCCTTATTATCTTTGGTTTACCTCCATCTTTTATTCAACTTCGCCATGAAGCTTTTATTATGACTTCGGTCTTGCCTTGCCTTTTATTATCCGCCTCATCGGTGGTTTTATTAGCCAAAGATGTATATCCTCACGCTAAAGCGAATTTTGGATCTTTAAAGCTTCGAAGATTAAGGCTTGATTCACTTTCAATTTTGCATAGATTTTTCGGCCTTGTGGGGCTTCAAATTGTTTGCTAGATTTAGGTGAGCACTTGAAATCTTATTATTTGGTGAAGCTTTCGATTATTCGGGTGCCAATACTTCAAAACCGTGACGCTGGCGATACCTTAATGTCTTCCCAATTTAATTACACGGAAGCTACTAGAAAAGACTAGAAACCCAACAATCCTAACTAAACCGCTAAGTCAATATTTATTAAGCAAAAAATATTTACATGCGAAGGGAGAATAAGCAAACAACGAGAACACATGAGTTTTTGAAAGAATACGAGTACTCTACGTTTAGCATAGTAACTTATAATTAACTCTATCATTTCTCGTCCTCATTTAAGAGACTTAGCCTAATGTGTAGTTAAGGAATCAAAGCTAAGTGCTCAACACGCACGGTCGAGTCAAAAATTACTCTTATTCTCGCCATCGGAAAATCTACATTCGTGTCTTCAAACACTTATAAAACATGAGAAAAATTTAAAATTTGGCCATTTTTAGCCTTATTTGCAACAAAAACGATAAACAAAAAGATAAACTTTGGAAAGCGTGAAGGTTTGGCAAGGCAAGTATCTATTCACCCCCCCCCCCCATACTAAAGTTAAACATTGTCCTCAATGTTTCGAGTCTAGGGGTGCAAACACCCCCATACTAGAGACGTAGTCGAATGCCTAATCTAGCATGGAAAGGGTGTAACCAATAAATAATAGCCGTTTATGAAGTGTGCTAAAAACCTAAGGTTAGAACATCAAAGGATATATCATATTGATATTGAGAAATTCTTCAAAGCAAACGATCGAGTGCTCCCATAAACGAACACGAGAGGCTCCAAACGTGAAGATCATGATCTAAAAACCACAATGCACAAACAACCACGGAACAAAGGTTGGAAGGGCACAAATCCCCTCACATTAACTAATTAGAAAGCAATAATATGTACATGGATAAGCATGGGTCTCCCCCACGAGGCACCTTGTTTTTGATAACCGAGTCAAAAGCTCGACTCGAATCCCCATAAATGTGATCATTTAGGGATAATCATGGTGTGGTCAATTTTTAGTGGGGCTTACATGATAAACAAGGCCCAAAAACAACCGATATAAAGGACTAAGTCCTTTGATGGTGCAAAATACCGGGATCGAAGATGGCGTTCTCGCTTTCATTGGAAAAACAAATCAACGCCACTTCATCATGTGTCAACAAAAACTCAAAGAGTTTCAAGAAAATAGATGAGAAGAAATAGAAGGGTGGGACAATGGGTAAGTCATAAAAACATTGAGCTACTCGAGGTAGACTCGCACCAATCAAATAGAAAGATTTTCCATTTATTGCATTGGTGGAAGACCGAGATTTCCCTATATAAGCAATTCCAGGATCAAATATCTCGTCCTCGGTGTAGAAAGGGGAGGGAACATAAGGGGATTCCCCCACACTAGGTCCACACAAAGCATCATCAAAAGGAGAAGACGAGCTTGTAGTACTCAATACACGTGGTGATGACGGAGTTAGAATTGTAGAAAAATCTTTTAAAATTCAATTCAAAATCTTTTCCTTTTTCATCTTTTAAACTCTCCTTGTGAAAACCTGATTTAATTATGTCAAAAATATTTGGTGTTTCTAAAGCAATGTTAGTCACACTAAAAATTCTCACATTTGAAAACCGTTTTGGTAAAGGTGGTGGCAAGTTTTCAAAACGTTTGTCGACAAAGAAAACTTCCCCATCGGGATCAACATATTCATCATCCGAAGAATCATTCACAATTGGAATCGTAGGCTTAACACTCTTAACCTCCACCGGCGGAGGGGACAGAACTTCATTTTTATCAACAACTTCTAAAACTCTATTTGAAATTCTTTTGCAAATGTTTTTGATGGGATTGACATTGTACAAAGATGTGATAGAATACACATGAGAAAGTGTGGAGTTTTGAGTTGCATTAATGACGAGTTCTTCCTCATTGAAACGAAGAGTGATTTTCCTAGCATGCACATCGATAAGTGCTCTCGAGGTATCCAAAAATGATCGACCTAAAATTAGAGGAACTTTAGGATCGATAGGAATGTCAACAACAATAAAGTCTACGGGATAGTAGAACTTTCCAACTTTCACAAAGACGTCCTCAGCAACTCCACAAGCTAGAATCGTAGAATGATCGGCCATCTCGATTGACATTCTTGAGGGAGTGAGATTGGGAATATTGAGCGATTTAAAAATCTCAAGAGGCATCAAATTAATACTAGCACCAAGATCGGCCAAGGCGTAGCATTCTTCCATGTCTTGGATAGCACATGGGATTAAAAACTTGCCGGGATCACCGACTTTTTGAGGTATGCGGCTTAGAAAAACCGATGAACAACTAGACGATTTTTGCAATTTCTCTTTGTTATTCAACATACTTTTGAAGTTCGCGGCAAATCGAGGCATCATGACTAAGGCGTCGGCAAAACTTATATTGAAATGCAAGTCACGAAACATTTTCATAAAAAGTTCAAATTGATAATTATTTCGTTCTTGTGCCTTTTCCTTGTCTCGTCTTAAAGGGTAAGGTAAGGGTGGTGTGGGTTGGGGCATAGGCATAGGCATTGGAATCTCGGGTTCCATGATTGGTATTGGTTCAACCGTAGGTGTGGTTTGAGTGGTACTTCGTGGGCTTGTAATATGCTCCTTTTCTACCACCACCTCGGGTTCTTTCTCTTTTTCCTTCTCCATAGAAGTACTTGGACGAGAAATGGGTTCTTTGAAAGTTTTACCACTACGAGTAGTAATAACCTTCAATTCTCCTTTCGGGTTCACGATGGTATCACTAGGAAGACCACCCGAAGAAGAGGGCTTACACATGATAGCTTCAAACATTTTAGCCATTCGGTCTTCAAATTTAGATTGCCTAGCATCCGCTTTTAACAACTCTTGCTTAATCTCATGTTGACCTTGCTCCATTTTTTGTTGATTTTGTTGGAGACGTGTGACATTTCCTTCCATTTTATTAGCATGAGTTTTAAGTTCATTAGCAAGTTCGTTTTTAAGCTCGTTTTTCAACTCGGATCTTAAGCTAACCATTTCACGTTGCATATTGTCAAACTTAGCATCATTTTCCTTAGCATAATTCAAAAACTCTCCTTGAAGATTTTTTGTGTGATCATTTTGAAAACCTTGAGTAGAAGTTTGAAAATCACGGTTTTGGTTTTGGTTCGAAATTTGCCCATTACCACTTTGATAATTACCCTTGTTGTAATTCCTTTGATTGCCTTGATAATTACCACCTTGGTTGTTGTTTCGATAGTTATTAGCATTTTGATTTGGTGGAGCTTGATTTTGGCGGGAACCTTGACCGTTTTGGTTATAAGTTCTCGTGGCTATATAAGCACTCGAAGTGTTACCATCCGCGGTAATGCACTCGGAAAGATCATGAGCTCCACCACACGACAAACAACTCTTAGAAACCGCTTTAACCGAAGCGGAATTTGAAGCTTCTTGAGCTTTCCAATGGGACATAAGGCTAGCAAATCTATCAAAAAAACGATTTTCTTCATTTGCCTCATCATGTAAAGCATTAATGCTACGAGACGATGATGAGCCCATTTTGGCAACACTCGGTGTGTTACGAGGGCTATAAACCTTAGACCTATTCTCAATTATGACCAAAGCTTCCTCAACCATTTTACACAAAAAATTACCACCCGCGGCGGCATTTAAATAATCTCTTTCATGAACATTAAGTCTATTGTAAAAGGTGTCTATTTGGTGCAAGTCGGAAAAACCGTGATGAGGACATTCATGTAACATCTCCTTAAACCTATTCCAAGCCGTTGAAAAACTTTCATTTGATTCTTGTGAAAATTTAGAAATCTCATTTTTCAAATGCGTAGTCTTAGAGGGCGGAAAAAATTGGTTCACAAATTTTGAAACGAGATCCTTCCACGTCAATATAGAATTGGGTGGCTCTTTCTCTAACCAAATTTTAGCGGGCCCCGCTAAGGAACACGGAAAAAGCATCATCTTAATCGAGTCATTCGAGACATCCTTGAATTTGCACGTGGCGGTAAGACGATTGAATTGGCGGATATGGTTGTGGGGATTGTCCTTCTCATCACCACGGAATTTGTTGTTTTGGATCATCGACAACAAACCCGTTTTCACCTCAAAATTCTCCGCAAGGATAGCGGGAATCACAATAGCTTCTCCATAACCCTCGGTGGGTGCTTGAAGTAACTCCATCATAGTTCGATTCGCCATGGTTGGTGCTTCTCGTACAATGGGTTCGTCAATAGGAGACTCCTCACTAGAATGAGTTGGAGTGGGAGTTTTGTTCTTTCGTCTACGTGCACGTTTTGCTTGATTACGAGTTAGCATAAACGTCACGTACAACGAGGAGATGAGCAAAGAAGATTCTTTTTGGTGTTTTGTATTTTTTTCAAATTTTTTTTGTGGTTTTTGATTGTATTAACTTTTTTGGGAATTGGTGAAATGTATTAAGTAGACACAAATCTACAAATCTCCTCCTTAATCAAATCTCTCGATTAAAGAAGCCTCAAGGAATGAAAACGATCACGTGAAGTGAACGCCTTCGATGACTTTAGAACGATGGTGGAACACCAAATCGTTTAAGAGGGTTTAATCAATAGAAACCAAGAAAATATATATGATACTTAAGTAATACTTTGGGCGGCAAAACCCTCGATTAGCTTTCAATCTCAAAACACGCACAAGCAAGCGGAGGAAACGAGGCGGCGCGAAGCACTTAAGAGCCTTTTTCCTATAGGTCGTGAAATACAACCGCCTTATACCCACCTTATAGTTTGTATTTTTCAAAATCGAGCTTCACGAAAGTATTTATCTATTTTTGCCTTTTTTCTTTGGTTTGAGATTCGAATACAGTGATTGGGTAATGATGTTGTGATTTTTTACTACCCTTTTAGGAAAAGAGCAATAAATAGGGCAAGCGTGCACGACGATTTAGGAAAATCGTGTGTAAATGACCCTAAGTGAGTTCGTTCTCGAGGAGGCAAGTGCGTTGTGTTAAGAATTGATTAATGATTTGTGATTATATGATTGAAAAAGAAAGAAAGAAATGGGATTAGAAGAGAAAGACGGTTACGAAAACGAATTAAACTAAGACGAAAAAGGCGATCACGCAAAACCGTAAATAGTGCCAAAATTAAAATTTTAACCTAAAAATTACTAAAAATTACTAAAAATCCCCAATAATATTCTAAGAGTTTACAAAAAATCCAAACTTGTTAAAACCTTTTAATTAATTAGATAATGACTTTTTAATGCTAATTAAAGCCCTAAAAATCACAATTAATTATTAAAAAGCCCTAAACAAGATCTAATAGTTTGTAAACCTCAAAAATATCCTAATTAAGCTAAAAACTATTTTTAAAAATTTTAAAACCAAATTAAACTATTTTTAAACACTTAAAAACTATTAAAATCAATAAAAACTTAAATTAATTCTAGAAAATAATTGAAAAGTCATAAAAATATTTGGAAAGTGGCAAAACTCCTAATTAAGTGTCCTTAACCTAGGAAAAATGTAATAACTAAAAAAAATCAAACTTCAATTTTTAATAATAAAATAATAATAAAATAATCAAAAAAATTCAAAGTTTACTAAAAAATTCTAAAAAATTACCAAAAATCTTAAATAATGTAACTAAGACAAAAATGCAATTAAAAGTTTCTAAAACCTATTTAATAATTTTATATTAAATTTTAAAGTTGGTTAAAAACCCTAAAATCCTATAAAATCAAAAATAAGCTAAACTGAAAACTTAAATAGCTGAAAACCTCAAAAATATAATTCAAAACCTAAAAACTATTTTTTTAGATTTTTAAATTACCTTTTTCTATTTTTAAATTACTTTTTAAAATTAAAACTTAAAATATTACTAGAAAATTAATTAACTAATGGAAAAATAAACTTTTTGCACCGAAAAGTCTTAAAACCTAATAAAAACAAAAGAAAAATGATAACTGGTCAAAACCTAAAGAAAATAAGCTGAAGATAGCTTAATTATAAGCTGCTGATTAAATAAGCTATAAAACAAACACACCTTAAGTATATATTGAAATGAAACCTAGCAGTCAAAGACCCTAGGGCGCAATGGTAGTGAGTATGTGTTGTGAGGAGGATGGCGCAGGTTCGAGTCCTGGCCAGTCCTTTTTACTCTTTTTATTTTTTTTTTCTTTTTAAATTTTAAAAACTCAAAACCAATACTTAACTTACTCTAAAAACACACTTTTAATCAACAAACAAACAAGAATCAAGCTGAAATGAAATCAAAACGTGCCCAGGTAGCACTTGTAACTGATGAACAATAAGGAGTATTCTTCACATGTGCAGATAATCAAGAGGACTTGATTTGTGTACTTTGAGTTGGTTTTGATGGACAATAGGGTACTCCCACAACCAGTTGGGTTGTGGGAAGTCAAGAACAACAAGAAAACACACAAGCAAAACACAAAATCAAACCAAATGAGCACAAACAAGGTTTCTGATGAAGCTTAAAGTTGACTGATTACATATGCACAAAAATGAGTTTCTAAGGCCAATAATTTGCACACAATCCAGTAACAAGGCACAAAAGAAGAACACAAACCTGAAATAACCAATAACCTAACAACTAGCAAGATTGGTTGGCACAAAAAATCACAAAACAGACACAAAGAGCAGTTTTCTGATTAAAGCTATTTTTAGCCAAATTTTTACATACAAACCATCTTAAAACTTGTCAAAATGAAACCAAAATGCAGGTGTCACCTAATGACAAACTAATGAGTGTGTAAGACAGGATTACATGCAAAATCTAAACAATCTAAGCCATATTAAGCCTTGATCCAAACACCCTTTTAAAATCTGAAATGAAATTTTTCCAAAGCAAATCAATTCAAATCAACTCTAAACTGATTTTAATCAGTCCTAACATGCATATTATACCCTAATAACTCAAATCAAACCAATAAACATGCAATCAAACAACTTCTTAACAAATTCATGCAAATCACATAAACACCATATAAAACACAAAACTGAAAACTGAAAAGGGAAAGAAGGAACTACCTTAAGGGACCTACATCCAGGTCCCTTAGTGGTTGCTTTACCACCTCCAAATAGGTTGGGGCCTATGATGAGCCTTGAACAACAACTTCACACAACCCTGCTAAGAGAAAATGAAAAAAATACACCACAATGCACTTTCTGATTTTTTTGAAACCTTATTAAACTCTTTCAAAAACTTTCTCACAATGGTTTTCCTTTCAAACACTTACACAAACAACTTAAACTCCTTAAAATCCAAACCTTGAAACAAGTTTCCACCAAAAGACCCAATTTTCAGAAACTTTGAAAACCAAACTGAATTTTAAAAACTTAAAGATCAAACAAACAATAAATAGGAATTAATCAACAACAGAATATTAAGTGGATCCTGGATTCTTTTCATCACCAAACCTCAACCAATTTTCATTCAATAATAAAAATGGGATTTACAAGTTGTGACCTAAGGAAAAAAAATCAGGAACAAAGCTAAATGAAAAGCTAAGGTGCCTTATATAGGCGTACAAAGAACTATCTAGAATGAAATACAAATGTGAAAACCCTAGAAGACTAAATTCCAGATTTGCCCTTGAGTCTTTGACTGAAAATTGGTCAATTTTGTTCTTCGTGTGATCATGTGAAGATTCCAGCTGTTTTGAATTGATCTAGACCATTTAATTTGAATTGGGGACCAAGGAATGCCATCCATTCGTTCATTTGGTCGGGTGTAGGGTTTTGAGGGAAAGGGACGGGGCAGGGGAGGGTCCCACAAGACACATGGGTGTGTCTTGTGGTGATTTGGGATGTGGGTTTGGGTGACAAAAACCTTAATCAATCATCTGGAAAACATGAGTCAAAAACCCTTTGTTTATGGCTTAATTGTACCTGGGGGTTTTTAGGGTTTAAGGGAGGATTAGTGGTAGTTTTAATCTGTTTTGGGGGTGGTTTAATTCAAAAACGTGTTTGGAGGGAAGGGTTATAAGTGGTTTGACCTGGTGTTGACTGAGTTTATTTAATAAACTCAGTTAGTGGAAAGTGACGTGGGGATGGGTGATGAAGTGGAGGTTTGTGATTGGTGGTGGTGGGTGATGTGGAAGTTTGATAGGCTGGGGTGGGTTTGTATGTCTTGGCAGAATAGGTCCCCAATGTTTCTTGTTTTCTTCATCTTGTACAAACAGCAAGTAAACTCCATTTCTCTTTATAATGACTTTGGACAACTTGTCAATTTTGGCACAAGTTGTTTACAAACTTTTTCCAAGGGCTTCAAATGCAATTCTTGGATTCTTCAAGGACTGAACTTGTAATATCTTGATAATTTAGGGACCACAATGCATTTTATGAGTTTTGCAAGGGTATAAATTTCCAAGTCTTCAAAAATGAGGGACCAAACTTGCCAATCTTCAATTCTTCAAGGGTATTTTTGGAAATTCAAAACTTGGGCCCGGTTCATTGTGCGGCTTCGTTTCCCGTGTTCATTTTTTGATTGATTCTTGTGATCTTTTGTCATTTTCTCAATATCCGTACCTAAAATACACAAGCAACAAACACAAGCATATATTTGGGTATTTTGATGATATTTAATGCATTTTAAGCACTATTTGGACGATGAGACTATGTATAAAAGCAGTCTCATCACTCCCCCATACTAAACCATTGCCGTGCCCTCACGCAATGCTAGAATTAAGTATCGTAGCATCTCCAAAATTCATTTTTATTCACTTTTATTGAAATGATAAACTAGCTATACTACTACTATTACTACTACTTGTGTTTTAGACATAATGTATGATTTTCATCGCAAAATGGGACGTTTATGTTCATAGAATAAGAACACGTGAATGCTTCGTTAAAAATAATTTCATCGTCCTCGATTTTCACCCTAATTCCATGCCAAGCGTGCAACGAGATCATTGTCATTATAAGTTAGTAATGCTAACACTACTCATATGCCCTAATCACGTACTTATCCTCCCATTATTCCTAAGTTGTATCTCTTATATTTTATTTTGTCTTGAATGTTTCACGAGGATACATCGTTGACTTATGCGATAATAGAGATTTAGGTCTAAAAATAGAGTCCTAACGGTGTAACTAACACCATCAAATCAATAACCCCTCCTAATAGACAACAATGTCAAAAAATTAAGTTGACAAGAAGAATCGATAAACACGGTTTTATAACGGTTTTGAACATGAGACTTATTACCAAGACTTTTATACACCCCTAACGGAAGGGCCTTATTATCTTTGGTTTACCTCCATCTTTTATTCAACTTCGCCATGAAGCTTTTATTATGACTTCGGTCTTGCCTTGCCTTTTATTATCCGCCTCATCGGTGGTTTTATTAGCCAAAGACGTATATCCTCACGCTAAAGCGAATTTTGGATCTTTAAAGCTTCGAAGATTAAGGCTTGATTCACTTTCAATTTTTGCATAGATTTTTCGGCCTTGTGGGGCTTCAAATTGTTTGCTAGATTTAGGTGAGCACTTGAAATCTTATTATTGGGTGAAGCTTTCGATTATTCGGGTGCCAATACTTCAAAACCGTGACGCTGGTGATACCTTAATGTCTTCCCAATTTAATTACACGGAAGCTACTAGAAAAGACTAGAAACCCAACAATCCTAATTAAACCGCTAAGTCAATATTTATTAAGCAAAAAATATTTACATGCGAAGGGAGAATAAGCAAACAACGAGAACACATGAGTTTTTGAAAGAATACGAGTACTCTACGTTTAGCATAGTAACTTATAATTAACTCTATCATTTCTCGTCCTCATTTAAGAGACTTAGCCTAATGTGTAGGTAAGGAATCAAAGCTAAGCGCTCAACACGCACGGTCGAGTCAAAAATTACTCTTATTCTCGCCATCGGAAAACCTACATTCGTGTCTTCAAACACTTATAAAACATGAGAAAATTTTTAAAATTTGGCCATTTTTAGCCTTATTTTGCAACAAAAACGATAAACAAAAAGATAAACTTTGGAAAGCGTGAAGGTTTGGCAAGGCACGTATCTATTCACCCCCCATACTAAAGTTAAACATTATCCTCAATGTTTCGAGTCTAGGGGTGCAAACACCCCCATACTAGAGACGTAGTCGAATGCCTAATCTAGCATGGAAAGGGTGTAACCAATAAATTAATAGCCGTTTATGAAGTGTGCTAAAAACCTAAGGTTAGAACATCAAAAGATATATCATGGATATTGAGAAATGTCTCCAAAGCAAACGATCGAGTGCTCCCATAAAACGAACACGAGAGGCTCCAATCGTGAAGATCATGATCTAAAAACCACAATGCACAAACAACCACGGAACAAAAGGTTGGAAGGGCACAAATCCCCACACGTAAGCTACATTAGAAAACGATAATATGTACATAGGATAAGCATGGGACTCCCCCACGAGGCACCTTGTTTTTTATTACCGAGTCATGAGCTCGACTCGATCCCCTCAATTCTAATTATCATTGGGGAAGGTGACTTGGTCGAGGTAGTTCAAGGATGGAACTTCCCCGCCAAAGTAGTGCTTCAACCTATGTCCATTCACCTTGAAGTTAGGACCATCATCTTGAGCTAGCTCGATGGTCCCATATGGAAACACTTGAGTCACAGTGAATGGACCGGACCAACGGGATTTCAATTTACCGGAAAAGATTTTCAATCTTGAATTAAAAAGCAAAACTTGATCCCCAATGTTAAAAACCCGGTTTTTAATTTTAGAATCATGCAACTTTTTAGTTTTCTCTTTATAAATCAATGAATTTTCATAAGCAATGTCCCTCAATTCATCCAATTCATTTAATTGCATTTTTCGGTGTTTTCCCGCGGTCTCCATATCATCATTACAATGCTTTAGGGCCCAATAAGCCTTGTGTTCTAACTCGATAGGCAAATGACAATTCTTTCCATACACAAGCTTATAGGGGGTGCACCCAATGGGTGTCTTATGAGCGGTCCTAAAGGCCCATAAAGCATCGTCCAACTTATCCGACCACAATTGTCGGTTTTCTCCAACGGATCTCTCCAAAATCCTCTTTAAAGCTCGGTTTGAAACCTCGACTTGCCCACTCGTTTGTGGGTGATAAGCCGTAGAAAGCCGATGTGTAACCCCATATTTCCTTAGGACCCTTTCGAATTGGTCGTTACAAAAATGGGTTCCACGATCGCTTATGATAGCACGAGGGGTTCCAAACCGAGAGAACAATTGCTTCAAAAACTTGACTACCACACGAGCATCATTGGTGGGCAAGGCCTTGGCCTCCACCCACTTAGAAAGGTAGTCAACCGCAACGAGAATGTACTTATTACCACGAGATAATGGGAACGGCCCCATAAAGTCTATGCCCCAAACGTCAAAGATCTCACACACTTGGATGATATTTTGTGGCATTTCATCTTTTTGTGAGGCTTTTCCTTGTCGTTGGCATGCATCACACGACTTCACAAGATCTTGTGCATCTCGGTAAATAGTAGGCCAAAAGAAGCCGGCATCAAACACCTTTTTAGCCGTGAGATTAGCACCGTGGTGACCACCCGTGGGTCCCTCATGGCAAGCTCTAAGGATGTTAGAAGCTTCGGTGCCAAATACACAACGTCGGATGATTTGATCCTCACAAGTTCGAAACAAGTAAGGGTCGTTCCAAAAGTATAACTTGACGTCACGAAAGAATTTTCGTTTTTCTTGAGTCGTCATACCCTTAATGATGAAGTTACCCGCATGGTAATTTGCAAAATCCGCAAACCATGGGGTGGAAGAATCAAGCTTAGAATTCACTACACCAAGTGTCTCGAGCGGAAATGTTTCGGTGATTTCCTTGGGCTCGTAAACACTTTGGTGAGGATCTTCCAAACGAGAAAGATGATCGGCCGCTAGATTCTCGGCTCCTTTTTTGTCAATGATGGTGTGATCAAATTCTTGAAGGAGGAGAATCCAACGAAGTAATCTCGGCTTAGCATCTTGCTTTGCCATAAGATACTTAATAGCCGAATGGTCCGTATACACTATGCATTTCGTCAAGACGAGGTAAGGTCAGAATTTCTCAAATGCATACACCACGGCAAGGAACTCCTTTTCCGTTGTAGTGTATTTTAGTTGAGCCTCGGTCATCGTCTTGCTAGCATAGTGAATAGGCAAGAAGTGTTTATCATGACGTTGCCCCAAAACGGCCCCAATAGCGTAATCACTAGCATCACACATGAGCTCAAAGGGGAGGTTCCAATTTGGAGCAACAAGAATGGGAGCTTCGGTAAGTTTCCTCTTAAGGATCTCAAAGGCTCGTACACAATCTTCGTCAAAGACAAAACGTGCTTCTTTTTCTAGAAGATGTGTAATGGGTCGAAAAATCTTCGAAAAATCCTTGATGAATCGACGATAAAAGCCCGCGTGGCCTAGGAAACTCCTAACTCCCTTAACGGTTTTGGGATGAGGTAATTTGGGATGACGTCTACCTTAGCTTGATCTACCTCAATCCCCGCTTTCGAGACCTTGTGCCCTAAGACGATTCCACTCTTAACCATAAAATGACACTTTTCCCAATTGAGCACAAGGTTGGTTTCCTCACAACGTTTTAACATTCTCTCTAGGTTCGACAAACACGAAGTGAAAGAATCACCAAACACGGAAAAGTCATCCATGAAGACTTCCATCATCTTCTCGATCATATCATGAAAAATAGCCATCATGCACCTTTGAAAGGTTCCCGGTGCATTACAAAGTCCGAATGGCATTCTACGATAGGCAAACGTTCCATATGGACACGTAAACGTAGTTTTTTCTTGATCACGAGGATCGATGGGAATTTGGAAGTAACCGGAAAAACCATCTAAAAAGCAATAGAAATCGTTTCCCGCAAGACGCTCCAACATTTGGTCCATGAAGGGCAAGGGAAAATGGTCTTTTCGAGTGGCTTCATTCAACTTTCGATAGTCAATGCACACTCTCCATCCGGTCACGAGTCTAGTGGGAATCAACTCGTTGGCATCGTTTGGCACAACGGTCATCCCTCCCTTTTTAGGGACACAATGAATAGGACTCACCCAAGGGCTATCGGAAATAGGGTAAATCATTCCCGCGTCAAGGAGTTTAAGGACCTCCTTTTTGATGACGTCGTGAATTTTGGGGTTCACCCTCCTTTGACTTTGGATTGTGGGCTTGAAATCCTCCTCCATTAAAATTTTGTGGGTACAAAACTTGGGATCGATTCCCTTAATGTCGGATAACTTCCACGCAATCGCCCCTTTGTGATCCTTTAGAACATCGACAAGTGCGGTTTTTTAATCATTCGAAAGATCTTTCGCAATAATAACCGGCAACTTGTCGTCCTCCTCCAAATAGACATATTCGAGGTGAGGAGGTAAATCTTTCAACTCGAGGATAGGTGGTTCCTCAAGTGAATATTTGGGCTCGATACTCATAACCTCCTCGGGTGGAGGAAATGGGAAATCGTTAAGAAAATCCTTGATAATCAAGAAGTCCTCATCGTTGTCGATGTCTTCGTCACAAGTACGTGGAACATTACATTCTTCCAACGTAAAACCACCACCTTCAAATGGAGTGAAGGTTGGTGTCGAATTATCAAGAATTGGATCTAACATAGTGGGATTGCCACTAGTTTCTTCATCACCAAACCCTAAAACTTCTTGTGAAAATTCCTCGCAAACCACGTCGATCATATCAACGAGGTTTATGGTAGCAACGGAATAAACATGAGAAAGTTGAGAATTTTGAGTTGCGTTTATAACAAGTTCCTCGTCGTTGAAACGTAAGGTGATCTTTCTAGCATGCACATCAATTAAAGCCATAGACATATCTAAAAACGAACGACCTAAAATAAGAGGAACTTGAGGATCCGTGGGGATATCAACGACGATAAAGTCTACGGGATAGTAGAGCTTCCCCACTTTCACAAAAACGTCTTCCGCCAAACCACATGCACGAATCGTGGAATGGTCGGCCAACTCGATAGACATTAGTGAAGGAGTAAGATTAGGAAGATTGAGCGACTTGAAGATTGCAAGTGGCATCAAATTAATGCTAGCACCAAGATCGGCCAAGGCATAGCATTCTTCCATATCTTGAATTGCACAAGGGATCAAAAATTTACCGGGATCACCGACTTTTTGAGGTATGCGATTAAGATAAACCGACGAACAACTAGACAATTGATGCAATTTCTCCTTGTTGTTCAACATACTCTTAAAGTTAGCGGCAAATCGAGGCATCATGACCAAAGCATCGTCGAAACTCACATTAACGTGCAACTCACGAAACATTTTCATAAAAAGCTCAAATTGATAGTTGTCGCGCTCTTGTGTTTCTCCTTCCTAAGTCTCGATGGGTAAGGCAAGGGTGGTGTGGGTTGGGGCATAGGCATAGCCTTTGGAATCTCGGGTTCCAATGTTGGTAACGGGTCGACCGTAGGTGTGGCATGAGCGGTACATTGTGGGCTTGTAATATGCTCCTTTTCGACCACCACCTCGGGTTCTTCCTCAATTTCCTCCATCGTTGGAGTAATTGGTTGAGGAGTCGGTTCTTTAAGTGTCTTACCACTTCGTGTGGTAATCACTTTCATCTCTCCCTTCGGGTTTGAAACGGTGTTACTAGGAAGACCACTCGAAGTAGAGGCTTTGTTTCCCATGACGGCTTCTAAAATGGCATTAAGCTTAGCATCTTGACTATTAAACTTAAGATCTTGACTAGCGGCTTTTTGGTCAATCCTTTGTTCAAGCCTAGCATGACTTTGTTCAATCTTATTGTTTTGACCTCTAATTTGATTAGCAAAATCATTTTTCAATTCATTTCTCATGTTAAGATTTTCCTTCACAAAATTAGCCAACTCTTTGGTGTTTTTAGCCGTGTCCCTAGCTTGACTAGCCAATTGCTCTTGAATGTTTTCCAAAATCTTGTCATTTGTCGTAGCGTAATTCAAAAAGTCCATTGGAAGTTCTTTAGTGTAAACATTTTGAAGACCTTGACTCGTGTTTTGAAAATTACGGTTTTGGTTTTGATTTTGCAATTGGCTACTACTTCCTTGATTCCCATAGTTGTTATTACCCTTGAAATTGTTCCTTTGATTGCTTTGGTAACCAACTTGATTGTTTCGATAATTGTTAGCATTTTGATTTGGTGGAGTCAATTGATTAGTGTGGGGAACTTGACCGTTTTGGTTATAAGTTCCCGCGGCCGCGAAGGCACTCGAAGTGTTACCACCGTTGGTAATGCACTCGGAATAATCGTGAGCTCCACCACAATACATACAAGAAACCTCAACCGCTTTAGCCGTAGCGGGAGTGGGTTGTTCACCAACTTTAAACTCAATTAACAATCCTTTCAACTTATCAAAAATCTTGTTCTCCAAATTAGCCTCGATTTGGCAAGCATCAACGGTGTGTGACAATGAAGGCGAAGGCGAAGACGAAGTCTTACGAACACTCGACGTGCTACGAGGACTATAGACCTTAGACCTATTCTCAATGATTAACAATGCTTCCTCGACCGTCTTACACAAAAAATTACCACCCGCGGCGGCATTAAGATAATCACGCTCATGATCGTTCAAGCCATTGTAAAACGTGTCAATTTGATGCAAGTCGGAAAAACCATGATGAGGACATTCGTGCAACATTTCCTTAAACCCATTCCAAGCCGTTGAAAAACTCTCATTATACTCTTGTGAAAACTTTGAAATCTCGTTTTTCAAGTGCGTAGTCTTAGAGGGCGGAAAAAATTGGTTCAAGAATTTTGAAACGAGATCCTTCCACGTCAATATAGAATTGGGTGGCTCTTTCTCTAACCAAATTTTTGCGGGCCCCGCTAAGGAATACGGAAAAAGCATCATCTTAATCGAGTCGTTAGAGACGTCCTTAAACTTGTAAGTGGCGGTGAGACGATTAAATTGGCGAATGTGGTTATGAGGGTTGTCCTTTTCGTCACCTCAAAACTTGTTGTTTTGAATCATGGACAATAAACCCGTCTTAACCTCAAAATTCTCCGCAAGGATAGCGGGAATCACAATCGCTTCTCCATAACCCTCGGTGGGTGCTTGAAGCAACTCCATCATAGTTCGATTAGCTATGGGTGCTTCTTTCACTACAATGGGTTCGTCAATAGGAGACTCCTCACTAGAAGGAGTGATGGATTTGTTTCTTCGTTTACGAGCACGTCTTGCTTTAGAGCGAGTTTGCATAAACGTCACGTACAACGAGAAGGAGAGCAAAGAAGATTCTTTTTGGTGTGTTTACTTTTTCAATTTTTTTGTGGTTTTTGATTGTTTTTACTCTTTTGGATTTTTGGAATGTATTAGGTAGATACAAATCTACAAATCTCCTCCTTAATCAAATCTCTCGATTAAAGAAGCCTCAAGGAATGAAAACGATCACGTGAAGTGAACGCCTTCGATGACTTTAGAACGATGGTGGAACACCCAATCGTTCAAGAGGGTTTAATCAATAGAAACCAAGAAAATATATATGATACTTAAGTAATACTTTGGGCGGCAAAACCCTCGATTAACTCTCAATCTCAAAATACGCACAAGCAAGCGGAGGAAACGAGGCGGCGCGAAGCACTTAAGAGCCTTTTTCCTTTAGGTCGTGAAATACAACCGCCTTATATCCACCTTATAGTTTTTATCTTTCAAAATCGAGCTTCACGAAAGTATTTATCTATTTTTGCCTTTTTCTTTGGTTTGAGATTCGAATACAATGATTGGGTAATGACCTCCCAAGTCAAGGTTGTGATTTCTCACGTATTTGGAGTACTTGTGAATTTATTGTTCTACGTATACAATATATTAATAATATTCACACAAAAACCGAAAAATGATAATACGTATTAGTAGAGTGCTACTAATACAAATACTAATTATGGCTATTATAAAAACAACAATTGTTCAATCAAAACACAACACGCCTCCCCGGCAGCGGCGCCAGAATGATGTTGTGAGTTTTTACTACCCTTTTAGGAAAAGAGCCATAAATAGGGCAAGCGTGCACGACGATTTAGGAAAATCGTGTGTAAATGACCCTAAGTGAGTTCGTTCTCAAGGAGGCAAGTGCGTTGTGTTAAGAATTGATTAATGATTTGTGATTATATGATTGAAAAAGAAAGAAAGAAATGAGATTAGAAGAGAAAGACGGTTACGAAAACGAATTAAACTAAGACGAAAAAGGCGATCACGCAAAACCGTAAATAGTGCCAAAATTAAAAGTTTAACCTAAAAATTCCTAAAAATTACTAAAAATCCCCAATAATATTCTAAGAGTTTACAAAAAATCCAAACTTGTTAAAACCTTTTAATTAATTAGATAATGACTTTTTAATGCTAATTAAAGCCCTAAAAATCACAATTAATTATTAAAAAGCCCTAAACAAGATCTAATAGTTTGTAAACCTCAAAAATATCCTAATTAAGCTAAAAACTATTTTTAAAAAATTTAAAACCAAATTAAACTATTTTTAAACACTTAAAAACTATTAAAATCAATAAAAACTTAAATTAATTCTAGAAAATAATTGAAAAGTCCTAAAAATATTTGGAAAGTGACAAAACTCCTAATTAAGTGTCCTTAACCTAGGAAAAATGTAAAAACTAAAAAAAAATCAAACTTCAATTTTTAATAATAAAATAATAATAAAATAATCAAAAAAATTCAAAGTTTACTAAAAATTCTAAAAAATTACCAAAAATCTTAAATAATGTAACTAAGACAAAAATACAATTAAAAGTTTCTAAAACCTATTTAATAATTTTATATTAAATTTTAAAGTTGGTTAAAAACCCTAAAATCCTATAAAATCAAAAATAAGCTAAACTGAAAACTTAAATAGCTGAAAACCTCAAAAATATAATTCAAAACCTAAAAACTACTTTTTTAGATTTTTAAATTACCTTTTTCTATTTTTAAATTACTTTTTAAAATTAAAACTTAAAATATTACTAGAAAATTAATTAACTAATGGAAAAATAAACTTTTTGCACTGAAAAGTCTTAAAACCTAATTAAAAACAAAAGAAAAATGATAACTGGTCAAAACCTAAAGAAAATAAGCTGAAGATAGCTTAATTATAAGCTGCTGATTAAATAAGCTATAAAACAAACAAACCTTAAGTAGATATTGAAATGAAACCTAGCAGTCAAAGACCCTAGGGCGCAATGGTAGTGAGTGTGTGTTGTGAGGAGGATGGCGCAGGTTCGAGTCCTGGCCAGTCCTTTTTACTCTTTTTATTTTTTTTTTCTTTTTAAATTTTAAAAACTCAAAACCAATACTTAACTTACTCTAAAAACACACTTTTAATCAACAAACAAACAAGAATCAAGCTGAAATGAAATCAAAACGTTCCCAGGTAGCACTTGTAACTGATGAACAATAAGGAGTATTCTTCACATGTGCAGATAATCAAGAGGACTTGATTTGTGTACTTTGAGTTGGTTTTGATGGACAATAGGGCACTCCCACAACTAGTTGGGTTGTGGGAAGTCAAGAACAACAAGAAAACACACAAGCAAAACACAAAATCAAACCAAATGAGCACAAACAAGGTTTCTGATGAAGCTTAATGTTGACTGATTACATATGCACAAAAATGAGTTTCTAAGGCCAATAATTTGCACACAATCCAGTAACAAGGCACAAAAGCAGAACACAAACCTGAAATAACCAATAACCTAACAAATAGCAAGATTGGTTGGCACAAAAAATCACAAAACAGACACAAAGAGCAGTTTCTGATTAAAGCTATTTTTAGCCAAATTTTTACATACAAACCATCTTAAAACTTGTCAAAATGAAACCAAAATGCAGGTGTCACCTAATGACAAACTAATGAGCGTGTAAGACAGGATTACATGCAAAATCTAAACAATCTAAGCCATATTAAGCCTTGATCCAAACACCCTTTTAAAATCTGGAAATGAATTTTTTCCAAAGCAAATCAATTCAAATCAACTCTAAACTGATTTTAATCAGTCCTAACATGCATATTATACCCTAATAACTCAAATCAAACCAATAAACATGCAATCAAACAACTTCTTAACAAATTCATGCAAATCACATAAACACCATATAAAACACAAAACTAAAAACTAAAAAGGGAAAGAAGGAACTACCTTAAGGGACCTACATCCAGGTCCCTTAGTGGTTGCATTACCACCTCCAAATAGGCTGGGGCCTATGCTGAGCCTTGAACAACAACTTCACACAACCCTGCTAAGAGAAAATGAAAAAAATACACCACAATGCACTTTCTGATTTTTTTGAAACCTTATTAAACTCTTTCAAAAACTTTCTCACAATGGTTTTCCTTTCAAACACTTACACAAACAACTTAAACTCCTTAAAATCCAAACCTTGAAACAAGTTTCCACCAAAAGACCCAATTTTCAGAAACTTTGAAAACCAAACTGAATTTTAAAAACTTAAAGATCAAACAAACAATAAATAGGAACTAATCAACAACAGAGTATTAAGTGGATCCTGGATTCTTTTCATCACCAAACCTCAACCAATTTTCATTCAATAATAAAAATGGGATTTACAAGTTCTGAACTAAGGAAAAAAAATCAGGAACAAAGCTAAATGAAAAGCTAAGGTGCCTTATATAGGCGTACAAAGAACTATCTAGAATGAAATACAAATGTGAAAACCCTAGAAGACTAAATTCCATATTTGCCCTTAAGTCTTTGACTGAAAATTGGTCAATTTTGTTCTTCGTGTGATCATGTGAAGATTCCAGCTGTTTTGAATTGATCTAGACCATTTAATTTGAATTGGGGACCAAGGAATGCCATCCATTCATTCATTTGGTCGGGTGTAGGGTTTTGAGGGAAAGGGACGGGGCATGGGAGGGTCCCACAAGACACATGGGTGTGTCTTTTGGTGATTTGGGATGTGGGTTTGGGTGACAAAAACCTTAATCAATCATCTGGAAAACATGAGTCAAAAACCCTTTGTTTATGGCTTAATTGTACCTGGGGGTTTTTAGGGTTTAAGGGAGGATTAGTGGTAGTTTTAATCTGTTTTGGGGGTGGTTTAATTCAAAAACATGTTTGGAGGGAAGGGTTATAAGTGGTTTGACCTGGTGTTGACTGAGTTTATTTAATAAACTCAGTTAGTGGAAAGTGACGGGGGATGGGTGATGAAGTGGAGGTTTGTGATTGGTGGTGGTGGGTGATGTGGAAGTTTGATAGGCTGGGGTGGGTTTGTATGTCTTGGCAGAATAGGTCCCCAATGTTTCTTGTTTTCTTCATCTTGTACAAACAGCAAGTAAACTCCATTTCCCTTTATAATTACTTTGGACAACTTGTCAATTTTGGCACAAGTTGTTTACAAACTTTTTCCAAGGGCTTCAAATGCAATTCTTGGATTCTTCAAGGACCGAACTTGTAATATCTTGATAATTTAGGGACCACAATGCATTTTATGAGTTTTGCAAGGGTATAAATTTCCAAGTCTTCAAAAATGAGGGACCAAACTTGCCAATCTTCAATTCCTCAAGGGTATTTTTGGAAATTCAAAACTTGGGCCCGGTTCATTGTGCGGCTTCATTTCCTGTGTTCGTTTTTTGATTGATTCTTGTGATCTTTTGTCATTTTCTCAATATCCGTACCTAAAATACACAAGCAACAAACACAAGCATATATTTGGGTATTTTGATGATATTTAATGCATTTTAAGCCCTATTTGGACGATGAGACTATGTATAAAAGCAGTCTCATCAAATGACCTTCCAAGTCAAGGTTGTGATTTCTCATGTATTTGGAGTACTTGTGAATTTATTGTTCTACGTATACAATATAGTAATAGTATTCACACAAAAACCAAAAAACGATAATACGTATTAGTAGAGTGCTACTAATACAAATACTAATTATGGCTATATATAAAAAACAATAATTGTTCAATTCAAAACACAACACGCCTCCCCGGCAGCGGCGCCAAAAATGATTGTTGTATTTTTACCCCTGTAGGAAAAGGAAGGTAATTAGGGTAAGTATTAACGAGCGGTTTAGGAAAACCACAAGTTATGACCCAAAATAAGAGTTCGTTCTCGAGGAGGCTAGTGTGTTGTGTTATGATTTGATTAATGTTTGTGATTTTATTGAGAAGAAAAGAAAATAGAAATAAGAAAGAAATGACGGTTACGAAGACGGATTAAACTACGACGAAAAAGGCGATCACGTAAAACCGTAAAAAACTACAAAATTAAAAATTTTAAACCTAAAAATTAATTAAAAGCTAAAAGTAGTCTAAAATAATATAAATAAGGATAAAAATCCAATAAAAATATTTTAAAACCTTTTATTAATTAAATATTCAATTTTAAATGCTAATTAAAGCCCTAAAATTAAATATAATTAATCAAAATGTCCAAAATATTATTTTATTGAACAAATAACTTACTTATGTTATCTAAAGACTAAAAAGTATTTTTCCTAATTTTTAAAAACTATTTTTCCATTTTTAAACTACTAAAAACTATTTTAAAACTAAAATAATTATAAAAAATAATAAAATAATGCTAAAAATAATCTACCAATTTTAAAAATCCTAATTTACTCTAATGAACAGTAGAAAAATGAAAAAGTTTGAAAAATATTAAATTTACCACTAAAAGACAAAACAGTTCAATATTAAACCCTAATTAACTTAAATTAGTTCTAAAAAATAAATAAAAGATGAACAGTGAAAACTTTTAAAACCAAAAATCTTAAAATCTTTTTCTAAATCTAAGAAAATGTTTAAACTGAAAAAGAAGTATTTTTGGCACTAAATGCCAAAAACAGAAACATTAAAAGTTAATTAAAAATGCAATAAAACCTAAAAAATACTAAATGAACAGTAAATAAAAATCTAATTAAACTGAAAAATCCTAAATTAAATAAGAAAAATAAAGAAACAAGTTTCAAGTCCTAAATCAAAAAATTACCCACTAAAGACAAAATTTTAAAGTTACTGAAAGTGACATGTGTTTGGATTTTGTCTTGTTGCTTAGCAGTACTAACAGATGCACAAGCAGGGGGAATGATGTTCCTACTACTAGTGTATTTTTTTGGTCAGAAAGCAATAAGCTTAGGAAAGCTTATTGTGAGCTTGTTCTTTGGACCACAAGGCTCCCCCACACCAATTGGGTTGTGGGGAGTCTGAGTAAACACAAAAAACACAAAGACACTTAGCAAAATCAAGCAAAACAAGCACTCAAAGTTTCTGATTAAGGCTATATGGGTCTGAGATAATTTTGCTGGTTCAATTGGCAAAATAGTGAGATTCAATGGCTTAAAACTTGCACACAGGTCAACCAACTAGCATATAACCAGTATACAATCCTTAAATAACCTATCTCCTAACAATTCATCAACATTAGATGGCAAAATCCACTCAAAATCAGACACAACAAGTAGTTACTGGATTTTAGGCATTTTTCTCATGTTTTAACATGCAAATGAGTTTAAAACCTGCCCAAACTGAAATACAAACTAACATACAACCTATTAGCTACCTAATGAGTGAATAAGACAGGATTACAAGCAAAGTTTAAACCATTTAAACCATTTTAAGCCTTAATCCAAACACCCCTTAAAATTTCAGAAACCAAATTTTTCAAAGCAAATCTTAACCAATTGACACAAATCTGATTTTATCCTACTCTATCATGCAAATAACATCAAAGTAAGCAATATCAAGCACTAAACCAACACATAACCAGTTTCATGCATAAATCACATAAACTTAAAACTAAAAAAAAAGGGGACAAGGCCTTTACCTTGTTGGACCTACATCCAGGCCCAACAATGGCTGCTAGCCATCTCCAATCAGGTCCGGACCTGAGCTGAACACTTGGACTAAACAAGCTCCCACTTGAACCTGCTAAAATCAACAAGAACAAACAAATATCCAATGTTTCTGATTTTTTCTTTCAAACTTTTTAAAACCTTTTCAAAATCTTCTCAAATAACCTTCTTTTAACACACTTAAAATATGACTAATGATCCCTGAAAATCAAACCATGAAACAAGATTTCACCCAAAAGAAATCAATATTTCAGAAACTTGAAGATAATTTTTGAAAATTCAAAAATTACTTCAACAATTTTTATGGAACTCAGTATTCTAGCTTAAAAACGTTTACCAACTTTTAACAAATCATAAAAGGAATTACATATAATCAAATACCAACTTTATATTGATTAAAAAGGGATTACAAAATTTTTTGCTATAAAAACTGGAAAAACGAAAAATGAACTGCTATGTTGCCTTATATATTGGCTACAAGAACTATCTAGAATCAATAAAACCCTAGCAACTAAAAACCCCTAAATGCCCTTGGACGATTTTGAAAATTTGGTCAAAAAGTTCTCCCATGTGATTCTGATGAAGACAGCTGTTGATGAAGTGATCTTAGCCATTGGTGATGCCTTTGGGAGGAAGAAAATCACATGGGTCGTTGATCTTGTCTGCTTGTTGGGGTTTGTGTGAAAGAGACGTTGCAGGGGAGCATGGGGGGGTCCATTTGGGTGAGTGGGAAAGTGATGTATAAGGTGGGTTTTGATTAGGCAATGGTTAATTGCTAATCTGGATAAAATGGGGGAAAGTTATCAAGATTCAAGGAAAAACCCAATTTAGAGTTCATGTGTTCTTGGGGGTTTTAATCCGTTTTTGGTTAATTAGATTTTTAAAAAGTTGTTTAGTGGGAAAATTTAAAGAGGTTGACTGGGTTTGACCAGGTTTATTAAATAAACCTGGGTATTGGGTTTGGGTTATGGGTCAATGGGTAGGGTCGGGTTTAGGTGAGGTGTCATGGTGTGAGTGGAGGAGTGGGTTTGGTTGTCTGGGCAGTAATGGCCCCCCAAGGTTCATATTTCCTTCATTTTGTAAATAATCAGCAACTACTTCATTCCCTTTGTATTTAACTTTGGGAAGTTTACACTTTTGGCACAACATGTTTTGCAATCTTTGTATAAGGACCATAAATGCATATTTTTGGATTCTTCAAGGGTAAAACTTGTGTAATCTTCAAACATGGAGGTCTTCTTTTGCCAATGATGATTTCTTCAAGGTCTAGTCGTGCCAAGTCTTCAAAAATGAGGGACTAAAGTTGCCAATCTTCAATTCTTCAAGGTCCATTTTGGAAATTCCATTCTTGGGCCCGGTTCATTGTGCGGCTTTGTTTCCCGTGTTCGTTTTTGATTGATTCTTGTGATCTTTTTGTCATTTTCTCAATATCCGTACTAAAATACACAAGCAACAAACACGAGCATATATTTCGCAGTTTTAATGATATTTAATGCATTTTAAGCCCGATTTGGACGATGAGACTATGTATAAAAGCATTCTCATCACCCTTCAATGCTTACCAAGACATCATTAATAGCACCTTGTTGTGATTGTTCCAGTGATATCATCAGTACTTAGTCGGCATTCAGCTTCGTTCACATTCTACTCCATCTTTCCTAAGGACTTATAATAATCTATTGGATTGTCCCTGGGAAGATCCCTCCGGTTCTGGTTGGATCCTAGGACTTAAACCTAACCAACCTTTTGACACCAATAATGTCGTGAATTAAAGATGTTGTGGGTATTTGATCATAACCATGGGTGCTTGAGTCTTTAGATCACATTTTAATCACATTTTCTCCCCCTATCTCTAATATATAAAATCGTTTGATATTAGAGATACCAAATTTGATTAAAATGTATTTTGTAAAATAGTCTTGAAAATCTTCGGGAGAAAGATGTGTTAATCTTTTGCATGAAGTTGAATTGCTCCCCCTCAAAAATTGATCCAATGGAATTGTCATTACGAGGATTTGATCGAATGGAATCCACTCAAGTGTAAGAAGATTTAACTTCTTTTGCTAAGGGTAAGAGTATAAAAGCGTACACTCCCCCGTGAATTTAGCGTCGGGTTGCAATCTGAAAGTGATTACAAGACATTGTGTTGAGCTCAAAACGTTGAATGTTTTGTGACAAGCTCAACCCGTGATAGATTGCTCTACCCGTTAGTTAGATTAAGTTATCTTTAAAGATACACTTTCCTTTATTTGAAGTTCGAGTTACAGTCTGACATTTAACTGTAAGTCGTTTACATGAGCTTAAAAACTTTGAATGTTTTTATCGATAGCTCATGACCGAGAAATTTAAGTTTCCCGTTGTTGAGGATAAGTAATCATCGTGATCAACTTTCCTTTCTTTGAAGTACGAGTCACAATCTAAGGTAATTGTAAATCATTGAAATGACATGTTTTGAAAAATATTTACAACTTTCATTCGAGCTTTATGTACACACCCGTGTCGTTATTGAGCGACATTTCTAGGTACGTCCATATTATCGATACTGAAAGACATGTCGAAAAGAATAGTTTTGGTATTTTGAAAGTTTTTCCATTTTTTATTTTTTATTTTTTTTCTATGGATATTTACATTTTATTATATTTTTTTGTTTTATCAAGTTTTTCGAAAATAATCCAAAATAGACTTTTGTACAACAGAAGAAGGAGATATCGAATATACATAATTGGAACCCTTTGAAGAAGGAGAAGTGGGTTCAGAATCCGCTGTTGTACCTGCAATCACAGAAGAAGAGTTTGCACAAATACTAGAATTAGGAGTAACAAATTCCTTTTCAGCGTGTAGAACAGTAGCATTAGTGCTGGTGCAGGTGTCATCACTCTTCTCTATTGGAATCAACTTAAGACCAACTTCCGTAAAGATCCGACCCGTTGGTTTCCACTGAAGACTAGATTTAGGAGTAGCTTTCTCTTGCACAGCGGAAGACTTCTTTGGAGAGAAACTAAGTCCTTTTTTAATCCATGTTTCAGATTTGTTGTTGTTGCTTTTCTTTGCGACGGGTTTGTATCTCCTTGTTGTCTTATGGGATTCTGTATTCGATCTCCGTTCAAAGGAACGAGATTTGACCTCATAGAGGTATTGCAAAATGCAATGGTCATGATTTCCATTGTGTATGCCCTTTTTGCAAGTGGGACATACAGGGAATTTGGGATTCACGAAAGTACTTGTATTCCTTTGTTTTCCAAATCGTTCAGGCGTAGTGTTCGAAACACGACTATTCATGGATGGTTTCCAATTCCTAGATTGCTGAAGAGGGATCCTAGGTTTTGGTTGACTACCATTAGGAGTGTGTGGAACTCTTGCAGGATTTGGTGAACTAGGTTTTTCATACACGGGTTTGTCTTTCTGAATCTTCCCTTTTTGTTTCGCATCCTCTAGGTTGTGGGTATGAACGAGGTCATTTGAACCTACAGATTCCTTTGTGGACGTGAATGTCACACGTTTTGGAGGAGTCCTAGAGGTGCTAGGTGCATTCACATGGTTGGGTTTAGCAACAGTGTGCTTTCTAAATGGAGGAACATAGGGTGATATGGATGGTTTTGGAACACTTGGTTGCACATCAGTCTTAGGGGGTAACCTAGATTTCATATGAGAAGAATTGGAGAACGGAGTCGGCTTTCCCAAGATAGACGGCTTTGGATCCTTATAGGCATTGGGTTGTCGAACAACAGGTTTCACAACTTTAGGTTCCACAACTTTCCCATCCATCTTAGCAACGAGTTTCTGCAACTCTGCTATCGCTCTTTCCCTGTCTCGTAACTGAGCTTTCAACCCTTTAATTTCCAAAATCTGTTCATTCATTTCTCGAAACGTTTGGGAAAGTTTTTCTTGCAATTTATTATCATGTGGAAAACTACCAACGTCTTTTTGCAAAGCAAGTTCAAGTGAATGACAATGTTTTTGAAGGAAATCAGTTTTGTGTTGAAGTAACTCAAAAGCCTTTTTGTCAATATTTTCTTTACGTTTCGAAAGCTCAATTTCAAGACGTTCACATTCTTTGATCTTATCAAGATATTTGCATGCAACATCAGAATATTCATCAATATTAGCACAAAATGTAAAATAAGCACACATAACATCGTTAGAAACACATTCTTGCAATAGTAAATCATATTCATCTGAAAAACCAGACTTCTCCATTTGAAGATCTTCAATGTGTTTCTCAAGAGATTCAACATATTTTAAATCATCATACATTTCAGTCTGAATGAACTCCTCAAGTTGAAGAACAGTTTCTTTAATCAACGCCGTGTTAGGAATTAAGAGTTCTTTCACAAGCAAGGTAATATCTTGAGGAATTGGACGTGTCCATTCAGCATTTTCTTGTTTTGCCCAGTCTCTTTCAACAATTGATTTAACATTATCTATGTGGTGTTTAAGAATACCTAATGTTTTCCTACTCTTGCTTTTAGATTCATCTAGAGGGAGGTAGTTTATGTATTTGTAAACATTAGATTTCTTAGGGGCAAATGCTTTCTTCCATTGAATTCTCTTTTGTTTGCATTCTAAAAACACTTCCTCACGTGTTTTCTGAGTTTGTTTGTTGAAAAGACCATAAAGACTATTCTCATAAGCATAATTATATGGTTTTACAAACTCCTTATTTACAAGAGGTTGACTATTCTCATCCCAAAGGGCAGTCTCTTCACTATCAGCACTAATAGGCATGCAATTAAGATCGATTCTTTCAGTCTCATCAAGATAAAGACACGGGTTCACAGCTTGAGCTTTGGCAAGGTACTCAGGACTTGCAAAGCTAGCTTGACCCTTAAACATCGAAGGAGGTGCCAGCATTCTTACGGATTGAATAGAATCATGCGTTTTATAAACAACTTTCTTCAAAAATTCGACTTGTTCTTCTAGTTTCGTTACTTTTTCGGTTTCTTTATCATATCGACTTTTGAAGTCTTGTTTTAACGCATCTACCTCTTGTTTCTTATCCTCAAGAATTTTAGCAAAATCTGTAGTGGTCATAGAGAGCTTTTGTTCAAGTTCATTAACTTTGGTATTGGCTAGGTACGCTTTTTGACGTTCATCCATTAAGAAAACATTATATTGACGCTTCTCTTTAGCTAATAACTCAAGAGTTATATTATATTTGTTTTCAAAATCTTCCTTTTGACTTTTTAACGCACTACCCTTGTACCCCTCAAGCTCTTTGGTCTTTTGAAGAAGCTCAGCCCTATTACTTTCAAGGGTCTCATTACATTTAGTTAGAGCAGCTTTGCATTCTTCAAAGTTTTGAGTGAGCACTGCGTTTGCCTTCTTTAATTGCTTTTGACTCTTTCTAGTTTCATTGACATCTTTTTGTAAACTAGCAATTAAATTAGCAAGCGCGACACGCTCCTCATCATACTCATTTGTATGTTGATCATCCTCAAACTCATTATTGCACATGTCTAATGAATTAGGTGTGGTATTGCTATCAACCTTTTCCGTCACACATGTGTCAATAAGGTTTGTTGTTTGATCACTATGCTCATGCGTATTGGCATTGGCAAACACATTAAATTCAGCATTGTGTACCTCTTCGAATGGCTCAGAATCGTAAACAGGACCATTATCATAGGAAGGTGTATTGCTGATGACATTCTCAGAGTCGATGTGTTGTTTGCCAGAGCTGATGTTGTCTTTCCCAGGGTTGTTGTCATCATTCCCTGAACTATGCGTTGGAGTCTCATATCTGCAGCTTGTATTCTCAATATCTGATGCGATACCACAACTGGTATGAAGTCTGTCATCAATCGTTTGTTGCGTCTGTATTGTGTGATTCACATAGGTTACAATGAAGTCGATGTTGCGGGTTATCCGATCTTTGTATGATAAAGCATCCATTCCATGATATCGCTTGAAGCACTCGTTGGTAAGCGAAGACTTGATGAAGTCAGAAGTAAACATCGTTTCAAGTGATGTCTTGAGATCAGTGAAAGTGATCTTGCATTCACTGGCAATGATTCTTTCGTTGACAAGTTGTGTTTGAAATTTATCCATGGCATGAGTGAATGTTTTGCTGAATGTGCCAGTGGATTTACGTAAGTCGAACAAGACTTTTGAAAGGTGCTAAAAAGAATCTTGAAGTACTCTAAAACCGTCCATGGCATTGTTTCTCAAGAAACATATCTGTTGTTGTAGTCGTTCCATTTCATGGTCTTTCACGTCTGAACTTTCAGTAACCGCATTACTCGTTGGCATGATGATCGTCTCTCTCTGTTGATGAAGTGACTTTGGATCTTAAGTAGATAAGGTGTGATTGGTTTGTGGTTGCAATTTTGAAAATTCCGATTTTTCCCAGTCTGACAATAAATTCCTCAGTCCAAAAAACGGTAAACTGAAAATTTTGTCTTACCAAATTTTGAAATCAAGTCCGAAATAGCCAAAAACTAATAGGGAAAAATTTTGAAAAGTGAAAAATTTTGACAAAAATAAAACCTAAAAATGGCCTAAAAATTTGAATTTTGGTCCGAAAATTTGAATTTTTGGTCGAAAAATATTTCGCATTGCCAAAATTAGAAATCGAAGCATAAATGGCCTAAAAATGGTCTAGGAAAAAATAAATTTTAAAATGGTTTTCCCGCCAAAAAACTCTTTTTTTTAATCCGGAATGCTGGTTCTTCGTCTTATCCGGAATGAGTGTTCTTCGTTGTATCCGGAATAATTGAAAGCTACCTCATCCGGAACAACTGCTTATTCGGAATGAACAAATTTATGTCTTATCCGGAACAACACAAACAATTCCTTGTCCGGAATGTTTATGTCCTTCTTTATCCGGAATAAACTTATCTCTCTCTTATCCGGAATAGTTGGAAACCTCTTATCCGGAATAAACTCTTATCCGGAAAAATTAGAAACCTCTTATCCGGAATAAACTCTTATCCGGAAAAATTAGAAACCTCTTATCCGGAATAAACTCTTATCCGGAAAAATTAGAAACCTATTATCCGGAAGATCTTACGTGCCTTTTATCCGGAACACCTTGAGCACCTCTTATCCGGAATGATTAGAAACCTCTTATCCGGAATAACGTACAACCTCCTTATCTGGAATACCCTACAAGACTAGCTTATCCGGAATCTTCCTGACTTGCTTATCCGGAATCCTGAAAGACGTGCTTATCCGGAAAGAACTAATGCTTTCTATCCGGAATATACAGAAACACCTTATCCGGAATAGCAATGTTTTGAGACTTATCCTAAAAACTTTAAAACCACTCTTATCCGGAAAAAATAAACCCTGATATTCCGGATAACGAGATAATCTTGCTTATCCGGAATATTCACACACAACTCACAATCCAGAATATTAAAGCCCTTATATTCCGAATATCTCAACCCAAACCGAAACTTTTCCAAAATGTGATTTTGTGTAACCGATTTCAAGAATCAAACCAAAAACTCCTATAATCCGGATGATTAAAGGGTATTTCGAGTCACAAAAATGATAAACATAACAAAAAAACCTTTTGAGACGAAATGATTCAAAGTAGAGAATCACACGAATCAAAGTATGAAAAACCACAAACTAAACACGATTCTACCCCATGGCGATTGATACCAATTGTTGTCCCTTTGAAAATGATGATAGATTAAGATATGAGATGGAAATGATATGAGTTTTAGAGAGAGAAAGTAGGAGAGAAAGTAGAGAGAAGGAGAGGATTAACTTGGTGAATATTAGATTACGAATAATGAGAGTTACAAATGACCATCCACCCTCCTAACATGCTAGGAGGGTAGTATATATAGTCCACCCACATGCGGGCTTTAATGGGCTATATATTGGGTCGGGCTTGTCTTTTGGACTTTAATTAGTTTAAATCTAAACTCGTAAACCACGACTAATTAACAACCTATTACAACGTTCTAATAAATATTACAATAGAAACCTATGACCGATCATTCTTGTTTGACTCAATATTTTAAGGCTAACAACTTACGATTGTAGATTCGGTATGCCTTCTTTACGGGGGCGTAACCAATGAAAATACCAATATCAGCCTTGGGTTGAAGTTTTCCCAAGTTGTCACCATTATTATTTGGATAGCAAAGAGAACCAAATACATGAAGATATGATAAATCTGGTACTTTTCCATGGAGAAGCTCATAAGGTGTTTTACCATGGCGTTTACGAATTAGTGACCGGTTTTGGGTGTACACTGCTGTAGATATTGCTTCTGCCCATAAAAACAATGGAGCCTTTGCGTAAATTAACATCGTTCGAGCAGCTTCCATAAGTGTGCGATTTCGTCTTTCAACCACACCGTTTTGTTGTGGAGTGCGTGCAACGGATGTTTCATGAGATATGCCAACTTCTTCATAATAATCACGCAAGATTTGATTCACAAATTCGGTTCCATTATCTGTACGAATGCGTCGGACAGTAGTGTTGAGACGCACTTGAATCATCTTGAGAAATCCGATGATGAATTTAGGTGCCTCATTTTTTGTTGTAAGAAATTTCACCCATGTAAACCGAGAGTAATCATCGACAATTACGAGGATGTAATTTTTGCCACTAAGACTTTCAACACGCATTGGCCCACAAAGATCCATATGCAACAGATAAAGTTTCTCTTGGTTGGTGTCTTCAGTCGTGGGTTTGTATGATTTCTTAGTGCTTTTCCCCATTGTACACGCGGAACACAAATGATCCTTGTGAAATGAGAGTTTAGGAAGACCACGAACAAGTTCGTTTTTCGCCAAATGATTAATAGCGTCAAAGTTAAGATGAGATAACCGTCGATGCCATAACCATGACTTAGTCTTCGATGCTTTGGAGAGAAGACATACGGGAGAAGCGGTCATCATGTCTTGTAGAGACAAAGTATACAAATTATTCCCTCGAGTACCTTTCAATAAATCAACCCCTTCCAAATTACGAATGAAGCATGTATGCTCTCGAAAAGCAACTTCTAGGTTTGCATCACAAAATTGTCCCACATAAAATAAGTTGTGACCGAGACCTTCCACATAATACACTCTTGAAATAATAACATTCCCAATATGATATTCACCATAACCCATTATCTTTGCAATATGATCATTTCCAAATCGAACCGTACCAAGAAACTTGCTGACGAAATTTCTGAGCTGAGAGCGATCTCCGGTCATATGCTTGGAGCAACCAGAGTCCAAATACCAGAGAACAATTTGGACCACCTGTTTTCAACAACAACAGTAGACAATGCATTGGAAACTATTGGTTCCGGAGTGTTAGCAGATACAGATAAAATATTATCAGAATTGCTAACAGGTTTGTGACCCTTAGATTTCCTGCGTTTTCTAATGTGAGTTTTAGCACTAACAGGTTTTACTGTTCCAACTTTCTTAGGTTTTGGATTATTCGCGGGCACTACAGTGGGAGTAGACCTATTTAAAGGGCACTTAGTTCCTACAGTAGTGTCGGTGTTCCTAGTTAAAGGGCACGCTTTCTTCGCTGTAGTGGGAGTGATCCTAGTTAAAGGGCACGCATTTCCTACTATAGTGAAAGTTCTACCAGTGGGGCGCCACATCCAACCAACTTGGGTTAACACTTTCCCAGTCGGTTTCCATTCTAATCCATTTTTACGGGCATACATCTCATTCACATGGTCAATAAGGCAAGAATCATGATGACTAGAAAACATACATTCATTGTAATTCCAACATTTCAAATTAGAATTTACACTAGGCTTAGAACACTGCACAACCGCAGAGCCTTTAGGTTTGGCTACATGATTCTTTTTATTCAAAACAGAAATAACATTCCTACGATGGGCTTCTACTTTCTTCTTCACTTGACTACTAGATGGGGGCAAGATCCTATCTTTCTTCTTGTTTCTTTTAAGCTTAGATCTTTGAGTCTTAGTAGTGGTGCTTACTCCTGTAGAAGACAACACGGGAATATTAGAAGCTGGTTTTGATTCCGCCTTATCTTTAGTGACCAAAGTTTGAGATGGTTTAGTCCTAGGGCCCTTATTAAATGGTGTGACGGCTATAAGGTTCCTTTTTATTGCACTAGAGGACGATGCTGAGATAGTGGCTGCATTATCCACAACATTCTTACCTTTTAGAGTACGAAGTGTTTCCTTTAACTCAGCCAAGACCAGATTTTTATCACAAATTTGTTCCTTCAAATCAGATATTTCCACCGACTTTCGATTCAATTGTTCAATCAAGGATTGATTCTGTGCAGTGGTATTAGCACATGCGGACTTTACTGAATCAAAGAGTCGTGTATCTTTCTGTTTTAAGTTATCAACTTTGGACAAAATCTTGGAAACTCGATTATCTAGATCAAGTTTAAAATTCTCAGCGGCCTCACGTACGTTAACATAGTTAAGCTCCTTATATTTCTCTATTTCTATCGGCAAAGATTTAGCAACTTTGTCACTTGGCTGACGCTGTTTTGATTGTAAATTCAATCGAAAATTCTTTTTAAAGTTTGCATCATCGATATTAACACCTTCGAATGACGTTTCAAAGATTTCTTGAATAAATTGTTGCTTGCATTCAGGCGAAATACAATGTGTTTGAATCTCATCAAAACATTTTGAAAGCAAAGAATATGAATCTTGAAGCTTTAAAAATTCAGCGTCAGATTCGTGACAAGTACTATCTACCACATTATCCACAGATTCAACATTATGCACAATAGAATCATTATCAACACTTTTACTCACACAGACGGAAACTATATCATGAGACATCACTTGCTTCAGAAGCTGATCATTTTGGCGTGAAACCCGTTCTATTTCAAGTAAACTGTTTTCATAAGCATCATCCATTTAATTGAAAACACGTCTAACTTCTTCTATTTCCAAAAGCAAATCTTGATCAAGATTACTAAGACAAGCTTTAACATTCTTTACACATGGAACAATTTCGTCTCGAAACGCAGCTCTAGTGTGCTCAAAATTTCATTCACCTTCCGTTATGGCCGAAGCCGTCGTACGTTCCAAAATGACCTAGTCAAAATCGGCTAAGTGTTGGTGTACCGCATTTAAGTTAACGGACGCCTTACTTACCGGTGGAATTAACTTCGTTAAATCCGTTTTGACAAGTGTAGGAGACGTACTAGGAGGGTTTTCATTTGACAAACTTTGGGGCACAAGAACTGTCAATTCAGCTAATTCCTTTTGTAAGCGAATGCGGGTCTTTTTAGACAATTGATATTTTTTATATTGATCATAATCAATTGTATGGAATTTTGAAAGCATTTTAGAATGAGTTTCATCCGCAAGTGACTGTGTCTCCTCAGAACTACGAACAAAAGGTGCTTCTTTCGATTTGCCAATTAGGGTCATATCATAAAGACACGGAATATATTCCTGAGCTTGTTTTGCATAACCAGGATTAGGTGGTAAATCTTGAAGACGTTTAAGTTCGAGTTCTTTAAATGATTTAGTTAAAAGATGAACCTTTTCTGTGGAAGCGTATTGTTTTAAAAGTTGTTGTTCTTTGAATTTAAAAAGTTTGGTAGCATTAATTTCCGATTCAAACTTTTTAGACTCGAGAGTTTCGAAATCCATTTTAAGTTTTTGAAAATCATTGACAACCGACTCTTTTGCTTTTAATTCATTGGAAAGATTGGCTTTTAATGATTCTATTTCTTTCAAATGTTCAATCTTTTCAAAACGAAATTGGTCAAATTCAAAACATGTTATTTTCTCTGCTTGAGGGACCATTTCAAAAGTTTTGACCTTTTCTTTATGCAACACAAGCTCAGCAGTTAGGGTGGAATTCGTATCTACGGATTGTCTGAGAGCCATATGCATTTGATCAATAATATGTTTAGGCACCATGACCAAATCATTTTGAGCATAAGATTCCATACCCGTCGTAGCATTTGGTTGAGGTTCACTCATGCTGTTCGAGGTTGTCATTTTCATGCCCAACTTGATGTTGGTTATCATCAATATTATTAGATGTGGTTGGTACCTCACTGACGACATTAGAACCGTAGTGAGAGAGATTAGCAACGAGAGCAGCTTGGGCTGAGTGAATGTCATCACAATCCGAATCATATGCGTCAAGATCATCTGCTTGATAAGCTGCATTAGAAGTGGAAACAACTGCAATACCTTCAGTATCTGCTGCCCCTGGGTCTGCAAGAAATGCTAACTCCTCTGAATCCAACATCTTCCCTTAGACTGAGCATCAACCAAATACATCTTCTCACGAAACCATGCATCATCCCTTCTCCTTTTCGGCTAAGTGCATCGCCTAGCCATATGACCTTGTCCTCGGCAATTGTAGCAAGTCACAACCTTTTGAGGACCAATGAGGCTTCCATTTCCAGTAGCTTGTGAATTCACAGCTTGAGCATTCACTGTCTTTGTAGGAGGTCCATATGAATTTTGCCTTCCCTGAATAGGTTGCACTGTTACTTGACCATCTTGAACAGTAGCTTGTTGTCGAGGATTTGAAGAGGTGCAGAGCTGATTATTTGTTGGTGGAAATCCTCTAGTTGCAACAAGTTTTGACAAGTAGGCAGTGAGATGGTTTAGTACATCAGCTGGCGTATCATTTGGAGTAAAGACCGGTGCTTGGATTGGTGGAAGTTCATTAGAGTAGAAGGCTTGTGCTGGTTGTGCTTCAATAGGAAAGTATCCTTGCTGAGGGGTATAGCCCATTGGAGAAGTGTTCGCTTGTGATGGTGATGTCTGATATGGTGGTTGCTGTGGAAAAGATTGTTGATGAACACTTTGTTGAAATGCTTGATGTGGCATCATCGGTGGTTGATAAGATGGTTGCTGATAGGTGTGTGGTGGTGGCTGCTGCAAGTATGATGGTTGTTGATAAGTATAAGCCATGTTTTGTTGAGAAGCATACATGGCAAGTGGATCATGAACTTGAGGTGTAGACAACCGAGCCTCAATCACATGGCATTCGTGTTGTTGAAGAAAAGCTTGAAGTTGATCCACATTGGTGTTATGCAAGTCCGTAGCCAATTTAACATCTGTCACATACTTTTTCCATTCTGAAGGAAGATTGTTCAAATACTTGGTGTTCAATTGGAACGTAGGAATTGCCATGCCATAGATATTGAGCTCATTCAACAATAGGGTAAATCTCAGATAGTAGTCATTGAGAGTCTCCCCTGGCACATAGGCAAACTTATCAAAAGTATCATAAAGCTTACACTCTCGTTCTTGTTTAGTTAACGAGGTGCCTTGCATGAGAACACGAATTCTATCCCATAACTCTTTGGCAACTTTATGTTTGCTGACGAGTTTGTAGACGTCTGGAGGAAGGGCTTGGAGAATGATGTTTGTAGCATACTTATCACATTTGTCTTGAATCTTCATATCTCCAGTCAATTCACCCGTTGTGTGAGGACGAGTGGTTGTACCTTCCGTCACTGTACCATAATCTAATGGTCCATTGAGCACCGGTGCCCAAATGAGATATCCATTCTCTTTGTTCAACATGTAAAGTTCCATTCGGGAAGTCCAATCCTCGTACATAGACTTCTCCAACATAGGTGGACGATTATCCGTACCCGAGAGGATGGACTTATCCGTAAGAGATGTGTACTCCATTTCAATAAGTTAAGATTTACAAATATTGATCGAACAATGAGAGAAAGTAAATGTGTTTGTTGTGATTTGAAGTCGAGAAACAATGCTAAAATCCCTTAAAATATGTTCTCGATAAACCAAAAATTCCAAGTCAAAATTACACACGATCGAAATTTTTTAAGGAATAATTTTTGGTTATCGGAATGTTGATTAGAATACCCTAATCGGAATACCCTAATCGGAATTCCCTAATTGGAATACCCTTGTCGGAATAAACACTATCGGAATACCCTGATCGGAATACCCCCATGTCAGAATAAACACTATCTGAATACCCTTAATCGGAATACCCTTGTCGGAATAAACACTATCGGAATACCCTAATCGGAATACCCTTGTCGGAATAAACACTATCTGAATACCCTTAATCAGAATACCCTTGTCGGAATAAACACTATCGGAATACCCTAATCGGAATGCCTTATAGGAATGCACCAAATCGGAATCCCTAAACCCTATTCTGATTACACTGATCGGAATGCCTATAAACCCTTTTCCGATGACCTGATCAGAATAAATTCCACTTTTCTCGGACAAAACTCAACCAATTCGTAATTTTAAGCCAAAAAATGATCAAAACACCCAAAAAAATTTGTGTTTTTAGCCAAAGTAACTATACCAAATCCCTACCACAACTATGTAGAAGATTTGTATCAAGAAAAAAACCATAAAAAACACAAAAAAAAAATTGGACGTGTGTTTAAATGGATCAAAAGGCTACAAAGATCAAGAACACAAACACATAAACAATACAATCATCCCATGGCTCTTGATACCATTTGTAAGATATGTAAATCTTGCTTATGTTTTAGAGAGAGAAAGAGATAGAGAGATGGTGAGAACACACACACTTAGAGAGAGAAAGTGAAAGAAAAACACTTTTCAACTATGTGTAAAATGAAGAACCACACACCCTCTCCATCTAAGGAGAGGGTTTATATACCCAAGCCTTGTAATGGGCTTGGGCTTACATGTTTGGGCCGGCCTACACATGTTGTAGGCTAGGCTTGGGCTTGTTTGTTAAATAACGATGTCTAGACAACGATCTACTACTTAGTATATTGTCGGAGTGACTGAATCTTCCTAAATACGTATAAACGTATTTCCAACACCATAATTATTAAGTAACGATCCACTTATCCAAGTGGGGTGTTACAGTTACGGTATCAGAGCTAAGGTTTAGACCTTTAGGCTCTAAATTTGACTTGTGACTAGTGGGTAGTCACCAGGATCTTCCTAAACTGACAGTAAATTTCATTTCATGTATCATTGTTTTCTTTAAGTTTTGACTAAGTAAGGGTTGATACAGGATTGGCCATACTTAGTCGCATGTGGTTTTCTTCGAATTTTGTTTTGTCGCCTGAACCATAGTCGTCCACCTTTGCCAATGGCAGTTTTCGTTGGCTATGCCTTCATAAATTCTTCCATGCATCTCTTATGTTTATCCTATGTTTCTAACAGTTTAATCATTTTATTTTCCTCTTTGAAACTGTCAGATGGTCAACACACGCACCAACGAGGAACTTGCTGCAGCTGTCAATGCAGCATTACAAGCTATACTCCCTCAGATCTGAAATCAGTTTTGGAATGAGTATCAGGCTCATCAGAAACATAATCAGAACAATAATCCTCCTCCTCCTCCACCGGTCACACTCCACACCTGGCTGGAGAGATTCAACAAGCAGAAACCTCGAGCATTCGAGAATGCTGAGGTCCCGTATGATGCTGAAAACTAAGTCTCGCATATGGAGAAAATCTTTGATGTCATGGGTTGTGATGGAGTGTACAAGGCACGGTTGTGTTGGGAATTATTTGTTAAGTGTCAAGTACCGTTAGTATACTTCAAGTACTGTTAGTATTATGTAAGTACCGTTAGTGTTAACGTGGTACATAGTAAGTACTGCTACTTATAAAGTAAGTACTGCTATGATGATTAGGACGAATATATCTTTGTATAAGATATGTCATAGTTATAGTTAGAGTATATCTTATGTGATATACCTAAATAGTTAGAATATTGATAATATATCGTCTGTGATATAGTTATCTTTATAGAATATTCTAAGGTTTCTAGGGTTCCTTACTCTATAAAAGGAACATAGGTACAATGTCTTTCATGTACCTCATACAAGTCGATTAATAAGAGAATCGAATAGTTAAAAGTAATTCTGTTCTTCTGTGCTTTATAAGTTAGATTCCGCATAACTTATTTAAGTGTTAGTAAGAGTGCTCAAAGTGTTTTAGTTTGATTACAAACTATTATACTAATTCTTAACAGAATATAGATCCAACCAAAGGGATCAACAAGTGGTGTCAGAGCTTGTTGAGAAACTCTGAAAAAGAAGAACACGACCTCAAACACTCCACACATACCAAATATCAATGTCTCAACTAGGTGGTGATAATGCTCACTTGGATAATGCTCACTTGGATAATGCTCAGATCCCTGATCCTATTCCACAGGGACAACCACAAGTTGTGCATCCTGCACCAGCACAAGGTGCTCAAGCCGTGAATGCTGTAGCCACACCAACACCTTCTCATACTCTGTCTGTTGTCAAACTCCCAGTTCTCAAAGGTGACAATTATGAGACATGGGCTATGCAGATGGAACATTACTTGAATCACACAGATCATACTTTGTGGCAAGTTATCAAGAATGGGAACACACCAAAGAAGCTACACTGGTTGCTAGACGGTACATGCTATGCTCTACCTGTTGTTACTGCTGAGGATATACAAGCAGAGATCAAAGAAAGAAAAGCGAGAGCTGCCTTGGCTATGGCTCTTTCTGAAGACATTCTACCAAGCTTTCATCATTATAAAGATGCCAAAGCTATGTGGGATGCTCTAAAACTTAGATTTGGAGGCAATGATAAATCTAAGAAAATAAAGAAGATTGTTCTTAAGAAAGAATTTGATAACTTCTCAATCACCAGTATAGAGGGGATACATGGTGGATATGTAAGGTTCAGCAAATTGCTTATTCAGTTAGCAGTTTATGGACAAGTAATTCCTAATGAAGAAGCAAATCTAAAATTCTTAAGAAGTGTTCCACCAGAGTGGAAAGCAGTGGCGATGCACTTCATCACAAGAGATGATTTGGAAACAATTCCGTTTGATCATCTCTACAACAATCTTAGAGCATATGAGATGGATGTGAAAGGCATTGAAGTAAAGACAACAACTACTTCAAAGTCTAATTTGGCTTTTGTGTCAGATGGGAATAGCGGTACTTACTTTCAAAATACCGCTAGTGGATCTAGCAACGGTACATACTTCACAAATACCGATGGAGGACTTACAAGCAGTACTTACCCACAAAGTATTGAAAGCAGTCCAATGGTCTCTCAAAATCCACATGGAAGGTCTTCACCATTGTTTAGTGACAATGATGCCTTCTCATTCTTTGCTGGACAAGACAACAGGACAAGATTAGCTCTCAATGACTTGTTCCAAATGGATGATGCTGATGTTGAAGAGATGGATCTTAAATGGCAAGCTGCCATGGTGTCAGTAAGATCTAATAGATTCTTCAAGAAGACTAGAAGAAAAATGAATGTTGATCCTAATGAGCCATTAGGATATGACAAGTCCAAAGTTGAATGCTATAACTACGGAAGGAATGGACACTTTGCAAGAGAATGCTCTAGAGATAAAGCTGAGAATAGCAATCAGAAGTCCAAAAACAGCTATAGAACCAGTCCAAGAATAACTGAAAGCTTTCCAAAAGGAAACAGCAGGAGTCCTAAAGGAACCAAAGCATTGGTTACTGTAGATGGAGTGGTGAATTGGGCAGAAGAAGAAGAGCTTGGATTAATGGCTCTCTCACATGAAGATACTGAGGTACATCCTTATCTAAAGATTGTATTCTTAAATTTAATAGTCTAAAAGTAGAACTAGAGGAACAATATCAAAAGGTTAACACATGCACTGTAGAAGTAAAAGCTTTCAAACAGGGTGTTGTTAAATTAGAAGAAAATATAGTTTTGTACAAAAAGGCTCAACAAAACTATGAAGAGAAAATAAGGATTTTAACTCTTCAAATGAGGGAAAAAGATGTGGAAATAAAAGCTTTTGAAAGACAACTTTTAAAAATAAATTCAGAAAATGAAGCTTTAAAAACCAGTCTTTGTAATGAAAGGGAAGTGATTAATCATTGGAAACAATCCTCCAACGGATTGGGAAAATTGATTAATTCACAAATGGGGTAATATGATAAAACAATCCTAGGATATATTGAGGATCAGCCTGGGATAACCTTAACTAACAAAGACTTATCAAAAGGGATTTTTGATAGTTCTAGTGAGGTAGATGATACACCTGAAAATGATAGATATGTTGAAGGAATGAAGGCAGTTCCTCCACCAGTATCAGGAATTTTCATGCCCTCTTGTAATGATACCAGTATAGAGTTAGAAGAACCTAAGATTACTAATGTCTTTAACTCTAGTACTCTGTCCCAAGAAAATACTGTTGTGACCAAGAATATTGTTTATCCACCTTTAATGAACAACTTTGTTTCTGAGGAATCTAAGACTAGTTCTGCTCCCAAGCAGGTAAAAACTCCTAGCAAGATATTGGAAAACAATGAACAACATACTAAAACCAAAAAGGGTGGGCTAGGTTTTGAAAAAGTAAAGTCAAAACAACCTTTTGGGTCTTCCTTAAGAAGAAAAGGATGTTATGTTTGTGGTAGTCTAAGTCATTTTATCAAAGATTTTACATTACATGAAGATAAAATTATGAAACAGAAGGCTACAGAAAGGGTCATGAAAAACAGTAATGGGAAAAATGCACAGGTTTATAGGAATCAGAAAACTAAAGATGACAAACATAAGTTTGATCACACAAAGGTAGTTACACAGGTTGAAAATAATCCTACCAAAAGTTTTGTTCCTAGGGCAGTACTTATGAAGCAAGGGCTAGTATCCTTGAAGTCTGGTAAACCAAGTACCGGCAAGTCTAGACATGCAAGTACTGCTAGACCAAACTCAAGTACTGTTGGTTTAAAGTCTGTAAAACCAATGTTCTCCAAAACTTCTAAGAAAGTTTTTGAAAAAGTTAAAACACCTAGAAGTAAGGACAAGAACAAACCAGTGCACATATGGGTTCCTAAAAGACATATATCATGTGTTAAAGCAAGTACCGCTAAAGCAGTACTTAAGTCAAAGAAGTCAGAGCACATAGAGTCACCCTATGAATTTGACTACATAAATGAAACCATGAAGTATAAGAGTAAAAGTAGCATTACTGGGAATGCTTCAGTACAAACTCTTAAATGTGTAGGTCCCACAAGATCTGAGCCAAATGTGGCTTGGGTCCCTGTTAAAAACTAATGAGTTTTATTTGTGTGCAGGGGCATCTCATTGATGAATTAAAAGATAAAGGAATTGTAGATAGTGGATGCTCAAGACACATGACAGGAAACAAAGATTTTCTTGCTGAATTTGAAGAATTCAGAGGAGGTCCAGTAGCCTTTGGGGGTAGCAAAGGTAGAATCACTAGCAAAGGGAAAATCAACACAGGAAAGTTGGAATTTGAAGATGTTTTCTTTGTAAAAGAATTGAATGAGTTCAATCTCTTTTCTGTATCACAAATGTGTGATAAGAAGAACAAGGTGCTATTCACAGACAAAGACTTCTTGGTGTTGTCCAAAGACTTTGAGATGCCTAAGGAATCTCAAATACTGCTTAAAGTACCCAGGCAAGAAAATATGTACACTTTTAATCTTCATGCTATTACTCCAATAGGTGGTATTACATGTTTGCTAGCTAAGGCTTCTTTAGATGAGTCAAACTTATGGCATAGAAGGTTAGGTCATGTGAATTTCAAGAATCTTAATAGATTGGTAAAAAGGAATTTGGTTAGAGGTCTACCTAACAAATCTTTTCAAAATGATTTCACATGTGCTGCTTGTCAAAAAGGTAAACAACATAGAGCCTCTTATAAGACCAAGACTGTAAACACTATGACAAAACCTTTGCATCTCTTGCATATGGATTTATTTGATCCAGTTTCTATCAGAAGCATTAGTCATAAGACCTTTTGTTTAGTCATAACTGGTGATTATAGTAGATTCAGTTAGGTTTTCTTTTTAGCTCTTAAAAGTGAAACAAGTGAATTACTAAAGGATTTTATCACTTTAGTTGAAAAGCAGTTCACTAAACAGGTTTTAATCATTAGGACTGATAATGGAACAGAATTTAAGAATGCTGATTTTGATGAATTCTGTAGGTCTAAAGGAATTAAGAGACAATTTAGTAATCCTAGAACTCCACAACAGAATGGAGTAGCTGAAAGGAAAAATAGGACATTAATTGAGGCTGCTAGAACTATGCTGGCCGATTCACTTTTGCCAAATACCTTTTGGGCAGAAGCAATCAATACTGCATGTTATGTGTTAAATAGATTCCTAGTAACTAAGCCTCAAAACAAAACACCTTATGAACTCTTGAATAATGTAAAGCCAAACATAAGTCATTTAAAACCTTTTGGGTGTCATGTGTCCATACTAAATACTCTTGATTATTTGGGAAAGTTCGATGGAAAGTCTGATCCAGGATATCTTGTAGGATATTCATTGCAAAGTAAAGCATATAGGGTTTACAATTTGGCAACTAAGAAAGTTGAAGAAAATGCTCATGTCAATTTCTTAGAAAATAAACCCAATGTTCCAGGAATAGGTTATGCTTGGATGTTTGATTTAGATTATCTAACTAACTCCATGGATTACTACTCTTTGCACAAGGATTGTCAAACTAACAATGTCGGTGAGGAGTCAAGTGCAACTAATGCAGGTACTCAAGAAGATGTTTCTTCATCAGATGATGATATTCATATCTATGTGCCCAACATGCCTACTGTTACTCCCATTTCTGCAACTCCCAAGAAGCAAACCATGCCATCCAATGATGATCAAGCCTCCCAGGAGCTACAGAGGCTTCAAGATCAAGAAAAGAATGCTACATCTGCTAATAAGCATTCAGGAGAAGAATCTTTTGAGTCACAACACTCAGCAGTACATACTATACCTAGTGGTACTTCATCTGCAAGTACTGCTAAGTCAAAATTTGCCAAATCTGCTGACTCACTAGAAGAGATTTTGCAAGCATTGGACGATGAAGACTTATATGCCAGTCCAGCTGAAGGAATCTTCTCCAAAGCTTCCTATGATGAGCAGGGTGCAGTAACTGATTTCAACAATTTGGAAACAGAAATTCCAGTCAGTTCTATTCCCACTCATAAAGTCAACAACGACCATCCTACTACACAGATTATTGGTGATCCAAAATCTGTTGTACAAACCAGAAGACAACTGTAAAACAATATTGAAACTCATGCACTAGTGAGTTATGTCAAACAACAGCAGAGAACAAATCATAAAGATACTCAGCATTGTTTGTTTGCCTGTTTCTTATCTCAAGTAGAGCCCAAAAACATTTCTCAGACTCTTGATGAAGAAAGTTGGGTAGATGCCATGCAAGAAGAATTAACACAATTTGAGCTACAAAAGGTTTGGATTCTTGTGGATCTTCCCTCAGGAAAATGAGTAATTGGTACTAGATGGGTCTTTAGGAACAAGAAGGATGAAAGAGGGGTTGTTGTGAGGAACAAGGCAAGACTTGTTGCTCAAGGCAATAGACAGGAAGAGGGATAGACTATGATGAGGTTTTTGCACCAGTGTCAAGGATAGAAGCCATTAGGTTATTTTTTGCCTTTGCATCATATATGGGATTTATAGTCTATCAAATGGATGTGAAAAGTGCCTTTCTATATGGTACTATTTCAGAGGAGGTATATGTCTCACAACCTCCAGGTTTTGTAGATCCTAAATTCCCCAATAGAGTCTACAAAGTTATCAAAGCACTTTATGGTCTGCATCAAGCTCCAAGAGCCTGGTATGCAAATTTATCCAACTTTCTACTAGAACATGGATATAGGAGAGGAACCATTGATAAAACTCTGTTCATCAAGAAAAATGCCAAAGACATCATTCTAGTTCAAGTCTATGTTGATGACATCATTTTTGGTTCTACCAAGAAGACATGGTGTGAAGAGTTTGAAGCTTTGATGAAAGGAAGATTTCAAATGAGTTCTATGGGAGAACTAACTTTCTTTTTGGGACTGCAAGTCAAACAAAGGAAAGATGGAATATTTATCAGTCAAGATAACTATGTTGCTGAAATCTTGAAGAAATTTTCATGTATGGATACAAGGAGTACAAGCACACCTTTTGAAGCCAAGAAATCTTTATCAAAAGATGAACATGGAGAAGATGTTGACATTCATCTCTATAGGTCAATGATTGGTTCATTGATGTATCATACTGCTTCAAGACCAAATATAATGTTTGTTGTGTGTGCCTGTTAAAGATTCCAAGTTCATCCAAAGGTGTCACATCTATATGCTGTGAAGAAGATTTTTAAATATCTTAAAAGTCAACTTAATTTAGGATTATGGTATCCTAGAGATTCCACCTTTGAACTGGAAGCTTACTCAGATAGTGATTATGCTAGAGCAAATCATGATAGGAAATCCACAACAGGAGGTTGTCAATTCCTAGGCAGAAGACTCATATCATGGTAGTGTAAGAAGCAAACCATTGTTGCTACTTCTACAACTGAAGCTGAATATGTAGCTGTTGCGCATTGCTGTGGACAAATACTTTGGATTCAAAATCAATTATTGGACTATGGGTTTAACTTCATGAACACCAAGATTTACATTGATAATGAAAGTACTATATGCATTGTCAAGAATCTAGTATTTAACTCAAAGACTAAGCATATTGAAATAAGACATCACTTTATAAGAGATGCTTATGACAAAAAGCTTATTCAAGTCTTGAAGATTCATACAGACAACAATGTAGCTAATTTGTTGACCAAGGCATTTGATTCAAAGAGATTCGAATTCTTGGTGACACACATTGGTATGCGCAACCAATAACATACTACATATGTTGAGGGGAGGTAATAGTTGTACAATTTTTTTTTATAATTTTTATTGTATAGTCTATGTTTTGTGTTTTTGATGTTATTGCAGGTTTATAGAAAAAGATAAAAGAGGTTACATGTCTAGTGGAAAGCATGAACTGGTCACAATTGTGAGGTACCGTTGTCACTCCAAGTACCGCTAGCACAAAACCAAGTACCGCTTATGTTCCATGTACCGCTACATGTCTGTTGTACCGTTAAGGGTCTCTTTTGTAAATTTGGCGGTTTCTTCATGCTTAGGTTTGTTATTTACTTAAATACTTACCCCAATTACACAATTGATTCACCTAATCTTTTATTTTTATCTCTTGATTCTATAACCTTCTCTCTAATCTTTCGATCATCAAAAACACTAATGGCTGCTTTACAAGTAATCTCTAAGCATAATTTGGTTGCGAATCTTGCTACGAATGATGACTCTCTTGGTTTCCATGAGATGCTTGGTTTCCTATCTCGAAGTCATGTTCGCTTCGCACTCACTGTAAGTCTAGTTGTCTCTATACCCATTGTTGAACAATTTTGGGATACTGCTGTGTTAGGTACTCGTTTTGATCAACCTTGCATTAAGGCTAAGGTGAATCATAGGAATATATGTCACTGAGGTACTGCTACGAGCAAGTTTGAGACTAAATGATGAAAATGGACTTAGTATGCTTAATAATACAGAGATTCATGATGGCCTTGCAACCATGGGCTATGGGGGTGGTAGGGAAAGTCTTACTTTCTTTAAAGCATTATTTTCACCTCAATGGAAATTGCTTTTTCATGCTATTATTCACTGTTTAAGTTCAAAAAGTACATCTTTTGATCAAATACCTGCTGCATTGGCATCTGCTGGTATCTGTCTAGCAAATAACAGGGTTTTTAATTTTTTAAAATTAATTTTTGAAGGCATGACTAGGAATTTGGAAGGGACTAAGAAGTTTTTAATGTATCCTAGTTTCATTCGAACTTTAGTTAGTGACCAAATATCTAACCTACCAGCATTGACTGATACATGGGATGTTCCTTCATTCACAAAGAGAACTTTCTCTTTCTTGGCCAAACAAGGCAATGCCTTTACAGGAACAGTAACACCATTGTTTGCCCGTATGTTAGCCCAACCTGCCAATCAAAAGGTGAGGAACCTAGCGATGCTAGTGCTTCTCAGCAAACTCCTTCTCACCAGAGCTCCCACTCTCTAGAAGATTCACAATCTTCTTCTCACAATGTTGGTGTTCCACCAAACACTGATGAGATGATCCACACACCTGCTGCTTCTATTGCTGCTAGTGGTTCACCACAAGCACAAGCACCAGAGGTGGTGGATGTTGCAAATTTAACTACTTTGTGTACAAGTTTGTCCCAACAGGTATAGGTATTGCAGAAAGAAAAGCTTGTTCAAGACAAGAAAATTGCTGAATCGGAAGCTAGCCTACTCAAGATAAGGAACAAAGTGTCATCTTGGATGAGGCAATATAGATCTGTTCATAAATCTGTAATCAAGAAGCAAAGATTCAGGAACCACAAGAAAAGGCAACTGAATGCAACCAAACAGGGGAGGAATAATGAAGAACAACCACCTTCTTCTGATAATCATACAAGGATCTCTAGAAATGACGTCAATTTTGAAATGGATGAAGATGTCATGGGGACTTATAAAGATGGAACTGGTTTAGAGACCGGTGTGGATGGGCCTTCAGACATGGAGATTCAACAGCAAGAACCACAACCTACTCCAGAGGAACCACAAGTTCAAGAAATGTTGGTAACTCAACCAGAGGAACCACAAGTTCAAGAAAAGTTGGTAAATCAGCCAGAGGAGACACAAGTTGCAGAAACATTAGCAACTCAGCCAGAACCATCAATTCAATCACCACTACAAGCTAATTGGAGTGCTTTCTATGAGAAGTTAGAGGAAATTTCTATTCAGTTTCCTGATCCATCACCACAAAGCAATAAATCAGATAAGACTGAAGAAGTGCAAGTTGATATGATGGCTTCTATGGAAGATAAAGTATCTGGGTATACACAAGTGATTGAAGAAACAAGTGTGTCTAATACTGGTGAAGTCAAATTTGTTGAAGATCCAAGTACTGCTAAGCCAACTAAGCCGACTGCAAGTACTGCTGACATTGTTGAAGACCCAAGTACTGCTAAGCCAACTAAGCCGATTGCAAGCACCGCTGGTGATCATCCTTCACTAGAATTCAAATTTCGTTTGGAGAAAATGAGACTTTAGCTCAATTGCTGCTTGATTTAAAGAAGAATTTAGTTGAGAAGACTAAGCAATCAGAAGTAATGACACAACAAGAAGTTCTTGCCAAAAAGGATCAAATTCAAGGTAAGAAAGTTCAAGCTTCACACCCTACAAAAGGTATAGTCATTCAACAGGTAGCTAATGAAGAAGTAGCTGCCAAGCTGAAAAAGAAGCTACCAAAGATTAATCCAAAGGATAAGGGGAAGAAGCAATTATTGTCAGAATCTGAAGATGAAAGTGAATCAGATGATGATATAAACAAAGTCATGTACAGATTTAATCAAATAGACCATGATGAGGAATTTGCTTATAGAATGCAAGCAAAAATTCGTGAAAATGAATTATAGGAAGAACTTGCAGCAAAGCAAAATTTGCTAGAAGCCAAAAGAATACAGCAAGAATGGAACATACAAGAGTATGACAGGATTCAAGCTGAGATACATGCAAGTGAGCTTCTTACAGACTCATTGATAGCTGAAGAAAAAGATTCATATGATGAAGAAGAGAAATCAAAATTGATTGATGATCTGGTAAGGGAGCAACAAAGATTCTTTGCTGAAAAGATAAAGAAAGAAAAGATTAAACCTCCAACTACTATGCAGATTAGAAATCAGATGATGAACTTTCTAAAGAAAGTTAAAGGATTTACTCATATTCAGTTGGTCAAGAAGAATTTTGAAGAAATTAAGACTTTGTATGAGCAAAGTAAGAGGACTGAATTGAATTTTGTTGAGATTGGATCTGAAGCAGATAAGAAAGTTGTTGAAGAATTCAAGAAACATCTGCAACAACAAAGACAATTTGGTAGTACTCCTAGAATTGAGCCAAGTACTGCTGAACCTACAAGTACATCTCCATCTATCAAGACCACTTATGTGAGGAAGAATAGAAAGGAGAGAGTAAGTTCAAGGGAGGAAGAGACTGCTCAAAAATGAATACAGGAGTTGAAACTCAAGGTATTGCTCAGACTTAAAATGTACAAGCAGTACATACACAGTCAACAGTACATACAACAGTACATACTGAGGAAACGGTACATACAAGCTTGGAAGAGGGTTCAACAGAACTTGAGGGAATTTCCAAGAGTATTAAAAAGAAAAGGTAAACAAAGCTAAAGAAGAAAGCTAAGAGAGCTAAAACTACAGCAGAAGATAGTGATGATGATGAGAGCTTAAAGAAGTACTTGAAGATTATGAAGTTTGAAGATCAATGTATTGATACAGAGATTTTTGGAAAAAGAGCATCCATTACTAAGTGGATTTACTCTACAGATCAAGGACTTGAAGCTCATGGACAGAGAACTGATGGCACAACAAGGATATTCAGACTTTCGGAAGATATTCTTCACATTCTTGACAGACAAGATATTCAAGATCTTTTAATGTTAGTTCAAGAAGCCAGTGCAGGTAAAACTGAAGTATCACTATTATATAGGGAATTTCTCTTTATGTATGAGCCACACAACTGTGATCAAGAAATGTTGAAGGAATTAGAGGATCCGGTACCTAGTTACTGGAGATATTACAGGTCATGTGGATTGCATATTTTGGATGTAGATGATGTTACATACTATATGTTGCAAGAGAAAACTTACCCCTTCAAAAGAAAATTGTTGGAAAGGATGTTAGAACAACAATTAGAAGTTACAGAAGAATCTGCTGATGCTTTGGAGTTGATCAGAATGGTTAAACAACAAATCAAGGATTTGAAAGATGAGGAAGAAGCTGAGAAAGAATCTTAAGTGTTTGACTTTCGGTTACACTTCATAAATGGTTCTCAGTTCACCATGTCTAATACACATAAGAACTGGCTAGTCCATAAGCAAACGGTTTGTGGTAAAGACTTATCAAATCCGTTGAAAGATGATAGTTTGCTAAAAACTATATGGTTCTAACTCACCTTGTTTCGAGACAAAGAGTTGGCTAGTCCTAGACAAACGGTACTAGGTAAAGACTTCATCAAATCCGTTGATGGTTGACAATTTACCAAAAATTGTAAGGTTTTCATTACACCTTATTCTTTGTGAATAAAGTATTGGCTATTCCAGAGTGTACGGCTAACTGGTAAAGAATTTATCAAATCCGTTGATAGCTGGTGATTTGCTAAAAATCATGAAGCCAATACAGATTGGTGTTTGTTGTTAACTGTTTTATTTCAGGTATGAAGATTGCAGGCAAAGAAGTATTTTTTCAATAATACTTAGAAGGTTTTGTTATCATCAAATCAAGAGAAAGATTTATGATCAAGAGTTCAAGGACTAAACTCAACAAAACAAATACTGATGCTGCAAAGATGATTGAATGTTTAGAAGACACAAGAACATCATAGTTTGAAGATAAAGATTATAGTCATAATGTTTGAAGATTATCTTATCAGAAGAGGATCTACATTTGAAGTGTTTGGCTACATTCAGTTGGATACAAATACAATTTACCAAGTTCAATCCAAGGATGAAGGAAAGACTGAAGACATGTATTTTAATACATCCAGTACAAGAGAAACAAGAAGACAACAAGTTATCATTTCTTGTTTAGGGGAGGATTGTTGGGAATTATTTGTTAAGTGTCAAGTACCGTTAGTATATTTCAAGTACTGTTAGTATTATGTAAGTACCGTTAGTGTTAACGCGGTACATAGTAAGTACTGCTACTTATAAAGTAAGCACTGCTATGATGATTAGGACGAATATATCTTTGTATAAGATATGTCATAGTTATAGTTAGAGTATATCTTATGTGATATACCTAAATAGTTAGAATATTGATAATATATTGTTTGTGATATAGTTATCTTTATAGAATATTCTAAGGTTTCTAGGGTTCCTTACTCTATAAAAGGAACATAGGTACAATGTCTTTCATGTACCTCATACAAGTCGATTAATAAGAGAATCGAATAGTTAAAAGTAATTATGTTCTTCTGTGCTTTATAAGTTAGATTCCGCATAACTTATTTAAGTGTTAGTAAGAGTGCTCAAAGTGTTTTAGTTTGATTACAAACTATTATACTAATTCTTAACAGAATATAGATCCAACCAAAGGGATCAACAGGTTGGCTTGCTACAAGTTTGAGGGCGATGCGCTAGCTTGGTGGACAGCGTACAAGCAGACGAATTGAAGTGATGTATGGTGGGTTACTTTGACATGGAAACAGTTCACTAGTTGTTCTATAATCAGTTCTTCCCTAGGGCTGAGCAAGAGCGACTAAAGAGGGATTACCATGCTATTCGTCAGAGGATAGGTGAGAACATCACGGATTTCATGCAGAGATTTCTTAGGTTAGTTGGATTTCTGGGCGCTGCTGGCGGTACAACAGAAGAGCAAGCGAAGCATTTCAACTGGGCTCTTCACTCTTCGACTTCTGATTGTCTCTTATGTGCCACTTTCACCAATTTGTCACAAGTGGTAGACGCAACACGTAGCCTGGAGATGCTCCATGCGAGAGATGACTATGAGGAGCCAGCTCGTCCTGAGAAGATGTATAAAATTCAGTCATCAAGCGTTACCATCTCATTCAAAGCAGTACTTTCATTTTATATCTTGTTCTATTCAATTGTATCTTCAGGCAGAAGGGTGGAGACCGGTCCCAACCGGCCACTCAGCAGACTAACAACAAGGGCACGGTCAGACTAATGACCGATATAGATCAGACAGGCATAACGGTGGTGACAACTACCGTAACAATGCCAGTTACTCCAACAGCAACAAGTCCCTAAAACTTTAAAATCTTCTATTTTAAGCTGTTGTAAGACATAAATGCTAATATCTCAACATCATAACAGGAACTCTGGAATGGGTGTGACCAGAACACTATGGGTCAGCAACCTAATCACTCATCTTCATCTGGCTCTCAGGTAAAGAGGGTACCCCCTGGAGGGTATACCCATCCTATCGGTATTACTTGTAGCCGTAGGCATCCTGGACCATGTCGTCGTGCTACCAACGTTTGCTTTAAGTATGGCCAAGCAGGCCATCAGATGAAGGACTGCAAGAAAGGAGAGATTGTTGGTACATCTGGTACTTCTCTTTCAAAACCACCAGCCTTAGGTCGCGTGTTCACTACCACCAGAGATCAGGCGAACAAATCTACAGGTACCATTACTGGCATCCTATTTATGTACGCACATGTTGCCTGTATTTTTTTATACGAGTGCAACCCACCCAGTTATATCCACTACTTATGCTTCCCGTATTAATAAGACATCTACACCACTAGAGAATATATTAAATATATCTACGCCAATGAAAGACTTTATGCGCATTACCCATGTGTACAGAGACCTTCCCTTAGAATTTGTGATAAGATTCGTCCCGTAGACGCATTTCCTCTAGACATGTGCGACTTTGATTTGATCTTAGGCATGGCCTGGTTAGCGAAACACCATGCCACTATCGATTGCCATACATATCGAGTGATATTCGGTGATGTTCAAGATCCAGAGCATATTCATAATAGTTTCATACCAGGAAAGTCTGTGCAAATCATTTTTGCCTTACAGGCCCGTGCTTTACTAGCTCATGGCTACGAAGGCTTCTTAGCTATAATTCAAGATATTACCACAGAAGCTCCGTCGATTCAGGATCAGCCAGTTGTTTTAGAATTCCCCGATGTATTTCTAGAAGAACTTACGGGTATACTGAAGGTTTATATAGTTCATAAAAATTACACAAAACCCTAAACGAGATCAAACCACACATAGCGGAAGCGATTTAACAAGATCATAATAATAACACAATTATAATTAATCGAATTAGGGTTACATACCTTTACGCTAAAACAAATCCACAAGATGAAGAACGAATCACCAATTTGGGTTTATACCGTACACAACCAAGATATAGTCTAAAGTAAGACTATATTACGATCTTGTACACACGTAATACAACGAGCTAACCGTGATTCTAGCACGGGTGTAAACCGAGCTTCTACGTCTAGTAGAAAATCAACCCAAGAACCCTAGAGAGGGGCAAGGACTTGATTAATAGCTAAATCGAAAAACCAAACACAACCCTTAGGGATGTTGGTGTTGCGATCGCAACAGAGGGGAGGAGAAGGGAGATTGTAGTGAAGAATTATGAAAGCTAAGGGGTCCTTATATAGGCCTAATAATCTTGTAGCCCAAGGAAATGTAAATAAGGCAAGTTTTCTTTCTCCCTTCCCCTTGGTGTAGCCGACGGTCGAAACACCCCAAGTGGGTGTTCCGGAACCTTCCGATCTTCTTTCTTTTTATCCTACTTTCTATATATACTATAACGCTCGTTAATACTTAACTCTTATTTATTTAACGGTCGTTAAAGGTATAGCTCGGTTTAATTTAATAAACGTAATAAATATATTTATTAAATAAATCAATAAATATAATAAATACATTTATTAAATAAATTAACTCTTTACGTATTGTGTGCAATCCCGTAATCTTGAGTTCGATCCTATCACACGACTAAAAAATATAAGTCCATAAACTTTCAGCTCCCACTAGGACATATTTCGAATATCGTGATCACATTGACTATCGTCTAGTTACACTAGCAATGTCACTAGTACAACTCGAGTAAGGTCTCTTAGATAAAACCTTTTAATGATTCATCATTATTATTATCCTTTTATTACTAATACAACGTTAATAAGGATATGGATCTCAGACATTCCTTTCATTTAACCATTCTGTTTCTCGTTCACAGATTCAACAAGATTACCAAAACAAATTTGGGTGTGGCCACACAAACATCTTACTAATCCCACGAGGGGCCCAACGGTATTAAACTCCAAAACGAAATTGGAGGAAATAAATTCCATATTGACTACAGGCAAAATTTATGAATTTCGCGACACTTCTGAAAATGATCCTTATAGCTACCAGTTATGTTTAGCATTAGATTATTCCACAGAGATGCACTAGATTCATAACAGTTTCCTGGTATCTCAAGTCTAAGGATAACTATTTTATGATTTACTTGATGACAAAGATCGACAAAGTAAAATCATATAGTTGGGATAAGTCCAATATTCAATTCATAGAATATCATCCAAAATCGATCAATATACTTTCAAGTATACTCTATCGCAATTTTGATTTGTCTTAATTTAATAATATTCCCATATTATTAATCGACAACGGACATTTAGCATAACAATTTACTCATTGATTAAAACATGTAAAATAGGATACAAAATTAAGTAATAAGAATAAACGAAACCCAATCTTTATTTTATTAAATAATAATGTCTTAACATCCTTTATCCAAATACTAATCATAGATTTACTGCATGAGTTCGCTAGCTAGTTGCAGCCCAATAGCCTTGGCATGCTTAACTACCTTTGGTCTAGGCAAAGCCTTAGTAAAAGGATCAGCTACGTTATCATATGTGTGATTTTTTATTAATTTGATTTCACGATCTTCAACTTGTTCTCGGAAGTAGTGATGTCTATGCTTAAAGTGTCTGGCGCCTTTCATGACTCCATAATCATTGGCGAATATAATTGTAGCAGAATTGTCGCAATATATATCAATAGGTTCTTTAATTGAAGGCATCACTCCAAGATCTCTAATAAACTTCCTAATCCAAATAGCTTCCATTGCAGCTTCTGAAGCAGCCATCTACTCAGATTGAGTAGCATGCATTGCAATCGTTGTTTGTTTGTTTCACTTCCAGTCAACTGCTCCTCCATTGATAACAAACACGTAACCCCCTGAGAATTTGTATCTTCTTTATCACATTGCCAGGACGCGTCACAGAAACATGTCACGTTCAGTTCTGTGTCTGGTTTCCCTCCAAATATTAAAAACATATCTTTCGTACTCCGCAAATACTTTAAAATATGTTGAACAGCAGTCCAGTGGAGCTTCCCTGGATTCTGTTGGTATCTACTGACCAATATCTGAGCAAAAGCCACATCAGGCCTTGTGCATCTTACAGCATAAATAATAGATCCTACATCTGAAGCGTAAGGTACCTTCTGCATGTATGCCTCCTCTTTAGGAGTTGATGCATCCATCTCCATGACTCAGATTGTGCTTAACTTCCATAGGTTGAAAACCTTTCTTGGAATTATGCATATTATACTTCTTCAATATCTTATCTATATAAGCATCTTGACTTAGACCAATTAACCGTCTTTTCCTATATCGATAGATCTTAATTCCCAAAATGTATGCAGCTTCTCCTAAATCCTTCATAGAAAAACATTTACCAAGATAATCCTTAATAGATTTAAGTCTTGGAATGTTACTTCCCATGATTAATATGTCATCAAAATATAGGACTAAAAATACTACATTACTCCCACTAGCTTTGCGATATACACATGGCTCATCACGATTTTGAATAAATCCAAACTTTTTTATTTCTTCATCAAATAGTTTATTCCATTGACGTGATGCTCGATTCAAACCATAAATAGATCACTGAAGTTTGCACACGTGTTTTGGATTCTTAGGATCAAGATACCCTTTTGTTTGTTGCATATAGATGTCTTCATCTAAGCGACCGTTCAAAAAGGCAGTTTTAACATCCATTTGTCGTATCTTATAGTCATAGTATGCTGCTATAGCTATGATAATCCTAATAGCTCTTAAGTCTGCTACAGGAGAAAAAGTATCCTCATAGTCTACGCCAAAAGTTTGAGTAAAATCTTTTGCTACTAAACGAGCTTTTTAGGATTGTACTTTTCCGTCCATGTCGGTTTTCTTCTTGTATATCCACTTATGTCTCACTACTTTAGCATTTGGTGGTGGATCTACAAGAATCCAAACATCATTAACTTTCATGTATTTCATTTCCTCATCCATAGCAACCATCTACTTATCCTTCTCAGGATCAAGCATAGCGAATTTATAAATAGCAGGTTCTCCAAGATCCCCTACTTCATCATCATCCTCTATATTAAAACATAAATTGCTATTTGCGTTTTTAATCCTTTCAGATATACGCAAAGGAACTAATTCCGGTGGAACCGCCAGACTTTCTGGTTCTACAAGAATTATTTCGCTAGTGTTTTCAGAACGTAATGTATCTATATGACTCTCTTCAAGATCATAATTTCTGCCACTGAATTCTTAACTTACAAGATCACTTTCAAGGAAGTCTCCATACCTAGCAACAATCACTTTGTTCTCAGGTGGATAATAAAAGTAGTAACCCATAGTTTCTTTAGGGTGTCCTACAAAGATACATTTTACAGATCGTTGTTGAAGTTTATCGCCCGAGTCACGTTTTACATACGCCTCGCAACCCCAGACCTTTAAATAAGACAAATATGGCTTCTTACCATGCCATAGTTCATATGGTGTCTTATCAACCTTCTTCATGGGAACCATATTTAAAATGCGAATAGCAGACTCTAAATCATAATCCCAAAAGGTTAAAGGTAAAGTTGTAAGATTAAACATAGATCGCACCATATCTAACAATGTAAGATTTCTCCTTTTGGATACACCATTTTGTTGTGGAGTATAGGGAGAAATAAGATGTTGAAAAATTCCATTCTCACTTAGATAATCTATAAACTCTTGTCTTAAATATTCACCACCACTATCAGAACGAAGAGCTTTAATCTTCTTTCCTAGTTGCAGTTCTACTTCTGCTTTAAACACTTTGAATGTTTCAAATACCTCATTTTTATGTTTAAGCAAATAAATATAACCATAACGGCTATAATCATCCATAAATGTTAAGAATTAGCTAGCACCTTTCCTTGACACATGTTTAAGTGGCCCGCACACATTAGTATGTATTAAACCAAGTAGATCAGTAGCTCTTTCAATATTGCTATTAAAACGTTTTCTTTTTGTCATCTTTCCAGAGATACACGACTCACATTCATCAAATGATTCATCATTGATATTTTCCAAAAGACCTGCACGTTGAAGCTTTTGTATGCGAGTCTTTCCAATATGGGCAAGTCTACAATGCCAAAGATAGGAAGAGTTCTTGTCAAACTTTCTCTTCTTATTCATGCTAAAACCAGAATTATTATTATTCTTGGATTCATTATCATGCATGTCTATTTCAAACACACCATTCACAGAAATTGCATTAAAATAAAAAATACCATCTTTCCAAACAGAAATTCCATTATTATCAATAGTGTGAACAAATCCATTATTCAACAAACAAGAAAAAGAAATAACACCCCTAACAATTGTAGGTGCATAATGACAATCATTTAAAATTAGTACTAAACCCGAAGGTAAAACTAAATTAAATGTTCCTATAGCTTCAACTGCTGCTTGTGCGCCATTGCCCACTTGCATAAATTGTTCCCCATAGGATAGCTTCCTTTCCAGATTAAATCCCTGCAGCGTATTACAAATGTTAATACCGCATCCCGTATCACATACCCAGGAATTTAATTTGTATGTCAAATTGAATAATTGAATCATAAATAAAGTACCTGAAGCTATAGCTCTCTGCTTAGATTTCTTCTTTATTTCTCGCAACTCTTCAAGGTGAAGAGGGCAATTCCTCTTCCGGTGACCACTTACCTTGCAATGGTGACAAGTCTCATCCTTCTGAGATTGATTCTTCTTGACAAAGTTCTGCTTAGGTTTCGAATAAGTCGCAACTTGCTTGCCCTTATCACCCTTGCCTTTACCTTTCTTCTTGTTCGCTTGCGGTTTTGGCTTACTCACTCTACCCTTTTGTATGGTTAGTACAGGAGGAGTAGAAGTAGATGCCTTGTCTTTTAACCCCTTTTCGTAGTCAATGAGCATTGCATGCAAATAATTAATTGCCTTCCCCCTGCAATGTATATTATAGTTTCCAACAAAATCATTAAAGTCCTTGTTAAGGGACCTATTGATCAAGTTGATAGCCATATTATGATCATAGGGTTTTCCTAGTACAATGATTTTTTCCATATAACCCCTCATCTCCATGTAATGGGCACTAACAAACTTTCCAAGAGTTTGCTTGCAGTTATGCAAAGCATCTACTAAGTCGTAGATCTCCATAGGTTACGGCTTTTCGAACATAGGCTTGAGCTCATCAAGCATTCGCTTAGGCGAAAATAGCTCATACTTCTTCTGAAGTGGAGGAGCCATTTTCCCTAGCATTAAGCAAGCCACCTTCGGGTGCTTCTTAACATTAGCAGCGTGTTCAAGCCTTTGCGCATCAGAAGCTCCTTCAGTAAGATCCTCCGGATAGGGAGTAGTCAAGATATCAATAGTACCTGCTACTCTAAAGACAATTCTTAGTGAGCGGTACCAATCATTGAAGTTTGGGCCAGTAAGTTCAGGACGATCAAAAAACGATTTGAACACAGAACTTATAGTGTTATTGTCGAGTTGAGCCATTTCTACAAAAATAAGTTCAAATATTAGTATTTTCGATAATAAATTACTTTCAAGAAAATAAAATTACATTGATATATGAACCATAGTATTTTCCTTGAATCCTAGAACTATATTGACATAGACCCATTATATTAGTTGATCTTTTAGTAATGAATGTACTCAACATGCCGACTTGTCGAACAATTCAATTGACAAACAATTTTCAATTTCTAGATTTTTAAGGGATTTACATTGCCAAAAAAACGTTTTGCATTGTAAAAATGTTTCATCCCTTCCGAATGCCTTAAGTTTCCTGATCTCACAGAGTAACTTAATTAAGTCGTCTAATATGAGTAACGTAAAACCACCATACGAATTCTCATTCTATGAAAGTTTTCTCTCTATCACAACATCATCCAAAAATATCATTTGATGACGTAGCAATTTCAAGAGTTCGTCCATTAGGAGCATTCGACTTAAATTTTAAGGGTATAAATTTGATGTCAAAATTAATGTATGGAGAATCATGCATACAACTCCATAGCATAAGTTTAATAAAACATTTAGTAAACTTTTTCACGAGACTAAATTTCTACATAAGTTATGTTGAGGCATTGGTTTAACCAATCAAAGAATTTACCCGCAACTATTCACAACGTACTTATGCTAAAGCACAAAGCAATAACCTTATTCATTGTGATTCGGATGCGAATTTGTGATAAATCCACCTTAAGGTATAATTCAAATAATAATCGTAGGTAATTACAATTTGACGCACAGGCGAGCCGGGAATTTGGTCAACGACTAATAACTTAACACCTCCTTCCTTAACCGGGTACATGACCAGCGGTACGTTATACCCACTTTATAGTTTGTCAAAAGGAATAGGCCGTTAGATTATTATTTAATTCACCAATCAACGTAATTCTATGTAATTTGGATCTCAAACAAATCTTAATTTTAATACTCCCTCCGTCCCATAATAAGTGTCCACTTTTGACTATTTTTAGTCTTTCTTATCTACGTTTGACCATAAATATCTTTATTTATGTTACATACTAATTCATAAAATATATATCATTTGAAATACTTTTGAAAACCAAATATATTCATATAACGTTCATCAAGTATTATATAACACAAGTATAAATATTTATGGTCAAAGTTCAATAATAAAGACCTAAAATATTCCATTGTGGACACTTAATATGGGACGGTGGTAGTATGATTTAGTCCATATTATTTCTTTTAAAGAAACCCTTGTTTACAACAATTCGAACAATTTTAACATAAACAAGTAAAAAAACTAAATCATAAACACATAATAACAATTTATATGTGCAATAAATAAATCAAATAGCCACATGCATACGATTTATTCAATAATCATCAAAATTAGGTTTTTATATTCATATAAAAGTCTTTCCTAATTTAAGATTTATTGAATCAAATAAAGCAAGTAGCACATAAAATCATATAAACATGCGACTTTACAATCCATGAAAAACATGCACGTTCATCATGGATCCACCCTCAAATCTTAACAATTAAATATCTTCGAATCGTAACCTTTAATTTACATGACATAACAATTAATCATGCAATTTAATCTAAAGTTATCCAAGATGTAATTTAGGGTTTCAAAAACAATTTTTTTTAATAAAATTCGGCCAAAAACCCTAATTTTAAAAAACCCTAATTATTAAGAGAACCTAAAAACATGTAGTTTTAACTCAAAACAATTATTAGTTAAAAAACTTTAGATTTTCGATAATTATAACAAGTTAAACCTGGCTCTGAGACCATTGAAGGTTTATATAGTTCATAACAATTACACAAAACCTTAAACGAGATCACAGAACACATAGCGGAAGTGATTTAACAAGATCATAATATTAACACAATTATAATTAATCGAATTAGGGTTACATGCATTTACGCTAAAGCAAATCCACAAGATGAAGAACGAATCACCAATTCGGGTTTATACCGTACACAACCAAGATATAGTCTAAAGAAGACTATATTACGATCTTATACACACGTAATACAACGAGCTAACTGTGATTCTAGCACGTGTAAACCGAGCTTCTATGTCTAGTAGAAAATCAACCCAACAACCCTAGAGAGGGGCTAGGAATTGATTAATAGCTAAATCGAAAAACCAAACACAACCCTTAGGGGTGTTGGTGTTGCGACCGCAAGAGAGGGGAGGAGAAGAGAGATTGTAATGAAGAATTATGAAGGCTAAAGGGTCCTTATATAGGCCTAATAATCTTGTAGCCCAAGGAAACGTTAATAAGGTAAGTTTTCTTTCTCACTTCCCCTTGGTGTAGCTGACGGTCGAAACACCCTAAGGGGGTGTTCCGGAACCTTCCGATCTTCTTTCTTTTTATTTCACTTTCTATATATACTATAGCGCTCGTTAATACTTTAACTCTTAATTATTTGACGGTCGTTAAAGTTGTAGCTCGGTTTAATTTAATAAACGTAATAAATATATTTATTAAATAAATTAATAAATATGATAAATACATTTATTAAATAAATTAACTCTTTACATATTGTGTGCAATCCCGTAATCTCGAGTTTGATCCTATCACACGACTATTAAATATAAGTCCATAAACTTTCAGCTCCCACTTGGACATATTTCGAATATCGTGATCACATTGACTAGCGTCTAGTTACTCTATCAATGTCACTAGTACAACTCGAGTAAGGTCTCCTGGATAAAATCTTTTAATGATTCATCATTATTATTATCCTTTTATTTCTAATACAACGTTAATAAGGATATGGATCTTAGTCATTCCTTTCATTTAACCATTCTGTTTCTCGTTCTCAGATTCAGCAAGATTACCAAAACAAATTTGGGTGTGGCTACACAAACATCTTACTAATCCCACTAGGGGCCCAGCTGTATTAAACTCCATAATGAAATTGGAGGAAATAAATTCCATATTGACTACAAGCAAAACTTATGAATTTTGTAACACTTCTGAAAATAATCCTTATAGCTACCAGTTACGTTTAGCGTTAGATTATTCCACAGAGATGCACTAGATTCATAATAGTTTCCTGGTATCTCAAGTCTAAGGATAACTATTTTATGATATACTTGATGACAAAGATCCACAAAGTAAAATCATATAGTTGGGATAAGTCCAATATTCAATTCATCGAATATCATCCAAAATCGATCAATATACTTTCAAGTATACTCTATCGCAATTTTGATTTGTCTTAATTTAATAATATTCCCATATTATTAATCGACAACAGACATTTAGCATAACAATTTATTCATGGATTAAAACATGTAAAATAGGATACAAAATTAAGTAATAAGAATAAACGAAACTCAATCTTTATTTTATTAAATAATAATGTCTTAACATCATTTATAAGACATCATTTATCCAAATACTAATCATGTATTTATTGCATGAGTTCGCTAGCTAGTTGTAGCCCAATAGACTTGGCATGCTTAACTACCTTTGGACTAGGCAAAGCCTTAGTAAAAGGATCAGCTACGTTTTCATCTGTGTGAACTTTTATTAATTTCATTTCATGAGCTTCAATTTGCTCTTGGAGGTTATAATTATCATCCGTTGCACATAGTTTCGTATCCACTCAATCAGATTCGTGAGGATCTATCTTATGTGGAGGAACCCGAGGCAGTCCTTGATAGTCAGGATCGGGTCATGGGGAGAAAGACGATTCCATTCGTTAAAATCCTTTAGAGGGACAATTCCGAGCGGGAAACCACTTGGGAAACGGAGGAGTCTATCCGGACTTCTTACCCTCATTTTCAGCTATAATTCGGGTATGTCCTTTTCAGTTTATCGTATCTTTAATTCGAGGATGAATTATTCTTTTAGAGGGGAAGAGTTGTAAAACCCGCTTTAAAATACCTTAGAACATTAGATGCATGAAAACACGGACAAATTAAAACTTTACACGTGTCACGAACATTTAATGTAATTATTACGTATATTAATTAATTACGACCCCTATTACGTATATTAATATTATTATTAACTCACGATAAGTATTTACGCATAATACTTAAAATCGTAACATGAATTAAAACAAGACATTAAAATGTGAACACACATGATAAATTATTAGGCTCGAAAAACAAAAACGAAAACCATGTTATAGGGGTGTTTGGCCGGCGACCAAAAAGAAAAGGATAAGGGCCTTTGGCCCTGCCTATTAACCAATGCTAATTAGTAAACAAATAAACCTCCAGGAATTTCATAATACACTTTACAAGAAATTAGTTAAAACCCTAAACCTCCTTTTTTTTCTTCTTCTTGGCCGCGGCACCCACAAGACACAAGGGAAAGATTGTTGCTAGTTTGATCTTGAATAATTATGGGTTTATGTTCGTGATCTAACCCTTAATCTATATATGCATTCGGTATATCTTAATCCCTAATATTTTTATTTATTTTTCATTGTTCATGAATCATTAAAAACCAAATTAGAAAACATGTAATTTAAAAGATTAAAACATGGGAAATCGGGAATTGGTTTGGTTTGTTTTGGTTTTCACGTAAACCGAGACCTAAAAGGTCTCGGTGGTGTGTTGGTCTCGATGGCTGTTGAACCTTGGCAGCCGCAAGCACCAACACCCCAACGGTGTGTATGCTGTGCACGCAGGGCGAACCCCGGCTTAGGTCGGGGGTGGTTTTGAGCCACCAGTGGAAACTGGTGGCTGTTGGGCTATCGGCGGCAGAAAGCCACAGGAGAAAGGCTGTGGTGTTTGGGCTTGTTTTCGTGCGACCGAGACATGGGGTCTCGGTAGGCTCGGGTACACAAGAAAAACATGGGTGTGTTTGGCTAATAATTTTGCTAAAATACTTTATGTTATATTTATTAATTAATTTTATTAATTAATACATGGTTTAATTTAATTGATTAATAACAAGGACTTATGATATAATAATTAAATATAATTATCATGACATAATTACATGGCCATTTTATTTAATTAAACTATAGGTTATAATAATTATCAATATAATTATTTCATATTATATTTAATTAATTAAGAAACTTAGCTTAATTAGTTTATTCCATTGTAACGAAGGTTTAACTAAATTAATAACATACTTTAATTTAACTATCCAATAATTAGTTAAGGTAAAGTTTATATAATATAATCATGTAATATTATTAATTAATAATTACTTATAATATCATGTATTATATTTGTTAGCCCTATATTTTATATAGTCGAACAAGAATGTAATAGGTCATCTTAGTCGTTAAAGATCTTGTATTGTAATAGGTTACTCGGGATAACCTGACTTGGACTTTAAGCTAATATTGTATAAGTTATGGGCTCTAAGCTCAAGTCAAGCTAAGCCTGGCCCAAGAACAAAGCCCATGAACCCACCAAACTCATGGGTGTATAAACCCTCTTCCATGTGTGGAAGAGTGTGTTGGTTCTCATTTATTTTCTCTCTCTATAATAAAATAATCTTCCACCATTCTCTCTACTCTCTCTCTAACTTTCTTCTCTTTCTCTCTAGATCTAATCTATATATTGTGTTATGGATTGATTATGATTAACATTTGGTATCAAGAGCCTATAGTAGATAGGTGACTAAAGATTCGTGGTTTGTTCTTATTCATTTTCGTGAGTTACTTTGATCCAAAATACCCATGTCCAAAATTTTTTGTGTGTTTTTGTGGTTTAAGAATCACCTACATAGTTGTGGTAGGGATTTAGTTACCTTGGATCGTCCAAAAACACGAAATTTTGGGGCGTTTGGCTCGATTTAGGCGAAAAGTACGTTTTTCTTTGCGTATTGCGGAATCTTTCCCCATTATTGTGGAATCTTTCTTCCATAGTTTCGCAATAATTAGGGTTCAGGACTCCCATTATAGCGAAATCTATCAAGTTATTGTGAGATCTTCTATTTTCGCAATATCAAGTTATTGCAAGATCTTCTATATTCGCAATATCAAGTTATTGTGAGATCTTCTATTTTCGTAATATTGAGTTATTGCGAGATCTTCTATTTTCGCAATATTGAGTTATTCCGAGATCTTCTATTCTAGCAATATTGAGTTCTTCCGAGATCTTCTATTTTCGCAATATTAAGTTATTTCAAGATCTGAGTTATTGCGAGATCATTATCATATTCCAAGATCTGAGTTATTGCAAGATCATTATAACATTCCGAGATCTTCATTATTGCGAGATCTTTTACAATATTCTGAGATCCTTCATTATTGCGAGATTATAACATTGCAAAATTTTGTTCGAGTGTTTTTTAGACTTAGCCACTATCTAGACTTGTCCCGGAACATAGTTTACCAAAAAAAAAAAAGAAAAAAAGAGTTTTTTGGCGGGAAAACCATAGTAAAATTTATTTTTCCTATACCATTTTTAGGCCATTTAAGCTTCGATTTCAAATTTTGGTGATATGAAAAAATTTTCGACCCAAAATTCAAATTTTTAGGCCATCTTTGGTTTTATTTTTCGTCAAAATTTTTCACTTTTCGAATTTTTCCTACTAGTTTTTGGCTATTCTAACTCGATTTCAAAATTTAGTAATTCAAAAAGTTTTCGGTCTACTGTTATATCGGACTGAGAAAAAAATCATAATTTTCAGAATTTCAACCACCAACAAATCACAACACATCTACTAAGATCCATAATCCATACACATCATATCCTCTTCGAGACATCCTTCTATGGACATCTTCGCAGAATACTATTAATAGTTGTAATTCACACTCGTTTAGGAAAACAAGGTAAAAAAGTGGTAAGTATTAAACAAATGGTTTAGGAAAACCAAGTGCTTATGACCCAAGGTGAGTTCGTTCTCAAGGAGGCTTGGAGTGTGTGTTAAACTTGATTATATTTGAGATTAATATTGAGAAAAGAAAAGGGGAAAGAAAATAATGACGGTTACGACTATGATTAAACTACGACGAAAGCTAAAACGTAAAGCGTGAAAATGTGACGAAATTTAAAAATTACTCTCAAAATTCCTAGAAAATCACAATAAATCCCTAAAAATGCAATTAGAGTTTACCAAAAATTAAAACTTTTTCAAACCTTTTATTTAATTAATAATTAACTTTTAATGCTAATTAAAGCCCTAAAAATCAATTTAATTAATAAAAAGCCCAAAAAAAGATTTTTCAATTTGTAAACCTCTAAATAACTTAAATAAACTAAAAAGTAATTTTGCAAAATTTAAAACTAATTAAAACTATTTAAAATGATTGAAAATTAAAATTAAATATTAAAATAATATTAAATATTCAAAATTTATAAAATTTCTAAAAACTTACAAACTAAATTATTTTAACTTGATAAAACCAGAAATGAAAGTGAAATGACCTAAATACCCCTAATGGGCCTCCAAATGGGCCAGAAATCAAAACAGATTGCTAAATGGGCTTTTTAGGCTCAATAAGAAAAATGTTCACCAAATAAGCCCAAAACTTCCAGATTAGCTTAAAATTTGATTTTAAACAAAAAAATCTAAAGGCCCAAAAGCTGAAAAGGTGCTTATCTCAGCTTAATAAAATTTAGCTTATTCTTAATGGGCTTTTTGGCCCATTAAGCCATAAGCTAATGCCATAAGCTGAAAATAGACACACATCCTTCTTTTGAGGTTATAAAGCAGTTTGTAAAAAGAAAATTTGAAAAAGCTCAAGAAATAAGCCTGAAATAAGTCAAAGCTCTCTACAGAAAACGACAAAATAGTCGTTTTTGAGTTCTACACCACTTCAAGAGCTGATTCAAGTTGCAAAAGGTTTTAAATGACCAAAATAAGCTAAATCAACAAAAAGTTTTTCAATAAGCACAATAAATAAGCTGAAAGGAAGAATAAGTTGTTTTGAAAAATAAAAGTCAATTCGTTTTTCTAGTCAAACCTTAAAGTCAAAGGCCAAAAAGCTCTAGATCAAGTAAATGGGTCAAATAAGGAAGACTGATTACAAATTCGTGTTTTTGGACAAACAAGGCACCCCTAAAACCAGTGGGTTGTAGGGAGTCAAGAACAAACAAGCAAACACAATTTCACTTAGCCAATTGATACAGTTTAATAAAAATGTGCTCAGATATGCAAATAAGCTATGTCTGGTGGTTTTAAGCTATGTCTAAGCAAGAATAAGCCAGCCAAATTTCACCAAAAGCATACAAAAGCATCATCAGACTTAATTAAGCACAGATAAACCGGTTTCATGCATTAACTTCAAGATTAGATCTAGTATTAAACCCTAAATGACTTAACTGATATTATTGATGAACACCAAAATCCTATTTGATGAACTACTTGACCAAAAAACGAATTTCAAAGCCTCAAATCCACTAATCAGATTGCACAAACTTTGATTTTCCACTTGTTAGCCCTAGTTAATCATAAATTCTAGGTGATAACCAAGTTTCAGTTCAAAACAACCTAAAACAAACTAGTTTAAAGCAAAGACTCAGTTGAGTGTTTAAAAGCACAAAGTAAGCAGATTTTTACTCTAAAACAACCTAATAACAGATGCAAACATAAAGCAACCCCAAACACCTACTCAATCTCTAATTAAGATCACATAACATGCAGTCCCAAACACTGGTTAAGAACTTATAACAAGATTTAACAAAGCAGAATGTTTAATAAACCAAAAACAAGCAAGATAATCACCAAGCTAACACTAATTATGAACTAAGAACAAGATATCATGCATAAGAACACGACATATAGCAGTCCACACCAAATTCACTTATCACCAATATTTTCAAACAAGAAAAGTAAAAAGAGGGAAGAAGAGTGAACCTCCCTTGCTTAACTTCCTAGCAAGGCCAACAATGCTCTCCTAAGCTTGACCAACCACTAGGTCAAGCTAGGGGTGTCTCTAATGGAAAGAAATGAGCTCCTTAACTACAACAGTTAAGGAGTATGCCAAAGAAGGCTTATGATCTAGGACTGTGATGGAACAAACAAAAGCAAACAACCTTGATTCTTGATACACTAACACCACAAGCAGGCTTATGGTGTGAGTTAAACAAAACTCAAGGGGTTAGAGCAATAGCAGTTTAACAGCAAAATAGGAACATGAAAATGAAAATGATTTCTTCCAAGGGCTTGTCCCCACTCTTGAGCTTTCCCAAACCACAACCTCACTTCTCCTTGATAATTTCCTTATCAGGGAGATATGATCAATCAATGGTTCAAAAACACTCAGTGTTTGAACCAAACTTTTTGGAAAAATCAGTAATTTGAAAAACCTTTTGAAACACAAATGTAGTTAACTTAAAAAGAGATTTTTAAAACCTTGAATCAACACAACTTTAGAACATAAACAAACAAGTAAATTAAATGATTGGAACTTGGATTTCATCAACAAACTTAAACACTTTTTCATTCATAGAACAAAGGCTTTACAAAGTTTTGACCAAAGAAAACCAAGAACAAGGGTAAAGGTAAAGCCCTAAACCCTTTATATAGAGGGTGTACAATAGTTCTAGAATGCTGAAAACTAAAAACCCTAGCTTGTAGAAGTCCCAAAACCTTGAGATTTTTGAATACTTTTGAGCCCATGTGAAGTTCTTGGCGTCTTGTGAAGATGCCAGAAGTGTAGAGATGATCATAGACGTTCAATGTGAGCGTAGGATAAAAGCAAAAACTTGGCATGTTGATTCTTCTGCATGTTTTTGTTTAGGAGTGAATAGTGGGGCAGGGGAGGGTTGTAGTATCATGTGAAGTGATGGTGATGGAGGTTTAAGGGTGGGTTTAGGTTTAGTTGACCCTTAATCATAATTCTGGACGAAATTAGGGTTTAATTCCAACTGATTAAGAAAACCCTAATTCGTATTCTTGAGTGAATAGTGAGGGGTTTGATCTTGTTTTGGTTTGATTAAGTTGTTTAGCGCCAAGATTTAAACTAATTAATAATTAGTTTATAAACCGGTATTAGTGGTTTGGTGAAGTGGCAAAAAGGTGGGCTGTGATTGGCTGTTTGAGATAGTGGGGTGAGGTGTCACACTAGGAGTGGTCTAGGTTAGTTTGGTTGTCAGCCAGATTTGGCCCCTCTTTTCTTTCTTTTGTTTCACTTGAAGTTTAAATAGCCAAAACTGAATTCCCTTTGTTAATGAAGTTTCATATTTCACACATTGGCCACAAAAACTTTCCAAAGGGTCTATAAAGGACTTGTTTTGTAATTCATGATATTTGAAGGGTTGTTCTTGGCATGTCTTCATTCTTCAAGGTCTTCACTTGTATCTTTGACTTTGTGGAGGACTAAAAGTGACAAGTCTTTAATTTGGAGGGACCAATCTTGCCAATTCTTCAAAGTTGAGGGTCTTTTTTGTAAATTTGAAAAACTTTAGGGACCAAACTTGTAATTATGAATAAACAAGGGTATAACGTGTCAATTCTTCAATAATGAAGGACCCTTCTTGTACAATCTTCAATTCTTCAAGTACTTTTCTTGGAAAATCAACTCTAAGGCCCGGTTCATTGTGCGGCTTCGTTTCCCGTGTTCATTTTTTTATTGATTCTTGTGATCTTTTGTCATTTTCTCGATATCCGTACCTAAAATATACATTGAGCAAACACAAGCATATATATGGCACTTTTTATGATATTTTTACCATTTTAAGCCCGATTTGGACGATGAGACTATGTATAAAAGCAGTCTCATCAACTATGAACTTCCTAATCCTGATTTGAAAAGAAAGGCTGTGAGTACTGTTGATGCACCAATCGTCCATCTAAGAACGACATTTACTCTACTCTCAAGTCCTTCATCTAAATTCAAAACAACGGATTCAACAACAACAACGTCCATGAATGAGGTGAATAAAAAGACGACGCAGAATCCAGAGGTTCAGACAAATACTGAGTATACCATCAGTAAACCTGCTACAAAACACAACTTGGATTCTACAACCAAAACTGTTCATGCAATCAAATACAAGATGTCGAAAGCAAAAGAAAGATACATGGAACACTTAAAGTTACTTCAGTCACACCTTCGGGTTCTTTCAAAAGAAGACCTAAAAGGCACTCGTATTGAAATAGGATTCAAACGGGTATTCGTTCTACTATTTGGTCAAGATGTTGAGACATTCACCAGAATGATGCTACTTAATGTGGACCATCTTCAACAACAACTTGACATAGATGATTTTCAAGAGAATGAATCCATGGAGGTCTTTTTAGCTCTCAACAATCAGTTCCAACAATTCATTGACTCTAGTGGCTTGTCAAACAACGATCGAGAGTTCACAAGTACATACTTTGTCAAATATACTCTCGTAGACCTTCAAATGTTCAAAGAGACACTTCTTCAACATATGATTAATATAAAGAAGTCAATTGCTGAAAGAACACGTCATCAAACATAATTTAAAAGAAGGGTGAATCAAAGACTGATGCAGACGAAATAGTGCAACGTCGATAGTGGTCAAGGATTAGATGCTTGTTTGATTGTCACAAAAAGCAGCGGGAAAGAATTGGAAAAGCAGCATACCAGCAACAGCACAGGGAATGATGACAAGCCAATGGTTACGGTACAATTAAATGTTGAATATGATGTTCATCAACATATCGAGCAATCTAAACCTATTTTTGACACGTATCTAGTGGAAAAGGTTGATAGCAATACCACACCTAATTCATCAGATACTAGTACTAATGGAGGAGAGGCTTCCCAGGATGTTGATTCTAAGATTCCTGAGCTCGAAACTTTGTTAGCTAAAAAGACAAAAGATTTTGAGGATGCAAAACTCGATTTTTCAAAGAAAAATAACAAATTTGAGGCTTATTTTGAAAAACTTGAAAAATCAAATGTTGTTCTTGAACAAAAATTGGATCGTAAGATTCAAGATTTCAATGCAAAAAAGAACATTTTGTGAAACAAATAAATTTGTTAGAATCAAAATTGGCTTCTCAAAATCCAAGTCCTCCGCCTGCTTCATTAAGTGAAATATCTGTGCAACCCATCGACACTGTAGATAGTAAGACGCGAATGCTGATAACGACATATTTGATAATATGAACATTAAATTAGAACAATGTGTCGCTCAATTACTTCTACAAAATGAGCAATTAAAGGCTCCGATTTAGGAAAATGTTTTTGCACTAACAACGGTGAAAAATGAATTAAGGAAGCTAAAAGGAAATAGTGTGGATACTAAGTTAGCAAAACAGTCAGTCTTGGTGAAACCTCCTTCTCAGCCATTTAGATGTCGCTCAGTTGCTAGACAACTGAATGCGATTAAATCTGAACGACCCAAAATGTCGAACCCGAGGTTTGCATCCCAAGTTGGCGTGCATAGCAATTTACCAAAACCATTCACTCCACAATCTAGTCCCTCCTTAAGAAAATTTGCATCTGCAAAACCCGATCACATGAATGCTTCAAGCAACTCTAGAAATAGCTTCAAGAACATGCTGAGGCGTAGTTCAAATGACACGGGTCATCAAAGCTATCTAGAGGATGCTAAGAAAAAGACACAAGCAAGAGATAGGACCAAACCAAAACCTAGGAGCGTTATTCACACATCTAGGAATTCTAGACCCTTCTTAGATGTGCACAATTCCGCCAACCCTAGGAACTTTAGATCCTTCTCAGATGCTAAGCACCTTGTTTGCAAGAAATGTAACAAATGCGTGTTTAATGCCATTCATGATGATTGTATCACTATAGTCCTGAACAAGGTGAACCAAAAAGCTAGAGCACCTTTAAGACGGAACCCTAAAGGAAATAGGTTTTCTCAAACTAAGTCTTCCGTTGTGCGTGATAAACCTATGTCTCCTAGACCTTGTCTTAAGTGGATACCCACTGGTAGAATCTTCAAAGCAACTTGTCTCATATGGGTTCCTACTGGGAAGATATTTCCCTCTAGCACAACAAAGGCTCACAGTGAACCACCACATGGTTCTCATAACGATATCACTAACCCAAATGAAAGCATACAAACTACTGATGAAAGTGTAGGTACGAAAGTCAAGGTTCAACGGGAACACAAAGGTCCAATATTCGAATATCATTCAACAAAAGACACACTCAGAGTTTGGTTGCTGAAGAAACAGATATCTGTGAAACAAGTGTCTCAGGGTTTCACAATTAAGCTTCAAAATGATTTACAGTCAAATCACAGGCTGTAACTCGCTCTCCAAAGACAGGAAAGTTCATCCCGGTGATGACTTATCCTCAAAACAAAAAATTAACATTTCTCGGTCACGAGCTTCTATTAAAACTATTCAAAGTTTTATGCTCGTGTGCAAGACTTACAGTCACATGTCAGACTTTAACTCGTACTTCAAAGATAGGAAAGTTAATCCCAAGTATGACTTATCCTCATAACGAGAAATTAAATTTTCTCGGACACGAGCTTGTATTAAAACTATTCGAAAGTTTTAAGCTCGTGTATATGACTTCTAAGCACATCACAGCTTAGGACTCGGACCTCAAATAAGGAAAGTTTGTCACAGATGATAACTTATCCTTGTCAACGAGAAATTGATATTTCTCGGTCATGAGCTTCCCATAAAAACATTCCATGTTTTTAAGTTCATGAAAAACGACTTGTAAGTAAATGTCAACTTAGAACTCAGACTTCACCTTAAGGAAAGTTTATCACGGATGATAACTTATCCTTCAAAACGGGAAATTAATTTTTCTCGGTCATGAGTCAGTCATAAAACATTCAAAGTTTTGAGCTCATGTAAATCAGAATTTATTTTAAAAACCGTTGAACACAATATTTCAAGAATTTCTCAAAAGATTTTTCTAAATCTTTCAAATGTCATATGTCATTTGGATCAATTTTTGAGGGGGAGCGTTTTAAAATCAAGCCTTTAACGTTGTTGGGTACATCTCAGACATTGTCATGTTTTATGTATCCATCACATTCTGAAAATGGTTTAAAACTATCATAAGTAACATATTATATCGATTAAGGCATCTCAACTCCGTACCTAAACATATTTTATGGTGTCGTTTTTCCAAAATATTGGCAAATTTTGTTTCATGACACACATATATTGTTGAGGGGAAGTAACCCGACATAAAGGTCCATGATTCATGCGTGCATACATGTTTCTCTCCCAACGATCTTCAAAAATTGTCATATTTTAATCAATTGGTATCTCTAATACTAAGTTTTTATATTAGATATAGGGGAGAAAATTTGATTAAAATGTAATATATCGCAACATGTGATCTTAAAGACTCAAGTGCAACTCTTTCCTTCACATGCTAAACTATTTCGAATATCGATGCATGTGTGTAGGGGAGCTTTTCGGAAATGTAAAACTCTCAAAGTGTTAAAAGTTTTGATTTTTATCAAGCACTTTGAATGGTTTTCAATGGTTTTATGGTTACGATCTATACCCAAAACAACCTACTATCCACGACGGATCGATGGAGTCAAAATGTGGTTTAGGATAGGAAACTAAGTCCTATGATCCAACTAGAACCGGGGGGATCTACCCAAGGACATTCCATAGCTAGAAATAGTTGTCCTTAGGAAAGATGGAGTGGAATGAAGCTGAATGCGGACCAATTACTTAAGTTAGCACTCGAACAATCACAACAAGATGCTAGTGATGACGTATTGGTAAGCATTGAAGGAGTTGAATATTCTATGCAACTTAGGCAGAAACTGGGTCAATACATCTATTGAAGACAAACATCCTGGACCCAGTGATGCAATGCATAACCCTTTCCCAGCCATTCGAGTTTCTCTCAAAAGAAACTTGTCTCATTGTCACGGAGATCAACACGACTTTCTCACTCTAAGATAGTTAATATTGAAAAGGTGGCAGTCTGCTCCAGCCTCCGATTACCAAAACGCACTATCGAGTCTATAGCCAAAAGAGATAAATCTAGCATCTCATTAGGACACAATCGAGTCCTACCATTATCCTTGTGATATTGCCAGAACATCTGAGTGACACGATTCACAATGAAGATGGAAATCCTGCTTGAGTCAACATCAAACAAGCTCATGGTAGGTAACTTGTGCGATTCTACATGAATCAAACTTGTGACAACTAAAATGCAACTAAGTTTGGATTCTTAATTGATTCAAACTTGATTCCAGGTCTCTTCGCAAAATCTGTGTGATCTTGATAGAACATTAAGAGTGACACTATTTAGTGTTCACAGTGACGAATGGAAATCCTTCCAGTGTCAACCTCAAACAGCACTGCAGTAGGTAACTCACAAGATTCTTTATTAATCGAGCTTGTGAAAAACTGGAAAGCAACAATGGTGCGATTCTTTTAGAATCAAACTTGTTCTAGGAATTCTGAATTGACGACTCTCATCAGACGGATAATTTATCCGTATGATTCACTCTTTACGTTCACAATCTGCTTTGAGACGGTCGAGTAAACAGAACTGGCTACTACCACGGGGAAACCCTGTCAAGGAGAGGTTCTTAATTGAATCTACCCGATCACAGGTGCGGTATCTAATACCGTATAATGGTCTTCACCGACCAGAGGTAAAACGCAACCGAGTTAGGGTGAAATGTTCAAAGCCATTTCGTCTGTGTCTATATATGTTGCTGCAAGAAGGTGGCATAGCTGTGTACTAACCGAAGTCATTTTCACATGTTTATACTAAAAGTTAAAGTCTTCCGTAACTCTGATGGATATTTGAAGGACTAACTACAACTATAATTGTATGGGAGATTGTTAGCCTTTCGAAATCAACAAAGTATGAATATGTCGATTGAGAAGTCACAAGAGCACAAGATGGTGATAATAAAGATACTTAAGAATGTAATAGGTCATCTTGTCACAAGAGCACACGATGAACACTATCAAGGATAGATTGAAGATCTCAAGCACTCAAAGTTAAATGATAACGACTCAAGATAAATATCACAAAGGCATGAAGGAAAAAATCTGCTACAAATAAGATCAAGACCAAGATACAAGACCTAAGAAGGAAGATCACCTCCACAAGAATGCATTCACTCAATCATATTATGCATTTAAAGATGACCGATACATTGGGGAAGATTGTTAGCCCTATATTTTATATAGTCGAACAAGAATGTAATAGGTCATCTTAGTCGTTAAAGGTCTTGTATTGTAATAGGTTAGTCGGGAACAGTAACTTACGAAAACATGATAAAATTTAAACTTTCCATTTATAATATTAATACACGTGTCACGACAATAAATAATGAACAATCATGAATATTATAAATGTGACACGATCACGAATACCAAAATCACGAATATTAAATCACGAGCATACACGACTAATTATTTAACACATGAAAAACTTCGGGTTCCCTTGTTGGGCTCCCCTATGCCGCGGCTACAACAAAGAAAAGAAGGAAGATGGGCTTTGGCCCATAACCCAATTGTAAATAATAAAATACAGGAAAACATAAACATATTTAGGTTTTCAGAAAAGTTTTCCCTGCCTCCTTTTTGTGTTATTGCCACCGGCCATATACAAACAACAAGGACGATTAAGACGATTTTTGCTATTGGTTTTGTATTAGTGATCATTCTCTTTTTTTCACACATTCGGTATAAATCAAACCTTTTTATTTTTATTTAATTCTTTTGATTTCATGTTATAATTTAACTAATCATCAAGAACAAGAATAAAACATGTAACAAATTAATTAAATCATGTTTTCGGGTTTGGTTTGTGTGTGGTGTGGTTCGGCCGAGACACCCGAGACCCCATATGGGGCTCGGCTTGTTTTGATTACCACCATCGAGAATCCCAAGACTCTCGGCTTGGGTTAGTGTTGGCTCGGACGCAGCAAGGCAACCCCGACCAAGGGTCGGGGTGTGTTTTTTTGTTCGGTTGTGTGCACCGAGGCACCACCGAGACCCCAAAGAAGCTCAGTTAGTTTTGTCGTTCGGACGCGAGACCAAAGAAACCCCGACACTAAGTCGGGGTAGGTTGTACATGTTTTTTAGTTTAAGTAGTGTCAACCGAGACCCTCCAAGGTCTCGGTGGGACTTTTGTATGGCTGATTTGGTTCGGCTTATTTAAAACACGGGTTCGGGATTCGAGTTTTTCATGAAAACAATTTTTTATAAGACATGTTATATTAAACTTTAGGTTAATTAATTTATTAAATTAATTCATGTATAATGATGAGATGGCATTTATACATGATCTCATCGTTCTTTTCGGGCTTTAAATGCATAAAAATGTCATAATATACCATATATATGCTTGTGTTTGTTTACTTGTGTATTTTAGGCATAGATATCGTGAAAAAGACAAAAGATCACAAGATACAAGGAAAAACGGACACGAGAAACGAAGCCGTACAAAGAACCGGGCCCGAATTCATGGAATATTCAACAATTACCCTTGAAGACTTCAAGATATACAAGATTGATCCTCATTTATTGAAGAAATGACACTTAAAACCCTTTTATATTAATAATTACAAGTTTGGTCCCTTAAGTTTGTCAAAATTACACAAAAGGTCCTTCAACTTTGAAGAAATGGCCAGATTAGTCCCTCAACAATTCCAAATTGCCAATTATGGTCCCTCATGAAGCCAAAGATACATTGAAGACCTTTGAAGATCAAGAATGTCCAAGATCAGCCCTTGAAATATCTCAAAATGGCAAAAATAATCCTTTGAAACCTTTTTCCAAAGTTTTGTGCCAAAACTGCCAAAAGATGAAAGTTATTTACAAAGGGATGGAAGTTTTTAGGCTGAAAAACGTGTTATACATGTTTTACCAAAATACAAGGGCCAAATGTGTGCACTGAAACATTCAAATACACAAATTGCGCCAAACAACTTTCAATTCTACAAAAACGGATCAAAATCACCACTGTTCACCTTTTCACCACCAGATTTTACATCACTTAAAACAAAGGGTAAATCTCAATTACCCTTACTCACACTTGATTCACACGCCTATAATCCCATCCCAACCTTAAAACCCTCACTCCCACTCACCAAGAGGCCCCACACTTAAAACCGTTTCACCCATCACATCACCACTTCTTCCCAAAGGCTCGCCACGTGTCAAGATCAACAGCTGACACTCATTGCTTCATCACAAAGCTATTTTAAACGGTTTGGATGCATTTGGACAGCTCACAACCAAGAATTATCTAGAAGCACTCAAGGGCATTTTTGAGAATTCAGTGCTAGGGTTTGTGAATAGTGTAGCCTGGCATTTGCCTATAAAAGGAGACCTCAACATGTGAGAGTCCCTTTGTTCCAGTCTTTACCTTTTAAACTTGTAATTCCTTTTTGAAATTTATAAAAGTTGGTATTTTGAGAAAATTGTAATTCCTTTTTATGTTTTTGAAAGTTGGTATTGTTTAAAGGTGATTCTGAGTTCCATTGATTGTTATAAGTGTGCTTGAATCATTTGGTTCAAGGACGTTTATGTTTGGTAAGTTTTTCAAGTTTGAAAAAGCTTGAAAGTAGGTTTCTGATTTTGATATTTTGTGTACTAACCCTTGGCCATAAGCTATAAGCTCTTACAAGCTTGTTGACACCAAGCTTGTGAAGGGATTAGAGCCCTTGGTTGAGTTGTTTGCTGCTTGTGTTGAAGAAATCAAGTCCTTGAGGTTCTACTTTGAACCATCAACCAAGGCAGTCTTGCATCTCCTTTGTTGAAGTACCTTGGTCTTGTTCTAGTTGTTGAACAAGGTCCAAGGAGCATAGCTGGCCCTCCTAGGATGTTGTGGAGGGCAGGTATAACCTCTTGTTAAGATTCCTCTAAAAAATCATATGTTACTGCCTGTTTTGCATTTTGGTATATGATTTGGTGTTCTTGTGTTTGTGCTGGTGATTTTTGTGTTTGATTATGTTAGTTGGTGCCTAGTAAGTGTTTTTTATCATTAAAATCAGTAGGTTTTTAGAAGAAATCATAAGTTTATTTGAAAAGTGGTTGATTAAGGGTTGTTTGGGATTACTGGTTATCAAGGCCTTGTGGCCTTGAGCCCTTGGTTCTTAGGGTTTGGGTGGTCTAAACAAGTCTTAATATACAACTTTTAGTCATTGGTTAAGTTTCTGAAAGTTTAGAAAAGGGATTGGAAGTTTTGCAAAAATCTGATAAAAGTGGTTTTGGAATTGGTCAAACACATCAGATCCAATAACTTCTTTGTTACTTGGATCTAAGGTCTGAAATCAGGTTTGGGAATAGTTTAGGTGATAAGCTATCTATTGGTTATCTGGTTGTTGAATTTGGTGGCTTATTGTGATTGTTATAGCTTATCAAAAGTTGCTGAAGTGGTCATTTGCATCAGCAAAGTGACCACCTCATTTTGTGTTTGCATATGCTATCCTATTGTATGCCTTGTGACTTTGCTGCTTGGAACTTGTTTAAGTGCTACTTGTGAGTGGATTTTGCTATTTTATGTGCTTTGAATCTGGCTTATAAGCTAACTGGCTTATTAAGCCCTTATTGCCAAAATCTGCCATCAAAAGGTCAACTGACCTCTTGATTCACAAGGCCTCCTCCTTGAGTCCTTCACAAAAATTGCTTATAACAAGCCCATAGACCTTTCCTGATCATTTGGTGAACTTTGGAGCACTTTGACTTTTGGTCAAATAAGCATAAATTGGCTTATTTTTTAGAACTGCTTATTGGCACATGCAACAACTTGGCTTTTGTAATAGAAATCATTTTTCTTAGCTTAATAACAAATCTGGAAGGTTACAAGTCTTTTGGTTAAGCTTTTGCTAGAAAACTAGCTTATTTGGCTTTTTCAGCCAGCTTATTTGCTCTTTCAGCTATTCTACTTGGCTTTTTGTGATTTTCTTGATTGATTATTCTTAGTTAAGCTATTTGTGAGCTTTTGCAACAAACTAGAGCTTCTGAGGTGCCCTAAATCTCAAACCCGACTATTTTGTCGTTTTGTGGATTTTTACTTTGCTTATTTCTGGCTTATTGAGTGTGCTTTTTCAAAATTTCTTTTTACAGATCTCATAAGCATCCCAAAAGAAGGTTGTGTGTCAAATTAGAGCTTATGGCATTAGCTTATTGCTTAATGGGCTAAAAGGCCCAATAAGAATAAGTTGTTTGCTTATTAAGCTATGATAAGCTCACATTCAGCTTTTGGGCCTTTAGAGTTTTATTCTTAGAATTAAATTCTGAGTCAGATAGGGCTTTTCCAAGTCAATTGGGCCAAGTTTGACTTTTTGGGCCCAAAAGCCCATTTGGTTTGACTGTTTTTGGTTTTGGCCCATTTGAGGGCCCAATAGGGGTATTCTGGTCATTTCACTTTGATTTTCTGATTATTTAGGTTAAAAAAAACTAGTTTGCAAGTTTTTAGAATTTTTTTATAATTTTTGGATTTTTAATATTATTTTAATATTATTTTATTATTATTTTTCAAATTTCACATTTTCCAACTTTTTACATTTTTCTTAGGTTTAATACATTAAAATAGGAATTTAGCAACTTTTAGAATAATTTTATCACTTTTAGATTAATTTTTATAATTATTTTAAGTTTTAATAGTTTTTAAATCATTTTAAATAGTTTTTATTAGTTTAAAAATTTCTAAAAATAGTTTTTAATCTTTTTAGGTCATTTTAGAGGTTTACCAATTGAAAAATCTTTATTTGGGCTTTTTGATAATTTATTTGATTTTTAGGGCTTTAATTAGCATTTAAAAATTGAATATTTAATTATTTAAAAGGTTTGAAAAAGTTTTGATCATTGGTAAACTCTTAGTTTATTAATTTTGATTTTTGGTGAATTTTTGGTAATATCTAGAATTAATTTTTATTTTTGTAGTTTTTACGGTTTTACGTTTTGTCGTCGTAGTATTATTTTCACGTCTTCGTCATCTTCTTTTCTCATCCCTTCTATACCAATCATTTATCGCAAACATTTAACAAGTTTTTCACACACATATACCTCCTTAGGAAACAAACTTCATAAGGGTCATTAGTGCTTGATTTTCCTAAATCATCACTCGATACTTACCGCTCATTTACCCTCCTTTGTTTTCCTAAACAAGAGGTGTAATTTTTCCTACAATCATTTTGGCGCCGCTGCCGGGGAGGTGTGTCGTGATTAATTTGCATTGTTGTTTTTAATATTAACCATATATAGTATTTGTATTAGTAGAAATCTACTAATACGTATTATCGGTTTTCTTGGTTTTTCTTGTAAAAATATTATTACTATATTGTATTAAGTATCCTAACAAATAAACAATATCTCCAAAAGTGTGAAAACACAACCTTGATTCGGGATTTCATCACTCGATCATTGTATTCGAATCTCAAACAAAAAGAAAAAGGCAAAAATAGATAAATACTTTCGTGAAGCTCGATTTTGAAAAATACAAACTATAAGGTGGGTATAAGGCGGGTATTATAAAATATACCCTAAGGAAAAAGGCTCTTAAGTGCTTCGCGCCGCCTCGTTTCCCCGCTTGCTTGTGAGTATTTTAAGATTGAAGGCTAATCGAGGGTTTTGCCGCCCAAAGTATTATTACGTATAATATATTTGCTTGGTTTCTTTGTGATTAAAACCTCTTGAACAATTTGGTTTTCACCAAAGTTCTAAAGTCATTCGAAGGCGTTCACTCCACGTGATCGTTTTCATTCCTTTGAGGCTTCTTTAATCAAAGAGTTTGATTCGAGGAGAGATTTTGTAGATTGTTGTCTACGAAGATACACCAAAATCCAAAAAAATTAAATATAATCAAAAACACAAAAAAATTTGAAAATTCACAAAACACCCAAAAAGAATCTTCTTTGCTCACCTCCCATTCTTCGTGAAGTTTATGATCACTCGTAATCAAGCAAAACGAGCTCGTAGACGTCTTCAAAAGCAAGCCAATCAAGAGACGTTGATTGAAGAACAACCTCCAATTGTTGAACCTATTGTAGAACAAGAAGTCGCCATGGCTAATCGTACTATGATGGAGTTGCTACAAGCACCCACCGAGGGTTTTGGAGAGGCTATTGTGATTCCCGCCATCCTTGCGGAGAATTTCGATATTAAGACGGGTTTAATGTCGATGTTGCAAGCAAATAAGTTTAGAGGTCATGAGAAAGACAACCCGCACTATCACATTAGGAATTTTAATCGTCTCACCGCTACTAGCAAGTTTAAGGATGTTCCACATGACGCCATTAAGATGATGTTGTTTCCATACTCTTTAGATGGACCCGCAAAAATTTGGCTTGAGAAAGAACCGCCAAATTCGATTTTGACATGGGGCGATCTCGTTTCTAAGTTTGTGAACAACTTTTTTCCAGCATCTAAAACAACACATTTGAAAAATGAGATTTCACGATTTGTGCAAAGAAATAATGAAAGTTTTTCAATGGCATGGGAACGCTTTAAAGAAATGTTACATGAATGTCCACACCATGATTTTACGGAATTGCATCAAGTTGATACTTTTTATAATGGGCTTAATGATCATGAACGAGATTATTTGAATGCCGCCGCGGGTGGTAATTTTTTGTGCAAGACGACAAATGAGGCTTTACAAATCATCGAGAATAGATCTAAGGTTTATAGCCCTCGTAACACACCGAGTGTTGCCAATTTGGATTCGTCATCATCGTCTCGTAGCATTAATGCCTTACATGATGAAGCTAATGAGGAAAATCGGTTTTTTGATAGATTTGCTAATCTAATGTCCCATTGGAAAGCTCAAGAAGCTTCAAATTCCGCTTCGGTTAAAGCGGTTGCTAAGAGTTGTTTGTCTTGTGGTGGAGCTCATGATCTTTCCGAGTTCATTACCGCGGATGGTAACACTTCGAGTGCTTATGTAGCAACGGGAACTTACAACCAAAACGGTCAAGGTTCCCGCCCAAATCAAGCTCCACCAAATCAAAATGCTAATAACTATCGAAACAACAACCAAGGTGGTAATTACCAAGGCAATTCACGCAACTACAACAAAGGGAATTATCAAAATGGGAAGGGACAAGTCACTAATCAAAACCAAAACCGTGATTTTCAAAACACTACACAAGGTTTTCAAAATGCTCACACTAAAAATCTTCAAGGAGAAGTTTTGGATTATGCTAAAGCAAATGATGCTAAATTTGATAACATGCAACGTGAGATGATTAGCTTAAGATCCGAGTTGAAAAACGAGCTTAAAAATGAACTTGCTAATGAACTTAAAACTCATGCAAATAAAATGGAAGGAAATGTCCAACGTCTTCAACAAAATCAACAAAAGATGGAATTAGGACAACATGAGATTAAGCAAGAGTTATTAAAAGCGGATGCTAGGCAATCAAAATTTGAGGACCGAATGGCTAAGATGTTTGAAGCAATCATGTGTAAACCCTCTTCCTCGGGTGGTCTTCCTAGTGATACCATTGCAAACCCGAAGGGAGAAATGAAGGTTATTACTACACGAAGTGGTAAAACTTTCAAAGAACCAATCTCTCGTCCAAGTACTTCTACGGAGAAGGAAATCGAGAAAGAACCCGAGGTGATGGTCGAAAAGGAGCATATTACAATCCCACGAAGTACCGCTCAAACCACACCTACGGTTGAACCAATACCAATTGTGGAACCCGAGTTTCCAAGGCCGTTGCCTAATGACCAACCCACACCACCTTTACCCTACCCTTCGAGACGAAACAAAGATAAATTGCAAGAACGTAACAAACAACAAATCGAGCTTTTTATAAAAATGTTTCAACAAGTGCATTTTGATGTGAGTTTAGCCGACGCGTTGTTATATATACCTCGTTTCGCTTCCACTTTTAAAAGTATGATGAGCGATAAGGAAAATCTTTCAAAGCTTGCTAATTGTTCTTCGGTTTATCTTAACCGCATACCAGAAAAAGTTGGTGACCCCGGAAAGTTTCTCATTCCTTGTGACATACAAGATATGAAAGAATGCCTCGCCTTGGCCGATCTTGGTGCGAGCATTAATTTGATGCCATTTTCCATTTGGAAATCGCTTTCGCTTCCGGCTCTTATTCCTTCGAACATGTCTATCGAGATGGCCGATCATTCTACGATTTTAGCATGTGGAGTAGCCGAAGATGTTTTCGTGAAAGTGGGGAAGTTCTACTATCCCGTTGATTTTATAGTAGTTGACATCCCCGCGGATCCTCAAGTTCCTCTAATTTTAGGTCGTTCATTTTTAGACACTTCGAGATCGCTTATCGATGTTCATGCAAGAACTATCACTTTGAGATTCAACGAAGAGGAACTTGTTATAAACGCTACTCAAAACTCGAAACCTTCTCATGTTTATGCAATCGCTACCATTAATCACATTGACATCGTTGATGTGGTTTGCGATGAGTTTTCACAAGAAGTGTTAGGTTTTTCCGATAGCTCGTCAAGTGGCAATCCCACTATTTTGGATCTGATTCTTGCTAATTCCACACCAAATCTCACTCCATTCCAAGGAGGCGATCTCACTTCAAATGAAATCGACAATGAAGATGAGGTGTTGATTAGTGATGATACTTCTATTCCACCATTTCTTCCGCCGATGGAAGTTATGAGTGTTGAACCAAAATCTTCAATCGAGGAACCACCTATCCTTGAATTGAAAGATCTTCCTTCTCACCTTGAATACGCATTCTTGGAAGGTGATGACAAGTTGCCGGTTATTATTGCAAGAGGTCTTGCTAATGATGAAAAATCTGAGCTCTTGAAAGTTCTTAAGGCTCATAAAGGGGCAATTGCGTGGAAAATATCCGACATTAAGGGTATTGACCCAAAATTTTGTACTCACAAGATTTTAATGGAGGAGGACTACAAACCCGCAATTCAAAGTCAAAGAAGGGTGAATCCCAAAATTCACGATGTCATTAAAAAGGAGGTCCTTAAACTCCTTGACGCGGGAATGATTTATCCTATATCCGATAGCCCATGGGTGAGCCCAATCCATTGTGTCCCTAAAAAGGGAGGAATGACCGTTGTGCCCAATGAAAACAACGAGTTAATTCCCACTCGTGTTGTGACCGGTTGGAGGGTGTGTATTGACTACCGAAAGTTAAATGACGCCACTCGTAAAGACCACTTTCCTTTGCCCTTCATGGATCAAATGTTGGAGCGACTCGCGGGAAATGAATTCTATTGCTTTTTAGATGGTTTTCCGGTTACTTTCAAATCCCTATCGACCCTCGTGATCAAGAGAAGACTACGTTTACGTGTCCTTATGGAACGTTCGCTTATCGTAGGATGCCTTTCGGACTTTGTAATGCACCGGGTACGTTTCAACGGTGTATGATGGTGATTTTTCACGATATGATCGAGAAGTAGATGGAAGTGTTTATGGATGACTTCTCGGTTTTTGGCAATTCGTTCACGTCATGTTTATCTAATCTCGAGCAAATGTTAAAACGTTGTGAAGAAACCAATCTTGTGCTTAATTAGGAAAAATGTCATTTTATGTGTAAACAAGGAATCGTCTTAGGACATAAGGTGTCGAAAGCGGGGATTGAGGTCGATAAAGCTAAGGTAGACGTCATCGCCAAGTTACCTCATCCCAAAACCGTTAAGGGAGTTAGGAGTTTCCTAGGCCACGTGGGCTTTTATCGTCTTTTCATCAAGGACTTTTCAAAAATCTCTCGACCTATGACACACCTTCTCGAGAAGGATGCTCCTTTTAACTTCAATGAGGATTGTGTTAGAGCTTTCGAAACTCTCAAAAGGAAACTTACCGAAGCTCCCATTCTTGTTGCTCCTAATTGGGAATTACCCTTTGAAATCATGTGCGATGCAAGTGATTATGCTATAGGGGTCGTCCTAGGGCAACGTTATGACAAGCATTTCCGTCCTATTCACTATGCTAGTAAGACGATGACCGAGGCTCAATTAAAGTACACCACAACGGAAAAGGAATTCCTTGCCGTGGTCTATGTTTTTGAGAAATTCCGACCTTATCTCGTCTTGACTAAAAGCATCGTGTATACCGACCATTCGGCTATCAAGTATCTCTTAGCTAAGCAAGATGCTAAGCCGAGATTGCTTCGTTGGATGCTCCTCCTCCAAGAATTTGATGTCACTGTGCTTGACAAAAAAGGAGCCGAGAATCTAGCGGCCGATCATCTCTCTCGTCTAGAAGATCCTCACAAAGATGTTTTCGAGAACAAGGAAATCACCGAAACATTTCCTCTTGAGACTCTCGGTGTAGTGAATTCTAAAGACACCACCCCATGGTTTGCCGACATTGCAAATTACCATGCGGGCAATTTCATAATCAAGGGTATGACGACACAACAAAAACGAAAATTCTTTCGTGACGTCAAGTTCTATTTTTGGGACGACCCTTATCTCTTTCGGGTTTGTGCGGATCAACTCGTTCGACGTTGTGTTTTTGGTGCCGAAGCTTCTAATATCCTTAGAGCTTGTCACGAGGGACCCACGGGTGGTCACCACGGTGCTAATCTCACGGCTAAGAAAGTGTTCGATGCCGGCTTCTTTTGGCCTTCTATCTATCGTGATGCACACGCACTTGTGAAGTCGTGTAATTCGTGCCAACGTCAAGGAAAATCGTCTCAACGTGATGAAATGCCGCAAAACATAATTCAAGTATGTGAGATTTTCGACATATGGGGAATAGACTTTATGGGGCTGTTCCCATCGTCTCATGGCAACAAATATATCCTCGTCGCGGTGGACTACCTTTCTAAGTGGGTGGAAGCTAAGGCTTTGCCTACTAATGATGCTCGTGTGGTAGTGAAGTTTTTGAAGCAACTATTCTCTCGGTTCGGAACCCCTCGTGCTATTATAAGCGATCGTGGAACCCATTTTCGTAATGACCAATTCGAAAAGGTTCTAAAGAAATATGGAGTTACTCATCGTCTTTCTACGGCTTATCACCCGCAAACGAGTGGGCAAGTCGAGGTTTCGAACCGAGCTTTGAAGAGGATTTTAGAGAGGTCAATTGGAGAAAACCGTGCTTCGTGGTCCGACAAACTTGATGACGCTTTATGGGCCTTTAGGACCGCTTATAAGACACCTATCGGTTGCACTCCTTATAAGTTAGTCTATGGGAAGAATAGTCATTTGCCCATTGAGTTGGAGCACAAGGCATATTGGGCCCTTAAGCATGCAAACTTTGACTTGAAGACCGCGGGAGATCACCGAAAAATACAATTAAATCAATTGGATGAATTAAGAGATAATGCTTATGAAAATTCATTAATTTTTAAAGAAAAGACTAAAAAGTTTCATGATTCAAAGATTAAAAACTGGGTTTTTAACGTTGGTGATCAAGTGTTACTTTTTAACTCTCGACTTAAGATATTTTCCGGGAAATTGAAATCTCGTTGGTCGGGTCCTGATAGGTGTGTAAACACCCATCTTTTCTACCACTTAATTACAATAATAACCGGACCAAAACGTGTATTTTATGTCTTTTATGTCGGAATTATGCGTGGTTTGTGTTTTTGTTGTGATTTAGGACGAAAAGGCGAAAAGTGGAGAAAACACGGGAATTCACGGGCATTTACGGACTTTTATTGAAGAAAAAGATGAAAGACGAATTCAAGAAGTCAAGAGTGCAAAAAGAACGGAAGTCCAAGACCAATTCTGAAGATTTATCGAAGAAAAAGTCAAAAGACGGAAGTATATCAAAAGCCGAAGAATTCAAGTCTATTTTATTGAAGAATTTAAAGACGAGTTCAAAGAAATCCCGAAGCCAAAAGTCCCTTAAGTCCAAGTTTAAAGAAGATTAGAAGAAAAGGACTAAGTATGCAATTAATGAAGATTAAAAGAAGGAGGGACTTAATGACGTAATTAAGAGAAAAGGAAAGAGGGGAGGAAGCTTCCTTAATCCTCCCCAATAAATAGTCATTAGTTGTAATATTTTCATTTTGTTGGCTAATGGTGACAATTAGACCTTCCACCATTTAATTACCTTGTCATTTACTTATCTTGTCAATTTAAATTCATGTTATGTACCTTAATTACCATTTAACTCCAAGTAAGTTTTCATTTTAATTCTTGTCAATCTTTACTTTATCTTGTCAATCTCTCATCTACCTTTCTTCATCTTTCATTTTTATGTTTTGTGTTCATGTTCATGCTTTTATTTTGATCCAAGTGGTTTTTGATTATTGTGGTTAAAGTTGTTTGATTTCTTGTTTTTATTTGTTGTTTATGTTTATCTATTGATTCGTTACTGTTTAGTTTAAATCGTGTGTTTTTATTTTGATTAATTAGTTTTAGATCTGCTGTTACTGTTTCCCTTGTTCTTCGGGAAAGTTTGTTGTGTTTCTGATCTTTCCAGGTAAACTTCCGAACCAAGAAGGAGGGAAGGATTCATTCGGAACTCCAAAGTTCCGAGTCAAGGTTTCATCCGGAAGATTTGGGATCAGCAAAAGTTCCGAGCCAAGCTTGTTCATCCGGAACATTCAAAGTTCCGGACGAAGGATAACTTCCGAGTCAAACTTTTGTTCATTCGGAACCCAAAAGTTCCGGGTCAATTTACTTCATTCGGAACTCAAAAGTTCCGGGTCAAGGAGATTCATTCGGAACTCAAAAGTTTCGGATCAACGCAAAACTTCCGAACGAACTTCCGGACGAAACTTCCGAACGAAGGATAAGTTCAGAATCAAGGGGCTAGTTCCGGATCAAGAAGTGTTCATTCGGAAGTTTTAAACTTCCGAATCAAGGAGGTTTCATTCGGAAACTTCCGAATCAAGGCAAAATTTTGAAGTTCCGAATCAGTAAAGTTCCGAACGAAGGATTGTTTTGGATAAGTGACATATTCAGATCAATTAGTTCCGGATCAAGGATTTTGGTAATATTCCAAGCGAAGAAGAATCATTCCAACTGAAGGTGACATTCCGGACGAGTGATTGTTCCAAACGAAGGATTATTCCGAATGAGCTGTATTCAGGTTCTTATTAGCTTTTGTCTTTGATTTTTATTTTCAAGCTTTATTTTTTCTGCCTTTTATTTAATTGCACTTTAAGATTATTTGCCTTAGCTTTATTTTAGTTTTGCCTTAGTTTAAGTTTTAGTTGCGTTTTAAGTTTTCCTTAGATAGATTTAAGTTTACGTCATTTACTTTAGCACCCTTTAATTTCAGTCTCGCTTTTAATACTTGCACCTTTATTTTAATTAGACTTAGATTTACTTTAAGAGCACCTTTACTTTAATTGTTTTGCACCTTTTATTTTAAACACTACAACGACACATCTTTGTTTACACCAAAAACACAATAGAGTCACACGTTAAACACAAGTTTTTCAATTCGAAGAGATATACGACAAAGAACTTTTTAACCTGAGTAAAATCCAGTTATCAAATGGCGCCGCTGTCGGCTCTTTTCGTAAAGATTAACGGTTTTTTGTGAGAGACGCGTTGCTTTTTGGGATCCGTTCACTTGTGAGCGTTATTTTTCTTGCCTAAAAATTCAAAAAATCATAAAAATTAAAAATTGATAAAAATCCATAAAAATTAAAAATTTCAAAAATCCAAAAAGATTCTATCTTTATTGTATATATATATATTGTCTTTGTGTTTGGTTTTTGTTTTCTTTTGCATTTTCAGGTGTATGCATACTAGATCTTCTAATTATCAAGAGCCCGAGCCTCAAGAAGATTTAAGTATGGCAGGTGTTAACAACAACAACATTCCACCGCACCTCAATAATAATAATAATAACAACAATGCTCTTCCACAGCCCGATCTTCGGACCATGGAGGAACTTTGTCAACCAACCATGTTTGGACGAGGAGGACCGATTGCGCCGATGCAAATCAACGCTCCTGAATTTTCGTTGAAGCACCACATGATTCAGCAAGTACAAACAAACCCTTTTAGAGGATTGCCTGATGATGATGCCAACAAACACCTCGACAAGTTCATTACAATTACCCAAAGCATGAAGTTGCCTGGTGCCACAATGGATGTTCTCCGCCTACAACTCTTCCCACATACTTTATCGCATCATGCCGAGAAATGGTTTGATCGTCTCCCGAAGAATTCTATTCACACTTGGGATGACATGACTCAACGCTTTTTGTCGTGCTACTTTCCACCATCCATGGTCACAAGCCTTCGCAATCAGATCAGCGGTTTCATGCAAGACCCTGACGAATCTCTTTTTGATGCTTGGGAGAGATATAATGTCTTGATCGATAGATGTCCAAACCACAACATGCTCCCTGTGACCCTAATTGATACTTTCTACAACGGTTTGACTTTTCGAGATCGTGATACGATTAATGTAGCCGCCGGTGGCACATTCATGAAAAGGAGACCCGAGGAGTGTAGAGAGTTAATTGAGAACATGACTACTCACCACAAAAACTGGGATTCCTCTGCTTCTTCTAGGAACAACCCGAGAGTCAATGTTTCTTCTACCTCAGCAAACCCTGAGATGACCGAACTCACCCGCATGATGGCCAAAATGAGCAAAAGTATTACGCTTCTCGCTTCAAACCAACAACAACAACAAGTTAAAGCGGTTGCTAATCCTTGTGAAACATGTGGCGGTCCTCACTCATACACCGATTGTCCTTCTACACAAGAAAATCCGGAAAATGTGTATGCTGCTTACGGTAATTATTCACCGGAAAATTACCAAGCTAGACAACAAGGGGATAGAAATCTGCTGAGTTACCGATCCAACAATTACCTTTCACCCGGTTTTTCTCCTCAAAACCAAAATCCCGCCAACAACTAGAATAGAAGCAACCAAATCCCACCAAGAGCTTCTAACCCTTATCAACCACCCACCCAACAAACCCCACCCATTAATCCCGATGTTGATGCCATCATGAGAACTCAAGGTGAGCAAATCAAGAAACACAGAGCCAAATAATCAATTTGAAAGGAGATATCTTGAAGCAAGGAAATGACATCAGAACCGAGGTTCGTGATAATATTCAATCCTCTTTCAGCACTCAAACGACTGAATTAAAGAATCTGTTGGCTAGTTTCTTGCCCGAAGCTCAACCTTCTTCGGGTTCTCTACCTTCAAACACCGTCACCAATCCGCGAGCTAATGTGAGTGCTATAACTACGCGTAGTGGAATTACCATTGTCAATCCACCTATCCCACCACCATCATCTACACCTCCTCCACCACCATGTATCCCTACTCCTCCTACACCTAGTATTAGTGCACCATTACCGTCTCCGCCTCATCATGACGATGTATCTCGGAAGGACCCTTCAACATCCCAACCTTTACCGACTACACCTTCACCGTCTCCCTATCAACCTAGAATCCCATACCCTTCTCGCATAGGCAAGACCAACGAGCTAACCAAGAATGACTGTCAAGTATCGAAATATGTGGAAATGCTATCTAAAATGACCATCAACATTAGCCTTGTTGAAGCACTTTGCCACATGCCGAAATTTGTCAAAGCATTCAAGGAATTGCTTAGCAAGAAGGAGAAGCTGATGGAACTCGCCAACACACGCTTAAATGAAAACTGCTCAGCAGTTATTCTTAAAGAATTACCAGAAAAGCTTGGAGATCCCGGTCGTTTTGTGTTGCCTTGCGTGTTCAACAAAACTGAAGAATTTACTGCCCTTGCTGATCTCGGGGCTAGTATTAATCTTATGCCTTTGAGTGTTTGGAAAACACTATCATTACCCGACCTCATTCCAACAAAGATGACTCTTGAACTTGCAAATCGCACTCTCGCTTACCCCGTTGGTATAGCCGAAGACGTGTTCATCAAAGTTGGCACATTTACTTTCCCGGTCGATTTTGTCGTAGTTGATTATGAAATAGACCCTCGTATTCCTTTAATACTTGGTCGGCCATTTTTTAGAACCGGACGAGCTTTAGTGGATGTGGCCGAAGGTGAGTTAATCTTACGAGTCGGGAATGATTCAAAAGTTTTTAAAATGGGGAAGCTTACAGGCAAATCTTTTGGACGAGAATCAGTGAATATGATTAATGTGCTCGATGACTTTACCGTCTTTGACAATCCTCTATTCGATTCTTCCATCGATAATCTACTTTTTGAAGATAATGTGGATGATTCTCTCCCTACTTTGGACGCTTCTCCCATTTATGATTCTCCACCGGTCTTTGATGCTTATGATGATGATGATTCTAGCTCAGATTCGGATGATTTTGATTGTACTTCTGAGTATCCCGAGCGGCCCACTTTCGATGATTTTGATGAGGCCGATACTCTTTCGAGCGATTCTTCACACGATGAAGATCCTCCGCCATCACTCGATCCTACTTTGGACGATTACTCATTTGAGGAAGACTTCTCTGAATTTCTCAACACTTACTTCCCTCATGAGAGTGATGCTCCTCCTTTTGATTTTGAAGAATATCGTCTTGATCCTACTTTGGATTTGAAGAGCATTCTGTCAAACGAGAAGAAACCGGTCGACACCGAAATCCGTTGCACATATGATTTGACACCTCTTTGTCCCCCTTCTGAGGACGAGGTTGTGCTTCTTTGCGGATCTTCTTCACACTCGGCTGAGCCTGAGTGCTATTTTCCCCCTAAAGGAAAAGGTGTTCGACCCCGGTATTGAAGTCTTTAAGCCATCTCAGTATCCACCTGATGAAATAAAAGGAAAAATCTTTGGAACTATGGAAGACATGCTTGCACCTCACCATACTTGCTCCCACCATGCTCCATCACTGCTTAAGGGAACCCTGCCACTTCTTCTCTGGCTTGCCTTGTTCGCCTTAAGCCTCTGCTATTTGATGGACGAAAACTATGTCTTTGATCCTGGTGGATATGTTTTATGCTTCTTCCGTTGATGATCAAAGTCGAGTCAGGCTCACGACTCGGTAAACAAAAATCAAGCGCTTCTTGGGAGGCAACCCATGCATCTATCTTTTTGCTTTCTTTGGCGGGACCCTTTGGTTTGCTCTTTCCTCTCCTCACTTCTTAATCAGGGATTCGAGCTTCACTGATCCACTCTTGATGATTCTTGACGACCCGTGATTCCGTGTTCTACTTCTTCCCGGTTCTATCCTAAACTCTTTTCGATTCACTATTTTATATTTTCTCAATATTAAAATAGGAATCTCTTTAGTGGTCTTTTCCTTAGCGAGATTTAAACAAAGTGCACAATGTCCTAAGTGTAGGGGAGTTTACTCCCACATGCTTAAACATTGAGGACAATGTTTATCTTAAGTGTAGGGGGGACTTCTATCGAAGTTAAGTGGTCTTTTCCTTGTATTTGTCCTCATTTTAACCGGAAAATCAATTTTTCGACATTTTTCAAAATTTTTGATCTATTTTGGCCCATTAGTTTTTATCTTTGTATAGTTATTTTCTTTCTTTGCTAGAATAAATGATTAATAAGTGGTTTTAATTTTCAAACGTTGTGAATCTTTTGACTCAACCCGAGTTTACTTATCTGAGTTTACTCTAGCTAGTATCCTTAACGTGTTTAAGTCAAGTTTTGCTAGGCTTTTATATAGGGAGCTATAAAACGCGAAAGTCTTAACTCTCACGGGTTAAGAACAAGAACTTTTCGCAAGTTCCTATAATTGATCCTAGAGAGCCGTTTATCAAGGGAACTTTAAAACGCGATTTCTAAACTTGAAAAAGTCCAAGAATTTGCAAGATCCTATAGACGACTCGAAAACCCAAAATTTTGATTTAATAGGCTAAGTATCCACGAGTCTCATTACTTGAGATTTTAAACTGTGGAGAACGAGAGATGATAGAGCCAATTATAAGTTCGGTATTCTTTCGTGAATTTATGTGAGTTAATTATAAGCCTATTCTCCCATCGCTTGCTAATAAATTTATCTGCTAATAAATAAGGTTGTACGATTTGAAAAGTTACTTAGCTTCTAGCCCAAGATCATTTAAAAGTTGCTCGGTATGGATTAGAGTTCATAGCCAAGGCATAACTTATTGAAGCGGGATGCGAAGACTGGCGAGTCCGAAAAGGCCCTAACAAGGCATGAGGGCTATATTTTGTTGCTAAAGATCCAAAAGTGATGTGAAGAATCATTTATCAAAAATCAATATGAAGGATCGAGACACACGATGAAAAGCAAAATTCCCAAAAAGTCATGGAGAAGTGTATCCGAAAAGACCCTAACAAGGTATGAGGATAAATAGATCCAAGTCAATAAAAGGAGGCGGATCGTTGTATATCAAAGTCCAAAATAATGATTGGAGAAAAATGAAGAAGTCGTGGTCCAAGTATGAATCTCTCAAAACTTCAAGTGAAGAAATTCCTATATGAAGAGAAGACCATAATTTCATGAACGTCTCTCAAGGTTTGAAGTATGAAGTCGCTGCCAAATATCGGTCCGAGAAAGGTCTCAAATCGCGAAACGAGTTATGCCAAGATATGAACTTTATGAGGTCCCGAGAAGCAGTTTTAAAAGATTTTGTCCTTTAGCTAACTATTGATTAAATCGTTCACTTTATTTTCAGCCTAATAAACTATCGAAATAAGTCAACAATGCATCCTCGTGATCATTCAAGACAAATAATAAAATATAAGAGATACCCCTAGGAATAAGGGAGTCTAAGTGAATAATTGGCCCACATGAGTTCGTGTTAGTCTACTAACTTATAATAACAATGATCTCGTTTTTAAGCTTGGTTTGGAGAAAGTGAAAACTTGAGGATGATGATTATTCATGACATTTTCAAAACCCAAGGTATGCTTTTGATTTCTTTATTTTGTATATTTTAATTTTCTATTTCTTTAATAAAGGCCAACGTGGATTGATTATGATGAAAAGTTTAATCTTGCTTTGTAACTAATGCATTGCATGAGGACATTGCAATGGTCAAGTGTAGGGGATTTAATAGGTGTGTAAACACCCATCTTTTCTACCACTTAATTACAATAATAACCGGACCAAAACGTGTATTTTATGTCTTTTATGTCGGAATTATGTGTGGTTTGTGTTTTTGTTGTAATTTAGGACGAAAAGGCGAAAAGTGGAGAAAACACGGGAATTCACGGGCATTTACGGACTTTTATTGAAGAAAAAGATGAAAGACGAAGTCAAGAAGTCAAGAGTGCAAAAAGAACGGAAGTCCAAGACCAATTCTGAAGATTTATCGAAGAAAAAGTCAAAAGACGGAAGTTTATCAAAAGCCAAAGAATTCAAGTCTATTTTATTGAAGAATTTAAAGACGAGTTCAAAGAAATCCCGAAGCCAAAAGTCCCTTAAGTCCAAGTTTAAAGAAGATTAGAAGAAAAGGACTAAGTATGCAATTAATGAAGATTAAAAGAAGGAGGGACTTAATGACGCAATTAAGAGAAAAGGAAAGAGGGGAGGAAGCTTCCTTAATCCTCCCCTATAAATAGTCATTAGTTGTAATCTTTTCATTTTGTTGGCTAATGGTGACAATTAGACCTTCCACCATTTAACTACCTTGTCATTTACTTATCTTGTCAATTTAAATTCATGTTATGCACCTTAATTACCATTTAATTCCAAGTAAGTTTTCATTTTAATTCTTGTCAATCTTTACTTTATCTTGTCAATCTCTCATCTACCTTTCTTCATCTTTCATTTTTATGTTTTGTGTTCATGTTCATGCTTTTATTTTGATCCAAGTGGTTTTTGATTATTGTGGTTAAAGTTGTTTGATTTCTTGTTTTTATTTGTTGTTTATGTTTATCTATTGATTCGTTACTGTTTAGTTTAAATCGTGTGTTTTTATTTTGATTAATTAGTTTTAGATCTGCTGTTACTGTTTCCCTTGTTCTTCGGGAAAGTTTGTTGTGTTTCTGATCTTTCCAGGAAAACTTCCGAACCAAGAAGGAGGGAAGGCTTCATTCGGAACTCCAAAGTTCCGAGTCAAGGTTTCATCCGGAAGATTTGGGATCAGCAAAAGTTCCGAGCCAAGCTTGTTCATCCAGAACATTCAAAGTTCCGGACGAAGGATAACTTCCGAGTCAAACTTTTGTTCATTCGGAACACAAAAGTTCCGGGTCAATTTACTTCATTCGGAACTCAAAAGTTCCGGGTCAAGGAGATTCATTCGGAACTCAAAAGTTCCGGATCAACACAAAACTTCCGAACGAAGTTCCGAACGAAAGTTCCGAACGAACTTCCGGACGAAACTTCCGAACGAAGGATAAGTTCAGAATCAAGGGGCTAGTTCCGGATCAAGAAGTGTTCATTCGGAAGTTTTAAACTTCCGAATCAAGGAGGTTTCATTCGGAAACTTCCGAATCAAGGCAAAATTTTGAAGTTCCGAATCAGTAAAGTTCCGAACGAAGGATTGTTTTGGATAAGTGACATATTCAGATCAATTAGTTCCGGATCAAGGATTTTGGTAATATTCCAAGCGAAGAAGAATCATTCCAACTGAAGGTGACATTCCGGACGAGTGATTGTTCCAAACGAAGGATTATTCCGAATGAGCTGTATTCAGGTTCTTATTAGCTTTTGTCTTTGATTTTTATTTTCAAGCTTTATTTTTCCTGCCTTTTATTTAATTGCACTTTAAGATTATTTGCCTTAGCTTTATTTTAGTTTTGCCTTAGTTTAAGTTTTAGTTGCGTTTTAAGTTTGCCTTAGATAGATTTAAGTTTACGTCATTTACTTTAGCGCCCTTTAATTTCAGTCTCGCTTTTAATACTTGCACCTTTATTTTAATTAGACTTAGATTTAATTTAAGAGCACCTTTACTTTAATTGTTTTGCACCTTTTATTTTAAACACTACAACGACACATCTTTGTTTACACCAAAAACACAATAGAGTCACACGTTAAACACAAGTTTTTCAATTCGAAGAGATATACGACAAAGAACTTTTTAACCTGAGTAAAATCCAGTTATCAGGTCCGTTCACCATTACACAAGTGTTTCCTTATGGGACCATCGAGCTAGCTCAAGATGATGGTCCTAATTTCAAGGTGAATGGACATAGGCTTAAGCACTACTTTGGTGGGGAAATTCCTTCAATGGTTGCCCTCGACCAAGTCACCTTCCCCAATGATAATTAGCATTGAGGGGATCGAGTCGAGCTCATGACTCGATAATCAAAAACGAGGTGCCTCGTGGGGGAAATCCCATGCTTATCCTTTATGCTCACTATTCACTAATAAGGGGACTTGTACCCTTTCAACTCGTTGTCTCGTGGTTGTTTGTGATTGTGTTATCTAGATCATCATCATCATCTATGATTGAAGACTCTCGTGTTCGTTTACGTGAGCCTCCATTGTTTGCTTGAAGAAGTTTTTCACGAATCCATGACATATCCTTTATTGTTCTAACAATTATCTTTTAGCATACTAAACGGCTTTAGATATATTGTTGATCGCCCTTTCCATGCTAGATCCTAAGCATTCGATTCTTCGTCTCTAGTATGGGGGTGCTCCACCTTTAGACTCGAAACATTGAGGACAATGTTTGCTTTTAGTATGGGGGGTGAATAGGTACTTGCTTTGCTACGCCCTCACGCTTTCCAATTTTCAATGTTTTGTTTTGCTAATAAGGCTAAAAATGGCCAAATTTTAAAATTTTTCTTAGTTTTCATAAGTGTTTTTAAGACACGAATGTATATTTTCCGTTGGGTAGAATAAGAGATAATTTTTTACTTGATGGGCATTTGGAGCCATTTACATTCCTTAACCCGCTCAATTCAAGTTTTGCTAGACTTTTATATAGGGAGCTTTAAAACGCGAAAGTCTTAACTCATACGGGTTAAGAACAAGAACTTTTCGCAAGTTCCTATAATTGATCCTAGAAAGTCACTTATCAAGGAACTATAAAATGCATTCTCTAAACTTGAAAAAGTCCAAGATAGTGCAAGATTCTATAGGTGGCTTGAAAACCCAAAACTTTGATTTGATATAGTCTTAATGAAAGCTAATCCAAATTTGGCTTAATTTTGACTTGCATGGCTAAGTATTCACGAGTCTCTTTAATTAGAGGTCTTTATATAGTGAAGAACGAGAGATGATAGAGTTAGATAAGTGATCATGCTAAACGTAGAACATGAAAGTGTTCTTTCAAAAACTCATATGTTTTTAATTGTGGCTTTTTCTTCCCATAAGATCAATGCATTAGGAATAAATCATAATTGCAATAAGTAAGGTCGTACGATTTGAAAGGTTACTTAGCCTCTAGCGCAAGATCGTTTAAAAGTTGCTCGGGGTTGAATAGAGTTCATAGCCAAGGCATAACTTATTGAAGCGGGACGCGAAGATTGGCGATCATCCAAAAAGGCCCTAACAAGGCATGAGGAGCTCTATTTTTCTAAAGATCCAAGATGATGTGAAGTATCATTATTCCTAAATCAATATGAAGGGTCGAGACACACGACGAAAAGCAATTACTCCCCTAAAGATCATGGAGAAAGTCTATCCGAAAAGACCCTTACAAGGTATGAGGATAAATATATCCAAGTCCGAAAAGGAGGCGGATCGTTGTATATCAAAATCCAAAGTAAAGATTGAAGGAAAATGATGAAGTCGTGGTCCAAATATGAAGAATCTCTCAAAAACGTCAAGTGAAGAAATTCCAAATATATGAAGAGAAGACCATAATTTCGAGAACGTCTTCCCAAGATTTGAAGTATGAAGTACATGCCAAATATCGGTCCGAGAAAGATCTCAAATCGTGAAACGAGTTATGCCAAGATATGAACTTAAGGAGATACACGAGAAGCCGTTTTAAAAGATTTTGTCCTTCGGCTAACTATCGATCAAATCATGCTACTTTGCTTTCGGACTAATAACTACTCAAATAAGTCAATATGAATCACTTGTGATCCATGACAAATAGTTAAAAAATGCTAGTAACCCATTTCCTTTTATAATAACTAGGAATGCGGGGAGAAAAAGTATTACACAATTTGGACGTATGAGTAGTGTTAGCATTGTGACTTGTACCAACAATGATCTCGTTTTTGCACTTAGCATGGAATGTATGACAATCAAGGATGACGAAGTTTACTCTAAGGGACATTTGCTTGTTTCTATTCTTTGACCCTAAAAGTCACATTTGTGATGAAAATCTTATGTTATGTCTTTACACATCTTCGTAGTATGTTGCAAGTATTTTACTCTTCAATAAAGGTTAATAAATTTGAACTTTGGTGATGCTTAGATACTTTATTCTAGCATTGCGTGAGGGCACGGCAATGGCTTAGTATGGGGGAGTGATGAGATGGCATTTATACATGATCTCGTCGTTCTTTTCGGCCTTTAAATGCATAAAAATGTCATAATATACCATATATATGCTTGTGTTTGTTTACTTGTGTATTTTAGGTATGGATATCATGAAAAAGACAAAAGATCACAAGATACAAGGAAAAACGGACACGAGAAACGAAGCCGTACAAAGAACCAGGCCCTAATTCATGGAATATTCAACAATTACCCTTGAAGACTTCAAGATATACAAGATTGATCCTCATTTATTGAAGAAATGACACTTAAAACCCTTGTATATTAATAATTACAAGTTTGGTCCCTTAAGTTTGTCAAAATTACACAAAAGGTCCTTCAACTTTGAAGAAATGGCAAGATTAGTCCCTCAACAATTCCAAATTGCCAATTATGGTCCCTCATGAATCCAAAGATACATTGAAGACCTTTGAAGATCAAGAATGTCCAAGATCAGCCCTTGAAATATCTCAAAATGGCAAAAATAATCCTCTGAAACCTTTTTCCAAAGTTTTGTGCCAAAACTGCCAAAAGATGAAAGTTATTTACAAAGGGGTGGAAGTTTTTAGGCTGAAAAACGTGTTATACATGTTTTACCAAAATACAAGGGCCAAATGTGTGCACTGAAACATTCAAATACACAAATTGCGCCAAACAACTTCCAATCCTACAAAAACGGATCAAAATCACCACTGTTCACCTTTTCACCACCAGATTTTACATCACTTAAAACAAAGGGTAAATCTCAATTACCCTTACTCACACTTGATTCACACGCCTATAATCCCATCCCAACCTTAAAACCCTCACTCCCACTCACCAAGAGGCCCTACACTCAAAACCGTTTCACCCATCACATCACCACTTCTTCCCAAAGGCTCGCCACGTGTCAAGATCAACAGCTGACACTCATTGCTTCATCACAAATCTATTTTAAACGGTTTGGATGCATTTGGACAGCTCACAACCAAGAATTATCTAGAAGCACTCAAGGGCATTTTTGAGAATTCAGTGCTAGGGTTTGTGAATAGTGTAGCCTGGCATTTGCCTATAAAAGGAGACCTCAACATGTGAGAGTCCCTTTGTTCCAGTCTTTACCTTTTAAACTTGTAATTCCTTTTTGAAATTTATAAAAATTGGTATTTTGAGAAAATTGTAATTCCTTTTTATGTTTTTGAAAGTTGGTATTGTTTAAAGGTGATTCTGAGTTCCATTGATTGTTATAAGTGTGCTTGAATCATTTGGTTCAAGGACGTTTATGTTTGGTAAGTTTTTCAAGTTTGAAAAAGCTTGAAAGTAGGTTTCTGATTTTGATATTTTGTGTACTAACCCTTGGCCATAAGCTATAAGCTCTTACAAGCTTGTTGACACCAAGCTTGTGAAGGGATTAGAGCCCTTGGTTGAGTTGTTTGTTGCTTGTGTTGAAGAAATCAAGTCCTTGAGGTTCTACTTTGAACCATCAACCAAGGCAGTCTTGCATCTCCTTTGTTGAAGTACCTTGGTCTTGTTCTAGTTGTTGAACAAGGTCCAAGGAGCATAGCTGGCCCTCCTAGGATGTTATGGAGGGCAGGTATAACCTCTTGTTAAGATTCCTCTCAAAAATCATATGTTACTGCCTGTTTTGCATTTTGGTATATGATTTGGTGTTCTTGTGTTTGTGCTGGTGATTTTTGTGTTTGATTATGTTAGTTGGTGCCTAGTAAGTGTTTTTGATCATTAAAATCAGTAGGTTTTTAGAAGAAATCAGAAGTTTATTTGAAAAGTGGTTGATTAAGGGTTGTTTGGGATTACTGGTTATCAAGGCCTTGTGGCCTTGAGCCCTTGGTTCTTAGGGTTTGGGTGGTCTAAACAAGTCTTAATATACAATTTTTAGTCATTGGTTAAGTTTCTGAAAGTTTAGAAAAGGGATTTGAAGTTTTGCAAAAATCTGATAAAAGTGGTTTTGGAATTGGTCAAACACATCAGATCCAATAACTTCTTTGTTACTTGGATCTAAGGTCTGAAATCAGGTTTGGGATTAGTTTAGGTGATAAGCTATCTATTGGTTATCTGGTTGTTGAATTTGGTGGCTTATTGTGATTGTTATAGCTTATCAAAAGTTGCTGAAGTGGTCATTTGCATCAGCAAAGTGACCACCTCATTTTGTGTTTGCATATGCTATCCTATTGTATGCCTTGTGACTTTGCTGCTTGGAACTTGTTTAAGTGCTACTTGTGAGTGGATTTTGCTATTTGGTGTGCTTTGAATCTGGCTTATAAGTTAACTGGCTTATTAAACCCTTATTGCCAAAATCTGCCATCAAAAGGTCAACTGACCTCTTGATTCACAAGGCCTCCTCCTTGAGTCCTTCACAAAAATTGCTTATAACAAGCCCATAGACCTTTCCTGATCATTTGGTGAACTTTTGAGCACTTTGACTTTTGGTCAAATAAGCACAAATTGGCTTATTTTGAGAACTGCTTATTGGCACATGCAACAACTTGGCTTTTGTAATAGAAATCATTTTTCTTAGCTTAATAACAAATCTGGAAGGTTACAAGTCTTTTGGTTAAGCTTTTGCTAGAAAACTAGCTTATTTGGCTTTTTTAGCCAGCTTATTTGCTCTTTCAGCTTATTCTACTTGGCTTTTTGTGATTTTCTTCATTGATTATTCTTAGTTAAGCTATTTGTGAGCTTTTGCAACAAACTAGAGCTTCTGAGGTGCCCTAAATCTCAAACCCGACTATTTTGTCGTTTTGTGGATTTTTACTTTGCTTATTTCTGGCTTATTGAGTGTGCTTTTTCAAAATTTATTTTTACAGATCTCATAAGCATCCCAAAAGAAGGTTGTGTGTCAAATTAGAGCTTATGGCATTAGCTTATTGCTTAATGGGCTAAAAGGCCCAATAAGAATAAGTTGTTTGCTTATTAAGCTGTGATAAGCTCACATTCAGCTTTTGGGCCTTTAGAGTTTTGTTCTTAGAATTAAATTTTGAGTCAGATAGGGCTTTTCCAAGTCAATTGGGCCAAGTTTGACTTTTTGGGCCCAAAAGCCCATTTGGTTTGACTGTTTTTGGTTTTGGCCCATTTGAGGGCCCAATAGGGGTATTCTGGTCATTTCACTTTGATTTTCTGATTATTTAGGTTAAAATAAACTAGTTTGCAAGTTTTTAGAATTTTTTATAATTTTTGGATTTTTAATATTATTTTAATATTATTTTATTATTATTTTTCAAATTTCACATTTTCCAACTTTTTACATTTTTCTTAGGTTTAATACATTAAAATAGGAATTTAGCAACTTTTAGAATAATTTTATCACTTTTAGATTAATTTTTATAATTATTTTAAGTTTTAATAGTTTTTAAATCATTTTAAATAGTTTTTATTAGTTTAAAAATTTCTAAAAATAATTTTTAATCTTTTTAGGTCATTTTGGAGGTTTACCAATTGAAAAATCTTTATTTGGGCTTTTTTATAATTTATTTGATTTTTAGGGCTTTAATTAGCATTTAAAAATTGAATATTTAATTATTTAAAAGGTTTGAAAAAGTTTTGATCATTGGTAAACTCTTAGTTTATTAATTTTGATTTTTGGTGAATTTTTGGTAATTTCTAGAATTAATTTTTATTTTTGTAGTTTTTACGGTTTTACGTTTTGTCGTCGTAGTATTATTTTCACGTCTTCTTCATCTTCTTTTCTCATCCCCTTCTAAACCAATCATTAATCACAAATATTTAACAAGTTTTTCACACACATATACCTCCTTGGGAAACGAACTTCATAAGGGTCATTAGTGCTTGATTTTCCTAAATCATCACTCGATACTTACCGCTCATTTACCCTCCTTTGTTTTCCTAAACAAGAGGTGTAATTTTTCCTACAATCATATAACCTAAGGTATTTTTACTTAGTTATTTAATTAAAACATGTATTTTAATTAAAATCATATAACGTATAGTTTAATTAATTAACCAGTTATTTAATTAATAAGCTATAACCAAGACTTGTATTGTGCTAATTAAACTTTAATTATTATTTATAATCCATCTTATTTCTAATTATGGGAACTTACTATTTATGGAAACCTGCTATTTTTAGAAAGTTACTTAGTGTTACAATACAAGTATTATAATACACTAATACATGAATAATACTCAACAGAACAGCATAATAACTACAGTTAACACAGTAAAACATGACAGAATACGTATAACAAGCTAATAACACATGAAACCAGTAAAACACATGTAAATCAGACAACTCATACACGTCCATATTTCTTAGGTAGTGTTATCCGTCGAGGCGGATTAGTCTTCATCGTTTTCCTTAGCTTCTACTAGACATAAGGTACAGATTTCTCGTCCTTTAGTAAGGACAATCGCTTCCTTCATTAGGATTTCCCGTATGCAGCCAACTGTTTTCCCTAGTAGTTACAGATTAAATGCTTATGTTTTATTAGTTACCTTAGCCATATACATGCATGACCAGTTTCACCTAGTTATGGAGGTACCATAACCATAACACTAGAGGCACTAGTGTTATGACTTCACAACGGCGGAGTGATAGCTCGTGGCGTCCCTTTAAGTTATTTGGCCATTATATTATTATATAATCATGTGGGGCGTATGGGTGCATCCTAGTTACATGTTTCAGTCAGGATTTCATGGTGAATGTGGTGTGTTCCTTGCATCCTTCACAAGGAGCTGATCCCTCCTACCCACTTACCAGTTAATTAGAGGCATCCCCTCTAATTTGCATGACGAGGTCACCCCTCCAAGTATTCATGCACGTTGTTGACCTCATGACCTATATTGGCTAATATGGTACATTAACTAATACAGATTTTCATAAGTAACATAAGCTATGTTTTCAGAACTAAAACCAGTTAACATGACAAACAACTAGGTTTTCCGGGACTTATTCATTTCCGCTGCCATTCATGCTTTATACTCTTTATATGCTTTCATATTCTATGTCTTCCATGCTTTATTGTATATCCGTGCACTGAGCGTTATGCTCAGCCGTCTACTTTTCCATGTTCCCAAACGGCAGGTACCCAAGGACGCAAGTAGGAACTCCAGAGTATGTGCATTCAGATTGGAAGCTATCCGGCCTCTTTTACCTTATGCATTTATTCCTACTTTATCACACCTTAATTCTTTTGGACATTGTTAGTCCTTTCCATTTTCAGTACTTATATTGCTTGTGTGTGAGTTACTAGACTACCGATGTTTGATTCCGGTATTTCTATTTATGGTGATGAATGTTTAAACATTTACCTTGCATGCTTTGATGATACGCCATAATTTACTGTAGCATCATATCCTATTAAATGGGGTGTTATAATTATGGTATCAGAGCCAAGGTTTCGACCTGTAGCTCTGTAAAACATGACCTATGACTTACGGGTAGTCACCCGTGTCTTCCTAGAATTGACAGTTGGTTTTCATGCATTCATTCATTTTCACTTTATTTCATGCATTCATATCATTGTAGCAGGTTTATGACTAAGTAATGGTTGATACAGGACTGGCCCTATTTAGTCGCATGTTCTTTTATCGAAACTTTTAACTTTCGGACCGGCCCATTGGCGTCCCCACGCCATGTCTTTCGTTTTGACTGAACAGACCATTGGCGTTCACTCCCATTCATATAAAAGTTTTATAAACTGCATCATGTATTTTTATATTGTTTCATGCATTATAAACTGCTTCTTTGATTTGTACATTGTTCATGCATTCTTATGTTATCTCATTTCAGATTTATGATTTATGTTGCATTTTGTTGTTTTAAACTGTCAGATGGTGAACAATCGCAATACTCCAGATTTGACAGCAGCTGTCAATGCAGCTCTGCAAGCCCTCCTTCCCTAACTTCACAATGAAATCAGAGATGAAGTTCAGGCGGAATTCCAGGCTCATGGAAATCACAATGCTCCACCTCCTCCTCCACCGGTTACTCTTATGACTTGGTTGGAGAGATTCAACAAACAGCGACCCTGTTCGTTTGAGCAGACTGACAGCCCCAACGAGGCTGAGGCTTGGATTTCCCACATCGAGAATATTTTTGATGCAATGGGTTGTGATGGTGTTTTCAAGGCAAGACTGGCTTGCTATAAGTTTGAAGGTGATGTGCTGCAGTGGTGGAAATCGGTCAAGCAGTCCAACGGTGGTGACAATTGGGTTATACAGCTGACATGGGACCGATTTAAGGAGATCTTTCTTAATCAGTACTTTCCACATGCTGAGCAAGAGAAACTCAAGAGGGACTACCACAACATTCGACAGATTGCTGGCGAAAACAACAACGAATTCATGCAAAGGTTTCTCCGTTTGGCAGGATTTCTGGGTCCAGCTGTAGGAACTGCTGCGGAGCAAGCTGAGAAGTTTCACTGGGTACTTCGCACTTCGGTTGCCAACAACTTGGTATGTGCTACTTTCACTACAGTTGAACAGGTGGCCGATGCAGCCCGTAAGCTCGAGATGCTTCAGGAACGAGAGGAGTTCGGTGATGACAGAGCAGTGAAGAGGTATCTTCAATCACCAATTGTAAACAATTCATTTCCATCAGTATTATTCATTTCATATAATCTCTGTTCAACATTATATATTCAAGGCAGAAGACTGACGACCGTAAGCCTGCGGCCGCTCAGCAGCAAGCATTCAAGGGAAACGGTCAGACTAACGACCGTTCTAGTTCTGAGAGGCATGGCGGTAACGATGGTTACCGTAACAACGCTAACAACTCGAACAACAGCAAGTCCCTACATTAACCTTCTTTCATGTTCAACTATTTTATGTTATGGTATTCTAACACTCCAACAATTGTTAATTCAGGAACAATGGTAACGGCAGGGATCAGGACCGTAGGGGTTCACAGCCTAACCGTTCTACCTCATCTAGTAAATTATACACCTTCTATGTAATCATGTTTATGTTCCACGATCATGTCTCATGCATGTAATCCTTAAACAGGCTCTCAGCTAACTAGGACATCTGCTGTAGGATTCACGCATCCTGTCTGTCCTACTTGTTCGCGCATACACTCTGGTATTTGTCGTCGAGGTACTGGTGGTTGTTTCAAGTGTGACCAACAAGGCCATCAGCAGAAGGACTGTCGCCAGGGTGAGATAGAAGGCGCCTCTGGACACACCGACACCAAGCCACCTTCTAGTTCTGGTCACGTGTTCACTACTACTAGAGATCAGGCGAATAAGACTTCATGTACCATCACCGGAAATCTCTTTATGAATGGTTTGGCAACATGTGTTCTATTTGATACTGGAGTGACGCATTCAGTCGTGTCCACTACTTTTGTGGTACGTGTTAGGATTTCCCCGATGCCATTAGATAATGCCTTATGCATTTCCAAGCCACTTTGGGACTCTGTACGAATCACTCAAGTGTACAGAGATCTTCCCCTAGAATTTGATGACAAGATCCGCAGAGTTGACGCACTTCCTTTGGACATGTGCGATTTTGACTTGATTTTGGGCATAGACTGGTTATCCAAACACCAGGCTACGATTGACTACCACACTTATCGGGTTATCTTCGGTGATGTTAAATCTCTAGAGTACATACACCATGGTTTTCTGCAAGGAGGTCAGTACATATTATTTCATCCATGGAGGCGGGTGCATTGCTATCACACGGCTGTCAGGGCTTCATAGCCAATATTCATGACATTACTTTCGAGTCTCCATCACTCCAAAATCAGCCTATTATGTCAAATTTTCCTGACGTATTTCCAGATGAACTTCCAGGCATACCACCTGTTCGTGAGGTTGAGTTTGGAATCAAGCTCATACCAGGTGCAGAGCCGATTTCCAAAGCTCCTTACCGTATGGCTCCTATAGAGCTTAAGGAACTAAAAGATCAGCTGTAGGAACTTCTGGAACGAGGTTTCATCTGTCCCAGTGCATCGCCATGGGGTGCACCGGTACTATTCGTGAAGAAGAAAGACGGTGACATGCGTTTATGTATAGACTATCGTGAGTTGAACAAGATCACGATCAGGAATCGTTACCCTTTGCCGCGTATTGACGACCTATTCGATCAACTTCAGGGCGCCAAGTATTTCTCTAAGATCGATCTGAGGTTCGGCTACCATCAGTTACGGGTTAAAGAGATGCTCCAGCTGTCTTCATGGATTTGATGAACCGTGTCTTCCATGAGTTTCTGGACAAGTTCGTTATCGTGTTCATTGATGACATCCTGATATTCTCTAAATCCAAGGAGGAACATGAGGAACACCTTTGTATAGTATATCATATACTTATTTACTAAGCTTATTACTATTTATGGAAACATGCTAAATATGGAAACATGCTAAATATGGAAACATGCTATTTAAGGAAACATACTGTAAAACCCGTATTAAAAACCTATGAACAGTACACGTGAATAGTAACTTACGAAAACAAGATAAAATTTAAAGTTTCCATTTATAATATTAATACACGTGTCACGACAATAAAAAACGAACAATCATGAATATTATAAATATGACATGATCACGAATACCAAAATCACAAATATTAAATCACGAGCATACACGACTAACTATTTAACACATGAAAAACTTCGGGTTCCCTTGTTGGGCTCCCCTATGCCGCGGCTACAACAAAGAAAAGAAGGAAGATGGGCTTTGGCCCATAACCAATTGTAAATAATAAAATATAGGAAAACATAAACATATTTTAGGTTTTCAGAAAAGTTTTCCCTGCCTCCTTTTTGTGCTATTGCCGCCAGCCATATACAAACAACATGGACGATTCAGATATTTTTGCTATTGGTTTTGCGTTCGTGATCATTCTTTTTTTCTTTTCACACATTCGGTATAAATCAAACCTTTTTCTTTTTATTTAATTCTTTTGATTTCGTGTTATAATTTAATTAATCATCAAGAACAAGAATAAAACATGTAATAGATTATTTAAATCATGTTTCCGGGTTTGGTTTGTGTGTGGTGTGGTTCGGCCGAGACACCCGAGACCCCATATGGGGCTCGGCTTGTTTTGATTACCACCACCGAGAGTCCCAAGACTCTCGGCTTGGGTTGGTGTGGGCTCGAACGCAACAAGGCAACCCCGATCAAGGGTCAGGGTGTGTTTGTTTGTTTGGTTGTGTGCACCGAGGCACCACCGAGACCCCAAAGGGGCTCGGTTGGTTTTGTTGTTCAGACCCGAGACCAAAGAAACCCCGACACTAAGTCTGGATATGTTGTACATGTTTGTTAGTTTAAGTAGTGTCAACCGAGACCCTCCAAGGTCTCGGTAGGACTTTTGTATGGCTTATTTAAAACACGGGCTCGGGATTCGGGTTTTTCATGAAAATTATTTTTTTATAAGACATGTTATATTAAAATTTAGGTTAATTAATTTATTAAATTAATTCATGTATAACCTAAGGTATTTTTACTTAGTTATTTAATTAAAACATGTATTTTAATTAAAATCATATAACGTATAGTTTAATTAGTTAACCAGTTATTTAATTAATAAGCTATAACCAAGACTTGTATTGTGCTAATTAAACTTTAATTATTATTTATAATCCAGCTTATTTCTAATTATGGGAACTTACTATTTATGGAAACCTGCTATTTTTAGAAAGTTACTTAGTATTACAATACAAGTATTATAATACACTAATACATGAATAATACTCAACAAAACATCATAATAACTACAGTTAACACAGTAAATAGTAAAACATGACAGAATACGTATAACAAGCTAATAACACATGAAACCAGTAAAACACATGTAAATCAGACAACTCATACACGTCCATATTTCTTATGTAGTGTTATCCGTCGAGGCGGATCAGTCTTCATCGTTTTCCTTAGCTTTTACTAGACATAAGGTACGGATTTCCCGTCCTTCAGTAAGGACAGTCTCTTCCTTCATTAGGATTTCCCGTATGCAGCCAACTGTTTTCCCCAGTAGTTACAGATTAAATGCTTATGTTTTATTAGTTACCTTATCCATATAAATGCATGACCAGTTTCACCTAGTTATGGAGGTACCATAACCATAACACTAGAGGCACTAGTGTTATGACTTCACCACGGCGGAGTGATAGCTCGTGGCGTCCCTTTCAGTTAGCCATTATATTATTATATTATCATGTGGGGCGTATGGGTGCATCCTAGTTACATGTTTTAGTCGGGATTTCATGGTGAATGTAGTGTATGCTTTGCATCCTTTACAAGGAGCTGATCCCTCCTACCCACTTACCAGTTAATTAGAGGCATCCCCTCTAATTTGCATGACGAGGTCACCCCTCCAAATATTCATGCACGTTGTTGACCTCATGACCTATATTGGCTATTATGGTACATTAACTTATACAGATTTTCATAAGTAACATAAGCTATGTTTTTAGAACTAAAACCAGTTAACATGACAAACAACTAGGTTTTCTAGGACTTATTTATTTTCTGCTGCCATTCATGCTTTATACTCTTTATATGGTTTCATATTCTATGTCTTTCGTGCTTTATTGTATATCCGTGCACTGAGCGTTATGCTCAGCCGTCTACTTTTCCGTGGTAGGTACCCAAGGACGCAAGTAGGAACTCCAGAGTATGTGCATTCGGATTGGAAGCTATCCGACCTCTTTTACCTTATGCATTTATTCCTACTTTATCACACCTTACTTCTTTTGGACATTATTTAGTCCTTTCCATTTTCAGTTCTTATATTGCTTATGTGTGAGTTACTAGACTACCGATGTTTGATTCCGGTATTTCTATTTATGGTCATGAATGTTTAGACATTTATCTTGTATGCTTTGATGATACGCCATAATTTACTATAGCATCATATCCTATTAAATGGGTTGTTACACATACTAATTATGGAAACTTTTTATTTTTGGAAACTTACTAATTATGTAAACTTTCTATTTTTGGAAACTTACTAATTAAGAAAACTTTCTATTTTTAGAAACTTACTATTTATGGAAACTTTCTATTTTTTGAAACTTAATATATATGGAAACCTGCTATTTTTGGAAAGTTACTATATATAGAAACCTGCTATTTTTAGAAAGTTACTCATTATGATACAGCAAGTACTATAATACATAAACCATGAAATACACTAATCAAGAACACATGAAACACTAAGAATCACATGATAAAACATGAAACGATAAAACAAGACAAGAACAAGTAAAAAAGTTAAAAACACGTCAAGAAAACTAATAATCAATAAGTATACGTAAAGAGACAACTCATTCATGTCCCTTTCATTGTATAGCACTTGTGAAGTCGGAGTAGATCTTCCGCTTTCGTTTTCATCCTCATTACTGGACATAAGGTACGGATATTCCGTCCTTCAGTAAGGACAGTCTATTCCTATTAGGATTCCCCGTTTGCAGCCATATGTTTTCCCTAGTAGTTTACATTAAAATTATTAGTAATTAATATGAATAGCATTTTAAACTGCCTGATCTATATACATGCATGCCAGTTCCACCTAGTTATGGAGGTACCATAACCGTAACACTTGAGGCACCGGTGTTATGACTCTTCTGCGGTGAGAGTGATTGCTCGCGGCGTCCCTTTCAGTTATTTGGCCTTTCATATTATTATCACGTGGGGCGAATGGGTGCATCCTAATACATGTTTAGCAGATTACAAGGTAATTATGGTGTGTGCTCTACATCCATTACATGGATTTGATCCCTCCACCTAGACTATTATAATTAGAGGTGAAAAAAGAGATTTTGCAATCCTATTTTTAAGCAATTAAGATCGTTCCTCGATTCACCCGAATTGATTATCAATTAACGTTAGACTATATTTGTTTTTGGTAAAATCTATTTTTGGTATTTTTAAACTAATTTGAAACTACTAATTAATTAATTATCTAAACAATTTAAAAACTATTTTAAACTAATTTATATAAAAACTTTTAAATGAAATCTATTTTTAATTGAAATTTAAACTATTGTAAAAAGACGATTTTTAAAAATAAGAAAATTTTAAATCTAAATTTGAAAACTAATTAATTTAAACTAAAAACTTTATAATAAAAACAATTTTTAAATAAATGAAAACAATGAAAATAAATTTTAATTTGAAACGAAAACAAATTTTAAAACTTATTTAAAATAAACTCAAAATATTTTTTTTTTAGTCTTTTTATTTTTTTATTTTTTAAAAAAAACTGAATTAAAATAAATCTATATAAAACTATTTAAAGTTAAATCTAAAACTTTGTATATAAGTTCTAATTAAACAAAATTGCTAAAGTAAATATCTAATTAAACTAATTAAACAAAACTGCAAATGTAAATTGATTATATTAATTAAATGAAGGAGAATAGAACACAAAAAGATGTTTAGCTCAATTGGTTGAGGCGTTTGGTGGTCATGCGAAAGGTCACTGGATCAATCCCCACTAGTGACGAAATTTGCTTTAAGTTTTTATGGACAGATTTATTTTGGACAAATTTATAAAATCAACAGATCAGTATGTCTGCTGTTAACAGCAGTAAATCAGCAAAACAGTAAAAGCAAACCCTTAAATAGCAAACTAGTAAAAAGAATAAAAGCCGAAACGCAAGCTAAGCTAATAAGCAGTAAGCAAAACACCAATATCAAATAAGCAAATAAGCTGAATCGAATTAAGCATAAAAACCAATAAGCTATAACAGAATATCTAAAGCAGATCCAACAGTGCTCACACTTAATAAACATATAACTGAACCAAACTTAATGAAACTAGTAGATAAAACTACTGAGAATTAAACAATATATAAACTAAATAAAACAGTGCAAGAATCATAAATAAGCAGAAACAAACATACTAAAATACACGCAGATGAAATCAAAACAAAATAAACGGATCCAACAATAAATAAGTAATTTCAAACTAATACTAAAAATAAACTAAAGCAGATTTAAACTAATTTATAACCAAACACAAATAAACAAGAGCAGATTCATATTAAACTCAAACAAATTTACCAAATCCAAACAAATGAAAGCTATTATTAAGAAGATCCTAACAACTCGAAAGCTAACTCAAAACCTAAACAGATTCAAATAACATCAAAGCAAATTAGAAGAATTAAACATAAATCAAAGCTTAACAAAAATAAAAAGAAGATGAGAACCCGATGTAGAATCCGTTGAGGAGAAGTAACGCGCTGAGCGTACTTGTGAACCGAAGCTACACATCATCACCAAAAATTCATTATCATCATCCGTTCGAACCACTCGAACCAATAATGAGCCTCGAACAGGAATAGAACTCGAACCGAGCCAAATGATAACTCAATCCGAGAACCAAACGAACAACAGTACTCTTCGATCCAAACCAATCCGAACAGTAAACTTTAAATTCTCCCAGTAGGGGAAAATTTTATAACACTTTCCTTTATCTCTTTTTTTTTTAACCGAATAATATATAAAAAAAATATGAACAAGAACAGTAATTAAAAATGCATCCAAGAATAAATCAAATTAAAATTGACAGAATTGAAGACGAAAATTTATAAAAAGGTACTTTTCATTAATAATAAAAATATTACAATAACTGAAATTTAAAAATTACAATATTAATTCTAAGACTAATTTACTGAAAATTAAACCTAATTAAATCTACTCCTAATTAATTAAAATAAACTGAGAGAAAAATAAAGAAAAGCTTGTCTATAATTACAAGATGTGAGGGATTTATAGGAAAATCCTCTCCTTGGTGCCCACGTCTTGAAATCTTGGCCGCATATCTCTTCTTTTTTCTTCTTTCTTTATCCAACGGCTGAGATTAAAGCCCTTGACTCGGATTGCCAGCGTGGAGTTGGATTGAGGACCAAAGGTGGGGGTGTTTGATCCGAAAATTGGGGGTTTTGAGTGGATTCGAGGGAATTAATTATATAAGTAAAAACCCCAATTTTGTGGTGAATTTTGATGGTGATTTTAGGGTTTGACTGTGTAAAAAAAATTAGGTTGCTGTGTTTGTGTTTGTTTTTTTTTTTTGGAAGAGAAAGTGGTGGGTAAGTGAAAGTGAAAATAAGTATTCGTTTATTTTGTGAGTGGGGGTGTTTGTGTGTGGGATGGTACATGGTAAACAAATAAAACTAGTGAGGGGAGACCGTGTGGGATGGGGTGTAGGGGAAGTTTGTTAGTATGCGTGTGTGATGACACGTGGGGAGGATTTGAGGGGGTCGGTTGGGTGTGGTGATGTACAGTAAGGTTGGGTGGGGGTGTGTGTAGAAAAACACGTGAATATCTTGTGTGGGTTGACTGGTATTGAGTCAAAAATAAAAACAAGATTTTATTTTCTTTAATCAGTCGATTCATTTTGGGTTAAGCCAAATGGGCTTTGTGGCCCCTTTCTTTAATTTTCCATCCGTGATTTTTTTGTGCAAATGGGCTCTAGGGCCAATTGGTTTTTTCTCCCCAAAAGTAAATACTTTTAAATCCATAAATGGGTTTTTTGAACCTATTTAATCAATGTGGGACCCACAAGACCCGAACTCTTCGTAAAAGTTAAATCATCGAATAAAACGACTTGGTCTTTGGCATTTTGGTCTTTTCTTCAACATTTGACCGTGAAATCCCGTGTTTTCTTTCCTTTTGATCTTTTGTACCTATTTAAACACAAAAACACAAAACCACGCGTAATTCCGACTTTTACGACATTAAACACATTATTAGGTCTCGTTTTTCCTTGATTTTAGTGGCAAAAGGATAAGTGTTTACACACTTATTAAATCCCCTACACTTGACCATTGCAATGACCCCATGCAATGCATTATTTTAAAGCATATAGTTACATTTTTCTCATAATCAATCCATCTCGGCCTTTATTACTATTACTACTACTACCATGATGAAAAGATAAGAACTTAATAAAGAGACAAACGTTATAACCATTTATTAACTTTGAAATTATTTGATGGAAGAAACTCGTAAAGAAATCTAAGACTTAGATTAGGGCTTTGGTGTCATGAATATAAATCACCCTCAAGTTTCACGTTCCCCATACCAAGCATAAAAACGAGATCATTGTTAATACAAGTTAGCACAACTAACACTTACTCATGTGGTTTAGTTAATCACTTAGACCCCCTTATTCCTACGGTGTATCTCTTGTATTTTATTTTTGTCTTGAATGATCTCGAGGATGCATTTTTGACTTATTTCGATAATTTATTAAGGCCGAAAATAAAGTAGGACGATTTAATCAATAGTTAGCTAAAGGACAAGATCTTTTAAAACTGCTTCTCGAAACCTCATAAAGTTCATATCTTGGCATAACTCGTTTCACGATTTGAGACCTTTCTCGGACCGATATTTGGCTTGTACTTCAAACTTCAAATCTTGAGAGACGATCTTGAAATTATGGTCTTCTCTTCATTTTGGTATACATCTTCATAAGGAGTAAAAGATGCTTCAAACGTTGACCACGACTTCTTCATTTATCCTCTTCTTTATTTAGGATTTTGATATACAACGATCCGCCTCCTTTTCGGACTTGGGTCTATTTATCCTCATACCTTGTTAGGGTCTTTTTGGATAGACTTCTCCATGATCTTTAGGGGAGTAATTGCTTCTCGTCGTGTGTCTTGATCCTTCATATTGATTTGGATTAAATGATCTTCACATCATCTTAGGATCTTTAGCAAAAAGTGAATCCTCATGCCTTGTTAGGCCCTTTTTGGACTCGGGTATCCTCATGCCTTGTTAGGGCCTTTTTAGATAAGCCAATCTTCGCGTCCCGCTTCAATAAGTTATGCCTTGGCTATGAACTCTAATTAATACCGAGCAACTTTTAAACGATCTTGTGCTAGAAGCTAAGTAACTTTTCAAATCGTACAACCTTATTTATTGCAAATATATTTATTTACAAGTGATGGGAGAAAAAGCTCATAACTAACTCACATAAGTTAATGAAAGAATATCAGACTTATAATTAACTCTATCATCTCTCGTTCTCCACAGTTTAAAATCTCAAGGAATGAGACTCGTGGATGCTTAGCCTAATAAACCAATTAAGGTCTACATGGTTAAGGATACTAGCTAGAGTAAACTTGGATAAGTAAACTCGGGTTGAGTCAAAATATTCACGACGGGCCTAATATATCAAAGATATCTAAATTTGTTAAAACCATTTTATTTATTTATCTATTTATGACTTTATTCTTGAAATGGAAATTATTACGATGCGATAATAAAAGGAAAGAAATTAAATAAAAATTCTACTAGGCCAAAATAGATCAAAAATTTGAAAAACGTTGAAAATTTTAAAAATTTTCCGGTTAAAATGGGGTCAAATTCATGGAAAAGGCCACTAAAATTTCGATAGAAATCCCCCCTACACTTAATATAAACATTGTCCCCAATGTTTAAGCATGTGGGAGAATAAACTCCCCTACACTTAGGACATTGAGTACGTTGTTTAAAATCGAGCTAAGGAAAGGACAACTAAAGTGATTACATTTATTCGTATACAAGATTGAATCACAATAGCAAAAACTTATCGAAGGAACCGGGTACACGAGTAACACGAGAACACGGGTCACGTCAAAAGCACCAATGGTGGATCATCAAAGCACATGTACCTACACAATCACAACACACAAAACAAACAACCTACACGACTCCCCCTACACTTATTGTAGAAAATAAATAAATAAAAGATGGATAATCGGGTTGCCTCCCGAGAAGCGCTTGTTTTTGTTAACCGAGTCACGAGCCTGACTCGACCCCGAATTAAATGGTCCATGGGGAAGCCTCGAATGTTATACCGGGATCAAAAATCTTATCCTCGGTCCCGGAGGAACATAATAAATGAGAGGCAGGAGGATAAGTCATGAAAGGGAGAAAAGTCCGCTCAACATACGAGAAGTATGTGAGGTCATGATCCGCGGGAGGTGGGGTGGGCAAAGCCGTAAAGGTATCAATCAAAGAATGGTCAATGTCACCTCCCGGGTCAAAGCATTCATCCTCATGAACGTGAATCTCTTCGATTTCTTCATCATAGATAGGCTCGTCAAACAAGGGTTTGTCGTTCCCCTCACTAAGGATTTTAGAAATTCTCTCGAAGAGATCACGATCAAGTACGAAACCATCATTCATTTGTGGGATTTGTTGATAAGTTAAATCCTCACGAATGTGGTAAACGTAATTCTCATTAGAGGAGTGTTTATTAGGTAACTCCTCGAGAATTGGATGAGAATCGATAGTAGAATCAAAAGTAATTGGCGAAGAGGCAAATGTGAATTTATCAAAATCCGAGTTCTCAAAATCAATATCAATATCAAGTTTTAAAACACCATTTGCCTTCTCATCAATACCATGTTCACAATTAAGCTCATGCGAGAAATCCAATAACACGGGATCATAAAAAGCATCCTCGTGATGGAATTTCTCGATACTTGGGGTATAAAAGTCATCACTAAGGAGTAAAGAATCCGATAAATCATTATCATGGTTTTCAAAAGTCGGTCTTGGTAAAATAGGCGAATCATCCTCATCCGATCCCGAGGAATAATTAAAAATGTAATCGGAATCACAAGATAACTCATCCCTATCTACAAACTCCTTAGGTGTAGGACAACTTATGGGTTCTTCTTCTATGCACTCACACTCCTCAAAAATTTGTTTCTCAAAACATGTCTCGCTAAGAGGATTTGAAGAAAGCATAAAGTCATTTGAAGGGGTAGGTGAAGGAGGCATAAAAGAAATAGGGTCATCAACGGGTAATGAAGGCTCAAGAATAATCTCGGGAATTTCCTCAATAGGTGAGGAAAGAGGAGAGCTAATAGTATCCGTGGGTGTCAACACCGGAGGGTGAGTAAAACTCATGATAATCTCCGGGCCTTGTCTCTCCTTTATTGGCGGAGAGATGGAAGGATCCACAGTGGGAACATCACTACTAGTAGTGGTGTTAGCCTCAATATCATCACTCAAAGACGGCTCAATATCAAATTGATCTTGGTAGGTTTCTAAAATGAGCATGAATTTCCTATCGGTGGACTCTTGCATTTGTCTAGTAGATTCTAGCATTTCTTCCATGATTTTCTCATGTTCGGTCAATTTTTGTAGAATCAAGTCCATTTGAGGGTTGTGCATGTCCATTTGATTAAAGTTTTGAAAATTGCCGTCATGTGGAAAACCTTCATTATTTGAAAACCCTTGATTTTTAAATTCCCCATAAAACCGTTGATCATATTGTGGTGGGTCACTATTTGTAGGAAAACTACGGGAGCCAAAATAAGTATTAGTATCATAACACATACTTTCCTCATTATTATAAACCTCCTCATAAGTTTTATCACAATTAAAATAAGCATGAGGCCCACCACAAGTCGAACACTCCTCGGACATAATCTTATAACGCTCTTCTTGCAAGATTTCCCAAATCGGACGATTATCCATGGTAGTGTCGAAAGAAATCGAAAATAACAATGATTATTAAGCTACGTAATATATTATAATAAAAGAAAAATCTTTTTGTATTTTTTTAGAAAAATATATATATATAAGAAAAATCGAAAGAAATCGAACTAAAAATTAACACTAATACGTAATATTTTTGGTGTAATACTTTTAGGAAAAAGTATTACGTTTTGCTTTTTTAATTTTTTTGTGCAATTCTTAGGAAAGAAATTGCTTTTGTGATTTTTTAATTTTTTTGTATTTTTAAGTTTTTGATTTTTTTTTATATTTTTGATTTTGTTGCAAGAAACGTAACGTTCAAAAAGAACGGATCCCAAAATCCAAACGTCTTCACGAAAAATCGTCAATCGTCCGAGCGAAGCGGCAGCGGCGCCATTTTGAAAAAAGAGATTTTGCAATCCTATTTTTAAGCAATTAAGATCGTTCCTCGATTCACCCGAATTGATTATCAATTAACGTTAGACTATATTTGTTTTTGGTAAAATCTATTTTTGGTATTTTTAAACTAATTTGAAACTACTAATTAATTAATTATCTAAACAATTTAAAAACTATTTTAAACTAATTTATATAAAAACTTTTAAATGAAATCTATTTTTAATTGAAATTTAAACTATTGTAAAAAGACGATTTTTAAAAATAAGAAAATTTTAAATCTAAATTTGAAAACTAATTAATTTAAACTAAAAACTTTATAATAAAAACAATTTTTAAATAAATGAAAACAATGAAAATAAATTTTAATTTGAAACGAAAACAAATTTTAAAACTTATTTAAAATAAACTCAAAATATTTTATTTTTTTAGTCTTTTTATTTTTTTTAAAAAAACTGAATTAAAATAAATCTATATAAAACTATTTAAAGTTAAATCTAAAACTTTGTATATAAATTCTAATTAAACAAAATTGCTAAAGTAAATATCTAATTAAACTAATTAAACAAAACTGCAAATGTAAATTGATTATATTAATTAAATGAAGGGGAATAGAACACAAAAAGATGTTTAGCTCAATTGGTTGAGGCGTTTGGTGGTCATGCGAAAGGTCACTGGATCAATTCCCACCAGTGACGAAATTTTCTTTAAGTTTTTATGGACAGATTTATTTTGGACAAATTTATAAAATCAACAGATCAGTATGTCTGTTGTTAACAGCAGTAAATCAGCAAAACAGTAAAAGCAAACCCTTAAATAGCAAACTAGTAAAAAGAATAAAAGCCGAAACGCAAGCTAAGCTAATAAGCAGTAAGCAAAACACCAATATCAAATAAGCAAATAAGCTGAATTGAATTAAGCATAAAAACCAATAAGCTATAACAGAATATCTAAAGCAGATCCAACAGTGCTCACACTTAATAAACATATAACTGAACCAAACTTAATGAAACTAGTAGATAAAACTACTGAGAATTAAACAATATATAAACTAAATAAAACAGTGCAAGAATCATAAATAAGCAGAAACAAACATACTAAAATACACGCAGATAAAATCAAAACAAAATAAACGGATCCAACAATAAATAAGTAATTTCAAACTAATACTAAAAATAAACTAAAGCAGATTTAAACTAATTTATAACCAAACACAAATAAACAAGAGCAGATTCATATTAAACTCAAACAAATTTACCAAATCCAAACAAATGAAAGCTATTATTAAGCAGATCCTAACAACTCGAAAGCTAACTCAAAACCTAAACAGATTCAAATAACATCAAAGCAAATTAGAAGAATTAAACATAAATCAAAGCTTAACAAAAATAAAAAGAAGATGAGAACCCGATGTAGAATCCGTTGAGGAGAAGTAACGCGTTGAGCGTACTTGTGAACCGAAGCTACACATCATCACCAAAAATTCATTATCATCATCCGTTCGAACCACTCGAACCAATAATGAGCCTCGAACATGAATAGAACTCGAACCGAGCCAAATGATAACTCAATCCGAGAACCAAACGAACAACAGTACTCTTCGATCCAAACCAATCCAAACAGTAAACTTTAAATTCTCCCAGTAGGGGAAAATTTTATAACACTTTCCTTTATCTCTTTTTTTTTTTTTTTAACCGAATAATATATAAAAAAAATATGAACAAGAACAGTAATTAAAAATGCATCCAAGAATAAATCAAATTAAAATTGACAGAATTGAAGACGAAAATTTATAAAAAGGTACTTTTCATTAATAACAAAAATATTACAATAACTGAAATTTAAAAATTACAATATTAATTCTAAGACTAATTTACTGAAAATTAAACCTAATTAAATCTACTCCTAATTAATTAAAATAAACTGAGAGAAAAATAAAGAAAAGCTTGTCTATAATTACAAGATGTGAGGGATTTATAGGAAAATCCTCTCCTTGGTGCCCACGTCTTGAAATCTTGGCCGCATATCTCTTTTTTTTCTTCTTTCTTTATCCAACGGCTGAGATTAAAGCCCTTGACTCGGATTGCCAGCGTGGAGTTGGATTGAGGACCACAGGTGAGGGTGTTTGATCCGAAAGTTGGGGGTTTTGAGTGGATTCGAGGGAATTAATTATATAAGTAAAAACCCCAATTTTTGTGGTGAATTTTGATGGTGATTTTAGGGTTTGACTGTGTAAAAAAAAATTAGGTTGTTGTGTTTGTGTTTGTTTTTTTTTTTTTTTTTGGAAGAGAAAGTGGTGGGTAGGTGAAAGTGAAAATAAGTATTCGTTTATTTTATGAGTGGGGGTGTTTGTGTGTGGGATGGTACATGGTAAACAAATAAAACTAGTGAGGGGAGATCGTGTGGGATGGGGTGTAGGGGAAGTTTGTTAGTATGCGTGTGTGATGACACGTGGGGAGGATTTGAGGGGGTCGGTTGGGTGTGGTGATGTACAGTAAGGTTGGGTGGGGGTGTGTGTAGAAAAACACGTGAATATCTTGTGTGGGTTGACTGGTATTGAGTCAAAAATAAAAACAAGATTTTATTTTCTTTAATCAGTCGATTCATTTTGGGTTAAGCCAAATGGGCTTTGTGGCCCCTTTCTTTAATTTTCCATCCGTGATTTTTTTGTGCAAATGGGCTCTAGGGCCAATTGGTTTTTCACCCCAAAAGTAAATACTTTTAAATCCATAAATGGGTTTTTTGAGCCCATTTAATCAATGTGGGACCCACAAGACCCGAACTCTTCCTAAAAGTTAAATCATCGAATAAAACGACTTGGTCTTTGGCATTTTGGTCTTTTCTTCAACATTTGACCGTGAAATACCGTGTTTTCTTTCCTTTTGATCTTTTGTACCTATTTAAACACAAAAACACAAAACCACGCGTAATTCCGACTTTTACGACATTAAACACATTATTAGATCTCGTTTTTCCTTGATTTTAGTGGCAAAAGGATAAGTGTTTACACACTTATTAAGAGGTAACCCCTCCAATTGCATGGCGAGGCCACCCCTCTATGAATTCATGCACGTTGATACCTTCGTGACCTATATGGGCTCTTGGGCATTTAAAATACAGTTGTTATTAAATAAACATAAGTCTTTTCAGAATATAAACCAGTTTATAAATATACTCCAGGTTTTCCATGACTTACATAATTTCGCTGCACTTTCATTTCATTCTTTACTTATGTGATCTATTTCATTTCATTATATCCGCACACTGAGCGTATTGCTCAGTCGTATTTTCTTTCAATGTCCCCATAAGGCAGGTACTAAATGGCAAAGCTAGGCAATCATGTGTACGTGCATTTGGATAGAGGCTCTATTGACTTCATTTCTCTTATTGCATTTATATACTTCTGCTTTGTTGGACATTGTTTAGTCCTTGTTCTACATTCTTTACTTATGCATCGTGTGTGAGCTTATGTTTGGAACCGATGTTTGTTTTCGGTTTCCTTTATGGTCATTAATATTTTATGACATTTACCTTGCATGCTTTGATGACACGCCATAATTATTAAGTAACGGTCCACTTATCCAAGTGGGGTGTTACACACATCCTCCGCTGCAATTCATATCTTTTACTAATGTTTAAGTTATTCTTATCATATCATTATATATGTTCACTGTTCCATGTCCCAAAACGGCAGGTACCCAAGGACAGGTGATAGGTGTGTAAACACCCATCTTTTCTACCACTTAACTACAATAATAACCGGACCAAAACGTGTATTTTATGTCTTTTATGTCGGAATTATGCGTGGTTTGTGTTTTTGTTGTGATTTAGGATAAAAAGGTGAAAATGGAGAAAACACGGACATTCATGGGCATTTACAGACTTTTATTGAAGAAAAGGATAAAAGACGAAGTCAAGAAGTCAAGAGTGCAAAAAGAACGGAAGTCCACGACCAATTCTGAAGATTTATCGAAGAAAAAGTCAAAAGACGGAAGTTTATCAAAAGCCGAAGAATTCAAGTCTATTTTATTGAAGAATTTAAAGACGAGTTCAAAAGAAATCCCGAAGTCAAAAGTCTCTTAAGTCCAAGATTAAAGAAGGATTAGAAGAAAAGGACTAAGTACGCAATTAATGAAGATTAAAAGAAGGAGGGACTTAATTATGCAATTAAGAGAAAAGGAAAGAGGGGAGGAAGCTTCCTTAATCCTCCCCTATAAATAGATTAGGATGTTTTATTTTTCACTCTTGTTGGCTAGGGTGACACTAGTTCTTCCACCATTTTAATTACTTGTCATTTACTTAATTGTCAATTTAATTACCTTGTCTCGCACCTTAAATTCATTTAATTTCAAGTAAGTTTTCATTTAATTATTGTCAATCTCTACTTTATCTTATCATTCTCTTATCTACCTTTCTTAATCTTTGATTTGTTGTGTTTATGTTTATGTTCATGCTTTTATTTTGATCCAAAGTGGTTTTTGATTATTGTGGTAAAAGTTGTTTAATTTCATGTTTTTAATTGTTTGTTGATGCTTATTCATTGAATCGTTACTGTTATATTCATACTTGTGTTTGATTTTGGTTACTGTTTGTTTATATCTGCTACTGTATCCATCTCCTTGTTCTTCGGGGGTTTTTGCTTTGTTTCTGATATTTCCAGGAGAAGTTCCGAACCAAAGAAGGAGGGAAGAGCTCATTCGGAACTACCAAAGTTCCGAATCAAGGTTTCATCCGGAACTCCAAAAGTTCCGAACCAAACTTGTTCATCCGGAACTTTCAAAGTTCCGGACGAAGTTAAAACTTCCGAACCAAAGGGATTCATTCGGAACTCCAAAGTTCCGAACCAAGGGTTTCATTCGGAACTTTTCAAAAGTTCCGAATCAACTTAAAGTTCCGAATCAAGGAACAAAGTTCCGAATAAAGGCTTTTCATTCGGAAGTCATAAACTTCCGAGTCAAGGTTGTTCATTCGGAACTTCCAAAAGTTCCGGATCAAGGATCATCTTCCGACTCAAGGAAGGTTCATTCGGAAGTTCAAAACTTCCGAATCAAGAGCTTCATCCGGAAACTTCCGAATCAAGGGGTGACCTAAAAGTTCCGAATCAAGGCAGATTTTACAAGTTCCGAATCAGCAAGTTCCGAACGAAGCACTGTTTTGGATAAGTGACATATTCAGACCAATTTGTTCCGGATCAAGGATTTTGGTAATATTCCAAGTGAAGAAGAATCATTTCAACCAAAGGTGACATTTAGGACGAGTGATTGTTCCAAACGAAGTTTTATTCCAAATGAGCTGTATTCAGGTTCTTATTAGCTTTTGTCTTTGATTTTTACTTTCAAGCTTTATTTTTCTTGCCTTTTTATTTAATTGCACTTTTAGATTATTTGCCTTAGTTTTAGTCGCACTTTAAGTTTGCCCTAGATAGATTTAAGTTTACGTCATTTACTTTAGCGCCATTTATTTTAGTCACGTTTTTAAATACTAGCACTTTACTTTAATTAGACTTAGATTTACTTTAAAAGAACTTTTACTTTTAAGTCTTTGCATTTAAATTTAAAATCACCCAAAAATATTCTTTTTCACCAAAGATCAACTAAGTCACACATAGGAGCCTAGATCAATTCGTTAAGATTCCGAGAACACGAACTTAATCTTTAATTTATAACTAGGTAAAATCTAGTTATCAAATGGCGCCGCTGCCGGCTCTTTTCGTTAAGATCAACAGTTTTCTGTGCTAGACACGTTGCTTTTTTTTGGGATCCGTTCACTAGTGAACGTTATTTTTCTTGTCTTAAAAATTCCAAAAAATCATAAAAAATTAAAAATTTCAAAAAAATCCAAAAAGATTTTATTTTTATTGTATATATATTGTCTTTGCGTTTGGTTTCTTTTTCTTTTGCAATTTCAGGTGTATGCGTACTAGATCTTCTAATTATCAAGAGCCCGAGCCTCAAGAAGATTTAGATATGGCAGGTGTTAACAACAATAATCAACAACCGCACCTCAACAATAACAACAATGCTCTTCCACAGCCCGATCTTCGGACCATGGAGGAACTTTGTCAACCAACCATGTTTGGACGAGGAGGACCGATTGCGCCGATGCAAATCAACGCTCCTGAGTTTTCGTTGAAGCACCACATGATTCAGCAAGTGCAAACAAACCCATTTAGAGGATTGCCTGATGATGATGCCAACAAACACCTCGACAAGTTCATTACAATCACCCAAAGCATGAAGTTGCCTGGGGCCACAATGGATGTAATCCGCCTACAACTCTTCCCACATACTTTATCGCATCATGCCGAGAAATGGTTTGATCGTCTCCCGAAGAATTCTATTCACACTTGGGATGACATGACTCAGCGCTTTCTTTCGCGCTACTTTCCACCATCCATGGTCACAAGCCTTCGCAATCAGAATAGCGGTTTCATGCAAGACCCTGATGAATCTCTTTTCGACGCTTGGGAGAGATATAATGTCTTGATCGACCGTTGTCCAAACCACAACATGCTTCCGGTCACCTTGATCGATACTTTCTACAACGGATTGACTTTTCGAGATCGTGATACGATTAATGCAGCCGCCGGTGGCACATTCATGAAAAGGAGACCCGAGGAGTGTAGAGAGTTAATAGAGAACATGACTACTCATCATAAGAACTGGGATTCCTCTGCTTCTTCTAGAAACAACACGAGAGTCAATGTTTCTTCTACCTCAACAAACCCTGAGATGACCGAACTCACCCGCATGATGGCTGAAATGAGCAAAAGTATTACGCTTCTCGCTTCGAACCAACAACAACAAGTTAAAGCAATCGCTAATCCTTGTGAAACATGTGGCGGTCCTCACTCATACACCGATTGTCCTTCGACACAAGGAAATCCGGAAAATGTGTATGCAGCTTACGGTAATTATTCACCGGAAAATTACCAAGCTAGACAACAAGGGGATAGAAATCTGCTGAGCTACCGTTCAAACAATTACCTTTCACCCGGTTTTTCTCCTCAAAACCAAAACCCCGCCAACAACTACAATAGAAGCAACCAAATCCCACCTCGTGCTTCTAACCCTTATCAACCACCCACCCAACAACACCCACCCATTAACCCCGATGTTGACACAATCATGAGAACTCAAGGTGAGCAAATCAAGAACCTACAGAGCCAGATAATCAATTTGAAAGGAGATATCTTGAAGCAAGGTAATGACATCAGAACCGAGGTTCGTGAAAATCTTCAATCCTCTTTCATCACTCAAACAACTGAATTAAAGAATCTGTTGGCTAGTTTCTTGCCCGAAGCTCAACCTTCTTCTTCCTCGGGTTCTCTACCTTCAAACACCGTCACTAATCCGCGAGCTAATGTGAGTGCTATAACTACGCGTAGTGGAATTACCATTGTCAATCCACCTGACTCGCCACCATCATCTACAACTCCTCCACCACCATGTATCCCTATTTCTCTTCCACCTAGTAGTAGTACACCATTACCGTCTCCGCCTCGTCATGACGATGTATCTCGGAAGGACCCTTCAACATCACAACATTCACCAACTACACCTCCACCTAACCCTTATCAACCCAGAATCCCATACCCTTCTCGCATAGGCAAGACCAACGAGCTAACCAAGAATGACTGTAATGTATTGAAATATGTGGATATGCTATCTAAAATGACCATCAACATTAGCCTTGTTGAAGCACTTTGCCACATGCCGAAATTTGTCAAATCATTCAAGGAATTGCTTAGCAAGAAGGAGAAGCTGATTGAACTCGCCAACACACGATTAAATGAAAACTACTCTGCAGTCCTTCTTAGAGAACTTCCGGAAAAGCTTGGAGATCCCGGTCGTTTTGTGTTGCCTTGCGTGTTCAACAAAACTGAAGAATTTACTGCCCTTGCTGATCTCGGGGCTAGTATTAATTTGATGCCACTGAGTGTTTGGAAAACACTATCATTGCCCGACCTCATTCCAACAAAGATGACTCTCGAACTTGCAAACCACACTCTCGCTTACCCCGTTGGTATAGCCGAAGATGTGTTTCTTAAAGTTGGCACATTTACTTTCCCGGTCGATTTTGTCGTAGTTGATTATGAAATGGACCCTCGTATTCCTCTAATACTTGGTCGGCCATTCTTGAGAACCGGACGTGCTTTAGTAGATGTGGCCGAAGGTGAGTTAATCTTACGAGTCGGGGATGATTCTAAAGTTTTTAAAATGGGGAAGCTTACAGGCAAATCTTTTGGAGGCCGAGAATCAGTGAATATGATAAATGTGCTCGATGACTTTACCGTCTATGACAATCCTCTATTCGAGTCTTCCACTGACAATCCACTCTTTGAAGATAATGTGGATGATTCTCCCCCTACTTTGGACGCTTCGCCCATTTATGATTCTCAACCGGTCTTCGATGCTTATGATGATGATGATTCTAGCTCAGACTCGGATGATTTTAATTTTACTTCTGAGTATCCCGAGCTGCCCACTTTCGATGATTTCGATGAGGCTGATACTCTATCGAGCGATTCTTCACATGATGAAGATCCTCCACCATCACTCGATCCTACTTTGGACGATTATTCATTTGAGGAAGATTTCTCTGAATTTCTCAACACATACTTCCCTCATGAGAGTGATGCTCCTCCTTTTGACTTTGAAGATTATCGTCTTGATCCTACTTTGGATTTGAAGAGCATTTTGTCAAAGGAGAAGAAACCGGTCGACACCGAAATCCGTTGCACGTATGATTTGACACCTCTTTGTCCCACTTCTGAGGACGAGGTTGTGCTTCTTTGCGGATCTTCTTCACACTCGGCTGAGCCTGAGTGCTATTTTCCCCTGAAGGAAAAAGTGTTCGACCCCGGTATTGAAGTTTTTAAGCCATCTCAGTATCCACCTGATGAAATAAAAGGAAAAATCTTTGGACCCATTGACGACATGCTTGCACCGCACTATACTTGCTTCTACTGTGCTCCATCACTGCTTAAGGGAACCTTGCCACTGCTCTTTTGGCTTGCCTTGTTCGCCTTAAGCTCTTGCTTATTGATGGATGAAAACTATGTCTTTGATCCTGGTGGATATTTTTCATGCTACTTCCGTTGATGATCAAGGTCGAGTCAGGCTCACGACTCGGTTAACAAAAATCAAGCGCTTCTTGGGAGGCAACCCATGCATCTATCTTTCCGCTTTCTTTACCATAAGTGTAGGGGGGACCCTTTGGATTGCTATTTCCTCTCCTCACTTCTTAATCAGGGATTCGAGCTTCTATGATCCACTCTTGATGATTCTTGACGAACCCGTGATTCCGTGTTCTACTTCTTCCCGGTTCTATCCTAAACTCTTTTCGATTCACTATTTTATATTTTCTCAATATTAAAATAGGAATCTCTTTAGTTGTCTTTTCATAGCAAGATTTAAACAACGTGCACAATGTCCTAAGTGTAGGGGAGCTTACTCCCACATGCTTAAACATTGAGGACAATGTTTATCTTAAGTGTAGGGGGGACTTCTATCGAAGTTAAGTGGTCTTTTCCTTGTTTTTGTCCTCATTTTAACCGGAAAATCAATTTTTCGGCATTTTTCAAAATTTTTGATCTATTTTGGCCTATTAGTTGTTATCTTTGTATAGTTATTTTCTTTCTCTGCTAGAATAAATGTTTAATAAGTGGTTTTAATTTTCAAACGTTGTGAATCTTTTGACTCAATCCGAGTTTACTCTAGCTAGTATCCTTAACGTGTTTAAGTCAAGTTTTGCTAGGCTTTTATATAGGGAGCTATAAAACGCGAAAGTCTTAACTCTCACGGGTTAAGAACAAGAACTTTTCGCAAGTTCCTATAATTGATCCTAGAGAGTCGTTTATCAAGGGAACTTTAAAATGCGATTTCTAAACTTGAAAGAGTCTAAGAATTTGCAAGATCCTATAGGCGACTCGAAAACCCAAAACTTTGATTTAATAGGCTAAGCATCCACGAGTCTCATTACTTGAGATTTTAAACTGTGGAGAACGAGAGATGATAGAGCCAATTATAAGTTCGGTATTCTTTCATGAATTTATGTGAGTTAATTATGAGCCTATTCTCCCATCGCTTGCTAATAATTTATTTGCTAATAAATAAGGTTGTACGATTTGAAAAGTTACTTAGCTTCTAGCCCCAGATCGTTTAAAAGTTGCTCGGTAATGACGAGAGTTCATAGCCAAGGCATAACTTATGAAGCGGGGCGCGAAGATTGGCGAGTCCGAAAAGGCCCTAACAAGGCATGAGGGCTATGTTTTGTTGCTAAAGATCCAAAGTGATGTGAAGAATCATTTATCGAAAATCAATATGAAGGATCGAGACACACGACGTAAAGCAAAACTCCCCAAAAGTCATGGAGAAGTGTATCCGAAAAGACCCTAACAAGGTATGAGGATAAATAGATCCAAGTCATAAAAGGAGGCGGATCGTTGTATATCAAAGTCCAAAATAAAGATTGGAGAAAAATGAAGAAGTCGTGGTCCAAGTATGAATCTCTCAAAACTTCAAGTGAAGAAATTCCAATTATGAAGAGAAGACCATTATTTCATGAACGTCTCTCAAGATTTGAAGTATGAAGTCGCTGCCAAATATCGGCCCGAGAAAGGTCTCAAATCGTGAACCAAGTTATGCCAAGATATGAACTTTCTGATATCCCGAGAAGCAGTTTTAAAAGATTTGGTCCTTTAGCTAACTATTGATTAAATCGTGCACTTTATTTTCAGACTAAATAACTATCGAAATAAGTCAAACAATGCATCTTCGTGATCATTCAAGACAAATAATAAAATATAAGAGATACACCTAGGAATAAGGGAGTCTAAGTGAGTAATTGGCCCACATGAGTTCGTGTTAGTTTACTAACTTATAACAACAATGATCTCGTTTTTTAGCTTGGTTTGGAGAAAGTGAAAACTTGAGGATGATGATTATTCATAACATTTTCAAAACCCAAGGTATGCTTTTAATTTCTTTATTTTGTATGTTTTTAATTTTCTATCTCTTTAATAAAGGCCAACGTGGATTGATTATGATGAAAAGTGTAATCTTGCTTTGTAACTAATGCATTGCATGAGGACATTGCAATGGTCAAGTGTAGGGGATTTGATAGGTGTGTAAACACCCATCTTTTCTACCACTTAACTACAATAATAACCGGACCAAAACGTGTATTTTATGTCTTTTATGTCGGAATTATGCGTGGTTTGTGTTTTTGTTGTGATTTAGGATAAAAAGGTGAAAAATGGAGAAAACACGGACATTCATGGGCATTTACAGACTTTTATTGAAGAAAAGGATAAAAGACGAAGTCAAGAAGTCAAGAGTGCAAAAAGAACGGAAGTCCACGACCAATTCTGAAGATTTATCGAAGAAAAAGTCAAAAGACGGAGGTTTATCAAAAGCCAAAGAATTCAAGTCTATTTTATTGAAGAATTTAAAGACGAGTTCAAAAGAAATCCCGAAGTCAAAAGTCCCTTAAGTCCAAGATTAAAGAAGGATTAGAAGAAAAGGACTAAGTACGCAATTAATGAAGATTAAAAGAAGGAGGGACTTAATTATGCAATTAAGAGAAAAGGAAAGAGGGGAGGAAGCTTCCTTAATCCTCCCCTATAAATAGATTAGGATGTTTTATTTTTCACTCTTGTTGGCTAGGGTGACACTAGTTCTTCCACCATTTTAATTACTTGTCATTTACTTAATTGTCAATTTAATTACCTTGTCTCGCACCTTAAATTCATTTAATTTCAAGTAAGTTTTCATTTAATTATTGTCAATCTCTACTTTATCTTGTCATTCTCTTATCTACCTTTCTTAATCTTTGATTTGTTGTGTTTATGTTTATGTTCATGCTTTTATTTTGATCCAAAGTGGTTTTTGATTATTGTGGTAAAAGTTGTTTAATTTCATGTTTTTAATTGTTTGTTGATGCTTGTTCATTGAATCGTTACTGTTATATTCATACTTGTATTTGATTTTGGTTACTGTTTATTTATATCTGCTACTGTATCCATCTCCTTGTTCTTCGGGGGTTTTTGCTTTGTTTCTGATATTTCCAGGAGAAGTTCCGAACCAAAGAAGGAGGGAAGAGCTCATTCGGAACTCCCAAAGTTCCGAATCAAGGTTTCATCCGGAACTCCAAAAGTTCCGAACCAAACTTGTTCATCCGGAACTTTCAAAGTTCCGGACGAAGTTAAAACTTCCGAACCAAAGGGATTCATTCGGAACTCCAAAGTTCCGAACCAAGGGTTTCATTCGGAACTTTTCAAAAGTTCCGAATCAACTTAAAGTTCCGAATCAAGGAACAAAGTTCCGAATAAAGGCTTTTCATTCGGAAGTCATAAACTTCCGAGTCAAGGTTGTTCATTCGGAACTTCCAAAAGTTCCGGATCAAGGATCATCTTCCGACTCAAGGAAGGTTCATTCGGAAGTTCAAAACTTCCGAATCAAGAGCTTCATCCGGAAACTTCCGAATCAAGGGGTGACCTAAAAGTTCCGAATCAAGGCAGATTTTACAAGTTCCGAATCAGCAAGTTCCGAACGAAGCACTGTTTTGGATAAGTGACATATTCAGACCAATTTGTTCCGGATCAAGGATTTTGGTAATATTCCAAGTGAAGAAGAATCATTTCAACCAAAGGTGACATTTAGGACGAGTGATTGTTCCAAACGAGGTTTATTCCAAATGAGCTGTATTCAGGTTCTTATTAGCTTTTGTCTTTGATTTTTACTTTCAAGCTTTATTTTTCTTGCCTTTTTATTTAATTGCACTTTTAGATTATTTGCCTTAGTTTTAGTCGCACTTTAAGTTTGCCCTAGATAGATTTAAGTTTACGTCATTTACTTTAGCGCCATTTATTTTAGTCACGTTTTTAAATACTAGCACTTTACTTTAATTAGACTTAGATTTACTTTAAAAGAACTTTTACTTTTAAGTCTTTGCATTTAAATTTAAAATCACCCAAAAATATTCTTTTTCACCAAAGATCAACTAAGTCACACATAGGAGCCTAGATCAATTCGTTAAGATTCCGAGAACACGAACTTAATCTTTAATTTATAACTAGGTAAAATCTAGTTATCAACAGGCCTAAGCATTGAGAGCACGTGCATAGGATGGAATCTACCTTAGACTTATTCTCCTTTTGCCTTCATGTATTTATGCTTGCTTGGGCACTTGTTTTTGTCCTTCCTATTTCATTTACTTTATGCATGTTCTAGGCTTATGTTTGGTTTGATTCCGGTTTTCCTTTTTGGTCGTGTATGTTTTAGGACATATTACCTTTCATGCTTTGATGACACTCCATAATTATCATGTAACGGTCAACTTATCAAAATGGGGTATTACAATTATGGTATCAGAGCCCAAGGTTTCGACCTGTAGGCTCTAAAACTTAACATGTTACTAGTGGTTAGTCACCAAGATCTTCCTAAACTGACAGTTGATTTTTGTTTCATGTATTATTGCTTTCTATTAAGTTTTGACTAGTATGAATTGAACCATGGTCGTTCATACTTAGTAACATGTTTCTTAAGTTTTGACTAGTATGAATTAAACCATAGTCGTTCATACTTATTCACATGTTTTCTTTGGAATTTTGACTAGTATGGATTGAACCATAGTCGTCCATACTTAGTCACATGTTGTCAGTCTTTACTCATGATATTTCTTTCAAATTTTGACTAGTATGAATTGAACCATAGTCTTTCATACTTAGTCACATGTGTTCTTTCAAATTTAGACTGGTATGGGTTGAACCATAGTCGTCCATACTCAGTCACATGTCTTTCTTTCAAAGTTTGTGGGCTGAGCCATAGTCGTCCACACCAGCTAATGTTAATCTCTGTTGATTATGCTTTTGTGTCATTTATGTCAATTATGTTTTCATACTTTAATGTCGATTTTGTTTTTATGCTGATTATGTTTACATGCCCCCTTATGATTGATTATGTTTTCATGTTTCTTCATGTTGGTTATGATTTCATGTTAGACATCGATGGAATTCATTTAATCATGCTTTCATGGTAGTCATGGTTGGTTTTCATTAATCATGCTTTCGTGCTGGCCACTATTCGGTTTCTTCTAATCATGCTTTTATGCTTCTTATATAACTGGAATTATGTCTACGCTAGAATAGCTAGGCTACCATGTTACCCTTTTTAGTTGGTCTTTAGACCGATCATTTGCCTTCTTTAAGATCATGTCAGATGGTTGACAACCGTACCAATCATCTCATGTGCAGTCCATGTGTACTGCATGTACATTATTCCATGTGTACTTCATGTATCGTATTCCATGTACATTATTCCATGTGTACTCCATGTACCGTATCCCATGTGTACTCCATGTACATTATTCCATGTGTACTTCATGTACCGTATCCCATGTGCACTACATGTACCATATTCCAGGTGTACTCCATATACCGTATTCCATGTGTACTCCATGTACCATATTCCAGGTGTATTCCATTTACCGTACTTCATGTGTATTATTAATCGATTCTAAATCATCTCAGGCGTTTTCCACTTACCAATGTTGCTCAAGTGATGATGTTGCTCGCAGCTTGGAGATGCTATAGAACAAGGACAAAGGCGATAGATCGGAACGACCAAAGAAGAAATATACTTCATCCACTAGACGTTACCATTTCATTCCATGTCTTTATCTTCTCAGTTATATGTCACGTGCCATTCAGTTGTCTTTTCAGGTATATGGGTGGGAACTGGTACCAGCCGGCCACTCAGTTGAATAGTTACATGAATCACAGTCATGATAATGACCGTCATGGAACTGACAGACAAAGAGGTAGTGACAACTACCGTGACAACAAATACTCTAGCAATAACGACAAAAGCTCCAGTAACGGGCGTGATCAAAAACACAAAGGGTCAGCAGGCCAACCGATCCGCCAATTCTGGCATTAGAACCAAAAAGTTTCAATTTTATTCATTTCACATCTCGAGACTTATGGCAAGACATCAATCAAAACACATGTCTCATGTATATTTTCTGAAGACACATGTCAAGACATTAGTCAAGACACATGTCACAAGTATATTCTCTGAAGACACATGTCAAGACACCAGTCAAGACACGTGTCATACGTATATTTTCTCAAGACACGAGTCAAGACACATAACTCACGTATATCTTCTGAACCAGGCCCTAAGTAATTCAGAGTACCCTCCAAGGGGTATACCCATCTTGTGTGCTACGTATATCTTCTGAATCATGGATCAGGCCACTAAAGTTTCAAGTACCATCACCGGCGTATTGTTCATGTTGGACACGCGTATTTGCTCAGTTTGATACGGGCAAAACACATTCAGTCAGATCTGCCATGTTTACTCCATGTATCCATAAGGCACCCTCATTCTTGATCATGTATTACATACATCTCCGTACAGGAAAGACTCCGTTATATCACCCATGTGTACTAAGGCTTTCATGTCAGTCTGACGACAAGATCCATTTTGCTAATGCACTTTCCTCGGACAGATGGGAGTTCGTTATGATTTTGATTATGGACTGGTTAGCAGCACGTCGCGCTACGATTGATTGCCATTCATATCGGGTCATGTTCGATGACATTCAGGTTCTTGACTACATTCATCATGGTTTTCTACCAGAGAAATGTGTACAAAGTATTTCTGCTTTACAAGCACGTGTTTTACTACTCTATAGCTACGATGATTTTCTAGCTACTATGTATGACGCGATTTCTGAAGTTTCTAAAATCCATGACCAGCCAATTGTTTCTGAGTTTCCGGATGTATTCCCAGAAGAACTTCTGGGTATACTTCCCATCCGCGATGTGGAGTTTCGCATCGAGCATGTATCGGGGGAAGAATCAGTCTCCAAGGTTCTTTATCGCATGACTTCCTTGAGCTAAAAGAGTTGAAGAATCAGCTACAAGAACTGCTGGAACAAAGTTTTATTAGCCCAAGTGTATCACCATGGTGTGCACAGATTCTGCTTGTCAAGACGGTAACATAAGATTATGTATCGACTACCGTAAATTGAACAAGATCACCATTCGTCATCGTTATCCCCTTTCACGTCTTGATAACATGTTTAATCCACTACTGGGTGCTAAGCACTTTTCCAAGATCGTTTTACGATCAGAATACAAACAGTTGCGAGTGAAAGAGCAGGACATTTCCAAGACTGCTTTTCGCACACGTTATGGTTATTATGAATTTGTAGTTATGCCTTTTTGGTCTCACGAATGCCCCAGCTGTAATTATGGACTTGTTAAATTGAGTTTTCATGAATTCTTGGACAAGTTCGTCATGATGTTCATTGATAACATTTTGATCTTCTCTAAGACTAGAGAAGAGCACAAAGATCATCTTCGCACTATGTTACAAATTCCACGACAGAAGAAACTGTAAACTGAATTCTTTTCAAGTACGAATTTTGGGTGATTATAGTGACACACTGAATCGCATTATTTCTCACGGCTAGTTTTACCATGACTAAACTTACGCGTAAGGAGAGAATCATACTCTAAATTATGTGTTCCAGAGGATCCTACGCTAAGAGAGGTCTAAATTACCAAGACTCGTAGTTTTCCAACTTCTATGTATCCAGGTTCTACAAGATATATCTTGATCTCAAACCACATTTTGGTGGAGCGGTGTGAAACAAGATGCAGTTACGTTCATATCTAAATGCCTGACATGCCAGCAGGTTAAGATAGAACGCCAACATGCTAGTAGTTATTTCAACCATTAGAATTTCCGAATGGAAGTGGACAATATCTCCATGGATTTTGCTATCGGACTACCACAGACTCAGAGGAAGCATGATGTTACCTGGGTAGTGTCAATCGTTGAGCAAGTCTACACATTTCCTTCCTATCCGTAAGGATCGTGCAGTTAACCAGTTCACAAGGATATTTTAACAAGAGATCGTACGATTTCACGGTGCTCCGTCAATAATAATATCAGACAGAAATTTACGTTCACGTTTACGTTTACGCTCACAATTACGTCTGACATTCGCGATCACAACCTTGTACGCGTTCACATCCTTGTTCCATTTTACGATTTGCTTTCGTATCCATGCTCATGAGATTGTTCATGTTCATGATCGTATTCTATCGCATGATTTATGTTTCACTTTTTGTTCTAGAAAGGGTTGTAGAAAGCTTGGGAGACCAGACCTAAGTTTAGCACAACGTTCCATCCTCAGACAGACGCTTCACGTCAAAATTTCACGTCTCATCTTGTATCGTTTGGCGTTACCTCCCCAGTTATCACACGTTCACGATACGTTTCACGTATCACGTTCACCATATGTTTCATGTATCACATTCACCATATGTCCACGTATCATGTTCACAATTGTTCACGTATCACGTTCACAATTATTCACGTACTACGCATACAATATATCTCTTGTATCATTGCTCAGAGGTTACTAATATCATTATTTTCATGTTATTTCATATCGTATCATTTCATGTATCTTCTTCACGTTATTTCTTATCCACTCGACCAGATTCGTGAGGATCTATCTTACGTTGAGGGACCAGAAACTTTTCCGTATCGTCAAGACAGGGTCATGAAGACCAAGATTGTTCTTTCGTCAAGATCCTTTGGAGGAACCATCCCAAGCGGGAAGCCACTTGGGGAATGGAGGAGTCCATCTGGATTCTTATCCTCATTCCTTTCCGTAACCCGGATATGTTCTTTTCAGCCATATCACGTTCCATGTTCTCTTCAGCCATGTCACGTCCATGTTCTATTCAACCATATCATGTTTCTAATTCGAGGACGAATTATTCTTTTAGAGGGGAAGAGTTGTAAAACCCATATAAAATACATGAAGCATTAAATATATGAAAACATAAAATAATTAAAACTTTATAATTAATTAATACACGACACGTATCATGAATATTTAATGTATCAAGACAAGTATTACGTATGTTATTTAATTACAAGTACTTACGTATGATAAACAATGCACGACAAGAGTTAACACAAGTTTAAAACACGAACACATGTCATGAATATCAAAACACATGAACTTATTTAAAACACGAAAATATACCTTAAGGGGGTGTTTTGGCCATCCTAATAAGAAGAGAAACAAGAAGGGGCCAAGGCCCAACCCATGGTTAATAACAAACACAAGAAAAAGAAACACATGCATTTCATTTACAAGTTTTACAAAAAAAGGAGAAACCCTAGCCCTATTAGTTTTTGGCCACCGATTTGGCAAAGGAAAAGGGAAGGGAAAACAAGGTTTGATCTTTGATAAATCCTTGGGTTCGTGTTTGTGTTATTCACCCTCGAATCTTAATCATTCGGTAACACTTTATCATTTTATTTTTCATTATTAATAATTTATTCAAGGGTTCATTTATAGAAGTATGAAAACATGATATAATAATTAAACAAGAAATCAATCGGGTTTTGTTTGGTTTGTCACAGGAACCGAGACCACAAGGGTCTCGGTGGGGTATTTGATCGGCCAGCCGAGCCTAATGGGTCTTGGTGGTTGTTTGCTTCGGTCAGCCGCAACACACAAGACCTCCAGCGGGGTTGCTTGGTTCTAACAGTTGCAAACCGAGATCTATAAGGTCTCGGTGGGAAATGTTGAGTCAGTAGTGGGAACCGACTAACAACCGGTGGGAATTGGCTCAGCAGTGGGTGAACCCCACAACCGGTGGGAACCCGGCTCAGCCAGTGGGAGACTCGGCTGGGCAGTGGCTAGGCCACAATGCCGGCATTCAGGGGTGTTTGTTTTGGCTTCGTGCAACCGAGACTTATGTCTCGGTGCGCGTATTTGAGGCTCGGGTAAACGGAAAACAAGGGAGTGTTTGGTTATAAGTTTGCTTAATTAAAATTGAGACTTAGGATAATTAATATAATTAAGTATTCATGAAATTAACATGGCTCCATTAATTAAATTAATTATAGACTTATAATAATTATTTTATATAATTATTCATGATATATAACATGGCACATTTTAGTTAATTAAATTTGAACTTAGCTTATTTAATTAAATACATTGTAACCATGATATAATTAAAATAATTATAACCTTTAATTTAAAAAATTTATTTAATTATCAAGTTTATGGTAAAGTTTAATATCATGCTTTATTAATTGATAATCAATTAAACCATGTTCTATTATTAATTAATAATTAACTATAAGATTATGGCATGTTATATTATGTATTGAATAAACTTTACTATATTATCATTTAAATGAATCATGGATTATAAAATATTTTCAATAAGCCCCAGCTTATATTACATGCTTATTTAACAAGCTTATTTCTATTTTTGGGAACTTACTATTTATGAAAACTTTATATTTTTGGAAACTTACTATTTATGGAAACTTTCTATTTTTGGAAACTTACTATTTATGGAAACTTACTATTTTTGGAAATTTGCTATATATGGAAACCTGCTATTTTTAGAAAGTTACTATATATAGAAACCTGCTATTTTTAGAAAGTTACTTATCATGAAACATCAAGGATATTAACACATGAAACACGTAATACGTTAATCAAGAACACATGAAACATAAGAAATACATGATTATACATGAACAAGTAAAAACAAGACATTAACAAATATTAACAAGTCAAAAACAAGTGAGACAAGTCAAGAACAAGTAAAGTAAGCTAAGAATCAGTAAGTTATACATGAACATACAACTCATTCACGTCCTTTATTATGTAGCACTCGTGAAGTCGGAGTAGTTACTTTCCGCCTTTCATCTTCATTCGTTATTGGACATAAGGTACGGATATTTCGTCCTTCAATAAGGACATTCTTTTCCTACGCATGATTAAGATTCCCCGTTTGCTGCCATCTGTTTTCCTCAGTAGTTTACATGTCATAAAACTTTTCAGTAATTACCATGCTATCATTTTAAATTGCCTGAGCTATATACACGCATGCCATGTTCACCTAGTTATGGAGGTACCATAACCATGACACTTGAGGCACCAGTGTCATGACTCTTCCGCGACGAGAGTGATTTCTCGCGGCGTCCCTTCAGTTACTTGGCCATTATTATTATTATTATTATTATTATTATTATCGAAATTCCAATTTTATTAATCACACAAAATTGAAAGGGAGCCGCGAAACAAGCTGCGCGCCCACCCCTTTTTGAATACAAAAACTAAGTCTAGACATCAAAAAACCACCACTCCTCGCATCATTAGAATGACAACCAGCTAACCGCTTAAGACGCGAGAGAGTACCCATCGCCTCCTCCTCAAACTCCCCGAAAGTCGAGAAGGCGAATGGAATAAACGAGTAACCATGCTCAGCACAAATAGAAGAATACTTCCTCTTCTTCTTCTGAACAGCCGACTGCAAAGCACTCCCGGGAACCCACGAATCCAACCCCGCCCCTGCAAATGGAGAAACCCCTGTAACATCTAAACACGCATCTTTGCCCTGGGACCAATTGTGTAGCAATAAATCTGTTGGCCGAAGATCACGCCCACCATCAGAAACAAATCCCATATCAGCTTCTTTCCTCACCGACACACCAACCTTAGAACAAATATCAAACAACACATCACGAACAAGATTGTGCCGAAACTTAACCCCCAAATCACTAGCGCAATGAACAGCATGATCACCCCACAGATCCATCCGATGTACATGGCAACCCAAGCACAAAGAACCATCAGGAAATAAAGGAATCGACAAACGATAACACAATACCGCACGAAACTGTCTCGGGTTCATCCGCTGTCCCAGCCCATCAATCGGAATAGCGAAGAGGTAATCTTGCGCATGAGGAGCACGCACACAACTGAGAAGTGCCTCCTGACGACGACTCAACCCGAAACGCGACGTCAAACAACCATCAATGAAACCAAAGTAACTCTTTGCCAAAGACTTCATAAACTGGGGGACAGGAGAGCTAGTGGTGACAGAGAGAGGGTCGACACCACAACAGGTCGAGAAAGCATCAAGAGCAGACTGAAAAATAGGGCCCGGCGAAACAATCCCAGACCTCGCCAAAATCCGATCCTACAAATCACCAGACTGTAAACGAGAAGCAATAAAGGCAAAGCACCTGACATCCTCAGCACATAAGACCCTTAGGCCACCAATACTGATAGGAAGAGTAGCAAGACGCCACTGCAAATCACCAAACCCAGGCCCTGAACCCGTAACAATCAACTCTAAAGACGCGCGTAAGGCCTGATCAAACTGTGACAAAACACCCTCAAGAAACCCAGGGGGCAAGTCCTCAAAGCATACACCAACTTTGAAACACCAGCACAGTAACGAAGGAGAAGAAGTTCACATTGCGGGTCATCAAGCCCCCTAATAGCCTCTAACAAAGAAATAGCCTTAGAGACCCGACGCACAACAAAATTACCAACAAAACCTAAATCACGACTAATAGAGCCACCAAGAAGCTTGACACCAGACCTCGGACGAGAAATAGAAGCAGGGAAGAGGCCATCTACCAACCCCCGAGGATCCTCCACCGGCCAGAAAAGCTCAGACTTATCAACGTTTAGATGAAGCCCACGAGCCGGTCCCTCCACACTAATAATATCCAAAGCCTTGGCAACCATAAGAGTATCACCAATAATAGTGCCGTCATCAAGGTACCATGCATGAAGGGAGAGCTCACACGCCTGATGAATAGCATGAACAAGTGGATGCAGAGCAAGAGAGAATAATAAGGGACCCAATGGATCACCCTGCTGAACCCCCTGAGAAGACCAAAGAATAGAATCCCCATAATAAAGCCGAGCTGGCCGAGAATAGCAAAACTCCAGCCAAGGCGAGATAGCCGGACACCTCAACCGAACTTCATGAATAATGGTGCTCCTATCAACAAGATTAAAGGCATTCTGAAAATCCACCAAAAGCATAGAAAGTCCGGCCTCATCCCCTCTCTCCTCCACAAACCTGCTGACAGAATGAAGAACCGCCTCACACCCACCTGGCACCCCCACACCAAACTGAAAATCATGCAGATAAGAGGTCATCGATTCCCCAACAGAAGAAGATGCAACCTTAGAGACAAGCCTCCTACATACAGTGCCAATAGCAATAGGCCGAATGCCCCCTCCAGGCTTAACAAGCGGAGTCAAAGGGGCACTGGCAATAAACTCACCAAGCAGACTAGGACACTTACCAGAAAGAAACAGATTAACCACACCAGTGATAGAAACCAAAAGATCATCAGCCACAGCAGAAGTTGCTCCTCCCAAAACATCTAAAAAATGTTGAGCTCTAAGCCCATCTCGACCACAAGAAGTACCTTTGGGAATACTACGAATCCGATTCAATACCAGATCCTTGCGAACAAAAAGCGTGTCCACCCCACAGGAAGAAGAAGGCACAACAGGAGGAGAAGCAAAGGGATGCTTAGCCTCCAAATCCCCCAGGGTGTCAGGAGAATCAGGGGCAACACCCGAAGAAGTGAGGACCTTAATAGCCGCTGAAAAGTGGCCATCACTCAACTTACGCTTGCACTGAGAAATATTAGCCGCCATAGCATCTTTCGACCTCAAGTACCTACACGAAGAAAAGGAAAGACCACCTAAACGATCTCTAATCAAACCAATCCTCTCCCCAGGATCCCTCCACCGAGCAATGGCACTAGAAATACTAACAAACTGACCACGCTCCCTCTCACCAGATCGCCGCTGAGCCCTGCAAGACGGTACGAACACCGCCAAAATACAACCCGGTAAGATGAGAAGTTCCACCCACGCTGCAATATCACTTGGGCTAGATAAAACTTTGTCAAGAGCACTAAGAAAAATCCTAGCAAAACCAAGCCTCAACTTAGGCGGGATGCACTTGACCGTGCGTATGCGCGTCAAAAAGAAACGGTCAAGGAGGTCAACATCTAAACAAAGTGAACCCACCCCTAAGCCAGTTCTAACAGAACCCTCGTCACAATCTGTAGGAGGCCCAAAACCTGACAACAAAACCTGACCTCGATCAACATCAACATCCACACTAGGCGAACAAACCGGCAAAACAATCCCCCGAATCGCACAATCCTCAAAATCTGGAGACTCAACCACAACACCATCCATGTGTCTAAAATTCTTACCAAAAGTATGCGTACAAAGACACTCAACCACAGCACCATCCATGTGTCTACAATCCATGTGTCTACAATTCTTATCATGTAGGGCGTATGGGTGCATCTTACTTACATGTTTTGTAGGTTTACAAGGTGACTGTGATGTGTGCTCTACATCCGTCACATTGGAGCTGATCCATCTACCCAACCTTATAAAATTAGAGGCCACCCCTATAATTGCAGGACGAGGTCACCCCTCTATGTATCCATGCACGTTGATATATATTTCATGACCTATATGAGCTCAGTGGCATTTAAATTACATTTACATGTATAAATATCAGACTTTTCAGTAAAAACCAGTTTATAAAACATGGTCCAGGTTTTCCAGGACTTACACGTATTCCGCTGCAATTCATATTCGTTACTGATGTTTCAGTTATTCTTATCATGTCATTATATCCGTTCACTGAGCGTATTTCTCAACCGTATTTTCTTCCATGTCACAAAACGGCAAGTACCCAAGGACAGGCTTGAGCATTGAGAGCACGTGCATAGGATGGAAGTTACCTTAGACTTATTCTCCTTTTGCCTTCATGTATTTATGCTTGCTTGGGCACTTATTTTTGTCCTTCCTATTTCATTTACTTTATGCATGTTTTGGGCTTATGTTTGGGAACGGATGTTTGATTCTGGTTTTCCTTTTTGGTCATGTATGTTTTAGGACATATTACCTTGCATGCTTTGATGACACGCCATAATTATCATGTAACGGTCTACTTATCAAAGTGGGATGTTACATTGATCTTCCACCTAGTCTGATATTCTTCTAACTGCTTCCTACCCTTCATAGTCTTCTCGGTCACTACCTGACCGTTCAAGGTAAATACGTAATTAGCCCTTCTTATTATTCATAGTACCACTAGTGAACCCTTTATAACCTTGATCTTTCCCGATTGCATCTTCGTGGTAAAACCTTCTTTTTCAAGAGTGCTCAGTAATATCAAGTTTCGTCTTAATTTCAGAACATACCTGACGTTGTCTAACATGAAACTTAATCCATCCCTCATTTGTACTCGAACCTTACCAGTCCACCATACACGACATTCCATGATATCACCTAGCAGTACATTACACTGTCATACTCCTTAAAATCAACCAAGTAATCTCTCCTAATTGTCATATGGTATACACCCTTTGAATCCATGATCCAGTACAATAGTTCCTCAACACTCATAGCTGTCAAGACATCAACATTGTCATACCCATCAGCTCTAGAACCGGATACCTGATAATATTTCCTGACAAAATCTCAAGATTTCTGGTGATTATACCTGGGACGATCCCTCTTTAAATGCTCCTGAGATTGACATATATAACACTCGAGTCTTCTCCTTTTTCCATGTAACTTTGACCACGTACTACATGTTCATGCTCAATATCTCTCTAGCTGAAACTCTCCCTCACATACAACCCTTCACCACCATCACCCTTTGTTTCCGTCATCTTCTGAAGTTCCCTAGAATCAAGTGTCGTGACCACGTCTTCTAGCTTCAAAGTATCCTGACTATATAGAAAAGTCTCCACGAAGTTATCGTAAGAAAATGCTAAACATGTGAGTAGTAAGAATGCCTGATCCTCATCCGATATAGCAATATCAATAGCCTCTAAGTTACCTACCACCTTGTGAAACTCATCAATATGTTCAGACTGTTTTTTACCTCGATGCATTTGAAAAGTATATAAATTATTCTTCAAGTACAAACAATTAGCTAAAGACTTTGTCAAGTATAAAGTCTTTAACTTCTTCAAAACCCCGCTACAGTCGTCTCTTTGGTGATCTCTCGTGAGGACCCGGTCACCTAAACACAAGATCAATGCGTTGTAAGCCTTTTTCTAAACGACGTTATCGTATGCCACTACCTGGTGGCGGGTAATTCCTCCAATGTTGTATCTAATCCCATATGTTCCAGCAAAGCCTACATCCTTACCTGCCATAACCCGAAGTCATTCTTCCCATCGAATTTCTCGATGTCAAACTTGGTCTTTGTCATCATTCTTTTAACCATTTGCTAACTGTTTAACCTTTTTTGAATTTACCTATACAAAACACGATCTAGCAAAGTTGCCTATTCGGAAGAAAAAAAACCCTTGGATTTTCGATATAACCCTAAGAATTGAACTTTTTATAAATTGATCAAACCAAGAAACCCTTCAAAAGCAAAACCCTTTTCTACTTAAATATCGATTGAACCTTCGACATAAATTCGTCGAACAAATCGACAATCCTTGAATCAAGAAAGTACCCGACGCTTTTTGAAGTAACCATTGTCGTACTTTTAATTTTGCAAAACCGATCTCTAGTAACCTAAGAAATCTTGCAACCTCGATAAGTCTTGAATCTTCTTTTTTCCGACCCTTTATTGATTTGTTAAACCTTGTGATGAACCGTCACAATCACGAACCAACAAGTCCCCTTGTGTAATATCCTTCAAAATATAAACCTTTTTTTTCTAAAAAAACACAATCAAAACTTAATATGTTAAAGCCCAAAAATCCTTTAAGTCCAAAACGTCTTGGCCCAACAAAAAGTGAAACATGATTGCGTTTTTTTTCTTCCATTTCCCCTTTTAATTATATACGTAGGTCTTGTGTTAGTTACTTTTTTTAACAAAAAGCAACAAACCAACAACACTTGTTCTTCTTCTTCTTTTCCTTTTTAAAATGGTGGCAAAAACAAGATCTAAGCAACACCATCGATCCTTGTCGATCTAAATCCACAAACCCTTAAGCCTCCTATACCTTGTTACTAACCCGGACAATTGAAGACCCAAGAAACCTTAACCTATCGATGATGATGCTCTTCGATGTTTCACGAACCAGAAACACCACACCTTTTGTTGGGTCAATCACCTTGTAACCTAAGCAGACTAGACCGCCCTGCTCCTTCAAGAAAACTGAACAAACAAATACCCAAGATCGATGCTAGTAAACTAGAGGACTCACTAACTAGTCTCTGATACCACTTGTAGGGATTTAATCCCTACAACCTGGAACCTAGTGCGGAAAGACTACGATCGAAAGCACCACCGAAAAGAAAAAAACACACAAGGTATGTATCATTTATATTTTATTAAAAGAATGACAACGTACAACGACTCTCCCCCTCACCTCTTTATTGTAGACATCAGGGTGAGAAAACCAACTCGTGTAGGAGTTGAACCACTTACAGCTACAAAGAGGAAACAATTGACTCTCTTATGTCGAAGACTCTAAACCATCGTATGACCTTGATGGTATATATAGAGAATAAACCGACATACCACATTCCTTATTTGACTACAATAGAAACTAAAGTTACATCGAGACCCTATTACTTTGACTAATATACATACTAATTCTAACAACTTTTAACCTGTTTTATATATAAAAGCAAACACACTACATACGCTAAATATATTAAATGTGTTTGCGAGCCGACGCGCTTAATATTAAGTAAATAATTTATAATCTAAAAAGTAAATTTAAAAGAGACATGCCTAATTTGTTTTTATATCGAACCAAACGGCCCGGTTTGATGTTGGCGAGAATTGGGTTTGTAAGTTTACCCTAAAATATAAATATAGACAGATAGATAGCGATAAAAAGAAAAGAACGAAAGAAACTTCTTGTTTAAACCAGGACCGCTGAGGCGGCAACGGAAGCAGAAGCAGCAGCAGCAGCTATTATTAGGGTTTTCTTTTTCTTAAAAAAAATAGAAGAAGAAGAAGAAGATGGGTAAATCATCTGTAAAAAGAAAGGCAAAAGCAAATCCGAAATCTGATAAGCTTGATTCGAGCAGCACCCCAATTGTTTTAAGCAGCGATGATGACGAAGCTGATGAAGATTTAAGCTTAAAAATTGTTGAAAAGGCAATCAAAAGAGCACGTGCTGATTCTACGCAAGTCAAGAAGAAGAAAAAGAAAAACAAGATCAAGAAACTTGCTGTAAGTTACTTACTAATTTCTTTCTTCACATCAATAATTTATTTTATTAAGGGGCTGTTTGATTTTCCTCGGCTTATGTGTTTTTTATAAACTTATATTCTATAAATTATATTTTTAATGCTTTTAATTACTTCAATCTTCAAATTGGCTTACTTGATTTTCTAAAACACTTCAAGTTTTAGGGTATTCTATCAATTTTTTTCTCCATCAATTGCCATTTTTACTGATTTTTTTGTCCATTCCATTAGTAAGGCCGACTAGGCTAAAATCAAGGTTTTTTTTACTACACTGGGGTTTTTTTAGCTAGTAACTTTTCTCAAATAAGCTTGCACAAACACCTAGAAAAACTTTCGCAAGTATCAACAGCTTATATAGATGGCTGCTGTTCTTAACTTTTGTTGTTGTACTTACTTAGCTTGAATATGTGGAGACAAAGGAAGAGGAGATTGCACCCAAAGAGAATGAAGATGTGGAGACAAAGGAAGAGGAGATTGCACCCAAAGAGAATGATGAGACGATGGAGACTGATCAGTCTGAGAAACCCGATAATATTGTGTTGCGGAAACTTCTTGTGAGTAAATTTTAGATTAGAAAAAAGTCAAACTGTCGCAATTACACAAATGAGTGATGTTTCTTACCAAGTTAAGTTAAATAAATGCAGAGGGGACCCAGGTATTTTGATCCTCCTGATAACAGCTGGGGAAATTGCTACAATTGTGGTGAAGGCGGCCATACAGCTGTAAACTGTACATCCGCTAAGCGGAAAAAGCCGTGTTTTGTTTGTGGAAGTTTGGAGCACAATGTGAAGGAGTGCAACAAGGTTAGGTTGTCGTTTTTATGCATCTGGAAAAAAGATTACATATTTACTTTTGATAATAAATTAATAAGTGGATGTCTTAGGGGGTTTGTTAGTGGTCGTAAAATATTGGGAATGTAACTAATATCAAGTGTGTAACTAATTGTTTCACATGTTTTCTGGTAAAATTCTTTTGACCTATTGAAACAATGAATAAGTTTGTGATGCCCGTGAGTGAATACAGCACACTTGTAAAAGGATGTATTCTTAACTACGGGGTTTGCGATTCTGAGCCGTGTGTGTAGATGCTCATAATATTACCTATCTCATCTCAGTTGAATCTTGCTGAAATTATCAAATATTCTGCTGGTTCTTTTTTGCAGGGAAAAGACTGCTTTATATGCAAGAAAAGTGGCCATCGTGCTAAAGATTGCCCAGAGAAATCTAACTGGGCATCTCAAAACACTAAAATATGTCTGAAATGTGGTGGTTCGGGGCATGAAATGTTCTCATGCAAGAACAAATATTCTCCAAGTGACCTAAAGGTAGGTAATCTAGTACATATGTGCATGATGTAAGTTTCTCTTAACGCAAATATATAAAAGTTTATTGTTACAATAAATTTAAGGTTTTATTATTGCTAAATGTTTCAGTAAAGATTGAACAACTCATGGCATTTTCTGTGTTTTTCAGGAAATCCAATGTTACATTTGCAAGTGTTTTGGCCATCTTTGTTGTGTAAACTACATTGATGAAGGTCCAACAGAGGTTTCTTGTTACAGATGTGGCCAGTTGGGTCATTCTGGTTGGGTAAGTTATTCATTACTAAAATAATTATGACATTCTGATCACCTGTGTTTCACTTTTGACTATACTTCTCAACCACATCCTGATAACCATACTACATTTATTCTTTCTAAAATTTATATCCATGTTGGTGGAGGGTTCTGTTAGTACCGGTAACTGTAAGTGGTTGGACTTTTTGTAGAAATCAGGTTTACAAATTTTGAATATTGTTTATAGTTACATGCATAGTTCTAAATAGCGCACCATAGCGTGAGGCGTGACCTCCACGTTACGAAACAGACTAAGGTGTCGTCTCTAGGCGTAGCGTGCCATAAGGTGGCATAAGGGGGATAAAGAATGAACTCTGATTAAAAAAATTATTTTTACAAAAATTAAGAAGATTACATGCAAAGACAATTTTGTAACGTTTATTTATTATGTACAATACTTTCTATAAACTCGATATATATAAAATATGGTATAAATATATAAATATTTTCATATTTTGTGCCGACGTGAGCCACAACTTGAAAACACTAAGGCTTGAGGCGTGGTCATGTCATGCCGCCATGCCACGCTTCACGCTATCTATAACCTTGGTTATATGTCGATTGTACAGTTGAGGTTGTAAAAGATACAAAAAGGAACATGCACAGACTAAAGACGAGGTTGTTTTTGAAAATGTACCTACCTCGAGCAAATAATGTTTTCAGGGGGACTTGTTTAAGCTAGTGAGAACATTTGAGCTTATAAATCAGATGGCTTGTTTGGTTTAATATGATATAAAAGAGAAACAAAGGAAAAGATATCAGCTAAGGACCATATGTTTGTTAGTGGTGTTCTGAGTTTCTATATTGTTGTCCCACATCATTATATCCTGGTACTTGCAGTTGAAGATATAAGCTACATGGGTTGAACAATGGTTTCTTGAATTGTTTTGTGTATGTAGTCTTAACACCAATGTTTCTACAGGAATGTGCAAGAGTGCATGCTGAAACAACCAGTAATGGGACACCTAGTTCTTGTTACAAGTGTGGCGAGGAGGGTCATATGGCACGTAAATGCACTAGTTCTGCTAAGGTACTTGATTATCTACTGTTCTTGGTATTTGGATTTCAGATATTGTTTAGGTGGCAAAGTGGGCTGACTTGGTAAATGGGTCAAAGTTGATGTGGGTTCATACTAGTCAGGTCTGGTCAACCCTAAGCACTTTATTGTACATATAAATTATGTTCAAAAAACTCTCATCACACCACTGATGTGCTCTTAGAGCTCTGGGTGTGGTAACGCCGCCCACCGCGTTGGAGGAGGGCGTTGGGTGGAAACCTTGATATATGGCCCAATAGTAATAAGCTCAATAAGTAGTGTGGGGGGTTTCAGTGTAATGTGTATTTTTTAGGGGGTTTTATGAAAATTAAAAGATGGTGGGAAAAGATAAGGGGGTTGTGTTGGTGGTGGTGTTATGCTGATGTGGCCTGACGTGGCTGCACTTTTTCGGTGTTACGACACCTAGAGAGCTTGTATATTTAGTTATAACAATTAGGCAGGTTATGTAAAAAACTTGCACTTTAGAGGACATTAGTCTGATTGACCCCTTCGGATTGTTTGCCGCTTAGGATTACTTATTTTAGACGAAACCAAGTAGCTACCAACTTATTTTTCCTGTACAGAACGTATATCAGCAGTTTTCCTAGTATATAGGACTGCTCTTCTTTAAAACAATGCAACAGGGGTATAAGCACTTAAATAAGCAATTTCGAACAACCCTTACCACCTGTATTACCTTTCTGCTCCATAAGTGGGTCATAATGCCAAAATTTTATATATCCCATTTTAATCGCCAAGTTAGGACATAATTTGTTGATTGGTCCATTTATAAGTCGTGAGTCAAATTGCCACTTTCAGTTTTTTTTTTTTGTTTAATTTTCAGAAAGACAAGAAGAAAAGCGAGCTTTCAAGCCCAAGGAAGAGGGGTATTAATGGAAACTATGTAGGAGTGAGGTCAGTGCCTCCTGATTTTGGCAATGCTCGTAAAAGGTACAAAACACAGTATGAAGAATCAACCTCATCTCAACCCAAACATAAGGGTAAGGGTGGCTGGATCACTGAAGATCCTGGTGACTATGATAACCATGTGCGGGGATCTCCTAAGACACCAGCTAGGCATAAATCAAATGATAGATTTCATGGTGGTAGCGGTTATAAATCTAGTGATAGATTTCATGGTGGCAGTGGTCATAAATCTAATGATAGATACCATGGTGGCAGTGGCTATAAGTCTAATGACAGATATCATGGTGGTAAGGGTTATAAATCCAGTGATAGATTTCATGGTGGTAGTGATTATGATTCAGGCTTCCATAGCAACGGTCGACAATCTCAGTACGGAAGTCCAGCAGTAGGTTCTAATGGATATCAACACAGGTTTTCAGCATCTAGATTTGGAAACTCGAGTAGTTATGGAAAAAGACAATATGATGGTTGGGATTATTAGTTTCATACTTCTGAGGGATCCGGCTCAGTGTCTCTTGACAGTTTTGATTTTGATTCTTATGTTCTGCTATATTGTTCTGTTAGCAGTTGACTATCAGTGTATTTTAGGAACACTTGTGTTCTTTATTCTAGTTTATTGTTTTGATATTTGTCGGTATTCTTTTACAAACCAGAAAAGGGGTATTTCCATATTTGTTTGTATTTTTTGGCAGGAGATTTTACGTAATTGCAGAGTTTTGTTTCAAATGTAATCATAACTCATTAGACCAGACACGCCATTATACCTTTTGAAATTATCTACCGATTTGGTATAAGAGCATGAATTAGTAAGTCTTGTACCTTTGTCTCAGTGACAGCATTATCAACCAAATGGACAAAGTTAGGCCATAACTTTCTTGATGTGCTCATGAAAATGTAACCTTTTGAGGAAATACAAGAGAGAAAGTTAGTAAACTGTGAGCTACATTTTTATTCTTGTCGATTATGATTAAGAAATTTAGATGGCAACTCTTGTCTATTTACTATACATAAATTACAATTAATGTAATGAGATCTGTCGGAATCGATATTCTTAATTCAAATAGTTAGATTTCAGAAGTTTTTCTTGCCAATAAATCAACATTAAAACCCCACGCCGGTTGAACAAGTAATCGGCTGAGTCACCGGAAGCCGATTTTTAGGTAAAAGAAAACCAGTTATACTGCCAGGTAAGTCGGTTGGACCTGAAAGTGGGAGCTGATCACAGTTGTTAAAAAAGGGTATTTAAACATGGGTGTAAAGTGTAAACCATCAGATGAATGTAAATTTAATAGGTTCATTGCTGACCATATTTTGATAAAGACAAGGTTCCCAAGCACGTAAGAATGGACCAATTTTAAGCAACTACTATGCATTTCAAATAAAAAGCGACTATACAGCGTCACAGCTGTGTCGGACTGTCGGCGGACCCCAATTTATGTCTTCTTAACAAACATAAAACTAATTTCGCACCATAACCAATGTTCCCCTATAAAATGAACATGTCTAAGTTGCATATGACAGTGTTGTAGAGGGTAGCCACAGCGTTACACTGTCGTGCTCAATCTACACTCGACAAACACACTTATCACATACACCCAACATCAAACTCATGGAAATTGACGCAAGTGTCTTGACAAAATCAGTTCAATCTACTCATGGAAATTGGCGCAAGTGTTGACAAAATCAGTTCAATCTAAGGAGCGAACTCGTAACTGACTTGTAGTCTAGTACTTTTATTTCTGATACGTGAGTTAGACAGAACCAATTTTCCTGTAAGAATCAATGAAAAAACCACAACGAACGGAAGATTTTTAAGAAATTTACTGATCTACTTGTACGCTTCAAGGTGTTATTGTTATTGCAGAAGTCACAGAAAAACTTGTTCGCTCAAAGTGATACTGCACAAATAAACCCAAGTATTGTCATGACCATATTTATGTGCTTAATACTTTAGGTCAACAAATTTATAGCGTACCCACACTGCCACACACAAGGCATATTAATGAATTCAACGTAGCAAAAAAAAGCCTCATTTTTCAAGACCTACGGACCTGCTTGATATGATAAAGAAAAAATAGAACAATAAACCATCCAAAGGTACAGAGGCATTTAATCATCAGTATCGTACAATAAAATTTCTCTTAACAAGATGTTACAAACAAGGATTCTGTCTTTCTACTTCAAGGATTCATGTAATAATATTCTTGCAATTACACATTATTCATCAATATCTAGTGGAAGTATAGCCGAATCAGTCTTTAACATCACAGGTGCAGCTGAACTGTTCAAGGTGCTAAAGAAAACACAGGGTCTGAGGTGTAATCCAATGAATGAGCCACAAATCCTAGACTCGGCTCTTAAACCACTCAACAATTAACCAAATACGTACCTCACAATGACTACATACACGGTTTACCAAATAGTCATTTAAAAACTGTAACAAGATCAACCCATGCAAGAAAAACTTGAAAGATGGAAGTATTTAACGGTTTGCTGACCCTCTGCAGATCTCTGAGATGTCGTCCCATTTGTCAGACTCGTAGTGTGGTGAACTAGAAAAGTGTTTAAATCCACTGCAAAAATCATCACCAAGAAGTGCACGAATTGGATCGCTAACCATGCTTTGATTTCTGTTACGGTCTGTGTTGGAAGTGGAACCAAACCAATTAGAGCCCAACAGATAATCTGGCCTTGAAAAGTCTATGCGGTTTGGCTTCTCATCCTCTATGTACGATTGCTTTACACCGGATTCCTCTGCTTCTTGTTTAACTAAAGACAAAGGGAAGTTCAACAAAAGAATAAAGATTTCAACCAATCAGATTCATGTTCAAATTTGAGATACTATTTCCCAAAGTTGTGCACATATAGAGATATACAACAAGAATATATTAAGAAGTGACAGCTGTGAGTAGAGGTACCTCCTAACACCTTTATTTATAAATGAGCAATAGTATGATTTACCTCTAGCGGGTAAAATTAAAAAAAAGGCAATGAAACGGATCATATGTAAGGAACAGATAAAAATTAATGCAAAGTGTATACTTAGCATAAATCCTCCTTAAAACATTATTACATTATTTTTTAGATAATTAGCACTAAAATAAAAAAGTTCTCTATGATACTTGACACATAAACTGTTCATAAAAGGGTGGAAAATATTTATTAGGTCGACCGAACCCAGCCACACTGTTTCAATCGGTAAAGAAAACTGTTTCTTAGACCAGCTAATCAACATGCAAGAACGCCCCTAGTTCCAGTTCTATGGTTTAAGAAATTTTGAGCAATGTAAAAGATACTCTCTACTTGCAAAAACAAAGAGAAATACTGTCCTTAGAAAAATTATACTTAACAGGTTGACATTGTATATGACAATACTATACTGAATTTGCATTTGGATTTGACAATAAAACTCATTGTTGAGCAACAGGTTTAGAGAGATTTCGCATTAAAAACAAGCACCAGGAAAAATTAAACCAGTCACAGTTGTAACTTGTGAAATTAACGGGTTTAGAATGACTTTGCATAAATAACAAGCCCCGGGAAAATTTAAACCAGTCACAGTTGTCACTTGTGAGATACCCCTTCATTACAGGGACAAAGAGAACACTTCAACTTTTGTGTGTTCTAATGATAAGCTTCTTGTTACCTCCCAAAAAAAATAGATAAGCTTCTCAATAAATGAAAAACTGCATTTGTTTAAGTAACAAAATGATACTGATTTTGCACTTGGGAATGACAAAACAACTCAAAGTTTCCTCTCTTTTTAATTCCTATGAACATAACAAGTATAAAAGAGTAGTTGTGTCACCTGAAATAGTCTCAACGGACTGGTGTTCATCCAGAGAGCTTCCACTGACCAGAGGAGTATATTCGCTAAAAACTGATGCAGCCGAATGACCCAAAGGTGACATGGGGTCGCCATATGCTTCCCAGTCATCCTCTTGCAAATTTTGAGACGAACTGTCGGTAATGTCATTAGGCACAGGTGAAGCAATTGAATCATTATTACTCTTTGACATTTTCATATTTTGGGATTGTAAGAGCACTGCTTCTAACAAACCACTAGCCCTAGGTGAGGGAGAATCTGACTTTGTTTGACCAAGCAAAGTTGATTGGATCAAAGTATCAACAGATTCAAGGGAAGGCAGTGGTGAAGAAGGAGCGTTACAGCTACCCATTTGGGTAGAATATTGGAGTGAAGGGAGCTCCAGCTTCTGGGCCCACGAAATGGGCTCAGAAGAAGAAGTGTTGCCATTCATATAGGCATGGCTGCCAGGAAACAAACAGGATGATGATGATGAGATGTTGCCATTCAAGTTTCGATTATATGAAGAAATTTCAAACGATTGATTGGCTGCTGGGAAAATATCATCAAGACCACCATCTCTACCATTGAAAAATGGATATGTGTCGGATCTCCTGATTCGTTTGGGGGGATGTACCATAGGGAATAGAAAATTATTATGAGAGGTAGACCCTAGCCCTTGTGGAAGAAAACTGCTTCCAGGAAGATCAAGAAAACTGCCTCCAGGAAGATCAAGAATGTTCGGCACATACAACTCACGATTTAATTCCAGATTCTTGAACTCCACGGCTGGAATTTGGAAGGTATTATTCTGCAGGATTTCAGAATGAGATGCATCATCATTTGTGAACGTTACCATGTTTTGGGATTGTGTATTGTCGTTTAGTGTTTGCAAACAAACATCGGGAGGGTAAATTGGTTGTCCAGCACGCTGTTTTCTTTTGGTTCTCGTGTTCCAAAAATTCTTGATTTCATTATCTGTACGTCCTGGTAGCTGAAAAGAAAGGTAATGGCCACTTCAGTAAGAATTTTTTTTGACTACATAAGAGATATCCAAGCGTTTTATAAAACCAAAAGTGTGGGGACAGATTTCTATTAGGCCTATTATAAAAAAAATGGCGCCTAAAAACAAATTTGTACAGTAACTTCGATTTATGTACATCATTCCTTCACATAAATTATCTTACTGTAAAATGTAAAGCCTGTGTTCAGAACAATCTTGGAATCTAAATTGTACGCCTATAAACATGGAAACTGATTCGAAACGCTTAGTAGCACTAATGCAACGATACCTCTTTCAAGAACATTCACAAATCTTTTAGACATGTCTAGAATGTTCAGCAAACAGTCATGTGAATACTACAGCAAATGCAATAGCACATATATACATACATGATTAATTAATCAACTATATAAATGTAACACATACAAGATGATTATGCTCTTAAACATGACTGCCAATCATGATTAGTTGTTCCCAGTACTGTCGTGGGATATGAAAAAAAAGTCTTACATAACCCAAACTGACAAGTAAACAGAAACAAATAGCAAAGCTAAAGGTCTGTTAGATCGGATGAAATGGAATTAAATTCCATTATCATATTGTTTGCCAAATAAACGGGTGAATAGTTCGAGTATTTTGTTTGTTATGCAATTCTATCAATAGTTTTTCGTTCTCTATCAAATTATACTTGATCGTGACAATTTTTAAAAACGAGAACCAGTGTTTGTGATTTTATATTATATTCATATATAGTAGTTCTATATATTATTTTTCAAATTACATTTAAGTATGCAACTATGATTGTGTAGTTTTGCTTTTAGTACTAACTTCAGAAAGTTAATGATTTTTTTATCAGCAAAGTATATCAACAACGCAAAACGAACATTCACAAAGAGATATTTGACAAAGTCAATCAAACACCACAAATTCACATAATTAACAAGAAGTCTCGTGCAAGAGAAACTTTACTTTGAAAAGATACACCACCCTGATACCTAAGCCTTTTTATCGAAAAGCAACGAATCTTATTAGTCTGCAAACTTATACCAAGGGAAGCTATACATGTTATCACCCATTGTACCCATTGTTGAATAAGCAAAATGACTTCATAAAATAGAAGTGTTAAAAAGAGCTTAAAGCCTTCAATATAGACCTAGAACTCCTTGAACTTCAGAAAACAATCATAGCCAAAGAACCATCAACCTGACCGGAATATTCCCTTGATTAAACAGTTATATTTGATGGGCATCCACAACAATCTAGTATAGCATAGGAAAACGGTAAAATGCATATAATAGCAACCTATTATTGTTCTACACAACACTCTGGAATCTGATTTTCGAATATGTTTAAGATTTTTTTATCCTGAATTGATTGGTCTATTTATCTTTTGCTTCAGTGGTCCTAACTCCTAAGGCCACTATTTTACATCCAAAAGGGTGGTTTGCGTGTATGAACATTCAGTCTGTAAAAATAACCGTCTAATAATTATATAAGACGTTCATAGCAATGATCTTGATGTAACAATTTGTCAAAAAATATACTAATTTTGAAGTGATTTTAAAATAGGTCGTGGATCAAGAACAGGAGCAATCATCTTGATGTAACAATTTGTCAAAAAATATATTAATTTTGAAGTGATTTTAAAATAGGTCGTGGATTAAAAACAGGTGCGGTCATCTTCAATAGCGCCCTAGAGTTTCAAAGATTAAAAAATTTCCCCTTGCCATATTATGACCATTCAGTCTGTAACAAGAACCGTCTAATAATTATATAAGACGTTCATAGCAATGATCTTAATGTAACGATTTGTCAAAAATTTTATTAATTTTGAAGTGATTTTAAAATAGGTCGTAGATCAAGAACAGGTGCGGCCATCTTCAATAGCGCCCTCGAGTTTCGAATACTAAATTTTTTCCCCAAGGTTGCCATATTTTACAGAAAAAAAGAGAACAGTTACCCGCTAACGTGTAACCGGTTCTTATATACTAGTATGATAGTGATATACTAGTATGATAGTATCCATCAATTAATCAATCCTACGTCCCTTTGCTAGTATCATACTGGATCTTGGTTAAACTTTATACATACATGCCTTTTACATCTATTTATCGCGTCGATTATGTCCCCCCTTATAACCTGATATTTATTCTCGTCCTTATAACCTGGGAATTGAACCTTCTCTTCATTTCTCTTGAGAGAAAAATATGAAATACAAAATGCATCACACTATTTGCTTTCTTGTTGTATCACATAAAAAAAATATGAAATAAAAGATGCATCACACTATTTGCTTTCTTGTAACAGTGTATCACATTAGAAAAATATGAAATAAAAGATGCATCACTAATCAGTACACATACATAATCTGATTTCCATGAATTTTCGTTTATTGTTATAAAATGAAACCAGTCAGGATGAAGATACCATTGGCTGTTGAACCAAAACAGACGCTCAGATGCCAGACTTGCAAGTGTCAAACTTATTTCTCTGATTATTTAGAGTTTTTACACCACAACATGTGCTTAGCATGATGTATGGTTGTATATATGTAAATTTTTTTATTTTTTTATTGGTAACCGTGATTTCCGACTCATTGGCCGACTAATCCACGGGGTTTGAGCCCACCGCCACACAGACTCAAACCAGGTAAAATTACATCTAGAAGATACAAAACTCGTTTATTATCATTTAAACTTACGAAAAATACAAAACACCTTCACAATTTCCCATATTTCTCTCACATCCTACTCGCTATTGATGCTTCCTCAGCCTTTTGCTTCCAATTTTGTTATTCATTTCCATATCAAAATGTCCCCATATTTGTTGATACGAATACAGATATTGGTTTTTCTAAAGAATACATTAATCTTTGAAAAGAGACCGATTTATCTTTTAAAACTGAAGGTTGTTTCAGCTGGATTTAGCAGTAAAGTCAAATAAAAATTAGCAAACCATGATGAATTTTAAGAAGAAAAAAGAAACCAAACGAACGTCAGTAATCAACCTATTTTGGGAAAATTCCACACCATTGTTATTCTTCTGAGAAGTGCAACAAGAGAAAAAATAAATACAAGTATGATTCTAAAAACAATATTTAATATGGATTTGAGGTTCAAATCTGGTTTGATGAGTTGAAAATGATGAATAACTAAATAATATGGAACACTATTAACGGGGGAGATATAAATTAAAAAGTTAAGTTGAAAACATAAACTGATATAGAAAATCTTTTAAGCACATGCTTGTGATGAATCAATTTATCCGAGAAACAAGTTTGGCACCCATAATTCAAGCGTCTAAGCTTATGTTTCAGTTAGCTGACAACTAGTAAGAAGGGAAATCAAAGAGACGCACCTCGACAGCCATGCGAGCCCATTTATTCCCCATCTTAGCATGGAGTTCAATGATTTTACGCTCCTCCTCTGGCGTAAAGGCACCTTTTTTTAAATCAGGACGCAAGTGATTTGCCCAGCGTAAACGACAGCTTTTACCACAACGAGAAAGGCCAGAATGCTTCTGAACGGCATTCCAGTTCCCTTCTCCATGCTTGTTGACATAATCCACTAAAATAGCATCTTCGGCAGATGTCCAAGGACCTTTCTTAAGAGTGCCAATCATGAGGGTACTAGCTTCATCAATCGTAGGTGAATCTAGTCGGTCCTCGCTCTCGGTTGTCATGTTGCTCATCTTAATAAAAACAAAATAACACCACACATCTATCAATAAAAATGATTATCTTCAAATTAGCTAGTAGTAACAAATATTAGTGTACATGTTGTTATATCTTAATAAGCTTATTAACATAAACCTTTAAATATCAGAAAAAGCGAAAATGATATAAGCCTAAACAAACAGGCTCCTATAAGGGGGTGCTACATAGCCGACTTATGGCTTATTTGGTTTGGGGCTTATGTTTAAGCTAATACAAGTGAAATAGTATGTAATAAGGCAAAGAGATAGTCGCATTAATTACAATTCCATCCGTGGAGAATGATAAAGCTGATTATTAAATAAGACAAGAAATGAAGGTAAATAAGCTGAAAATGAGAATAGCTTACCTTAATGAATCAGAGTTAAAAAGTTGATGGAGAATTACGAGTGAATCGTCATCATCATCATGAGATAACAGAAGTTGAGTTTGTTGATTATCAGCTTCTTCTTCTTCTAAGGCTAGATCTACTCTAACTAGAAATGAAAATTTATAAAAAAAAAAAAATTAAAAAAAAATGAAATTGTTGATGATAATCTAAATCAATCAGGAAGGAGGCCTAGCCGTGATCTATGGATTCAATCATAGATTCATTCACTTTATTTAGGTACTACTACTACCAGAATAAGAAGAAGAGATGATCAACATTTTAGTTTCAGTATTTCAGTGGGAGAGGCGTAAAGGTAAAATAAGTGTGTGTGTTTTTAAGAAAGATGATAGATAGAGACTGAAATCAAATCCAAATATTATTTTATTTTATTTTATTTCATTTTATTTTAATTAATTAACCAAAAAGAATGCGAGCGAGATATAACAGGAGATAGACCAGGAGGAGTACCATCTTCACACTCTCATGCCTCTTTCTTTTTATCTCTATGTACTTACTTTTTTTAAAAAAAAACATTCGCACTTTTTTTTCTTTTTTTTAACTTTTTTTAATTACTAGTATAGTATCCTCGCAATAGAGCAATCATAGCTCCATTATTATTTCTTTACAAAAAAATATATCAATATATTTTTTGTATACTAAGTTTTGCATTTAAATTAAAATTAAATTTGTAAAAAAGTTATATCAATACAAATGTTGAATTAAAAAGCACAAACTTTTAAAAAATATAATAAAGCTAGATCATGAAAAAATAAATAAATAAAATGATATCTGAATTTAAAAATAAAAGTGTTTTGACAGTTTGTTACAAAAGATCGTTAAAAAGAGATAATGGATGAGATCAAGTTAAAAAAATCATATGATTTAATGGCTTAAATTTAGAGGTGACAAGTCTTGCATATTTTAATAAATATGAGCACTTTTTAGCACTTTTCAAAAAAAGGATTTGACATTTTTTGCTCATTCATTATTATTAATGGGATAAACGAGCGCACATGTAAGAAATTAAATGGGCTTAATGGCGCACATGTAAAATATTAAGTAAATTACTCGGCGGATTTTTTATATTTAATTATTGTTCCCGACTTTCAGACACATATTTTTATTTTTTATTTCTATGTTTTTATATGTTTTTCTTTTCCGTTTTATCTTATGCCCGTTTAGCCCGCTCGTTTGCCTGTTTAGCCCGCACCCGTTTAGCCACCTCTACTTAAATCTAACTTACTTATCTTAATTTTTAGTTTGGAGTTTTTTGGTATAACCTAGGTTTCCGACTCGACATTGCCAACTGACTAATCCCAGGGCGACTATCCTTTTGGATAGCCCGGAGATAAATTTTAGCTTCGGGATTAAGGTTGGAGTTAAAATTAAGGATAGCCTGTTTATATAATAATATAGAAGTATAGATAGATTCGGGATTAAGTTCGGCGTTATAGTTGAAGATACCTATTTATATACTCTGTAATAGTATAAACAATAAATTTAGCCCGCGCTACGCCGTGGGTTTGTGTTGGAAATTCACTTTATGTGACGACATTTAAGAATTCTCATTAGTTATCATAGTCACACACGCTTAGATATAGTTAAGTAGGTGTGTGACTATAAATACCCCTCCAAGGCTTCCAAGGAAGGATTGTTGCTTGTGTTTCATTTTCATTTTATTAAACTTCTTTCTTTCTCTTTACACACACAACCCTCTATCTCTCTCTCTCCACCATGGCAGCCACCTTATTCCACCCTACTAGACCACCGAATCTTATATAGCAAACCCACAATTGGCATCAGAGCTTCAGTTCAATTCTTGGATCGTGTTTCTTTGTTATTGATTTTGGTGGTCTAATTTTTTTTGTTTCAAAATTTGTATAACAGTTTTTACAATCTGTTTTAACTTTTTTGTTACAAATTAAAGTTTTGGTGTCCGAATCTGTTAAATCTTCTTGTCACAATTGTTGTGGTTAACTGGTCATTGTCTACTGTTCATTTGCCTTGTCCAAAACTGTCACACAAGAATATCTGGTCAAAAGTTGTTGTTTTTTTTGTCAGTCTCATGGGTCATAGTTTCATGGTTTCATCTTTTATATCATAAGTTTCATCATCATTTATGATTTTTCTGATATTTTAGAAGATGAAGATGAGCCCAGAATTGCTCAGAAACTCATATTTTCCTAGAAAATCAAATCCAGATGAAGATAGCCCAGAAAAACAAGATCCTGAAAATATGGGAAAAGTACTTTTGGATAAGACATCCCGATGGCTATGATCGCATTGATTGCGATGGATGAATACGATGACTCGCTGCGATGACTCGCTGCGATGACTCGCTGCGATGGACTTATGTTGCGATGGGTTTAAAAAGTTGCCTGCGATGGCCTTATTTATCTTGACTTGCGATGGGTTTTTTTTGGAAACAAACATTACGATGGGTTTATTGAAAACATTTAGATGGCTTTAGTTTTAAACATTGCGATACAGTTTTCTAAAAACATTGCGATGTATTCTTTAACTTCATTGCTACCGTGACTTGACCAGACTAACATATCTCCAACCTTTTAACTCCACAACATCAATCTAACTTATTCCCATCGACACCTAATCCCAACTACAGACATTTTCTTAATCAGATTCGAGCAGAAATTATTTTTCAGTGATCTCAAATTTTTTTTCGTGATGCATGTGTAGATCCTTTAAGATCTTACACGAAAACGATATTATCATCACAGATCTGTGGAGGGTTCAACCTTCCCGTTCATATTCGAAAGTAAAGAAAGAACAATAACAAATATGTTATATTCTATCTTTGATTCGAGTGAAAAACGTCACATCAATCACATGCAATCCGAATCACATCTGTTCAGGCATACACCTTTATTAATTTACGAATATTAAGAACGAATCCTAACAACTATGTTAGATTCGAACTTGGTTTCGTTTTTAATATGAACAACACCTCAAAAATCGCATGTACCATATTTTAAACCTACCCGAGATCTTTTATTAAGATCTTGAAGCCACTTGATTCAAATCAATATGAACCTGTTGATATGATTGAGACGGATTGATTATATGGTGAGGCGGTTAAGGTTAAGATCAGATTAAATAGGTTTCGTGATTCATGTATTTGTGGGATTAGGATTGAAGAGACGGATTTGTTTTGAGATGGAAGATGTGATGAAGATGTGGTGGCTGAGGAGATGAGGTAAGAAAGGGAACGTAGGTTTCGATGTTATTGTGGAGAGAAGTGTGAAAAGCGGCTGAATGAGTTTTGAGATTAGGTTATCTGTGAGAGGAATTAGGGTAAAGCTATTTATATATCCCTAATTTTCTGGATGACGCGGGTTCTAAACTGGATTGATGATGGGCCTTATCGAGTTGTATCATTTTGGGATTGGGCCGCGTGTTAAGACGAATTGGGCCATCAATTTCAGTTTATGAAAACGAATTGCATGTTGTTTGAAAAATTGTTATATCAAAATTTTATTTATCATTTCATTTCATATGATAAATGTTAAATATTTTGATTAAAGATTTTAAAAGTGACAAAATGACGTGACAAAGTGATCAAGTGACGAGACAAATTGACAAGATTTATTTGATGAGACCAAGAAAAAATGGCTAAATTATTTAGTGACTACGGATGTTTGATCGGGTATTAATTATTTGAAGTTGAAGACGGATTTTTCGAAGGCGTGTACTTATTTTATCTTTGAAAGATAACTTGCTCGTGCTTAATCTTAGAATGACGACTTGTTTATCTAGTTTCCGGGTTCGGGGTGGTTGGTTGATGACTCGGATAACTATCACTTAAAGGGGTTACATTGTTGTACTCAGTGTCACGCGCTTAGTCGACGTGGATAATTTCAAGAGGTGTTGTGCTTATATACTTCTTTAGTGATGTATTGGGTACTTAGAGATTTCTCCAGCGTTCCTCATTCAACAATTGTGCAAGCTTAAGTCACAAGATCGAGGGATTCTTATTCAGTTTCATGTTTGGTATATCCGGTTCATTCTATCAGTGGTCACTTCAAATTGCCTACAAGGGGGTTGGTAAAGATGGCCATGGAGAGTTTATGAGTAGAGAATTTCGATCAGCAGCTGATTCTCACAAAATATGTAATTCATCTTATTTATTATTCTCACGAGATTTCAGGTACATGTGCGTATGATTTATTGCTGGTTCGAAGTTTCGAAACCATCAAGGGGGAAGAAGAAGACATATTGAACGCACAACGAGTACACGTGATGAACTTCATACCTTCTTTTGATTTGAAGACATTCCGAGAAGACATTTGTCATAACCGCAGAGAAAATCAGTGTTTTAACTCGTGGCATTATCAATCTCTAAACGGTACACTACTGATTCGTTGCTTAATTGTTTTGATGTTGCAATTATTCATCATCATTATCCTATATGGAGAGATATGCACTTCCGGGACTTAATTGACTCTGGTGCATCTCCGGAAGAAGATATGTGCATTTCCGGGACTTAATTAACTCTGGTGTTATGATGTCAACTTCATGAATGGGATAAAGTGTCTACTTCAGTATTTGAGCTTCATACTTGGGATTGGTTTATTTTCTTCAACTATGTGGGGGAAGAAATGTCTTGATTCTTTCTAGTATGCATAACTTGAACTCTCAGGGGGAAGAAAAATTTAGAAGAATTGTTCAAGCGTGAGAAGAGACGTTGTTGATCCACTTGGTGTGCCCCTTACTTTCAATCACTCTTAGCAACATTATCATTTCATATGATGGGGTTTGCTTGCTAAATTCCGTTGTGCGCTTAATCATTCTAAGCTTTATTGAAAGCTTTGAAGTTGCTTACGAGGATTGTCGGTTTAGGGAGAAGCTATTAAAAGCTTCTACATCAAGTTTATGTGGCATGAATTAGGGGGAAGTTAATTCAGAAGCTTCTCCTTAACTAGAAGTATATGGATTACTTATCTCGTGCCGTTACAGTATTTCTACTACAAGTTACTTTAAAGACGAGTCGTTTTGAAGTGAAGACTTGAAGTCAAAGGACTCAGAAGACGGCATCAGCATTGGACGCTTCATGAAAGCTTTTGTTCTTAATCATTATGTACTTGTTAGGAAAAATATTGTAAGGAATTCTACACGTCGTCCCATGGGGGAAGATTGTTGGAAATTCACTTTATGTGACGACATTTAAGAATTCCCATTAGTTATCATAGTCACACACGCTTAGACTAGACTAGGAAACAATGTATAGTTAAGTAGGTGTGTGACTATAAATACCCCTCCAAGGCTTCCAAGGAGGGATTTTGGCTTGTGTTTCATTTTCATTTTATTAAACTTCTTTCTTTCTCTTTACACATACAACCCTCTATCTCTCTCTCCACCATGGCAGCCACCTTATTCCACCCTACTAGACCACCGGATCTTATATAGCAAACCCACAGTTTGTTTCTAAAAATTGGCCAAGATACACATATAATGTGTTATACAACGAATTAAGAGTTTTACAAAAGGTTGGCGCATTACAATAGTTCACTACAGAGTAGTTCCACATAACATGATTATGTCTTAGTTATAATAGTTCGCTACATTGCAATTCACAGAACATAATCCTGTCATGCACAAAAGGCTAATGACAATAGTCGTACAGGTAGGCTGACTAATTACAATAGTTCAATACCTCGTAGTTCCGCAGAACGAGATTATGTTCTATCAAAAAAGATAATCACAATAGTACAATATGGAGTACTACAATCAAGTTTCAACTGACTTGAGAAAGTATTATAAAAAGTATATGACATTTTTACACGAAATCACGTTGGTTTCTTTTTCTTTGCCTCTGCCGATAGTTGATCAGTGATTGACCTTTTTGCCGAAACGGCTTTAGTACCTGGTTTTGGTTGTCTGAAAGTTTGCACAATTGTTTCAGCCATGGTTTCATTCACATCTGTAGGTGGTGTTGATGGAAAGGCTGGGTTGGGTTCCTGCTCATCCACTTTTTTTGCTTTTAGTTGTATTTTCGGACACTTGTGTTTCAAATCCTGTATACAACAACAAAAAAAAGAAATTAGAGAATGGACGTGTTCCACATATTGGTGTGACTGTGTGTAACGGAATGTTCAATAGTGCAAGTATTTTGAAAAGTGAAATTGTATTATTGAGTACCTTTATGTAGTGGACTGCTAAACAATGCAAGCATTTTACAAACCAACGTTTATAAGTGGTTTTGGTTTCAGCCTATGGCATTATGGGTTAGTAGTTGATAACATGAGTCTTGTCATACTATTTTTTATCATTTTTGAACCAACAACTATAGTGAGTGTGTTTATTTTGGCTTGTCATGTTTTTTTGTCTATATAAATCAGTTTCAGGATGTGTTTCATATCCGCAACTTTCCTAACAAAGGATTATTTACGTAGGATTAGGGAGTTACGTGAGACAGTTGGTTCTAAGAGTTGGAGTCGAGTTCTTATTTGTTATTGTGCCAGGGCCATTCAGGAGGACCTTAGAGATCAAGAAGGGGCTAATAGGTTGGCTGAGAATTTGCCTGTTGTCACGAGCGTGGTATGTTTATTTTGGAGCTGGAGCAAGCTAGAATGATATTGGTAGTAGAGAAGCTAGCTGAATTTTTGAGAGCAACACATGCTAACGATACAGAAAGGCTTAACAAGTTGGAAAATGCTGGCATTGAGGTTAGGTATCGTGTTAGTGAGAAATTGGAGTTCGTCGAGAAGCTAAAGGGGAAGAAATGTTTTTAACATGCATTCTAACTTACAGTGTGGTTAACTTGCATTGTGTCAAGGTTTCTTATGTTTGTTTGTCTGTCGTTTTCGTTTTATGAGTATGTTGGTATCATGTATCAGTTGTGTAAGCATGTTTATTATCTATTTTTTGATAGTCCAATTGTAACACCCCATTTTGGTAAGAATGTCACGCGTGATTATGGCGTGTCATCAAAGCATACAAGGAAAAAATGTCTTAAACATTACATGACCATAAAAGAAATACTAGAAACAAACATCGGTACCCCAAAGTATAAGCTCATCACAAAACATAAGTACTGTAAAGGAAAATGACTAAACAATGTCCATGGAAATAAGTATCAAAATGTATGATGAAATGCATAAAGTAGAGAAGGCTAGAAAGCTTCCAATCCATATGCATGTACGCTTAAAGTCTACGAGCGTCCTTGAGTACCTACCGTTTAGGAACATGAAAGGAAAACGGTTGAGCATAACGCTCAGTGCACGGATATACAAGTATGACATGGAATAACGTAAGCATATAAGACTAATAGCGGCGGAATATCATAAGTTTTAAGTAATTTGTATTCATGTTCATAAAACTGGTTTATAGTTTGAAAAGACTTATGTTTCTATGAAAATCTGTTTAAATGATCCAAATAGCCCATATAGGTCATGAGGTTCCTCCGTGTATGAATACTTAGAGGGGAGACCTCGTCATGCAATTAGAGGGGTTGCCTCTAATTAAATAGTCTGGGTAGGAGGGATCAACTCCTAGTGAAGGATGCAAGGCACACATCGCATTCACTCTAATAATACTACTAACATGTAACTAGTATGCACCCAACGCCCACATGATAATATAATATAATGGCCAAAACTAAAAAGGGACGCCACGAGCAATCACTTCGCCGTGGGGAAGTCATAACACTGGTGCCTCCAGTGTTATGGTTATGGTACCTCCATAACTAGGCGACACTGGTCATGCATGTATATGGCTTAGGCTCTTAATCTAACATAAGTATCAAACATATAAAACAAATACTGGGAAAGCAGTTGGCTGCAGAAGGAGAAATCCTAATAAGGAAAGAATATCCATACTGAAAGGACGGGAAATCCGTACCTTAAGTCCAGTGAACGAAGAAGACGAACGGAAGAGAGTCGTACTTCGATCTCACTAATGCTACATAAATAGTATACGTGTATAAGTATTCTGATTATTGAGTACGTAATTGGTTAATATCATGTCTTAGCTTGTTTTATATGTTCATGTCTTATTTTTACTGATTTTAACGTTATGCTGTATTTACTATGTATTCTGTATATTCTGATTAAGTATTACTTGTGTTTCTTGTATTATTATACTTGTTATGTAATATTAAGTAACTTTCTAAAAATAGCAAGTTTCCTAAAATAGAAAGTTTCCAAAAATAGAAAGTTTCCAAAAATAGAAAGTGTCCAAAAATAGATTAACTGCTTATAATAGATTAGTTTCTAAAAATTGAAAGTTTCCAAAAATAGTAAGTTTCCTGAATTAGAAAGTTTCCGTATTTAAAATTAAGTTGGATTAATATCATAAGTCATGTAATTATAGTATATAGTTTATTAATAATATTCTGTTCATTAAATAAACTATAGGTTACATAATTTAATTAAATATAAGCATGATTTTAATTAAATTAAAGTGTATAAAATACTTAGGTTAAATCCTGTATTAATACTATATTAATATAACCTAAGTCATGATTACTAATTAATTATATGTCATGTTTAAATAATTAATTAATATTATAGTGTAAAATAAATAACTAAATGCTTAGGTTAAATTATGTATTATTTAATAATAATAATAACCTAAGTTTCATGTTTAATTAAATTAATTATAAGTCATGAATTAATTAATTTATTTATCTTGTAAAAATAATATACTTGTAAAATTAATTAAACTTGTAAAAATAATCATGAACCGGACCCGTATAATTAACTAATTAAACATGTCGTAAACCGGACCCATGAACCTGTGAACCGGTCAGAACCAAACCCCCAAAACAGTGGCAAACCGGCTTGAGCCGGTTGCCCCTGTGTTAGCCCTATATTTTATATAGTTGAACAAGAATGTAATAGGTCATCTTAGTCGTTTTTGGTCTCCTATTGTCATAGGTTAGTCGGGTTAACCGGGCTTGGTATTTAAGCTAATATTGTATAAGTTAGGGGCGTAAGCCCAAGCAAAGCCAAGCCCGGCCCATGAACAAGCCCACTAAAGCCTTAATGACGTGGGGTATATATACCCTCTTCCATGTGTAGAAGAGGGTGTTGATTCATAATTACTTTCTCTCTCTAGTTATGATTTAACCATCCAATTCTCTCTACTTTCTCTCTCTACCTTCATCTATTTCTGTCTCTAATTATAATCTTTATCGTGTGTTATGGATTAAAGTGGGATTAACATTTGGTATTAGAGAGCCTATAGTGGACATGTGATTGAAGATCCGTGGTTTGTGTTCTTATTGATTTTTGTGAGGTATTTGATCCATAATCCTTGATCCAATTTTTTTTGTGTTTTTTATGGTTTAATCTTGATACAAATCTTCTACGTAGTTGTGGTAGAGATTTGGTATTGTTACTTTGGCTAAAAACACAAAAAATTTGGGTATTTGGATCAATTTTTGGCTTAAAATCACGTTTTGGGTGTGTTTTGTCCGAGAATAAAGCTTCCTTGAGTCCACAATGTACAACTTTGCAAGATGGTTTTGCAAATTCTCCGAAAGTTGATTATTTGGTTTATTACGAAAGTTAATACTTCTGAAAGTTCTAAGTTCCGAAAGTTTTTAGCTCCGAAAGTTCATAGTTCCGAAAGTTAATACTTCCGAAATTTCTTAGTTCCGAAAGTTTTTAGCTCCGAAAGTTCATAGTTCTGAAAGTTAATACTTCCGAAAGTTCCAAGTTCCGAAATTTTTTAGCTCCGAAAGTTCATAGTTCCGAAAGTTAATACTTCCAAAAGTTCTTAGTTCCGAAAGTTCTTAGCTCCGAAAGTTCATAGTTCCGAAAGTTCATTGCTACGAAAGTCCAATTGTTCCGAAAGTTCATAGTTCCAAAAGTCCAATTGTTCTGAAAGTCCAATTGTACCAAAAGTTCCGAAAGTTCTTCCGAAAGCTGTTTCTACGAAAGATTTTTTCTACGAAAGGAGATTCTACGAAAGTTGAGTTCTGCGAAAGTTTCTTCTACGAAAGTTGTTTCTACGAAAGTTCTTTCTGTGAAAGTTCTATTCTACGAAAGTTGAGTACTGCGAAAGTGGTTCTTCCGAAAGATGGTTCTTCCGAAAGATGGTTCTTTCGAAAGCTGGAATTCCGAAATCCATCTTCTTCGAAAGTTGCATTTCTCCGAAACTTAAGATTTCTCCGAAACTCAACATATTTCTCCGAAAGTTGGATATCTACGAAAGTGGATTTACTCTGAAACTCAGGTTTATCAGAAAGTGAAAGATTGCGAGAATTATTCAGAATATCATAAATTTTTCTTTGAGAAAAATTTTGAATCGTGTGTTTTTTGGTCTTGGAGAATTTTTGGTTTCTTGAGAAGATTTTTTTTAGGAGCTTTTAACAGTTTTCTTCGACAACAACAATCACAACACATCCACTAAGATCCTAATCCTTTCACACATATTTACAATGTCTAACAACAACATCAGCAATGCGACTGCCAATCAAATTCGTCTGGAACAAGGTGGCAACGGTAATCCACCCGTGCTCACTGCCGGTTGCTACGTTCAATGGAGATCTCATTTTTTCAGATTTCTCGACGGAAAAGAAAACCGAACTGCTCTTCGTCACTGCCTTGAGAATCCACCTCCAGTTTTTGAATTCAGATCCATTACCACTCAAGCAGAGGATGGTACTTCATCGACTACGCGAGCTATGGAGAATTTTGATACATGTCCTGTTGAGAAAAAGAAACTCCTCCAAGCCGAATATGATGCTGTTAACTACATACTCACTGGGATTGATAACGATATCTATTCCACGGTTGATGCATGTCCTAATGCTATGGAAATGTGGAACGCAATTCATCATTTGAAGCAAGGTGAGTCGATCAATGTTCAAGATCTCGAGACTAATCTACTTTGGGAGTTTGGAAAATTCACATCTGAAGATGGTGAATCCATTGACTCATACTCGAGATTCTACAAAATGATGAATGAGCTTGTCAGAAATCAGTGCACCATCTCCAATCATCATGCCAATGTTCAGTTTCTACTTCAACTCAAACCGGAATGGCAAAGGTTTGTGACTTTGGTTAAACAAAGAGAAGATATCAAGACCATATCCTATCACAAACTTTATGATATCTTGAAACAACATTAGAACGAAGTGAATGAACTAAGGGCTGAAAAGGCAGAACGGTATGCTAATTCTATTGCTTTTGTGGCTGCTACTTCAACAAAACCCGTTCCCCGTCAGCAACCACCTACTCATTCCTCAAAGTCATCAAGCTCATCCACCAAACCTCTAGCTACTGCTAAAAACAAAGCAAAAGCCATTGTCCCCACTCCACCTCCAAAGTATGACACCGAGTCAGATGGAGACAGTGATGATGAACAAACTTCAAGGGACAAGAAGATTGAGGAACTCATGTTTTACTCACCACAACTTATAAGAAGATCTACAAACCTACCAACAACAACCTCAGATCATCATCCAATGCTAGATATAAGGAAGTTGATCATGCACCTAGGTATGATCGTGATACTAGGTATGATAATCAGAGGATGCTAATCAAGTTGGGGCTAGAGATACTGTAGGCACTCCGGTTGTGCAGAAGACTGGGATTCAATGCTTCAATTGCAAGGGATTTGGGCACATGGCTAGGGAATGCAAGAAGCCAAAACGGGTTAAGGATTCTGGATATCACAAGGAAAAGATGTTGTGTAAGAAAGAAGAAGCAGGGATTCCTCTCACAGCAGATGAAGTTGACTAGCGTGATGACACTGATGATGAAGCCGATGATCAAGAGTTGGAGGCACATTATATGTACATGGAAAAGATTCAAGAAGTGATTCCAGAGATTGCTGACAATTTTGGACCTATCTTTGATACTAAGCCAATTGAAAAGGTACCATCATATGATAACTATAATGTGTTTGCTAATGAACGACGACATCCTGAGCAACCCGAAAGCATCAATGACACATATCTAATGGACACGGAGGATAGCAATATCTCTACGGATTCACAACATATGTGTAATGATGACGGTAATTCTGCTCAGGATACTGACTCGGATGAGGACCATGATTTGCTTGCGTCTATTATTGATTCTTTAAAACATGAAATTGAGGAAAACAAAGAGGCTAATAAACGTTTGAAGCAAGCGAACACATCCTTAGCCAAGGAGATAGACAGGCTTAAAGAGTGTGATTATGTAAAAGAAGCTGATCGACAAGTTGCAATAGCTAATGGTTTGGATATGAACGTAAGGTGCTCAACGAACAATATTGTTCTAAAGTAACACACGAAATTCATATGTCAAAACAAAAGATATCAGAACTTGAAGAACAACTGCTGCTACATAAACTCCAGATTACTGAGTTAGAGCCGGTTAACAAAGAACAAACTGAGCTTTATAAATCTCGTGAAGAAAAGGATATTGAAAAAATTCTTGCTTTGGAAAAGAGAGTCGAAACGTTAAACAACATTGTTTACAAAATGGGTCAGTCTATTCAAACCATGAATATGCTCAATAGAAATATGAAAACGAGTTTTGTCAAGCCTGAATATCTCAAGAAATTTCAAAGTACCAAGCCTGCTCTTTATGATATCGGTTGTTATGTTGATAATCTTGCTCTTATGCTTTCCCCTGACTGCGACGAAATCATTCTTCATCAAGAAGAAAGTCGATCGAACTTAAGTGATTTAATAAACTTTTCTGATTCTGGTCATTATATTAAGTTTATTCCTCAAAAAGAACTTTCCAAAGAACAAATGATGTATAATAATGTTCCACCACCAAGCGATGAACCCCAAAAGAAAGTTTCTTTAAAAAGGAGTTTCAAAAGGCAATCAGTTTTGTTAGAAAAACAAATTTTGGATGAAAAACGAAAATGGGATGAGAAAAGTAAAAGTGTTCAAATTATAAAACAATGGGTTTTAAATTTGTACAAAGGTGTCGTCGATTATGAAAAAGTTTATAAAGATACTGTTTGGAATATTAAACCTAACACACAAGTAGAAGTTGTCATTCAACAATGTATTGTTCCAACCATAGATGATCTTTCAAATAATGTGGAAATGTTTTATAAAGCTCTCACTGAGGAAATGACAACTGATTTAAGATATGTTAAATCTCTTGAAGATGAAGTTGATTCTCTTCAAATTAAATTAAAGACACAAGAACACCAACTTTCTAACGAAATTGATCGACTTTCTAAGGAATACTTTTATGCTGACCATATGAATGCTATACTTGGTGTGTATACCGATCTTGATCAATATTGTCATGTAGCATGTCTTGTGTCAGAAACAGACGAGAAATGTCGCAATCTTGAGGTAGAGCTTTCGAAACAAATTCAGTCATATAACAAACTTTCGAAAAGTTTTTCCCAACTTGAGAAACACTCCATTTCTCTTGAACTTGCTTTACAAAAAGGTGAAAAATCTCATAATCATAAAAAGTGTCAAGAAATGGCAGCTTCTTCGGTTCGTCAATTAAATGAAAAAGGTTTCGAAATAAATGATTTGAAAGCTCAGCTACAAGAAAGGGACATAGCCATCAGTGAGCTACAAAAACTCATTGAGAAAATGAAAGGAAAGTCTGAATTGGGTAAACCATCTGTCGTTCGTCAACCGAATGCGGTTAAATGCCCTAAATCATCTATTTTGGGCAAACCCCCACAGACTTTGCCTAAGCTAGGAACTGATAAGAGCACAAATGTGATAGCACCTAGAATGTATAAGATGAACACTAGGTCCACTCAAACTGGAATATCGCGGTTACCTCAGAATACTAGGAAAACTAATCAACGTGTGTCTTCTTCTACAGGAGTAACTCCCACTACTAGCGTTAGCAGACCACAGCTTAAGAGCACTAGAATTGAAAATAGAGTCATGCCTAACAATAGTCAAGGGAAAAAGATGGAAGTAGAAGATCACCATAGGAATTTTAAGTTTTCTAAGAATAAAACGTCTGTAACTGCATGTAATGACAATTTGAATGTTAAGACTTTGAATGTTGAATTTGTTTGTGTTAAATGTGGAAAATATGTTCGTTCTTTCAATCATGATGCTTGTGCTTTTAATCATAATGGCGTGAATGCTAGAACTAGGAAGCCTATTCTTGTGCCCACTAGTACTAGAAAACCCACAAGAACTTTGAACCAATCCACTGCTCAACCACTTAAGAACTTAAGTGCGTTAGAATCCACTACTCTGCATAAACAAAACATGTTAAAGAAGCTTTATGAGAACACGAGTAGGACATGTAAACGGGGGTACTCAAGATTAACACCACCCGGATACAAATGGGTACCTAAGACAACCACTATTCTAATTGGGTCTATGAATGTTAGCTTGCCTTTAGAATCTAGGCCTACTAATATTTTGGAACCCACTTCTATCAAGGGCTCCCATTTGTCAAACTCTACATTGTCTTTTAATTCTTATGCAGCTCGTCGATATCATTCTCTTCATAATGGACTCTGGGTGCACAAAGCACATGACGGGCAATCTCAAGCTTCTAATTAACTTCGTGGAGAAGTTTCTGGGTACGGTACGGTTTGGAAATGATCAGTTTGCACCGATACTCGGATATGGAGATTTGGTTCAAGGAAATATCACTATAAAACGGGTTTATCACGTCGAGGGCCTGAATCACAATTTATTCTCGGTTGGTCAATTTTGTGATGCGGATTTGGAAGTGGCTTTTCGGAAAACTACTTGCTATGTTAGAGACTACGATGGGAATGACCTTCTTACAGGTTCTCGTGGTTCTGATCTCTACACAGTAACTCTTCAAGACACATCTTCATCAAATCCAATTTGCTTAATGGCGAAAGCTTCATCCTCTCAAGCATGGTTATGGCATCAACGATTGTTACATCTCGACTTTGACACCATCAACTTCTTTCGAAGAATGATATTGTGACCGGTCTTCCTAAGTTAAAATTCGTCAAAGACCATCTTTGTTCTTCTTGTGAGTTGGGGAAAGCAAAACGGAAGTCTTTCAAAACAAAGACTACCCCAAGCTCAAAAGGACGATTGGAACTTCTACACATGGATTTATGTGGTCCCATGCGTGTAGAGAATATTAACGGGAATAAGTATATTCTCATGATTGTTGATGATTACTCTAGATACACATGGACTTTCTTCTTAAGGTCCAAAGATGAAACACCAGAGGTTCTCAAAAACTTTCTCAAGATGATACAACGCAATCTTCAAGCTCAAGTCTTAATCGTAAGAACGGATAAGGGTACTGAATTTTTGAACAAGACTTTGCAATCTTACTTTCAAGAAGAAGGAATCGAACATCAAACGTCTATTGCTCGAACCCCTGAACAAAACGACGTTGTCGAAAGACGGAACCACACTTTGGTTGAGGCAACTCGAACATTTCTTTCTACTTCAAAAATACCACTATTCTTCTGGACTGAAGCAATTGCAACTGCCTGTTATACTCAGAATCGTTCTCTCGTAATCCCTAGACATGAAAAGATACCATACCACATCATCAATGACAGGAAACCTACAGTTAAATTCTTTCACGTATTTGGTTCTTTATGCTACATTCTTAAAGACGGTGAGAATCTCGACAAGATGAAAGAAAAAGGTGGTACATGTATTTTTGTGGGGTATGCTACATTGTCGAAAGGATATTGAGTTTACAACAAGAGAACAAAGATTATTGTAGAAACAATTCATGTTAACTTTGACGAATTGCCACAAATGATACTTGATCACAACAGCTCAAGTCCCGTTCCTCACAGTCAAACAATGGCACCTACACCAAACAGTGTACGTCCCGTGCAAGAATGTCAAGTACGTACTCCTACAACAGACTCGACGGATACAACACAAATGAATGAGTTGGTTGATTTATATGATCCTATGTTTGATGAATATTACTATGGAAACAATCAAGTTGTGTCAAAGCCTTCCGCTGTCAATACTGCTGATGCACCCGAACAAAGTCAACAAGACACAACTACCTCTACTTCAGCAACCGTTGCTCAAGAGACAATTCCATTGGATAATCAACAAACTCAAGAAACTGTCATACAACCAACATCACCAACCGTCAATGCTGAAGGAGAAAACAACAATCAAGCAGTCGATGCACAATTAGACGAAGAAGAAATTATCAATCCATTCGGTACACCGGTACACGAAGTCGGAGAGTCTTCTACTCAACATGTTGATCCGTCTAACATGCATACATTCTACCAACGATATCCATCCACTCACCATTGGACACGTGATCATCCATTAGAGCAAGTCCTTGGAAATCCTTCACAACTGGTTCGAACACGCAAACAACTTGACACCGATGGCGATGTGTGTATGTATGCACTCACCATGAGTTCAACTGTACCTACAAACATCAAGCAAGTCATGACTGATCATGCGTGGATTGAATCAATGCAAGACGAAATTCATCAGTCTGAACGCCTAAATGTTTGGGAACTTGTTGACAGACCCTATGGAGTTTTGCTTTTAGATTTCAAATGGATATGGAAAAACAAACTAGATGAAGAACAAACCATCATCAAAAACAAATCTCGTCTTGTGGTTAAGGGGTATCGTCAACAAGAAGGGATAGATTTCGATGAATCATTTGCTCTAGTTGCTTGTTTGGAAGCTGTCAGGATATTCCTTGCTTGTGCTGCACATAAAGGCTTCACGGTTTATCAGATGGACGTTAAAACTGCTTTTCTCAATGGTCATTTGAAGGAAGAAGTATATGTGTATCAGCCGGAAGGGTTTATTGATTCTCATCATCCTGAAAAAGTCTACCATCTCAAGAAGGCAGTATATGGACTCAAACAAGCTCCAAGGGAGTGGTACGATGAATTATCATACTTCTTGGTATCCAAAGGGTTCTTCAAAGGTTCCATTGATCCTACTCTCTTTATTAATAAATACGGGGATGACATATTGCTTGTGCAAGTTTATGTTGATGACATCATTTTTGGTTCTACGAACCCAAAACTTTCAAAACGTTTTGAAAAATTAATGCACAACAAATTTGAAATGTCAATGATGGGGGAGCTAAAATTCTTTTTAGGCCTCCAGATTCATCAATCCTCACGTGGTATCTTTATTAACCAAGCTAAGTATGCTCAAGAGATACTTAAAAAGCATGGTATGCAATCATGTGCTTGTGTTGGTACACCATTGTCGACCAAATCCCTAGACGCTGACTTGTACTCATATCCCGTACATCAAACGCGATATTGCAGTATGATCGGGTCACTTATGTACCTTACCGCCAGCATGCCTGATATTCATCATGCCACATGCTGTTGTGCACGATATCAAGCCAGACCTACTCAAAAGCACCTCAAAGAGGTTAAACGGATCTTTCGGTACCTTAAGAATATCATTCACATGGGACTCTGGTATCTGAGGGAAACTGGTTTTCATCTAACAGATTTTTCAGATTCTGATCATGTAGGTTGCCTTGATAGTCAAAAAAGCACTTCTGGTAGCGTACAATTTCTAGGGGAATACAAGCTTGTGAGCTGGTCGTCAAAGAAGCAGGATTACACTTCGCTCTCATCAGCTGAAGCAGAATATGTTGCTATATCCGCGTGTTGTGCTCAAGTCCTCTGGATGAGAACTCAACTCACGGATTATGGCTTCCACTTTGATAAAATACCTATGTATTGTGACTCAAAGTCATCCATAGCCATCTCATGCAATCCGGTTCAACACTCCCGTACTAAGCACATCGCAGTCAGATATCACTTCATAAAGGAACAAGTGGAACATGGTATCGTGAAATTATACTTTGTCAGAACTGAGTACCAGATAGCAGACTTATTTACTAAACCCCTATCCCAAAATAGGTTTTAGTATCTCTTTGGCCGTCTTGGTATGAAGTATATGACTCCAGAAGACTTGGAGGTCTTGGCAATTGAAGCTTCTTGATATTCTCTCATAACGATTTCTAAGTAAATGTCAGCTTAGAACTCGAACTTCAACTTAAGGAAAGTTTATCACGGATGATAACTTATCCTTCACAACGGGAAATTTATTTTTCTCGTTCATGAGCTAGTCACAAAAGAATCAAAGTTTTGAGCTCATGAAAAACAGATCCGAAAGGTAAGTGTACGTTTCAGTGCGCTTTCCGAAAGCAATAGAAGAGAAGTCTTCTATCATGACTATTTTAAAACCGTTGAACACAATTTTTCAAAATTTTTCAAAAGGTTTTTCTAAATCTTTCAAAATTGTGTGTTCTACACTCCCTTCCTCATAATATGGTTTTTATGTCTCAAAAATGTCATATGTTATTTTGATCAATTTTTGAGGGGGAGCGTTTTAAAATCAAGCCTTTAATGTTGTTGGGTACAACTCAATGTTGTCATATTTTATGTATCCAACACATTCCGAAAATGGTATAAAATTGTCAAATAGAATATATTATCTCGGAAAAGGCATCTCATCTCCGTACCTCAACGTATTTTGTGGTGTCGTTTTTCCAAAATTTTGTCAACTTTTTGTTTCAAGACACACATATATTGTTGAGGGGGAGCGTCCCGACTGAAAAAGTTCTATGATTCATGCGTGCACACATGTTTCTCTCCCTATCGGTTTTTAGAAATTGTCATATTTTAATCAATTGGTATCTATAATATGATGTTTTTATATTAGAGATAGGGGGAGAAAATGTGATCTTAAAGACTCTAGTGCAACTCTTTCCTTCACATGCTAAACCATTTCCTATATCGATGCATGTGTGTAGGGGAGCTTTTCGGAAATGTAAAACTTTCAAAGTGTTAAAAGTTTTGATTTTTATCAAGCACTTTGAATGGTTTTTAATGGTTTTATGGTTACGATCTATACCCAAAACAACCTACTATCCACGACGGAACGATGGAGTCAAAAGGTGGTTTAGGATAGGAAACTAAGTCCTATGATCCAACCAGAACCGGAGGGATCTACCCAAGGACATCCCATAGCTAGAAATAGTTATCCTTAGGAAAGATGGAGTTGAATGAAGCTTAATGCGGACCAATTACTTAAGTTAGCACTAGAACAATAACAACAAGGTGCTAATGATGACGTATTGGTAAGAACTGAAGGAGTTGAATATTCTATGCAACTTAGGTAGAAACCGGGTTAACACATGTATTGAAGACAAGTATCATGGACCCAGTGACACGATGCACAACCCTTCCCTAGCCATTCGAGTTTCTCTCAAAAGAAACTTGTCTCATTGTCACGGAGATCAACACGTATCTATTGACTTTCTCACTCCGAGTCAGTTAATATTGAAAAGATGGCAGTCTACTCCAGCCTCCAATTACCAAAATGCACTTATCGAGTCTAGAGCCAAAACGAGATCTATCTAATATCTCACTAGGACACAATCGAGTCCTACGCATTATCCTTGTGATATTGCTAGAGCATCTGAGTGATACGATTCACAATGAAGATGGAAATCCTGCTTGAGCCAACATCAAACAAGCTCATGGTAGGTAACTTGTGCGATTCTACACGAATCAAACTTGTGAGAACTGGAAAGCAACTAAGTTTGGATTCTTAATTGATTCAAACTTGATTCCAGGTTTCTTCGCAAAATCCGTGTGATCTTGCCAGAACATTCAGAGTGACACTCATTAGTGTTCACAGTGACGAATGGAAATCCTTCCAGTGTTAACATCAAACAGCACTGCGGTAGGTAATTCGCAAGATTCTCTATGAATCAAGCTTGTGACAAACTGGAAAGCAACAATGGTGCGATTCTTATAGAATCAAACTTGTTCCAGGAATTATGAATTGACGTCTCTAATCAGACGGATAATTTATCCTTATGATTCACTCTTTACGTTCGCAGTCCGCTTTGAGACGGTCGAGTAAAGAGAACTGGCTACTACCGGCGGGAAACCCTGTCAAGGAGGTTCTTAATCGAATCTACCCTATCACAGGTACGGTATCTGATACTGTGTAACGGTCTTCTCTGACCGGAGGTAAAACGCTACCGAGTTAGGATGAAATATTCAAAGCCATTTTATACCGATGTCGATTCAGAAGTCACAAGAGCACAAGATGGCAATAATCAAGATACCTAAGAATGTAAGAATGTAATAGGTCATCTTAGTCACAAGGATCACAAGATGGAGATCTCAAGCACTCAAAGTCAAATGACAAAGGCTCAAGATAAAGATCACAAAAGCATGAAGGAACAAAGCCGTTACAAACAAGATCAAGACCAAGATTCAAGACCAAAAGAAGGAAGATCACCTCCACAAGAATGTATTCACTCAATCATCTTATGCATTTAAAGATGACTGATACATTGGGGGAGATTGTTAGCCCTATATTTTATATAGTCGAACAAGAAAGTAATAGGTCATCTTAGTCGTTATTGGTCTTGTATTGTAATAGGTTAGTCGGGTTAACCGGGCTTGGTATTTAAGCTAATATTGTATAAGTTAGGGGCGTAAGCCCAAGCAAAGCCAAGCCCGGCCCATGAACAAGCCCACTAAAGCCTTAATGGCGTGGGGGATATATACCCTCTTCCATGTGTGGAAGAGGGTGTTGATTCACAATTACTTTCTCTCTCTAGTTATGATTTAACCATCCAATTCTCTCTACTTTCTCTCTCTACCTTCATCTATTTCTCTCTCTAGTTATAATCTTTATTGTGTGTTATGTATTAAAGTGGGATTAACACCCTGCTTGTGTCACATAGCCACCGGCTCCTGTCGGTGGTTGCCTTGCTCTCGGCTAGCCGCTGCTAGCAGTGGGTTACCTATTGGCTGTCTGCCAGTGGTTCCTGCTGTTGTGCGACGTGTTCCTCCTGCTTGACCCACACTGCCACCGGCTGTGTGCCGGTGGTGGTGGCTGCTACCGCCGAGACCCATAAAACCACAAGGATACCCCCGACGCGCGTCAGGGGTGCCTCGTCCTTGCTGTCGACCGAGCACCAATACCACCAAGACCTAGGTCTTGGTTGGTGGTGCGAACCAAACGACGCCGAGAGCCTTGAGGCTCTCGGTTTGTATGGCGGCCGAGAGAAACAAACCCGAAAACACCATTAATTATTTGCCCATGATCCCATGACATGTTTTATCATGTTTTATTTAATTACTTGTTAATGTTTATGATTAATTAAATAAAAGACAAAAAACAAAAGGGTTACGAATTACCAAAACACTTGGAACGAATAGATCTTGATCACACGAACACACTCCTATGATTTGTTTAATCAAAATCAACCAAACACCCCTCGTGGTGTGTTATGCCGCCGGCCACCAAGAGAGAGAGAGATTAGGGTTTTTAGTTTTCTTAAAAATATTTTGTGAATGAATGTTTACTATAATTGTTATTTAGTAAAAATAAGTTGTGGGCTGGGCCTCTCTCTTTCCTTGTGCCGCGGCTAATAGGGCCCACCAAGGGAAACCCGAAGCTTTTCTCGTGTCTATTTTATTATGTGTTTGTGTGTTCGTGATTACATGTTACGTTTAATTATTCGTGTTATTATAATTACTTGTACGTACGATATTTATCGTATTAATAATATACGTAAATACATAATTATATGTTCGTGATTCTTACGTTCATGATTTCATGTTCGTGATTATAATTATTATTGATAATAATTATCGTGTATTAACATGTACTTAATACTTGTCGTATAATTATACGTACATAACTTCTGAAATTCCTAATCGTGACACGTGTTCAAGCTATAAAAGGAAAGTTTTAATATGTACGTACGTTACTAAGGGTACTATTCATGGTAAATGCATGCGGGTTTTACAACCCTTCCCCCCTAAAAAGAATAATTCGTCCCCGAATTATAGATAAATAAATTGAAAGAGGAACATACCCGAATTCAAAATATGAAATGAGGGTAAGAAGCCCGGATAGACTCCTCTATTTCCCAAGTGGCTTCCCGCTCGGTATGGTCCCTCCAAAGTATTTTGACGAATGGAATCGTCTTCTTCATCATGGCTCGTTCTTGCCTATCAAGAACTCGTTCGAGTTCCTCTATGAATGTAAGATCTTCACGAATCTGTTCCAGTGGATACTGAACCATGTGAAGGGGATGATACTTGTACCCTCTGAGTAAGGACACATGGAAAATGTCGTGAACGTGAGAAAGCTGCGGAGGTAACGCTAAACGATAAGATACTTCATCGACTCGCTCAATGACATCAAACGGTCCGATGAATCGAGGACTTAGCTTCCCTTTGATTCCAAAAATGCTTAACACCACGTGCCGGCGATACCTTAAGAAAGACGTGATCTCCTACGTTAAAATGTAAGTCCCTACGATGCTTGTCGGCATAACTCTTCTGACGTAAACGTGCTTCTTGCAATTTCTGCTTAGCTACAACGACCTTCTCGTTGGTCAACTCTATCATTTCTGGTCCTTCAAGTGTTCACTCACCAACATGATCCCAGCAGATTGGGGTGCGACACTTTCTGCTGTACAACATCTCGAATGGAGCATACTTAATGCTGGCGTGCCAACAGTTGTTGTATGCAAACTCTACCAAACAGATGTAATCGTCCCAATCTCCTGTCCATTCCAACGCACATGACCTCAACATGTCTTCTAATGTCTGAATCGTTCTCTTCGATTGCCCGTCTGTTTGAGGATGAAAAGCCGTGCTAAGCTTAAGTTTTGTTCCCCAAGCTTTCTGCAGACTCTTCCAGAATCGTGAAGTGAAACGAGGATCTCTGTCCGAGACGATACTGGATGGAGCACCATGAAGTCTCATGATCTCCTTCTTGTAAGTGTCGGCGAGTTTACTGACCGGATCATCCTTGCGGATCGGTAAGAAATGAGCTGACTTAGTAAGTCGATCAACGATAACCCAAATCGCATCCAGCCTCCTCTTTGTTTGTGGAAGACCGGTAACAAAATCCATGGTGATCTTGTCCCATTTCCACTCTGGAATGTGATGTAGTGTTTTTCACACCTCTTTAGGAAAAGAGAGCAAAATAGGCAAAGTATTAAGTGTCGGTTTAGGAAAACCAAGCACTAATGACCAATGTGGTTCAAAGTTCGTTACCCAAGGAGGCAAGTGCGTTTTGTTAAGAGATGATTAATGATGTGATTATGATTATGAGAAGAGAAAATAGGAATGAGATAAGAAGAAAATGACGGTTACGATGACGAATTAAACTAAGACGAAATGTCGTACACGTAAAACCGTAAAAAGTATCAAAATTAAAAATTTACCCTAAAAATTCCTAGAAAATTGCAATAAATTCTAAATAATGTAATTAGAGTTTACAAAAAATCAAAAATCACCCAAACCTTTTATTTAATTAAATAATAATTTTTAATACTAATTAAAGCCCAAAAAATCAATTTAATTAACAAAAAGCCCAAAATGAGATTTTTTTAATTGTAAACCTCTAAAATAACTTAACTAAATTTAAAACTATTTTTGAAAATTTTAAAATTAATTAAAACTGTTTAAAACAATTAAAAACTATTTAAAATTAAAATAATTATCAAAATTAATCTAAGGACAATAAAAATATTCTAAAAATTGTGAAATTCCTAACTTAATGTATTTAACCTAAGAAAAATATAAAAACTTGAAGAATCTAAATTTTAATTTTTAACAATAAAATAATAATAAAATAATATTAAAAATCCAAAATTTATAAAAAATTCTAAAAACTTGCAAACTAGTTTATTTTAACTTAATTAAATAGAAACTGAACTTGGAATACCAAAAATGCCCCTATTGGGCCTTCAAATGGGCCAAATACCCAAACAGATCCTTAATGGGCTTAATATTGGGCCCAATAAGAAAAAGTCCTCAGAAATGGCCCAAAAGCTCCAGTCAAGCTTAAAACTTTATTTTAAACACAATTTTCTCAAGTCCCAAAAGCTGAAAATGAGCTTAAGCTAGCTTATTTCAAAACAACTTATTCTTAATGAGCTTTTTGGCCCATTAAGCTATAAGTTGATGCCATAAGCTAAGATTTTACCCACGTCCTTCTCTTGACCTAATTAAGCTATTTTCAAAAAGAAACTTGAAATAAGCTCAAGGAATAAGCCTGAAATAAGCCAAAGCCCTCTTCACAAAACGACAAATAGTCGTTTTTGAGTTCTAGACTATTTCAAGAGCTGATTCAAGTTGCAATAAGTCACAAATGGCTTAACTAAGCTTAATAAACAAAAATATTTTCAATAAGCACACTCAATAAGCTGAAATAAGCAATAAGTTAATTTTGAAAAAGACAAAATAGTCGTTTTCTAACAAAAACTTAAAACCAAAAGTTGTAAACTTCCAGAATCACTTATAAGCTCAAAATATTAAGACCTATTACAAAAAATAAGTTGTTACACATTGGAATAAGCTAAAATGACTTATTAATAAGCTAAACACAAAATATAATTAGCAGTGGCTGGAAGCAGGGGAAAAGAGTTCCCACTGCCTTGACTTTTTGTCTTGGCTTTTTAGAGATTTCACTTGGTTTCTTTGGACAATCAAGGCACCCTTGTGATCAGTGAATCACAAGAAGTCAAAAACAAGCAAATAATCACAAAATCACCCAGCCAATCAGTGCAGTTAATTCAATCTTTGCCCAGATGTGTTCCAGACAAGTAGTAAGCAGGTCTGATGACAATAAGCTACTTTTAAGCTAGTAAAAGCTAACCACAAGCCACCAAATGCATACACAATCTCAAAACAACTTAAAGTAACACAACTTAACACATTTCATGCAACCAATCCAACAAATGAACAAGATCTAAGCAAAAGCAGTTACTGATGAACAATGAAGAACACAAGAACAAAGTTTGCTGATCTACTTGACATAAAATCCAAATTCAAGGCTTCAGATTTATCACATATGTTGCATTAACAAAGATTAAACACATGTTAGCCCTAGGTTAACATAAAATCTAGGTGTGCACAAGATTTCAGAGCAAATAACAAATATTCAACATTTTATAGCCAAATGTTTGATTAAGTGTTTCAAGGCACAAAACTTGCATATATCAGAACACAATAGCCTCAATATCAGTTACACACTCAAATAACACCACAATACTAACTCAAAATCACACAAAATTGAACAGCAGTCAATCCCAAACACCCTTTTAACTTTTTTAACTCAATTTTAACAAAGTTAAAGTCTTCTAAAGATTGATTTAAGCCCAGTTTAGCATCATAACATACCACAAGTGAATCAAGAACCAATTTGCAGGCATAAAAACACACTTATACCAACAAAATTACAAAATCACATAAATACCAAAACTTAATCAGAAAGATGAAATTTGAGAATACAAACCTCCAAGATGTACATCCACACCTTGGAATCAAAGAGCTGAGGTGCTAGCAAGAACAAGCACCAGCTTCCCCATGCTAAGAAGAACAAACAGGCCTAGCCAAAGGCTTGAGCCTAGATTAGCACAAATAGAGTAAATAAGGTGACAAAAGACCAAGTCTTTGCAACACTTAGGCTCTCACAAGCCTTGTACCTTTCCTTAAGGCCTCACCACCCCTTAATCAACCAAGATTAGGAGGCTATGATCACCCTTAAGTTCAATCTACAAGTTGTTGAACCAAAAGTACTTAGCAAACCACTTGACTGATTTTTGTTATAAAAACGTATAACCAAACTCCAATATTGCTCAAGCTAGTTGATTTGTGACTTATGTCACTTAAAGAAACACCTCAATGAACAATCCTCACCAAAGCACATGCCAAATTCTTGAACTCAGTCAAGAACAAAGGGACTCAAAGGCTTATAGGCTATCTTGGACTTGTTCAAGGTTTTGTTTAAGTACAAAAACGTGACAATACAACTACTTAACACAATAATAATCAATGGAACTCAGTTTTCAATCACAACACAATACCACAATCTATTAAATTTCAGAAAATGGCTTTACAAGGCTTGACAAAGTAAAACTGAGAACAACGCTAAAAGTTGCAAACTAATGCCTTTAAATAGGCTACATGGAGTCCTAAGATACTGAAAAACAAATGAAAACCCTAGTGGTAAACTTCCAATAATGCCCTTGTTGATTTTGAACTATCTTGAACATGTGACTGATTTTTGGCCGTTTGCATGAGTTGGCAGGGTTGAAAGTTGATCTATGGCTCAAGATGAAGCTTAAATATGAAGCTGAATTGTGGTGTGTTGATTTCCTGGCACTTTTTGGCATTATCTTCAAAAACGTGTGTAGGGCATCTTTCATGTGACCATTTGAGTGATGAGGTGGAAGGTTTATGAGTTGGGTTATGTTAACTAAACCCTTAATCATAAATCTGGACAAGATTAGGGTTTAATTCAAAGTGTTTAAGGAATACCCAATTTATGTATGAACATGAAGAACAATGTGTTTTGATCTGTTTAGTTATTTAAACATGTGTTAAGGCGCGAGTTTTAACTTAATTAATTATTAAGTTTAAACCGGTGGTGAGTGGATTGGTGAGGTTGAAAAAGGGTGGGATGTGATTGGTTGAATGGGTGAGTGAGGTGAGGTGGCAGCATGTGGTTGGTTAAGGTAAGAATGGTTGTCTGCCATGATTAGTCCTCCATCTTTCTTCTTCCATTCAATTCAGTTTAAATAAGCTATCAACGCCAATCCCTTTGTTATCAACTTTTGTTTTTCATACTTTTGCCCCAAAAAGTTTTGCAAAGTATTTTCAGGGGTATTTCTTGCCTATTCTTGATTCTTGAAGGGTTGTTTTGGCATTTTCTTCATGGATAATGGTCGTGACTTGTATGGTTGACTTCTTGGAGGACTGAAATTGACAAGTCATGATTAACGAGGGACTATTATTGCCAATTCTTCAAAGTTAAGGGTCCTTTTTGTAAATTTGACAAACTTTAAGGACCAATCTTGTAATTATGAATATACAAGGGTTTAAAGTGCCAATTCTTCAATATTGGAGGACCCTTCTTGTTCAATCTTCATATCATCAAGGTTTATTCTTGGAAAATCATCACTTGGGTCCGGTTCATTGTGCGGCTTCGTTTCCCGTGTTCGTTTTTGCATGTTCCTTGTGATCTTTTGTCATTTCCTCAATATCCGTACCTACAATACACAAGCAACAAACACAAGCATATATTTGGGTATTTTGATGATATTTTATGCATTTAAAGCCCAATTTGGACGATGAGACTAGGTATAATTGCAGTCTCATCACTCCCCCATACTAAACCATTGCCGTGCCCTCACGCAATGCTAGAATAAAGTATCGTAGCACCTCCAAAATTCATTTTTATTCACTTTTATTGAATGATAAACTAGCTACACTACTACTATTACTACTACTTGCGTTTTAGACATAATGTATGATTTTCATCGCAAAATGGGACGTTTAGGTTCATAGAACAAGAACATGTGAATGCTTCATTAGAAATAATTTCTTCGTCCTCGATTTTCACCCCAATTCCATGCCAAGCGTGCAACGAGATCATTGTCATTGTAAGTTAGTAATGCTAACACTACTCATATGCCCTAATCACGTACTTATCCTCCCAATTTCCTAAGTTGTATCTCTTATATGTTATTTTGTCTTGAATGTTTCACGAGGATACATTGTTTGACTTATGCGATGATAGAGATTTAGGTCTAAAAATAGAGTCCTAACGGTGTAACCAAGACCATCAAATTAATAACCCCTCATAATAGACAGCGATGTCAAAAAGTTAAGTCAACAAAAAGGATCGATAAACACGGTTTTATAATAGTTTTGAACATGAGACTTATTACCAAGACTTTTATACGCCCCCTAACGGAAGGGCCTTATTATCATAGGTTTACCTCCATCTTTTATTCAACTTCGCCATGAAGCTTTTATTATGACTTCGGTCTTGCCTTGCCTTTTATTATCCACCTCATCGGTGGTTTTATTAGCCAAAGACGTATATCCTCACGCTAAGGCGAATTTTAGATCTTTAAAGCTTCAAAGATTAAGGCTTGATTCACTTTCAATTTTGCATAGATTTTTCGGCCTTGTGAGCTTCAAATTGTTTGCTTGATTTAGGTAAGCACTTGAAATCTTATTATTGGGTGAAGCTTTTGATTATTCGGGTTGCTAATACTTCAAAACCGTGACGCTGGTGATACCTTAATGTCTTCCCAATTTAATTACACGGAAGCTACTAGAAAAGACTAGAAACCAACAATCAAGACTAAACCGCTAAGTCAATACTTATTAAGCAAAAAATATTTACAAGCAAAGGGAGAATAAGCAAACAACGAGAACACATGAGTTTTTGAAAGAATACGAGTACTCTACATTTAGCATAGTAACTTATAATCAACTCTATCATTTATCATCCTCATTTAAGAGACTTAGCCTAATATAAGTTAAGGAATCAAAGCTAAGTGCTTAACACGCACGGTCGAGTAAAAAATTACTCTTATTCTCGCCATCGGAAAATCTACATTCGTGTCTTCAAACACTTATAAAACATGAGAAAAAATTTAAAATTTGGCCATTTTTAGCCTTATTTTGCAACAAAATGATAAACAAAAAAATAAACTTTGGAAAGCGTGAAGGTTTGGCAAGGCAAGTATCTATTCACCCCCCATACTAAAGTTAAACATTGTCCTCAATGTTTCGAGTCTAGGGGTGCAAACACCCCCATACTAGAGACGTAGTCGAATGCTTAATCTAGCATGGAAAGGGTGTAACCGTTAAATTTAAAGCCGTTTATGAAGTGTGCTATAAACCTAAGGAACATCAAAGGATATATCATGGATATTGAGAAAGTCTTCAAAGCAAACGATCGAGTGCTCCCATAAAACAAACACGAAAGGCTCCAATCGTGAAGATAATGATCATCTAAAATCCATAATTCACAAACAACCACGGAAAAAAGGTTGGAAGGGCACAAGTACCCACACGTAAGCTACATTAGAAAGCGATAATATGTACATGGATAAGCATGGGTCTCCCCCACGAGGCACCTTGTTTTTGATAACTGAGTCAAAAGCTCGACTCGAATCCCCATAAATGTGATCATTTAGGGAAAATCATGGTATGGTCAATTTTTGGTGGGACTTACATGATAAACAAGGCCAAAAAACAACCGGTATTAAGGACTAAGTCCTTTGATGGTGCAAAATACCGGGAAGATGGCGTTCTCGTTTTCATTGGATAAACAAATCAACGCCACTTCATCATGCGTCAACACAAACCCAAAGGGTTTAAAGAAAATAGATGAGAAGAAATAGAAGGGTGGGACAATGGGTAAGTCACAAAAACCATGAGCTACTCAAGGTAGACTCGCACTAATCAAATAGAAAGATTTTCCATTTATTGCATCGGTGGAAGACCGAGATTTCCCTTTATAAGCAATTCCGGGATCAAATATCTCGTCCTCGGTGGAGAGAGCGGAGGGAACATAAGGGGCTTCCCCCACACTAAGTCCACACAAAGCATCGTCAAAAGGAGAAGACGAGCTTGTAGCACTCAAAACACGAGGTGATGACGGAGTTAGCTTTGTAGAAAAATCTTTTAAATCCAATTCAAAATTTTTTCCTTTTTCATCTTTTAAACTCTCCTTATGAAAACCCGACTTGATTATGTCAAAAATATTTGGTGTTTCTAAAACAATGTTAGTCACACTAAAAATTCTCACATTTGAAAACCGTTTTGGTTTTGGTGGTGGTAAGTTCTCAAAACGTTTGTCGACAAAGAAAACTTCCCCATCGGGGTCAACATATTCATCATCCGAAGAATCATTCGTGATTGGAAACGTAGGCTTAACACTCTTAACCTCCACCGGCTGAGGGGATGGAAAATCGTTTTTATCATCAACTCCTAAAACGCTTTTTGAAATCCTTTTGCAAATGTTTTTGATGGGATTAACATTGTTCAAAGACGTGATAGAATACACATGAGAAAGCGTAGAGTTTTGAGTTGCATTTATGACGAGTTCTTCCTCATTGAAACGTAGAGTGATTTTCCTAGCATGCACATCAATAAGTGCTCTCGAAGTATCAAAAAATGATCGACCTAAAATTAGAGGAACTTTAGGATCGATGGGAATGTTAACAACGATAAAGTCCACGGGATAGTAGAACTTTCCAACTTTCAAGAAGACGTCCTCGGCTACTCCACAAGCTAGAATCATAGAATGATCGGCCATATCGATTGACATTCTTGAAGGAGTGAGATTAGGAAGATTGAGCGACTTAAAAATCTCAAGAGGCATCAAATTTATACTAGCACCAAGATCGGCCAAGGCGTAGCATTCCTCCATATCTTGTATTGCACATGGGATTAAAAATTTACCGGGATCACCGACCTTTTGAGGTATGCGGCTAAGAAAAACCGAAGAACAACTAGACGACTTTTGCAATTTCTCTTTGTTATTAAACATACTTTTGAAGTTTGCGGCAAATCGAGGCATCATGACCAAGGCGTCGACAAAACTTATATTAAAATGAAAGTCACGAAACATTTTCATAAAAAGTTCAAATTGATAGTTATTTCGTTCTTGTGCCTTTTCCTTGTTTCGTCTTAAAGGGTAAGGTAAGGGTGGTGTGGGTTGGGGCATACGCAACGGCCTTGGAATCTCGGGTTCCACTATTGGTATTGGTTCAACCGTAGGTGTGGTTTGAGCGGTACTTCGTGGGCTTGGAATTTGCTCATTTTCTACCACCACCTCGGGTTCTTTCCCTATTTCCTTCTCCATAGAAGTACTTGGACGAGAAATGGGTTCTTTGAAAGTTTTACCACTACGAGTAGTAATAACCTTCAATTCTCCTTTTGGGTTTACGGAGGTATCACTAGGAAGACCACCCGAAGAAGAAGGTTTACACATGATAGCTTCAAACATTTTTCCCATTCGATCTTCAAACTTAGATTGCCTAGCATCCGCTTTTAACAACTCTTGCTTAATTTCATGTTGACCTTGCTCCATTTTTTGTTGATTTTGTTGGAGACGTTGAACATTTCCTTCCATTTTATTAGCATGATTTTTCAATTCATTAGCAAGTTCGTTTTTAAGCTCGTTTTTCAACTCGGATCTTAAGCTAACCATCTCACGTTGCATATTATCAAACTTAAGCTAACCATCTCACTGTGATCATTTTGAAAACCTTGTGTGGAAGTTTGAAAATCACGGTTTTGGTTTTGGTTTGAAATTTGCCCATTTCCACTTTGATAATTACCCTTGTTGAAGTTACGTTGAGCACCATTTTGATTGTTTCGATAGTTGTTAGCATTTTGATTTTGTTGAGCTTGATTTTGGCGGGAACATTGACGGTTTTGGTTATAAGTTCCCGTGGCTACATAAGCATTCGAAGTGTTACCATCCGCGGTAATGCACTCGGAAAAATCATGAGCTCCAACAACTCTTGGCAACCGCTTTAACCGAAGCGGAATTCAAAGCATCTTGTGCTTTCCAATGAGTCATAAGAGTCGAAAACCTATCGAAAAACCGATTCTCCTCATTTGCTTCATCTTGCAAGGCACTCATGTTACGAGACGACGATGAACCCATAGTGGCAACACTCGGTGTGTTACGAGGGCTATAAACCTGAGACCTATTCTCAATGATTTTCAAAGCCTCATCGGTCGTTTTGCACAAAACATTACCACCCGCGGCGGCATTTAAGTAATCTCGTTCATGATCATTAAGCCCATTATAAAAAGTGTCAATTTGATGCAATTCGGAAAAATCATGGTGTGGACATTCATGTAACATTTCTTTAAACCTTTCCTAAGCCATTGAAAAACTTTCATTAGACCTTTGAGTAAATCGTGAAATCTTGTTTCTCAAATGTGTTGTTTTAGATGGTGGAAAAAATTGATTCACAAACTTAGAAACGAGATCACCCCACGTCAAAATCGAATTTGGGGGTTCTTTCTCGAGCCATATCTTGGCGGGTCCATCTAAAGAGTATGGAAACAGCATCATCTTAATGGCATCGTGGGGTACATCCTTAAACTTGCTTGTCGCGGTGAGACGATTGAATTGCCTAATGTGATAATGTGGGTTGTCTTTTTCGTGTCCGCGAAACTTGTTGGCTTGAAGCATAGACATTAAACCCTTCTTGATCTCGAAGTTCTCCGCAAGGATGGCGGGAATCAAAATGGCCTCTCCAAAACCCTCGGTGGGTGCTTGAAGCAACTCCATCATAGTACGATTAGCCATGATAGCTTCTTGTTCTATAATAGGTTCCTCACTTGGAGTCTCTTCACTAGAAGGCGTTGGTGTGTTTTCCTTTTGATTACGACGTTTACATGCACGTCTTGCTTGATTGCGGGTTTGCATAAACGTCACGTACAATGTGGGGATGAGCAAAGAAGATTCTTTTTGGTGTTTTTAACTTTTTCAATTTTTTTTTGTGGATTTTTGATTGTTTTTACTTTTTTTGGATTTTTGGAATTGTATTAAGTAGACAAAATCTACAAATCTCCTACTTAATCAAATCTCTTGATTAAAGAAGCCTCAAGGAATGAAAACGATCACGTGAAGTGAACGCCTTCGATGACTTTAGAACGTTGGTGGAACACCAAAACGTTCAAGAGGGTTTAATCAATGAAACCAAGAAAGTATATATGATACGTAATAATACTTTGAGCGGCAAAACCCTCGATTAGCTTTCAAAATCAAATACTCACAAGCAAGCGGGGAATCGAGGCGGCGCGAAGCACTTAAGAGCCTTTTTCCTTAGGGTATATTTTATAATACCCACCTTATACCCACCTTATAGTTTGTATTTTTCAAAATCGAGCTTCACGAAAGTATTTATCTATTTTTGCCTTTTCTTTCTTGTTTGAGATTCGAATACAATGATTGGGTAATGACCTCCCAAGTCAAGGTTTTGTTTTCACACTTTTGGAGTACTTGTGAATTTATTGTTCTACGTATACAATATATTAATAATATTCACACAAAAAACAAAAAATCGATAATACGTATTAGTAGAGTACTACTAATACAAATAGATATTATGGCTATATATAAAAACAAAAATTGCCAAATCAAAACACAACACGCCTCCCCGGCAACGACGCCAAAAATTGATGTAGTGTTTTTCACACCTCTTTAGGAAAAAAGAGCAAAATAGGGAAAGTATTAAGTGTCGGTTTAGGAAAACCAAGCACTAATGACCAATGTGGTTCAAAGTTCGTTACCCAAGGAGGCAAGTGCGTTGTGTTAAGAGATGATTAATGATGTGATTATGATTATGAGAAAAAAAAATAGAAATGAGATAAGAAGAGAATGACGGTTACGATGACGAATTAAACTAAGACGAAATGTCGTACACGTAAAACCATAAAAAGTAGCAAAATAAAAAATTTACCCTAAAAATTCCTAGAAAATTGAAATAAATTCTAAATAATGTAATTAGAGTTTACAAAAAAATAAAAAATCACCCAAACCTTTTATTTAAATAAATAATAATTTTTTAATGCTAATTAAAGCCCAAAAAATCAATTTAATTAACAAAAAGCCCAAAATGAGATTTTTTTAATTGTAAACCTCTAAAATGACTTAAATAAATTTAAAACTATTTTTGAAAATTTTAAAATTAATTAAAACTATTTAAAAACAATTAAAAACTATTTAAACTTAAAATAATTATAAAAATTAATCTAAGGACAATAAAAATATTCTAAAAATTTTAAAATTCCTAACTTAATGTATTTAACCTAAGAAAAATATAAAAACTTGAAGAATCTAAATTTTAATTTTTAATAATAAAATAATAATAAAATAATATTAAAATCCAAAATTTATAAAAAATTCTAAAAACTTGCAAACTAGTTTATTTTAACCTAATTAAACAGAAAATGAACTTGGAATACCAAAAATGCCCCTATTGGGCCTTCAAATGGGCCAAATACCCAAACAGATCCTTAATGGGCTTAATATTGGGCCCAATAAGAAAAAGTCCTCAGAAATGGCCCAAAAGCTCCAGTCAAGCTTAAAATTTTATTTTAAACACAATTTTCTAAAGTCCCAAAAGCTGAAAATAAGCTTAAGCTAGCTTATTTCAAAACAGCTTATTCTTAATGGGCTTTTTGGCCCATTAAGCTATAAGCTGATGCCATAAGCTAAGATTTTACCTACGTCCTTCTCTTGACCTAATTAAGCTATTTGCAAAAAGAAACTTGAAATAAGCTCAAGGAATAAGCCTGAAATAAGCCAAAGCCCTCTTTACAAAACCACAAAAGTCGTTTTTGAGTTCTAGACTATTTCAAGAGCTGATTCAAGTTGCAATAAGTCAAAAATGGCTTAACTAAGCTTAATCAACAAAAAGATTTTCAATAAGCACACTCAATAAGCTGAAATAAGCAATAAGCTAATTTTGAAAAAGACAAAATAGTCGTTTTCTAACAAAAAGTTAAAACCAAAAGCTGTAAACTTCCAGAATCACTTATAAGCTCAAAATATTAAGACCTATTACAAAAAATAAGTTTTTGCACATTGGAATAAGCTAAAATGACTTATTAATAAGCTGAACACAAAATATAACTAGCAGTGGCTGGAAGCAGGGGAAAGGAGTTCCCACTGCCTTGACTTTTTGACTTGGCTTTTTAGAGAGTTTCACTTGGTTTCTTTGGACAATCAAGGCACCCTTGTGATTAGTGAATCACAAGGAGTCAAAAACAAGCAAATAATCACAAAATCACCCAGCCAATCAGTGCAGTTAATTCAATCTTTTGCCAGATGTGTTCCAGACAAGTAGTAAGCATGTCTGATGACAATAAGCTACTTTTAAGCTAGTAAAATCTAACCACAAGCCACCAAATGCATACACAATCTCAAAACAACTTAAAGTAACACAGCTTAACACATTTCATGCAACCAATCCAACAAATGAACAAGATCTAAGCAAAAGTAGTTACTGATGAACAATGAAGAACACAAGAACAAAGTTTGCTAATCTACTTGACTCAAAATCCAAATTCAAGGCTTCAGATTTATCACATATGTTGCATTAACAAAGATTAAACACCTGTTAGCCCTAGGCTAACATAAAATCTAGGTGTGCACAAGATTTCAGAGCAAAACAACAAATATTCAAGATTTTATAGCCAAATGTTTGATTAAGTGTTTCAAGGCACAAAACTTGCATATATCAGAACACAATAGCCTCAATATCAGTTACACACTTAAATAACACCACAATACTAACTCAAAATCACACAAACTTGAACAACAGTCAATCCGAAACACCCTTTTAACTTTTTAAACTCAATTTTAACAAAGTTAAAGTCTTCTCAAGATTGATTTAAGCCCAGTTTAGCATCATAACATACCACAAGTGAATCAAGAACCAATTTGCAGGCATAAAAACACATATACCAACAAAATCACAAAATCACATAAATACCAAAACTTAATCAGAAAGATGAAATTTGAGAATACAAACCTCAAGATATACATCCACACCTTGGAATCAAAGAGCTGAGGTGCTAGCAAGAACAAGCACCAGCTTCCCCCTGCTAAGAAGAACAAACAGGCCTATCCAAAGGCTTGAGCCTAGATTAGTACAAATAGAGTAAATAAGGTGACAAAAGACCAAGTCTTTGCAACACTTAGGCTCTCACAAGCCTTGTAACTTTCCTTAAGGCCTCACCACCCCTTAATCAACCAAGATTAGGAGGCTATGATCACCCTTAAGTTCAATCTACAAGCTGTTGAACCAAAAGTACTTAGCAAACCACTTGACTGATTTTTGTTATAAAAACGTATAACCAAACTCCAATATTGCTCAAGCTAGTTGATTTGTGACTTATGTCACTTAAAGAAACACCTCAATGAACAATCCTCACCAAAGCACATGCCAAATTCTTGAACTCAGTCAAGAATAAAGGGACTCAAAGGCTTATAGGCTATCTTGGACTTGTTCAAGGTTTTGTTTAAGTACAAAAACGTGACAATACAACTACTTAACACAATAATAATCAATGGAACTCAGTTTTCAATCACAACACAATACCACAATCTATTAAGTTTCAGAAAATGGCTTTACAAGGCTTGACAAAGTAAAACTGAGAACAACGCTAAAAGTTGCAAACTAATGCCTTTAAATAGGCTACATGGAGTCCTAAGATACTGAAAAACAAATGAAAACCCTAGTGGTAAACTTCCAATAATGCCTTTGTTGATTTTGAACTATCTTGAACATGTGACTGATTTTTGGCCGTTTGCATGAGTTGGCAGGGTTGAAAGTTGATCTATGGCTCAAGATGAAGCTTAGATATGAAGCTGAATTGTGGTGTGTTGATTTCCTGGCACTTTTTGGCATTATCTTCAAAAACGTGTGCAGGGCATCTTTCATGTGACCATTTGAGTGATGACGTGGAAGGTTTGTGAGTTGGGTTATGTTAACTAAACCCTTAATCATAAATCTGGACAAGATTAGGGTTTAATTCAAAGTGTTTAAGGAATACCCAATTTATGTATGAACATGAAGAACAATGGGTTTTGATCTGTTTAGTTATTTAAACATGTGTTAAGGCGCGAGTTTTAACTTAATTAATTATTAAGTTTAAACCGGTGGTGAGTGGATTGGTGAGGTGGAAAAAGGGTGGGATGTGATTGGTTGAATGGGTGAGTGGGGTGAGGTGGCAGCATGTGGTTGGTTAAGGTAAGAATGGATGTCTGCCATGATTAGTCCTCCATCTTTCTTCTTCCATTCAATTCAGTTTAAATAAGCTATCAACGCCAATCCCTTTGTTATCAACTTTTGTTTTTCATACTTTTGCCCTAAAAAGTTTTACAAAGTATTTTTCAGGGGTATTTCTTGCCAATTCTTGATTCTTGAAGGGTTGTTTTGGATTTTCTTCATGGATAATGGTCTTGACTTGTATGGTTGACTTCTTGGAGGACTGAAATTGACAAGTCATGATTAATGAGGGACCATTATTGCCAATTCTTTAAAGTTAAGGGTCCTTTTTGTAAATTTGACAAACTTTAAGGACCAATCTTGTAATTATGAATAAACAAGGGTTTAAAGTGCCAATTCTTCAATATTGGAGGACCCTTCTTGTTCAATGTTCATATCATCAAGGTTTATTCTTGGAAAATCATCACTTGGGTCCGGTTCATTGTGCGGCTTCGTTTCCCGTGTTCGTTTTTGCATGTTCCTTGTGATCTTTTGTCATTTCCTCAATATTCGTACCTAAAGTACACAAGCAAAAAACACAAGCATATATTTGGGTATTTTGATGATATTTTATGCATTTAAAGCCCAAATTGGACGATGAGACTAGGTATAATTGCAGTCTCATCAGAATGTCTTACGGTTGTAGTAAACCACTAGACCGCTAATGCTCGATCTTAACCTGCTGGCAGGTAAGAAATTTGGAGACATAAGTAGAAACATTCTCTTTCATACCACTCCACCAAAAGTATTGCTTGATGTCGTGATACATCTTGGTCGAACCAGGATGAATGGACAATGGGGAGCTATGAGCTTCATCTAATAATACTTCCCTGAGTGTAAGATCATCAGGAACACAAAGTCTAGTGCCCTGCCATAAGATACCGTCGTCATCTAACCGAAACTCCGTCTACTGTTCCAAGTTCTTAATGATCGCCCAAATTTCACCATCATCCTTCTAAGCTTCCTTAATCCTAGAGTGTAACTCAGGTTCCACTCTAAGATTAGCCCAGTAACCGTCTTGTCCACGTACCATGATCTCGATGTCTAGTCGCTCTAAGTCTCTTATAATTTCCTCCTTAATTTTAATGCCGTTTATCATTCCAGACTTTCTACTAAGTGCGTCTGCCACTACATTTGCCTTGTCGGGATGATACTGTAGATTAATATCATAATCCTTCAACAGCTGATGTTCGTTTGCAAGTCTTAAATTTATATTACAAGGTTTAGACAAAACAAGGGACTAGAAGACAAACACGGGCAAGTATACCCTTTCGTTCGTAATATAGCTTTGTAGTGGTAAGCCAGGATCGTTCGCTGAGACTTAGTTTCATTTTGGTAATCAAGATAACAATTGAAGAAATAAATGGTTGAAGTAATATCAATAATAACAAATATGACTAATATGGGATAGTTCGTATAAGTTCGTGATGATGATAATAATGACCGAGATATGTTTATGTAGGTAAAGTGTGATAATCCTTTTTCGTCAAAATGGCGTTTACACAATTTACTTGGGTTGATTCAAAACTTATGTTTATTTAAGCGATTAAGCTCAAAACAAGTTGCCAACGAGTTCAATATTTTATCAAGTTTCTAAGCGGATTTCTCCAACCAAAGATTCATGACCATAGACAAGTTCTAGAAAACTTATTATAACAATTTGCGTTTCTCAACGCCAAACTATCGTAACAAATCAACTTAGATAAAATATGGTTTGTAGAACTAGGAGGTAAAATGGTTCATCAACATTAGCTTGAAATCATTTATAAAGGATCATATCATAGCATCATCACTAATTATATTCACATACCCATATAGTCACAAATAGCTTAGCCTAACATAGTAATCAAAGTAACAATTAGAAAAGAGTAAGAGAACATCATACTTAGATTGGATTGAATAAACGAGTACACAAGTGTCACGATTGTATCGTTCCTCCAAGAATCAAAGAGTGGAATACTCTCGTTACAAGTATCTCCCAAAAGTGGATAATACTGAAAATTCACTAGAAAGACTAAAATACTCGAGCTATGGAGTATTGAGAGAGAGAGAGAGGTGTGTGTAAAATGGATGAAAATGGCCTCTATTTATAGTGCTGTCTGGGGTCAAATGTGCGCCGCACTTCTCCTCAAGTGCGCTGTATTTTGGAGATGCAAATGTGCGCCGCACTTATAACTTTGCGCGCCGCACTTCTGGGCGATTTCAGAAGCTTCTTTTAATAACTTTGTCTTTATTGCATATTGAGGCCCCTTCTTTGTATATCTTCACTTTGCTCCTTCATACTTTACATCTGCATATAAAACACAACATATTAAGTATCGGAAGCTCTTATTTATACTACAAAGTGGCATTATAATGATAGGTTGAATATATATAATTAGGTCGTTATCAAATTCCTCCACACTTAGCTATTGCTTGCCCTCAATCAATCAAAGCGAGAAAACAAATTCAATTTTTAAAAATGCTTTTAAGTGTTGTGAAGTATGATAGGAAAATGATTTAATTTTTATGAATAGCAAAAGAAAATGACAAAATAACTTTGGCACCTCACATGGATAGTGTTTGGATTTTAAGTTCACACAAGTGTCACTCACAAAAGGGTAAATGTAAGGGAACACTCAATTAGCTCGGTCATAAAACAGATAGCTACCATAGGTTTGTACAAGACACATAAACATAACCGTTGCGGCGTGAGCACCAGATAAATTTTTCAAAGAAGCAAAACGTGATAAATGATGTGGGTGTAGGATGAAAAAGTGTATGCCTTTGTCAAAGTTATAGAACAAACTATACTAGAATACTTGACTATATTTTTCTTTCTTTTTCATACATTTTTTTTAAGAGAACATAGTAAACTTTATAACTTGATAAGTGGTTAGGCATAACATATAAGGATATTGGCACAATGGATAATATAACGTATGCGTATGAGTGCCACATATTTTAGTAAGCCAGTGTAGCTTAACTAAAATGATATAAGGGTGATTTTATTTTGCTTCCTTTCGAAAATATCTATAAATTAACCTCACTGCGGTCTAGTAAATGATGATCAAGCATAAATTCTGAAGCATACTAGATTATCGGCTTTCAGACAAAATAGAGAAATATAAGGCTAAGTTTTTCTCACATATTTGGGAAATGGGTTTTTGTGCTAAATTATAATGTCAATCAAGATTTTTGCTTTGCTAAAAACTTATTATCTACAAAAATATATATTTTATTTTTTTTCAAAAAGATTTTCATGTGGAGAAATTTTATTATATTTTTTTATTATTATTTCATTTTTTCTATTTGTCACCTCCTCCACAATTAAGTTGGACATCGTCCTCGAGGTAATAACTGATAAAATATAAAAAATTTTAAAAATGCAAAGGGAAACGAGAACTTCCCGGGGCTTAGTAGAAAATTGCAGGACTTCGAGAGATAAATCCAACTTAGAGCTCCAATTTGCTATTTTCCTGCATGCTATAAAACAAAACAAAACACATGCAATATATACAAGGACAGTTTTATTTATTTACAGTTCCTCCTCCACACTTAAGTTGAAATGTGAGGATAAAATACGGATTGCCTTCCCAATAGCGCTAAGTTTAGAGTCTTCAGCCAGACTCGACTACTCGGATATATTTTAAGAAGAAAGGAATTTCTTCTCCTTCGATTTCGTTATAGTGTTCTTCTTCATGATAGAGCTTAAGTCTATGTCCATTGACTATAAGGGTGGTATTGTTTAGACCGTGTAATTCAACATATCCGGGTGGATATTGGTGTTTTACTAGATAGGGTCCAGTCCATCTTGAAGTAAGCTTAGGTTGCTTGAATTTATATTTCGAGATAAAGAGAAGTACTTTGTATCCTTTTTTGAATTCTTTTCTTTGTCGTAATTTACAATCATGCCAAACTTTGGTTCGTTCTTTATATAATCGTGAACTTTCACAAGCGTGATGTCGAAATTCATCTAACTCGTGAAGTTGAAAGTTACGTTTTTCACCGGCTGCAATAAGATATGGGTTGCAGTTTTTAAGTGCCCAATATGCACGGTGTTCAATTTCTATAGGCAGATGGCATGTCTTTCCATAGAACAGTTTGTACGGTGTGGTTCTAGTTGATGTTTTGAATGCGGTACGAAAGGCTTATAGAGCATCTTCTAATTTTTAGACCAACAAGCAGGGTTGTTTTGAACGGTCTTTTCAAGTATACGTTTGAGTGCTCTATTAGTGTTTTCAACTTGGCCACGCGTTTGGTGGTGGTAAGATGTGGAAAATCGGTGGTTCACTCCATATCTTTTCATAACTTTTTCCATGAGTTTGTTACAAAAATGAGTTCCTCTATCGCTTATTAGTGCTTTTGGCATTCCAAAACGACATAATAATTTCTTTAAGAATGTGATAACAACTCTGGCGTCGTTTGTTTGTAAAGCTTGAGCTTCGGCCCATTTCGATACATAGTCGACGGCGACTAAAAGGTATTCACATTTGTAAGATTTAGGAAATGGTCCCATGAAGTCGATACCCCACACGTCAAAGATTTCGCTGACTTGGATGTTATTTAGAGGCATTTAATCTCTTTTAGAAATATTTCCAGTCCTTTGACATGCTTCGCATAGTCGTACTAAGGTATGAGCTTCACGCATAATAGTTGGCCAATAAAAGCCAGCGTCGAACACTTTTTTAGCGGTGGTGTTCGCGGCGTAATGTCCTCCGGTCGGTCCGTAGTGACATTCATCGAGAATTTTTCGAGATTCGAATCCGGAAATACAACGTCGGACTATTCCATCAAGACATATTCTAAATAAGTAAGGATCATCCCAAAAATATTTTTTAAGTTCAGAGAAAAATCTTTTCTTTTCTTGGTGCGTCATTCCCTTTCGTGAAATACCTACAACCAAATAGTTTGCAAAGTCTGCGAACCATGGTGTTTTGTTAGTACTTACTTGCATTATATGCTCATCGGGAAAATCGTCAATTTCATCATCGCTAGAATCATCATTCACTATGCGAGATAAATGATCGGCAGCAACATTTTCAGCTCCTTTTTTATCTTTAATTTCCAAATCAAATTCTTGTAAAAGCAATATCCATCGTATTAGACGAGGTTTGGCGTCTTGCTTTTTGAACAAGTATTTCAAAGCTGAATGATCGGTGTAAACTATCATTTTTGACAACACGAGGTAGGAACGAAATTTGTCAAACGCGTAAACTACAGCCATGAGTTCTTTTTACGTAATTGTATAATTTTGTTGGGTTGCGTTAAGAGTTCTACTTGCAAAATAGATGGGATGAAATTGTTTACCATCTTTTTGTCCAAGGACGGCTCCAAGGGCATGTTCACTAGCATCACACATAAGCACTAATGGAAGGTTCCAATTAGGGCTTGTAATAATGGGTGTGCATGTAAGTTTTTCTTTAAGTATTTTGAATGCTTATATAACATTCGTCGGTAAAGTCTAACGCTCTTTCTTTTTCTAGACGTTGAGTTAAAGGTCTTGCGATTTTCGCAAAGTCTTTGATAAATCGTCGGTAAAATCGACATGACCTAAGAAACTTCTAATGCCTCTAACATTAGTAGGTGGTGGGAGTTTTGCGATTACGTCTATTTTTGCTTTGTCAACTTCAAGGTCAGCTCCAGACACTTTGTGTCCAAGCACAATTCCTTCTTTAACCATAAAGTGACATTTTTCCCAGTTTAGCACAAGATTTGCTTCTTTGCATCGTGCTAACATTTTATCGAGATTGTTTAGACATGTGCCGAAAGAATTTCCAAAGAAGGAGAAATCGTCCATGAAGACTTCGACTGATTCTTCAATCATATCGTGAAAGATTGCAATCATACACCTCTAAAAAGTAGCAGGTGCATTGCATAGGCCAAAAGGCTTGCGCCTATAAGCGTAAGTTCCAAATGGACAAGTAAACGTAGTTTTTTCTTGATCCACACGGTCGATTGGGATTTGAAAGTATCCAGAAAAACCATCGAGGAAACAAAAGTATTCATTTCCTGCGAGTCTTTCTAACATTTGATCCATAAAGGGCAAAGGGAAATGATCTTTCGCGGTTGAATCATTTAGTTTTCGATAATTAATACAAACTCGCCATTCGGTGATGGTTCGTGTTGGTACTAATTCTTTATTTTCGTTAGTTACTACAGTGATACCTCCCTTTTTAGGTACACAATGAATAGGACTAACCCATGGGTTATCGGCGATTGGGTAGATTATTCCAGAGTCTAAGAGTTTAAGGATTTATTTTTTAACAACATCCTTCATGTTAGGATTTAATCTTCGTTGTTTTTCTACAATTGGTTTCTTGTTATCCAAAAGTTGGATTTTGTGTTTACAAAACGATGGACATATGCCAGGAATGTCAGAAGTTTTCCAAGCAAAGGCTTGTTTGTACTTCTTAAGAATATCAATTAGATCATCTTTGTGTTCTTCCGAAAGTTAGGATGAAATAATTACAGGGAGTAATTTTTCTTCGTGAAGAAACGCATATTCTAGATGTTCAGGAAGAGGTTTAAGTTCTAAATCTGTAGGAAGTTCTTCAACAGATTTCTTAACTTTGAAATCGGTTTCAAAAGTTATGGTTTCAAATGGGGTTTCGATTTCTTCTTCAATTTTTATGATTGGTTCATCATCGGTATGGTCGGCTATGAAGGCATCAAATTCAGCAAAAAGATCTTCTTCGATTATAGTTCCTTCGAGACAGTGCAAAATTTCACATCCTTCGTCAAGAAGATCATCAAAATCTGCTTCAACGATTTCTTCAACGACATCGATACTAAAACAAGTATCGTCATTAGAGTACGAGTGTTTCATAGCTTCGTCGATAGAGAAAGAAATTCTATCTTCTCCAACTCCAAGGTTGAGTTGTTTTTGCTTAACTTTAATTATAGCATCAGCTGTGTGTACGAAAGGTCTACCAAGGATAAGGGGTACCTTGCTATCTTCTTCCATTTCTAAGATTACAAAGTCAACATGAAAAACAAATTTTCCGACTTCTTTGAGCATGTTCTCAGCTATCCCCATTGGGTATTGGAAAGAACGGTCCGCGAGTCGAACGCTCATTTTTGTGGGTTTTAAAACGTTTTTAGAGAGTTTAGCGTACAAAGAGTATGGCATGAGGTTGATTCTTGCGCCAAGATCGACCAAGGTGTTGCAAGAATATGAGTGAGGAAAAGTACATTGGATCAGGAAACTTCCAGGATCTCCCAGTTTTGGTGGTACTTTGTTTTGGATAATGGCAAAAAATTAATCGTTTAGAAAAGTTGAAGAGACTTCTTCAAACTTATGCTTGCTCTTGATAAGTTATTTGATAAATTTTCCATAATTTGGCATTCAACCAGAACATCGACTAAAGGCATGTTAATTCTAACTTCTTGTATTATGTCGAGAAATTTACCATACTTAGCTTGCATCTTTTGCTTGCGTAAGCGTTGTGGATATGGTACTTTTGGTTTATATGGTTTGGGTGTTGGGTTTTCAGTTGGTTTGGTATGGGTTGGTTGGGCTTCATCCTTATTATCACTATCGAATAGAATTTCGATTGGTGTATCTTGAGTAGGTTTGGTAGGTGATTCGTAAGGTAAACCGCTCCGCGTGAATATGGCATTCACTTGCTCGTTACGAGCTTGTGAGGGTTGATATTTGTTATTGTTCTTGGGATTTGGGTTGGTATTGCTTTGTAAAGAACCAGAAGCGCGATTCGATTGTTTATCGGCCAAACGATCAAATTTAGCTTCAAGGTTTTGAATGGAAGATTGGTGGTTTTTGGTTGTGGTTTCAAATTTGGTTTTGAAGTCAGTAAATGTTTCTCGAACAAAAATGTTGGTTTTTCTTTGAGATTCTATAAAGTTGTCGATTTTTCTTTCGAGGTTGTTTTTGTCTTCGATTTGAATGGGTTTCTTGTCGTCTCGTTCATAACTTGGTTTATCATTTGATCTCCAATTATCGCGGTCGCGATTACGATAATCGTTATAAAATCGAGTTCGACAAAAGGTATTCATAAAGTTTGCTTCTTCTTCCTTTGTCATGGGTGTGTCATCGTCATCACATTCACTAGAAGGATGGTTTCCTCCATAGTGTTTGCAGGTTTTGTGTTTAATCTCTTCAATCTTAAGAGACATGGCATCCATTCGAGCCATAATTTTCTCAGTGTCGGTTGGGTTGTTGCTTCCTTCGGCAAAAGCTACGGTTTTTCGTGAATTTTTGTTTTTGTGATTTTTGGACCAATCAAGCTTAAGTAGGACTTTGTCATCCAATAATTGGTAAGCTTGGTTAGGGTTTTGTAAAGGAAAATTCCGCCCGCTACGGCGTTCAATGCATCTTGGGTAACATCGTCAAGACCATGATAGAAAATTTTGATTATTCCTTCTTTCTTAAATCCATGACCATGGCAATTCCTGAGTAGTTCTTTCATTCTTAACCATGCGTCAGTGAGAGTTTCTCGTTTTTGTTGAGAAAAGCTTCAGATTTCTCCAAGGATTTTTTCAAATATGACAGGAGGAAAAAATCGGCTAATGAAAGCATTTCTAAGACCTTCCCATGTTCTAATGGTCCCTTCGTTAAGTTCATCGAGCCATGACTTGGCTTCTCCAGTCAGAGATGATGGAAACATCATGAGTTGGACGACTTCGGCTTGTCCTTCTCCATGCTGAATTCATGGATGTGTTTGTGAGGATCGGTTTTGATTCGTCCATCAAATTGGTTATTTTTGACAAGGGTTAAGTGGTTCCCTTTGATTGTAAAATCGTTTGCAATTTCAGGTAAAACGATTGCAGAGCCAGGAGTTGGTGCGACAACTCTATCGGCTGACCACATAGGTTCATCATCAGTGGCCGACAATCGATCATAACAGTTGATGAGTTTGGTGAGAAATAGGATTTATGAAAGATCGTCAAAAGGTTGGTTAATTATGCGAGGTTGAATTTGTTCGTGTCTCCTAGATAAAGGTACACGACGATGGTGTCTACGTAGCCTTCGGTTAAGGGTACGTTCAGGTTCAGGTAACCATGATGTTGGTGGTGTTCCGGATGAACGGGTGTGCATCCAGTAAGGTTTTTGTTTTTTCAGTATAAATGTGCGACACACTTTTGGTTTTGTGCGGCGCACTTAGGTTCGCTACAGGAAGTGCGGCACACTTTTGGTTTTGTGCGGCGTACTTTCTGTACTACAGAAATTTTTTTTGGTTTATAATGAGTAGCAATGGTTCAATTTCTTCAAGGATTATACTAATTTGCTTACAAAATAGTATTATAAGTCCCCGGCAGCGGCGCCAAAAACTTGATGTTCGTTTGCAAGTCTTAAATTTATATTACAAGGTTTAGACAAAACAAGGGACTAGAAGACAAACACGGCCAAGTATACCCTTTCGTTCGTAATATAGCTTTGTAGTGGTAAGCCAAGATCATTCGCTGAGACTTAGTTTCGTTTTGGTAATCAAGATAACAATTTAAGAAATAAATGGTTGAAGTAATATCAATAATAACAATATGACTAATATGGGATAGTTCGTATAAGTTCGCGATGATGATAATAATGATCGAGATATGTTTATGTAGGTAAAGTGTGATAATCCTTTTTCGTCAAAATGGCATTTACACAATTTACTTGGGTTGATTCAAGACTTATGTTTATTTAAGCGATTAAGCTCAAAACAAGTTGCCAACGAGTTCAATATTTTATCAAGTTTCTAAGCGGATTTCTCCAACCAAAGATTCATGACCATAGACAAGTTCTATAAAACTTATTATAACAATTTGCGTTTCTCAACACCAAACTATCATAACAAATCAACTTAGATAAAATATGGGTTGTAGAACTAGGAGGTAAAATGGTTCTACAACATTAGCTTGAAATCATTTATAAAGGATCATATCATAGCATCATCACTAATTATATTCACATACCCATATAGTCACAAATAGCTTAGCCTAACATAGTAATCAAAGTAACAATTGGAAAAGAGTAAGATAACATCATACTTAGATTGGATTGAATAAATGAGTACACAAGTGTCACGATTGCATCGTTCCTCCAAGAATCGAAGAGTGGAATAATCTCGTTACAAGTATCTCCCAAAAGTAGATAATACTGAAAATTCACTAGAAAGACTAAAATACTCGAGCTATGGAGTATTGAGAGAGAGAGAGGTGTGTCTAAAATGGATGGAAATGGCCTCTATTTATAGTGCTGTCTGGGGTCAAATGTGCGCCGCACTTATCCTCAAGTGCGCCGCACTTTAGAGATGCAAATGTGTGCCGCACTTATAACTTTGTGCGCCGCACTTCTGGGCGATTTCAGAAGCTTCTTTTAATAACTTTGTCTTTATTGCATATTGAGGCCCCTTCTTTGTATATCTTCACTTTGCTCCTTCATACTTTGGAGATGCGCCGCAAGTGCGCCGCACTTTGGAGATGCAAATGTGTGCCGCACTTATAACTTTGTGCGCCGCACTTCTGGGCGATTTCAGAAGTTTCTTTTAATAACAACATATTAAGTATCGGAAGCTCTTATTTATTCTACAAAGTGGCATTATAATGATAGGTTGAATATGTATAATTAGGTCGTTATCAACAGCTCTAACCATCTCCTCTGTCGCATATTCAATTCACGTTGAGTGAAGATGTACTTCAGGCTCTTGTGGTCTGTGAAGATGTCACATGATTCTCCATACAAGTAGTGCCTCCATATCTTCAATGCAAACACGACTGCTGCAAGTTCCAAGTCATGCGTAGGATAATTTTCCTCATAAGGCTTAAGCTGCCGTGAAGCGTACACAATCACTTTCCCATGTTGCATGAGAACACAACCAAGTCCCTTCCCTGAAGCATCACTATAGATTTGAAATCCACCTGTACCAGATGGGAGAGTAAGAATCAGTGCAGATACTAACTTCTGCTTTAGGTCTTCAAAGCTCTTCTCTCGTTCTTCAGTCCAAACGAATTTCTCCCCTTTTCGCATCAGTTTGGTCAATGGTAGTGCTAAACGGGAAAAGTTCTCTACGAACCTACAGTAGTAACCATCTAAGCCTAGGAAACTGCGAACTTCGATCGCTGATGTCGGTCTTGGCCACTTGGTAATAGCCTCAACCTTTGCTGGATCCATGTTTATTCCTTCTGTTGATACAATGTGACCTAAGAACGCCACCTTGTCTAACCAGAACTCACACTTGGAGAATTTAGCATACAACTGCTTCTGGCGAAGAATCTGTAATACTGTACGAAGATGCTCTTCGTGTTCCTCCTTGGACTTAGAGAAAATAAGGATGTCTTCAATGAAAACAATGACGAACTTGTCCAGGAACTCATGGAAGATACGGTTCATCAGGTCCATTAAAACAACTGGAGAATTGGTAAGGCCGAAAGGCATGACTACAAACTCGTAGTGCCCACAGCTTGTACGAAAAGCAGTCTTGGCGATGTCCCGCTCTTTAACCTGTAACTGATGATAGCCCGACCTCAGATCAATCTTGGAGAAATGTTTGGCCCCTTGGAGTTGGTCAAACAAGTCGTCAATGCGTGGCAACGGATACCTATTTCTGATGGTGATCTTGTTAAGCTCACGATAATCTATGCATAGACGCATGCTGCCGTCCTTCTTCTTTACGAACAGAACAGGTGCGCCCCATGGAGAAGCACTAGGTCGAATGAAACCTCGCTCTAACAGTTCCTAAAGTTGCTCCTTTAACTCTTTCAACTCGATGGGAGCCATGCGATAAGGAGCCTTGGATATTGGCTCAACTCTTGGGACGAGCTCAATATTAAACTCCACCTCACGAGCAGGTGGTATGCCCGGAAGTTCTTATGGAAATACGTTTGGGAATTCTGACATGATTGGCTGATTCTAGATAGATGGAGCTTCAGCCTCTAAATCATGAACAGTAGCAAGATAGCCCTCGTAACCATGTGACAGTAGTGCACGTGCTTGTAAAGTCGATATGATTTATACAGACCTTTCGGGTACGAACCCGTTGTGAATGTACTATGGTGAATTTACATCACCGAAGATGACCCGATATGTATGGCAGTCTATGGTGGCGTGATGTTTGGATAGCCAGTTCATGCCTAATATCATGTCAAAATCGCACATATCTAGAGGAAGTGCGTCAACGGGACGAATCTTGTCGTCGAACTCTAGGGGAAGGCTCTTGTACACATGGGTTATGCGTACCGAGTCTCTTAAAGGCGTGGAAATGTTTAGTACATTCTCTAATGGCATAGGGGATATCCTAACATTCTTAGCATATGCAGTAGAAATGACCGAATAAGTAGCACCCGTGTCAAATAAAACACATGCATCTTGACCATACATATACAAGATTCCAGTGATGGTACATGTAGACTTGTTGGCCTGGTCACGAGAAGTCGTGTAAACACGTCCACTAGTAGGAGGTGGCTTGGAATCAGCATGTCCAGATGTGCCCCGCATCTCGCCCTTGCGGCAGTCCTTCATGCGCTGACCAATAAGGCCACACTTGTAGAATGCGTCGCTGTCGCGACGACATGGACCTGGGTGCCTACGGTTGCAGGTAGTGCAAAGAGGATGAGTATACCCTCCAGCAGGTGCCCTTGCTGGCTGGGAGCGTGTTTGGAAAATTACACATGAGACATGATTTATAGGTACAAAAGGACACTGCGGAAAAATCATAAGATATAATACCAGTGATAGCTAGACGGTTACGCTGTGAACCTCTTTGGTTCTGGTTCCTCCCGTTACCATGATTCCTGGTAGAAGATTGCTAATGTTTCAGAATTATGAAATATCACATGTAACATAAGGAAAAGAGTAAGTGCAAGGACCTGCTGCTGTTGGAGTTTCCAGCGTTGTTACGATAATTATCATTACCGCCACGCCTATCCGTAGCAGAAGGTCTTGAGTCTGACCGTTTCCCTTGGGCTGAGTAGGCTGTTGCTGAGTAACCGGCTGAGACCGATCCTCAGTCTTCTGCCTGAAAGATACAGTTTAAAGAGAGATATAAATATTAGATAATACTAAAAGAATTCAGAATGGTCACCGCTGAATAACGAATATTTACCTCTTCTCGGGTCTCTCTGCTTCCCCAAACTCCTCTCTTTCTTGCAGCATCTCTAACTTACGTGCTGCATCGACAACTTGTGCCACCGTGTTGAAAGTAGCACACACCAAGTTGTTGGCGACCGATGTACGAAGAGCCCACCGGAAGTGGTATGCTTGCTCTTCGGCAGTACCTGCTGTTGCGCCAAGAAAACGAGCCAAACGAAGAAAGCGCTGCATGAACTCGTTGCTGTTCTCCCCAGCTCTCTGCCTGATTTCGTGGTACTCCCTCTTCAGCTTGTCTTGCTCAGCCTTGGGGAAGAACTGCCCCATCACTAACTCCTTGAACTAAGCCCAAGTCAAACCAGCCACCCAATTGTCACCTCCCTCAGACTACTTGACTACCTTCCACCATCCTAGCACATCACCTTCGAACTTGTAACAGGCCAACCTCGACTTGAAGACAGGGTCACAGCCCATTGCATTGAATATCTTCTTGATATGAGCCAACCAGCTTTCAGCTTCACTGGGGCTATCAGTTCTCTCGAAGGATCGAGGACGTTGCTTGTTGAATCTCTCCAGCCATGTGACCAATGTTGTTGTTGGAGGAGGAGGAGGTACTGGGTGCTGTTGCTGATTGTTGGCAGCCTGCACTTCAGCCCTGATTTCGTTCCTCAGCTGAGGAAGCAAAGCTTGCATCGCATCTTGGACTACTGCATTGAGTTGTTCCTACTCGCGTGTGAGAACCATCTGATAGTATAAAACCAATAATACATGATTAAATTGATCAAACATAAAATCTATACATGAAAAAAAAATTATACCAATAAATCATGAGAAAACTTTTATGAAGGAAAACTAGTACGTGAATGCATGATACAGTTTTATGAAAACTTTTATATGCGCGAGAGTGAACACCTATGGTCAGTTAACTCAAAACAAAAGACATGGCGAGGGGACGCCAATGGGTCGGTCCCAAAGTTAAAAGTTTTCGATATAAATAGGGCCAATGACATATATATGAATGCATGAAAACAATGAATGCATGAAAACCGACTGTCAGTTCTAGGAAGACCATAGTGACTACCTCACTAATCATAGGTCGTGTTTTGAGAAGCTACAGGTCGAAGCCTTGGGCTCAGATACCATAATTGTAACACCCTATTTTGGTAAATGGAATGTCACGCGTGATTATGGCGTGTCATCAAAGCATACAAGGAAAAAATGTCTTAAACATTACATGACCATAAAGGAAATACCGGAAACAAACATTGGTACCCCAAAGTGTAAGCTCATCACACACAAACATAAGTATTGTAAAGGAAAAGGACTAAACAATGTCCACGGAAATAAGTATCAAAATGTATGATGAAATGCATAAAGTAGAGAAGGCTAGAAAGCTTCCAATCCATATGCACGTACGCTTAAAGTCTACGAGCTCCCTTAAGTACACGTCGTTTGGGAACATGAAAGGAAAATGGCTGAGCATAACGCTCAGTGCACGGATATACAAGTATGACATGGAATAACGTAAGCATATAAGACGAATAGTAGCAGAATATCATAAGTTCCAAGTAATCTGGATTCATGTTCATAAAACTTGTTTATAGTTTGAAAAGACTTATGTTTCTATGAAAATCTATTTAAATTAGCCAAATAACCCATATAGGTCATGAGTTTCCACCGTGCACGAATACTTGGAGGGGAGACCTCGTCATGCAATTAGAGGGGTTGCCTCTAATTAAATAGTCTGGGTATGAGGGATCAACTCCTAGTAAAGGATACAAGGCACACATCACATTCACTCTGATAATACTGCTAACATGTAACTAGGAAGCACCCGTATGCCCCAAATGATAATATAATATAATGGCCAAAACTGAAAAGGGACGCCACGAGCAATCACTTCGCCGTGGGGAAGTCATAACACTGGCGCATCTAGTGTGACAATCTAACATTTTCAGGTAGTGAAATATTTTCTCGTATAATATTTTGAAACTTATTTTTGTGTTGGTTGACGAACTCACAATTTACGGATTTAAATTTGGGCTTACGTGCATAATTTGGCGTCTTTTACGACTAAACCGGAAACCTTAGGATTACGTATTTACGTTTTTGAACTCCGTTTTTGATGAGACAATTTTTATTGGATTCGTTTTGTGACGTTGATTCATAATTTATAAAAACGTTTTTCGTAAAACGACCTGAGGGCACGCAAATCGAGAAAACTAGAATCGAGAAATACCCGTAAACTAGTGAGATGGGACAAAATACATTGTCCCACCCCACTAGCTTAAATGGGACGGCACTAGCATGACACCACAACCTCATGTGGCATCATGTTAGCTACAAGTTTACATGTGTAAGCCAAGCTTACTCTTTAAGCTACTCTTTTCCCACTAACTCAAAACCACTAGCAACTAACTCATTTCCATCTTTCCATACATGCAAAATCAACACAAAACTCTCTCAAATACTCCCCCTTTGCCGTCCACTTTGAAGCAACAAACACCCCTTTTGATCTTTTCTAGCCATGAAATACATGTTTACTAGCTCTATCATGGAGTTATCTTGAAGCCTTGATCATTTGGTGGCCATATTAACAACATTGGAGGTGATTTTCTTGTGTCCTAGGGCTGATTTCCCAACTTATGTTCTTGGTGTTTGATGATCTTGGAGTTACTTGTGGTGTTCATCAAGTTCTTGTCTTCCAAAAACAAGAAATACACTTGGTTGATAAAGAAGATCATCCTCTCCATTTTTCTCTTGTTATTTTGTAAAGAACAAATGTATTTTCTTTCATTTTGTATATGTATATGATGTATATATGATGATAAAAATGTTGTGTGGGGATCAAGTGTTGATAGATATGCTTAAAAAGGTTAATAACTATAAGAAATGAGGCTAAAATCTTGATTATTTAGTTGGCTGTATAAAAACAGTATATAACTAAAACTTGAACTGATAAAATTGCATGGTATGATCCATTTACAGTAAGTACAAGATGTTATACACATGTGAGAGTTGGCCATGCAATGGAATCAATATAATGAGTGAGATATGATCAAAACAAGTTAGGTGTTCTAATCTGAATAAGCAGTTTTGTAGGGACTGTTAAGGTAAGATGAACTTAAAATGAGCAGTCGCTATAACTAAGTTAAATGTAGCACATAATATGAAGAACATGTCACCCAAAAATGAGCTTCTAATTCATTATAGAGCTATAGATATGGTAAAAATGGTGAACATGAAGATAAAAATCAGATTTTAAGAATTAATGTTTATTATTATTATATAAGCACTCACATTTTATTGTATAAAATGTAAAATAAAAACTCACTAACTTATAAAACTTATTTATATAAATATATAAAAGGTTAATTAAATGGATAAATTATATAAATGGTAGTGGAATAATATTTATAAGTCATAAAAACTATAAACTTGATTTTTACGACTTTTTCGGCTATTACCGTAAAATTAACGTTTTTCGCCAAATAAAACTTAGACGATCAAACCCGTCTAATGTAAAGTTTTTAAAATTCATATACTGATATATAAGTAACTAATACAAGTAAAAACCGATAAAACCCGAACTATAAGAAATACGGACATTAACGAGCTAACTAAGCATATTGGACTAAATAAGATAAATACTTGTAAAAAGAACTTATTGGGCTTAACCCATTTGGGCCCAACATGGAAAGTATATATACTGATAATATAGGTATAAAATGGATTAAGACAAGTTAAAGAACTTATAATAGGCTTATTGGACTTAAAACGTGTAAATAGTTAAAACTAGTAAACTAGTAAAAAGTTACCAATACGTAAACGCTAAAATGAGTAAACAAGGATGTATAAACCCACTTGATCATCATCATATGTACAAAATCATCATATGTATACTGTTATTTTGATAAAAGTCATTGGACAAGAGTCTAAGACCGATTATTATTTATATAGGTTTCCGTGACCGAAGCACGCCCGTAGCCGATAATCCGCCTTTTATTATCAATGTGAGTTCATAGCCTCACACTCTTTTAAATGTTTTATAAAATGATTTGTAAACCCGCGAGGGAGATAACATGCTAGATTTTTATAAAAATAGAACACAAGTAGTCCCGATGGTATGCTTAATGATATGGACCCGAATGATGCTATGACCCTATAAACGAGACTAAAAGGATTATTAGTAGTTAGGTTATGTCACTTAAAGTCCCATTAGCATGAATTGTGAACTACCGGTATTTGGTAGACGCTTATGCATTTGATAGTACTATTTGGGGACGATCACCCCAGTTCGCGCCTTGACGGATGATCTCCGTCATACCACATTGATTGGTAAGCGAATTTATGTATGAGAAGATTCCATAGCGTGATTTTTGTGACGACACGCTAACTTAGATGGGCAAATTGTTTGTCGGGTTCGCGGCCCGCTGTTTTCATAGTAAGGTAACAATGTCATGCGGCTAATAATAATCCTACAACCTATATAATCTAAATATCCGATATGATACGACGCTAATAACGATGAATATATTACCTATCATGGTAATATAGAGACTACGGTCTCATGGACGGTTTAAGATGTATGCTTGATTTATATATTGCCTGACTAGCAATATGAGGACTTACTTCCGATATTATACTTGTGTTCTGATTTTAAATGATTGTTTTATATAACGGTTTTTACTAAACTCTATGAATTCACTCGGAATTCGCTGATATGATTTTTGCATGTTTTTATCTCAGGTGCTTGAAGGTAATCCGGATGGAGATCGACTCTGATGGCCCACTTAATATTAAAAATGTTCATTCGATCTATGTTTTGTAAACTTAATGACCTGTATAATTTGGGACCTGTTGTACACTTTGAAACTTTTTATCGAATGAATGTATGTTGAACCTTGTACAACCATTTTTATGTGTTGTCTATGATTGGAGTTATTGTGCTATCCCGTAACACTCTGAAAGACCCTTCCGCTGTACCGATACGAAAATTGAGAGTGTTACATCTAGTGTTATGGTTATGGTACCTCCATAACTAGGTGACACTGGTCATGCATGTATATGGCTCAGGCTCTTAATCTAACATAAGTATCAAACATATAAAACAAATACTGGGAAAACAGTTGGCTGCAGACGGGGAAATATTAATAAGGAAAGAATGTCCATACTGAAAGGACAGGAAATCCGTACCTTAAGTCCAGTGAACGAAGAAGACGAACGGAAGAGAGTCCTACTTCGATCTCACTTATGCTACATAAATAGTATACGTGTATAAGTATTCTGATTACTGAGTACGTAACTGGTTTATATCATGTCTTAGCTTGTTTTATATGTTCATGTCTTGTTTTTACTGATTTTAACGTTATGATGTATTTACTATGTATTATGTATATTCTGATTAAGTATTACTTGTGTTTCTTGTATTATTTTACTTGTTGTGTAATAATAAGTAACTTTCTAAAAATAGCAGGTTTCATAATATAGAAAGTTTCCAAAAATAGAAAGTTTCTATAAATAGATTAACGGCTTATAATAGATTAGTTTCTAAAAATATAAAGTTTCCAAAAATAGTAAGTTTCCTGAATTAGAAAGTTTTCCATATTTAGAATTAAGCTGGATTAATATCATAAGTCATGTAGTTACAGTATATAGTTTATTAATAGTATTTTGTTCATTAAATAAACTATAGGTTACATAACTTAATTAAATATAAGCATGATTTTAATTAAATTAAAGTGTATAAAATACTTAGGTTAAATCCTGTATTAATACTATATTAATATAACCTAAGTCATGATTATTAATTAATTATATGTCATGTTTAAATAATTAATTAATACTATAGTGTAAAATAAATAACTAAATACTTAGGTTAAAACATGTATTATTTAATAATAATAATAACCTAAGTTTCATGTTTAATTAGATTAATTATAAGTCATGAATTAATTAATTTAATTATCTTGTAAATATAATATACTTGTAAAATTAATTAAACCATGTAAAAGTAATCATGAACCGGACCCGTATAATTAACTAATTAAACATGTCGTGAACCGGACCCATGAACCCGTGTACCAGTCCGAACCAAACCCCCAAAACAGTGGCAAACTGGCTTGAGCCGGTTGCCCCTGTTTGTGTCACATAGGCACCGGCTGCTGCCGGTGGTTCCCTTGCTCTCGGATAGCCGCTGCTAGCAGTGGGTTACCTACTGGCTGTGTGCCAGTGGTTCCTGCTGCTGCGCGGCGTGTTCCCCCTGCTAGACCCACACTACCACTGGCTGTGTGCCGGTGGTGGTGGCTGCTGTCGCCGAGACCCATAAAACCACAAGGACACCCCCGACGCGTGTCGGGGTGCCTTGTCCTTGCTGTCGACCGAACACCAACACTACCAAGACCTAGGTCTTGGTTGGTGGTGCGAACCAAACGACACCGAGAGCATTGAGGCTCTCGGTTTGTGTGGTGGCCGAGACAAACAAACCCAAAAACACCCTTAATTATTTACCCATGATCCCATGACATGTTTTTATCATGTTTTATTTAATTACTTGTTCATGTTTATGATTAATTAAATAAAAGAAAAAAAACAAAAGGGTTACAGATTACCAAAACACTTGGGACGAATAGATCTTGATCACACGAACACACTCCTATGATTTGTTTAATCAAAATCAACCAAACACCCCTTGTGGTGTTTAATGCCGCCGACCACCAAGAGAGAGAGAGAGATTAGGGTTTTTAGTTTTCTTGAAAATCTTCTGTGAATGAATGTTTATTATAATTGTTATTTAGTAAAAATAAGTTGTGGGCTAGGCGCCTCTTTTTCATTGTGCCACGGCTAATAGGGCCCACCAAGGGATACCCAAAGCTTTTCTCGTTTCTATTTTATTACGTGTTTGTGTGTTCGTGATTACGTGTTACGTTTAATTATTCGTGTTATTATAATTACTTGTACGTACGATATTTATCATATTAATAATATACGTAAATACATAATTATATGTTCGTGATTCTTACGTTCATGATTTCATGTTCGTGATTATAATTATTATTGATAATAATTATCGTGTATTAATATGTACTTAATACTTGTTGTATAATTATACGTACATAACTTCTGAAATTCCTAATCGTGACACGTATTCAAGCTATAAAAGGAAAGTTTTAATATGTACGTACGTTACTAAGGGTACTATTCATGGTAAAAGCATGCGGGTTTTACACCAATGCATGGACATATATGTGATTTGGCTTGAAGAATGTTGATTTGTGCATCAACTAATGTATCTCTCTTTTTCATATGTTGTTTAATTAATGTCATCTTCTGTTTATCCCAATTATGTTTTTGGGTTCTTTGGATTTTTTTGTTTTTTGTGTTATTTAATATTACCTTGGGTTTAGCAAAGTATTGTATATAAATCGGTGCATGTAGGTTATTATAAACAACGCTATATATACTAAAAGTTTGCACTTGTGGGTTTTTTTTGGAATGGTGGGTACTTGGCCAGAGCCGGCAGCGTTGGTTATCAATTGCGGACAAACTGGTTGTTCCAAAGTCGTTTGATTTCTTGATTATAAACAGTTGCAAATTTGTATCTAGAATAGTAAGCTGATACCTGTTGGGATTTGATTGTGGTAAAGTTACACTTGTCTTAGAAAAAACAAGTATAATCGGCAAGTATTAGTCAACGCGTTTAGGAAAATGTGAAGACCGAAAGTGAGTTCGTTTCTCAGAGGAGGGTTTATTTTGTTAGTGCCAATATTATAATTACGTAATTAGTAACGTTTTTGGATGAGAAGAGAGAAAAAGTAAAAGACGATTACGCTAAAATTACACCACGACGTATAAAACGTAAAATGTGACGAAAAATAAAATTACACTAAAACATTTATGAAAATTACAAATGAATCCTGAATAATATAATTAAGGTTTAGAAATCAAGAAAAACTTTTTGAAACTTTTTATTTAATTATTATTTAATTTTTAAATCTAATTAAAGACCCAAAAATAAAAAATAACAAAAAAGCCCATCAAATATTTTAGAGGTTGTAAACCTCAAATATATTTATCTATTGCTAAAAAGTATTTTTCAAAAATTTTAAAAACAATTAACTATTTTTAAATGCCTAAAAATGATTTTTAAACTAAAATAATGATAAAAAATAAAAGAAAGGTGGGAAAAATCCCAAACCAATTTTCAAAAGTCTAAAAGGTTATAAACTAACAAGGAAAAATGAAAGAAGCCAAAAATAAGCAAGCAATAAGCTGAATAAGCCAAAAAGAAGTCACTGTTGTTTTAATGCTAGCAGTGGCTAGGAAGCCACTATGGTCAGTGGGAAATTTCTTCTCACTGACGGTGTTATCGCCACAAAGACTTAGATTGGTCTCTTGAGGCTTGCGTGTTGCTATTTCTTGGGAAAAAAGCACCCCACAAGCTTTCTACTTGTGGGGAGTCAAGATAAGCAAAAAACACACAGTCAATAAACACAAATAAGCCTCAATTAAGCATAGTTATGCAAAAATAAGCACATACAAACAGCTACCCGTTTCAGATATCAGGTACAAAAGCAAAGCCTCTTTGTCCAATATCTGATGACACTAAAAACAACTTCTCGGATAGATGCAGCTAGATGGAAATTTTGGAACTTTGATAAGCTAATAAGCTACCAATAAGCTGCCAATTTTCATGCAGAATTTTATCAAACCTAAACAACCCTATATACTATGAGTTGACAAGATTTCAGTCTATAACACACAAAATCACACACATAAAACCCACTGATGTGTTTTGGAGTAGATTTAGCAGAAAAGTATGAGACTTGCAAACTCAACTTCAACCCTTGACAATTCAAACCAAAACCTAAAACTAAACCTACAGGTCAAACAGAAAATGCTCAGGCTAGTTGTAGGACCAAAGTGTCACCCTTAAGTCCTTTTAACCCCTAAACCAAGCACCCCTTTATAAACAGTTTAACAAAATTAACAAAGGGCTTGCGCACAAATCAAACTCAAATTGCTTGAAATCAACAAGAGCATAAAATAAATCCTACAAAAACACAAATTACGCAGTAAATCAACACAAATTTCACATAAGCATAAAATACACAAATTTCACCAAAAATCACAAGGTTATAACAAAATTGGAGGGTTCAAGCCTTGTACCTTGTGGACCTTACATCCAAGGCCCACAATGGCTGATGCCACCTCCATGTAAGCTAAACATGTGGATTTGGGCTTTTTGAGAAGCTGTTGTACAAGAGAAAGAAGGTGGTGGTCTACAACAGACCAAACCACAAATATCTTAGACCTATTATGAGAACACAATAAACAAAGCAAACAATCAAGTAACAAAAGAACCTCAAACACACAATGAACAAATACAAAGGGTTTTACACGGTCATTTTTTATGATATTTTAGTACATTTCAAGCCCGAAAAGAACAATGAGTCCATGTATAATTAAGGTCTCATCACTCCCCCATACGAAACCATTTTCGTGCCCACACGTAATGCTAGAATTAAGTATCGTAGCACTTCCAAAATTTACTTTTTAGTCGATATTTATTGAAACATTAATTTAAATTAACTACCACTTGCGTTTTAGACATAATGTGTTTTTTTCATCTCAAAATGGGACGTTTAGGATCATAGAATAAGAACACATGAATGACTCATAGAGATAATTTTGTCGTCCTTGATTTTCACTTAATTTCATGCTAAGCGTACTTAAACTCACGCTAACACTACTCATATGCCTTAATCACTTACTTAAACTCCCTTATTTCTAAAGTGTATCTATTTTATTTTATTTTTGTCTTAACGATCACGAGGATAAACTTTTTACTTATGCGTAAATAGAGATTAGGTCCAAAAACAGAGACTTAACTGTATGTTTATGGACTCATATTTAATAGTCGTGTGATAGGATCGAACTCGAGATTACGAGATTGCACTCAATACGTAAAGAGTTAATTTAATTAATGAATATATTTATTATATTTATTAATTTATTTAATAAATATATATTTATGTATTTATTAAATTAAACCGAGATGTAACTTTAACGATCGTTAAATAATTAAGAGTTAAGTGTTAATGAGCGTTAAATAAATATATAGTAAGTAAACAAAAGGAAAGAAGTTTGGAAGATTCCAGAACACCCCTAAGGGGTGTTTCGGTCGGTCGGTTAAGGGGGAAAAAGGAAGGGGAAAAACTGCCTTTTATTTGTTTTTGGATACATGCTTATGCCTATATAAACAAATCCTTCTACCCATAAACACAAAAAAAATCTTTCTCCCCTCCTTTCTCTTTGTAGTCGATCGTAGAAGGAAACCCACAAGGGATTTTGGTTGGTATTCTTAGCTGATCGTTTTACTTACAATCTAGTCCTAGCCCCTCTCTAGGGTTGTTGGGTAGATTAATTACAAGCGTTGTAGCTCGGTTTTCACGTGCTAGAATCACGGTTAGCTCGTTGTATTACGTGTGTACAAGATCGTAATATAGTCTTACTTTAGACTATATCATGGTGGTGTTCGTTATAAACCCTAATTGGTGTTTCGTTCTTCGTCTTGTGGAATTGCTTTAGCGTAAAGGTAGGTAACCCTAATTCGATTAATTATAATTGTGTTATTATTATGATCTTGTTAAATCGCTTCCGCTCTGTGTGCTTTGATCTCGTTTAGGGTTTTATATCATTGTTATGATGTTAATAAACCTTTAGTGGCATCGAGAGCCGTTTTAACATGTTATAATTATCGGAAATCTAAAGTTTTTTTAACTAATAATTGTTTTGATTTAAAACTACATATTTTTTTAGGTTTTCATAAAATTAGGGTTTTGTCTTTTTCAAAAAATTAGGGTTTTGGCCAAAATTTTAATAAAAAAAAGGAATTGTTTTGAAACCCTAAATTACATGTGGGATACTTTTAGATTGTTGCATGATTAATTGTTATGTCATGTATGGTTATGATCCGTAGAGATCTAACTGTTAAGAATTATGGGGAGTCCATGATTACGCGCATGCTTTCATGGATTATAAAATTATATGTTTATATGATTTTATATGCTACGTGATTATTTGATTCAATAAATCTAGAATTAGGGAAGACTTTTATAAGAATATAAAGACCTAGATTTGATGATTATTGAATAAATCGTATGCATGTGACTATTTGATTTATTTGTTGCACATATAAATGGTTATTATGTGTTTATGATTTAGTTTTTTTCTTGTTTATATATAAAATCATTGAATTGTTGTAAACAAGGGTTTTTTATGAAAATAAATAATATGGACTAAATCATATTAAAATAGTGATTTGTTAGAGATTTAAATTACATAAGATTAAGTTGATTGGTGAATTGCAAATAATAATCTAACGGCCTACTGTTTTTGACAGACTATAAAGTGGGTATAACGCACCGCTAGTCATGTACCCGGTTAAGGAAAGAGGTGTTATGCCATTAGTTGCTGACCAAATTCCCGGCTCGCCTGTGCGTAAAATTGAAATTACCTATGATTATTAATTGAATTATACCTTAAGGGTGATTTATCACAAATTCACATCCGAAACACAATGAATAAGGGTATTGCTTTGTGCGTAGCCGAGTTCTAGCAAAAGTACGTTGTGAATAGTTGTGGATAAATTCTTTAATTGGTTTAACCAATACCTCAACATAATTTATGTAGAAATTTAGTCTCATAAAAAAATTTAATGAATGTTTTATTAAACTTATGCTATGGAGTTGTATGTATGCTTATCCATACATTGATTTTGACAACAAAATTTATACCCTTAAAATTTAAGTCGAATGCTCCTAATTGACGAACACTTGAAATTAATTTGTCATCAAATGAGATTTTTGGGTGATGTTGTGATGGAGAGAAAACCATTTGTAGAATGAGAATTCGTATGATGGTTTTACGTTACTCAGATTAGATGACTTAATTAAGTTACTCAGTGAGATCTGGAAACTTAAGGCATTTAGAAGGGATGAAACATGTTTACAATGCAAAATGTTTTTGGCAATGTAAATCCCTTAAAATATCTAGAAATTGGAAATTGTTTGTCAATTGAATTGTCCGACGAGTCCCTATGTTGAGTACATTCATTATTAGCAGATCAACTGATGTAATGGATTTATGTCAATATAGTTATAGGATTCAAGGAAAATACTGTTGTTTATATACAGGGGTAATTTTATTTTCTTGAAAGTATTTTATTATCGAAAATACTAATATTTGAACTTATTAATGTATAAATGGCTCAACCCGAAAACAATATGACTATAAGTTCTACGTTCAAAGCTTTCTTTGTTCGTCCTGAACTTACTGGCCTAAACTTCAATGATTGGTATCGCTCACTAAGAATTATCTTGAGAGTAGCGGGTACTATCGATATCTTGACTACTCCATATCCGGAGGATCTTGCTGAAGGAGCATCTGATGCGCAAAGGCTTGAACACGCTGCTAATATTAAGAAGCACTCTGAAGTGGCTGCCTTAATGTTAGGAAAAATGGCTCCTCCACTTCAACAGAAGTATGAGCTATTTTCACCTAAGCGAATTCTTGATAAGCTCAAGGCTATGTTCGAGAAGTCGCAAGCTATGGAGATCTACGACTTGGTAGATGCTTTGCATAGCTACAAGCAAGCTCCTGGAAAGTCTGTAAGTGCCCATTATATGGAGATGAGGGGTTATATAGAACATATCGTTGCACTAGGACAACCCTATGATCATAATATGGCTATCAACTTGATCAATAGGTCCCTTAACAAGGACTTCAATGATTTCGTTGGAAACTATAATATGCATTGCACGGGGAAGACAGTTAATGATTTGCATGCAATGATCATTGACTATGAAAAGGGGTTGAAAGACAAGGCATCTACCGCTACGCCTTCTGTACTAACCATACAAAAGGGTAGAGTGAGTAAGCTAAAATCGTAAATGAACAAGAAGAAAGGAAAAGGCAAGGGTGATAAGGGAAAGCAAGTTGCGACTTATTCGAAACCTAAGCAGAACTTTGTCAAGAAGAATAAATCTCAGAAAGATGAGACTTGTCACCATTACAAGGCAAGTGGTCATCGAAAGAGGAATTGCCCTCTTTACCTCGAAGAATTGCGAGAAATAAAGAAGAAGTCTGAGCTGAGCGCTGTAGCTTTAGGTACTTTATTTATGATGAATTGTTCAATTTAACATACAAATTAAATTCCTGGGTATATGATACGGGATGCGTTATTAACATTTGTAATACGATGCCGGGGTTTAATCTGGAAAGGAATCTATCCTATGAGGAACAATTTCTACAAGTGGGCAATGGCGCACAAGCATCGGTTGAAGCTATAGGAACATTTAATCTAGTTTTACCTTCGGGTTTAGTACTGATTTTAAATGATTGTCATTATGCACCTACAATTGTTAGGGGTGTTATTTCCTTTTCTTGTTTGTTAAATAATGGATTTGATCACACGATTGATAATAATGGAATTTCTGTTTGGAAAAATGGTATTTTCTATTTTAATGCAATTTCTGTGAATGGTGTGTTTGAAATAGACATGCATGATAATGAATTCAAGAATAATAAATCTGTCTTTAGCATGAGTAAGAAGAGAAAGTTTGACAAGAACTCTTCTTATCTTTGGCATTGTAGACTTGCCCATATTGGGAAGACTCGTATACAAAAGCTTCAACGTGAAGGTATTTTGGAAAATATTAATGATGAATCATTTGATAAATGTCAGTCTTGTATCTCTGGAAATATGACTAAGAAACCTTTTAATAGCAATACTGAAAGAGCTACTGGTCTACTTGGACTAATACATACTGATGTGTGTGGACCACTTAGACATGTGTCAAGGAAAGGTGCTAGCTACTTCTTAACATTTACGGATGATTATATCCGTTATGGTTATATTTATTTACTTAAACATAAACATGAGGTATTTGAAACATTAAAAGTGTTTGAAGCAGAAGTAGAACTAGAATTAGGGAAGAAGATTAAAGCTTTTCGTTCTGATAGAGGTGGTGAATATTTGAGTCAAGAGTTTATAGATTATCTAAGTGAGAATGGAATTGTTCAACGTCTTACTTATCCCTATGCTCCATAAAAAATGGGATATCTGAAAGGAGAAATCGCACATTATTACATATGGTACGATCTATGTTTAATCTTACAACTTTATCTTTATCATTTTGGGATTATGCTCTAGAATCTGCTGTTCACATTTTAAATATGGTTCCCACAAAGAAGGTCGATAAGACACCATATGAACTATGGCATGGCAAGAAGCCATATTTGTCTTATTTAAAGGTCTGGGGTTGCGAGGCGTATGTGAAACATGACTCGGATGATAAACTCCAACAACGATCTATAAAATGTATCTTTGTAGGATACCCTAATGAAACTATGGGTTACTACTTTTATTATCCACCTAAGAACAAAGTGATTGTTGCTAGGTATGGAGACTTCCTTAAATCTGATCTTGTAAATCAAGAATTCAGTGGGAGAAATTATGATCTTGAAGAGAGTCATATAGATACATTACCTTTTGAAAACACTAGCGATGTAATTCCTGTAGAACCAGAAAGTCTGGCGGTTCCACCGAAATTAGTTCCTCTGCGTAGATCCGCAAGGATTAAAAACGCTAATAGAAATATATGTATTAACATAGAGGATGATGATGAATAGGGGATCTTGGTGAACCCTCTAATTATAAATCCGCCATACTTGATCTTGAGAAGGATAAGTGGATGGTTGCTATGGATGAGGAAATGAAATCCATGAAAGTAAATGATGTTTGGATTCTTGTAGAACGACCACCGAATGCTAAGGTAGTGAGACATAAGTGGATATACAAGAAGAAAACCGACATGGACGGAAAAGTACAATCCTATAAAGCTCGTTTAGTAGCTAAAGGTTTTACTCAAACTTTTGGCGTAGACTACGAGGAGACATTTTCTCCTGTAGCAGACTTAAGAGCTATTAGGATTCTCATAGCTATAGCAACATACTATGACTATGAGATATGGCAAATGGATGTTAAAACTGCCTTCTTGAACGGTCGCTTGGATGAAGACATCTATATGTAGCAACCAGAAGGGTATGTTGATCCTGAAAATCCAGGACATGTGTGCAACTTGAAAGGTCTATTTACGATTTAAAGCAAGCATCACGTCAATGGGATAAAATATTTGACGAAAAAATCAAAAAATTTGGATTTATTCAGAATCGTGATGAGCCATGTGTATATAACAAAGCTAGTGGGAGTGATGTAGTATTCCTAGTCCTATATGTTGAGGACATATTAATCTTGGTAAATGTTTTTCTATGAAGGATTTAGGAGAAGCTGCATACATTTTGGAAATTAAGATCCATCAAGATAGGAAAATACGGTTAATTGGTCTAAGTCAAGATGCTTATATAAATAAGATTTTGAAGAAGTATAATATGCATAATTCCAAGAAAGGTTTTCAACCTACGGAAGTTAAGCATAATCTAAGTTATGAGATGGATGCATCAACTCCTGAAGAGGAGGCATACATGCAGAAGGTGCCTTATGCTTCGACTATAGGATCTATTATGTATGTTGTAAGATGCATAAGGCCTGATGTGGCGTTTGCTCAGAATTTGGTCACTAGATACCAACAGAATCCAGGGAAGCTTCACTGGACTGCTGTCAAACATATTCTAAGTATTTGAGGAGTACGAAAGATATGTTTTTGGTATTTAGAGGGAAACCAGACACAGAACTGAATGTTACAGGTTTCTGTGATGCGTCCTGGCAATGTGATAAAGACGATACGAAGTCTCAGACGGGTTACATTTTTGTTATCAATGTAGGAGCAGTTGGCTGGAAGGGCAAGAAACAAACAATGATTGCAATGCATGCTACTCAATCTGAGTACATGGCTGCTTCAGAAGCTGCAATAGAAGCTGTTTGGATTAGGAAGTTTATTGAAGATCTTGGAGTGATGACTTCATTTATAGAACCTACAGATATGTATTGTGATAATTCTGTCGCAATAATATTTGCCAATGACCCTGGAGTCATGAAAGGCGCCAAACACTTTATGCGTAGACATCACTATGTCCGAGAACATGTTGAAGCTCGTGAAATAAAATTGATAAAATTTCACACAGATGATAACGTAGCCGATCCTTTAACTAAGGCTTTGCCTAGACCAAAGGTAGTTAAGCATGCCAAAGTGATTGGGCTGCAACTAGCTAGCGAACTCATGCAATAAATCTGTGATTAGTATTTTTGATAAAGGATGTTATGACATTATTATATAATAAAATAAAGATTGGGTTTCGTTTATTTTATTATTTAATAAGTGTATTCTATTTTACATGTTTTAATCCATGAATAAATGTTATGCTTAATGTCCGTTGTCGATTAATAATATGGGAATATTATTAAATTAATAGTGATAGAGTATACTTGAAAGTATATTGATCGATTTTGGATGATATTCGATGAATCGAATATTGGACTTATCCCAACTATATGTTTTTACTTTATGGATATTTTTCATCAAGTAAAACATAAATAGTTATCCTTAGACTTGAGATACCAGGAAACTGTTGTGAATCTAGGGCATCTCTATGGAATAATCTAACGCTAAACGTAACTGGTAGTTATAAGGATTATTTTCGGAAGTGTTGCAAAATTCATAAGTTTTGCTCGTAGTCAATATGGAATTTATTTCCTCCAATTTCGTTTTGGAGTTTAATACAGCTGGGCCCCTCGTGGGATTAGTAATACGTTTGTGTGGCCACACTTAAATTTGTTTTGGTAATCTTGCTGAATCTGTGAACGAGAAACATAATGGTTAATGAAAGGAATGACCGAGATCCATATTCTTATTAACAGTGTATTAGAAATAATAGGATAATAATAAATGATGAATCATTTAAAAGGTTTTGTCCAGGAGACCTTACTCGAGTTGTACTAGAGGCATTGCTAGTGTAACTAGACGCTAGTCAATGTAATCACGATATTCGAAATATGTCCAAGTGGGAGCTGTAAGTTTATGGACTCATATTTAATAGTCGTGTGATAGGATCTAACTCGAGATTACGGGATTGCACTCAATACGTAAAGAGTTAATTTAATTAACGAATATATTTATTATATTTATTAATTTATTTAATAAATATATATTTATGTATTTATTAAATTAAACCGAGATGTAACTTTAACGATTGTTAAATAATTAGTTAAGTGTTAACGAGCGTTAAATAAATATATAGTAAGTAAACAAAAGGAAAGAAGTTTGGAAGATTCCAGAACACCCCTAAGGGGTGTTTTGGTTGGTCGGTTAAGGGGAAAAAAGGAAGGGGAAAAACTTCCTTTTATTTTTTCTTGGATACATGCTTATGCCTATATAAACAAATCCTTCTCCCCATAATTCAACACATAAAAAATCTTTCTCCCCTCCTTTCTCTTTGTAGTCGATCGCAGAAGGAAACCCACAAGGGGTTTTGGTTGGTTTTCTTGGTTGATCGTTTTACTTACAATCTAGTCCTAGCCCCTCTCTAGGGTTGTTGGGTAGATTAATTACAAGCGTTGTAGCTCGGTTTTCACATGCTAGAATCACGGTTAGCTCGTTGTATTTCGTGTGGATAAGATCGTAATATAGTCTTACTTTAGACTATATCTTGGTGGTGTTCGTTATAAACCCTAATTGGTGATTCGTTCTTCGTCTTTTGGAATTGCTTTAGCGTAAAGGTAGGTAACCCTAATTCGATTAATTATAATTATGTTATTATTATGATCTTGTTAAATCGCTTCCGCTATGTGTGCTTTGATCTCGTTTAGGGTTTAATATAATTTTTATGATGTTAATAAACCTTCATTAATGGTGTAATCAAAATCATTAAATTAGTAACCTCTTCTAATAGATAACGATGTCAAAAAATTAAGTCAACAAATAAGATTCGATAAACACGGTTTTATAACGGTTTTGAACATTTGACTTATTACCATGAATTTTATTACCCGCCTCATAATCGGTGGCTTTAATTATCATGGTTTACCTCCATCTTTTATTCAACTCCGTCATGGAGCTTTTATTATGACTTCGGTCTTACCCTTGTCTTTTATTGAACCTCGCCATGAGGTGTTTATTATGACTTGACGTATATCCTCACGCTAAGGCAAATTTTGGATCTTTAAAGCTTTGAGTTTTAAGACATTCACTTTCAATTTTGCATAGATTTTTCGGCCTTGTGAGCTTTAAATTTTTGCTTGATTTAGGTGAAGAGGAACTTAAAAATTATTATTGGGGAAGCTTTCGATTATTCGGTTTGCCAATACTTCAAAACCGTGACGCTGGCGATTCTCAAATGTTTTCCCAATTTAATTACATGAAAACTATTAGACTTAGCTAAAAACCAACAATAGTGAATAAACTGCTAAGTCAATTTTTGTTAACAATTTAAATATACAAGCTAAGAGAGAAAAAGTAAATAATTTTAAGACATGAGTTTTTAAAAAAATAAGAGTACTCTACGTTTAGCATAGTAACTTATAATTAACCTATCATTTCTCGTCCTCAATTAAGAGACTTAGCCAAATATAGTTAAGGAAAAAAAGCTAAGTGCTCAACACGCACGGTCGAGTAAAAAATTACTCTTATTCTCACCAACGGAAAACCTACATTCGTGTCTTAAACACTTATGAAAAACAAGAAATTTTTTAAAATTTGGTCATATTTAGCCTTATTTTGCAACAAAACAACAACGAAATGATGAAAATTGGATTCCATGATGACGTGAGCAAGATAAAGCATCTATTCACCCCCATACTAAAACTAAACATTGTCCTCAATTGTGACAATCCTCAAATTTCACATATGTATTATGTGATATAATTGTCTCAATATGAGAATTTTGCTAGAAATTTTTGCTTTTTATACCTTACTTGGTAAGATGAACTGCTTCTCACAACCTGAACTACCACTACAACATATTCCTATATATTGTAAACACAATGTATATGTCAAGTCCAAGATCTAAAAGTAATCTTATAAGTTCAATATTGATAATAACATCTCAAATATAACTATGATGTCCTAAATTCCCTTAGAAACCTTAGAATCCCTAAAAATGAGTTGTAAACTCAAGAATGATAAAGTATGAATGGAAAGTACATATGAATAAGTCATTAAGGATTATAAACAAGTTATAAACTATACTTTAAAGACATAATGAGGTCTAATAGTAGTAAGAACAAACCATACAAAGCTAAATACAAGTAAATGTACATAATAGTCTAGATCATCACCTAGAAAACCTTAGTAAACAATGTTTGAAAGCAATATAACTACATAGTATCCATGTACAAGTATCAAATACAATATACTAAGTGTAATATACTATATAAAGGAAAGTTAAATAATCATAAAACACTAATATACACTAATCCAAAGCTAATTACATGTAAATGACCTATAACCAAGATTAGCATATAAAATACATTCTATAATAAATTAGAGTCTAATATTTTGCCACCAGTTATAAAACTTAACTAAGTATCATGTTAAGGTAATACATTTATTTCAAGTTAAGTTACAAGTTAATAAAGCATAAGGTACAAGTTATCAAAGCATAGGATCTTAAGCTCCCAAAATCATCCCTATAATATGGTAAACCTATATAAACCATTAAACCAAGAATGTAGAATATATATAAGTCATAAACATACTATATAAGCTCTAGAATAAGCATACATTAGGATATAAACCCTAATTACCCAAGATAGAAAGTCATTAGGCTTAATGACCTAAAAACCCTTATATTAAAAAATCTACATAGAATCACTACCTAGTCTTTTAGGACTAGTCTACAAACACCCATATCACGTCATTAAGGTTATAAGATTATATTAAGAGAATTTACAAGTACCCTAATGCACAAGGTACAAAATTTCAATTCATGACTTATAAATTAGGTCAAAATGAGTATTTTTACCCTTTAGACATGTTTACTTAGAATATCTTAGTAAATCCAATGTAGGGACTTCATGAACACATCAAGGACAATGTAGGATGTATAAATTGAGTTTAAATCAGTATCTAATTGAAGGATAATCACTTTTACTAAGACTTAATCATGAATCATTAGAAACCCTAACCCGCCTAAGTTTTCTTCCCATTTTCACATCAAACCTTTGTTAAACTACAAACCAAAGCCCCAAATTTTTTAATTACAATTTATATACCCTAATTAAACCCTAATCCATCACTAATCATATTCCTAAGCCCTTAATCACTAAAATCACAAAGCATAAAGTTACAAGCCTTAATTTAGACCCGGTTTTATGTTTTCCCTGCAAAAACCAATTTAAACCAATTTCCCTCCTAAAATCAAACATAGAACATATATTTTAGGATGTTATGAGATATTTTACAACTAGGCGGATCACCTACTTGTAGATGACACATCTTCATTCTTATCTAAACATTTCGTGGCCTAATATGGAGCTAAACCTTAGATAAATTAGAATCTAGCTTGTATGAATCATACCATAGCTTACCTTAGTCACCATGGACGTGTAAGAAGCCTAATAGATCAGTACTAAACTTTACTTGGAGCTTAAGGGTGAAAACTAGTACAAATAGGGCGAACTAGACCATATGGGAACTTGCACCCCGTTTCTCTTTTACCTCCTACCCATTCTACATTTCCACTTCTATAAACATCTTAGTACATCCCATAAGACCAAAAACTAGGTTTATAAGGAATCCATCGAAGCTCTTGAATCTTTGATAGGAAGTTGTGCTCATAGGAAGCCATTAGGAGCCATTTTGGAGCTACCTAGGTAATTTATATGTTAGCTATGCTTTGATCTTGTTATAATGATATATTATACTTTTTATAATGTCAAAGTTATGTTAGAAAGATAATCTAAAAATAACTAAGTCATTTGATCATTTTAAATGAAAGTTATAACTTAAAGATGTCTTAAAATCTTAGTTTCGTAATTTACATGAAATAAGAAGCAAAAACCCATTTTAAAAGCTACAGTTCTGAAGAAATGTTTTTATTATGATTGTAACTGTCATTTTTGAAACTATTTAACATTTTGGGCCAAAAGTGTCATTTTATGAAATTATAAGCTATAATAATAAATTTTGGAAAGTTTGAGGTCCTAAGGTTAAATATTGAGGGTTTAATACTAAAACTATATACTTTAAGGGTTAAAAGTGTAATTATACCAAAGTATAAGTAAAAGGGCTATTTTTGCCAATTTTGAAACTAAAGAATATTAATTGTAAAAATGAGGAAGTAATGAAATTATCATGTTAGTAGGGTTCTTTGTACAAAGATGTTTCATCTCAATATTACGTTCTAACTGAGTGGTTGGGTTTACGATTTAAAGTACCCTCACTCCTCAAACGTTTATAAAATGGCTTCTGAGTATGATGGCCCGAACAATGGTGCTAGAATTACCATCAAATAATAATTAAAGAATATATAACCAAATACTTAGAAAGATTGAACAAAAGATAAAAGACTTGATACTATACAAAATGTGTTAATCGCGGTTTGTGTGAGATCAAGCTGTTGTTCATGAGACCAAGTTGTAGTTTGTGTGATCAAGCTGTTTAACTGTGAATGAAATATATCTGATATAGCTCAGACTCTATGGATCCTAGGTGAGTTCATAGCCTCACTAGATCTAATTTATAAATGATTTGAAAACCCGTGAGGGGGATATATGTTAAACCGGAATACAAGTATTTTTGGTATGCTTCTCATATATAATTATTGACACTACGTTTACTGCTGCCTTTAAAAGTTCCTTTTTAATCGTGACCATTAATCATTTAATGAACGCTAATATTATGAATAGTACTATTTGGGGACTGACATCCCCTATCTGGGCAAGTCGCACTTGCTGGAATGCTGGTGGCTCTAACCTAGGCTAAACGAATACACTTTATTTTGCTTATACTAGAGTTTGGCAGACTACCTGCTTAAGGGAAATTTGTTGGGTTCCGGTATGTCAAGTAGCGGTGCATGATCTAGTGCAATAATAATTGATTTTTTTATGTGAGCGAATAACAACGTAGCTCAGGAAAAGGATCTTGTATTCAAAATGATTTTAAACCTATGAATTCACTCAACCATTATGTTGATTTAAGCATATATCTCAGGTTTTAAAGATTGTTCGAATGAAACAGCATGAGGATGGCATGAAGAGGCACACTAAGATTATTATAGAATTTGGGAACCTTATATTGTAAAAATCTAATTTTTCAATGATATATAAAGAAAGTTGATTTTGTCACCCTTTTGAGTTGTTTTCTATCATTATGACTTGTGTTCTATGAAGTAATACCCCATATCAATGTTCCGCTGCGTAAAGGTAAAATGAGAGTGTTACAGATTGGTATCAGAGCCATGGTTATAGAGAACAATAATTAAAATCTTGACCATAACTACTTTTTAAAATAATTTCAAAAAAGTCATCCGTGCCAATGCCAGTGCTGCTACAAGAATGATGTAGATGACTGTACTGCTATTCTTCATGATTATGTGTAAGTTTATGCTTATTTGATATTATGCCTATGCACATGAGATATTATGTTTAACCATAAATGATATTATGTTTAAATTTACGTAATATAATATAAATAAGTTCTGTTATTTATCGACGTCTCCAGAAATATGTATTCCTATCTTCCTCCTATTATCATCTTATCGGATTCTCAAGATGACATTCTACAAGTATTCCTGATGATTTCCCGAAGTATATTTCCAGTCTTCTAATGAATAATCCATATGATATCTTAGAAAATTCACCGAAAGATAAAAAAATCTCAAAAGCCGTTTTACCTTTTGATGACGACCCCTGTATGCAAGTTATACGAGCATATAATGAAGAAATAAATTTTACACCTCAACACCAAAATTTTCCATCACCTTACCCTAATAATGCACCACCACCTATATCTGAAAACTTAACCAAAAATACCTATGAACAACAAATTAAAAATATCCTACCCTATTTGAAAGAATTTCCTCTCGAGTGTATTAAAGATCTTGAAGATAAAGTTGAAGGACTTAGGAAAGGCCGAAGAATTATACAACGAGATTTTGAGAAGTTAGAAGAAAATTTGAAGAAATTAATGCTAAGTTGTGGAGAAGACAAGCTATACACGATGAAGAAATTTTCCAAGCTCGACTAAATATTTCCACTCTAGAATTAGTCATTGAGGACATTCAAATTAGACATTGAGCCAACATACGAAGTCTTTTTGATGCCATCAAAGAACTCAAGAAAGAGAGATAAAGACATTAGACTAGAAGTGTGACAATCCGTCAATTTACGGTTGATATTTTATTCTCAAGTATTATTTAAAAAAACATTATTTTAATGTTATATTATGAACTCACTTATTTATGGGAAGAAATTTGGATTTACGTCTTGAAGTAGCATCGACTACGTCTAAACCGGAGGATTCTACGTTACGTGCTTACGTTTACATACACCGTTTTGGTGACAGTCCGACATTTCAGAAAATAAATTTATCCGTGAATATTATTTTGGAATTTTGAATTTGTGTTGGTTCATAAACTCACAAATTTACGAGAAGAGATTAGGACTTACGATTATAATTTAACGTCCTTTACGACTAAACCGGAAACCTTAGGATTACGTATTTACGTTTTTGAACTCCGTTTTTGATGAGACAATTTTTATTAGATTCGTTTTGTGCCGTTGATCCATAATTTATAAAAACGTTTTTCGTAAAACGACCCGAGGGCACGCAAATCGAGGAAACTAGAATCGAGGAGTACCCGTAAATAATTGGGGATGAGAAAAAACAAGTTTTGCCCCACCCCCACACATGGGACGGCCACAAGGCTACACCACACCAACTTGGTGTCAAACTTTAAACAAGTTGCTTACACTTGTCTTGTAAGCTTAAGATGTAAGCTACCAAAACCACAAAACCATCCACTCAAACCATTTGTTCATTTGCAACACATGCAAAACCACCAAAATCCTCTCTTTCTCTCTACACTTGCCGTCCCAAACTCACACCATAACACCCATTTTGATCAAAATTTACACCACAAATCCTATGTTATTCATACATAAGATGAATAACCTTTGAAGCCTTAAAGATTGGAGGTGATCCTAACATCCAAGGAGGTGATTTGGTGATGTCCAAGGGCTGATTTCTACATGAAGTTTACAAGTATTGGTGGCCTTGAAGATTGGTGTTGATTTATCACAAGTTGTGTGATCAAAATCCATGTCTTGATCATAACCTACATAATCTTGGTGGTATAAAGATTGTTCTCCCCATCCTCTTGTTATTTTGATTATGTAATCATGTATTTTCTTTCTTATTGTATATGTATATGATGAATATATGATGATAAAAATATTGCGTGGGGATCAAGTGTTGATAAATATGATTAAAGAGATGAAAAACCATAGGTAACAAGGTTAAAATCATGCTTAAAATGATGGCTGTATAAAAACAGTAAGTAACCAAATGTTAAACCGATAAAATGGTAAAGTGAAATCAATATACAGTAAGTATTAGGTGTTATACACATGTGAGAGTTGGCCATACAATGGAATCATTATAATGAGTGAGATATGATCAAAACAAGTTTAGAGTGCAAATCTGAGTACACTGTTTTGGACGAATTTTATAAAATACTTAGAGGTTGATTCATGTAAAACCCGCATGCTTTTACCATGAATAGTACCCTTAAGATCGTACGTACTAGATTAAAACTTTCCTTTTATAGTACGATTACGTTTACGTGTTAGGATTTTACGTATTACGTACGTGTTAGAACACGATAAGTATTTATTACGCACGAACACGCAATAATTATTTAAACAATAATTAATCACGAACATGCGATCATGAAATCATGAACGTAATTAAATCACGGGCTAATATTAATTACGTATATATATTTATTACGAACACGAATAAATATATTAAGTCACGATCGATAACTAATTAAAACACGTAAAACACGAACACGAGAACACACGAGAACACACCAATATTTTAGAAACGGAAAAACATTCGGGTTACCCCTTGTGGGCCCCATTACCACGAAATTAGGGAGGGAGGATGGGCTTAGCCCATCAATTTTTACTAAAAGGAGGTTAAGGAAAATTACACTACTCATTTTTCTTTACAGAGAATTTTTACAGAAACCTAAAAACTCCTCCTCCTCCTTCTTTTTCTCTTTTTGGCCGCCACCTTCAAACACACCAAAAGGGGTGTTTGTTGATCTTGGATCTTGGAATTGTTGTTGGTGTTCGTGTTTGTTCCTCGTTCTTTAGATCCACGTATTCGGTAAATCCTTTTAAACCTTTTTCTTTTGATTTGATCTTTTATTAATTAAGAACATGTTATGTTTTTTTATAAAACCTAATTAGATCATAGATCTAACATGAATCGGGAATTAATAAAATCAAAAGTAATGTTTTAAGGGGTGTTTGTTTTGGCCGCAGCCTACACCGAACCCGAGAGGGTTTCGGTTTGGCCATCCGACCACCACCGAGACCATATGGTCCCGGTTGGTAGGTGTGGGTCCCACGGCAGCATCAAGACAAGGGGTACCCTGATTTGGTTCGGGGTACGGTGTCGATTTCATGTCCGGTTCATGGTTTTTAGTCTAGATCCGGTTCATGGTGTATGTTTAGTTTTATTTTTTTATGATCTTATGTTAAAATCAAATTAATAATATGACATGATTAATTTAATAACATGACTTAGGTTATTTTAATTATTAATAATCATGAAATTAATTAACCTAATTATTTTTATATTTTAGACTTATAATTAATTAATTATTTAAAAACCATGGTTATAATTAATTAATTAACATGACTTAGGTTATATTATTAATAAATAATAATATATGTTTTAATCTAAGTATTTAACCTTATTTAATTAAAAACATGTTATACTTTAATTAAATATTTTAACCTATAGTTTAATTTAATTACATGAAATAATTATTAAACTATACATTATATCATATGACTTAGAAAATAATCATGAAAACACTTAGGCTTATATACTTAGCTTATTTAACCAGCTTATTTCTAATTATGGAAACTTTCTATTTTTAGAAACTTATTTATTTCAGGCAGCTAATCTATTTATGGAAACTTATTTAATTAAGGCAGCTGATCTATTTATGGAAACTTTCTATTTTTAGAAACTTATCTAATTTAAGCAGTAATTCTATTTTTGGAAACTTTCTATTTTTGGAAACTTTCTATTTTTAGAAACTTTCTATTTTTGGAAACTTTCTATTTTTGGAAACTTTCTATTTTTGGTAACTTTCTATTTTGGTAACTTTCTATTTTTGGAAACTTTCTAATTTAGGAAACCTGCTATTTTGGAAAGTTACTTATTATTACACAGTAAGTATAATAATACATGAAATACCAAAAATACTTAATCAGATTAAACAGAATATAAGATAAACACAGTTTAAGGCTTAAAACAGTAAAACATGACATGAACATATAAAATAAGCTAAGACATGACGTAAAACCAGTTACGTATTTAGTAAGCAGATACTTATTCACGTATGTATTTATGTAGCATTAGTGATACCTAAGTAGGATTCTCCTCAGTTCGTCTTCTTCGTTCACTGGACATAAGGTACGGATTCCCGTCCTTTCAGTATGGACATTCTTTCCTTATTAGGATTCCCCGTATGCAGCCAAATGTTTTCCCGTAGTATAAGTTACGTGTTTGATTTGCTTATGTTTAATTAAGAATACCTATAGCCATATACATGCATGACCAGTTTCACCTAGTTATGGAGGTACCATAACCATAACATTAGAGGCACTGATGTTATGACTTCACCACGGCAGAGTGATTGCTCGTGGCGTCCCTTCAGCTTTTGGCCATTTATATTATTTATCATGTGGGGCGTATGGGTGCATCCTAGTTACATGTTTTCAGTCAGGATTTCATGGTGAATGTGGTGTGTGCCTTGCATCCTTCACAAGGAGCTGATCCCTCCTACCCAAAAACCAGTATATTAAATTAGAGGCAGCCCCTCTAATTTGCATGATGAGGTCACCCCTCCAAGTATTCATGCACGGTGGATTTTCATGACCTATATTGGCTAATGGTAAAATACGTTAAACAGTTTTTACAAGATAAACATAAGGCTTTTCAAACTATAAAACCAGTTTTATGAACATGTTCCAGGTTTTCCAGGACTTATACAATTCCACTGCTATTAAGTCTCTATTATGTTTTAGTCACTTATACTATGTCTATATCCGTGCACTGAGCGTTTTGCTCAGCCGTTACTTTCCTTTCCATGTCCCAAAACGGCAGGTACCCTAGGGAAGAATCGAGCATTTGGAGGACGTGCATAGGATGGAAGCTGCTAGAAACTTCTTTTCCTTTTTGCCCTCATATACTTATGCTTGTTTAGTCTTTCATTCATTTCTTTTGCTTTATATTGTTTTGGGCTTATGTTTGGGAACCGATGTTTGATTCCGGTTATCCCTATGGTCATGTAATGTTTTAGACATTTATCCTTGTATGCTTTGATGACACGCCATAATTACGCGTGACATTCCATTATCAAGATGGGGTGTTACAAATATGGTATCAGAGCCAAGGCTTCGACCTGTAGGCTCTAAAACTCGACCTGTGACTAGTGGGTAGTCACCAGGAGCTTCCCAAGCCAATGTTTGATATTCTACGTATTGATGTTTTCAGCGCATTGTTGTTTTAACCATGATGTTTTCAGCACCTTGAGGTTTTAACCTTGATGTTTTCATCGATATTGTTGTACTAATATGGATGGACAACCTTCATTCATATTTAGTTACGTGTCATTATTTCATGCATGATGTTCCTCGTGAACTGTGACTATGTGGATTGAACCTCAATAGTTCATAATTAGTCACATAAAATTTTTTCTGATAATTTTGACAGATAAGTTTCATTTATTTATGTTTCATGTATCATTGTTGCAAGGATTATGACTAAGTAATGGTTGGTACAGGACTGGCCCTATTTAGTCGCATGTGCTTTTATCGAAACTTTTAACTTTGGGACCGACCCATAGGCGTCCCCTCGCCATGTCTTTTGTTTTGGGACCGACCCATAGGCGTCCCCTCGCACATATAAAGGTTTTTATAAACTACATTACACATTCATGCACTGTTTTCATGCATAAAATTTTTCTCATGATTAAAATTGGCATAAAATTTTTTCATGTCCCCTCATAAGTTACTATGTTTTTATGTCAAGTATGTTTTCATACTGTCATGGTTAACTTCAGTTTCATGCTGATTATGCTATACACTTCTTCATGATAGATGGTTTCATGTTTCTTCACGATAATTCCGTCTTCATGTTGATTATGTCTTACGCCTCTTTTGTTATTTACGCTGTCCTGCAAGACATTGTTAGATTTCATTGAATCCTGCTTTCATGATAGTCATGGTTGGTTTTCATTGATCATGCTGTCAGGCAAATCATCGTTGAATTTTGTATAACCATACTTTAACGTTTCCGTTACAACCAGAATGATGTCTATGCTAATACTGCCAGGTTATCATGATGGTTTTCCTAACCGTTTAACCGATATACTTTCCTTAAACCATGACAAATGATCGACCCCATACCGATCATTTCATGTGCATTCCACGTGTACTCTACGTACCGTATTTCATGTGTATTACACGTACCTTAATCCATGTATATTCCACTTGCAATACTTCACGAGTATTCGCTAGTCGATTCTAAATCATCTCACCCGTATGTTCACTCGCTGATATTCTACAAGATTGCCGATGCCGCTCATAGCTTGGAGATGTTACTAAAGGTTGATGCTGCTGACGTTCGGAGACACTACGAGATGCGGATGCTGTTCACAACCTGGAGATCCTACTAGACGAAGACAAAGGCGTCGGAGCAAAGCAATTGGACGAGAAGATGATGCACCATCAGACAATTTCCATCAATCATTGTCCCTAATTCTTAGTTACATGTCACACGTCATTCGACTATCATTTCAGCCATATGAGTGAAAACCGGTACCAGCCGGCCACTCAGCTGAATAGTTACATGAATCACGGTCATGAGAATGACCGTCATAGAACTGACAAATAGGACGATAGTAACCACTACTATGACAGAAACTATCCTAGAAATCGCAACCGAGGCTCCGGCCGCGGACGTGATCAGACATACAAATGATCAGTAGTCCAACTGATCCGCCAATTCTGGCATAATAACCTAATATTGTAGTTCTATTGTTTTACGTCTCGAGACACATGTCAAGACATCGGTCAAGACACATGTCTCACGTATACCTTTGAAGACACATGTCAAGACATCAGTCAAGACACATGTCTCACGTATACCTTTGAAGACACATGTCAAGACATCAGTCAAGACACATGTCTCACGTAAACCTCCTGAAGACACATCTCAAGACACCAGTCAAGACATATGTCATGCTTATAGTTCCAAGAAACGAGTCAAGACACATGACTCACGTCCAACTATGGAACATTTCTAAGAAATTCAAAGTACCCTCCAAGGGTATATCCATTCTGTTGTGCCATGTATTAATCAGACCACAAGAATTTCAATACCATTATCGACGCGTCAGTGAGAACTGTCGCGTTGCTGATGTCACTTTTATTTCTTTCACCATATTTCTTATGATTCATGACCATGAAGGACGCCTTTCGTATTCCCACGTATACGAAGGTTTTCCTTCAGCTTAATGATGAGATCCAAGCTACTAAAGCATTTCCTCGGACAAACACGAGATGAATTTTATCCTAATTATGTACTATGAACAGCACACCATGCTACGATTCATAATTATGTACAGTAATGTTTGGGATCTGAATACATTCAGCTTGATTTTCCATCGGGAAAATCTGTACAAATTATCTATGCTTACAAGCATGTGCGTTGTTAGCCATGGTCGCTAAAATTTTCTAGCTGTCAGTAAGACACGACCACTTAATTCTTTTACACATAGCCAGTTGATTATTCCAAAGTCTTCCTATACATTCCAGAAGAATCTACAAGGAGAAGGATGGTACCATGAGATTATGTGTCGACTACCGTTGACTTAAACAAATCACCATTCATGACCGTTATTCTCCTCCACGTATTGACGACATGTCCAATAAACCGTATAGTGTTAATCACTTTCCCAAGATCGAACTCATGATCATGCTGCCAACAGTGACAAGTGAAAAAGCAGGACATGTCCATGACTGCTATTCGTACACGACTCGGTCATGCTAGATTTATGATTTTGAATTAGTCTCATCAATGCTCCAATGACATTACAAGAATGAGTTTCCATGAACTCATAACAAATTCATCAGTGTTTTCATTAAGGATAACTTGATTTCCTCTAAGCCTAGAGAAGAACAGGAAGACCCTATCTGCACTATGTTGCAAATTCTATGACAAGAGAAATTCTACCCTGGAATTTTTTTTTTCCAATATCAATTCTGTTTGATTACAGTAACACACTGAATCACATGGGTTTCTATGGTTAAGCTTACCATGACTCAGCTTATGCGTAAATGAGAGAACCCTACACTACATTAGGTGTTCTAGAAAATCCTACGCTAGGAGAAGTCTAGATTCAGAGACTCAGAGTTTCGCAAACTCCTATGTATCAAGTTTGTTAGGACCATTAGAATAGTTAATTGTAATAGGTAGACTAGGAGGTATGTAGTTCCTCCTGGTCCTAGTAGTAGTAGTAGGAGCAAATCGTGCTCCTGGTCCTAGTTAAAGTCAAACTTTATTATTTATTTATTATTCTGTTAGGATATGCATGAGATATGTTGGGAAAGGATATGCATATCAGTTCTACACGTTTTGTTTAATGATGTATTAGGGTTTCCTTGTAGTATAAAAGGAACCTTAGGCAGAAGGGTTAGACACACCTTCATCAAACGTAGTTCTAGTATTATCAATATTAGAAATCCTTAGAAAGGATCAAGTCTTTATAGTTATTCTGTTCTTCTTTATTTTATTTGTATTCCGCATTTATATTGTGTATAGAGTCTCTCTGTGAATAGACTTGTGATTACAGAAGTCGTTTATCGTTCCTGACAGGGTGCAAGATCCACATCTAGTGGACCCAACAAGTGGTATCAGAGCCTGGGAGAGTCTCTGTACAAGAAGAATCAAGTTTTCTTATTACTAACATTTTTGTTTTATCATGTCTGCCTTAAGTTCTAATCAAACAGGAGAAGACAGCACTCCTAAAACTGTGCAACCTCAGCAGATCGTTGCTACGGTTTCCAACACAAATGGGAAATTCCCTTTTCTGAAAAAGGATGAGTATGATAGTTGGGCAATGAAGATGGAATGGTGGATCACCAACACTGATCAAGACCTTTGGAAGGTTATTCTGAATGGGAACAACAGGAAGCTAACTAGAAGAGACAAGAATGGTAATATTACTCTTCTTGACCCTAAAACTCATGAAGAAATTATAGCCATTCAGAAGGAGGTCAAAGCAAAAACTATTTTGCTTCAATCTCTTCCTTATGATCACATGGGTGACTTCTACCATTTGGATGATGCTAGAGAGATCTGGAATGGAATAAAATCAAGGTTTGGTGGGAATGAGGAGTCAAAGAAAATGAGAAGATCCATGCTGAGAGATGAATTCACAAAATTCAAAATCTCAGAAACTGAAGGTATTCATCAAGGGTATGACAGGTTCCAAAAGATATTAAGCCAATTGAATCAACTTCGGTCAAAACCTGATGATGGTGATATTAATGCAAGATTTCTTAGAGCCTTACCATACTCATGGAATCAGGTGGTAATCTCTCTAAAAGCAAAAGGTGGGCTTGACTATCTCAACTTTGATGATTTATTTCATAAGCTCAAAACTTTTGAACCTCATGTGAGAGGATATTCAAGTGATTCTTTTCCTACTCCTGCTAATTCTGCCTTTGTGAGTTCTATGGCATCCAGTCTCATGTCTTATGCTAGCAGCCCAAGCAATACTGTGTCTTCTCAACATACTTTTCAGCATACTTCTGCTCCTGATCCTACAGCCAAGTCTGGTAGCATGGTAGAAGCTGTTCTTCATTCTTTTGTGGCTGATGTTGATGCTCAACAACAACTTGCTTTTGATGATTTCAAACAGGTCGATAAACTTGACCTGGATGAAATGGATCTTAAATGGCACATGGCCATGCTCACTCTTAGGGTTCACAAGTTTGAAAAGAAAGTTGGTCGAAAATTCAATTATAACCCAAGGGAGCCAGCAAGGTTCGACAGAAGCAAGGTTCGATGCTATAACTGCCAGCAGCAAGGTCACTTTGCAAGGGAATGCCCTAGCAAGAATGACCAGGAGAAGAGCAGATACTCAGCTTCTAAGGTGCAGGAGGTGAAAGATGACAAGAAGGCATTGGTATCTGTTGACTCTATGGTCAACTGGAATGGTCATCAGACTACCACTTTGGAATCAGCTGAGTCCTCGACTGAGGTGTTTGCAATGATTGCTGGGAATCTATCTGATGCAGAAGAAGCAGACGAGTTTGCTCTTATGGGCATCTCATCTCAGGTACAACATTGTCCTCTTGGTTGTCATGATAAATATTCAGAATTGTTGTCCCAATATAATGATTTAAATGATCAGAATGATAAGTATTTTTTAGAGGTACAAGCCTATAAGGCTTCTTTAAACACATTGGAACAACAAAAGAGGTGGCTACAAGATACTCAACGTGAGTATGAGGATAAAATTAGGATACTGAGCATCGATTTAGAAAACACAACAAATATGCTTAAATATACAGAAAAGGTAAAAGATGCTAGTATCAAAGAAAAACAGGAGATGCAAGAAAGATTAGATGCTACAATGTTGAGATTTGAAAAATGGCAAAAGGCACCTAAAAATCTTTCAAAATTAATCAATAGTAGCATGTCTGGTAGGGCTAAAAGAGGGTTAGGATTTGATAAATATATTGATTCAGAAGATTTTTTTGATTTATCTTTTTCGAGTGTTCCCAAGGCAGTCTCAAAACTTTTGAGGGTTAGGATTTGATAAATATATTGATTCAGAAGGATGGTGGATCTCATCAATCTTCTTGGCTCTCTACTAAAGATCCACAAGGCAGGCTTAAACCTGACAAGGTTTGGGTCCCCTTAAGACACTAACTTTTGCCTTTTTATTATCTTGTTGTTGTAGGTTACTCCATACCAAGATCCTACTATAGGAATTGTTGATAGCGGATGCTCTAGGAGCATGACAGGAAATAAAAGTCTTCTCTCTAACTTTGTATCATTTCAAGGCGGCAAGGTCTATTTTGGTGGAGGTGAAGGAAGGATTACTGGCAAAGGAACAATTCAGACGCCTAATCTAAATTTTGAGCAGGTATACTATGTGGAAGAACTTCAACACTTCAACTTGATATCTGTCTCTCAGATTTGTGACAAGAAGCAGTTTGTTCTCTTTACGGATACTGATGCACTTGTGCTATCCAAAGACTTTAAACTTTCGGATGACTCACAGGTTCTGCTCAGAATCCCTAGAAGACACAATCTCTATAGCATCAAGCTGAATGAAGTCAACTAGCATGTTTGGTTTCTAAAGCCTCAGAAGATGAAGCCACTCAATGGCACAAAAGGATGGGGCATGTGAACTTCAAGACCATTCACAAACTAGCAAATCTGAATCTCGTCTCTGGTTTACCTCCCAAGTCATTTAGAAATGATATAAATTGTATTGCTTGCAGCAAAGGCAAACAACATAAAGCATCCTTCAAGGCCATTACTGCTCTTACTCTTATAACTGAACCATTGCAGCTACTTCACATGGATTTATTTGGTCCTACCTCCATTAGGAGCATTGACCACAAACAATTTTGTCTGGTGGTAACTGATGGATATAGCAGGTTTACGTGGGTGTTCTTCATGGCTGCCAAGAGTGAGACCTACTCAATTCTTAGAATTTTTTTTACCCTTATAGAGAACCAGTTGTCCAAGAAGGTTAAAGGTATTCGTTGTGATAATGGAACCGAGTTCAAAAATAAAGACCTCATAGCACTTTGTAATGCTAAGGGCATCAAAAGAGATTATAGTGCAGCAAGAACTCCTCAACAGAATGGCGTGGCAGAAAGAAAGAACAGGACTTTAATAGAAGCAGCAAGAACAATGCTTGCCGATTCCAAGCTTCCAACCATGTTCTGGACAGAAGCTGTTAATACTACAAGTTATGTTTGAATAGAGTTTCTATTACAAATCCTCACAAGAAGACTCCTTATGAGCTACTAACAGCCAAAGTTCCAAATATCGCTCATTTGAAGCCATTTGGGTGTCCTGTCACCATTCTGAATACTAGTGACTATTTGGGGAAGTTTGATGGCAAGGCAGATGAAGGATACATTGTGGGATATTCAGCTCGCTCTCGGTCTTATCATGTCTACAATCTCCAAGCCAAGCAGGTAATTGAAACTATTAATCTCAGGTATTTTGAAGAGAAGTCAAACATCCAAGGCAAGGGTCCTGAATGGTATTTTGATCTTGATTATCTTAGTGATTCATTAGGATATTTTCGTTTCAAAACTAACCATGATGCAGGTCCACAAGTGTTTGCAACTTCTAGTACAGGTGCTCACTCTAGTCTTTCCGACTCAGATGACGAGGATGATATTTTTATGGTTCCATCCTACTCCACCACAGTCTCTCCTACTCCTCCTAGTGATGAAACTCCATTGGATGTATTGGATTCACAAGTAGCTCTTGACACCCTACTCAAACAACAACAAGAAGCTACTACAGCAGCTGCTCAAGGTGGCTTTGAGTTTCCCTTGAATACGCCTACTGACAAAGCTGCTCCTAGTACCCCAGCTACTACTCCTAGTGCTAGTTTACCTCCTATTGGTATTCCGACTAGTGAGTCTACTTCTCATACTCGATTCTCCAGTCCTTCTGATTTGGGGAACCATCAAAAGAAGTCCTCTACCAAGCTGGATGATATTCATAAACAACCAATAGATGGCATTTTCAACGCTGCTTCATATGATGCTGACTTTGTTGGGGATCTCCATAACTTGGCACCAGAAGTAGAGGTAGCTTCCAATCCAGTGTTGCAATCACACAAAGATCACCCTTCCACTCAAATCATTGGAGATCCTGGTTCTACTGTCAAGACACGCAGAATGCATCAGAAGGCCTCTTTCAACACTGTTTGTTTGCTTGTTTTCTTTCACAGGTGGAACCTAGATCAGTCACTCATGCTCTTGAGGATCAAAGTTGGGTGGAGGCTATGCAGGAGGAAATGCAGCAATTCTTGTTTCAGAATGTTTGGGTTCTAGTTGACTTACCAGATGGAAAGACAGCAATCAATACCAAATGGATTCTCAAGAACAAGAAAGATGCACGGGGAATTGTAGTGAGGAATAAAGCTAGGCTTGTCGCACAGGGCCACACTCAAATTGAGGGCATTGACTACACTGAAGTTTTTGCTCCGGTTGCTAGGATTGAGGCTATTCGTCTGTTTTTGGCTTTTGCTTCTTATGTGGGCTTTACGGTTTTTCAGATGGATGTCAAGAGTGCATTTCTCTATGGCAAGATTGATGAGGAAGTGTATGTCACTCAACCTAAGGGCTTTGTAGATCCACTTCATCCCAAGAAAGTTTACAAGGTGGTCAAGGCTCTTTATGGATTACATCAGGCTCCTAGAGCTTGGTATGAGCGTCTTTCAACTTTCTTGTTAAAGAATGGCTATAGAAGAGGTACTATTGATAAAACACTATTTCTTAAGAGGAATACCAAGGACATTATCCTTGTTCAGGTTTATGTGGACGATATTGTCTTTGGTTCTACTAAGAAGGAATGGTGTGATGAGTTTGAACACTTAATGAAAGGCGAATTTTAGATGAGTGCTATGGGAGAGCTTTCCTTCTACCTTGGTCTTCAAGTCAAGCAACAGTCGGATGGGATCTTCATCAGTCAAGATAAATATTTTCATGAGATCCTTCAGAAGTTTGACATGGATCCTCTTAGACCAGCATCAACTCCTTACGAAGTTGCTAAAGTCAAACTCAAGAATGAGCCAGATCCCCCGGTTAATGTTCACATGTACAGGTCTATGATTGGCTCACTCATGTATTTGACTGCATCACGTCCGGATATCATGTTTGTAGTAAGTGCTTGTTCTAGACATCAGGTGGCTCTAATGGTTTCTAACTTGAATGCAGTTAAGAAGATTTTCAAGTATATCAAGGCTCAACCCAAGCTGGGCTTGTGGTATCCTAAAGAATCACCTTTTGTTCTTGAAGCATATAGTAATAGTGACTATGCAGGTGCTAATAATGACAGAAAGTCTACTACCGGTGGTTGTCAATTTTTGGGTCGAAGACTTATTTCATGGCAATGCAAGAAACAGACGATCGTAGCTACTTCTTCAACAGAAGCTGAATACGTTGCTGCTGCTAGCTGTTGTGGACAAGTTTTATGGATCCAAAATCAGATGTTGGATTATGGGTTCAATTTTATGAACACCAAAATTTTCATTGACAATCAAAGCACTATCTGCATTGTGAAGAATCCTGTTTTTCATCAACGTACAAAGCATATTGAAATTCGGCACCATTTTATACGGGATGCCAATAAGAAGAGGTTGATACAGGTTCTTAAAGTTCATACGGATGATAATGTTGCTGATTTGTTGACAAAAGCCTTTGATGGTCCTCGGTTCAACCACTTGGTGGTTCACATTGGGATGGTCAATCCTTGAGGTCTAGGATTGAGGGGAGGCTAAGCCTAAGGGGAGGCTTCGTATACATATTTATTTGCACAGTCTAACATATTGGTAGGATTTAACAACATATTGCATTGGTTCTGGTGGTGTGTGTTACTCCTGGTGGAGGTTTTTACTCACTTCTGATGGTTATATTCATCCAGGACTGGCTTCTAGTACTTATTGGTTAGCTTCTAGTCATCATTAGCTGGCTTCTGGTGGATGCAAATCCTTCTTTGTCAACTGGTGGTTGCCTTCTGATACTGGTTTGGGACACTGTTCAATATGTTGACTTCTGTTGACCATATTCTGCTTCTAGTATTGACCATTGTGCGGTTTAACTTTTAGTCAACGCATTCAAATTCTGGTATATATCATCTTATTGAACTTTGCAAACTGCCTAATTTAAACTTTGGTAAATTGGGAATTGCAAATAATGTTAAGAGGGATAAGTGGTTACTTTGCAATAACTGCCTAATTTGAAAGGGCAACCCCCATTATTAGGGGTCAATGAACAGTTACTCCCACAATTATTTATGGTCAATTAACCCCCTTGACTCATTCATCTCACTCTAACACACACACATCCGATCCTACTCTCTCAACCCTAACAAAAATCATCTTCCATTCCTATTAATCAAGATCCATGGCTGCCCTGGTATACCAACCTGCTCACAACCAGGTCGCCTATCTAGGAGATGGTCCACACCGTGATGATTTCACTAACATTCTGGACTTCATTGAGGCTTCAAACCTCAGGTATGCGTTTACTGTGTGTCCCATTGTTTATGATAGTGTCATTCGTCAGTTTTGGGCTTCTGCTCGTCTTGTGGATATGGTTGGTCGTCCACGTGAACTCCATGCTACCATAGATGGACGTTCATACGTGGTTTCTGAAGCTTCTATTCGTAGTTCCCTTCATCTTCAAGATAAAGGTGGTGTTGTTTCCATCCCCAATGCGGAGGTGTTGGAGGGGATGGCTGCTCTTGGGTATAATCATAGGGGGAAGTTTAACTTCCAAAGGAATCGGTTTACCACCCAATGGAAGCTTCTAGTGCATTTTCTGATTCATTGTTTAAGTCCCAAGTCTGGGAGTTGGGATGCTTTTCCTACTCCTTTGGCTACTGGTCTCATATGCTTAGCACAGGGTAGGGTATTTAATTTCTCTCGTTATTTGTTTGAGGGGATGGTTAGCAATCTGTCTAGTGCTGGTTCTAGGGAAGAAGTTTCTGATGTATCCTAGGTTTTTACAACAGATACTTGTTCGTATACCTCGTGATAGGGCTGAACATGAGCCTTCTAAGCTTACTGCTAAAGTATACTATAATATGGCCCATGGGTTTAGCGGGGAGTGGAGACCCCTTACTGAGGCCATGTTGGGGCTGGCTCAGGGTCCTCCTGATGTTGTTGTTCCTCCGGTTGAACAAGCCGAGGAGGAACCTCAATTAGGTGATGACCCAATGGAGGAGGAGGATCATGCTGGTGGTGCACCTCATGTGGTTGAGGAAGAGCCGGTTGAGGAGGTGGTGGTTGAAAGGCCATCCACTTCCAAGGCTGCTCCTTCTTCATTGCCACATTCGTCTCCATTTGTGGAGACTCCCCCTCCTAGTCCTGCTCCATACTCTTCTGATAAGCCTTCTGGTGCTGGTGCTCCTAATGTTTACCCATTTATTGCTTCTGGTTCCAATGAGGCCTTCCCTGACCCAAGTCCTCTTGGTGGGAAAGTGGAGGAGCCTATTACACTTACTTCTTTACTTGATCTTATGCACAGGTATCATGCACGGATTCTTTCCTTGGAAGCAGATTTGAATCAACACCGGAAGCTTACTAGGGAATTTATTCTTCCCATGGCTGACCGAATCAAAGTCTTGGAGACTCAGCAACGGTGTCGGAAGAAGCATGTGGTTCACTCTAATTCTGATGAGGAGGTTAAGGATTGTGTTGAGGATGGTTTGACTTTGTTGGCAAAGGCTGCCTTTGCTGATAAGCTGTATGATGATCTACCGATTTCTCCTACTTCCTCCAGCATTCCTTCTTCTGCTGCTATTCCATCGGTTGTTGATGCTTCTACAATTGGTACCATCCCTACTCCTTTAGATGCTCCACCAGTTTCTTCTCTAGGTCCTACTACCACCACCACATTTGCTACCACTACCACCACCACTGCTACACCTGCTATGGCATCACCATCACCACCCGTGCCTGGATCTCAACCTATTCCTTCTTCTAGTGTAGCTCCTGTTGATCCTTTGGGTGGGCAAACTATTGATTCTACTTCTACTGCTCCCATTCCTGCTGCTCCGGTAAAGGTAAAGGTTGAACCCTCGCCTAATGATCCCACTCCTCGCCGTTCCATTCGCAAGAAATTGGCTCGACGTGCTCGACGTGGCAAGACTGTTCCCTATGAGAAGCGTGCTCCCGAAAATCTTATTGATGCAGCTTCTGATAGTGACTCCGATTTGCCTTTGGGTAATGGATATATTACTGGTTGGACGGTTACGCATTCCATGACTCTTCCTGGTACGGTATCTCATCGGATTACTCTTAGTGATGGGTCTGTTAGGTTTGCTTCGGGTCTGCAAGGTATTTTGTCTTCGGCAGATCGTAAGGATCTTATGGTTTTATATGGGTTTGTTGATGCCGGCATGCTTGTTCATCCTAATGATGTGCCCTCCTGGCCTGGTCTGTGAGTATGGGCTGATTTGAAGATGATGCTTGATGCCCCTCCCCATGCTCCTATCTCTGGTGTCTGGAAGGATCAGCCACAATGGGTTATTCAGCGATGGAAGTTATATGCGGGCTGTGGTGTGCATATGTTAGAGTTGGAATCTGGTCTTATGGTATTCATGCTCACCGACTTGGATTATCCGTTGATGATTGCTTCGATGGAGGCTATGCTTGCTTGTCACTTGCAGATTTCTAATGCCCCCTCAGGGAATGAGTCTTCTATGGCAACGTCACTGGTGGAGGGGATCCAAGCTCGTTTGCAAGCTGATAAGGTTGCTGCTTCTGGTCTGTGATATGGTTGGTTTGTAAGTGTTTATGTTTTGTGTTTTTGATCATTTGTTAATATTGCAATTCTTTTCACCAATATGTAAAGTGATTGGTGACTTTCATTCATTATAGTTAAAAAAAAAATACTTTTTATATAATATCTGCTTATATTTTAAACAAATCCTGGATTTTTCACTTGTGAAACTGATGTAGGTTTTTCGTACACGTTTTAGGAAAAACGCGTATGAGTGGCAAGTATTAAGTTGCACGTTTTAGGAAAAACGCGAAACCGAATAAATGCGGGTTCGTTCTCGAAGGAGGTGTGTGGATTAATGTGCCAATTATATAAAATCAAGTTTGGATTAGTGACGTTTTTGGTTTAGAAGAGAAAAAGTAAAGACGAGCTACGACTACGATTACACTATGACGTAATGACGTAAAACGCGAACGTAATTACGTAAAACGCGACAAAATTAAAAATTAAACCTAAAAATCAATTAAAAGATTAAAATAAGTCTAAAATAATATAAATAAGAATAAAAATTCAACAAATATATTTTAAAACCTTTTATTAATTAAATATTCAATTTTAAATGCTAATTAAAGCCCTAAAATTAAATATAATTAACAAAATGTCCAAAATATTATTTTATTGAACAAATAAGTTACTTATATTATTTAAAGACTAAAAACTATTTTTCCTAAATTTTCAAAACTATTTTTTTATTTTTAAATGACTAAAAACTATTTTTAAACTAAAATAATCATAAAAAATGATAAAATAATGCCAAAAATAATTTTACAATTTTAAAAATCCTAAATTACACTAATGAACAGTAGAAAATTGAAAAAGTTTGAAAAATGTAAAAATTTGCACTAAAAGACAAAACAGTTTAATAATTAAACCCTAATTTAAGCTAAATTAATTAATAAAAATGATTAAAAAGTGAACAATGAAACATTTTCCAACTAAAAATCTTAAATTAATTTTCTAAATCTAAGAAAAATTTTAAAACTAAAAAATACTGAATTTTACCACTAAAAGACAAAAACAGGAAGTTTAAAAGTAATTAAAAATAACAATTAAACCTAAAAAATACTAAATGAACACTAACTGTAAAATAAATTATACTAAAAAATCAGAAATAAAAAAAGAAAAATAATGGAAAAAGAATCAAAGTCTAAAACCTATTTTTGTCCACTAAAGACAAAAAAAATCAAAATGTGATAGTGACACTTGGTCACTTTCTGTCTTTTAGCTAAGCAGTGGGAACAGCAAAGCTAGCAGTGGGAAAGGAGTTCCCACTGACAATGAAAATAAACGGGTCTGGTGGGTTTTTGGCTTCTAGCTTGCTTGTTTTTGAGTTTTGATGGGAAACAAAGGCACCCCCACACTCATGGAAGTGTGGGGAGTCAGTTTAAACTATAAAACACACAAGCACAATGCAAATATTTCACACAAATAGCACAAATAAGGGACTGTTATGTACTATGGCCTATCTGTGAACAGTAACTAATGCAAATGGCACTAGGACGAATTTCAAAAGCCTATAACTTGCTCAAATGATCACCAAATCACAACCAATTGATTAACAGCCCTATATTACACCTATCCTTAACAATCTACAAGATTTTATGGCAAATTTACTCTAAATCCAAGACAGAAAGTGGACTTTCTGTTTAAGCTATGTTAACCAAGAATTTTAGAATGCAATTTCTACTTCCTTCTACCAAACATGAAACAAACAACTAAGTTATCCCTACCCTACCCAAAATGAGTATGTTTAAACTGAATAAAGGCCAAATAGTGTCACTCAACTTAACCTAAATAGCAGATCCAAACACCCCCTTAAAATCAGAATATGAATTTTAACAAAGCAACAACCTACAAACCTAAATTAAACTGAACCAAATCATTCATAACATGCATGTGAAACACAAATAAGCATGAACAACAAATAAGTTAACCTAGAGACAAGCAAGTCACAAATCCACACAAGTTCAATAAACTAGAAAAAAGAGTTAATAAGGGGTTCAAGCCTCTTACCAGCTGAATGCCGTCCTTGTTTCCCCTTTCTAGAGCTTATGTACATGTAGAGAGGCTTGCTGTGGGAATCCAAAGCAGGACCCCAAGCCAATGATGTCTTCAAACAAGAAAGAAAATGGAAATGGGTGGAAATGATCTTGAAAAAGTTTCCTTGCTTCCTGCACAACACCACCAAACAGAAACAATGCACTTCAAACTTGTATAAGTTACCAATACGCTGTTTGTCAAATAGCTTATTGGTGAGCTTATACAAGTAGTAAGTTGTAAGAAAAATGAAATTCAACTTTTTCTTAAGATTTTGAAAAATCTTTGTAAATCCAAACTTAGAAAACGTGTACAAGAATTTTCACCAGCAGGAAAGTAACACTGCTTATTAGACTTATAAGGCCATTAAGTTGTCAGCTTATGGTCTTATAAGCTAATGAACAGAGGTTCTCAAAAACAGCTTTTGCCAAAGAATTTTGAACAAGAAAACTTTCTTTTGATAAAGTAGACTAGACTTGCAAATAGCTTAAATATTATACTAATGAAAGCAGTAAATTGGAACTCAGGACTTGCAAATTTTTGAAGAAAATACTTTAATATTCATTAACTAAAAAAAAAGTTTACAAGAACTGGAACAAAGGGCTGCCACAAGTTGGAGCTCCTTTATATAGACTAACTAGGACTGTTCTAGAATGAAAACAAAGATAAAAAACCCTAGCATTCGGATTTCCAATTGTGCCCTTTGATGAATTTTGAATTTTGGTCAACAAACAAGTCCATGTGATGATTCTGAGCAAACCATGTGTTTCCAGCTGGTTTGGGATGATCTCAAACGTTGAAACAAGAGTAGGGACCAAGGAATGGGTTTGGTGCGTTGATTTCGTCGGGTTTGGGAAAAAGGAGTGAAAGTGACATAGCAGGGGAACCCATGTGGGCTTGTTGGGTGTTGTGGGGTGTGATATTAGGGTTGGGTTTAGGTGAGGATGAGGGGAATTAATGATCTGGAAAATTAGAACTCAAAACCCCTTGATTTGTGTTAGATTAGGATTAGGGTTTATAGCGATTAGGGGTGGTGAGCAGTTGGGTTTAATCCGTTTGGGTGATTAAGTTTTTTAAAAAAATGTGTTTACCACCAAATTAACTTGTTATAATAAATTAGTTAAAAATTTGGAAAGTGGAGAGTGGACGTGGCAGGGGTGATGAAGTGGTGAGTGGTGATTGGGTGGGGTGGTGACGTGTCAGGATATAAGTGGTGGAGGGTAGTTTGGTGTCTGGTCATGAATGCCCCCTTGACTCTCATTCTCTTGTCAAACAGCTTTAATACCCATTTCTTTTGATAAGAAAGTTTATATCTTTAGACTTTGGCCACAAATATTTTAGCAAATCCATTCAAAGGGTATTTTATGCATAATATGCATTCTTCAAGGACCAATAATGCACAATCTTGTCATTTTAGGGACCCTTAATGTAATTTTGAGTTTTACAAGGGTTTAAAATGACAAGTCTTCAAAAGTTCAGGGACCAATCTTGCCAAATCTTCAAACTTCAAGGACTTGATAGGAAAATCATGATTCGGGTCCGGTTCTTTGTGCGGCTTCGTTTCCCGTGTTCGTTTTTGCTTGATTCTTGTAATCTTTTGGTGAGTTCACGATATCCGTACCTGAAATACACAATGAACAAACACAGGCACATTTTTGGGTATTTTGACGATATTTTAAGCGTTTTAAGCCCGATTTGGACGATGAGACTATGTATAAATACAGTCTCATCACTCCCCCATACTAAACCATTGCCGTGTCCCCACGCAATGCTAGAATTAAGTATCATAGCACTTCCAAAATTCATTTTATGATGACTTTTATTGAAGACATAAATTTAAATAAACTACTACACGCGTTTTAGACATAATGTATTGTTTTCATCACAATAAAGTGACTTTTAGGATCATAGAACAAGAACACGTGAATGCTTCGTTAGAAATAATTTCGTCGTCCTCGATTTTCACCCAATTCCATGCTAAGCGTGTAACGAGATCATTGTTATCATAAGTTAGCAACACGAACACATCTCATGAGTGTTAATTACGAACCTAAACTCCCTTATTCCTACTTGGTATCTCTTATATTTTATTTTGTCTTAATGATCACGAGGATACATCATTGACTTATGCGTGAATAGAGATTAAGTCTAAAAATAGAGACTTAACGGTGTAACCAAAACCATCGAATTAATAATTCATCCCAATAGACAACGATGTCAAAAAATTAAGTCAACAAGAAGGATCGATAAACACGGTTTTATAACGGTTTTGAACATGAGACTTATTACCAAGACTTTTATACGCCCCCTAACGGAAGGGCCTTATTATCTTTGGTTTACCTCCATCTTTTATTCAACTTCGCCATGAAGCTTTTATTATGACTTCGGTGTTGCCTTGCCTTTTATTATCCGCCTTATCGGTGGTTTTATTAGCCAAAGACGTATATCCTCACGCTAAAGCGAATTTTGGATCTTTAAAGCTTCAAAGATTAAGGCTTGATTCACTTTCAATTTGGGCATAGATTTTTTGGCCTTGTGAGCTTCAAATTTTTGCTTAATTTAGGTGAGCACTTGAAATTTTATTATTAGGTGAAGCTTTCGATTATTCGGGTGCCAATACTTCAAAACCGTGACGCTGGCGATACCTTAATGTTTTCCCAATTTAATTACATGGAAGCTACCAAAACAAATTAGAAACCAACAATAGTGACTAAACCGCCAAATCAATATTTATTAACAATTTATTATGCAAAAGCGTTGGGAGAATAAGCTAATAATTACTACACATAAGATCGTGACGATTACGAGACTTATAAATAACTCTATCATTTCTCTTCCTCATTTAAGAGACTTAGCCTAAAAAGTTAAGGACTCGAAGCTAAGTGCTCAACACACACGGTCGAGTCAAAAATTACTCTCGTTCTCACCATCGGAAAACCTACATTCGTGTCTTAAACACTTATGAAAAACAAGAAAAATTTTAAAATTTGGCCATTTTTAGCCTTATTTGCAACAAAACGATAACAAAAAGATGAATATTGGATTGCGTGTTGACGTAAGCAAGGTGAAGCATCTACTCACCCCCCATACTAAAACTAAACATTGTCCTCAATGTTTCGAGTCTAGGGGTGTAAACACCCCCATACTAGAGACGAAGTCGAATGCTTAATCTCGAGCATGGAAAGGGTAAAACGAATAACCTAAAAGCCATTTATGAATTATGCTAATAAGATAAACGTTAGAACGTAAAAGGATATCATCGGATATCGGAATCTCCAAAGGCAACGATCGAAGCTCGAGTGCTACGTAAAACGAACACGAGAGGCTTCAATGATGACGATGAACCTAATAAATCACAATCACAAACAACCACGAAACAAAGGTTGGAAGAGCACAAGTCCCCTCGTTACGTTAACTAAGAAAGCAATAATATTTACAAGGATAAGCATGAGAATCCCCCACGAGGCACCTTGTTTCTGATAACCGAGTCAAAAGCTCGACTCGAATCCCCATAAATGTGATCATTTAGGGATAATCTTGGTTTGGTCATTTTTGGTGGGGCTTACATGATAAACAATGCCCAAAAGTACGTGGAGTACTTTAAAAACCCGATAAACGTATACTGGGGTCAAAGATAGCGTCTTCGTTTTCGGATGAAAGACGAAACAACGCTACTTCAACACATGCCAAAACCCCAAAGGGGTAGAAGAAAAGAGATAAGAAGTAGAAAGGTGGGGCAATTGGTAAGTCAACATAATGAGCTACTCGAGGTAGACTCACACCAAGCAAACGAAAAGATTTTCCATTTATTGCATCGGTGGAAGACCGAGATTTCCCTTTACAAGCAATTCCGGGATCGTAAATCTCGTCCTCGGTGGAGAAACGTGAGGGAACATAAGGGGCTTCCCCCACACTAAAACCACACCAACCGTCGTCAAAAGGAGTAGACGAGGTGGTAGCACTCATAAAACGATGTGATGACGGAGTTAAACATGTAGAAAAATCATTTAAAATATTTTTAAAATCCTTTCCTTTTTTATCGTTCAAAAACTCTTTATAAAAACCCGATTGAATAATGTCGAAAATATTTGGCGTGTCACATTGAAAATTAGTCGCGCTAAAAATCCTCACATTTAAGTCATTGGTGGGAGGGGGTGGCGGATTATATAAGTTCTCAAAACGTCGATCAATAAAGAACACCGCCCCCTCGGGGTCAACATACTCGTCATCCTCATGAACGTCGATCTCATCGATTTCTTCATCAAAGATAGGATTGTCAAACCAAGGTTTGTCATTCCCCTCCTTGAGTATCTTAGAAACTCTCTCGAAAAGATCACGATCAAGAACGAAACCATCATTCTTTTGTGGGGATTGTTGATAAGTTAAATCCTCACGAATGTGGTAAACGTAATTCTCATTTGAGGAGTGTTGATTAGGTAACTCCTCGAGAATTGGATTTTGGGTGGTCATATGAGTTGGTTCGTCATCGAAAATAAGACGTTCCAACTCATTAAGTTCATCCTCGATTTTGGAAAGATCAACCTCACTCGTAGGTTGAAGTGAAGGCATAAGAGCTAGCTCTCGTTCAATGATTTCCTCAATCTCGGGATCAAACTCGTAATCATCGTACTTCACATGTTTCTTTTTAGGAGAATAAAAAATTGCATGTGGATTTCGAAGTACGTGATCAATCTCGGCAAAATCGCCATCGTCATTGTCAAAGAAAGAGTCGATGTGAGCACTCACAACCATGGTCTTACAAGTCGAATGACTATTCTTAGGTGATTTTTCTAAGACGATAGGATCGATGTCGATAAAACCTTTAGCCTCAACGGGTGTTGGGCTAGGCAAAGGAGGCACTTCGATGGAGTTAGAAGTTGAAGCCTCAAAGACGTGGTCCTTCGAAGGTGGTGAAGACGAGCCCATATTGGTCTTTGTCGTGATGGCACTAACGTCGCCCTTCGGAATTGGTGTTTCACTTGTTTTGCTAAAAACATCCCAAAGTGAGTTTTCATCCATAAATTTACTCATACCCTTTTGAATTAGGTACACGTATTCTTCAAAACATGCATTAAGCCTCATTCTTTCCGCTAAAGTGAACATTTTGAAATCATTAGGATTTGAATCATTAGGTTTTGAAACCTCGTTTTTTTCATTCTCATTAACCCTTGGGATTTTCTAGCAAAAAAGTCCATTTTCTCATCCCCATATCTCATAGTAAGTCTCCCCTCGTGAACGTCGATTACGGTTCTAGCCGTCGATAAGAATGGTCGGCCTAAAATAATGGTACATTTAGGGTCACACTCGTAATCGGATATAACGAAATCCGCGGGAAAAACGAACTTTCCAACTTTGACATAGACATCCTCGGCGATTCCAGTTGGTATTAATGGCGTACAATTCGCAAGCTCGATTGTCATATTCGTGGGGGTAAGTGAAGGCAATCTCATCAATTTCCAAAGAGAATGAGGCATAAGATTGATGCTAGCACCTAAATCGGCAAGGGCTAAACATCCCTCAATCTCGGAAAAATCACAAGGTAGTAGAAATTGGCCCGGATCCTTTTCCTTTCTCGGCATACGCCTTTTGGGTTTTTTAAGAAGGATCGATGCACAAGTTTCTTCAAGGGTTACTTTGGTAAGGTCGACAAAGCTCTCTTTTTGAACCGTGGATGGAATTTGAGGTACACGAGGGTGTGCACTCTTTTCCTTGGTCGCCACGTTCACCCCATCAACTTTAGAACAAGAAGACGTCTTAGAAGTCGAGGGTTGAGAAGAATAAACAACACGAAATCCTTCAAGGTTAGGGGTAATCACACGACCTTTCTCACGAGACGAGGCGGCTTTACATTGTTCCTTCGGATTTGCAACGATGTCACTAGGTAACGAACTCGATGACGCACCGGAGGACTTGTTCATTATGGCCGAAAACATCTTTTTAATATCAAATTGTCCTTGCTCAATCTTCGTGTTTTGCAATTTCAATGTATTAGAAAAGTCGTTTTTCAAAGTACCAATTTCTCCCTCTAATCGTCTCATATTAGCCTCATTCGTTTTCATGTAATTTTGAAAATCGTTTGACGAACTATTTTGATTTGAATTAAAGTTCCCTTGGTTTTGATTGTTTCTTTGAAAATTTCCTTGATTACCACTTGAAAAATTGTTGCCTTGATTGTTGTTGTTTGAAAAATTCGAGTTTTGATTATTATCTCGATATTGCCAAGTTATATTACGACCTTGATTATAACCTCCTTGATTTTGATTCGAAAAATTTCCTTGTTGATTGTTTCCATGAAAATTGTTTCGATTTTGAAAATTGTTGCCTTGGTTATAATTGCCTTGTTGTGATGGACCCGCGTTATTTTGATTTGAAAAATTGTTGTTTCCATTTAACGCACTCACATTCGACGTTTGGCCATCCGTAGCCGCACACTCGTAATAATTATGAGGTCCACCACAAAACGTACACGAAACCTCAACCGCTTTCACCGTTGCGGGAGCGTCTTTCTTTTGCATCTCAACGAGAAAAGACGTAAACACATTCGTCAACTTGTCGACTTTCGCATCAACTCTCTCTATGTCGCGATTAGAACTACTAACATTGGCGACATTGGCAACACTCGGTGCGTTGCGGAGTTGGTAAACCTTGGATCGGTTTTCGATAATTATCAAAGCGTCTTTCGGAGTTTTACACAAAAAGTTGCCACCGGCGGCGGAATTCAACGAGTCTTGTTCGTGAAAATTAAGACCGTTGTAAAACGTATCGATTTGGTGCAACTCGGAAAAACCATGGTGAGGACATTTCCTAAGCAATTCCTTAAAGCGATCCCACGCGTCTCTAAAAGATTCATTCGGTTTTTGCTCAAATTTCGTAATCTCGTTTTTGAAAAACGTTGTCTTAGACGGTGGGAAAAAATAATTAACGAACTTGGAAACGAGATCCTTCCACGTAACTATCGAATTAGGTGGCTCTTTCTCGTACCAATCCTTGGCGGCACCATCGAGCGAGTATGGAAAAAGCATAAGCTTGACGACATCGGTGTCGACGTTCTTAAACTTGCTCGTGGCCAAAAGACGATCAAAATTCCGAATATGGTCGTGAGGATTATCGGCTTCACGACCTCGAAACTTCGTAGCTTGGATCAACGAAAGCATTCTGATCTTAATCTCAAAATTCTCCGCTTCGATAGCGGGAATTACGATCGCGTCTCCATAACCCTCGGTGGGCGCTTGGAGCAATTCCATCATAGAACGATTGTCGGCCATCTCGTCTAAGGTCTCTTCAACAACGATATTAGGAACGTCGGTTTCTAATTCTCGTCTACGTCGTCGATTCCTTCGATTACGATTGCGTCGATTCGAAGCTTCACTAGAATTGGAATAATCCTTCGATCGAGTGCGCATGCACTAAGCGTAGAATGGGTGGTAGAAAAGAAGATTCTTTTTTGCGGTTTTTCGATTTTTTTCAATTTTTTTTTGGTTTTTGATTGTTTTTTAATTTTTTTGGGTTTTTGAATGTATTACGTAGACTCAAATCTACAAATCTCCCCTCGAATCGACTTTCTCGATTAAAGGAGCCTCAAAGAATGAAAACGATCACGTGGAGTGAACGTTCTCGATGACTTTAGAACGTTGGTGGAACACCAAAACGTTCAAGAGGGTTTAATCTTGAAAACACAAGCAAATATAATATACGTAGATAATACTTGGGCGGCAAACCCTCGATTAGCCTTCTTTCTCAAAACACGCACAAGCAAGCGGGGGAAACGAGGCGGCGCTAAGCACTTAAGAGCCTTTTTCCCTTAGGTCGTGAAATACAACCGCCTTATACCCACCTTATAGTTTGTGTTAATTGAAATTAAGCCTCACGAAAGTATTTATCTATTTTGCCTTTAAAATTTTGCTTTAGATTCGAATACAATGATCGAGTGATGAAATCCCGAATCAAGGTTGCGTTTTCAAGCTTTTGGAGTACTTGTATATTTATTGTTCTTACGTAGATACAATATAGTAATAATATATTCACAATAAACGAAAACCAATATATCTACAATATAGTAAAGATTGTTTTGTGTTTAATTTAGGAAAATTAAACACGTTTTATTTGGATACTATAATATATTAATGAAAAATAACAAAAATGAGTATGTACGATATTCACGCTTTCCAAAAATTGAAAAGCAAAAACGCACTACTCACACAAACACGATACTAAAATCCCCTACACTTAACCATTGCAATGTCCTCATGCAATGCATTAGTTACAAAGCAAGATTACCTTGTTCCATCATAATCAATCCACATTGGCCTTTATTAAAGAAATAGAAAATTATAAACATACAAAGTAAAGAAATCAAAAACATACCTTGGGTTTTGAAAATGTCGTGAATGATCATCATCCTCAAGTTTTCACTTTCTCCAAACCAAGCTTAGAAACGAGATCATTGTTATTATAAGTTAGCAAACTAACACGAACTCATGTGGGCCAATTATTTACTTAGACTCCCTTATTCCTAGGTGTATCTCTTATATTTTATTTTTGTCTTGAATGATCACGAGGATGCATTGTTTGACTTATTTCGATAGTTATTTAGTCCGAAAATAAGGTGAACGATTTAATCAATAGTTAGCTAAAGGACCAAATCTTTTAAAACTGCTTCTCGGGATATCAGAAAGTTCATATCTTGGCATAACTTGGTTCGCGATTTGAGACCTTTCTCGGGCCGATATTTGGCAGTGACTTCATACTTCGAATCTTCGAGAGACGTTCTTGAAATTATGGTCTTCTCTTCATAATAGGAATTTCTTCACTTGAAGTTTTTTTTTTGAGATATTCTTCATCTTTGGACCACGACTTCTTCATTTTTCTCCAATCTTTATTTTGGACTTTGATATACAACGATCCGCCTCCTTTTAGGACTTGGATCTATTTATCCTCATACCTTGTTAGGGTCTTTTCGGATAGACTTCTCCATGACTTTTGGGGAGTTCTTGCTTTACGTCGTGTGTCTCGATCCTTCATATTGATTTTTGATAAATGATTCTTCACATCACTTTTGGATCTTTAGCAACAAAATGTAGCCCTCATGCCTTGTTAGGGCCTTTTCGGACTCGCCAATCTTCGCTCCCCGCTTCATAAGTTATGCCTTGGCTATGAACTCTCGTCATTACCGAGCAACTTTTAAACGATCTGGGGCTAGAAGCTAAGTAACCTTTTAAATCGTACAACCTTATTTATTAGCAGATAATTTATTAGCAAGCGGAGGGAGAATAGGCTCATAATTAACTCACATAAATTCATGAAAGATTACCGAACTTATAATTGACTCTATCATCTCTCGTTCTCCACAGTTTAAAATCTCAAGGAATGAGACTCGTGGATGCTTAGCCTAATAAGTCAGAGTTTTGGGTTTTCGAGTCGCCTATAGGATCTTGCAAATTCTTAGACTTTTTCAAGTTTAGAAATCGCATTTTAAAATTCCCTTGATAAACGACTCTCTAGGATCAATTATAGGAACTTGCGAAAAGTTCTTGTTCTTAACCCGTGAGAGTTAAGACTTTCGCGTTTTATAGCTCCCTATATAAAAGCCTAGCAAAACTTGACTTAAACACGTTAAGGATACTAGCTAGAGTAAACTTAGGCAAGTAAACTCGGGTTGAGTCAAAATATTCACGACTAAGAAAAATATAAAACCACTTTATTAAAAATTTATTCTAGCAAAGGAAACATAACAAGGGCAAATACAACTATACAACTAGGCCAAAATAGATTAAAATTTTTGAAAAATGTCGAAAAATCAAATTTTCCGGTTAAAATGAGGACAAATACAAGGAAAAGACCACTTAACTTCGATAGAAGTCCCCCTACACTTAAGATAAACATTGTCCTCAATGTTTAAGCATGTGGGAGTAAACTCCCCTACACTTAGGACATTGTGCACTTTGTTTAAATCTCGCTAAGGGAAAGACAACTAAAGAGATTCCTATTTAAATATTGGAAAATATAAAATAGTGAATCGAAAAGAGTTTAGGATAAAACCGGGAAAAAGGGAACACAGAATCATGGTTCGTCAAAAGTTATCAAGAGTGTGTCTTTGAAGCTCGAATCCCTGCAATGATAAGAAAGAAAGCAAGAAACACCAACGGGGCTCCCCCCTACACTTATGATGAAAATAGATAGATAATTGGGTTGCCTCCCAAAAAGCGCTTGTTTTTGTTAACCGAGTCACGAGCCTGACTCGTCCCCGAATTAAATAGTCCATGGGGAAGCCTCGAATGTAATACCGGGATCAAAGACCTTGTCCTCGTTCCCGGAGGACATCAACAAAGGAGAGGCGGGGGGATAAGTCTTGAAAGGGAGAAAGGTCCTTTCAACATACGTATAGTATGTGAATTCAAGATCCACGGGAGGTAGGTTGGGTAGAGTAAGCAAATTGTCCTCCCCCAAAGACAATGGCGGCTGAGCATTCGGCAAAGCCGTGATGGTATCAATGATAGCATAATCAATGTCACCTCCCGGGTCAAAGCATTCATCCTCCGAGATAGTCTCTAAAGGGGAGGATGAAAGGTGCTCGGGAGGGGAACTTGGGACAATACCTTCAAGTAGCAAATTATCAAAAATAATGTCCCCCTCCGTGTCATAATCATCAATACCTGGAGGGTGGAGTGGATGTCAATTTCTTCCAGCAATGGGTCATTATCTTCAACGGTAGGAGGAGATGGAGGTAAAGGCTTGGAAATAGGAGAGGTCAACTCTTCGATTTGAGCAATAAGAAGGTGCACTTTCCGTAATCTATCGCGAAGAAACACGTCTTCCACCTCATCCACAAGATCATGATGATCGGTGAACTTCTCGTAAACCGGAGAGAATAAATCGTCATCACCCGCATCTCCCGGTGGAGATTGAGAAATTTCAAAAGTGAAATTCTCATAGCAGAGAGAAGAATCGTCATCGCTAGGATCGACCTCTTCTGGAAGAGCAATGTCGTCCTCAGGCTCCATAGCAGGTAAGTCACAAACCTCATCATCCAATACTTTGTCGAGACCAACATCACTAAGCTCATTCAACGAATCTAGATCCTTAGATGCAGTAGGAACATCGACAGTAGGAGCAGCAACTTCAGAAGATTGGTTGAAAGTGTAGACATAATCGTCGTCATCATCATCATAATAGATGGGACGAGTCCAATTATGAGTGACATAGTCGGCTAATTCTACCTTGATAACCTCCACATCTTTAAGAAGCTCAAGCAGCAACTTTTGTTGTTCATCGCCCCGAGTATGTTCAATTTCACCGATTCTATCCCACGCTGTAATTAAACATTTTGGTGTAGAAAAGAAGGGAAAACGACTAAATTGGCTCAAAAAGGTGTAGGTGGTTTTCAAGGTTTCGTCCACATCAAGCAACGGTTGCCTTTCCTGATGCAAGTCAGCTCGGAGTTGAGCTATACTTTCTAGAATGTCATTTAAAGAAGTGAGTTGTTGATCAAGACTAGTTTGCTCATTGGATTGATGATTGAGGGTGTGATGTGGGGGCTCACGGTTATAGACACTAGGATGATAACACGGTACTTTCTCAAAGATTTGCGACGGATCACAAAAAGAAGCATCGTGAGGGCCCCCACAAATATAGCACCATGGGTATGGAGAAAAACTGGGTGCCTCTTGTTGATAGCTATTATCATTGTCATAATTGTACCCCTGTTCTTGCCCATGTCTATACGGGTATTGAACCGGGCACGAAACATGCCAATGAGAATCGCTTCCACAATAGATGCACGGGGGAACAGGAGGTAGGTTCAAAAAGTACGAATTAGTCGAGTTGCACAAAGGACAAAATCCAGATTGTGTGTAGTCGATATCGTTTCCGCACCGCTCACATGTACACCATTGGCAAGAGTTGTTCCCAGATAATTGCTTCCCACACCGGACGCAATGGATATAAAAATCCATAAAGAAATATAGATAAGCAAGAAGAATATTTTTGGTGCAAAACTTAGAAAAAGAAATGCTTTTTAAGATTTTTCAAATGTTTTTGGATTTTTGAAAATTTTTGAAACGAAAAATAACGTTCACAAGTGAACGGATCCCAAAATCCAACGCGTCACTCACAAAAAACCGTTAATCTTCACGAAAAGAGCCGGCAGCGGCGCCATTTTAATAACAGATTTTTTATATCAGTTAAAGTTCGTTTTCTCGGTGTCTAATCGAATTGATTTCCGGTTTATTGTGTGAGATTCGTCGTTCTTGGTGAAACAAATATCTTTGGTTTTGGAAAAGTAAATGTGCAAGACTTAATAATAAAGGACGAGTAATTAAGACTACAACTAAGTGAAATATAAACGGTGCAATATTTAAAATGTTAAAGTAAATGACGAGAATTTAAATGACGTGAAATAAAAACTTAGCGAAAAGCAAATTGACAATTAAATAAAAATGCATAACGAAATTAAATTGAACTTAAAAATAAAACAAGAAACATTAACCCTTTAACTAGGACAAAGTATTAAAAGCAAACCTAAAACTACCCAATCGGAATACACCCAAAAAGGTGTCCCAATCGGAATATATTCCGATTGGTTGATCGGAATATGGGGCATTTTGAGCGATCGGAATATCTAACAAATTAAACCAAGCGGAATGCTTAATAACACCCTCAATCGGAATGTGAACACTAGACCCAATCGGAATATCACCAAAGAGTGCCAATCGGAATATTTGTGGGCAAATCGGAATACATGAAACCCTTTTCCGATTTGCCAATCGGAAAAAGGAAGTGCCAATCGGAAAGTATGATCGGAAAGGGGTTTTCCCTTTCCGATATGTTCTTGTGATCCGAAAATAAAGGCAAGGTTATAAGCTTATTAGATTAAGCTCAAACCCAAAACTTAAACGGATTAAAACTGAAACGGGACCAATAAGCACAAGTAACAACTTATCAAACTTAAGAGAAACAAACTTTTAGAATCGAAATATAAAAAGATGAACTTTAAAGATCAAAACTTTTAAATAAGAACTAGATGAAAAAGATGATGAAAACAAGATTAAGATTAACAAGAAAGATTAATAACATGAAGATTAAGAAAAGATTAAACTTAAAAGATTTGATTAAAAACAAGAAAGATAAAAGATGAAAGATTAAAATTCTAGAGAGAGAAACTGTCACTTTCTCTCTCTAAACTACTCCTACTCCTAAAACTAAAAACTAAAACTAAAAAATGACTAACTTCCTTCATGTGGTGATATGAAGGGTATTTATAGGAAAGGAGGGTGGATGGAGGCTTCCTCTTTTCTTTCTTTCTTTCTTCACGTCTTCTCGACTCGACTTTAATTCTTCGTCTTTGTCTCGGGATTAATTTGAACTCGTCTTATAATTCTTCAATAATTTAGACTTGAGTTCTTGGCTTTTGGTGAACTTCCGTCTTTTGACTTTTTCTTCGATAAATCTTCAGAATTGGTCTTGGACTTCCGTTCTTTTTCCACTCTTGATCTTTCGACTTCATCTTTCGTCTTTTTCTTCAATAAAAGCCCGTGAATGCCGTGTTTTCTCCACTTTTCACCTTTTCATCCTAAATCACAACAAAAACACAAACCACGCATAATTCCGACATAAATGACATAAAATACACGTTTTGGCTCGGTTATTATTGCAATTAAGTGGTAAAAAGGATGGGTGTTTTCACACCTATCAACCTCCCCAGCAGCGGCGCCAAAAATTTGATGCAGGTTTTTCGTACACGTTTTAGGAAAAACGCGTATGAGTGGCAAGTATTAAGTTGCACGTTTTAGGAAAAACGCGAAACCGAATAAATGCGGGTTCGTTCTTGAAGGAGGTATGTGGATTAATGTGCCAATTATATAAAATCAAGTTTGGATTAGTGACGTTTTTGGTTTAGAAGAGAAAAAGTAAAGACGAGCTACGACTACGATTACACTACGACGTAATGACGTAAAACGCGAACGTAATTACGTAAAACGCGAGAAAATTAAAAATTAAACCTAAAAATCAATTAAAAGATTAAACTAAGTCTAAAATAATATAAATAAGAATAAAAATTCAACAAATATATTTTAAAACCTTTTATTAATTAAATATTCAATTTTAAATGCTAATTAAAGCCCTAAAATTAAATATAATTAACAAAATGTCCAAAATATTATTTTATTGAACAAATAAGTTACTTATATTATTTAAAGACTAAAAACTATTTTTCCTAAATTTTCAAAACTATTTTTTTATTTTTAAATGACTAAAAACTATTTTTAAACTAAAATAATCATAAAAAATGATAAAATAATGCCAAAAATAATTTTACAATTTTAAAAATACTAAATTACACTAATGAACAGTAGAAAATTGAAAAAGTTTGAAAAATGTAAAAATTTGCACTAAAAGACAAAACAGTTTAATAATTAAACCCTAATTAAGCTAAATTAATTAATAAAAATGATTAAAAAGTGAACAGTGAAATATTTTCAAACTAAAAATCTTAAATTAATTTTCTAAATCTAAGAAAAATTTTAAAACTAAAAAATACTAAATTTTACCACTAAAAGACAAAAACAGGAAGTTTAAAAGTAATTAAAAATAACAATTAAACCTAAAAAATACTAAATGAACAGTAACTGTAAAATAAATTATACTAAAAAATCAGAAATTAAAAAAGAAAAATAATAGAAAAAGAATCAAAGTCTAAAACCTATTTTTGTCCACTAAAGACAAAAAAAATCAAAATGTGATAGTGACACTTGGTCACTTTCTGTCTTTTAGCTAAGCAGTGGGAACAACAAAGCTAGCAGTGGGAAAGGAGTTCCCACTGACAATGAAAATAAACGGGTCTGGTGGGTTTTTGGCTTCTAGCTTGCTTGTTTTTGAGTTTTTATGGGAAACAAAGGCACCCCCACACTCATGGAAGTGTGGGGAGTCAGTTTAAACTATAAAACACACAAGCACAATGCAAATATTTCACACAAATAGCACAAATAAGGGACTGTTATGTACTATGGCCTATCTGTGAACAGTAACTGATGCAAATGGCACTAGGACGAATTTCAAAAGCCTATAACTTGCTCAAATGATCACCAAATCACAACCAATTGATTAACAGCCCTATATTACACCTATCCTTAACAATCTACAAGATTTTATGGCAAATTTACTCTAAATCCAAGACAGAAAGTGGACTTTCTGTTTAAGCTATGTTAACCAGGAATTTGAGCATGCAATTTCTACTTCCTTCTACCAAACATGAAACAAATAACTAAGTTATCCCTACCCTACCCAAAATGAGTATGTTTAAACTGAATAAAGCTACCAAAACCACAAAACCATCCACTCAAACCATTTGTTCATTTGCAACACATGCAAAACCACCAAAATCCTCTCTTTCTCTCTACACTTGCCGTCCCAAACTCACACCATAACACCCATTTTGATCAAAATTTACACCACAAATCCTATGTTATTCATACATAAGATGAATAACCTTTGAAGCCTTGAAGATTGGAGGTGATCCTAACATCCAAGGAGGTGATTTGGTGATGTCCAAGGGCTGATTTCTACATGAAGCTTACAAGTATTGGTGGCCTTGAAGATTGGTGTTGATTTATCACAAGTTGTGTGATCAAAATCCATGTCTTGATCATAACCTACATAATCTTGGTGGTATAAAGATTGTTCTCCTCATCCTCTTGTTATTTTGATTATGTAATCATGTATTTTTCTTTCTTATTGTATATGTATATGATGATAAAAATGTTGTGTGGGGATCAAGTGTTGATAAATATGATTAAAGAGATGAAAAACCATAGGTAACAAGGTTAAAATCATGCTTAAAATGATGGCTGTATAAAAGCAGTAAGTAACCAAATGTTAAACTGATAAAATGGTAAAGTGAAATCAATATACAGTAAGTATTAGGTGTTATACACATGTGAGAGTTGGCTATACAATGGAATCATTATAATGAGTGAGATATGATCAAAACAAGTTTAGAGTGCAAATCTGAGTACACTGTTTTGGACGAATTTTATAAAATACTTAGAGGTTGATTCATCAGTAGCTATAAAGAAATAAAATGAATCACATATCATTTAGTTTCTGTGATAAAAATTTGGGGTTCTATCTCCATCTAAAACTCTAGATATGACCATTTTAGTAAACTAGATTTTTAGGACTGATTTTGTATAAATAATATATAATATAAGCTCTCAAAAATTTATATAAAATATATATATAAATACAAATTCCACTAGTTGATAATGATTATAATAAAAGATTTATATAAATGTTGATAATAAAATGGATTATGTTATATAAAGTATAAATATAAATGTCTTTCCAAGTTATAAAACTATATACTAAGTTTTACGTCTTTTCGGCTAAAACCGAAAGATTAACGTTTTTGTCAAATAAAACTTAGACGGTTGGACCCGTCTAATATAAACTTTTATAAACTCACATACAGATATATGAACATATATAACAAGTAAAAACCGATAACACCCGAGCTTTACAACATATAGACATTAACGGGTCAAAGTAGCCTTATTGGACTATAAACCCGACTAGTTAGTAAAACACTTATAAATTTACTTATTGGGCTTAACCCACTTGGGCCCAACATGTAAAGTATAATATTGATAATAAAATTATAATTGGGCTAATTAAATGTATTGGGCTTGTAATAGGCCCATTGGGCTTCAAAATGTAATTAAATTGAACTAGTATAACTAGTATAAAAATGTTACCAACACATAAACACTATAATAAATGAGTAAAGATGTATAAACCCACTTGATCATCATCATATGTATAAAATCATCATATGTATACATAATTGTTATTTTTATAAATTCATTGGACAAAAGTCTAAGACGAGTATTATTTGTCTAGGTTTCCGTGATTGAAGCACGTACCGTACATCCTAATTGCCGATAACCCGCTTTCCCACATCAACGTGAGTTCATAGCCTCACACTCTTTTAAATGTTTTTATGAAATGTTTTATAAACCCGCGAGGGAGATAACATGTTAGTTTTGACAAAATAGGACACCATTTGTCCCGATTGTTTGTTTATTGATTTGGACCCGAATGATTGTATGACCCGATGAATGATTATATGACCCGATAGATGAAATGAAATGGATTATTAAAGTTAGGTTATGTCACTAAAAGTCCCATTAGCATGAATTGTGAACTACCGGGATTTGGTAGACGCTTATGCATATAATAGTACCACTTGGGGACGATCACCCCAGTTCGCGCCTTGACGGTTGATCCCCGTCGTGCCACATTGATTGGTAAGCGAATTTATGTATGAGAAGATTTCTATAAGCGTGATTATTGTGACGACACGCTGTTTTAGATGGGAAAATGATTGTCGGGCTAGCTACCCGTTGTTTGTTGTAGTAAGGTAACAATGTCATGCGGCTTATAATAATCCAATTAACGAAATACTGCTTTATGCATTGCATTACGATATATTGCCTGACTAGCAATACAGGGTCTTATCATTGATATTATATTCGTGTTTTGGTTTTATATAACCATATTCATATAACGGTTTTTATTTAATATATACAACGTTATAAAACGTATTGTATAATGTTTTTAACGACAATGGTTCGTATAATGATTTTGAAGGCGAAAGCCTATATTATGATTTTGATAAGGATTTGTATAAAATGACTTTGGCTATTTTATGGCCTATTACAATGATTTGTACAAAATGATTTTCGGTAATAATTTTATACCGATGTTATATTGATGGATTTTATTAAGCTCTATGAATTCACTCGGCGTTATCGCTGACCTTTTCTTTTAACTTGTTTTATCTCAGGTACTTGAAGTTAATTCTCGGGAAGACATCAAGAATTCATGACCCGCACTTAAATATTAATTTCCATTCAAATGCTTTGTAAAACCTGTATAAAATACAATGACTTGGGACCTATGTAAACTTGATATTTATGAATGGAAATGCTTTATTATTAAACGACGCGATTTTTAAGCGTTGTCTTTGATGTGAGTAATGTGCTATCCCGTAACACCAACGAGTCTTCCGCTGTATTGGATTGTATAAATTGGGGGTGTTACAAGAAGTTGTAAATACTTTTAATTTTATGTCTTTACTTTTATGTTAACAGTGAAGCTTGTCTTGTAAGTCTAAACTGACAAGTTGTTAATAAATACAAGTTATATTTTCTCATCTTGTCATTTCATATTTATTTCTGAGAAATAAGAAAATCCCAATTTCTTGGTTTTCTCACAAATGATTATGAATGAAATTGCGTTAATTCTGGAAAAAGCATAGGCTTGATAAAGTATATATTCTTGGAATTTCTGCTATCTTCTATGATAATACGAATTATCAATTGAATGTAACCCACAAGTTTAGGAAACTTCCCAAGTTTTCTAGAAATATTTTATTCTCTGCTTTTATCTATCAAAAGATTTTTCTATAGGATATGTGATATGTAAAAGAGAAGCTTGTTCTATAAGACGAGTTTTTACATTTTCTGCTATATTCTTCCATTCCATATCATTAATTATGTCACGATTATGTATGAGTCATATGTTTATAAATCCGTGGTAAACTTTGAAATCCTATTTTCATAGTTGGATTTATTATCCTCGGATATGAATGATAATCAACATAGTAAGTTTCCTATATAAGCCCAAAATATATACCTTGTGTTTGATAAGGATTTATATGTATTCATATACATATGTGACATATGTTTTCTAATATGAGTATACCTTGAATTCTGAATTATTCTATTCTTTCCCTTCATTCTAAACCATAAAAGTATTTGACGAAGAATTAACAATGATGTGTGACAATCCGTCAATTTATGATCGATATTTGATTCTCAAGTATTATTTAAAAACATTATTTTGATGTTATATTATGAACTCACTCATTTTTGGGAAGAAATTTGGGTTTACGTTTTGAAGTAGCATCGACTATGTCTAAACCGGAGGATTCTACGTTACGTGCTTACGTTTACATACACCGTTTTGGTGACAGTCTGACATTTCAGGAAATAAATTTATCCGTAAATATTATTTTGGGATTTTAAATTTGTGTTGGTTCATAAACTCACAAATTTACGAGAAAAGATTAGAACTTACGTGTATAATTTAACGTCCTTTACGACTAAACCGGAAACCCTAGGTTTACGTATTTACGTTTTTGAACTCCGTTTTTGATGAGACAATTTTTATTAGATTCGTTTTGTGCCGTTGATTCATAATTTATAAAAACGTTTTTTTTGTAAAACGACCCGAGGGCACGTAAATCGAGAAAACTAGAATCGAGGAGTACCCGTAAATAATTGGGGATGAGACAAAACAAGTTTTGCCCCACCCCCAATATGGGACGGTTTAACTTAGCTAACAAACACACCTTATGTGTCAAAGCTTACTAAGTAAGCTAGGACACTTGTCCTAGCTACTTACAACTTAACAAAAACCACCAAGTTAAACTAACAACTTCATTTCATAACATGCAAACCACTCTAAAAAACACACAACTCTCTCCTTTCTCTCTCTATATGCCGTCCCATCCCCACCATAAATCACCATCATCCTCAAAATTTAACCATGAACTTAAGCTATGATCAACATATGTTGAAGCTTAGTTGAAGACTTGTTGATTGGAGGTGATTTTAACAACTAGAAAGGAGTTTCCATGAAGATCAAGGGCTAATTTTGGAGAAGTCTACAAATATTTGGTGATCCTAGAAGTGGTGTTGATATCTCATAAGATTGGTTACCCAAAACCAAGCCTTGTTCATCATCAATCCCATCTTTTCATCACTTTGGTGGTATAGAGATTGTTCTTCCTATCCTTTTGTTATTTTGAATATGTAATCTTGTATTTTCTTTATTTATGTATATGTATATGATGATGAATGATGATAAAAATATTGTATGGGGATCATGTGTTGATAGATTTGATTAAAAAGATTAAAATCTATTTGAAAGGATGTTAAAATCATGGCTAAATATGTAGGCTGTATAAAACAGTAAAGAGCTAGATGATAACTTGTTAAAATGACTTGTAAAATTAATATACAGTAAGGTATGAGTCTTGTACACATGTGAGAGTTGGCCATGCAATGAATTCATTATAATGAGTGAGATATGATCAAAACAAAATTGAAGTACCAATCTGAATAGTCTGTTTTGTGAGGACTGTTAGGGACACTTAGACTTGGATTGAGCAGTAGCTAAAACTAAGTTAATTGTAGCACATCATATGAAGTTTATGTCATACAAAAATGAGCTTCTATCTCCTTGTAGAACTCAAGATATGGTAAAAATGGTTAAAGTGAAAGTAAAAATCAGATTTGTGAAAATTAAAGTATATAGTATTATAATAGCACTCAAGTAGATAATATATAAAATGTAAACTTAAAACCCACTAACTTATATATAACATTTATATAAGTATGTACAATAATAAATAAATGAGACATTTTATAAAAATGACAATTTTATAAGTTTTATATGTTATAAAACTATAAACATAATTTTTACGTCTTTTCGGCTAAAACCGTAAAATTAACGTTTTCGTCAATTAAAACTTAGATGGTCGGACCCGTCTAATGTAAACTTTTTATAACTCATATACTGATATATAAGTACATATTACAAATAAAAACCGATAAAACCCGAGCTTTATAACATACGGACATTAACGGGCCAAATTAGCCTTATTGGACTATTAATCCAACTAATTTGGCTAAACACTAATAAACTTGCTTATTGGGCTTAACCCAATTGGGCCCAACATGTAAGCATAGCAATGATGTTAAAAGTATAAGATGGACTAATATAAGGTAATGGGCCTATAATGGGCTTATTGGGCCTTGACAAGTAAAGAAGTTAAACTATTGAAACTAGTATGAAAATTTACCAACACATGACATTATAATGAGTAAATAAAGATGTACAATCCCACTTGATCATCATCATATTTATAAAATCATTATATATATACATAGTTATTGTTTTTATAAATTCATTGGACAATAGTCTAAGACGAGTATTATTTGTCTAGGTTTCTGTGATTGAAGCACGTACCGTACATCCAAATCGCCGATAACCGCCTTTCCCAATCAACGTGAGTTCATAGCCTCACACTCTTTTAAATGTTTTTATGAAATGTTTTATAAACCCGTGAGGGAGATAACATGTTAGTTTTAATAAAATAGGACACCAGTTGTCCCAATTGTTTGCTTATTGATTTAGACCCGAATGATTGTATGACCCGATGAATGATTATATGACTCGATAAATGAAATGAAATGAATTATTAAAGTTAGGTTATGTCACTAAAAGTCCCATTAGCATGAATTGTGAACTACCGGGATTTGGTAGACGCTTATGCATATAATAGTACAATTTGGGGACGATCACCCCAGTTCGCGCCTTGACGGTTGATCCCCGTCGTGCCACATTGATTGGTAAGCGAATTTATGTATGAGAAGATTTCCATAGCGTGATTTTTGTGACGACACGCTGATTTAGATGGGAAAATTGAGTTTCGGTTTAGCTACCCGTTGTGTGTTGTAGTAAGGTAGCAATGTCATGCGGCTTATAATAATCCAAATAACGAAGATACTGCTATACGATATATTGCCTGACTAGCAATACGGGGTCTTATTATTGATATTATGTTTATGTTTTGGTTTTACATAACCATATTCATATAACGGTTTTTATTTAACTTGTTACAACGTTATAAAACGTATTGTATGATGTTTTTACGACAATGGTTCGTATAATGGTTTTGAAGGCAAAAGCCTATATTATGATTTTGACAAGGATTTGTATAAAATGTTTTTGGCCTATTTTATGTCCTACTACAAGGATTTCAACAAAATGGTTTTCGGTAATAAATATATACCGATGATATAAAAAATGGATTTCATTACTCTATGAATTCACTCGGCGTTTTCGTTAATCTTTTGTTTTAACATGTTTTATCTCAGGTACTTGAAGGTAATTCTCGGGAAGACGACAAGAATTTATGGCCCGCACTTAAATAACAATTTCCATTCAAATGTTTTGTAAAATTGTATGAAATTCTATGATTTGGGACCTATGTAAATTTGATATTCATGAATGGAAAATGCTTTATTATTAAACGACGTCATTTTTAAGCGTTGTCTATGATGTGAGTAATGTGCTATCCCGTAACACCAACGACTCTTCCATTGTATTGAATTGTGTAAATTTGGGGGTGTTACAGTTTGGTATCAGAGCTCTCGTTATAGAGAACGAAAGATTTTTAAAACCAAGGTTTTGAATAAAACATTTCAAAATCTTTTAACTATAAACATTTTTCTCAAAATGTCTAAAAAAATCTTTTGACTATAACGGTGCCGAAGAATTCCCGAGTTACCGACAAAACCAGACTGAGAAGTGTTATTTTAATATATATATAACTTGGATTATATATATATATATATATATATATATATATATATATATATATATATATATATATATATATATATATATATATATATATATATATATATATATATATATATATATATATATATATATCTATATTATATATAGGTATAACTATGACTTGATACCACACCTCTAATCCATGTCATTTGTGACATGGCACTTTTAAACCAATAGAATTTGTTTATTAGCTTAAAAATCTCATAAACCTACCAAAAATAGTGTCTGAAAACGCAGTTTGAAAAAGCGGGCCGCAATATAGAGAAACCGCGTTTTGTTACCGCAGGTATAAATAATAGGTTAAAAGCATTTTTTTAATTTTCTTAACAACCCACCTACGGGGAAAACACACACACCAGCCACTCATCCATTTTTCCCAATCCAAGACCCATGAAACCCTTTCAATCATAATCATCATCATCATCACAGATCCATGAAAAACCTTGCAATCCTTGAATTAAATAATTGATCCAGTCATCAATAACTGATCCCACACCTAAAACCCTAATCTTTAAAAGAAATCAATCAAGGTTTTTACACTAATTCCATTAATTAATTAATTAGGGTTTTGCTATTTGATTGTTTTTATGTTAACTAATATCTTCGAATCAGATTTCAGATTCGCCACAGTGGAAAGATCAGTGACGCCAACAATTATGTTAAAGGGGCAAGATCTATGATAAGAATCGTAATCCCTTAGAACCAGGGCATCTTTCATGGATCTTTCCTCCATCTTAACATTCAACAGATGCATATACTAACTCGTTAGGGAGTACATCCACGTGATGGATTTGGCTGATCACGTCACAACACTCAAGAAAGTTCTCCTTAAACCGATTATTATCATCGCCGACATATAAAATGATGCTAGTTAGGCTGTTTTGGTTGTAATCTAGGAACGGTAAGGGACCTCTGTGCTTGAAAGGGTTACTGCATTTAAGAAATCGTTCAGAAAGCTTCTTTGGCTGAGCTTGAACCTCTAAGAGCACCAGGGCTTGCATCTGTTGTGCGTACACAAGATGGATCAGGTTCATTGGTGGTTAATCTTGAAGACCCCATTGCTAGCAAATGGGTGGATCTTTATACCTGCGAATTAACTATTTGAATAAGATGGGTCAAATTCTTTTTTGACTTGATAACCGCATCAGGTTCTTGCTTGAAACCGGAGGTATTAAAAACTGAATTCGTCATATTGCTGGTACTCAAAGTAAGCTTTTGCTTCCAGAATCTCTGTCAAAGTATATTAAAAATCTGATGATGAAAGTATACTGGTATTAAAAATCTGATGATGGAATGTTTCACCTCATGACTTGAAATGCGATAAGACCTTTGAGAAGGTTGTTCAATGCCCGAATGAGATGGTGACGGACGCTTTAAGACACACTGATGGTTGTTTTAGTAGATTTTTTGCTATACCACAAGTAAATAGCAAGAATAATTGGATATTAGATTTTTCATCACAGTCAATACAGTGAGTTACATTATCTATATCCGTTTATATTAATCTGTTTTCAGGCTCTTTTATTACTTGTGGTAATTGAGACGTATGATTTACATCTTTATGTTTGATCTTCTAATTTGTAAGTACTACTTATGTTCGTTTTCAACCTTAAAATCAATGGGTCGAGCAACACAATACTGTTGTCGACTTTAGTGCAGAGAACAATCGGGCCAATATGCAGTTATAGAGAAGCCGGAATTTGGCACATATAATCAACTGTTAGTGAATGGACAATTGGATTAGAAGGTATTTGGATTACAAATTTAAAAATTTATCGTTTAGTTGTGGTGGTGAATGCACACATAATCTTAGGTTATATTAAAGGAAATTGAATTACTATACAAGGCAATTGAGCAGGTACCAATAAGAAACAAGCAAATAAAGAAGCCGCAATGGTAGAACATGATCCTCTTGGAGCTAACTATGGTCACATTCCTCTCGAAGAACTACAATCAAGAGCGGTTACTGGTCGTGAATGGACCTTGGTTAGCTTTGTAACAGAAGATCATATAATAAATCAGCACGATTGCTTCGTTGCCTGGTGATGAATTGATCGAAAAGGCTTATGGATTTGCTGGCGGCTTCCCTGGTAAGTCAATTCCCTGTTAAGGCTGGTAAGTCACTGAATTTAAGTGTATTGATTTAAGGTGAAAGGAGTTTGTATTTTAGTCAGTGTTTTAGAACTTTTGACATCTTCGAAGTCTACTTCTGAGTTTTTGGTTGTTTAGGTTTCTGATACGATTGCCTTTTTTCCATCCTCGAGAGCCAAGTAGGACCGTCTATGAAGTTATTTTATTATAAATATATCAACTTTATATATTTTAATGATAATGTGTGTTTACAAATTGCGCTGCAAGAAAAAAAGCCGAAAAGCATAGAGAATTGGAAGGCAATAATTCAAAGGTTAACTTTCTGAAATTTTTGAAAATACAGGGATGGTGGATTTGGTACTACTAGATCAGTCCTATGGCATGGACCGTGTATGGATTCATTGTTTCAAAGTATCACGATATAGATACTCCAATTAGAGTACCTGGGATGCATTTTTTGCTCAGGTTAATTTTCTTACTAATGATATTGCTAATATGCAATCCTTCTGAACAAAAGTCGCATTAAATTAAACTTGCCTAATATTTATTTAAAATCATTAAGACCTGGTGAATCCAATCATTGACTAGAAAGCTGTAGACGTTCAGGAATATGATGACACAATAACTTCAGACTAAGGTACCATAAACTGCATTGATTTGCTAATCTGATTCTTTAATACGTCAATGATTTGTAATACTCAACCTTCGCATGATGATCATAGGTTGAAACCCATTTTTTACTAGCAGATCCCTTGGTGTCACCCTTTAACATTTGGTGTAAGAATCAAATTTTCTACCAATTGTGATAAATTTGGTCACAAAAAACTAAAATTGTAGATCAAGGTCAGACTATAGGGTTGATTATAGTGTAGAGTGGATCTTAGTGCAGGGTTGTTTATAGTATTTGCTGAGCTACTTTCGCGTATACTAATTACAAAGGAAACTCCAATGATATGGTCTGTTGTAAAGTGTAACACAGGTGAGCAAACTTTACTGATATGTTGACTTCACTTCGAGGTGCCAAATGAACTTATAACCTCAGTAGAGCTGGATGATTTGAAGCTACAACTTAAACCATCTTTTGTATCTACTGGTTTGGATTTAAGTTGGTTGTAAAGGGTCATAATTGATACGGCAAATGTGCGCAGGAAGCAAAAGAAGTGGGTAATTAAATCATGTTAAATGGGCGCAAAGTGGTTTGGAGGTTTTGATGAATTTTGACTATATTCCAGAGCCCATAGGACTGTTAAAATGTCTGACGTGTTTGACCCATCTTGTAAACTTTGCAAATTACACATATGTTCGGAACACAAGTTTTAAATAGGCGCAAAGTGGTTTTGCAGGTTTTGATGAATTTTAACTACGTTCCAAAGCCCATAGCACTGTTAAAATGTCTGACGTGTTTGACCCATTTGACCCATTTGACCCATTTAACCCATTTGACCCATTTGACCCGATTCTTGTACAGTCAAACCATTTACCTTAACCCATTCGATTCACTTTAGATAAAACATAACCCAAACCGAGTCATGTATAAGTACATGGGACAAAACTACGACCTCTACAGTGAATGTTGCAGTAACTTTTTAGAGAGATAAGTAAACACAATATTGTCACTCTTCTGTGCAATTCTCAAGATTTTTGTTTTTGAGTTGTCTGAGTTCTGGACAGGCATGCATGTTTTTAATCTCTGAATTCTTCTTCATCTATTGATCTTTTTCGTTTTAGGGGTTCTGTATTGTTTTCATTCTATGCGTTTTCTGTTATTCATGTAATTATCTTTTGAAAACGTTAAAACCTACATTTCCTCAACCGAATGGTGTAACACTTCCTCCATGGACTTTTGCAATCGGTGTGGTTCCACCAGTATCTGCAATTCCAGCAATCCGCCCTCCACAACCAACCGCTCATGTCTAACAACCGATGCAAATGGCAGTAAGACCACCTCAATGGTTAGCACCTTCTCAAACACCTAACGGCCGTTAGAAGGCCAATTATTTACCTTATTTTTCATTATATATTATTTTTGTTTACAGTACTATTCTGAATTACAATATTCTTTGCAAAAATCAGCAGGAAATCGGTAACCAACTGTTGGAATTTTACGAGAAAGATAGAGTGGCACATTCTCAAACTAATGAAGTTGGGGACAGTGTTACTCAAAAAGGACCCACAAGACCTCTTCCTACTGATGACTATACTGCAAACAACAGTAATTCCAGCCCAGTGTGTCGAATTTGTCACTAAATAATCCTGTATTTCTGTTTTTTTGGTCACACGTCAGCTTTCAAGCTGATAAGAGAGGTATTATGAGACGTATGAGTCTTTAAAGAATAAAGATATACTTTAATAGCATGCAGAGGTTGCAAACAACTGCTGATAGAGAGGCATTGTCAAGTGAAAGATATGTTGACCGTGGCGCAAGCTATGGTGGAATGGGTAGTGGTCGAGAAGTAGGATTAGGCACCACATCTGGTGGTTTGGGACAGAGATCACGTTATGTCATGTCACCAAGGTCTATGAGAGGGTTTTTTGGAAGTCATCCTGAAAGTGCATCTGATACCGAGATTAGTTACATAAGTTCCATTTTTATTTAAGCAGGGGTGGGTCCTAGGTAAATATTATGAGTTAAACCAAGCTTAGTTGTCCCAAAATGTTGCAAGCTCTCACTGTATTACCATGATGGAAGTTGTGACTGATGGCAAGGACCTGGATATATCAGTCATCGTGCCTTCAGTCCAGGTACATACACATTTTATTTATACTTTTTTAAAGCTGGACTTCATGTTCAAAGCATACCATTTGTTAACTTGTTGGCATCATTATAAGTTACTACGCAGTTTATTGTACTAACTTTAATAGCTATTTTTTGTTTTGCAAGCTTAACAAACCCATGTTAATGTTACCCACAATATGCAGCGTCAACTCACCCTCGAAAAGGTTTTTTTCCTCGAACTGTAAAAATGATTTTTAGTAATGTGACATATATGATTACGTGCATAGCAACAGAAAAATCATCAACTGATTATGTAGTTATATCTTTTATCAGTTAACTCTGATATAGTTGTCTTACGATTTATTCATTTAGATAGTTGTTGCTTTGGCCGTTTAACTTATCAACCGACACTGATTTGTCAAATACAGAAAAAATTATTACTCCATATCTGATTCTTTTTTCGAAATTAGTACTGCTAAATGAGGTCTAGATTAAGTTGAAGTTGTTTATGAATTTAGGGAAATTTTTTGAAAAGCCGCTAACTTTCTTTTAAAGGCTTACGGAGCTTACTGGACTGAGCTTATGAACTTAATTAACTATTTGAGCTCAAGATAGCAAGCCATAAAAACTGGCCAAATTATTTTTTCAACCAACGCGTATGAATTCCCCACATGATTGCAATAAAGTCTTGTCACCGTTTATATGCAGCCATTTCTTTTTAACTTCACGGCCAAAGTTAATCGTCCACAGTCGTGTGCTACAGAGAAAGAGCAACGTAACTGCAGATCTCAACTACTTGAACCGAACAAACCTGATGCATGCTTAGTCCCTCTAACCAAGTACTCACGTGTGCGACGCTTCATGGTGATTTATTATCCGTAGTTTTCTTATGACCAGACTTCTAGCTACTTTCATAGCCGACTGAAGGCTTATTGGAGAGGTACTGTACTTTTTTTTATAAAATAGTCAATTATGTTTTAAAATAAACATATGTTCTATTAGTTGAGTTTTTTTCACCTCGTAATTTGAAGTCTGTGACTTGAACATGCTGGTACACAATTGTGTCAACTGGTGGGACTGCATCAGCTCTTGAGTAAGCTGGAATCTCTGTAACAAAAGCTGAAGAGCATACCAATACTTGAGTGCTTTAGTTTCGACTCTTAAACGGACATTAAAGCTTTGCTTCTGGAGGAATACTAACAAATTACACAATGGCTTCGTCCTAGATTTCATACTATCTGCATTAGTTATGTTTTTAACTCCTGGTATATTGTTACTTTTAATTTCCCATGCGTAAGGTATTCATGATTGTTGATAATCTCACAACGTGAGAAACTCAGTTTCCCTTTGTATTTTTTCAGGGATGTTAATTATAGGTGTTGTGAAATAATGATATAAAAACTACAAAAAGAGAAAGTTGCATCAGCTTATGTTCTGCCGAGATTGGAAGATTATCAAGGGGGTGTTTGATATTGCATCAAGGAAGTGCTTCTTGCACCCAGTCTCATTGGTCGGAGTGAGAAAATGAATTTTCCACAGAGGTTAGTCTTTACTGACTTGCAAAAGTTACATTTCTTACATTCTGCTTGATAACAGTCGTCCCCAGGTTTAACTTTGGTCACACCTATATATAATATTTATTAAAGAATGCGGTACTCACAGGTAAACGCAAAATATTTATTAATTACTTATCATTTTACTTACTGAAATAGTTACCCTAACACCAACATATTATGTCGGTCGCATCCAAGCAATCGGTAGGGTCAGGACATCAGGACACGCTACTACGAACCGTACACCTAAGAATAATTGATATTCAAATCTAAGGTAAAATCTTCCCTACAAAAATACAAACCGATTTTGATGTACGTGAATATGAGTCGATGGTAAAAACAGTTGTCATTGCGATTAGTTTGAACTGGGTTTCCCCATACAATGTTATACCTTCTTTACTGTAATTTAATATATAAATATCTATTAACAGTAAAAACATTGATAGGTTGATTTACACACAGGTGTAAAACAAACATATGAGATTAGGCATTTGTATGTATTTCCACCATAAATTAATATGCTCAATACGGTAATATATACATACTAATAAACATATACAAATTGCACAAACATGTACAAATAACAGACGCAACACCAGTCTTGGACATCGAAAATCAAGGGTATGAAGATCTCGAAAACCATAAATCATAGCTAAGATGATGTCCCATGGTTTGTAAAGGAACTCCAATATTAAAATGCAGACAACATATCTGAAGCCCCATTTTTGGCTCCTCCTCTTTTGATCTGCCCTCTGCTGTTTTTTCATCTTCCCATTCTTTGTCATACATTCTAAAACAAATTATATATGGGATATCTGTTATACATGTAAGTATAGTATGCATTTCATTGCTATATATATTTTAGAATATGTAATTTTGGTCATAGGTTAATATGAAGATATGCTTTCTTACAGGTCAAAGATAAGCCTTCTTAAGTCAGGTATCCCTTGCTCATTACTAGGCAATTTTATAGGAGAGGTAGACTGCCAATTCTGAAGTACGACCCAAACCTAAGTGGTCCAAAGGTGAGAGTGTCATAGCAGTATTTGAACTTCACCAAGAAAGGGTAATAAACTTAGTATCTTAGAGTTATATATTCAAAACACATTGTAGATACATGGCTTTGTATAATAAGCTTTAGAAATCTGATTTATGTTGAGGATATTCCCTCATTTCAGGTTTCAGTCTATTGTCCTTTTCAGTTTTTAGCTTATAATGTGGTTAAGATGAAGAGCATGGGTAAACTATCCTCTAAACTTCATTTGATTAGGCATGGTAGCTGCATTGACACCCTTACCCGTGATTGGAGTTCCTGTACGTGCTTATACACCGGATGGCCTTGACTCCCTTCTCTCTATTGTGCAGGTACACGTGTGCATATTATAGGTGGTTCGACTCATTTACCTACTAATGGTCCGATTTGGGTTATGTTTTATTTTATAGATCTAACAGGTCAAATAGGTTACAACGTTACCCTAAAGAAATTAAGAAGGCAATGGTTTGAGAGCCACAATCGCAAAGCAGTCAAATGCTTTTATTGGTGTGGTGCAGATGCCTAGAGCTGTTCCTGCTGCGACAATTGCAATAAACAACGTCACTAATGTAGGATGGTTCGCGGTCAGAATATTAGGGTGGCTGATACCTCCCTCCAAGCAAGGTTTTCTCTCTTTCCATGCATACTCTGACTCTTGAAAACACCCATATTTCCATGCATACTCTCACTCCTGAAAAACACACATATTAGAGATAGCAAATGGAATGGTCGGTAAGGTTAAACTGGGTAGTTTTGTAGTACAGGTGGTAGCAGGTTGAGTTGACCAGTTGACCTCCAAAACTTATATTCTTTTATAAATAGTTAATATGTCATAATTTTCAATACTATTATTAATCAAGATGTGATGGATATTCCTGTCAGGTTCTTTGATAACATGCCTAATTGCCTACACTCTAAGTTATAGATTTGTATAGGACGATCATAAAGTGTTCGTCATCTTCCATTTCCAAGTTAGCAACTCTTTGGAAATTATTCATAAGAAACTATGATCTTATGATGGAGCTACCACTTGAAGTTGGAGCCCTTAAGAACCTCAACGTGTTTGATTCAGAAGGATCGCAACTTATAGGCATACCTGAGCAATTTGGATCACTGACCAAGTTGGAATGCTTGAGTCGGTCTTTGTACAAATTTTTAGACACGTACAAGCAAAGTAGCAGAAACAGTGCATGAAAAGTATGTATTTTGTTCTCAAATTTCTCTCTTTGAAGTTGTCGTTGGCTGTCACTGTATATTGCATATGACATAAGTCAAAGCAAACAAGATTAATGCATCAGGACAACAGTCCTATACTACTGAACTTTGTTATGTTTGAAGGTACTTGAATACTTTGCATTAGTCGAGAATACCATACGAGAAACTCTTATGCTTCTTCTCAAACTCTCTAACTGTTACACTGTTTTCATCACCAATTGAATTCCATCTGTCTCTAAGATATTAGGTTCAGTTCTAACTTCTAAGATGTGTGTTTCTATAGATGGAGACTCGCGTTTGTTGCAAAATGTACCAAGGAAAGCACAAAATGGTGATCAGCAGGTGAAGCTAATATGTTGTTCTTCATGCCCCAAATGAAAAATATATATTGGGAAATGAAACCAAATTTTACTAATAAAAAATATGCTATATTCTGAACCTATTTGGTCAATATGTAGTGTGTATTGGGAATAACTATTATGTTGTTCTTCAGATAAGAAACCAAATTTACGATAAAAAGTCATTTTTAGCATTTTTAGGGGCGCCAAACTCTATTGTTTCTTCCAAGTTTTGAGTAACTGAAGTAGAATAACATATAAAAATAAGATGCAACCTGGCAAAACCATAATTTTATCTTGTAGGCTGACTTGGAACAAACAAAAACCCAAGAAAATGGAAAACTATGATCCACTTTGGAAGAGATGATTTTCGATATAATGAAACTAAAGAGCTGCTCATGAAGTCCTATCAAGAAAAAAACACAAACGTACAAAAGAGTCTCACGGAAAGTTATTTGCAGCTCTTGTGAATGTTGGTGCTAAAGAGGATCGTGTCAAGCAAAATGCTAAAGTTGCAGAAGAAGCTGTTGCAGGTACTAATTAATTCATCATAGTCTGTTTTTAAAGTTTGAGCAAAAAATTTATATTTCTGATTATATATGGGTCAAACGGCCAGTTACATACAAACTATATTTAAACTGTTATAGCTAAAACTACTTACTTACCCCATTTAACCATGTCTGAGATCTTAGTCTCATTTCCTAGCACATCTCTTCACTTTTCACAAAAAACGTGCTTTTTGGCTAGTTTACATATACCATTTACTCGGATTTTAAAAGTTCGTCAAAGGATTAAATATCCAAGTCTGGTTATTTACCACTTATAAACAACAGACGTACATCCAAACACTGTATCTTATAGCCTGATCTGTTAGTGTATTAACTGATTTTAATATTTAGCACTATTACATAAGCACTTTTAAAACATACATCCAAACACCCTATAACTTATTCATTCAAGTGCTTTATCTATACTTCCAACTGCTGTTGACGTAGGCTTGCTGCAGACGCGGTTTGAAGCGTCTCTGGAATTATGAAAACCGATATAATACCTCAACTATAACATTCTCTACCTAAGGTTATGCATGTTCATAAGAAATGTCGGGTTTTTTTTAAATTACATTTAGAACAGAATACCATTTCGATATCTATGTAGTTGCAACGTCTCTCCCAATTTTAGTAATCTAAACCCTTTGGTTCACCTCTGAAGCATCGCTTTTATATATCGTAAAGCTGATTCTCATCTTGGTTTTTTACTCAACAAGTTCTCCACATGTCAATTTTATACATGATTTTTTTTATTTTGCAAGTTATGTGTGCCCTGGTCATTATATGTGTTAAAGACAAACCCATTGATTAAACTAACCTGAAATAGATATTACAAAAAATTAGTGCGCAGAACAATAGAACAGAATCGTCCTATACACTACATGCAGACATCATAAACTTCAAATAGCTCAACCTCGACATTTGATATGGCATATGATAAAGTGAAGTAGCCATCTTTCATGGCTCACTAGCCTTTATCCGGATGACTCACCGGTAGCATCCTACAGTCCTCCACCAATGGAGTGCCATTAATGCTCCATTTAGTCTATAGCGGGAGCTTTTGCAGTCTGAAAAGAGAAAAGGATACCAATAGACTAACCATCATCAATGGCCATCAAATGTTTGATAATTATGATAATACTTTCACGAATTCGATCCAGTTCGTCCATTACCAAAGTGTTATTCATTTATTATTTTCACACATGGTCACTAACAGTGTTGTGATTCTTGAATACAATGGGATTCCTGTGCAAGTAAAAGGCATGAATTTAGCAGTACCCTCATTTTATTTTGTTAAAGTGGAATATTTGTTAAATGCATGTGGGAAATGCTCGAACAGATGATTATAGCGATCATGTTGGAATTCTCCAATTTATGTGGTCAGCTGGTATGATTCTAACCAAACTTACAAGAAACTGGACGTCTTATGTGACAAGGAATCATTTATTCACCCCTCCTGCAAGTGTGACCAGATAACTGATGTTGCTTATCAAAAAATGGGTAACATCGATCCTTATAGCATCTTTACTCCTCCTTGCACTACTAATGGTGTAACTAAGCGGCTTTCTTAGAAGATGGCATGTGAGTATTCTCTTTTAAATACCGAAATAATTGCTATATCTTGCGATTTTGGAGTTTTCCCTTAACAACACAAGATAACTTACCCCACATGAAATTTTTACCAGTTCATGGTAATCTAGAGTTAAGAAGCAGTCATTATTTGTGTACGGATTAATTAATAGTGGTTACTTGCAGACTTGGAATCCCATGGAGCTGTTAATTGATGAAGATATGCCAACTTGCGGGTGCTGATATGGAAGAAACGGGTCAAACTATGAAATTGTTATTTTCGTATGATAAAAAAGTTTAATTTATCACCATTTCTCCTAATAAATTTATGATAAAAGTCAATTTTGGAACCCTCATCATGTGGAAGATCTCACTCGGCAGTTAGAGTCGGTGGTTCTGCAAATGTTTTCTCGTCATGAAGAAGCAAGAAAAAGGTATTACCGACGGTATATTTTCAAGAAGGTGATTCTGTATCTGAGTGTTGGTTGCCGATTATTGTTTTTTTACGCGCAGGCACCATGCAGCCCGCATCAGCTAGGCGATCAAACGTTTTCCAGTCATGAAGATCATCAAGAAAAAAGTATCACCTATGGTAATATCTTCAAGAAGGTAATTATGTATCTATAAGTGTTGGTTTTTAATTGTTTCTTTTCTGTTTATTTCAAGGTTGCATTTTTTTAGCTACGCAAATGAAAGCATGATTGTTGTGGAAGCTTATGAAGTGTTGAGGGGTTGAGCGTCCTTTCCAGTTGTTAAAATCATGCAGGTAGCAAGGTTGTAGATTATGTATCGGTCGATAAGCAGCACACAAATGTATCCGAGATGTTGGATAGCCACGAATGTTGTGAGGATTCTATTGTATATGTTTAGAACTGTGACAATCAGAAAGGTCCTTCCTTTTTGCTACAGAAGATAGTCAATTATGAATGCTTCTCTGCTGGTACATTACTTCTGTTACCACCGTCTGCCCTAAACTTTCCCACGAACGCATTCTCTCCGACTCCAGAGTACCTTCCGAAAGCTTCTTCAACATGGCCAGAAGAAAAGCTTAGTCTCAAGTACAATTGCTGACATATCGTCTCCCTTATTTAAATATAGATACAAATTCTTTAAATATTATTGCCAAATCTTTTATAATTGGCACACATGGGGTATGGTGATAGTGACAACAGGCTGGGATAGACGGATCAGATTGTGCCTCAAGTATGGACTACCAGCATCCGCTTAAAGTCAAGATGAGTAGTATGAATACAGATTTCTGTTGTGAAGCCTGTTAGCTCTCATTGGTCATGTCAACTCCAAGCTGCAGGAAGATAAGGTTAAAGAAGCTTTTGTATATTTTAATTGGTATTGTATATATATGTGCATGTTTAAGCAATAAGTAAGGTGTAATATATGTTAACGAATAAGACACTGTGTGCACTGATTTGCATCAATGGATGTATATAATCCAGTTTAATCATATGCATCATGATGTATATAATTCAGGGCGAAATTGAGGTCAGGTCATTTTTTGTTTTTACTCTCCACAACAACCGTTCAAGCTCAAAACCAAGGTACACATATATGAACATTATAAGTTTATAACCATTTCATGTTTTTTAGCTGCAAGTGGATTAAAAGTTTGTAGTAAAATGATTAAACTCTCACTTTTAGCTTTTCAATCATGTTTTATTCATTCCGGACAGAGCTGGTTTGTGTGTATCTCTAAATTTAATTATGTGTTTCGTATGTTAATATGAAGATTATTTTGTGAGTTTTCGTTTCTTAGAGTTTTATAATCTCGTGTTCAGCTTGGCAAGCTAAACTAATACAAATCTTTGTTTTGTAAAATATGAGTCTGATCCGGTGGTTGAACATGAGATTAGAACCCCTTGGGTATTGAGAATAGATAACAAAGTCCATTTTATTTCAATGGAAACATAATGATGATAATGTTCGCTGTTGTGCGATCAGAGTGTTTTAGAGATTCGGTTTCAGAAATATGAAGATAAATTTGATTATCTTATGTGGGCCAATCATCGTATTGTTCAAACAAAAGTGGTCCCGTGACTTTCATTAGATAAATTTGACTGACGTGTTTTTAATGGGCCAATTTTTTATAGAAAGGTTTTGATTTTGGGCTTTGAACCTAATGTGACTATATGAGTTACGTGACGTTTAGATTTGTTAAAATAGTCTTCTAAAAAGACAAAAATGGTGTTTGTACATTGTTAAAGTGTATGTACATTTTTTGCATAATGTTATATTTACAGTAGGTTTAATATGATTTAAAAGTTAGGATTTTCTATACGATTTAGTTATAAGGATTTTTAATAATATTTGGCAATATATTCAGTTTTAGTTTAAATGTTTTATTTGTGATGACATATTTTTCCGGTGAATTGACAGTAAATTTGGTTGAATATACAATATTAGTCTTCTAAGAAAAATAAGTTACATAATGGATCCGGATAAAAAGATTCAACAAAAAATAAGAAAGTTGAAAGCATGATTTGTAACACCCCATTTTGATAATGGAATGTCACGCGTAATTATGGCGTGTCATCAAAGCATACAAGGATAAATGTATAAAACATTACATGACCATAGGGATAACCGGAATCAAACATCGGTTCCCAAACATAAGCCCAAAACATAATAAAGCAAAAGAAATTAATGAAAGACTACATAAGCATAAATATATGAAGGCAAAAGGAAAAGAAGTCTCTAGCAGCTTCCATCATATGCACGTCCTCCAAATGCTCGAGTCTTTCCTAGGGTACCTGCCGTTTTGGGACATGGAAAGGAAAGTAACGGCTGAGCAAAACGCTCAGTGCACGGATATAGACATAGTATAAGTGACTAAAACATAATAGAGACTTAATAGCAGCGGAAAAGTATGAGTCCTGGAAAACCTGGAACATGTTCATAAAACTGGTTTTATAGTTTGAAAAGCCTTATGTTTATCTTATGAAAACTGTTTAACATATTTTACCATTAGCCAATATAGGTCATGAAAATCCACCTTGCATGAATACTTGGAGGGGTGACCTCATCATGCAAATTAGAGGGGTTGCCTCTAATTTAATATACTGGTTTTTGGGTAGGAGGGATCAGCTCCTTGTGAAGGATGCAAGGCACACACCACATTCACCATGTAATCCTGAATAAAACATGTAACTAGGATGCACCCATACGCCCCACATGATAAATATAAATAAATGGCCAAAAGCTGAAGGGACGCCACGAGCAATCACTCCGCCGTGGTGAAGTCATAACATCAGTGCCTCTAATGTTATGGTTATGGTACCTCCATAACTAGGTGAAACTGATCATGCATGTATATGGATATAGGTAATCATATTTAAAACATAAGCAATCAAACACGTAACTTATACTACGGGAAAATAGTTGGCTGCATACGGGGAATCCTAATAAGGAAAGAATGTCCATACTGAAAGGACGGGAATCCGTACCTTATGTCCAGTGAATGAAGAAGACGAACTGAGAGGAATCCTACTTCCGAATCACTAGAGCTACATAAATCATACATGAATAAGTATCTGCTTACTAAATACGTAGCTGGTTTTACGTCATGTCTTAGCTTATTTTATGTGTTCTTACCATGTTTTACTGTTTTAAAGCCTTAAACTGTGTTTTATCTTATATTCTGTTTAATCTGATTAAGTATTTATGGTATTTCATGTGTTATTATACTTACTGTGTAATAATAAGTAACTTTCCAAAAATAGCAGGTTTCCTAAAATAGAAAGTTTCCAAAAATAGAAAGTTTCCAAAAATAAAAAGTTTCCAAAAATAGAAAGTTTCCAAAAATAGAAAGTTACCAAAAATAGAAAGTTTCCAAAAATAGAAAGTTTCCAAAAATAGAAAGTTTCCAAAAATAGAAAGTTTCCAAAAATAGAAAGTTTCCAAAAATAGATTTACTGCTTAAAATAGATAAGTTTCTAAAAAATAGAAAGTTTCCATAAATAGATTAGTTGCCTTAATTAAATAAGTTTCCATAAATAGATTAGCTGCCTGAAATAAATAAGTTTCTAAAAATAGCTGGTTTCCATAAATAAATTAGCTGCCTTATTTAATTAAGTTTCTAAAAATAGAAAGTTTCCATAATTAGAAATAAGCTGGTAAATAAGCTAAGTAAATAAGCCTAAGTGTTTTCATGATTATTTCCTAAGTCATATGATATATTATATAGTTTAATAATTATTTCATGTAATTTAATTAAACTATAGGTTATAATATTTAATTAAAGTATGACATGTTTTTAATTAAATATATTAAATACTTAGGTTAAAAATATGTATTATTAAATATTAATAATATAACCTAAGTCATGTTTAATTAATTAATTATATCCATGGTTTTAAAATAATTAATTAATCATAAGTCTTAAATATATAAATACTTAGGTTAAAATAATTTCATGTTCATTAATAATTAAATAACCTAAGTCATGTTATTAAATTAATCACATCTTTTATTAATTTAATTTTAACATAAGTTCATAACATAAAAATAAACTAACATAAACCATGAACTGGATCTAGGCTAGAAAACATGAACCGGACATGAATCGACACCGTACCCCGAACCAACTCGGGGTACCCCGTGTTTCCCATTGCTGCCGTGGGACCCACACGCACCAACCAAGACCATATGGTCTTGGTGGTGGTCGGCTTGGCAAACCGAAACCCCCTCGGGGTCGGTTGCAGCCTGCGGCCCAAAAACAAACACCCCTTTGATCGACCCTTTGATTAATTAATGATCAAAACATGTTAGATCTATGTTTAATTAATGTGTTTTTATAAAAACATCACGTGTTCATAATTAATAAAAGATTAATTAAAAAGAAAAAGGTAAAAAAAGGTTTTACCGTATTCGTGGATCAAGAGGGTGAAGAACAAACACGAACAAACAATAAAACTTCAAGATCCGAGATCAATGAATCACCTTGTTGGTGATTTGAAGGTGGCGGCACAAAGAGGGAGGAGAAAAGGGATTTTAGGTTTTCTTGAAATCTTCTGTAAAAGTGATTTTTAAGTAGTAAAAATCTATTTAACCCCTTTTAGTAAAATTGGTAATGGGCTTGGCCCATTACCTTGTTTTGGCCGCGGGTAGGGACTCCTCCGTGGGGTTCCCGTACCTCGTTTCGTGTCTTGTTATTTAGTACTCGTTTATGTTTAATTAAGTTCGTGTTTTAAATATTCTCGTTACGTAAATACCATACTCTTATATATTTAATTACGCTCGTATTAAATATATATAGTAATTAATAATAGCTCGTGTTTTAATTACGCTCGTGATTTCGTGATCGTATGCTCGTGATTAATTATTGTTAAATAATTATTACGTGATCGTGCAAATAAAATACTTATCATGTTCTAACACGTACGTAATACATAAACTCCTAACACGTAATCGTAATAATGCTATATTAGGAAAGTTTTAATCTAGTATGTACGATCTAAGGGTACTAGTCATGGTAAAAGCATGCGGGTTTTACAACTCTTCCCCCCTAAAAAGAATAATTCGTCCCCGAATTATAGATAACGTAACTGGAAGCGAAACATACCCGAATCAGACTGGAAAGGTATGCGTAATAACGGAAATAAAGGTGACATGGTAGAAGGGAACGTGGAACGTGACATGTCTTGAAAAGACATGAAACGTGACGTGACTGAAAGGACATATCTAATTGATAAGAGAAAAACGGATAAAAGTTCCGATGAACTTGTCCGTTTCCAAGTGGCTTCCCCATTGGAACGGTTCCCTCATAAGATCTTGACACGAATGATAAGTCTTGGTCCTCCTGGACTTGACTTGGAATACGAAGAAGTTCTTGGTTATTAACGTAATGTAGATCCCCTAAATTCGATTGAGGAAATAAGAGTTAATCGTGTAAGAGTAACTGAAACGTTACGATGAAAGACAATCTGACTTAACTGTTAACTAGAAACGATGCGCGAGACATAAAGAAACGTAGTACGTGAAAATTTTTGAACGTGATACGTGAAATTTTTTGAACGTGCTACGTGGAGATATGGCGAGTGTAGTATGAGTAAACATATCGTGATCCATGATACGTGTAACATATCTTGATCATGATATGAGGAACGTGGAATGAACATGATATGTGAAACATATCGTGAACATATAATATAATGGCGGTATCGCCAAACGCTAGAAGGTGAGACATAGATTATGACGAGAAACGTCTATCTGAGGATAGGGAGTTATACTAAACTTGGGTCTGGTCTCTCAAGTTCTTGCAAACTACCCATAATGAGAAAACAAATGAACGTAAAATCGTAAACCAAAATACGATCATGAACGTGAATAGTGTCATGAACGCGAGCGCGAAAGCAAGGCGTGGAATTAGAACAAGGACGTGAAGTGAATTAGGAGCACAATTATGAATATTTGTCTGACCCGATAACTGAGGGATTACCAAGTGATCGGATGAGCCTTGGCTGGAACATGTCCAATAGATTTGTTTGTTCTGAAATCCTTACGGATGTAAGGATTCTGCAGACTTGATCAAACTGTTTGCAATAACCCAGATAGCATCATGCTTCATCTGAGTTTGTGTTAAACTGGTAACCAAAATCCATGGAGATCTTGTCCCATTTCAATTTACAATTTCAGATGATGAAAACATCCCAGTCTGTTGGTGTCCTATCTTAACCTGTTTGTATGACAGGTATGAAGATATGAACGTAACTGTATCTTGCTTCATCGAACTTGATACATAGGAGTTTGTGAAACTCTGAGTCTCTAAATCTAGACTTCTCCTAGCGTAGGATTTCCTAGAACACCTAATGTAGTGTAGGGTTCTCTCCTTTACGCATAAGCTGAGTCATGGTAAGATTAACCATAAAACCCATGTGATTCAGTGTGTTACTGTAATCAAACAGAATTGATATTGGAAAATTTTCCAGGGTAGAATTTCTCTTGTCATAGAATTTGCAACATAGTGCAGATAGGGTCTTCCTGTTCTTCTCTAGGCTTAGAGGAAATCAGGTTATCCTCAATGAAAACGCTGATGAATTTGTTTAGGAGTTCATGGAAACTCAATTTATTAAGTCCATAATGCTGTTGGAGCATTGATGAGACTAAATCAAAATCATAAATCTAGCATTACCGAGTCGTGCACGAATAGCAGTCACGGACATGTCCTGCTTTTTCACTCGTCACTGTTGGCAGCATGATCATGAGTTCGATCTTGGGAAAGTGATTAACACTATACGGTTGATTGGACATGTCGTCAATACGTGGAGGAGAATAACGGTCATGAATGGTGATTTGTTTAAGTCAATGGTAGTCGACACATAATCTCATGGTACCATCCTTCTCCTTGTAGATTCTTCTGGAATGTATAGGAAGACTTTGGAATAATCAACTGGCTATGCGTAAAAGAATTAAGTGGTCGTGTCTTACTGACAGCTAGAAAATTTTAGCGACCACGGCTAACAACGCACATGCTTGTAAGCATAGATAATTTGTACAGATTTTCCCGATGGAAAATCAAGCTGAATGTATTCAGGAGCCTGATCATTACTGTACATAATTATGAATCGTAGCATGGTGTGCTGTTCATAGTCCATAATTAGGATAAAATTCATCTCGTGTCTGTCCGAGGAAATATGTTAGCAGCTTGGATCTCATCATTAAACCGAAGGAAAACCTTCGTATGCGTGGGAATACGAAAGGCGTCCTTCATGGTCATGAATATATGAACTATGGTGAAAGAAATGAAAATGACATCGGCAACGTGACAGTTCTCACTGATGCGCCGATAATGGTATTGAAGTTCTTGTGGCCTGATTAATACATGGCACAACAAAATAGATATACCCTTGGAGGGTACCCTGAATTTCTTAGAAATGTTCCATAGTTGGACGTGAGTCATGTGTCTTGACTCGTTTCTTGGAACTATAAGCATGGCATATGTCTTGACTAGTGCCTTGACATGTGTCTTCAGGAGGTATACGTGAGACATGTGTCTTGACTGATATCTCGACATGTGTCTCGAGATGTGAAACAAATATAACCACAATATAAGGTTATTATGCCAGAATTGGCGGATCGGTTGGACTACCAATCCTTGTATTTCTGACCACTTCTGTGGCCAGAGTTTCGGTTGCGATTTCTAGGATAGTTGTTGTCATAGTAGTGGTTACTATCGTCCTGTCTGTCAGTTCCATGATGGTCATTCTCATGACCGTGATTCATGTAACTATTCAGCTGAGTGGCCAGCTGGTACCGGTTGCACTCATATGGCTGAAATGACAGCCGAATGACGTGTGACATGTAACTAAGAATTAGGGACAATGATTGATGGGAATCATCTGATGGTGAAGCATCTTCTCGTCCAATTGCTTTGCTCCGACGCCTTTGTCTTCGTCTTGTAGGATCTCCAGGTTGTGAACAGCATCCGCATCTCGTAGCGTCTCCGAACGTCAGCAGCTTCAACCTTCAGTAACATCTCCAAGCTATGAGCGGCATCGGCAATCTTGTAGAATATCAGCAAGTGAACATACGCCTGAGATGATTCAGAATCGACAAGCGAATACTCATGAAGTATTGCAAGTGGAATACACATGGATTAAGGTACATGTAATACACATGAAATAAGGTACATGGAGTACACGTGGAATGCACATGAAATGATCGGTATGGGGTCGATCATTTATCATGATTTAAGGAAAGTATAACGGTTAAACGGTTAGGAAAACCATTATGATAACCTGGCAGTATTAGCATAGACATCATTTTGGTTGTAATGGAAACGTTAAAGTGTGGTTACACAAAATTCAACGATGATTTGCCTGACAGCATGATCAATGAAAACCAACCATGCCTATCATGAAAGCAGAATCCAATGAAACCCAACAATGTCTTGCAGGACAACGTAAATAACAAAAGAGGCGTAAAACATAATCAACATGAAGACGGAATTATCATGAAGAAACATGAAACCATCTATCACGAAGAAGTGTATAACATAATCAGCATGAAACTGAAGTTAACCATGACAGTATGAAAACATACTTGACATAAAAACATAATAACTTATGAGGGGACATGAAAATTTTTTTATGCCAATTTAAATCATGAGAAAAATTTTATGCATGAAAAACAGTGCATGAATGCGTAATGTAGTTTATAAAACCTTTATATGTGCGAGGGAACGCCTATGGGTCGGTTCCAAAACAAAAGACATGGCGAGGGGACGCCTATGGGTCGGTCCCAAAGTTAAAAGTTTCGATAAAAGCACATGCGACTAAATAGGGCCAGTCCTGTACCAACCATTACTTAGTCATAATCCCTGCAGCAATGATACATGAAACTCATATGTCAAAACTTATCAGAAAAAAAATTTATGTGACTAATTATGAACTATTGGGGTTTAGTCCACATAGCCACTGTTCACGAGGAACATTATGCATGAAACAATGACACATAACTAAATATGAATGACGGTTGTCCATCTATATTAGCAAAACAATATCGATGAAAACATCAAGGTTAAAACCTCAAGGTGCTGAAAACATCATGGTTAAAACAACAATGCGCTGAAAACATCAATACGTAGAATAATAGACGTTGGCTTATGAAGCTCCTAGTGACTACCCACTAGTCACATGTCGAGTTTTAGAGCCTACAGGTCGAAGCCTTGTCTCTAATACCATAATTGTAACACCCCATTTTGATAATGGAACGCATAATTATGGCGTGTCATCAAAGCATACAAGGATAAATGTATAAAACATTACATGACCATAGGGATAACCGGAATCAAACATCGGTTCCCAAACATAAGCCCAAAACATAATAAAGCAAAAGAAATTAATGAAAGACTACATAAGCATAAATATATGAAGGCAAAAGGAAAAGAAGTCTCTAGCAGCTTCCATCCTATGCACGTCCTCCAAATGCTCGAGTCTTTCCTAGGGTACCTGCCATTTTGGGACATGGAAAGGAAAGTAACGGCTGAGCAAAACGCTCAGTGCACGGATATAGACATAGTATAAGTGACTAAAACATAATAGAGACTTAATAGCAGCGGAAAAGTATGAGTCCTGGAATACCTGGAACATGTTCATAAAACTGGTTTTATAGTTTGAAAAGCCTTATGTTTATCTTATGAAAACTGTTTAACATATTTTACCATTAGCCAATATAGGTCATGAAAATCCACCTTGCATGAATACTTGGAGGGGTGACCTCATCATGCAAATTAGAGGGGCTGCCTCTAATTTAATATACTGGTTTTTGGGTAGGAGGGATCAGCTCCTTGTGAAGGATGCAAGGCACACACCACATTCACCATGTAATCCTGAATAAAACATGTAACTAGGATGCACCCATACGCCCCACATGATAAATATAAATAAATGGCCAAAAGCTGAAGGGACGCCACGAGCAATCACTCCGCCGTGGTGAATTCATAACATCAGTGCCTCTAATGTTATGGTTATGGTACCTCCATAACTAGGTGAAACTGGTCATGCATGTATATGGCTATAGGTAATCATATTTAAAACATAAGCAATCAAACACGTAACTTATACTACGGGAAAATAGTTGGCTGCATACGGGGAATCCTAATAAGGAAAGAATGTCCATACTGAAAGGACGGGGATCCGTACCTTATGTCCAGTGAACGAAGAAGACGAACTGAGAGGAATCCTACTTCCGAATCACTGGTGCTACATAAATCATACATGAATAAGTATCTGCTTACTAAATACGTAGCTGGTTTTACGTCATGTCTTAGCTTATTTTATGTGTTCTTACCATGTTTTACTGTTTTAAAGCCTTAAACTGTGTTTTATCTTATATTCTATTTAATCTGATTAAGTATTTATGGTATTTCATGTGTTATTATACTTACTGTGTAATAATAAGTAACTTTCCAAAAATAGCAGGTTTCCTAAAATAGAAAGTTTCCAAAAAAAGAAAGTTTCCAAAAATAAAAAGTTTCCAAAAATAGAAAGTTTCCAAAAATAGAAAGTTACCAAAAATAGAAAGTTTCCAAAAATAGAAAGTTTCCAAAAATAGAAAGTTTCCAAAAATAGAAAGTTTCCAAAAATAGATTTACTGCTTAAAATAGATAAGTTTCTAAAAAATAGGAAGTTTCCATAAATAAATTAGTTGCCTTAATTAAATAAGTTTCCATAAATAGATTAGCTGCCTGAAATAAATAAGTTTCTAAAAATAGCTGGTTTCCATAAATAAATTAGCTGCCTTATTTAATTAAGTTTCTAAAAATAGAAAGTTTCCATAATTAGAAATAAGCTGGTAAATAAGCTAAGTAAATAAGCCTAAGTGTTTTCATGATTATTTCCTAAGTCATATGATATATTATATAGTTTAATAATTATTTCATGTAATTTAATTAAACTATAGGTTATAATATTTAATTAAAGTATGACATGTTTTTAATTAAATATATTAAATACTTAGGTTAAAAATATGTATTATTAAATATTAATAATATAACCTAAGTCATGTTTAATTAATTAATTATATCCATGGTTTTAAAATAATTAATTAATCATAAGTCTTAAATATATAAATACTTAGGTTAAAATAATTTCATGTTCATTAATAATTAAATAACCTAAGTCATGTTATTAAATTAATCACATCTTTTATTAATTTAATTTTAACATAAGTTCATAACATTAAAAAAAAACTAACATAAACCATGATCCGGATCTAGGCTAGAAAACATGAACCAGACATGAATCGACACCGTACCCCGAACCAACTCGGGGTACCCGTGTTTCCCATTGCTGCCGTGGGACCCACACGCACCAACCAAGACCATATGGTCTTGGTGGTGGTCGGCTTGGCAAACCGAAACCCCCTCGGGGTCGGTTGCAGCCTGCGGCCCAAAAACAAACACCCCTTTGATCGACCCTTTGATTAATTAATGATCAAAACATGTTAGATCTATGTTTAATTAATGTGTTTTTATAAAAACATCACGTGTTCATAATTAATAAAAGATTAATTAAAAAGAAAAAGGTAAAAAAAGGTTTTATCGTATTCGTGGATCAAGAGGGTGAAGAACAAACACGAACAAACAATAAAACTTCAAGATCCGAGATCAATGAATCACCTTGTTGGTGATTTGAAGGTGGCGGCACAAAGAGGGAGGAGAAAAGGGATTTTAGGTTTTCTTGAAATCTTCTGTAAAAGTGATTTTTAAGTAGTAAAAATCTATTTAACCCCTTTTAGTAAAACTGGTAATGGCTTGGCCCATTACCTTGTTTTGGCCGCGGGTAGGGACTCCTCCGTAGGGTTCCCGTACCTCGTTTCGTGTCTTGTTATTTAGTACTCGTTTATGTTTAATTAAGTTCTTGTTTTAAATGTTCTCGTTACGTAAATACCATACTCTTATATATTTAATTACGCTCGTATTAAATATATATACGTAATTAATAATAGCTCGTGTTTTAATTACGCTCGTGATTTCGTGATCGTATGCTCGTGATTAATTATTGTTAAATAATTATTACGTGATCGTGCAAATAAAATACTTATCGTGTTCTAACACGTACGTAATACATAAACTCCTAACACGTAATCGTAATCATGCTATATTAGGAAAGTTTTAATCTAGTATGTACGATCTAAGGGTACTATTCATGGTAAACGCATGCGGGTTTTACATGATTCGTTGAGTGATTTTATGACCATGAAGATTAGAAAAAACCACGAAAAGATCCAACCTATAAACACAAGCCGAGTAAAAAATATTTCCAAAAAAATGGTTATTTATAATGCATACCCTATCACGAATTTCTAAATCCGCCACTGCCAAGATTTAATGCCATTGATTCGGATCCATCCATCATTTTAAGTTGATCAACTCCATTACAAATTTTGCAACTTTGGAACCTTTTCATACCTTGAAGCAATGAGCTTCTCAATCTGCTTATGAGAATTCTATGTTTCTTACAGTACTCATACAGTGACCTTCTACCTCTAATGAAAAAGCGTTCCTGCATAATATATATAGGAATTAGTAACATTTTTTTGGTTTAGTTATTCAATATAAAACATATAAAGCTACTCTATGTAAGTAACTAATTAAGAATCCCTGTACACTCAAACAAACTTTTTAATGAACTATAAATATACATTAAAACTTTATGCTATTTTAATGAACTTTATGCTATAATATATTATTTGAATTATATTAAGGTTGTTTTTTGCATTTTATTTATGTTTTTTTTTATATTACGTGTGTTTGTCGTTTTATATATTACAGGTTAGATGTAGTTTTAATGTATTAACAATATTATGTTTATAGTACTATGTTTTAATGTATTGGAATGCAGACCGAGACGGGAAATCGGTTTGAACCTTTCTAAATCGAATTCAGCACGATTTTCGAACCGCGATTTCACGTCCGTTAGGTACACTGATGCATAATAATATCAGAGATTACTTACCTTTTGATTTTTTTTCAACAAAAAAAGGGTCCAAATGCAAAAAGCAGTCGTTTGGTGTATCAAGGCCTAACACTATCCAAAAATTAGTTTAAGTTAACAAAAAATATATATATATATAAAAGATACAAACTGATATTGTACAACGAAAGATTCACATGAGTTAAAACACAACCGTTGAGTGCACCAAGGCCTAAATATATAAAAGATTAGTTTCCATTTAATTTTTTTTAAAACGGGTCCAACTACCAACAGATATAATTAATACAAAAACGTGCTTTTAGAAACAAGAAAAAAAAAATGACCCCGCCCGTTGGGCGGGTTACGACGCTAGTATATATAAATATATATATATATATATATATATATATATATATATATATATATATATATATATATATATATATATATATATATATATATATATATATATGATGTAATTTGATTACATGATTGTTTGATGATTATTTTAATATTTATACGAGGTATTTATACGACGTAGATTGTCACAAGAAACCCTAACTCCCCTAGCAAATCAATTGAAGGTATTCCCGTAGGAATTCTAGCTATTCTAGATCTAAACCAAGTTGTGGATACTTATGATCCCAACAAAATGGTTGATATTCGTAGAAATGTTGATATTTGTTGATTGTGATATTGAAGAAGAATTGGCGAGATTAAATCTGATATCGATGTCATGACGATCTTTCCTTATAGAGTGGAGTTTGACAAAACGTTACCACCTGGAAAGATTTCCTTATAGAGTGGAGTTTGACAAAACGTTACCACCTGGAAAGGTCGTTGTCACCCAATTCTTAAATTGAAATCGAAAGGGTGAATGTTGCACTTGAGGCTGTTACTAGAACCATTACCCAAAAGCTTAACGCCACTAGTACCTTTCCGAGAAGTCTAATTGAATGTGTGAGCCATTTCAAACTAGTGACTCATTTGATAACTATTGTTGTAAGAGCTATAGGATTGGAAATTAAGTGTTGTTCATATCGAGCTTTTATTGCCCTTTTAAGGTCTAAGAATAACGTTGAAAGTATTAGAGAATGAGGTAGGATATCGAATTGAGTATAAGTTGGTTGAAACTTGAATAAAGTAAAATTTAACTTGTATGGAATATGAGATTGTTAAGAGGAAATCGTTAAGTCCTGTGATTGAATTATAAGGTTTTATATGATTGTTGGTTCATGTTAAGGGTTGTTCCTAGGCCATTGTCTAATGACGAGGATGCCCAGTGTCCAAGAAATAAATTGAAGAAATCTTCTTCTGAATTGGGACTGATGGATCTCTCGGGACAGGTGGAACACCTAATGACTATTGTAGATTAGTATTCATTGTGGTATCTTTTAAAAATCCCTAACTTAATTGAGACATCAGTTGGTAGGATGAGTTCTTAGAATTGTATGACATAGTGACACGTAATATGTTATGGTACAATTTTGACTTGTTTGTGATTAATGAAAAGACTACATTTGATTGCTAAATTTTACATGTATCGAATTGAGTTACGTTGTGGATTATTCTCTTTTGAGTGCCATCGAGGTCATGAACCTCATGATTAATTGGCTAAGCTCATTTCTTGATATATTGTAGTTAGTTCTTGGTGAACAACTTTTCATCACTCTTTTGCAGATCACTCATTGTTTTTATAAAGTTAAAACAGTATCCTTTGAGAAAATTTAATTTTCATCACTATAAGGATTATTAAAAGTGAGACTTATAAGTAATCGTTATCGAAATAATGTTGTTTATGAAACACCTTGGAAAACTTAATTGTTTTCACAACAAAGAACATCTCTGTAAATTCATTTTGATTCTTATTCCAGAATTAAGCATGAAAATATTTTTATTTTAAACATGATGACAAAGTTTTGACGAACTGAGTATTGCATCGTTAATCCTAAAATTGTATATAGTTGCGCGCCTACATACAATTTGTAAGGGACCATGCAAGGCTGATTAGTAGTCACCATGCAAGTGCTAATAAACACTACATTTTCTTTGAAGTTGTGAAAGATTAAACTTTATGAGATCTGCAAGAAGTGCAAAACAGGGACATATTGTTAGAGACACCTACATATGTGCCCGTACCATTTATTCTTCTGAGTCGAATTTACTCATCAGTGGATATTGTCTTATTTAACAATTGACAACTTTTTCTTGCCTAATTCTCTCGTAGTGAGATTCTTTGAAAAAGTATTTAATTACCGAATGCTGATACCCGACTGGATGTATCGATGTTCCTATCATTTCTTTTGATTAGATTTCATTTGAATGACCTGGGTAACGATCCGAGGAGCTTTCGAATGCGTACTCAAATCATGAAAACATGGGATAGACTCATATTCGTTAATGTTTTTGTCTTTATCTGATTTGAAATTCTCTCGCGTAGATCATGTGTTAACCTTACTCCTTTTAAGGTTAGTTATGTCTCCAGATATCCTTGAATTTGTGAAGGATTATGAGTTATTATTAGTATTTTGAGAAGTTTACATCTTATCAATGATCATGAAACTGGAAAGTTGATAGTGCCAGTAGAATGGATTGATTGACTATGACATAATGTCATTATCTTAGTTGATGGGAACTCGAGTAGAAATCCCCTAAAAGATAAGATGTTGATTATCAAAAGTGATCTAAATAATTCTTGATGGACGACCATATCCTGCAATTAGACTTGAAAATTATACCATGAATGGTTATGGACTAGTCATAGATATTATAATCTAGAAAGAACTTAAAGTAAATGTATGAAAAGATGTTCATGTTATTTGAAACTTTAGGAGGTATTTGCTGGTGAATTACCTAGACTTTCGCCATTAAGGCAAGTTGAATTTGGTATTGATTATGTTCCTGATGATGCACCCGTGGCATGTGCACTGTACTTCAGCACCATCTAAATCGAAAGTGTTACCGTACAACTGAGAGAGTTGTCGGAGAAAGCTTTTATTCTACCAAGATCGTCATTATGAAGAGCTATGGTGTTATTATTCCTTATATTTGTTGAATTACAGTGAACTAGGTAAATTGATGATCAAAATCTATGTCCACTACCCAAGATGATAGATTTGTTCGATCATTTACAAGGTTCTAGCGTATATTCAAAAATTTGATCCACGACATGGTTATCATCAATTTCGCATCCGCAAAAAAGATTATCTATTCCAATCACTACATCCGGGACTCGTAATGAACATTATGAGTTTCATGTTATGTTGTTTGGATTGACCAATGCACATGTAGCATCCATAAATTTGGTGAATCATGTGTGTAGGCTGTAATTTGATAAATTCTGGCTTGTGATCATTAAGGATCATTTGTTTGTTTCTAATAATAGGAAGGAGTTAATAATCATTTATAGACTGCCTTGTGTTGGCCGAATAGTGAAAACCTGCACCTTGAGTATTTAACATGTAATTTAAGGCTTAATCCTTTACATTATTTGACCGTGTGATTAATAGATAATGAAATCTATATTGACTCTTCAAAGATTAGAGTCATTAAGGCTTTGGGTTATACCAAAAAGAAAGTGCAAAAATGTTTTCACAAATATTTATCAAAGGATTCTTAAGGAATCATTCCCTTATACCAGAACATTTAACTAAACTCCTTTAGGGGTAAATGTTTGTGCGTACCTCAAAACAACCTAAGAGGGATTGAGGAAACCATTTAAACCATGACTTGAAATTTGAAACGACAATTTTGCTTTTCAACTAAGAAAATTTTGACCAAAGTATAACCAAAGATTTTTCGAACATTTACGAATCTTATTAATTATTTTCAATAAATCAACAAAAATCGTGTTAATCAAATTTAAATTTATTTTGAACATCTTTCTATAATTAGACGAACCGAGAAATTTAAATTTTTTTTTACGTTGACGATTCATAAAAATTATTTATTATTTAATTACTTGTAATAATCATCGACGCTTTAGACGTCGGATTGAGCAAAACTAATAAAAATGATAGATGAGACGAAACTAAAATTTAGAAATATGAAGAAAGAAATTCTGAGTGAATTGTGGTCATGATAGTTATTTCATCAGGGAAGGTGAATGTAGATACTGACACATAATATCGAAAGGATAAAGAATCAATTAGGATGTGTTCCTTAATAATGACTGTGCAAAATAAATTTCCGAGCAATTTAAAATATAGCTGATGCTTGTAAAAAGGATAATATAGATAATAAAAGGGGTTCGCGGCTAATGTGAACCATTAGAATTGAGAAGCCGATGGCGTTAAATGTATAAAAGACCACTTGTGGTTGCCTAAATATGGAGATTTTGAGATGTAGTCATGTTGGAATCTCGTAAGTATAAGTATTCTATTCATGTCATTTCAGATTAATTGTAATTTATTCTGAAGAAGTTGTACTGATGGAAAATTATGAAGGCGGACATCGCCTCATACATTAGTAAACGTCTAACTATTGCAAAGGTCATCATCTGAATTTGATTCGATTTGGGTCATCGTCGACAGACTGACTAAATCTACTAATATCATTCCCGTTAATGATAAATTATCGATGAAGAAATTAACTCTTGTATTTAAAGAAGTTGTGTAAACATAAGTGTGCCTGTATCGATCATCTCTATCAAGATCCTCGCTTCGCATCAAATTTCTAGAGATTTGCTCAGAAGTCATTGGGAACGAACCTTGATGAGAGTACTGTTTACAACCCCAATCGAAGGGACGAGGTAAAGTAATGATACAAAACACTAGAAGTGTTGTTTTATGCTTGAATGATTGACCTTTGGTAATAAATCGTATAATCGTTTTCCTTTGGAGAGATTATCATTGATAATTATCGTATTAGGATCGAGATCGAATTTTGTTAGGATCTAAATATTAGAGCATCTGTAAGCCGTAGTTGGGAGAAAGACACCCGGCATACACCCATTGTGAGTTGGACATGTCCTTTAGGTTTAAGGTTGCCTATGATGAAAAACCTAACCTTACAAAATACCTGACCCGCGAGACCTGAAATGATTGTTGAAATTAGGATCTGATTATTGACTGCTGGTAGTGGGCAGGAGGTTATGTGAATATGAAGTGTAGATCTTGAAGTGCAGGATGGGTAGCGAAGTTATGCCAAAAATTTTCACCTTGGAAAAATGAATTGATGATCTGAAAGATCATGGGAAATAAGTCCCTGTTGAATGGGACCATTGAGATAATGTAAAAAAAAGGTTGGTTTGAAAGGCATATAAGCTGGATCTGTCCCAGGACTTCAAGGGCTGCGTGAATTATGTTCGTATATTGGACTTGATAAAATGTCTATCAAGTGAAAATCCGATTGCTTCTTGATGAAGTTTAGATCGGCGAAAAGTTGCATTCATAAAAAAACCCGTGAACATCATGGATAAAGAAAGTAAGTCAACTTAAGCCTGATCTTATTCCCGTAGTTATGTTTGATGGAACTCGCGTATTGTAATGGATTACACTTGTGAGAAAAGACCGAATGTGGAGTAATTACCCACATGACTTTAACTCTATAAGAAGCGAGTAGTAAGATAAATCGATATTTGAGGACAAAGATCTTGTTTAGGGGTAAATGCTGTGACAATCCGTCAATTTATGATCGATATTTGATTCTCAAGTATTATTTAAAAACATTATTTTAATGTTATATTATGAACTCACTCATTTTTGGGAAGAAATTTGGGTTTACGTTTTGAAGTAGCATCGACTACGTCTAAACCGAAGGATTCTACGTTACGTGCTTACGTTTACATACACCGTTTTGGTGATAGTCCGACATTTCAGGAAATAAATTTATCCGTGAATATTATTTTGGGATTTTAAATTTGTGTTGGTTCATAAACTCACAAATTTACGAGAAGAGATTAGAACTTACGTGAATAATTTGACGTCCTTTACGACTAAACCGGAAACCCTAGGTTTACGTATTTACGTTTTTGAACTCCGTTTTTGATCAAACAATTTTTAGTAGATTCGTTTTATGCCGTTGATTCATAATTTATAAAAAAGTTTTTCGTAAAACGACCCGAGGGCACGCAAATCGAAGAAACTAGAATCGAGGAGTACCCGTAAATAATTGGGGATGAGACAAAACAAGTTTTGCCCCACCCCCAATATGGGATGGTTTAACTTAGCTAACAAACACACCTTATGTGTCAAAGCTTACTAAGTAAGCTAGGACACTTGTCCTAGCTACTTACAACTTAACAAAAACCACCAAGTTAAACTAACAACTTCATTTCATAACATGCTAACCACTCTAAAAAACACACAACTCTCTCCTTTCTCTCTCTATGTGTCGTCCCATCCCCACCATAATTCACCATCATCCTCAAAATTTAACCATGAACTTAAGCTATGATCAACATATGTTGAAGCTTAGTTGAAGACTTGTTGATTGGCGGTGATTTTAACAACTAGCAAGGAGTTTCCATGAAGATCAAGGGCTGATTTTTGGAGAAGTCTACAAATATTTGGTGATCCTAGAAGTGGTCTTGATATCTCATAAGATTGGTTACCCAAAACCAAGCCTTGTTCATCATCAATCCCATCTTTTCATCACTTTGGTGGTATAGAGATTGTTCTTCCTATCCTTTTGTTATTTTAAATATGTAATCTTGTATTTTCTTTATTTATGTATATGTATATGATGATGAATTATGATAAAAATATTGTGTGGGGATCATGTGTTGATAGATTTGATTAAAAAGATTAAAATCTACTTGAAAGGATGTTAAAATCATGGTTAAATATGTAGGCTGTATAAAACAGTAAAGAGCCAGATGATAAATTGTTAAAATGACTTGGTAAAATTAATATACAGTAAGGTATGAGTCTTGTACACATGTGAGAGTTCTCCATGCAATGAAATCATTATAATGAGTGAGATATGATCAAAACAAAATTGAAGTACCAATCTGAATAGTCTGTTTTGTGAGGACTGTTAGGGACACTTATACTTGGATTGAGCAGTAGCTAAAACTAAGTTAATTGTAGCACATCATATGAAGTTTATATCATCCAAAAATGAGCTTCCATCTCCTTGTAGAACTCAAGATATGGTAAACATAGTGAAAGTGAAAGTAAAAATCAGATTTGTGAAAATTAAAGTATATAGTATTATAATAGCACTCAAGTAAATAATATATAAAATGTAAACTTAAAACCTACTAACTTATATATAACACTTATATAAGTATGTACAATAATAAATAAATAAGACATTTTATAAAAATAGCAATTTGATAAGTTTTATAAGTTATAAAACTATAAACATGATTTTTACGTCTTTTCGGCTAAAACCGTAAAATTAACGTTTTCATCAATTAAAACTTAGATGGTCGGACCCGTCTAATGTAACCTTTTTATAACTCATATACTGATATATAAGTACATATTACAAGTAAAAACCAATAAAACCCGAGCTTAATAACATACGGACATTAACGGGCCAAATTAGCCTTATTAGACTATTAATCCAACTAATTTGGCTAAACACTAATAAACTTGCTTATTGGGCTTAACCCACTTGGGCCCAACATGTAAGCATAGGACCGATGTTAAAAGTATAAGATGGACTAATATAAGGTAATGGGCCTATAATGGGATTATTGGGCCTTGACAAGTAAAGAAGTTAAACTAGTGAAACTAGTATGAATTTTTTTTTGGGTAAAAGGTGTAACACCCCCAAATTTACACAATTCAATACAGCGGAAGATTCGTTGGTGTTACGAGATAGCACATTACTCACATCATAGACAACGCTTAAAAATCGCGTCGTTTAATAATAAAGCATTTCCATTCATAAATATCAAGTTTACATAGGTCCCAAGTCATTGTATTTCATACACGTTTTACAAAGCATTTGAATGCAAATTATAATTTAAGTGCGGACCATGAATTCTTGTTGTCTTCCCGAGAATTACCTTCAAGTACCTGAGATAAAACATGTTAAAAGGAAAGGTCAGCGATAACGACGAGTGAATTCATAGAGTTTAATAAAATCCATCAATATAACATCGGTATAAAAATATTACCGAAAATCATTTTGTACAAATCATTGTAATAGGCCATAAAATAGCCAAAGTCACTTTATACAAATCCTTATCAAAAATTATGATATAGGCTTTTGCCTTCAAAATCATTATACGAACCATTGTCGTTAAAAACATCATACAATACGTGTTATAACGTTGTATAGATTAAATAAATTCCGTTATATGAATATGGTTATATAAAACCAAAACACGAACATAATATCAATAATAAGACCCCGTATTGCTAGTCAGGCAATACATCGTAATTCGGTACGCATAGCAGTATTTCGTTAATTGGATTATTATAAGCCGCATGACATTGTTACCTTACTACAACAAACAACGGGTAGCTAGCCCGAAACTCAATTTGCCCATCTAAATTAGCGTGTCGTCACAATAATCACGCTTGTGTAAATCTTCTCATACATAAATTCGCTTACCAATCAATGTGGCACGACGGGGATCAACCGTCAAGGCGCGAACTGGGGTGATCGTCCCCAAATAGTACTATTATATGCATAAGCGTCTACCAAATCCCGGTAGTTCACAATTCATGCTAATGGGACTTTTAGTGACATAACCTAACTTTAATAATCCACTTCGTTTCATCTATCGGGTCAATTAATCATTCATCGGGTCATACAATCATTTGGGTCCAAATCAATAAACAGACAATCGGGACAACTAGTGTCCTATTTTATAAAAACTAACATGTTATCTCCCTCGCGGGTTTATAAAACATTTTATAAAAACATTTAAAAGAGTGTGAGGCTATGAACTCACGTTGATGTGGGAAGGCGGTTATCGGCGATTCGGATGTACGGTACGTGCTTCAATCAAGGAAACCTAGACAAATAATATTCGTCTTAGACTCTTGTCCAATGACTTTATAAAAATAACAATTATGTAGACATATGATGATTTTATATATATGATGATCAAGTGGGTCTACATATTCTCATTTACTCGTTTTAGTGTTATGTGTCCATAACTTTTATACTAGTTTACTAGTTTTACCCATTTACGTGTTTTAGGTCCAATAAGCCTATTATAAGTTCATTAACTTGTATTAATCCATTTCATACTTGTATTATCAGTATTTATACTTTACATGTTGGGCCCAAATGGGTTAAGCCCAATAAGTAATTTTTATAAGTGTTTAACTTATTTAGTTAAATTATTAGTCCAAATAGGCTAACTTAGCTCGTTAATGTCCGTATGTCAGATAGTTCGGGTTTTATCGGTTTTATCGGTTTTTACTTGTATTAGGTACTTATATATCAGTATATGAATTTTAAAAACTTTACATTAGACGGGTTTGATCGTCTAAGTTTTAATTGGCGAAAAACGTTAATTTTACGATAATAGCCAAAAAAGTCGTAAAAATCATGTTTATAGTTTTTATAACTTATAAATCTTATTCAACTACCATTTTTATAAAGTGTCCATTTATTTAACCTTATATATATTTATATAAATGAAATTTATAAGTTAGTGGGTTTTAATTCACATTTTATACTATATTAGTTTGAGTGCTTATACAATACTATTAAACATTAATTCTTCAAAATCTGATTTTTAGTTTCATCTTCACCACTTTTATCATATCTTGAGTTCTATAAGGAGATAGAAGCTCATTTTTGGATGTCATAAACTTCATATTATGTGCTACAAATAAGTTAGTTATAGCTACTGCTCATTCCATGTCTAACTATCCTTAACAGTCCCTACAAAACAGACTATTCAGATTTGTACACTAATCTTGTTTTGATCATATCTCACTCATTTTGATGATTCCATTGTATGGAAAACTTTCACATGTGTATGACATGTAATACTTACTGTAAATTGATTCCACCATGCTATTTTATCAGTTTATCATTTGGTTAGTTACTGTTTTTATACAGCCAACATATTAAGCAAGATTTTAACCATTTTACATGTGGTTTTCCATCTTTTTAACCATATTTATCAAATCTATCAACACCAAATCCCCACATAATATTTTTAATCATCATTCATCATCATATACATATACATAAATAAAGAAAATACAAGATTACATAATCAAAATAACAAGAAGATAGGAAGAACAATCTTTATACCACCAAGATTAAGTAGTTTATGATCAAGGCTTGGATTTTGATGGAAGAACTTGTGATAGATCAACACCAATCTTCATGGCCACCAATACTTGTAAACTTCATGTAGAAATCAGCCCTTGAATATCACCAAATCTTCTCCTTGGATGTTAAAATCACCACCAATCTATAGAGCTTCAAAAGGGCTTCATCATATGTGTGAATAACACATGATTTCATGGTTAAAATTGATCAAATGAGGGTGTTTAATGATGGTTTGGACGAATTTTAGAGTGAGAGACGAGAGAGTTGTGTGTTTTTGGAGACTGGTTTGCATGAGTGATATGAAGTAAATGGTTTGAAGTTAGTGGTTTTGGTGTTGGTGTGGCTTACTTTGTAAGCTTTAGTTAACAAGTGTTAACTTGTTAGCTACAAGTTTGCCACATCTTGTGATGTGGTGTCATTGTGTAGCCATCCCATATAGTGGGGTGGGGCAAGATTTATCTTGTCTCATCCCACTAATTTACGGGTACTCCTCGATTCTAGTTTCCTCGATTTGCGTTCCCTCGGGTCGTTTTACGAAAAATGTTTTTATAAATTAAGAATCAACGACACAAAACGAATCTAATAAAAATTGTCTCATCAAAAACGGAGTTCTAAAACGTAAATACGTAATCCTAGGGTTTCCGGTTTAGTCGTAAAGGACGTTAAATTATGAAAGTAAGTCCTAATCTCTTCTCGTAAATTTGTGAGTTTATGAACCAACACAAATTTAAAATCCCAAAATAATATTCACGGAAAAATTTATTTCCTGAAATGTCAGAGTGTCACCAAAACAGGGTATGTAAACGTAAGCACGTAACGTAGAATCCTCCGGTTTAGACGTAGTCGATGCTACTTCAAGACGTAAATCCAAATTTCTTCCCAAAATAAGTGAGTTCATAATATAACATTAAAATAATGTTTTCAAATAAATATTGAGAATAAAATATAAACCATAAATTGACGGATTGTCACAGCATTTACCCCTAAACAGGATCTTTGTCCTCAAAGATCATTTTACCTTACTACTCGCTTCTAAAAGAGTTAAAGCCATGTGGGTATTTCCTCCACATTTGGTCTTTTCTCACAAGTGTAATTCATTAAAATACGCGAGTTTCATCAAACATAACTACAGGAATAAGATCAGGCTTAATGTTGACTTACTTTCTCTATCGATAATGTTCACGGGTTTTTGATGAATGCAACTTTTCGCCGATCTAAACTTCATCAAGAAGTGATCAGATTCTCACTTGATGGACATTTTATCAAGTTCGATATACGAAACATAATTCACGCAGCTCTTGAAGTCCTAGGGTAGATCCAGCTTATATGCCTTTCAAACCAATCTTTTACATCATCTCAATGGTCCCATACAACGGGGACTTATATCTCATGATCTTTCAGATCATCAATTCATTTTTCCATGGTTAAATTTTTTGGCATAACTTCGCTACCCATCTGGCACTTCAAGATCTACATTTCATATTCACATAACCTCCTGCCCACTACCGGCAGTCAATAATCAGATCCTAATTTCAACAATCATTTCAGGTCTCGCGGGTCGAGTATTTTGTAAGGTTAGGTTCGCCATCATAGGAAACCTTAAACCTAAAAGACATGTCCAACTCACAATGGGTGTATGTCGGGTGTCTTCATCCCAACTCCTGCTTACAGATGCTCTAATTTATATCCTCACAAGATTCGATCTTAATCCTAACACGATAATTATCAAGGATAATCTCTCCAAAGGAAAACGATTTTACAGTTTATTACCAAAGGTCAATCATTTAAACATAAAACAACACTTATAGTATTTTGTATCGTTACTTTACCTCGTCCCTTCGATTGGGGTGGTACACAGTACTCTCATCAAGATTCGTTCTCAATGACTTCTGAGCAAATCTCTAGAAATTCGATGCGAAGCGAGGATCTTGATAGAGATGATCGATACAGGCACACCATGTTTACATAACTCCTTTAAATACAAAAGAGTCAATTTCTTCATCGAAAATCTATCATTAACTGGAATGATATTAGCAGATTTGGTCAGTCTGTCGACGATGACCCAAATCGAATCAAATTCAGATGATGACCTTTGCAATAGCTAGATGTTTACTAATGTATGAGGCGATGTCTGCCTTCATAATTTGCCATCAGTACAACTTCTTCTGATAATGATACATTAAATCAGAAATGACAGGAATAGAATACTTATACTTACAAGATGACTACATCTCAAAATTTCCATATTTAGGCAACCACAAGTGGCCTTTTATACATCTAACGCCATCGGCTTCTCAATTCTAATGGTTCATATTAGCCGTGAACCCCCTTTTTATTATCTATATTATCCTTTTTATAAGCATCGGCTATATTTTAAATTGTTCGGCAATTTATTTTGTACCATCATTACTAAGGAACACATCCTAATTGGTTCTTTATACTTTTTACATAATGCGTCGATATCTAAATTCACCTCTCCCGATGATATAATTATCATGTCCACAATTCACTCAAATATTCTTTCTTCATATTTTCTAAGTTTTAGTTTCGTCTCAACTATCATTTTTATCAGTTTTGCTCAATCTGACGTTTAAAGCGTCGATACATATTACAAGTAACTAAATAATAAATATTCAATTTTTATGAAAGACAAGCGTAAAAATTTTAAATTTCATAGTTCGACCAATTATATAAAAATGTTCAAAATAAATTTGAATTTAATTAACAAGATTTTGATGATTTATCGAAAATAATTAATAAGATTCGTAAATGTTTGAAAAATCTTTGATTATACTTTGGTCAAAATTTTCTTAGTTAAAAAGCTAAAAGTGTCATTTCAAATGCAAGTCATAAATTATATAGTTTCCTAAATTCTTCTTAAGTTGTCTAAAAGCACACACAAACATTTACCCCTAAACAGGAGTTTAGTTAAATGTTTTGGGTATAAGCGAATAATCCCTCAAAAGTTCTTTTGATAAAACATTTGTCAAAACATTTTTTTGCACTTTTTCTTTTTAGTAATACTCAAAGTCTTAAAAGGGCTCTTAATTTTTGAAGAGTCAATATAGATTCCATTATCTTTTAATCACATGATCAAATAATGTAAAAGATTAAGTCTTAAATCTCATGTTAAATATTCAAGGTACAGGTTTTTATTGTTCAGCCAATTCAGGGCGATCTATAAATAATTATTAACTCCTTCTTATTCTTATAAATAAACAAATAGTCCTTAATGATCACGAGCATGAATTTATCAAATTACAGTCTACACACGAGATTCACCAAATTTATGAATACTACATGTGCATTAGTCAATCCAAAACACATCACGTGATACTCATAATGCTCATTACAAGTACCAGATGTAGTGATTGGAATAGATAATCTTCTTTGCGGACGCGAAGTTGATAATAACCATGCCGTAGATCAAATCTTTAAAACGTACGCTAGAACCTTGTAAACGATCGAACAAATCTTCCATTTCGAGTTATGGATATCGTTTTCGATTGTCAATTTACTTAGTTCAAAGTAATCTATAAATATAAGGAATGATAACACCATAACTCTTCATGATGACGAGCTTGGTAGAATAAAATCTTTTTCCGACAACTCTCTTAGTTGTACGGTAATTCCTTTAATTCAGATGGTGCTGACGTACAGTGCACAAGCCACAGGTGCAGCACCGGAAATATAATCAATACCAATTTCAACTTGCCTTAATGGCAAAAGTCTAGGTAATTTACCAACAAATACCTTCTAAAGTTTTAGATAACAGAAACATCTTTTAATAAATTCATATTAGGTTCTTTCTAGATTATAATATCTATAACTAATTCACAACCCTTCACGGTATAATTTCAAGTCTAAATACAGGATATGGTCATCATCACTTTTGATAATCAACATCTTATTATTTAGGGGAATTCTATTCGAGTTCTCATCAATTAAGACAATGTCGTCATGTCATAATCAATCAATCTATTCTACTGGCACTATCAACTTTCCAGTTTCATTACCGTTGAAAAGATGTGAACTTCTTAAAAGACTAATAATAACTCATAATCCTTCACAAATTCAAGGATACATGGAGACACAACTACCATTAAAAGAGTAAGGTCAACTCATAATCTACGCGAGAGAATTTCAAATCAGATACAGACGAAAACATTTAATGAATATGAATATATCCCATGTTTTCATAATTTGAGTACGCATTCGAAAGCTCCTCGGATCGTTACCCAGGTCATTCAAATGAAATCAAATCAAAAGAAATGATAGGAACGTCGATACATCCAGTCGGGAATCAACACTCGATAATCATATACTTTTCCTAAGAATCTCACTACGGGAGAATTGGACAAGAAAGAATTGTCAATTGTCAAATAAGACAATTTCCACAGATGAGTAAATTTGACTCAGAAGAATAGATGCTACAGGCACATATGTAGGTGTCCCTAACACTATGTCCCTATTTTTCACTTCTTGCAGATCTCATAAAATTTTAATCTTTCACAATCTTTAAAGAAAATGTAGTGTTTATTAATCAGTTTTATGGTGACTACTAATTAGCCTTGCATGGTCCATTCCAAATTGTATGTAGGCACGCAACTATATACAATTTCAAGATTAACGATGCAATACTCAGTTCGTCAAAATTTTATCATCATGTTTATAATAAAAACATTTTCATGCTTAATTCTTAAATAAGAATCAAAAATAAATTTACAAAGATTTTCTTTGTTATGAAAACAATTAAGTTTTCCAAGGTGTTTTATAAACAACTTCATTTTGATAACAATCACTTATAAATCTCACTTTGAATAACCCTTATAGTGATGAAAATTCAATTTTCTCAAAGGGATACTGTCTTATCTTATAAAAACAATCAGCGATCTGCAAAAGAGTGATGAAGAGTTTTTCACCAAGAACTAACTATAATATGCTAGGAAATGAGCTTAGCCACTTAATCATGAGGTTCATGACCTCGATGGCACTCAAAAAAAATAATCCACAACGTAACTCAATTCGAGATGAATACTTGTTCAATGGTTGCATCACTAATGCGATCATTAGGAACAAGCAAGAAAAGATAGATAACATCGATACATGTAGAATTTAGCAATCAAAGGTAGTCTTTTTATTAATCACAAACAAGTCAAAATTGTACCGTAACACATTACGTGTCACTATGTCAAACAATTCTCAGAACTCATCCTACCAACTGATGTCTTAGTTAAGTTAGGGATTTTTTTTAAAAGATACCACAATGAATACTAATCTACAAGAATCATTAGGTGTTCCACCTGTCTCGGAAGATCCATCAGTCCCAATTCAGAAGAAGATTTCTTCAATTTATTTATTGGACACTGGGCATCCTCATCATTGGACAATGGCTTAGGAACAACCCTTAACACGAATCAACAATCATTTAAACCTTATAATTCAATCACAGAACTTAACGACTTCCTCTTAACAATCTCATATTCCATACGGGTTAAATTTTTACTTTATTTAAGTTTCAATCAATCTTATACTCAATGCGATATTCTACCTCATTCTCCAACACTTTCAACCTTATTTATAAACCTTAATAGGGCAATAAAAGCTCGATATGATCAACACTTCATTTCCAATCCTATATCTCTTAAAAGAATAGCTATCAAATGAGTCACTAGTATGAAATGACTCGATCATTCAATTAGACTTCTCGGAAAGGTACTAGTGGCATGACGCTTTTGGGTAAAGGCTCCAATGACAGCCTCAAGTGCAACATTCACCCTTTCGATTTCAAATTTAAGAATTGGGTGACAACGAATCAGGTGACATCTTTCTAGGTGGTAATATTCTGTCAAACTCCACTATATAAGGAAAGATCGTCGTGACATCGATATCAAATTTAATCTCGCCAATTCTTTTTTAATATCACAATCAACTAATATCAACATTTCTACGAATATCAATCATTTGTTGGGATCATAAATATCCACAACTTGGTTTAGATCAAGGATAGCTAGAATTCCTACGAGAATGGCTTCGATTGATTTGCTAGGGGAGTTAGGGTTCCTTGTGACAATCTACGTCGTATAAGTACCACGTATAAATATCAAAATAATCATCAAACAATCATGTAATCAAATTACATCATATGTATATATATAATCCAAGTTATATATATATTAAAATAACACTTCTCAGTCTGGCCTTGTCGGTAACTCGGGAATTCTTCGGCACCGTTATAGTCAAAAGATTTTTTTTAGACATTTTGAGAAAAATGTTTATAGTTAAAAGATTTTGAAATGTTTTATTCAAAACCTTAGTTTTAAAAATCTTTCGTTCTCTATAACGAGAGCTCTGGTACCAAACTGTAACACCCCCAAATTTACACAATTCAATACAACGGAAGATTCGTTGGTGTTACGAGATAGCACATTACTCACATCATAGACAACGCTTAAAAATCGCGTCGTTTAATAATAAAGCATTTCCATTCATAAATATCAAGTTTACATAGGTCCCAAGTCATTGTATTTCATACACGTTTTACAAAGCATTTGAATGGAAATTATAATTTAAGTGCGGACCATGAATTCTTGTTGTCTTTCCGAGAATTACCTTCAAGTACCTGAGATAAAACATGTTAAAAGGAAAGGTCAGCGATAACGCCGAGTAAATTCATAGAGTTTAATAAAATCCATCAATATAACATCGGTATAAAAATATTACCGAAAATCATTTTGTACAAATCATTGTAATAGGCCATAAAATAGCCAAAGTCACTTTATACAAATCCTTATCAAAAATTATGATATAGGCTTTTGCCTTCAAAATCATTATACGAACCATTGTCGTTAAAAACATCATACAATACGTGTTATAATGTTGTATAGATTAAATAAATTCCGTTATATGAATATGGTTATATAAAACCAAAACACGAACATAATATCAATAATAAGACCCCGTATTGCTAGTCAGGCAATACATCGTAATTCGGTGCGCATAGCAGTATTTCGTTAATTGGATTATTATAAGCCGCATGACATTGTTACCTTACTACAACAAACAACAGGTAGCTAGCCCGAAACTCAATTTGCCCATCTAAATTAGCGTGTCGTCACAATAATCACGCTTGTGTAAATCTTCTCATACATAAATTCGCTTACCAATCAATGTGGCACGACGGGGATCAACCGTCAAGGCGCGAACTGGGGTGATCGTCCCCAAATAGTACTATTATATGCATAAGCGTCTACCAAATCCCGGTAGTTCACAATTCATGCTAATGGGACTTTTAGTGACATAACCTAACTTTAATAATCCACTTCGTTTCATCTATCGGGTCATTTAATCATTCATCGGGTCATACAATCATTTGGGTCCAAATCAATAAACAGACAATCGGGACAACTAGTGTCCTATTTTATAAAAACTAACATGTTATCTCCCTCGCGGGTTTATAAAACATTTTATAAAAACATTTAAAAGAGTGTGAGGCTATGAACTCACGTTGATGTGGGAAGGCGGTTATCGGCGATTCGGATGTACGGTACGTGCTTCAATCAAGGAAACCTAGACAAATAATATTCGTCTTAGACTCTTGTCCAATGACTTTATAAAAATAACAATTATGTAGACATATGATGATTTTATATATATGATGATCAAGTGGGTCTACATATTCTCATTTACTCGTTTTAGTGTTATGTGTCCATAACTTTTATACTAGTTTACTAGTTTTACCCATTTACGTGTTTTAGGTCCAATAAGCCTATTATAAGTTCATTAACTTGTATTAATCCATTTCATACTTGTATTATCAGTATTTATACTTTACATGTTGGGCCCAAATGGGTTAAGCCCAATAAGTAATTTTTATAAGTGTTTAACTTATTTAGTTAAATTATTAGTCCAAATAGGCTAACTTAGCTCGTTAATGTCCGTATGTCAGATAGTTCGGGTTTTATCGGTTTTATCGGTTTTTACTTGTATTAGGTACTTATATATCAGTATATGAATTTTAAAAACTTTACATTAGACGGGTTTGATCGTCTAAGTTTTAATTGGCGAAAAACGTTAATTTTACGATAATAGCCAAAAAAGTCGTAAAAATCATGTTTATAGTTTTTATAACTTATAAATCTTATTCAACTACCATTTTTATAAAGTGTCCATTTATTTAACCTTATATATATTTATATAAATGAAATTTATAAGTTAGTGGGTTTTAATTCACATTTTATACTATATTAGTTTGAGTGCTTATACAATACTATTAAACATTAATTCTTCAAAATCTGATTTTTAGTTTCATCTTCACCACTTTTATCATATCTTGAGTTCTATAAGGAGATAGAAGCTCATTTTTGGATGTCATAAACTTCATATTATGTGCTACAAATAAGTTAGTTATAGCTACTGCTCATTCCATGTCTAACTATCCTTAACAGTCCCTACAAAACAGACTATTCAGATTTGTACACTAATCTTGTTTTGATCATATCTCACTCATTTTGATGATTCCATTGTATGGAAAACTCTCACATGTGTATGACATGTAATACTTACTGTAAATTGATTCCACCATGCTATTTTATCAGTTTATCATTTGGTTAGTTACTGTTTTTATACAGCCAACATATTAAGCAAGATTTTAACCATTTTACATGTGGTTTTCTATCTTTTTAACCATATTTATCAAATCTATCAATACCAAATCCCCACATAATATTTTTAATCATCATTCATCATCATATACATATACATAAATAAAGAAAATACAAGATTACATAATCAAAATAACAAGAAGATAGGAAGAACAATCTTTATACCACCAAGATTAAGTAGTTTATGATCAAGGCTTGGATTTTGATGGAAGAACTTGTGATAGATCAACACCAATCTTCATGGCCACCAATACTTGTAAACTTCATGTAGAAATCAGCCCTTGAATATCACCAAATCTTCTCCTTGGATGTTAAAATCACCACCAATCTATAGAGCTTCAAAAGGGCTTCATCATATGTGTGAATAACACATGATTTCATGGTTAAAATTGATCAAATGAGGGTGTTTAATGATGGTTTGGACGAATTTTAGAGTGAGAGAGGAGAGAGTTGTGTGTTTTTGGAGACTGGTTTGCATGAGTGATATGAAGTAAATGGTTTGAATTTAGTGGTTTTGGTGTTGGTGTGGCTTACTTTGTAAGCTTTAGTTAACAAGTGTTAACTTGTTAGCTACAAGTTTGCCACATCTTGTGATGTGGTGTCATTGTGTAGCCATCCCATATAGTGGGGTGGGGCAAGATTTATCTTGTCTCATCCCACTAATTTACGGGTACTCCTCGATTCTAGTTTCCTCGATTTTCGTTCCCTCGGGTCGTTTTACGAAAAATGTTTTTATAAATTAAGAATCAACGACACAAAACGAATCTAATAAAAATTGTCTCATCAAAAACGGAGTTCAAAAACGTAAATACGTAATCCTAGGGTTTCCGGTTTAGTCGTAAAGGACGTTAAATTATGAAAGTAAGTCCTAATCTCTTCTCGTAAATTTGTGAGTTTATGAACCAACACAAATTTAAAATCCCAAAATAATATTCACGGAAAAATTTATTTCCTGAAATGTCAGAGTGTCACCAAAACAGGGTATGTAAACGTAAGCACGTAACGTAGAATCCTCCGTTTTAGACGTAGTCGATGCTACTTCAAGACGTAAATCCAAATTTCTTCCCAAAATAAGTGAGTTCATAATATAACATTAAAATAATGTTTTCAAATAAATATTGAGAATAAAATATAAACCATAAATTGACGGATTGTCACAAAAGGGCTTACAAAGACACTATAATGAGTAAATAAATATGTACAGTCCCACTTGATAATAATAATATTTATAAAATCATTATATATATACATAGTTATTGTTTTTATAAAGTCATTGGACAAGAGTCTAAGACGAGTATTATTTGTCTAGGTTTCCGTGATTGAAGCACGTACCGTACATCCAAATCGCCGATAACCGCCTTTCCCAATCAACGTGAGTTCATAGCCTCGCACTCTTTTAAATGCTTTTATGAAATATTTTATAAACCCGCGAGGGAGATAACATATTAGTTTTAATAAAATAGGACACCAGTTGTCCCAATTGTTTGCTTATTGATTTGGACCCGAATGATTGTATGACCCGATGAATGATTATATGACCCGATAAATGAAATGAAATGGATTTAAAGTTAGGTTATGTCACTAAAAGTCCCATTAGCATGAATTGTGAACTACCGGGATTTGGTAGACGCTTATGCATATAATAGTACTATCTGGGACGATCACCCCAGTTCGCGCCTTGACGGTTGATCCCCGTCGTGCCACATTGATTGGTAAGCGAATTTATGTATGAGAAGCTTTCCATAGCGTGACTTTTGTGACGACACGCTAATTTAGATGGGAAAATTGAGTTTCGGGTTAGCTACCCGTTGTTTGTTGTAGTAAGGTAGCAATGTCATGCGGCTTATAATAATCCAAATAACGAAAATACTGCTATACGCACTGAATTATGATATATTGCCTGACTAGCAATACGGGGTCTTATTATTGATATTATGTTCGTGTTTTGGTTTTACATAACCATATTCATATAATGGTTTTTATTTAACTTGTTACAACGTTATAAAACGTATTGTATGATGTTTTTACGACAATGGTTCGTATAATGGTTTTGAAGGCAAAAGCCTATATTATGATTTTGACAAGGATTTATATAAAATGTTTTTGGCCTATTTTATGGCCAACTACAAGGATTTCAACAAAATTGTTTTCGGTAATAAATATATACCGATGATATAATAATGGATTTCATTAAATTCTATGAATTCAATCGGCGTTTTCGCTGACCTTTTCTTTTAACATGTTTTATCTCACGTACTTGAAGGTAATTCTCGGGAAGACGACAAGAATTTATGGCCCGCACTTAAATAACAATTTCCATTCAAATGTTGTGTAAAATTGTATGAAATTCTATGATTGGGACCTATGTAAATTTGATATTCATGAGTCGAAAATGCTTTATTATTAAACGACGTGATTTTTAAGCGTTGTCTATGATGTGAGTAATGTGCTATCCCGTAACACCAACGACTCTTCCGATGTATTGAATTGTGTAAATTTGGGGGTGTTACAGTTTGGTATCAGAGCTCTCGTTATAGAGAACGAAATATTTTTAAAACCAAGGTTTTGAATAAAACATTTCAAAATCTTTTAACTATAAACATTTTTCTCAAAATGTCTAAAAAAAAATCTTTTGACTATATCGGTGCCAAAGAATTCCCGAGTTACCGACAAGACCAGATTGAGAATTGTTATTTTAATATATATATAACTTAGATTATATATATATATATATATATATATATATATATATATATATATATATATATATATATATATATATATATATATATATATATATATATATATATATATATATATATATATATATATATATATATGATGTAATTTGATTACATGATTGTTTGATGAATATTTTAATATTTATACGAGGTATTTATACGACGTAGATTGTCATAAGAAACCCTAACTCCCCTAGCAAATCAATTGAAGTTATTCCCGTAGGAATTATAGCTATTCTAGATCTAAACCAAGTTGTGGATACTTATGATCCCAACAAAATGGTTGATATTCGTAGAAATGTTGATATTAGTTGATTGTGATATTGAAGAAGATTGGCGAGATTAAATTTGATATCGATGTCATGACGATTCAATGACTAGTTAGTTTGGGGGTGTTACATGATGTGGTTGCAATCCTACAATTAAAAATTGTTAATAAGAATTAATATTCGAAAGAAGATTCAATGACTAGTTAGTTTTTGATATCCAAGGAAGAAAAGATGCTATCAGTATCACCCGTTGGATTGAAAAAGTCAATTCAGTTTTCTATCATATTAGTCGTATTTGAAATTATAAAATGAAGTTTGCTATAAGAAGATAGTACTTCATCGGTTTTCTTGGTAGATTGTTTATGCTCAATCCATTGAGATAAAATAAGTACATAAGATCGCTTGATATAATTTAAAATATTTCTTAGAAAGATGATCGAGAAGATGAAAGAAGAACTCCACTATCTAATGATAAAAGAAAATAACCTCGAGACATACACGAGTAAATTTCATGAATTAGTAGAGTTGTATCCTATCACGTGAATGATAAAAGCCTTCATCAGAAAATTTTATCCCAAAAATTTCATCAAGATTTTATCATAGAACTTCCCTAGAAAATTTTATCATAAAACTTCATCAAAATATTTTATCATGGAATTATGTCATGGAATTTCATCTGAAATTCTATTAAGAAGACTCCATTAGAAGATTTTGCTAGAAAAGTGTGTCAAAGAATTTTATCAAATATTTTTAAATATTACCGCTTCCAAAATGACAATATATTGGAAAAAGTCATTAACATATCCCAAAAGTTGATGAACAAGGTAATTTAACACAATCTTGTACAAAAATCAGAAAAATCTTGAGCATAAATTCAGCAAGGAAAGAACGTCCGTAAATAAATAAGAAACTACCATAACTTAAGTTACTAATCCAATCTATGGTGAATATGATGGAAATTTCCTTCTGTGTAAGAAATGCACCCTGCATCACACAGAAATTTACACCATCCGGTGTCGGATTTTCAACATAGTAGGATATGAGACTAGGATTTGTAAAAACAAATGGTCTTATAAATCATATGTGTGGTAAAATTATCCTTCATTTTATAGGAAGTAAAATACCAACTTCTATTCAAGCGTTATCCGTCTATATATTATTCTTAGATTTTATATGTAGAAGCGTTTTATTCACGTCTTATAAGAGTTTTGTATCTCTACGAAATTAAGAAGAAGATCTGAATCCTATGTAAATTATGGTAAGGACTTCATGAATACGCCAAAATGTTGGAATATTCATCTTATCGTATTAAAAATAAGACTTAGAATTTGTAAAGACTTGGAATTTGTGAATACTTAGAATTCGTAAGGACTTGGAATGTGAAGTATTCCATTTAACTCGAAGAAACATTAAAATCCTTATATTATGCTCTAACAAAAGAAGAAGAATATTGAAAGTCATCCGACTTACTAGTTCAACCTGAATTTCCTCCATGGAAATAGGAAAGAACAATGAGGATTTTGTTACTTCAAATAGACATAACGCCATATGGGTTATTGTCGATTGTTTTACTAAATCTGTAGGATTTATCCCTATTAAGAAAGTCAATGATATAGAAACTCTGACAAGATTATACAAGAAATAATCTGTCGACATAGAGAATCAATATCTATTTCTAAGATCGTGACGAGTGTTTCACATCTTGATCCTAAAAATATACTCAAAATTTGTATGTTACACTTAAATAGGTATACTAATGTGTTAAGTGGAAGAATTATCCAAATACTAAATTACATACTCCATATATGTGTTATAAAGTTTGGAAGGATACTTATCATTGGTACAAATTTTCCGTATAACAATAGTTTTCATGCTAAAATCAAAGCAATACTATCTGAATCACTCTATCAAAAGAAGTTCCATTTACGTATTGGTTGGGCTAAAGTTGGAGATTTTCAACCTACGAAACCCAAGTTAGTTCATGAAACTATTGAAAAGACTTTAGCTTCGTAGAACGTTGAATTATGTTAAGTATCTGCTGGATTAAATGGTGATTTAAGATAATCCAAGAGATTAGTTTGACAAAAATTTCTCACTATGAATGAGAAATTACATAGTATTAAACATTATCTATATGAGAAGGATATTTTCTCTATCAATTACCCAAATTGATTTTGAAAAATGCGATAATCAATTCAAGATTCTGAATTGAGTAGTGACATATTGACTTAAGTTTCCCAAAGAACTCAATAATATTCATGATACTTTTCGCATTGCGAATCTGAAGAAATGTTTATCTGATGAATCTCTTATCATCCCAATGAAAGAGTTTCCAATGAAAAACTAAATTATGTGGTATAATGTTATATTTCTTATTATTGAATTATTGAAACCCTGAGAGAGGGTATGAATATGTTTGATAACGCGAGGATTATACTCTTCTTTGTCTTATGACATTGCTCTTTATTTAAATCTCGGGACGAGATTTCTTTAGGGGGAGAGACTGTGACAATCCTCAAATTTTACATATGTATTATGTGCTATAATTGTCTCAATATGAGAATTTTGCTAGAAATTTTTGCTTTTTATACCTTACTTGGTAAGATGAACTGCTTCTCACAACCTGAACTGCCACTACAACATATTCCTATATGTTGTAAACATAATGTATATGTCAAGTCCAAGATCTAAAAGTAATCTTATAAGTTCAATATTGATAATAACATCTCAAATATAACTACGATGCCCTAAATTCCCTTAGAAACCTTAGAATCCTTAAAAATGAGTTGTAAACTCCAGAATGTTAAACTATGAATGGAAAGTACATATGAATAAGTCATTAAGGATTAGAAACAAGTTATAAACTATACTTTAAAGACATACTAATGCCTAAGAATAGTAAGAACAAACCATACAAGCTAAATACAATTAAATGTACATAATAGTCTAGATCATCACCTAGAATACCTTAGTAAACAATGTTTCAAAGCAATATAACTACATAATATCCATGTAAAAGTATAAAATATAATACACTAAGTGTAATATATGTTGAATCTAAGATCTTTAGACTCAAAAAAGTAAAAACCGTTATATCTAGGTTGATCATCATTCATATGATAACATAGCGGAATAAGAATAATGATCATGTATAAGATGTTTAACAAGATGAAAGATTCCCAAAGAATTTGTATTATTTTATTAACACAAACTACTCTAGGTACGTGTACATTGAATCCCACACCTAGAGATCAAAGCAATAGTAGGTTACATTGTAGTAGTGAATGAATGAATAAAACCTACTGCTGGTTGTTCCTTTTATAACTTAAGGAACCCAGGGATACATGGAAATTAAATAAAGTATTTATGACTAAATCAAAACTGACTTATTCATAGTTATCCTATTTGACCAAATCTTCAGCAGTGGGAAGTACTCTAGCAGGGGCAAGTACTCCAGCATGGGAAACTTACTCTAGCAAAGGAAATTACTCCAACAGTGGGAACTCCAACATAATGCCCTATTTGGTCCTTCTTGATTCCATATTGTTTGACTCATCAAATCTTGACCCAACAATCTTCCCCTAGTTGATGATGTTAAAACAATTCCCCTTAAGCATACAACATCATAGATCAACAGGCTGAACATTCTCTGTAGACAACTTCCCCTTTTTGACATGATCAAATAGGGGTCTTCTATGTGAAGAACCTTGATTTTCAACTACTACTAACCAATATCATACATCAAACCCAAGTATTCTACTATTCAAAATACCCTCCATGAAGCACATAGTTACCACCCCTAATAAAAAATGATTTTGAGCAGTAGATATTCACACTAGTTGTAGTAATACTAATGAGCAGTAGCAAAAATCTTCACCTTGACATCATATGTGAATGACTAACACTTTATCAAATGAGCTTCCCCTAAAATTGTGCTAGTCATTGATGAATCTTCAATTCTGTAGGCTTTATGTAATGATTACATATGAAGAAAACTGATTATAACTTACTTGATGATGAACAAGAATAACCCGAACTTGCGTTTTATATCTTGCACTAACAACGTGACAAAGAGCTTATATATAAAAAAAATCCTCATTTACCTTTGAAACGAGACACTGAGCATGATAATGTAACTCCTTCAAGTGATAGAAAATATGTGCATAGAGTACCATAAGAAAAATCACACATTCCTAGATCTTGTATCACTTTGTCACTAGGTGTTTAAGCATAAAATCCATACCCGCGAAAATCTCCTTCATCTTCAAATAAATAATAAAAAAATTTCTTTGTAATCAATAAAATTAAAATTAAGCCTTTATACCTTTAAGATCAGTTGCTGTGAATAACAAAACTCCAAAACACTACTGTCCTAAAAACCAAATCTGACAGCAGGGGGAACTTTTCTGGAAGCAGGGGGATTAATGAAGGCAGGGGGATCGTAGCAGGGGGAACTTTTAATGAAAGTAGGGGAAACTTTTTCAAAATCAGGGGGAACTTTTAATGCCACTGTTTTTGTAATTAAAGGTGCCAAACCCACACTCAATGGGAATGAATTTATAACAGTGGAATAAATAACCAAAACAGATGCATTTAAAAAATACCTACTGTGAAAAATATGCCTGTGCTTCTGACCTGCTCATATCTGTATCAAATTATCCCATCACCTGCTCAATATAGTCACACTCTTGTTGGTCGTGGGACCTATCACACGTGACTTACTTTTTGTATCCCTTTCTTGTTGGACCGACCACCATGGGGACCATATTTAGCTCTCTGTGTGAACACAAATTGAATAATACCACTTGACCCTGTTTTGCTTCCCACGAGATAAGCTAAATCCAAGCAATAGAATCCTTCTTTACTGAATCACACGGCGTGTAACTTGTTGTATTCCCGGAAGCTTCATAATTGCCAATGCAATATTCAAACATTATTCACTTGTCTTTGCTGTCTGCACATCGTGAGACCAGTGAACAACTGATCAAATACATAGAATCTTTTAAAACCCAGCAACAGTAATATTACACCCTCATCAACAAAAAATTATTACCTAGGGTTTTCATATAAACCCTAGATCTTCACAACAACAGACAGTTTCACGAAAAACATCTTGATTCATCTAGATATTGAGAGCCACCCGCTCTGATACCACTTGTTGAATCCAAGATCTTTAGACTCAAACAGTAAAAATCGTTTTATCTAGGTTGATCATCATTCATATGATAACATAGCGTATTAAGAATAATGATCATGAATAAGATGTTTAACAAGATGAAAGATTCCCAAAGAGTTTTTATTATTTGATTAACACAAACTACTCTAGGCGTGTGTACCTTGAATCCCACACCTAGAGATCAAAGCAACAGTAGGTTACATTGTAGTAGTGAATGAATGAATAAAACCTACGACTGGTTGTTCCTTTTATAACTTAAGGAACCCAGGGATACATGGAAACTAAATAAAGTATTTATGACTAAATCAAAACTGACTTACTCATAGTTATCCTATTTGATCAAATCTTCAGCAGTGGGAAGTACTCTAGCAGGGGTAAGTACTCCAACAGGGGTAAGTACTCCAACAGGGGAAACTTACTCTAGCAGGGGAAAGTACTCCAGTAGTGGGAACTCCAGCAGTGGGAACTCCAACATAATGTCCTATTTGGTCCTTCATGTTTCCATAGTGTTTGACTCATCAACTCTTGACCCAACAATATACTATATAAAGTAAAGTTAAGTAATCATAAAACACTAATATTCACTAATCCAAAGCTAATTACAAGTAAATGACCTATAACCAAGATTAGCATATAAAATCCATTCTATAATGAATTAGAGTCTAATATTTTGCCACTAATTATAAAACTAAACTAAATATCATATTAAGGTAATACATTTATTTCAAGTTAAGTTACAAGTTAATAAAGCATAGGGTACAAGTTATCAAAGCATAGGATCTTAAGCTCCCATAATCATCCCTAGAACATGGTAAACCTATATAAACCCTTAAACCAAGAATGTAGAATCCATATAAGTCATAAACATACTATATAAGCCCTAGTATAATCATACATTACGATATAAACCCTAATTACCCAAGATAGAAAGTCATTAGGCTCAATGACCTAAAAACCCTTATATTAAGAAATCTACATAGAATCACTACCTAGTCTTTTAGGACAAGTCTACAAACACCCATAGCACTTCATTAAGGTTATAATATTGAATTAAGACAATGTAAAAGTACCCTAATGCAAAAGGTACAAGATTTTAATGCATGACTTATAAATTAGGTCAAAATGAGTATTTTCATTTAGACATGTTTACTTAGAATAACTTAGTAAAACCAATGTAGGGACTTCATGAACACATCAAGGACAATTTAGGATGTATAAATTGAGTTTACATCAGTAGCTAATTGAAGGATAATCACTTTTACTAAGACTTGATCATAAATCATTAGAAACCCTAACCCGCCTAAGTTTTCTTCCCATTTTTACATCAAACCTTTGTTAAACTTTAAACCAAAGCCCCAAACTTTTAATTAGAATGTATATACCCTAATTAAACCCTAATCCATCACTAATCACATTCCTAAGCCCTTAATCACCAAAATCACAAAGCATAAAGTTACAAGCCATAATTTAGACCCGATTTTATATTTCCCCTCCAAAAACCTGTTGATCCCAAACTTAGATCGATTAAGCTTTGTGTATACGAGATTAGATCAAGTAATATACGTAGAGAAACCTTTGCTTATGAATAAAGTAAGTAAGTGTTATGCGGAATTAACACTTAATCTAAAACACAAAGATGTTAAACAAACTTTCACTTGTATTAGAATAATCGAACTTGATTACAATGAAAGAGGTTTTAACAGTCGAATACTTGTGAAAACTTATTATAACTGATGATTAACATTAACCTAAAAGATCTTCTTTTATAGATTAAGAAGTCTTGTACAAGAAGCTACGAATCAACTATTCTAGGTAAAGATAATAATGGAAAATACAATGTCGAGTTTATCTTTACCATATACAAATAAAGAAACAAATAAACAAAAAGATTCGTATGAAGATATATTCCATCAATGCCTGTCTTCAAGGCTGTCAGCGTCCAACTTCTTCTTATCAGCGCTTGAACTCTTCTTATCAGCGTCTAGTGAACTGACCCATATTTATTCCCAACAATCCTCCCCTAAACTTGATATCTATTCCAATGATCAAGTTTCTGAATAAATACTTAAGGCTAGGAGGAATCTTACAAAAACTTCCTATGTTGGTGATAAACATATCTAATTAAGTCCTTGGCCACGTCACTAGTATAATCAATCTCTAAGGGTGTCTCCTTCATCTTCTCCAATATTTCTTTGGACAAGAAATAGTCATCATCCACAAGTAGATACTCTGAAAACTTTGTAGAGCTCAAATGAAACACACCACAAGTAGAATAAAGCCTCCAATGAAGACCACTGAGGTCATCTTCAAGATCCTTCCATACAGCAGGATCTGCTTCCCTTGGACCACACAAAGTCAAAAATGTGTGCCATAGTCTTATTCCATTTGCTGAAGTAGGTGCTTCAGCCTTATACTTGGCCTCTATCAATCTCCATAGATGCACCAAGTCTTCTCTGTCTATGCTTGCAAAGATAGAAATAATTGAAGTGAAAGTGTGTACCTCCTTCCCAAATCTGCCAATTTTCCAAAATCCACACTCATCTTCATCAAAACTTATGATTGGATTTCTGGCATCTAGAGATACTACATTAACCAAATCTGAAGCTTCCAATGGAGAAAGCTTGAGATGCTTCCTTATGACAGTTTCACTTGGATCATACACATCCATATCTTTGGGAAATTGGAGAGGAACTCCTTTCTTCACTGGTCTTTGAGCAATCCTCATCTCCTTTGCAATCTGCATTTCCTCAGCAAGCTCCTGTTTCCTTTCTTCTGAAAGAAACTGTAAGACATTATTTTCTTGCACATGCCTCCAAATAGGATGTGCCCTGTACTCTAGCTCCTCAAAAGATAAAGCCAGCAACTTCTTGTATGTCCATCCAGGTTGATGGCATCTAAGCAACTTGTAATACAATTGCCTTCTATCTCTTCTAAGCCAAGTCTTGACCTCTTGTGCATTATACTTCAAAATCACCTTTATATCATCTTGTACCCTGAGAAGAATTTCCAACCCCCAAATTTGATCTGATAAGCTCATCCCTAGGTTGTCAAATACCTTATCTTCCCAAGCATGGTACATTCTGGTGATTTCTGGAAGGTCAAAATCAACCTGCATCTTCAAATCACTCAATCTTTCTTTTGCCAACTCATCCCCATATTCAAGTCTTTCTGGATCTTCAATGATTTGAACACTTGAATCTGAGCTAGCTCCTTCTTTTTCATCATCATTCTCTTCCTCACTCTCAGAAGTGGCAACAAATGGTGATGTCCCACTTCTCTTCAAATCTTGCTCCAAAAGTTGTTCAGCCAAATGTTTATCAAATGCAATTTGGGCTGCATCCTTCTTTGGAACCTCTTCTTCAACCAAAATTCCTTTACCCTTGTCTTTTGGATCAATGGTAGGTAAAGTAGATGAAGATACCTGTGTAGACACATCTTTGATGATTTTTGATGACTGGAATACATCAACACCACCTGCAGGTTTGTCAGCGTTCAAGTTACCTGTGTCAGCGCCCCGTTTACTCTTGTCAGCGCTGGATGTGTCAGCGTCCAAACTTTTGTCAACGCCAAGATTACTTGTGACAGCACCCTTGGATGTATCAATGACAGGGTGCTTCTTCAAGTTGGTGAGTGCTTCAGCAACATTTAAAGATTCACTAAATTGTGAACTCTTCTCACTGGCTGTATGAATCAGCTCATCCTCTTCATCCTCCCCTTTGGAAGATTCCTCTATTCTACTCCTGCTACTAGGATTCTCCAAAACAGTTACCCGCTCCCTCAATACTTGGAGTTCACGGCCCTGATTATTGACAATTTGTACAAGGCTGACATTTTGCTTTTGCAAGCTAATGACAGCAGCCGTCAATTCATTCAATGTCATAGGTTCCAATCTGCCCTCAGCTAGAATGGGGATTTGACCTCCCAAAATAGAATCATAGGGCATGGATGAGGTCTTAATGATGTTGGGACTGTCTTGACCAGCATCTAAGCCTGTGCCAATAGCCCCAGCCTCATCCATGTCACCAGCCACACTTGTGGAGGTGGTTCTCTCTGCTACATGGCTAGGACCACTAGAGGAGAACACTCCAGTAGTCCTTTGGCGTTTATTTAACCTAGATTGTAATGGGGTGGAAGATGAGGTAGAATGTGTGGGTGTGGGTTGGTTAAGGGGTGTTTGGGATTGTTTAGGGATGTCATCAGCGTTGGGATTTGCTGTGTCAGCGCCAACATATTGAGTGTCAGCGTTGACATTGGCTTGGTCAACGTCCATGTGTTCAGGTGAAGGTAATGGTTCAAGGACAGGCTCAAGTTGAGGTTCAGGGTCTGGTTGTGGTTGGGCAGCCTGAATTACTTCAAGCATGGCTTGGGTGAGAGGTATAGGTCTGTTTGTGGAGATCATTTTGTCAAAAATGGTTTTCTTTTGCTTAGGGATCTCATAAAAATGGTCATGATCCCTAAGACAATATTCTTGTAAATCAAACACCATTTGCAAAAATCTTGGGTAAGCCAAAGTCATTTTACTTCCCTTATTTTTACACATCCCTTCAAAAATCATTTTTGAAAAATTATACCTAAGCCCACGTGACATACAAACCAAAGCACTTGCAATGGACCTGTTTATTTCATTAAAAGCAGTACATTTTGGACTTAAGCATTGAAGAAGGACATGTATCAAATATTTCCAATCTGAGGGAAATTCCTGCTTATGATATTTATTTAAAGTTTTATCAGCAGGAATAGGATAACCCAATTCCCTAAGACCTTGTTCTATTGTTGCAATGGCAAGGGTAGTCACACCATCAGCGTCATTAAGACGCAAAGCTTGGCGAACCAAAGCTTCAGTGACCACCCATGTTCTACCATGAAAAGTAGATGTTAATGTAGTCACTCCATTAGCTGTTGTGGAACTTACATTATTCCAAAACTGTCTAATGTGTGCGACAGGGACTAGTGGTTCATGAGAAAGTGCATACCTTATGGAGGATGCATTTAAAAATGCCACCATTTGTGAATACTGAGGGAACAAATCATTATCAGCGTCCAAGTAAGCTACCATATTATGTTGGCTCTTGAACTCCAATGTCAGATTGTTTGAGTTGAACTTTGGTGCCATGTTGAAAGCTGTTTAGGTTATGTGATATGGGAAAAATCTAGGAGAAAGATGTTAGACAAGAAAATATGAATACCCAGAATGAAAAGTTAGCCAAATTTATAGGAGAGATGCATGATTATGATTGGTAAAAAATGAGGCAGTTATATTCAAAGAGTAATGATGAAAATATTGAATCAAATATAACTTATCTCATGCATTAATTAAAAGTAACAATTCCCCAAAAATTACGGCCAAAGATTAGTCAAAAATAACAACTGGATAGGGCCCACTAGGTGTCAACGGTCAAAAATAACTCATCAACGCCCAACGGCTATATTTTCTTGTCAGCGTTTGCCTAAAGCCTTGTCAGCGTCACGATTGGTCTTAACAGCGTTTGGAGAAAAACTTGTCAGCGTCTAAAAATAAAAATATTTAAAAAGAAAAAGACCTTAACAAAGTAATTTATCCTAAGGGAAATATCTTGCAAGTTGATAATAATTACTGGGCGGCAAGCACTGTCCACTTATGCACACTTGCTTAAGCAAGATAGACACAAATGTCCTCAAGTGTCCCTTGCTAACCAAAATACTTACCAACAAAGTTATTTCATAAAATCCTTTGTAACTCCCAGGTAAACCCATAACAAAAATATTCCCAAGTCTCCTAACAGACCACAACCAATTCTAGGCCAAAAATGTCTTGGCAGTATGCATAGTTTGTCAACTTTGCATGCTACAGTGCCTCATGGTTTAGTAAAACTAACCCATACTCACCTGTGGACACAATCTAGGATTGTGATAAGAGTATTATAAGAATACCCAAGAGTCCTAAAGGTTCCTTAAACCTCCCCTTAAACTATGATACATGAGTTTCTCAAAATATATATGAACATTAAAAATTTATGTCAAGATAGGAATATAAATATTCCAACCATCATCCATAAACAAAAACATGTCCAAATAGCTCTTCAAAGATCCATAAGCAACTCTGTATCCAATGGCATAAAGCTAACACCACCTACACATTTAGATTGAAAACCACAAAACTAACATTGTTGCTGACAGCGCCCCGACAATACTTATCAGCGTTGAAGGAACTCTTGTCAGCGTTAGACAATAATATCTCTAACAACGGCAAAATAATACTTGTCAGCGTTAAATTTACCTTTGTCAGTGTTAGAAAAATAAAGTGGAAAAATCTAAATCATCACAAAGACCAATAACAATGCATTATCCTGTACATACTTTTACAAAAAGGTTCCAAAACACATATTAAGTGAGATTAACCATTCCAATATTTGTTACCAAATATTGAAATCTTCCAGTGTCAAAAGGTTTAGTTAATAAATCAGCCACATTATCTTCTGTGTCTACCCTATCTGGTTGTATTAAACCTTTCTCAAAGCAATCTCTTATAAAATGATGCCTAATTTCTATGTGTTTGGTTTTAGAATGATGTACAGGATTTTTAATAATGCATAAAGTACTGTTATTGTCTACAAAAATCATGTGCCTAGAGCATCCACTGTCCCAATATCCATAGTCATTAACCTGTTTTTGAATGCCCTGCACATAAGAAAACAAATTAGTTTTCTTTGGGAACCCAAGCCTTGGAAGACTTGGATTCATTTGGTTGTTCAACAAGAACAGACTTGGTTCTCATAACAACCCCATTTTCATCCCTTTTTGGATGAAATGCCCAGTTAACCCCAATTGGTCTTGACATGACCTTTGAAATATAATGAAACCTGTTGCATGTCATAGAAAGACCAGTAGAATTAGGGTTTTGGTCTTGTTTTGGTCTCCATGTTAAGCTAGTAGAAGCTTTAGACCCCTTTCCCTGTGGTTGCAAATACCTAGGTTTGGTAGTGTGTCTGTCAGCGCTGAAATTGTTCTTGTCAGCGCCCCGATTGCCTTTATCAGCGTTGAACCTAGGGTTTGCTACAGGAACCCATTGCCTATTGGACCAAGTGTTTGTCTTTTGGAAAGGTCTTAGGCCATGTGTGTTAGACCCTCTAGAAAAGAATGGGGTTGGTCTAACAACTTGTGAACTTTTGTTCACAAAGGTTTTATGTCTGACAGTATTTGACCTATGTTGACTTTTGTCAGCGTTGAAATGGTTCTTGTCAGCGTTGACATTTGAAGCGTTGACACATTTGTATGCCAAATGTGAAAAGCTACCACAAGTGTAACAGGCTTTTCTAGACATAGTCTTAGGTCTAGAAGCAAAGAAGCCTGTTCCATGGTTACTAACTTGGCTTTTTGGTGACCTAGTATTCCTATACATCTCTGCATACTTAACACTAGGTTTTCTAACAGTGTGTGAGCCAAGGTCAACAGCTTTGCCAGTGGTTGGGTGTGTGATTTTAATAGGTGTAGGATCATGGCTCGTGATTGGTGTGGGCTCATTTGGACTTTCACACAACAAACCTCCCTTAACAAACAAAGTGTAGTTAGCTTTCTTCCACTCATCTAGGTCAGTCAGTTTTTGTTTATACTCTTCAACTGGGGAAGTCACTCTAGGTGGAGGTATGAATTCCTTCTCTTGGAGTTCTGGCAAGCCAGTCCAAGATAAGTCCTTTGATTGGACACCATAGAAATCCCCAGCTGGTGGTGGAACACCAGTATAATCTTTCATCCCAATCCCACTCATGTCCTTAGAGTCTCTTTGTTTACTGACACACTCTCCTAGGGTTTGTGTGGCCTTATCAAATCTCTGGATTTTAAGACTCACATTATCTTTATTTTTGTTAGCCTCATCTAACTTAGCTATCAAATCAAGATTAACCCTGTTTGTGATATCTTGAATATCTTTACTTTGATGTAACTCATGTTTTAAGATATTTATTTTATCCTTTAAATCAAACTCCATTTTCTTATACTCAGCTACTGTCCTTTCTGTTTGGGTGAGAGCAATTTGATAATTAGATACTTTGCATCTTTCAGAACTTGCCTCATCTAATAATTTTACTATCTCCTTATTTAGTTTTTCAGTATTTAAACGACAACCCTTAGAACAGAAAGCATCATCATATACCTCATTATCTGATGAAGAGGAGGAGTGTGCCATGAGAGCATATTCAACATGCTCTTCTTTAACTTCAGCAACCAATGCTTTGTCCTCTTCCTCATCTTTACAGCTCCAGTCCCATCCTCCAACACCATCAATTTGTTGAACAGCTACCATGGCCTTGGAATCTTGGTTCTTAACCATTTGGCTTGAAGGCTTACCAGCATCAGATCTTCTTGGAGATCTACATTCCCTCATAAAGTGCCCCATACGATGACAATTGTAGCACTCAACTTTGGATTTGTCAAATCTAGCAACATCCTTAGCATCAAAGGTCATCTTCTTCTTGAACCTTTTATTAAACCTGTTTGCTCTTAAACTCACAAGAGCCATAGTCCACTTGATATCCATCTCTTCTAATTGCTCATCACTTATTTGCTCAAGATCCTCATAAGTAATTCTTGAATCACTGGGCAAAGAGGCAATGAAAGCACACACAGTATCTAGATCTAAACCAGCAGGTTTAGTTCCATCAGCGCCAAAGTAGTGAGTGTCAACGCTTGAGTGTGAGGCGTTGACAGGATATGATCCAGCGCTGACAGGATGTGTTCCAACGCTGATAGGATGTGATCCAGCGTTGACACATGCAGATCCAGTGAGTGGATGTCCATAGGAGTTCATGGAATCAAATTGACCTTCACTTTGAGAGAAGAAGGCCATGTTGCTACTGGAAGGTTTATTATCACTCTCCAAAAGCCATTCATTCTCCAACAGTCTTAGTTTGTTGAAGATGTCATCAAACCTAGAGGTTTTGTGGGTGTTATTGACAAGAATGGATCTTGCCTCAATCTTCCATACCTCACCAAGGCTTTTGAGAAAAGTAGCATTCAAGTCAGGGTCATCAATCTGTGTTCCCATGAAGGAAAGTTGACTTGTAATGTCAAGCAGTCTACTTCTCACACTGCTGAGATTCTCATTGGGTTGAGCCTTAAAGACAGCATACTCATGCATGAGTTGCTTCTTCTTTTCTTCTTTAGTGTCAGCATTGCCACCATGTGCTACTTCAAGAGCTTCCCAAAGCTCTTTTGCAGACTCAAACCGTTTGTACTTGTGCTGATTCTCATGACCCAAGGCGTGTTTCATGATGTTCAAAATTTTCATGCCCACCCTTTTCTTGGCTATATCTTCAGCAGATATAGCTCTTCCATCTTCAGGCCTTTCCTTCTTATCAGCTTCAGGACAATTAGGAACAGCTACCCTTGCGGCAATAGCATTAGCAATCTTTTGAGCTTTGTTGAATGTGTTCCCATATTCAACAATCTCCCAAAGAGTGTAGTCATGGATGGCTACATATTGCTCAAAATTGGACTTCCAAAGCTCGAAGTTCCTGGAATCAAACATGGGAATTTTGATACTAGGGTTTGTGGTGTTGCTTTGTAGCAAAACATGAGCAGGAGGTTGTTCTGAGCCAGACATGATGTTTTTAGGGTTTTGAGAAATTTAGGGTTTCGTTGTTTTAGGGTATTTGGTGTTTTAGGGTTCTTGCGTTACTTAAAGATCAAAAGTTTCTCAACAAGCTCTGATACCACTTGTTGATCCCAAACTTAGATCGATTAAGCTTTGTGTATACGAGATTAGATCAAGTAATACACGTAGAGAAACCTTTGCTTATGAATAAAGTAACTAAGTGTTATGCGGAATTAACACTTAATCTAAAACACAAAGATGTTAAACAAACTTTCACTTGTATTAGAATAATCGAACTTGATTACAATGAAAGAGGTTTTAACAGTCGAATACTTGTGAAAACTTATTATAACTGATGATTAACATTAACCTAAAAGATCTTCTTTTATAGATTAAGAAGTCTTGTACAAGAAGCTACGAATCAACTATTCTAGGTAAAGATAATAATGGAAAATACAATGTCGAGTTTATCTTTACCATATACAAATAAAGAAACAAATAAACAAAAAGATTCGTATGAAGATATATTCCATCAGTGCTTGTCTTCAAGGCTGTCAACGTCCAACTTCTTCTTATCAGCGTCTAGTGAACTGACCCATAATTTATTCCCAACAAAACCCATTTAAGCCGTTTCCCTCCAAAATTAAAATATAGACCAGATATTTTAGTATTTATGAGATATTTTACAAGTAGGTGCAGCATCTACTTCTAGATGACACATCTTCATTCTTATCTAAAAATTTTGTGGCCTAATATGGACCTAAACCTTAGCTAACTTAGAATCTAGCTTGTATGAATCATACCATAGCTTACCTAAGTCATCAGGGACGTGTAAGAATCCTAATAGATAAGTACTAAATTTACTTGGAGCTTAAGGATGAAAAACTAGTATAAATAGGGCGAACTAGACCATATGAGAACTTGCACCCTGTTTCTCTTTTACCTCCTACCTATTCTCCATTTCCACTTCTATAAACGTCTTAGGACATCCCATAAGACCAAAAACCAGGTCTAGAAGGAAGCCATTAAAGCTCTTGAAGCTTTGATAGCAAGTTGTGCTCATAGGAAGCCATTAGGAGCTATTTTGGAGCTACATAGGTAATTTCTAATTTATCTATGCTTTGATCTTGTTATAATGATATATTAGACTTTTTATAATGCCAAAATTATGTTAGAAAGATAACCTAAAAAGAAATAAGTCATTTAATCATTTTAAATGAAAGTTACAACTTAAAGATGTCTTAAAATCCTAGTTTTGTAATTTACATGAAATAATAGGCAAAAACCCATTTCAAAAGCTATAATTCTGAATAAATGTTTTTATTATGATTGTAAACATGGTTTGAAACTTTGTTTTAAAATCCTAGATCATTTGGTCCATTTTTGAGGTTGTTATGTGATTTTTACAAGTATAGGGACTAAAACTGTCATTTTTGAGACTATTTAACATTTTGGGCCAAAAGTGTCATTGTATGAAAGTATAAGCTATAAGATAAAATTTTGGAAAGTTTTAGGTCCTAAGTTTAAATATTGAGGGTTTAAAATACAAATACTAAAACTATATACTTTAAGGGTTAAAACTGTAATTATACCAAAGTATAACTAAAAGGGTTATTTTTGACAATTTTGAAACTAAAGAATATTAATTATAAAAATGAGGAAGTAATGAAAGTATCATGTTAGTAGGGAGCTTTGTACAAAGATGTTTGATATGAGCAAAATCTCATATCAATAAGTCAACAAATCACCCTAAAACACATAGAAAATACCTAACTTTTGTGCTATAAAGTAGTATTATGTGGTATATTTTGTGTTTGTGCTTAAATAGGTAACAAGGATACAATTTCAAGCAAACAAGTAAAAATCAAGCTCATTTATGAAGAAAAGACAAGAGAAGGATCAAAGATGACAAGCCATTTGAAGAAAAGGACCTATCTTGACAATGTTTAAAAGTTGAGGGACATAAATGCAATTTTGGAAAAAATCAAGATTAAAGTCAAACCTGGTAAACCTTCAAGTCAACCAAGTCAAGAGACTTAAATATTCAAGAATGCAAGTCAAAGGACTGAAATTGCCAAAGAAATGAAAAAAGAGCTCAATTGTATATTCTGCTAAAGAAGAGGGGCTGAAAGTGACAAAATCATATAAACTTTGGTTATGATCCATGTGATAACCTTTTGGACCAAGGAAAAGGCTAGAAAGAAGAGTTGCGGATTGCCAAATGAGACGCCAGCTGGCCACTAACTCATTCTTGCATTTAATAACAAATCAATACAGTACTCCCACTATCACTTTTATTAGCCAATAAGAAGCTGCCATGCAATATTCTTTATATCCAAAATGGATATCAATCCATGTGACTTGCTGAGGACGAGTAAGAAGACGCCACGTGTCATCTTCAACAAAGAACGAACCGAGAATCAAGCTTGAGCTACACTGCATTTCATGACAAGTTTTCTACATTAAAAAGACTCTAAATTGAAGGACGAATCCAACGCTGCAACCCAATTAGACTGAGAATCAATGGATTAAAAATCCCATTTTGTGTTCTTGAAGACGAATTTGCAATTAACCAGTTCATGACACCTGGCACTCTCCCATTGGCCAAGACACGTCATACTCTCCAACAACTTCTCATTTCCAGCTCTATAAATAGGATATAGGCCCTCATTTGTAACGAGTAGTTTAAAGTGTGAAAAACACACACTTTCATTTTCTCTCTTAATTCTAGCTTACCTTTTCAGTTACAACAGCTCTTAAGTGTTTGACACACACTTAAGAGCTTGTTAGTTAGTCAGTTAGCTATTGTAACAAACTTTCCCTCCAAATAAATAAAACAAAAATATTCAGTTCATTACCTTCATCTTACTTCACTCAATTTTGCATTCTAGTTGATACCTTGTGATTCTGTTGATCTCCATTGATTAATAGAGTTTGTGTTTGTGATTTGGAAGCTTATCAAGTGTTCCTAGCCTGTTCAGTTCATTTCTAGTACTTGAGTAGCAGTTTGAAGCAGATTTAGTTGATTAGATCAGAGATGGCTTTTGCAGGTGAATTGGTTGTAGATATTAGTTGATTTAGGTTGAAGGAAGTGTGATTTAGAGAGCTCAACGCTCCTCTACTCCATCAGAGGAGGCTTCAAGCTAAAAGGTGTCAAGAATCCTGTTTTTAGTTCCTCTAAAATGAATTGCATGCTACATTCTTAGTTTAGCTCTTACTTACTGATCTGAATGATTGCTTAGCTTGTTCTTAGTATAATTGAGTTGGTTTGATAGATGTTTAGAGATCTTACAGCTTAAATGTTAGTGTACTTGCTTTCAGATTTGATTTTCATCAGAATTTAGTAATTGAGTTCATTTTGTAGTTAAGTGTGTTTGCAAGCTTGTTTTTAGTTCAAATATCTCTTATTTCACATATTAAACATAGTCTGATAAGAGTCATAACCTTTCTTGCACATGTACTAAAATTTCCTTTGTTAAAGTTTGATAACTGATTTTAAGTAGTGTTTGGATTTAATGAGTTTTTGTTGTTAGACTTTGTTTAATTGGTTGAATTGTGTTCATTTGCATTTGGCTAACTAGAGTAAACATTTTGGTTCAGGTTTGTGGTCAAAAGTTCAATCAAAGAGGCAATTGGCACATAAAAAGTTTGGGTAAAAAACATGTTAACTAGTTAATCAGAAAACTTGCTCACTTCAATCCATTACCATTACTTCATTACTTGATCAATTTGCTTAAAACCAGTTTCTACTTGTAGTTCAACATCCAAGGTATCAGTGTTTAAAAGAAAATTATACAGTTTCAAGTTTTGAATGAGAAAACAGCTTATTAATAAGCACATGAGCATTTGCAAGTTTCTGAGATAAAGTCAATACTGTTTACCTAGATCTCAATTTCTACTTCATAAACTAGCCATTTTTCTTTCACAAATCTTGTTGCCAACATGTCTTGAGTGGGTTTTGTTAAAATTAGCTTTTTGGAATTTTTGGTCAACGTTGGTTAAATAAGCTCTTTAGTGCTTAATTTCAGATTCTGGCTTATCTAGTGAACCATTTTTAGTTTTAAAAGACACTCCAATCTTCTTGTTAGCTTATTAATCAGATTGTTCAATAAAATCAAAGTGTGGAAGTCTGGATTTCTAGTTTGCTTATTCTTTGCTTATTAGAATAAGCTATCTTGTGATTTACAAGCTTTTAAGCTGTTTCCTTTTGCAAGTCTAGCTAATTTTCCATTTTAAGCATTTTAAAACAAACCAGACTCATTTTGTTCCAGTAATAAGCTCAAACCAGCTTATTGTTCTTGCTTAGCCCGTTTTTGTTAAATAATCCCATTTAATTGCACTTCGGTCCCTATTGTTTGTAACTGTTTACATTCAGTGCTAAACTTACTTGTTTTTAGGGTTTGCAAGTTATCAATACTTTTACTTTCAGTTTTTGACAAAATTAGTTAGCAAGTTTGTTAAAGTTGTTAGATTTGTTACTAGTGGTTATAATTTTGCATAATTGGTCCTTCTAGTTTCTGAAATTTACATTTGAGCCGTTTTACTTTCATTTAGCCTACATTCCTAGCAACTTTACTTTTATGCATTTAAATTTTGAACTTTGTGAATAGTAATTGGTATTTGCAAGGTGTTTTACGGATACGTAGCCTATTATTTTCCACTTTTTACGTGTTGATTGAATTAGACATAGATTTCCAAATACCCTTAACAACCAAGAACAATTAAAGGCTTGCTATTTTTAGGAATTTCAATTTGTCAAGAATCGAGAATAAACGAACTTCAAAATACTCAATTTCAAATGGCGCCGCTGCCGGTTCATGACATTACGAGAGACTATTGATTGACGGTTTCGATTGGATTTTGGGATCCGTTCACCTCGTGAACGTTATTTTTACGTATTATAAATCAAAAATATAAAAAATCAAAAATATAAAAAATAAAAAATATAAAAATATAAAAACTAAAAAACCACAAAATCAATTCTTTTCCTAAAGAATTGACCAAAAATAAATAAAAAAATTCAAAAAGCAATCTTTTTCCTAAGAGATTGCAACCAAAAATATATATTATTGGATTTCATCAGTTTTTACGTACATATAGTATTTTCTTTAAAAAACCAATAAATACAAAAATATTTTCTCTATATTATTATATGTAGATACGTATACGTATACGAACACTCAATACACATACTTTCATAAGTATTGCTTTTGCAATACACCGTGTTCGGGAGCGTTCCGGTCCTTGACACGTGTATCGATCAAATTTAATTAAGCAAGAATAGATAAATACTTCCAATAGGCAAGAATTCGAAGGATACAAACTACAAAGTGAATAGAAAGGCGACGTGCTATAAAATGCCGTCTAAGGGTTAATAGGTAATTAAGTGCTTCGCGCCACCTAACCCCCCATTCACTAGTGCATATTCTAAGAAGGAAAGCTTGATTGGGGGTCTTGCACCCAAGTAGTACTTACGTATATTATACTTTCTTGTGGATATTACTTATTGAATCTCGAAGAGGATAATCCCTTCTTCTTCAAAGTCGAACGAGAGCTTCTCTCTCACTCCTTGATTTGAGTTGCATGCTCACCCGTGGGCGTGCACAAATACCATTTGGTGTACAACCCCTTCCTCCGAAAAGGAAGAAAAAGAGAAAGAGTAAAAACAACACCGTCCATCAAGTCGATCCCGAGAATCGTGCTTTGATCATTACACAAGAAGCCATGGCCGTTTACAATCGACCTTTGATGGAGCACCTTCAATCTAATGTGCAAGGATATGCTGATGCTATTGTTATACCCGAGATACCCGTAAATTCTTTTGAGCTTAAGACATCTATGATTAACTTGGTTTCAAACACACCATTTTTTGGGAGACCTAGTGATAATCCACATGATCACCTCAAGAAGTTTCTATCTCTTTGCAACACCATTAAGTACAATGGAGTTCCCCATGATGCCATTAAGTTGATTTTGATACAATTTTCACTAGAGGGCAATGCCAAGTATTGGATAGATACACAACCACCTAAGAGCATTAATACTTGGGATGATTTCACTAAGAAGTTTTTGTACAAGTTCTTTCCCCCATCTAAGACCACGGCTTTGAGAAACCTAATTATTGGATTTCAACAAAAACCTAGTCAAACCTTTAGTGATGCTTGGGAAGAGTTCAAGGATTTATTGAGAAAATGCCCCAATCATGGATTCAATGAAGTTCACAAAATCAATACTTTATATAATGGATTAACACCACATCATCAAGATTCCCTAAAATCCTCCGCGGGTGGGAATATTCTTTCCAAATCCATTCAAGATGCATGGGACATTATTGAGACCAAATCCATGGTGCAAACTAACACACAATTTTACGAGAGAGTCCATGTGGTGCAAGAGAGTGTTACTCCACAAATGGATGGGAATATCTCTCAAAAGATTGATACTATCTTGAAAATTTGTGAACTTTCTTTGAACAAAAATCCCACCAATGATGTGAATGCTATTGCTATTTCATGTCAGACTTGTGGAGGTCCTCATTCTTACCAACGATGTGATAAGGTTCAAGGTTATCAAGTTGAGTGTTATGCTTACCAAGAAGAACATAGAGAGCATTTCAAACCCAACATCAATCAAAAGAATCTATCTTACAAGTCACAAAACTACCTTGCTCCACCCGACTTTCCACCCCATCCACCCACCCATACTAAACCCTATCCCCCTCAATTGTTACAAAGAAATCAAGGGCCTAGGCCACATTACCAAGAGAATAACTATAAAGCACCCAACAACTTTCACAATCAAGGAAATAACTTTCATACACCCAATCAAGGATTTAACCCACCACCTCCACCCTTTCCAAACCAAGGATACCCTCAAGTTCAAAATCAAGGATATGGGCCAAATGATAACTATGAGCTATTTCAAAAGATGAACCAAGAAAATGAAAGAAGGATTCGTGAATGTGAAAAGAGAATGCAAGAGCAAATGAGAATTATGAATGAAGAGTCTACCAAGAGGATTTTAATGGCAATCAATCAAAGACCACAAGGAGCACTAGCTTCAAACACACAAACAAACCCGAGGGCTTATGTCAATGCTATCACAACAAGAAGTGGAAAAACAACTAATGATCCTTCACCTCCTACACCTTTATGGTTAAGCCTACTATGATTCCACCTTGTGATAAGCCTTCTACATCTTCTTCACCACCCTCAAGTTCTACCACTTCAACACCTACACTTCTCAACCTACACCCACTTCTCCTTTACCTACCACACCTCCTAATGAAGAAACTAACAAAGAGAAACCTTCCACCACAAAAACTACTCAACCCACACCAAAACCAAACCTTCCTTACCCATCATTGAGAAAGGAGAAATTGAAAAACAAGGATGATATACAAGTTTCTAATTTTTTGAGGATGTTCAAGAAACTTAACATTAACATCTCCTTTGCGGAAGCTCTTGCATATATGCCAAAGTTTGCTAAGATGTTCAAAGATATCCTCTCCAACAAGGAAAAATTGGTGGATTTACCTAACACATCCCTTAATGAGAATTGCTCCTCCGTGTTGCTCAAAACCTTACCTACAAAACTTGGAGATCCAGGGCAATTTTTAATTCCTTGTAATTTTCCCGGGGTGAATTGCATGGCACTAGCGGATCTAGGGGCAAGCATAAATCTCATGCCTTTATTAGTTTGGCAAAAACTCTCTCTTCCCGAGCTCACTCCAACTAGGATGACCCATGAGTTAGCCAATCGTACCATAGCTTACCCGGTAGGTATTGCGGAGGATGTGTTTGTAGGTGTGGATAAGTTTACCTTTCCGGCGGACTTTGTAGTGGTTGATTATGATATGGACCCGAGAGTTCCTCTAATTGTTGGTAGACCATTTTTTAGGACGGGGCGTACTCTTATAGACGTGGTGGAGGGAGAACTAATTATGAGAGTCGAGGATGAGAAAATGGTGTTTAAGCTAGGAAAAGTGACTAAGAAGTCTCAAGCTTGTGAAACAATTAACATAGTGGATGTACTTGATGAGGTGTGTGATGAGCATTTCCATGAAGCTTGTAAGAATGATAGTGAAGACATGCCTCATGTAGAGACCGTTGCCTCAATTGCTCCCTCTTTAACACCTTTTGGAGAGAGTGATTTCCTCTTGGAGGAATTTGATTCTAACTTCCTTGGTAATGATGATTCTCCCATTAATTAGGAAGAAGACATTCTCACTATCCAAAAGTTGCTTAATGAGGATCCCATTCTATCACCTATCCCACAAGAAGTTACCAACGATGATCCATCCATAGTGAAACCTTCCATAGAGAGTCCACCTACCCTTAAGACCTTCCATCCCATATTGAATATGCTTTCTTAGAGGGAAAAGATAAATTACCCGTAATCATTGCTAAAGATTTGAAAGATGATGAGAAAGAAAAACATATAGAGGTCCTTAAGAAACATAAGCAAGCCATAGCATGGAAAATATCCGACATAAGGGGAATTGATCCAAATTTTTGTACACACAAAATCCTTATGGAGGATGATTATAAACCTGCCATTCAAAGCCAAAGAAGGGTTAACCCTAAAATCCATGAGGTCATTAAGAAGGAATTATCAAACTCATTGATGCTGGCATGATTTACCCCATTCCTGACTCTCCATGGGTTAGCCAGGTACATTGTGTTCCTAAAAAGGGTGGAATTACCGTAGTGCCTAATGAGAACAATGAGCTTATTCCTACAAGACTTGTTACGGGTTGGAGAGTTTGTATTGATTATAGGAAGCTCAATGATGCTACTAGGAAAGATCATTCCCATTGCCTTTCATGGACCAAATGCTTGAACGCTTAGCAAGAAATGAGTACTATTGCTTTCTAGATGGATTTTCGGGTTATTTTTAAATACCCATTGACCCTAAGGATCAAGAAAAGACCACATTCACTTGTCCCTATGGTAAATTTGCTTACAAGAGAATGCCTTTTGGCTTGTGCAATGCACCAGGAACATTTCAACGGTGTATGATGGCGATCTTTCATGATATGATTGAGCACACTATGGAAGTTTTCATGGATGATTTCTCGGTCTTTGAAGATTCATTCACTTCTTGTCTCTCCCATTTAGAACGTATGCTTAAGAGGTGTGAAGAAACACGTTTTGTTCTTAATTGGGAGAAGTGCCATTTCATGGTCAAAGAGGGGATAGTCTTGGGACATAAGATATCTAATAAGGGTTTAGAAGTTGATATGAGCAAAATCTCATATCAATTTATCAACAAATCACCCTAAAACACAAGCAAAAATACCAATTTATCTTGTCAAAACAGTATTATGTGGTATGTTTGTGTTTGTGTACACTTGTGTAGGTAAAAGGATGCATTTTCAAGCAAACAAGGAATAATCAAGCTTAATTTGATGAAAAAGACAAAGAAGGATCAAAAGTGACAAGACTTTAAAGTGCAAGGACCTATCTTGACAATCTGCCAAAGTTGAAGGACCAAAGTGCAAATATGGAAAAGTCAAGATCATAGTCAAACAAGGTCAACATTCAAGTCAACTCAGTCAAAGGATCATATTTGCTCAAGAATGAAGTTTGAAGGACCAAAAATGCCAAAGAAATGAAGTTACTAGCCTTAAAATACAATATGCCAAAGTCAAGGGGTGAATATTGCCATTTTTGGAAAGTTAATGTAAGCTGATCTGTGTGCTAAGCTTTGGGCCAATGAGAAGACAAGAAAGAGTGGACCTGGATTGCCACATCATGGCAATTAATACCCACTATCGCCGCCAGTCATAAATGAGCAAATCACAACAGTTCAATCCGTGTGCACTCTTTTCAACCAATGAAGACTTGACACGTGGCATCTTCAAACAAACAAAATTTCCAGGATCGATTTCAAGCTAGAATGGATTTCAAGAAAAGTTATAAACATCAAACCTGCTTATTTTTGAAGGACGAATCCATTGGTCATAACCAATTAAGATGAAATCAACTCAAGTGAAAAACCCCAATTCAGTTCTTCATCAACAAAAATCAGTTATGCTCAATTGGACACGTGGAAGCCTGGGATTGGTTCCAATACGTCACCAACCCCAACTACCTTACTTCTCCAGTCTATAAATAGCTTGAATAGGCTTCCTTTCTTGTTGTTGTAGAAAAGTGTGAAAACACACACACTTTCTTTTTCTTTCACCATTTTTCTAGTTCTTAGCTCAACAACTCAAGAGTTTGACACACTCTTGAGTTTGTTAGTTAGTTTGTAACCATTTAACAGCTTTGTAACAACTTTTACTCAAATAAAATTTAAATCTCATTTTCCCACCAAATCTCTTTACCTTCTATACTGCTCATCCTTGCACCATTGATACTCTTGTTGCTGTTTTAGTTTGTTGTGATCAAACCTTGATCATAATAAGCTAATTGTTTGAAGATTGTAGCTGTTTGTTGATTCCAGTCCAAGTTTTAGCAGAATTGATGATTTCAAACCATTGTAGCCATGTTGAAGAGTGTAGCTGTTTGTTGATTGTTGATTAGTGCTTTTCTAGTGCTAAGGTGGTGGTTAGCACTAGAATAGAGAGCTCAGCGCTCCTCTACTCCCTAGAGGAGGCCTATGCTATTGGTTCTAAGTTTCTGAATTTAAATTCCTCTAAACAGCAATTTGCCTGCTCAATTATAGTTAATACTTGCTTGATTGTATGATAAAACTTGTTTTAGCCTGTTTTTGATCTGATTCTAGTCAATTGGTAGCTTAATTGTAGTTTGAATCTGCTTATTAGTTGTGTACTTGTCCTGATTTAGCTGATTTTCAGTCATATTAGTTTGGCTTGCCATTTTGAGTTCTTGTTGTGATCATAGCTTATTACTAGTTCTTACATGCTTCCTTTTGGTTCCTAGATTTAACCTGATAAAGCTTTTTACTCAGTTTAAACTTGTACTAAAAAAGACTTCACAAAAATTCCAAAATATCAGTTTAAGTGGTGTTTGGCATTAGCTTATGTTTGATATTCAAGTGTTAGAAATTGGTTAACTTTGTTTCATTTCCAATTTACAAGTGATATAAAGTAGTTTTAAGTCATTTTCAAGTCAACATTAAGGTCAAAAAAGCAAATGGCAGTTTAAAAAGTTTGGGTCATTTTCAGTCAAGTTTAGTTCAAAAAGTTGTTATATTGATTTACTCAGCATTCATTTATTTCTTGATAAAATTTCACCAAACCAGCTCTCAATTCTAGGTCATAATATGAAGTTTCTTGAAAATTGGTTAGTTGTTTGCATAGTTTTCAATTTCAGTCCTCATAGTTTACTGATTTTACACTTTCAGTCCTTGTACTTGTTCGCTTTATATTTTGAGCATTTACTTTTCATAGAATTTACATATTTAGTCCTTATAGTTGTAAAATTTACATTTTGAATTTTAATTGAATAATTACTTGGTATTTGCACGATGTTTTACATATAAGTAGACAATATTTTTCAGTTTTGCAAGGCATTGTTTGAATTAGCAAATAGAATATCCAAAAAAATATTAACAACCAAAAACAATTAAAAACCCGATATTGTTAGGACTTTCAATTTGACAAGAACTGAGAAAAACGAACTTCATTATACACAATTTCAAATGGCGCCGCTGCCGGTTCTTTGACTTTACGAGAGACTATCGATTGACGGTTTTCATTGGCTTTTGGGATCCGTTCACCTTGTGAACGTTATTTTTACGTATCATAAATCAAAAACAAATAAAAATAAAATATATAAAAATATATAAAAACTAAAAAATTAACAAAACAATTCTTTTCCTAAAGAATTGACCAAACAAATTAAAAAATCCAAAAAGCAATCTTTTTCCTAAGAGATTGCACCCGAAAATATATATTATTAGATTCTCTCGGTTTTTACGTACATATAGTATTTTCTCTTAAAAACTCATAAATACAAAAATATTTTCCATATATTATTATAAGTAAATACGTATACGTATAAGAACAACCAATCTACATATTCTCCATAAGTATTGCCAAGGCAATACACCGTGTTAGGGGGCGTTCCGGTCTTTAACACGTGTATCGATCAAACAAAATAAAGCAAGAATAGATAAATACTCTCAATAAGCAACAATTCGAAGAATACGAACATTTAAGTGAATAGAAAGGCGATGTGCTATAAAATGCCATCTAAGGGTCAATAGGTACTTAAGTGCTTCGCGCCACCTAACCCCCCGTTCACTTGTGAGTATTCTAAGAAGGAAGGCTTCATTGGGGGTCTTGCACCCAAGTAGTACATACATATATATTATTTTCTTGTGGATATTTCATATTGAAACTCGAAGAGGATAATCCTTTTCTCTTCAAAGTCACACGAGAGCTTCTCTCTCATTCCTCGTATTGAGTTGCATGCTCACTCGCGGGCGTGCACAAATACCGATTGGTGTACAACCTCTTCCTCCGAAAAGGAAGAAAAAGAGAAAGAGTAAGACTACCACCGTCCATCAAGCCGATCACGAGAATCGTGCTTTGATTCATCCACAACAAGAAGCCATGGCTGTTGATAATCGTTCTTTGATGGAACGTTTGAAAACCAATGTTCATGGATATGCTAGTGCTATTAGGATTCCCGACATTCCCGCAAATACATTTGAGCTAAAAACGGCTATGATTACCATGGTTTCACAAACACCTTTCTATGGTAACAAGAATGATGATCCTCATGATCACCTTAAGAGATTCCTTTCTCTTTGCAATACCATTAAGCACAATGGAGTTCCACATGATGCTATTAAGTTGATGTTAGTGCCATTTTCACTTGAGGGACAAGCTAAGCATTGGTTAGACACCCAACCACCCGATAGCATCACCACATGGGATGGTTTCACCACTAAGTTTTTGAACAAGTTCTTTCCTCCATCTAAGACCATGGCCTTGAGGAACTTAATTATAGGCTTTCAAGAAAAACCTAGTCAATCCTTTAGTGATGCTTGGGAAGAGTATAGAGAGTTATTGAGGCGATGCCCTAACCATGGATTGGATGAAGTTCACCAAATCAATACTTTCTATAATGGACTTAAATCTCACCACCAAGATTCACTCAATGCTTCCGCGGGAGGGAATATTCTTCTTAAACCCATGCTAGAGGCCGTGGACATCATTGAGACTAAAGCAATGGTTCAAACAAACACTCAATTGGAAGAAAGGGTTCATGTGATCCAAAACACTTCCCAAACACCTTGTGATAACCAATTCCTCAAATATCACCAAGAGATCATTCAACAAATGAATAAAGGTCAACAAGAGATGATTCAAGAGATGGTTCAAGCCATTAAGACCATTTCATTGAACAATTCTTCAAATGATGTGAATGCCATTACTCTTTCTTGTGTAACTTGTGGAGGTCCCCATTCTTATGAACAATGTGATAAGGTGCAAGTTTATCAAGGGGAATGCTATGCTTACCAAGACGAACATCGTGAACACTTCAAGCCAAATATCAATCCAAATAACCTTTCTTACAAGTCACAAAACTACCTTACTCCACCGGGATTCCCACCCCAACCACCCACCCAAATTCAACAAAATCCTCCTCAAATTTTACCAAGGAATCAAGGGCAAAGACCACCTTACCAAGGGAATAACTATAAGGCACCCAATTATTTTCAACCTCAAGGAAATAACTTCTATCCACCAAACCAAGGCTTTAATGCACCACGTCCATCTTTTCCACAACAAGGTTTTTATCAAGGAAATGTGCAACCTAACCCCATGGATTTGATTCTTCAAAAGCTTACTTCTTATGAGAAACAAATGAAAGATAATCAAGAGGAAAATAACAAGAAATTTGCTCTTCTTCAAAACCAAATTATGTATAATCAAAGACCACAAGGGGCTTTACCTTCCAACACACAAACAAATCCAAGGGAAAATGTTAATGCTATTACAACAAGAAGTGGAAAGACAATAAAGGATCCTTCACCTCTTAAACCTCCTATTGTTCCATCCACTTGTGCTCCTACTTGTGACAAGCCTTCTACCTCTACTTCACCACCTCAAAATGCTCCCATTCACTCAAACACACCTTCTCAACCCATTCATACTTCTCCTCTACCTTCCACACCTCCCAATGAAGAAGCTAACAAAGACAAATCTTCCACTACAACACCTATTCCACCTACACCAAAACCTACTCTTCAATATCCTTCAAGGTTGAAAAAGGACAAGTTAAAGAACAAGGATGACATTCAAGTCTCAAATTTCTTAAGGATGTTCAAGCAACTCAACATCAACATATCCTTTGCGGAAGCTCTTGCTTATATGCCAAAGTTTGATAAGATGTTCAAGGATTTACTCTCAAACAAAGAAAAATTGCTTGATTTGCCCAACACATCCCTTAATGAAAATTGTTCTGCCGTGCTACTTAAAACCTTACCAACAAAACTTAGAGATCCGAGGGGCTTCTTGATACCTTGTAATTTTACCGATGTTGAAAATTGCATGGCTTTGGCGGATTTAGGGGCAAGCATTAACCTCATGCCTTTATCGGTTTGGAAAAAACTCTCTCTTCCCGAGCTCACTCCCACTAGGATGACTCTTGAATTAGCCAACCGAACCATAGCTTACCCCATAGGTATCGCGGAGGATGTGTTTGTAGGTGTGGATAAGTTTAAATTTCCGGCCGACTTTGTAGTGGTTGATTATGACATGGATCCTAGAGTTCCTTTGATTGTTGGTAGACCGTTTTTGAGAACGGGTCGCACTTTGATAGATGTGGCGTAAGGAGAACTAATTATGAGAGTAGAAGATGAGAGAGTGGTGTTTAAGTTAGGGAAAGTTTGTGATAGGAAAGAGGCTAAAGAGTCTAGACCTTGTGAGACTATTAACATTGTTGATGTGCTAGATGAGGTGTGTGATGAACACTTTCATGATGCTTGCAAGAGTACTAGTGATGAGATGCCCCATGTTGAAACCGTGGCCTCAATTGCTCCCTCTTTAACACCTTTTGGAGAGAGTGATTTCCTCTTGGAGGAATTTGAGTCAAACTTTCTTGGTGATGATGATTCTCATATTAATTGGGAAGAAGATATTCTTACTATCCAAAAGTTGCTCAATGAGGACCCTATTCCTTCTCCTATTCCACAAGAAGTTACCATTGAGGAACCTTCCATAGTAAAACCTTCCATAGAGAGTCCACCTCCTATTGAACTTAAGGACCTTCCATCCCACCTAGAGTATGCTTTCTTAGAGGGCAAAGACCAATTACATGTGATCATTGCTAAAGAGTTGAAAGAGGATGAGAAGGAGCAACTTATTGAAGTCCTTAAGAGACACAAGAAAGCCTTAGCATGGAAAATATCCGACATAAGGGGAATTGATCCACATTCTTGTACACACAAAATCCTTATGGAGGATGACTATAAACCCGCAATTTAAAGTCAAAGGAGAGTTAACCCAAAAATCCATGAGGTTATTAAGAAGGAAGTGATTAAACTCTTAGATGCGGGTATGATTTACCCCATTTCCGACTCTCCATAGGTTAGCCCGGTGCATTGTGTTCCAAAGAAGGGTGGAATCACCGTGGCACCTAATGAGAATAATGAGCTTATTCCTACGAGACTTGTCACCGGTTGGAGAGTTTGTATTGATTATAGAAAACTCAATGAGGCGACTAGGAAAGACCATTTCCCATTACCTTTTATGGATCAAATGCTTGAACGCTTAGCGGGAAATGAGTACTATTGCTTTCTTGATGGTTTTTTCGGGTTATTTCCAAATATCCATTGACCCTAAGGATCAAGAAAAGACCACATTCACTTGTCCCTACGGTACATTTGCTTACAAGAGGATGCCTTTTGGCTTATGTAATGCATCGGGGACGTTTCAAAGGTGCATGATGGCGATTTTCCATGACATGATAGAGCAAACTATGGAGGTTTTTATGGATGACTTTTCCGTCTTTGGAAATTCATTTACCTCATGTCTCACCAATCTTGAGAGAATGCTTAAGCGTTGTGAGGAAACACGATTAGTACTTAATTGGGAGAAATGTCACTTTATGGTGAAAGAGGGAATTGTTTTAGGACACAAAATATCCAACAAGGGATTAGAAGTGGATCGAGCTAAAATTGATGTGATTGCTAAGCTTCCCCCACCCACCTCGGTTAAAGGTGTGAGGAGTTTCTTAGGTCATGCGGGATTTTATAGGCGCTTTATACAAGATTTTTCTAAGATAGCTAGACCGATGACTCACCTCTTGGAAAAAGAGGCTCCTTTCATTTTTAACCAAGATTGTTTGGACTCTTTTGAGACTCTTAAGGAGAAATTGACTAAGGCTCCCGTTTTGGTTTCGCCAAATTGGGAATTACCTTTTGAGCTTATGTGTGACGCTAGTGATTATGCAGTGGGGGCCGTCTTAGGACAAAGAGTTAATAAGCATTTTCAACCTATACACTATGCGAGTAAAACCATGACTGGTGCACAACTTCATTACACTACCACGGAAAAAGAGTTGCTTGCTATAGTCTATGCTTTTGAGAAATTTAGACCATACCTTGTGCTATCCAAAACCATAGTGTATACGGATCATTCCGCTCTCAAGTATCTTATGACAAAACAAGATGCTAAGCCTAGGCTTTTGAGATGGGTTTTGTTGCTTCAAGAATTTAAGATAGAAATTCGTGATAAGAAAGGGGCCGAGAATTTAGCAGCGGATCACTTGAGTAGACTTGAGCATCCTTTTCAAGGAGATTTGCCACATCAAGAAATCAATGAATCCTTTCCATTAGAGGAGCTCATGTCTATCTCTTCCCAAGAGGATGCCACTCATTGGTTTGCGGATATCGCAAACTATCTTGTGGGCAATGTGCTTATTGAGGGTCTTACTTATCAACAAAAGAAGAAATTTCTTAAGGAAGTTAAGTACTACTTTTGGGATGATCCTTATCTTTTTAGGCAATGTGCGGACCAAATCATTAGACGGTGTGTAGATGGGCCCGAGGCATTTAAGATCTTAGAAGCGTGTCATAAAGGACCTACGGGTGGACATTTTGGGCCCAACTATACCGCCAAGAAAGTCTTTGATTCGGGTTACTATTGGCCTTCCATTTACAAAGATGCCCATGAAATGGTGAAATTTTGTGATGTGTGTCAAAGACAAGGAAAAATTACGCAACGTGATGAGATGCCACAAAATTTTATTCAAGAGTGTGAGATATTTGATGTATGGGGCATTGATTTCATGGGACCTTTTCCATCCTCTAAGGGAAACAAGTATATACTTGTGGCGGTGGATTATGTGTCCAAATGGGTGGAGGCTAAAGCCTTACCTACCAATGATGCTAGAGTTGTTGTGAAGTTTTTGAAACAATTGTTTGCTAGATTTGGTGTACCTCGGGCCATCATAAGTGATCGTGGTACGCACTTTTGTAATGATCAATTCACGAGAGTTATGAAGAAATATGGAGTTAATCATAGACTTTCTACCGCGTATCACCCTCAAACAAATGGTCAAACCGAGGTCACAAATCGTGGTTTAAAGAGAATTTTAGAGAGAACGGTGGGAGAGCATCGAGCTTCTTGGACGGATAAGCTTGATGATGCTTTGTGGGCGTTTAGGACGGCTTTTAAAACACCAATTGGTTGTACTCCTTATAGGCTTGTCTATGGAAAAGCGTGCCACCTCCCATTCGAGTTAGAACACAAGGCATCTTGGGCTCTCAAGTGGGCTAACTTTGATTTAAACCAAGCCGGATCCCATAGGAAAGATCAACTCAATGAGATGGATGAATTGAGAGCCAATTCCTATGAAAATTCTTTGCTTTATAAAGAAAAGACTAAGAAATTGCATGATGCTAAGATCAAGAATCGTGAGTTCAAAGTTGGAGAGCCGGTTCTCCTCTTTAACTCAAGGTTGAAACTTTTTGCGGGCAAGCTTAAGTCGAGATGGTCCGGTCCATTCACTATTGCTCAAGTGTTTCCATATGGAACTATTGAGTTGTCACAACCCGATGGTCCAAATTTTAAAGTGAATGGTCACCGTGTGAAGCATTATTTTGGGGAAGACATTTCCGTCGAAATGGTCCAAGAGGTCCCCATTTTGCCCATGAATTAATTCAAGAGGGACGAGTCGAGCTAGAGACTCATTAACTCAAGCATCGTATAACTAGGTTTAGAGTGTTGTAGGTTAGAAATAAAGGGATAGACTTGGAGATAAGTGTAGGGGAGACCTTCTTTTGTCTTCATGATTGTTTGTAGGGTTGCTCACTCATTTCATGCTTTGGAGCTTATGGAGGAGGCCCTTGTATCCGGTTCACTTCGTTACTATTGTAATCTTTCATTGACACCTTGTGCTTAAACATGATTTCACTAATAGTTGTCATTTCCTTAAATTGGGTTAAGCAAAGTCTATTCATTGTCATAAGTGTAGGGGAAGTTTTTTATACTTCCATGCTCTTAAAACATTGAGGACAATGTTTAGCTTAAGTGTAGGGGGGTCTTCTATCGAAGTGACCTTACCTAGAACTTGTCATTGTCTTTCATGATAACATGGAAAATTGGATTTTCAAACATTTTTCAAATTTTTGATCTACTTTGGCCACTAAAAATATGCATTCATAATTTTTGCATCATACATTTTTCATTTGCATATCACATTTGCATTGTATAGATTTCTTCTTTATGTTTCATCAAAAATATATAAAAAGGAAAAAAATATAATAAAACATGGTTTTAACAAGTTTAGACTTCTTTGACATATTAGGCCCGCCATGGATATTTTGACTCAACCCGAGTTTGCTTATCTTAGCATTCTCTAGCTAGTATCCTTAACCATGTAGTCCTTAATTGGTCTATTAGGCTAAGCATCCACTAATCTCATTATTTGAGATTCTAAATTTGTGGAGAATGGGAAATGATAGAGTTGAAGCAAGTATAAAAGGGCTAGATAAACTTCATGATAATTACTTGTGGCTAAACCCTTCTCTTCTTAACCTCTATTTTCTTCGCATGTATATAATTGTTAATAAATAATCAAGAACGGTTTTAATTGGTTTGTGATCTCTTATGCATTTTTGCCTAATCATTCATGGTTGATATAAGTACGTCTTAAGATTCTAAGTTAGAACGTTTTATGTGTACTAGACTTATGTCATGCTCAATATTTAGCGGGTATTTTTCCTTTTATTCTTTTCAAATTTCTTAGTGAGGAATAAAGAAAAATAAGAGCGGCTTATGAAAAAAAAATGAGTGGCTAGAAAAAAAAAGAAAAGAAGAAAAAAAATATATATAGAAGACTCCCAAGAGGGGCAGTGTGGTGTTAATTATAGTGACTATTGAGTTCCAATATTACCTTGACGGGTTGCGGGGATTCAATAGATTGCTCCAATCCAATATTACCTTGACGGGTTGCAGGGTTGAAGATCCAAAGTCTCAAAAAGATGGTGGATGTAAATTATTGCGTGAGTTTTATTTTTCTTTCCTTAGCGAGTGAGTAGCTACTTATGAAAGCATGACATGAGGATTTTACACATAAGGTGAATGACTTATTATTCTTGAAACGGACTTGTATTAATTGTGAGCGGTTTTTCAAGTAATGGATGAGAGGATTACTTAGGATTAAAACCGTGCTTCCTTACTTTTGGATTTTGCACTTCTTATACTTCACACTTGAATAAATGACAAATTTGCCCACAAGCAATTTGCTCAAATAATAACCGGTTCCACATTTAATTGTCATGAATAAGTTGATGCACTTTTTACTTGTGAATGCAATGATCCCATTCTTAAGCTTGGTATGGGGAAAGTGAAACTTGAGGGTGATAAATATCCATGGTACCCAAGCCCTAATCAAAGTCATTGAATCCTTTATGAGTTATTTCCATCAAAACCATTTCAAGGAAAAACCAAATAGACATAGATAGAATTGTATTTTATTCATTGCATTGTTAAAAATCAAAATCATGCATCATGTAGTATAGAGTAGTGTAGATGCATTTCATATGGCCAAGGTGGATTAATTATGAGGAGAATGTAAATTTGTGCTTTAAAATATATAGAATTGCATGAGAACATGACAATGTTCAAGTGTAGGGGATTTGATATGAGCAAAATCTCATATCAATTTATCAACAAATTACCCTAAAACACAAGCAAAAATACCAATTTATCTTGTCAAAACAGTATTATGTGGTATGTTTGTGTTTGTGTACACTTGTGTAGGTAAAAGGATGCATTTTCAAGCAAACAAGGAATAATCAAGCTTAATTTGATGAAAAAGACAAAGAATGATCAAAAGTGACAAGACTTTGAAGTGCAAGGACCTATCTTGACAATCTGCCAAAGTTGAAGGACCAAAGTGCAAATATGGAAAAGTCAAGATCATAGTCAAACAAGGTCAACATTCAAGTCAACTTAGTCAAAGGATCATATTTGCTCAAGAATGAAGTTTGAAGGACCAAAAATGCCAAAGAAATGAAGTTACTAGCCTTAAAATACAATCTACCAAAGTCAAGGGGTGAATATTGCCATTTTTGGAAAGTTAATGTAAGTTGATCCGCGTGCTAAGCTTTGGGCCAATGAGAAGCCAAGAAAGAGTGGACCTGGATTGCCACATCATGGCAATTAATACCCACTATCGCCGCCAGTCATAAATGAGCAAATCACAACAGTTCAATCCGTGTGCACTCTTTTCAACCAATGAAGACTTGACACGTGGCATCTTCAAACAAACAAAATTTCTAGGATCGATTTCAAGCTAGAATGGATTTCAAGAAAAGTTATAAACATCAAACCTGCTTATTTTTGAAGGACGAATCCATTGGTCATAACCAATTAAGATGAAATCAACTCAAGTGAAAAACCCCAATTCAGTTCTTCATCAACAAAAATCAGTTATGCTCAATTGGACACGTGGAATCCTGGGATTGGTTCCAACACGTCACCAACCCCAACTACCTTACTTCTCTAGTCTATAAATAGCTTGAATAGGCTTCATTTCTTGTTGTTGTAGAAAAGTGTGAAAACACACACACTTTCTTTTTCTTTCACCATTTTTCTAGTTCTTAGCTCAACAACTCAAGAGTTTGACACACTCTTGAGTTTGTTAGTTAGTTTGTAACCATTTAACAGCTTTGTAACAACTTTTACTCAAATAAAATTCAAATCTCATTTTCCCGCCTAATCTCTTTACCTTCTATACTGCTCATCCTTGCACCATTGATACTCTTGTTGCTGTTTTAGTTTGTTGTGATCAAACCTTGATCATAATAAGCTAATTGTTTGAAGATTGTAGCTGTTTGTTGATTCCAGTCCAAGTTTTAGCAGAATTGATGATTTCAAGCCATTGTAGCCATGTTGAAGAGTGTAGCTGTTTGTTGATTGTTGATTAGTGCTTGTCTAGTGCTAAGGTGGTGGTTAGCACTAGAATAGAGAGCTCAGCGCTCCTCTACTCCCTAGAGGAGGCCTATGCTATTGGTTCTAAGTTTCTGAATTTAAATTCCTCTAAACAGCAATTTGCCTGCTCAATTATAGTTAATACTTGCTTGATTGTATGATAAAACTTGTTTTAGCCTGTTTTTGATCTGATTCTAGTCAATTGGTAGCTTAATTGTAGTTTGAATCTGCTTATTAGTTGTGTACTTGTCCTGATTTAGCTGATTTTCAGTCATATTAGTTTGGCTTGCCATTTTGAGTTCTTGTTGTGATCATAGCTTATTACTAGTTCTTACATTCTTCCTTTTGGTTCCTAGATTTAACCTGATAAAGCTTTTTACTCAGTTTAAACTTGTACTCAAAAAGACTTCACAAAAATTCCAAAATATCAGTTTAAGTGGTGTTTGGCATTAGCTTATGTTTGATATTCAAGTGTTAGAAATTGGTTAACTTTGTTTCATTTCCAATTTACAAGTGATATAAAGTAGTTTTAAGTCATTTTCAAGTCAACATTAAGGTCAAAAAGGCAAATGGCAGTTTAAAAAGTTTGGGTCATTTTCAGTCAAGTTTAGTTCAAAAAGTTGTTATATTGATTTGCTCAGCATTCATTTGTTTCTTGATGAAATTCCACCAAACCAGCTCTCAATTCTAGGTCATAATATGAAGTTTTAGAATCTAAAAGGATTTTATACAGTATTCAGTTTTCAGCAAGTTATAAGCAAAAATCTAAACCAATAAGCAAATGCATGTTTCTGTAAAGTTCAAACTGCTTTTTCATATCTCATAATCCTATTCATAAACTAGTCCTTTTTTTTACAAATTCACTTAGTAAGTGCTCATGGTTGATTTCTGAAAATTTGAGCTTATTGAAAAAAGCTTGGTCAACGCTGGTCAACATAAGCTTACTTTTAGCTTATTTCAGATTCTGGGCTTATTACTGAATGATTTTGAACAAGACTTGATTTCCCATTCATATTTTGAGCTCATTAATCAGTTTCATTACAAAAAATCAGTTGTGCAAGTCTAGATTTCCCTGTAGCTTATTTTGTGCTTATTGAAAAGTGCTTATCAGCTTTTAGTCAGTTTTATCCAATTTCCTTTTACAGGTCTAGCTTATTTTTGATTTTAAGCATTTTGCAAGTGGTTTGGTTAATTTTGGTTGAGAAATAAGCTCAAACGAGCTTATTTGTGTTTGAAACCCGTTTTTAGTTAAAAACTTTCAAATATTGCACTTAGGTCCTTAATGTTTTGAACTGGTTTTAAACTTGGCTAAACTTGAATCTTTTTAGGGTTTTCATTAATCAGGTCCCTTAACTTTCATAGTTTGTTAAAATTCAGTTAGATAGTTTTGAGTTTGTTTGAAAATTGGTTAGTTGTTTGCATAGTTTTCAATTTCAGTCCTCATAGTTTACTGATTTTACACTTTCAGTCCTTGTACTTGTTAGCTTTACATTTTGAGCATTTACTTTTCATAGAATTTACATTTTTAGTCCTTATAGTTGTAAAATTTACATTTTGAATTTTAATTGAATAATTACTTGGTATTTGCATGATGTTTTACATATAAGTAGACAATATTTTTTTCAGTTTTGCAAGGCATTGTTTGAATTAGTAAATAGAATATCCAAAAAAAATATTAACAACCAAAAACAGTTAAAAACCCGATATTGTTAGGACTTTCAATTTGACAAGAACTGAGAAAAACGAACTTCATTATACACAATTTCAGAAGTGGATCGTGCTAAGATAGATGTTATTGCTAAGCTCCCCCCACCTACCACGGTGAAAGGAGTTAGAAGTTTTTTGGGTCATGCGGGATTCTATAGACGTTTCATATAAGATTTCTCTAACACTGAAAGACCGATGACCCACCTCTTGGAAAAAGAGGCTCCTTTCATTTTCACGCAAGAGTGTTTAGACTCTTTTGAGATACTTAAGGAAAAGTTGACTAAGGCTCCCGTTTTGGTTTCTCCAAATTGGGATTTGCCTTTTGAGCTTATGTATGACGCTAGTGATTATGTCGTGGGGGTCGTGTTAGGACAAAGAGTGAATAAGCATTTTCAACCTATACACTATGCTAGTAAAACCATGACGGGTGCTCAACTTCACTATACCACCACGGAAAAAGAGTTGCTTGCTATAGTCTATGCCTTTGAGAAATTTAGACCCTATCTTGTGCTATCTAAGACCATAGTGTATACGGATCATTCCACTCTCAAGTAACTCATGACAAAGCAAGATGCTAAGCCTAAACTTTTGAGATGGGTTTTAATGCTACAAGAGTTTCCCATTGAGATTCGTGATAAGAAAGGAGCCGAGAATTTAGCGGCGGATCACTTGAGTAGACTTGAGCATCCTTTTCAAGGTGAATTGCCACATAAGGAAATTAATGAATCCTTTCCATTAGAGGAGCTCATGTCTATATTTTCTCATGAGGATGCCACCCCTTGGTTTGCGGATATTGCAAACTATCTTGTGGGGATGTGCTAATAGAGGGTCTCACTTCCCAACAAAAGAAGAAATTTCTTAAGGAAGTGAAATAATACTTTTGGGATGACCCTTACCTCTTTACGCAATGTGAGAACCAAATCATTAGACGGTGTGTAGATGGGCCCGAGGCATTTAAGATCTTAGAAGCTTGTCATAAGAGACCTACGAGTCGACATTTTGGGCCCAACTACACCGCCAAGAAAGTCTTTGATTCGGGTTACTATTGGCCTTCCATATACAAAGATGCCCAAGAGATGGTGAAATTTTGTGATGTATTTCAAAGACAAGGAAAAATTACTCAACGAGATGAGATGCCAGAAAACTTCATTCAAGAATGTGAGATTTTTGATGTGTCGGGAATAGACTTTATGGGACCTTTTCCAAGAACGGTGGGAGAGCATCGAGCTTCTTGGTCGGATAAGCTTGATGATGCTTTGTGGGCTTTTAGGACGGCTTTTAAAACACCAATTGGTTGTACTCCATATAGGCTTGTCTATGGAAAAGCATGCCACCTCCCATTAGAGTTAGAGCATAAGGCTTCTTGGGCTCTCAAGTGGGCTAACTTTGATTTAAACCAAGGCGGTTCACATAGAAAGGACCAACTCAATGAAATGGATGAATTGAGAGCCAATGCTTATGAGAACTCATTGCTTTACAAGGAAAAGACTAAGCAATTGCATGATGCTAAAATCAAGAACCGTGAGTTCAAAGTTAGAGAGTCGGTTCTCCTCTTTAACTCAAGGTTGAAACTTTTTACGGGCAAGCTTAAGTCGAGATGGTCCTGTCCATTCACTATTGCTCAAGTATTTCCATATGGAACTATTGAGTTGTCACAACCCGATGGTCCAAATTTCAAAGTAAATGGTCACTGTGTTAAGCACTATTTGTGGAGGACATTTCCGTGGAAATGGTCCAAGAGATCCCCATTTTCCCCATTAATTAATTCATTGTGGGAAGAGTCGAGCTAGAGACTCCTTAAATCAAGCTTGAATAACTAGGGTTAGAGTTTTTAGACTTAGAGTGTGGTAGAATAGTAATAAGGATATATAGTTGATGAGAAGTGTAGGGGAGACCTTCCTTTTGTCTTTTTGTTGTTTGTAGGGTTGCTCTTTCATCACGTGCTTTGGAGCTTATGGAGGAGGCCCTTGTATCCGGTTCACTTTGTTACTATTGTGATTTTTCATAGACACATTGTGCTTAAAAATTAAATTCACTTCGTTACTATTCATTGTCATAAGTGTAGGGGAGTTTATACTCCCATGCTCTTAAACATTGAGGACAATTTTTAGCTTAAGTGTAGGGGGGTATTCTATCGAAGTGACCTTACCTAGACCATTGCCCTTGACTTCATGATAATTGGGAAAAAAAAAATTTCAAACATTTTTCAAATTTTTGATCTACTTTGGTCACCAAAAATATGCATTCATAATTTCTGCATTAATCATTTTTCATTTGCATAACACCTTTGCATTGTATATATTTCTTCTTTTATTTTTCATCAAAAATATATAAAAGAGAAAAAATATAAATGACATGGTTTAACAAATTTAGACTTCTTTGACATATTAGGCCCGCCATGGATACTTTGACTCAACCCGAGTTTGATTATTCAAGCATTCTCTAGCTAGTATCCTTAACCATGTAGTCCTTCATTGGTCTATTAAGCTAAGCATCCACGAGTCTCATTATTTGAGATTTCAAATTTGTGGAGAATGAGAAATGATAGAGTTGAAGCAAGTATAAAAGAGCTAGATAAACTTCATGATAATTACCTGTGGCTAAATCCTTTTCTTTCTTTGCCTCTAATTTCTTCGCATGTATATATGTTAATAAATAATCAGAAGTGTTTTAATCGGTTTGTAGTCTCTTATGCATTTTTGACTAATCATTCGTGGTTGGTATAAGTACGTCTTAAGAATCTAAGTTAGAACGTTTTATGTGTACTAGACTTATGTCATGCTTAATACTTAGCGGATGTTTTTTCCTTTTATTCTTTTCAACTTTCTTTGTGAGGAATAAAGAAAAATAAGAGCGGCTTATAAAAAAAATGAGTGGCTAGAGAAAAAAAAGAAAAAGAAAAAAAAAAAAAATAATTATACAAGACTCCCAAGAGGGACAGTGAAGTGTTAATTATAGTAACTATTGAATTCCAATATTACCTTGACGGGTTGCGGGGATTTAATAGTTGCTCCAATCCAATATTACCTTGACGGGTCGCGGGATTGAAGATCCAAAGTCTCAAAAAGGCCGCGGATGTAAATTATTGCGTGAGTTTTATTTTTCTTTCCTTAGCGAGTGTGTAGCTACTTATTAATGCATGACATAAGGATCTTACACAAAAAGGCGAATGACTTATTACTCTTGAGACAGATTTATATTAATTGTGAGTGGTTTTTCGAGTAATGGATGAGAGGATTACTTAAGATTAAAACCGTGCTTCCTTATTTTTGGATTTTGCATTTCTTATACTTCACGCTTTAAATAATGACAAAATTTGCTTTCAAGCAATTTGCTCAAATAATAACCGGTTGCACATCTAATTGTCATGAATAAGTTGATGCACTTTTTACTTGTGAATACAATGATCCTATTTTTAAGCTTGGTATGGGGAAAGTGAAACTTGAGGGTGATGAGTGTTCATGGTACCAAAAGCCCTAATTCAAGTCATTGATTTCTGTATGATTTTTTCCATCAAAACCATTTATGAAAAATCAAAAATATATAAATAGAATTGATTTCCTTTGCATTGCATTGTACAAAATCAAATCATGCATCATATAGAGTAGAGTAGTGTAAAAGCATTTCATATTGGCCAAGGTGGGTTAATTATGAGAAAAATGTAAATTTGTGCTTTAAAATATAGCATTGCATGAGGTCATGGCAAGGATCAAGTGTAGGGGATTTGATATGAGCAAAATCTCATATCAATAAGTCAACAAATCATCCTAAACCACATAGAAAATACCAACTTTTGTGCTATAAAGCAGTATTATGTGGTATATTTTGTGTTTGTGCTTAAATAGGTAACAAGGATACAATTTCATGCAAACAAGTGAAAATCAAGCTCATTTATGAAGAAAAGACAAGAGAAGGATCAAAGATGACAAGCCATTTAAAGAAAAGGACCTATCTTGACAATGTTCAAAAGTTGAGGGACTTAAATGCAATTTTGGAAAAAATCAACATTAAAGTCAAACCTGGTCAACCTTAAAGTCAACCAAGTCAAGGGACTTAAATATTCAAGAATGCAAGTCAAAGGACTGAAATTGCCAAAGAAATGAAGAAAAGAGCTCAATTATATATTCTGCTAAAGAAGAGGGGCTGAAAGTGACAAAATCATATAAACTTTGGTTATGATCCATGTGATAACCTTTTGGACTAATGAGAAGGCTAGAAAGAAGAGTTGCGAATTGCCAAATGAGACGCCAGCTGGCCACTAACTCATTCTTGCATTTAATAACAAATCAGTACAGTACTCCCACTATCACTTTTATTAGCCAATAAGAAGTTGCCATGCAATATTCATTATATCCAAAACGGATATCAATCCGTGTGACTTGCTGAGGACGAGCAAGAAGACGCCATGTGTCATCTTCAACAAAGAACGAACCCAAATCAAGCTTGAGCTACACTACATTTCATGACAAGTTTTCTACATGAAAGAGACTCTAAATTGAAGGACGAATCCAACCCTGCAACCCAATTAGACTGAGAATCAATGGATTAAAAATCCCCTTTTGTGTTCTTGAAGACGAATTTGCAATTAACCAGTTCATGACACCTGGCACTCTCCCATTGGCCAAGACACGTCATACTCTCCAACAACTTCTCATTTCCAGCTCTATAAATAGGATATAGGCCCTCATTTGTAACGAGTAGTTTAAAGTGTGAAAAACACACACTTTCATTTTCTCTCTTAATTCTAGCTTACCTTTTCAGTTACAACAGCTCTTAAGTGTTTGACACACACTTAAGAGCTTGTTAGTTAGTCAGTTAGTTATTGTACCAAACTTTCCCTCCAAATAAATAAAACAAAAATATTCAGTTCATTACCTTCATCTTACTTCACTCAATTTTGCATTCTAGTTGATACCTTGTGATTCTATTGATCTCCATTGATCAATAGAGTTTGTGTTTGTGATTTGGAAGCTTATCAAGTGTTCCTAGCCAGTTCAGTTCATTTCCAGTACTTGAGTAGCAGTTTGAAGCAGATTTAGTTGATTAGATCAGATATGGATTTTGGAGGTGAATTGGTTGTAGATATTAGTTGATTTGGATTGAAGGAAGTGTGATTTATAGAGCTCAGCGCTCCTCTACTCCATCAGAGGAGGCTTCAAGCTAAAAGGTGTCACGAATCCTATTTTTAGTTCCTTTAAAATGAATTGCATGCTACATTCTTAGTTTAGCTCTTACTTGCTGATCTGAATGATTGCTTAGCTTGTTCTTAGTATAATTGAGTTGGTTTGATAGATGTTTAGAGATCTTACAGCTTAAATCTTAGTTTACTTGCTTTCAGCTTTGATTTTCATCAGAATTTAGTAATTGAGTTCATTTTGTAGTTAAGTGTGTTTGCAAGCTTGTTTTCAGTTCAAATATCTCTCATTTCACATATTAAACATAGTCTGATAAGAGTCCTAACCTTTCTTGCATTGTACTAAAATTTCCTTTGTTAAAGTTTGATAACTGATTTTAAGTAGTGTTTGAATTTAATGAGTTTTGGTTGTTAGAGTTTGTTTAATTGGTTGAATTATGTTCATTTACATTTGGTTAACTAGAGTAAACATTTTGGTTCAGGTTTGTGGTCAAAAGTTCAGTCAAAGAGGCAATTGGTACATAAAAATTTTGGGTCAAAAACCTGTTAACTAGTTAATCATAAAACTTGCTCACTTCAATCCATTACCATTATTTCAGTACTTGATCAATTTGCTTAAAACCAGTTTCTACTTGTAGTTCAACATCCAAGGTATCAGTGTGTAAAAGGAAATTATACAGTTTCAAGTTTTGAATGAGAAAACAGCTTTATTGATAAGCACATGAGCATTTGCAAGTTTCTGAGATAAAGTCAATACTGTTTACCTAGATCTCAATTTCTAGTTCATAAACTAGCCATTTTTCTTTCATAAATCTTGTTGCCAACATGTCCTAAGTGGGTTTTGTTAAAATCAGCTTTTTGGAATTTTTGGTCAACGTTGGTCAAATAAGCTCTTTAGTGCTTAATTTCAGATTCTGGCTTATCTAGTGAACCATTTTTAGTTTTAAAAGACATTCCAATCTTCTTGTAAGCTTATTAATCATATTGTTCAATAAAATCAAAGTGTGGAAGTCTGGATTTCTAGTTTGCTTATTCTTAGCTTATTAGAATAAGCTATCTTGTGATTTACAAGCTTTTAAGCTGTTTCCTTTTGCAAGTCTAGCTAATTTTCCATTTTAAGCATTTTAAAACAAACCAGACTCAATTTGGTCTAGTAATAACCTCAAACCAGCTTATTGTTCTTGCTTAGCCCGTTTTTGTTAAATAATCCCATTTAATTGCACTTTGGTCCCTATTGTTTGTAACTGTTTTCATTCAGTGCTAAACTTACTTGTTTTTAGGGTTTGCAAGTTATCAATCCTTTTACTTTCAGTTTTAATTAGTTAGCAAGTTTGTTAAAGTTGTTAGATTTGTTACTAGTGGTTATAATTTTGCATAATTGGTCCTTCTAGTTTATGAAATTTACATTTTAGCCCTTTAACTTTCATTTAGCTTACATTCCTAGCAACTTTACTTTTATGCATTTAAATTTTGAACTTTGTGAATAGTAATTGGTATTTGCAAGGTGTTTTACGGATACGTAGCCTATTATTTTCCACTTTTTACATGTTGATTGAATTAGACATAGATTTCCAAATACCCTTAACAACCAAGAACAATTAAAGGCTTGATATTTTTAGTACTTTCAATTTGTCAAGAATCGAGAATAAACGAACTTCAAAATACTTAATTTCAATGTTCCATCTCGATATTACGTTCTAACTGAGTGGTTGGGTTTATGATTTAAAGTGCCCTCGCTCCTCAAATGTTTATAGAATAGCTTCTGAGTATGATGGCCCGAACAATGGTGATAGAATTACCACAAAATAATAATTAAATAATATGTAACCAAATACTTAGAAAGATTGAATAAAATATTAAAGACTTGATACTATACAAAATGTGTTAATCCAGGTTTGTGTGAGATTAAGTTATTGTTTATGAGACCAAGTTGTGGTTTGTGTGATCAAGCTGTTTAACTCTGAATGAAATATATCTGATATAGCTTAGACTCTATGGATACCAAGTGAGTTCATAGCCTCACTAGATCTAATTTTTTAATGTTTTGAAAACCCGTAAGGGGGATATATGTTAAATTGGAATACAAGTATTTTTGGTATGCTTCTCAGATATAATTATTGACACTACGTTTACTGCTGCCTTTAAAATTCCCTTTTTAACCGTGACCGTAATCATTTAATGAATGCTAATATTGTGAATAGTACTATTTGGGGACTGAAATCCCCTATCTGGGCAAGTCGCACTTGCTGGAATGCTGATGGCTCTGACCTAGGCTAAACGGATACACTTTATTTTGCTTATACAAGAGTTTGGCAGACTGCCTGCTTAATGGCAAGTTGTTGGGTTCAGGTATGTCAAGTAGCGATTCATAAGCTAGTGCAATAATAATTGATTGTTTTATGTGAGCGAATAATAACGTAGCTCAGGAAAAGGATCTTGTATTCAAAATGATTTTAAACCTATGAATTCACTCAACCATTGTGTTGATTTTAAGCATATATCTCAGGTTTTAAAGACTGTTAAATGGAGCAGCATGAGGATGGCATGAAAAGGCACAAGACTGAAATTGTTCTAGATTTTGGGAACCTTATATTGTAAAACTATGATTTTTCAATGATATATAAAGAAAGTTGATTTTATCACTCTTTTGAGTTGTTTTCTATCATTATGACTTGTGTTCTATGAAGTAATACCCCAGATTCATGTTCCGCTACGTAAAGGTAAAATGGGAGTGTTACATCAATGTTTCGAGTCTAAGGGTGAAACACCCCATACTAGAGACGAAAAGTCGAATGCTTAATCTCGAGCTTGGAAAGGGTATAACGAATAATCTTAAAGTCGTTTATGAATTATGCGAATAAGATAAACGTTTGAACGTAAAAGAATATCATTGGATATCAGAATCTTCAAAGGCAACGATCGAAGTTCGAGTGATACGTAAAACGAACATGAGAAGCTTCAATAATGACGATGATCCTAATAAACCACAATCACAAACAACCACGGAACAAAGGTTGGAAGAGCACAAGTCCCCTCACATTACACTATTAAAAAGCGATAATATGTACAAGGATAAGCATGGGATTTCTCCCACGAGGTACCTCGTTTTTGATAACCGAGGAGCTCGACTCGAATCCCTATAAATGTGATCATTTAGGGATTATCATGCTATGGTCATTTTTGGTGGGGCTTACATGATAAACAAGGCCCAAAAAGCAACCGGTATTAAGGACTAAGTCCTTTGATGATGTAAAATACCGGGGTCGAAGATGACGTCCTCGTTTTCATGGGACAAACGAAACAACACCACTCAAAACAACGTCCCAAAGGGACACAAGAAAATAGATAAGAAGTAGAAGGGTGGGGCAAAAGATTGAGCTACTCGAGGTAGAATCACACCAAGCAAACGAAAAGATTTTCCATTTATTGCATCGGTGGAAGACCGAGATTTCCCTAAAAATGTGATTCCAGGATCGAAAATCTCGTCCTCGGTGGAAAAGTGTGAGGAAACATAAGGGGCTCCCCCCACACTAAAACCACACACACCATCGTCAAATGGAGAAGGCGAGGTGGGAGCACTCAAGAACACGGTGATGACGGAATTAAAGTGGGAACATCATTCAAATTAAATTCAAAATCTTTTCCTTTTTCATCGTTTAAAAACTCTTTATGAAAACCTAATATAGGAATTTATGATGTATAAGAGATTAATGTTCGTTTTCCTCGACTCGACTCGAATTGATATTCAATTTTATCGTAAATGTTTTTGGTTAATAATACTTGTTTGGTATCTATGTCTAATTAAACTTAAATGGGGATACTATTTTAGGCTTAGAGAATATAGAAATAAAAGCACAAATAGTTCATATAAAATTAATCTAAAATGCAATACAATTATACTACAATTTAAATTCTAGATGAAACTTATTAAATCTAAGATGCAACAAAACTATATTATAATTAAAAAATTAATTATTTTAAATGCAAAATTAAACTAAATGCAAGCACGTAATAACAAGTAAAATGACAAAAATTAAATCATAAAAATAAACTTATGATTAAAGCGTAAAACTTTAACCTTTATAGCTTATTAATCTTTTTAGATGATAAAGCTTGAAACTTTATATACTAATAAGCTTAATAATCACAAAATGGTGTAAACTTTATAATCAAAATAAGCTTATCAAAATGAAAACTAATTTTTACAATTTTAAATCTATTTTTTAAATCAACAATAATTTTTAAAACAAATTAAAACGATTTTTATAAAAGAGATATTTTTTTGAAAATAATTTAAACTATATTAGACTAATTAATTAAACTAAAACGATTTAAAGGAAAATAATCTTTAAGCTAGATATTGAAAAAGGAAAGAACTTTAGTACCCGTGGTCCGAAGAAAAACGCTCTAAAACAATCAACATAACCAACAAAATATGACCCGTATAGTACACGGCCTCTCAAAACCAACAAAATATGGCCCGTAAAGTACACGACCTCTCAAATCAAACTAATCAAAAGCGAAACCCGGTCCGTAAATTTGATATTTCCTTTTTTAGTTCGTTTTTCTCGACTCAATTCGAATTGATTTAACGTTTTCAAGTAAAGACTTTATTGTTTTTGGTGAACAATAGTGAAAGTATCTATGTCTACTTGGCACAAAGCAAGTAAAAATGTAAAAATAATATCTCTACGTAATACGTACTAATCTAAAACATTTTGCAATTACCACACTAAAATGCACAAAATATTAAAATGTAAAATACAAATTTATCCAACAAATGCAAAAGAAAATATATAAAACTAAAACAATTCTTGCTAAATCTATTAGTATTCTATTTCTATTATTATACTAAAATGATAATAAAATGATAAAAACAAAAATGAGCTAAATTCTTCAAATGTAAATCACAGTTCAAACAAGAAAATGAAATGTAAAATCACAACTCATAATCCTAGTCTATTATGGCCCAACATATCTAATTACTACTCAAAGTAAATCCTACGGCCCATGAATAATCAGCCCATCTAACCCAAAACTGACCCAACAGGTAAGTAACGGAAAGGACTAAAATTGTAACAGTTTTAACGAAGTTCTCTAACGAAGGTCCCACAACAATCTAAAATTACTAACGAACAACTAATAGCTCTAACTGACTAAATGGAATGGACTGGTAATGAAACGAGACATAACACTATGGAGGACTAAACATGAACATATACGAAAATCTTTACTTAGCTTTTTTAAACACAAAACATGTTCAATTCTTAGTAACTTCAAATAGATTTACTATTATCTAATTATGAACTGATTTAAGTTTGCACTATTTTAACTGATCTCATAAGCATCTTAGCACTACAAATACCTGGAAATAGATCAAGATCAAATATCACATTCTATCAATACTAAGGCTGCTAAAACGTTTTGCCTAACACTACTTATCTATCTAAAATGAAAATTCACAAAGCTAAATCAAATGTACTACAGTAATGAACTAAAACAGATATCACGAATGATCAAACAAAGAAATTTAAGCATGTTGTAATCCATTTCAAACTACAAGTCTAACAACTAAGATTATTCAGTAATAAAAATGCAGAATTAAAATGGGCTTGACCTGCTACTTTGATGATTCATCCGTTGTTGTCGAAGTAAAGCGCTGAGCTTACTTTTCTATCACACCTCCATCTTTAGGTCTTCACGTCATCGGAGAGCTACCTTAGTGAACTGCAATCAAAATCAACACACCAACTGCTCAGCTCAAATTCAAAGACTGGCAATATCAAGAGCTCGAAAACTACAACCTGCAAAAGATTTGAAAAACGCAATTCTCTTCTAACAGGATAAGCTATAAAGATACATAAATACTCAAAGATCGTAAAGAATTATGTGCAAGAGATTTTTGAAACAAAAAACAAACTTATAAGCTGTGAGCTTATTAAACTGAAAGAAGATTTGTAAAAAATCTCATTAACTTGAACAAGCTAACGACACAGATTTCTCAATGAACTTAACTACGCAATTGGCTCAGCTTCAAATCTAAACCAGTCCCCTAAACTAATCTAACTCAACGAACAGTAAAAAGAACCAAATATCTACCGAATCAAACTAGCAAACTAATAGACAAATTATCGCTATAAACAAACTACTCCTAACAGTGACGTGGACAGTAACTCGAATAGTAAACCAAGCTTAATAACTGATCAGTAACTCAAATCATCACTAGTACTAAAAGAACACGATTCACTACAGCTTAAAATCAAATCTCATAAGCTAGAAACAACTTATGATTAAAAAGTTTATTCAGATCGGTTAATAAGAAGAAATAAGAGAAAGTAAAAGATTGAGAAAACTTAAACTTTAATCATTCATTAATGGAGTCAAAGCAGTTACAATTTCAACAGAATTAACAGAAAGATTCGTTACAAAATTAGAACAGAATTAAAGAAGGTGAAAATAGTTACACTATACTACTCCAAAATCTACAATTACTCTAAACTAATTAACTAGGTGTTTTTACACCTTCTAACTAACTGATCAAATGAGAGTGGATGAGGGGTATATATAGATGTTGAGTGAGGTGAGGATCTGTAGTGTCGACGTGTTCCAGCCAATAAGCATCTAACATGTTTCTTCTTAGTGTTCTTGATGAAGTACCCGAATTTGGGGTTCCTTGGTTGCTTGATCTTGATCTAATTCATTCACATGTCCTTGTAGATAATGATACAATGAACACTTTTCACCTTTTGATCTTCTCTTTAAACTTTGTACATCTGCCTTGAATCTCACTAGAGGTATTAAAGAAGAAACCCGTCGTTCTTTCTTTTGCTGATGAAGATGAATAATGATCCCAGATATTGTTAAAAAGAACTTTCTTTCTCTTAAGTCCCTCAATCTTTACTTTTGGTCATTTGTAACTTGAACACTTTAATCTTTTAACAAACTGCACTTTAAATCTTTAATCTTTGTAGATTGGGCAAATATGGTCCTTGAAATAACTTTCGCCTTTTCCTTGTCTTTTCTTCCGATAAAAACCGTAAAAGCTTGTATTTGTTTCTTTTGTACCTGTTTTGCCTGAAAACACACAAACTGTGACAATCCGTCAATTTATGGTTGATATTTTATTCTCAATATTATTTAAAAACAATTTACAATATGAACTCACATATTTTTGGGAAGAAATTTGGATTTACGTCTTGAAGTAGCATCGACTACGTCTAAACCGGAGGATTCAACGTTACGTGCTTACGTTTACATACACCGTCTTTGGTGACAGTCCGACATTTCAGAAAATAAATTTATCCGTGAATATTATTTTGGAGTTTAAATTTGTGTTAGCTCATAAACTCACAAATTTACGAGAAGAGACTAGGACTTACGATTTTATTTTAACGTCCTTTACGACTAAACCGGAAACCCTAGGATTACGTATTTACGTTTTCGAACTCCGTTTTTGATGAAACAATTTTTATTGGATACGTTTTGTGACGTTGATTCATAATTTATAAAAACATTTTTCGTAAAACGACCCGAGGGCACGCAAATCGAGAAAACTAGAATCGAGGAATACCCGTAAACTAGTGAGATGGGACAAAATACATTGTCCCACCCCACTAGCTTACATGGGGCGGCCAAAAACTTACCAACACCTTTAGGTGTCAAACTTTCTTTAACAAGTATTACACTTGTCCACTTTAGCTTACTAGTTAAGCTTACCATGAACTAAAACCATCAAACCTTCACATACTTCCCATTTACAACATGCAATACCACACACAAACTCTCTCTCTAGCTCCAAAGTGTCGTCCCATATTCATCATCCAATACCCATTTGATCTAAATTTCACCACAAATCTTATGTTATTCTTGCATAAGATGATGTCCTTTTGAAGACCTATTGAATGGTGGTAATTATAACATCCATGGAGGAGTATTCATGGTGTCTTGGGGCTGATTTTCCACAAGGTGATCATAGAGATTGATGGTCTTGAAGATGGTGTTGGCTAAGCACAAATTTCTCCATCAAAATCCATGTTTTGATCACAACCTACATCATCATGGTGGTATAAAGATTGTCCTCCTCAACTTCTTGTTATTTTGATTATGTAAACATGTATTTTATTTCCTATTGTATATGTATATGATGATTATATGATGATAAAAATGTTATGTGGGGATTTGTTGTTGATAAATATGATTAAAAATGTGAAAAACTATAAGAAACAAGCTTAAAATCTTGATCAATTTACATGGCTGTATAAAACAGTAAAGAAACATGTTATGAACTGATAAAATGATGAAGTAGAGTTGATATACAGTAATCTATGAGTCTTGTACACATGTGAGAGTTGGCCATGCAATGGAATCAAAGTAATGAGTGAGATATGATCAAAACAAGTTTAAGGTACAAATCTGAAGCTACTGTTTTGGAAGATTTTTAGAAACTACTTAAAGGATGATTCAACAGTAGCTATAGAAGAGTTAAATGTAGCAAATATCATGTAGTTTATGTGATAAAAATTTGAGCTTCTATCTCCATGTAGAACTCAAGATATGGCAGTTTTGGTGAAAGTAAAGATAAAAATCAGATTTTTGGAAATTAAAGTATATTACTATTATATAAGCACTCAAAAATTAATAGTATAAAATGTAAAATAAAAATCCACTAACTTATGGATTTTATTTATATAAGTATGTGAAAAGTTAAATAAGTGGACATTTTATAAAAATGGTAACTTGTTAAGTTTTATAAGTTATAAAACTATAAACTTGATTTTTACGACTTTTTCGGCTATCGCCGTAAAATTAACGTTTTTGTTAAATAAAACTTAGATGGTTGGACCCGTCTAATGAAAACTTTATAAAACTTATATACTGATATATAGACATGTATAACAAGTAAAAACCGATATATAGGGCATACGGACATTTAACGAGCTAAGTAAACATGTTGGACTAATACTTGGGCTAATAATTGGACTAAATAAGATAAACACCCATAAAAAGAACTTATTGGGCTTAACCCATTTGGGCCCAACTTGAAAGTGTATGTACTGATAATATAAGTACAAAATGGATTAAAATAAGTTAAGAACTTATAATAGGCTTATTGGACCTAAAACACGTAAATAGGTAAAACGAGAAAACTAGTATAAAAGTTATCGAAACATAACACAAAAATGAGTAAATGAGAATATGTAAACCCACTTGATCATCATATATATATATAATCATCATATGTATACATACTTGTTATTTTTATAAAGTCATTGGACATGAGTCTAAGACGAGTATTATTTGTCTAGGTTTCCGTGATTGAAGCACGTACCGTACGACCGAATTGCCGAAAACCCGCCTTCCCATATCAACGTGAGTTCATAGCCTCGCACTCTTTTTAAATGTTTTTATAAACGTTTTATAAACCCGCGAGGGAGATAACATGTTAGTTTTTATAAAATAGGACACCATTTGTCCCGATTGTTTGTTTATTGATTTTGGACCCGAATGAATGAATGACCCGATTGTATGACCTGATAAATGATTAAAGGACCCGATAGATGAAATTAAATGGATTATTAAAGTTAGGTTATGTCACTAAAAGTCCCATTAGCATGAATTGTGAACTACCGAGATTTGGTAGACGCTTATGCATTTAATAGTACTATTTGGGGGCGATCACCCCAGTTCGCGCCTTGACGGTTGATCCCCGTCGTGCCACATTGATTGGTAAGCGAATTTATGTATGAGAAGATTTCCATAGCGTTACCTTTGTGACGACCGCTACTTTAGATGGGCAATTTTGGTATCGGGTTAGCTACCCGTTGTTGGTTTAGTAAGGTAACAATGTCATGCGGCTTATAATAATCCAAACTAACGAAATAATACTAGACGCTCAGAATTACGATGTATTGCCTGACTAGCAATACTGGGTCATACTATTGATATTATGTTTGTGTTTTGGTTTTCATAACCATATTCATATAACGGTTTTTGGTTTCATACAACGTCATAAGACGTATTGTATGATGTTTTTACGACATTGGCTCGTATAATAATTTTTAAGGCAAATGCCTATATTATGATTTTCGATAAGGATTTATATAAAATGACTTTGGCTATTTTATGGCCTATTACAAAGATTTGTATAAAATGATTTTGGCTATTTTACGGCCTATTACAATGATTTGTACGAATGGATTTTTGGTACTAATTTTATACCAAAGTTATATTGATGGAATTTATTAAACTCTATGAATTCACTCGGCGTTATCGCTGACCTTTTCTTTTAACATGTTTTATCTCATGTACTTGAAGGTAATTCTCGGGAAGACAACAAGAATTCATGGCCCGCACTTAAACAATATTTTCCATTCAAATACTTTGTAAAACTTTGTATGAAATATAATGACTTGGGACCGATGTAACTTTGATATTTATGAATGGAAATGCTTTATTAATAAACGACGCGATTTTTATGCGTTGTCTATGATGTGAGTAATGTGCTATCCCGTAACACCAACTAGTCTTCCGCTGTATCGAGTTGTATAAATTTGGGGGTGTTACAGTTTGGTATCAGAGCTCTCGTTATAGAGAACGAAAGATTTTTAATACCAAGGTTTTGAATAAAACATTTCAAAATCTTTTAACTGTAAACATTTTTCTAAAAATGTCTAAAAATCTTTTGACTATAACGGTGCCGAAGAATTCCCGAGTTACCGACAAGGCCAAGACTGAGAAGTGTTATTTTAATATATATATATAACTTGGATTATATATATATATGATGTAATTTGATTACATGATTGTTTGATGATTATTTTGATATTTATACGATGTATTTATACAACGTAGATTGTCACAAGGAACCCTAAATCCCCTAGTAAATTAATCGAAGCTATTCTCGTAGGAATTCTAGCTATCCTAGATCTAAACCAAGTTGCGGATATTTATGATCCCAACAAATGGTTGATATTCGTAGAAATGTAGGTATTAGTTGATTGTGATATTGAAAAAGAATTGGCGAGATTAAATTTGATATCGATGTCATGACGATCTTTCCTTATAGAGTGGAGTTTGACAAAACGTTATCACCTGGAAAGATGTCATCTGATTCGTTGTCATCCAATTCTTAAATTGAAATCGAAAGGGTGAATGTTGCACTTGAGGCTGTAATTGGAACCATTACCCAAAAGCCTCATGCCACTAATACCTTTCCGAGAAGCCTAGTTGAATGATCAAGTCATTTCATATTAATGACTCATTTAATAATTGTTGTTGTAAGAGCTATAGGATTGGAATTAAGTGTTGATTCATATTGAGATTGTATTGCCTTTACAAGGCTGAAGAATAAGGTTGTAAGTATTGGAAAATGAGGTAGGATATCGAATTGAGTATAAAATTGGTTGAAACTTGGATAAAGTAAAATTTAACTTGTATGGAATATAAGATTGATAAGAGGAAGTCGTTAAGTCCTGTGATTGAATTATAAGGTTTTAATTGATTGTTGATTCGTGTTAAGTGTTGTTCCTAGGCCATTGTCCACTAACGAGGATGCCCAGTGTCCAAGAAATAAATTGAAGAAATCTTCTTCTGAATTGGGACCAATGGATCTTCCGGAACATATGGAACACCTAATTACTCTTGTAGATTAGTATTCATTGTGGTATCTTTTAAAAATCCCTAACTTAACTGAGATATCAGTTGGTAGGATGAGTTCTGAGAATTGTATGACATAGTGACACGTAATGTGTTACGGTACAATTTTGACTTGTTTGTGATTAATGAAAAGACTACATTTGATTGCTAAATCCTACATGTATCGATGTTATCTATCTTTTATTGCTTCATCCTAATGTTCGCGTTAGAGATGCAACCATTGAACAAGTACTCATCTTGATTTGAGTTACGTTGTGAATTATTTTTTTAGAGTGCCATCGAGATCATGAACCTCATGATTATTTGGCTAAGCTCATTTCCTATCATATCGTAGTTAATTCTTGGTGAACAAAATTTCATCACTCTTTTGCAGATCACTCATTGTTTTTATAAAGTTAAAACGGTATCCTTTGAGAAAATTTAATTTTCAACACAATAAGGATTATTCAAAGTGAGATTTAAGAGTGGTTGATATTAAAATGAAGTTGTTTAAGAGACGCTTTGGAAACTTAAATGTTTTCATGACAAAGAAAATCTTTGTAAATTTATTTTTGATTCTTATTTAAGAATTAAGCATGAAAATGATTTTATTATAGACATGATGATAAAATTTTGACGAACTGAGTATTGCATCGTTAATCTTGAAATTGTATATAGTTGCGCGCCTACATACAATTTGGAATGGACTATGCAAGGCTGATTAGTAGTCACCATAAAACTGGTTAATAAACACTAAATTTTCTTTGAAGATTGTGAAGGATTAAAATTTATGAGATCTGCAAGAAGTGAAAAATAAGGATGGTATCAGAGATAACCGGGGGTGTCTTGTATCCGTGTGTTTGTGTTGTGTATTTAGATTCGTGTGGTGGTGTTTTCAGATTATCGGTTCGTATCATTCTGGGTCATGGTTAGTATATTCGTGTCTTGATATTATATGTTATTTCCATTCTAGTCTCGATTTCTTAATCTATCCATGTCTAGAATTTTGTGTACCATATTGTTCCATCATCTTTTGTCCATGATTCCTATCTTAGCCTCGTCACACAATTTTTGTCCAGTTTTTTTACCCGTTTTTTTGTTATTTGTCCCTGTATTCATCTATTCCTATTTATGGGGATAAGGACAAAAAAAAAGGTTGGTCCAGTACCATTTTTTTCGGGGTTTCAAAAAATTGGGTCAAAACCCTTTTAAGATGGATATTGCGATGGCTATTAAGATGGATATTGCGATGGCTACTCAGATGGACATTGCGACGGCTTCATTTCTCGGATTTATTCCGATGGATTTTTTCACATTACGATGGTTAGGGCTGTCCTCATTGCGATGGATGGCTTGATCCATCGCAATGGTAGCCAAGTCGCCACGCTGCCCAAATTTTCCCGATGACATTGCGATGGATCATGTTTATTGCGATGGGTATTTGTGTAATATTGCGATGGAAGAACATGTTATTGCGATGGACAGTCTATTGCGATGGAGTGATATATTGCGATGAAGTGATATATTGCGATGGATTGTTTTAAATATTGCGATGGATGGATGAATTTCATTGCACAGAGAGTTTAAATCAGTCAACATATAAAATCAGATTTAGACTAAATTTACCCTCATCTCACTAACATGCAAACCCATATAACATGTAAACCAGTTAATCCAAAACCAACTCTTGGACTAATCCCCAAACCGTGACCAATACCGTGCTCAAACCCATGACTCATACACAATGTTTCTTTTAATCACAACCTTTTACCTCCACAATACTCAACCTATTCCTAATCCCATTGTCCCCTACACCCACACCTAGTCTCGATCTATTTTTTTCACTCGAAAAACATCGACTCGAACACACATAATTTCATGATCTCAGTTTTGTTAAATGTTTTTTTTATCTCTAAAAAGATTTTTACAGCTAACAAAATCACTATCTCTGACCATCTCAAATCGACATGCATCAAACCACAAACCTACCTGTGACTTCACTTCTTTAAGATCATTTAGGCCTGAATCACTTTACATCTGAAGGACAAAGATGAAGGACAAAGATGGTCTTTTGTATAACATGAAGGACAAAGATGGTCTTTTGTATATTTGAACTTTGGAAGACCGGTAACGAGATCATCTTTCGCGAGATGGGTGATGGCATCGAAATTGAGATGAGATAACCTTTGATGCCATAACCACGACTTTGTTGATGTGGCTCGGGCCATGAGACAAATTGGAGAAGCAGCAGACATTTGAAAAAGATCAATGGTATAAAGGTTGGTGGTACGATTTCCTTTCAACAGATCAATTCCTTCAAGATCTCTTACAAAACATGTATGACTTCTGAAAGCGACCTCCAAGTCTGAATCACAAAATTCCCCAACCGAGAACAAGTTATGTCCCAAGCCATCAACAAAAGAGACTCTGGTGATGATTATATTTCCCCAATGAAGATCACCATAGCCTAGAATTGCTGCAACATGATCATTTCTAAATCGAACAGTTCCCATGAAACGCCATACAAAGTTCTTGAGAAGGCTTCGATTCCCAGTCATATGTTTGGAACAGCCCGAGTCCACGCACCAGAGACAAATTTCAACAGCCTGCCAATGATAAGAGAAACAGATATTTTGGCAACCGATGAAATAGGTTCCTGTAGGGTTAGAAGATAATTAAGCCGTATCACATACCGACGTTTCACTGTCAGTATGAGATCTACTAGTGTCGATAATTTTGCCACTACAGTCAAAATTTCTACCAGTAGGCAACCATTTAGAGGTGAGTCTAGGGCTACTAGGCTTAGCAAGACTTTCTGTGGACCCTACATGCGTACTTTTTGGAACATACACCTTAGCCTTAGGAGTGCGTTGTTGTTCACTGACTGACAGCTTGTCAATTCGAGTGTAACCACCATAATTCAAACCATTCATAGTCAAACCACAAGCATCATGACTAAAAGTAAAGAAACATTTATTACATTTAGCACAAATAACTTCAGATTTTTCATTCCGAATAGCAAGCTTAAAGTCATTACATTCAGATGAATTAGGTTTCTGATTATGATTAAAAAGCGGTAAATTCCTAGGGTGTTCTTCTACTTCCACATTATTGATCTTGGGGCGACTACTTCTAGAGGCAAAAAGGACCCTATCATTCCTTGTATTGCTCGTAGGCTGTGGCCTTCTGCTCTTAGTGTAGTTGTTTATTCCTGTAGAAGAAGACACGCGTCTATTAGAATTAGCACTTTTTAGATCAATAACTTGTGGTTGAGTTATAGTGATCGGGTTTGTCCTAACGCTTGCTTTACGTTGTTTGCTAGGCACAGAGGGAGAACTAACACGAAACATTCCTGGGGCAATCACAGCAGTTTTCGTTCCAGCAACCTTGGGAAAAGGTGTCACAGCAATACGAGTGGGTCCCGAGGTTGCTGGTTTCTGGATCATCGTATCCACAATCGAGCTAGGTTCAGAAGACTTATCTTTTAACAAGGCCTTTAACTTACAGTTCTCACAGATTTTATCAATAAGTTTCTGATAGACAGACTTACTTTGTTCAACAGCCCGCTTATATGAAACAACAACAGATTCTAAATCTACAATCTTAGCCTTAAGCTTCTGAACATTACCACCACTAGCACTCTCTAACCCTGACGAGGCCAAATTTGTTTCTGAAACCCCTCCTAACTGAGCCTGCAACCTTATGATAGTTTGTTGCATTTCATTTTGAGCTTTTTCATAGGAAATCTTGTCATATTTGCATTCATCACATTTTTTGACAAATTTATTCCAAAGATCGGTGAATTCTTTATCCTTTTTAATGACATAAGATTCCATTTTCTCTTTCATATGATCAAGCTCAGTTTAGAGGTTCTCATTATGCGACATAGAGGTACCTAACTCGACAGGGCTACTATCAATACAATCATGAGCTTTAGAGAGGCGTTCAAGATCGTTTTCCAAAACTTTGATTTTATCAAGAGATTCATCAGCTTCCTTCGTCAAAGATTTAAAGTCTTCAACAAAGTTTGCTAATTCTTTTAGAAAAGTGTTTTCCAAATTTCCTAACCGAGCATCAACTTGATTAATAATCGGATTAATATCGTTTTGAAGAATTTTCTGAACCTCAATCTGAACAGGTGATGTAAAATTACCTCCAGTTATTTTTGAATTAACAACACGTTTAAGGATGACAAAGTTATCTTTAAGCTCGTTTAGAAATCGGCGAGTGATACTCGGTTTAGGAGGGTCATCAGACAATTCCTCACTTGGTAGCAAAAGCATTTCAGTACTCGTTTTAGACCGAACAAAAACAGTTGGCGGGTTAACTTTCGGATAATAAACGGGTATCACTTCCTTATCAAGCTTTTTCATTCTTAAACGAGACTCTACAGCAAGTTCAGTAGTTTCCTCGGAATCATGCACACTAGGAGGATCAAGCTCATCAGACAATAGCACACTACCATTATATAAAGTTTCATTAGTGGCCTGAACTTTCTTAAGGTATCCTGGATTAGGGGGAAGAGGACAACCTAAAGCCATTTTGTATCGAGTGTAATTTATCTCATTCACTTTTGGTGCGAGCATATTTATCGTCTGCATAGTTTGGCCACGTTTTACTAAAAGGTTGTCTAATTCTCTAATCCTATCCTGCGCTTTGCAAAAATCCTCAAGAAGCCCATCTTCTCGAATTTTGAAATCATGTTTTAGCTGTTTTCTTTCTTCTTTTAAATCAGAAACAATAGATTTTTCAGTTGAAAGCTGTTTATTAAGAGAAGTGATTTCATCATTCAATTCGCTTATCTTTTTAGCACTACTTAAGTGTAAGGCATTTAACTTCTTAGTGGTGCATTTTTCTTGATAAACCGATGTAGCATGAGCTTGTTCAAGTTCCTTGATTTTTTCATGATGAATCTCAAAACTTTTCTCCCGTTCCTTATATCCCGCAAGCTCAGTGGTCAATTTGGCATTAGTTTCTCTAAACTTATTATTAACCACCGTAGCATGATCTACATCCTTAGCAAGCTTATCAAATAGAGATTTATAATACGCATGTGTCTCATCAGGAAGGGTTGTAGGCTGGGCAACTTGATCTACACTAAGGTCCACACTAGGCTCATTTGAAATAATATTACTAGTATTCGTTTGATCCTCGTGTGTCTCAATGTAGGGCTCAAGCATCTCAGTATACTCTTCCTCCTGATTAGACATATTATATATATCATTATCATCAAAACTTGGGTGTACCTCAGAGGGACCGTCTGCATCATAAACGGGAGCTCTGTCATCATGCATTCCTGAGGTTGATGCTTGCTGTAAGTTTTCCATCAAGATGTAGTTGGCATTCACCTCTTCTTCCTCGTCATATTCTGCAGCAGAAGCCATAAGATCAAATTCCTCAGCTTGAAGTGGGATTCCTGCCTCTTCTTTTTGTGCTATGAGAAGCTGAGTCTGAAGATAAGCAGCATCCCTCTTCTTTTTGGCTGTGCAATCTCGAGCATAATGACCAAATCCCCTGCAGTTCTAGCACTGAACCTGACGATTGTTGTTTCCATTTCCCGTACCAGTATTCTCAGCCATTGCAGCCACAATGTTTCCCATCTGGTTACCAACCGCTGGCACAACTATTAACCCATTCTGATTACCCGCATTCGGAACACCCGGATTTGGACCACGGTTTTGCCCATGCTGATTTCCTGCATTGCCAACGGTCTGCCCAGCATTCTGACCATATTGTTGAAACTGAGTCCCCGTGTTTCCAGCAACTACCAATTGACGATCTTGATTCGCATTCATGAAAGGTTGAGCAATCTGCCTATTTCTAGTGTTCGAGGAGATTCTCTGATTGTTGTTGGTGGGGTTAATGGTGAATTTGAATGCCTTTGCAAGAAGAGCAAGACCAGTATTAATAGCATGAGTAGGATCGATAATGTCATCAAAACAAGCAATGGGTTGTTGTAAGTAATTCATAGCAGCAGGGTGTTGATATCCATAAGCGGTGAGTTGTTGTTGTTGTTGTTGTTGTGGCAGGAAGTTACTTGATGAGGGTTGATGGTAGGGTACCATAGGATATGACATAGATGATGGAGAGTTTGCCATAAAAGCCAATGGATCTTGTGTCTTGGCACGTCTTTCTGCCCTAACTTCGTTAGCTTCATCTTGATTCATCTTCAAATAGTCATACACTTGAGTGTAGTCCACGACATGAAGATCCTTAGTTTGATTGACAAGAGTGACATATCGTGACCATTCAGAAGGAAGATTATCAAGAAATTTGATGTTGGCAGCAATTTGTGCAGGTTCATGTTTGTTTCTTCTAAGATGGTTCATGAGGGTTGAAAACCGATGATAATAAGGTTCAATTTGTTCCCCTTCAGTAGACGTAAATTTCTCCCATTCACGAAGCAACTTAGTTTCTTTTTCTTGTAAACCGATTTCACTGCCCTTCATCATTTTCTGAATCCTAAGCCACATCTCGTGTGCGGTTTCACAACTATCGACAGCAGCATAAACATCTTCAGGAAGTCCCATAAGAATGACTTGAATTGCTTGATCATCAGCGTCGAGTTGTTTGGATTCAGCTTCAGTTAATTCTTCATCTGTTTGCTCATGACTTGAATCAGCTACTGGGTTAGCATTCGTAGGGTCCCCAGGCACAATAATTGTTCTTCTAACATACGGACCCTTTTGAATCGAGTTGACAATCAACTTTCCCAGAGGTTTACATTTTGCATAACGAAGGAGACGACTAGCCCATGTAGTGTAGTTCTCCTTGGTAAGCATGGGTGGACGATTCTCAGTACCCGCAGCATAGATATCTTGTTGAGACGTCATCGTAGAAGTCGTGTGAACAGCAGGATCTCAATTCGTAGAAAGCGTGTGGTGATGTTGAAATTCCGAAACTTCCGATTTTTTTCTCAGTCCGACAATAAATTCCTCAGTCCGACAAAACGGTAAGCTGAAAAATTGTGTATCGCCAAATTTTGAAATTGAGTTCGAGATAGCCAAAAACTAGTAGGGAAAAAATTTGATTTTACTTGACCTAAAAATTTTAACTCTTTCTTTTTTTTTTTTTTTTTTTTTTTTTTTTTGCTCTTCGTGTAAACTACGTTCTGAGACTAGTCTAGATGGTGGCTAAGATTAAAAATTACTCAAACAAAATTTCCATCGGAATGCCCATCGGAATGTTCTATCGGAATGTGCATCGATCGGAATGTCCCTCTATCGGAATGTCCTTTGATCGGAATGTTGATCTGTCGCAATGTTGCTTGTATCGGAATGACTTCAGATCGGAATATGTTCAGATCGAAATATGTTCAGATCGGAATACTTCAGATCGGAATACTTCAGATCGGAATGCTGACAAAATTTAGGCAGAGTAACGACTCAAAGTTCCTTAAGAGCCGTCGGAGTCCCAGATCGCAAAGAACGATCGGAATGTCCAGATCGGAATAAGGTATCGAAATGTTTAGATCGCAAAGTAGAACCTAAGGTTATTGCGATCTGGCCTCACGTGCTTTGTACTTTCCGATGGAGAAACTTGCAAGAATTTCGGAAAGATGAACAAACAAGAAATTTATCAACTTTTGATCCAAAAACTTGAGTTTTAGCCAAAACCAAGATGCCTAAATCACTACTACACGATTTAAAGAACTTATACGACTTAGACACACAAACAAACACGAAAATGTTTTTGATGTTTTGGCGAAAAACAATCAAAAACATACGAAATGCTTCAATACGAATCCCTTGGCGAATGATACCACTTGATAGAATGTAGCACACGACTTATAATGATATAGAAATGTAGATGAAGATTAAACCAAAAAAGAAAGATTAGATTAGATGAAGGAAAAGAGAAAACAAACAAAGTTGTGAATTCCTAGTGAGAGAAACACATACGTTTCTCTCTCTAAAACAAATGAAATGGAAAACACACACACAAATGAGGCTTAGGAGGCCTTTTATACTAAGTAGTAAGTGTTTAGGAGGCCTTCCTCATTTGTGTGTTCGAGACTAATTCCCGTTATATAAACATTAATAACTAAGAACTCTCGACACCATTGAATAGTATTTTTCACGAGCTTCGCAACGGTATATTATATGACCATCACTTTAAATACGGCTAACACCTTTCCATGGCGATACCTTCAACATTACTCGGTCACCCACTTCAAACTCTATTGGCTTCCGCCGCACATCCGCGTAACTTTTCTGTCTACTACGGGCAGTCAACAACCTCTTCTTAATCTGAACTATCATCTCCGTAGTCTCCCGGATCAATTCCGGTCCCGTGAGCTGGGTATCCCCAACTTCACTCCAACATACAGGAGATCTACACTTCCTACCATACAAAGCTTCAAACGGTGCAGCCTTAATACTAGAATGGTAACTATTGTTATACGAAAACTCTGCTAACGACAAATGTTTATCCCAATTCTTACCAAAGTCTAACACACAAGCTCTCAACATATCTTCCAGTGTTTGTATCGTCCTTTCACTCTGCCCATCAGTCTGGGGGTGATAAGCAGTGCTCATGTCGAGATTCGTTCCCAAAGATCTTTGGAGAGATTTCCAAAAATTCGATGCGAATCTAGGATCTCGATCTGAAATGATCGATACAGGCACTCCATGCTTGCATACAACATTATCAAGGTATATTCGAGTCAGCTTCTCCAGTGAGAACTGCTCCTTAACCGGAATGAAGTGTGTTGATTTGGTCAGTCTATCGACAATAACCCAAATCGAATTGTTTCCAGATGATGTTCTAGGAAGCTTGGTGATAAAGTCCATCGTAATTCGCTCCCACTTCCATTCAGGAATCTTTGGTTGTTGAAGTAGTCCTGATGGCTTTTGGTGTTCAGCTTTAACTCTAGCACAAGTCAAGCATTGAAGAACATACATAGCTATGTCAGCTTTCATATTCGGCCACCAGTACAACTTCTTCAAATCATGGTACATCTTATCAGATCCCGGATGAATGGAATACTTAGATTTATGGGATTCTAACATAATCAAATCTCTTAAGCCTCCAAACTTAGGTATCCACATACGACCTCTTAAACATTTCACTCCATCAGCTCTAACCTCTAAAGGATCTCCTTCTCCTCGGAACCCTTCATTAACAAAATTTTCCTTCTTACAAGCTTCTATTTGCGCATTTCTAATTTGCTCAGGCAAATTATTGTGCACGGTCAAGACTAGAGAACGCACCCTGATAGGCTCTCTATCTTTCCTACTCAACGCATCAGCAACCACATTGGCTTTTCCTGGGTGATATTTTATATCACAATCATAATCACTTAACAACTCTATCCATCTTCGTTGCCTCATGTTCAATTCCTTCAACAAATTCAAAACAATCCTCAAATGTTCTCTATGCTCATCTTCATTCTTAGAATAGATTAGAATATCGTCAATAAACACAATCACAAATTTATCCAAGTAGGGCTTGCACACTCGATTCATTAAATCCATGAAAACCGCAGGTGCATTAGTTAACCCAAATGGCATTACTTGAAATTCATAGTGTCCATAACGAGTTCTAAATGCAGTTATAGGAATATCTTCTTCACGGACGCGAAGTTGGTGATATCCTGACCGCAAATCTATCTTAGAATACACACTAGATCCTTGCAGTTGATCAAACAAATCATCAATCCTAGGTAAAGGATATCGATTTTTAATTGTCAACTTATTCAGTTCCCTATAATCAATGCACATACGAAAAGATCCATCCTTCTTCTTAACGAACAAGACTGGAGCTCCCCAAGGCGACGAGCTCGGTCGAATAAAACCTTTATCAGACAACTCCTTAAGTTGCTCAGATAACTCCTTTAATTCAGAAGGGGCTAATCGGTAAGGCGCACGTGCCACCGGTGCAGCACCAGGAATTAAATCGATTCGAAACTCTACTTGCCTTATCGGTGGAAGTCCGGGTAAATCTTTAGGAAATACCTCAAGAAATTCACAAATAATAGGTACATCTTCCAATCGTTTCTCCCTAGACTCATTCCCGGTCACTTGAGCTAAGAATAACTCACAACCGTTCCTGATGTACTTTTGGACTTTAATACATGAAACGATTTTCAAACGGGATTCACCTCGACTACCATCAATTACTAACGTCCTATTCCTAAGAGGAATCTTAACTTTCTTCTCTCCACATAAAATAGTTGCATTATTCAACGACAACCAATCCATACCAATAATAATATCAAAACTACCTAATTCTAGCAACATCAAATCAATCAGAAAGGAATGGTTCAAGAGATTTAGAGAGCATCCTTCTAATAGCTTATTAGTTTTCACTAATTTACCATCAGCCAATTCCACCTCGTAACTGGTACTTATCTCAACAGGTTCAATATCAATAAAGGCACTAAATTTAGTGGATACAAAGCTCCTATCGGCACCCGAATCGAATAAAGCAACAACATAATGATTGTTGAGTAAAAACGTACCGGTAACGACATTCGGATCCTCTTTCTTCACCTCAATTGTTCCAAGTTGGTAGATACCACCCTGGGGGTTTCTTCCAGGTACAATCGCTTTCAACTTGGGGCATTCCGATTTCCTATGACCTTCTTCATTACAGTTGAAGCAAATGGTTCCATTCTTACACCTTTCAACCTTGTGTCCAAGCTTTCCGCAATTTCGGCACTTCCAGCAGTCGCCAGCATACCTCTTGTTGCCACACTTAGGACATCTATCATCGCTGCGCGGTGCATTGTTGGTAAGAGCATTTGCATTCCCCTTTCTCTTGTTCTGACGGCGATTGAAATTCTTCCTATTATCACCTCTATCTACACGATCACCGTCTCCCTTTCTTTTCTCACCTACACGGGCTTCATCTTCCTTATCCTGAATTATATGTCCAATGAGTTGGTAAGCCATTCGAACAGCATCATCAATGGTCAGTGGTTTAGATGATGTTACGTCCCCCCGGATATTCCTGGTCAACCCTTTAACATATTGCTCAATTCGGATCTCTTCGGGTTCAACCAATCGAGGACATAGCAAGGCCAACTCATGGAATCGGTTCGTGTAACTATCAATGTCCACACCTTTCATTCTCAGATGAATCAACTCTTGTTCTAACCTAATGATCACACTACGAGGATAAAACTCCAAAGTCATCCACTTCTTGACTTCAGCCCAAGGAGTAGCATTAGCAGCATCAAGACCCATGAAAGCAATTCTCCCGTTCCACCAAGTCAACGCACGACCTTTAAGAGTAGCCATAGCAAAAGTCACCTTATCTTCCTCCTTACACTTACTAATCCTAAACACCGATTCAATCTTTTCAATCCACTGGCTTAGTCCTATAGCACCTTCAGTTCCATTAAAAGGTAGAGGTTCACACTTCATGAACGTCACATAAGTACAGCCACCAACTTCAGGTGCATTCGTTCCAAGTCCTCCTACATTTCCTCCAGCATTAGCATTCACATTATTAGCATTCACATTCACATTAGTACCGCCAATTCCACTACCGCCAGCTCCACTACCGCCAGCTTCACTACCGCCGGCTCCACTACCGCCAGCTCCACTACCGCCAGCTCCACTACCGCCAGCTTCATTTCTAGCATTTGCCATAAATTCAGTCATAGATGCAGTAACTTGCTCCGTAATAATCCTACGTACATCATCCTCAGTCACAGTCTTCTTGGGCGGCATAGTTCTATAATTCCACAATTTCAAAGCATTAAGCATTCACCCAACAAAGGATTCATATAATATGGATCGAATTCATAATCAAGATACAAATAAGGCACAATATGGAATTCAAGACAAGATACATATTTCATTCGATCTGAAACAAAAGTATTGTCTTAGTACATCCATATCAAAGTTCTAGCACTATATACACTCAAATTTCGTGCCAAATCTACTATTAACAAGTCGGTTCAGTCAAAGCTACAAACACAAAAGATATAAAGGTCACTACTAAACACAGAATGTTCTACTGAGAACCGCCAGATGGTCCATCATCCATCGTCTTCTGGATCTTCGTCGGACGATCACTAGACACATCTTCAGCTGGACGCTTACGGATTACTCCTCTTTCAACCATGTCGGCATAAAATCTACTGTTCCATCCGTGGGATATATTCAACTCCTTTTCGGCTTTCTCATGCATCGCACGAGCCACACTCAACTGAATCTCCATAGAATTCACCTTTCTCTTCATGGCAGCATACTCACCACTTTCCAAAACCGATAACCTCCTAAAAGCCTCATTCAAACCACGTTCTACATCACTCAAATCCAAACTAAGCAATTCTCGCTCTTTCTCGCCAACCTTAGTCTTCGACTCCAAATAAGCAACCTGAGTCTGAACAACACCTAATCCAACCTCTGTCACACAACTCTTAACACGGGAAGCATCTAGATCACGTCTCAAGGCCCATGGTGTAAGACCATCAATATGAGTAGCCTCTCGAGTACTAGACGACTCTCCTATCTCACGTCTACGAGTAGCAATACCATCAGTACCGTCAGGTGCATCGTCATCCTCATCCTCTTCTGATTCAGAATCAGATTCAGATGATTCAGACATTTCATCCCTAGGTAACTCATCCTCAGAATCAGACAAACAAACTGGTGGGGGCAAAGGCTCGCCCTCTGGAACATCATACGGATAAATAAGCTCGGCTTCCTCATCGTCATCAACCTCAACATCTATACCTACATCCTCCTCGACATCCTCGTCGTCAATCTCGTCATCTAAATTATCTAACCCAATCTCATCCTCATTCTCAATATCAGCATTCTCAATCTCCACATTCTCATTACCCACATTCTCAATCTCATTCTCTACTAAGTCAACTTGAGGGGCAATCTGATCTCCTAGTCCTAACTCGGGCTCGGGATCCTCAAATGGTTCCTCCTCATCATCGATATCATAATCTACTAAGTCTAAATAAGGATCATCTTCTATATTAGGTTCGGGAATAGCATGGTTTTCTACAGGAATATTAGGGTCAGCCATGACAATCTGCATTTATATATATTTATCTCGTATTAGGATAACATACTAGTTAAACAATTACATAATGAAATCACGATATATACATATATATAAATTAAATTATATATATCAAAATATATATCTTCTCAATAGGGCTTGTTGGTAACGTCGGAGATCTCTGGCACCGTTATAGTCAAAAGATTTTTCAAATATTTTCTCAAATGTTCATTGTCAAAAGATTTTGAAAAGTTTTGTTCAAAACCTTGGTTTTTAAAATCTTTTGTTCTCTATAACGAGAGCTCTGGTACCAAACTGTAACACTCTCATTTTTCGTATCGGTACAGCGGAAGGGTCTTTCAGAGTGTTACGGGATAGCACAATAACTCCAATCATAGACAACACATAAAAATGGTTGTACAAGGTTTAACAAACATTCATTCGATAAAAAGTTTTAAAAGCGTACAACAGGTCCCAAATTATACAGGTCATTAAGTTTACAAAACACAGATCGAATGAACATTTTTAATATTAAGTGTGGGCCATCAGAGTCGATCTCCATCCGGATTACCTTCAAGCACCTGAGATAGAAAACATGCAAAAATCATATCAGCGAATGCCGAGTGAATTCATAGAGTTTAATGAAAACCGTTATATAAAACAATCATTTACATTCATTTAAAATCAGAACACAAGTATAATATCGGAAGTAAGTCCACATATTGCTAGTCAGGCAATATATAAATCAAGCATACATCTTAAACCGTCCATGAGACTGTAGTCTCTATATTACCATGATAGGTAATATATTCATCGTAATAGCGTCGTTATCGTTTATTATTTATGTTTTATAGCATACATTGTATAAGTTGTAGGATTATTATTAGCCGCATGACATTGTTACCTTACTATGAAAACAGCGGGCCGCGAACCCGACAAACAATTTGCCCATCTAAGTTAGCGTGTCATCACAAAAATCACGCTATGGAATCTTCTCATACATAAATTCGCTTACCAATCAATGTGGTACGACGGGGATCAACCGTCAAGGCGCGAACTGGGGTGATCGTCCCCAAATAGTACTATCAAATGCATAAGCGTCTACCAAATCCCGGTAGTTCACAATTCATGCTAATGGGACTTTAAGTGACATAACCTAACTACTAATAATCCTTTTAGTCTCGAATATAGGGTCATAGCATCATTCGGGTCCATATCATTTAGCATACAATCGGGACTACTTGTGTTCTATTTTTATAAAAATCTAGCATGTTATCTCCCTCGCGGGTTTACAAATCATTTTATAAAACATTTAAAAGAGTGCGAGGCTATGAACTCACGTTGTTAATGAAAGGCGGATTATCGGCTACGGGCGTGCTTCGGTCACGGAAACCTATATAAATAATAATCGGTCTTAGACTCGGTCCAATGACTTTTATCAAAATAACAATATACATATGATGATTTTGTACATATGATGATGATCAAGTGGGTTTATAAATCCTTGTTTACTCGTTTTAGTGTTTACGTTTTGGTAACGTCTTACTAGTTCACTAGTTTTAACTATTTATTCATTTTAAGTCCATTAAGCCTTTTATAAGTTCTTTTACCTGTTTTTACCCATTTTATACCTATATGATCAGTATATATATTTTTCATGTTGGGCCCAAATGGGTTAAGCCCAATAAGCTCTTTTTACAAGTATTTATCTTATTACGTCTAATTATTAGTTCAATAGGTTTAGTTAGCTCGTAAATGTCCGTAATTCTTATAGTTCGGGTTTTATTGGTTTTTACTTGTCTTAGTTATCTATACATCAGTATATGACTTTTATAAACTTTACATTAGACGGGTTTGGTCGTCTAAGTTTTATTTTGCGAAAAACGTTAATTTTACGGCGATAGCCGAAAAAGTCGTAAAAATCAAGTTTATAGTTTTTATTACTTATAAATATTATTTTACCACCATTTATATAATTTAACAATTTAATTAACCTTTTATACATTTATATAAATAAGTTTTATAAGTTATTGGGTTTATATTTTTACATTTTATACATTATAATGTGAGTGCTTATATAATAATAATAAACATTATTTCCGAAATCTGATTTTTAACTTCATATTCACCATTTTTACCATATCTAGAGTTCTATAATGACTTAGAAGCTCATTTTTGGATTACAAATTCTTCATAATATGTGCTACATATAACTTAGTGATATGAGCTTAAACTCATATCCTTTTATCAACAAATAACCATAAAACATGAAGCAAAATACCAAATTATTTGGCAAAAACAGTATTATGTGGTATGTTTGTGTTTGTGTGCACTTGTGTAGGTATAAAGATACATTTCCAAGCAAACAAGGAAAAATCAAGCTCAAATGGATGAAAAAGACAAAAGAGGATCAAAAGTGACAAGACTTTGAAGTATAAGGACCTATCTTGACAAGTTATGAAAGTTGAAGGACTAGAAGTGCAAATAATGAAAAGTCAAGATTCAAGTCAAACCTGGTCAACTATCAAGTCAACTCAGTCAAAGGACCATTTTGTACAAGTTATCAAAGTTAAAGGACCAAAAATGTCAAAGAAATGAAGATCCTAGCTTAAAACAGCAATCTGCCAAGTCAAGGGGTTTGTTTTGCCAAGTTTGGAAAGATATTAAAGCTTAATCCATGTGACAAGAAAAGCAGCCAATGGGAAGAGAGATAATATGTCACACGGATTGCCACTTCAGCCCATTTATTACCCACTACTGCCGCCACATTTATTACAATATCTTAACAGTTGTGATCCGTGTGCAATATTTTAAACCAACCAGAAGCTGACACGTGTTTTCTTCTTCAAAGTAAAAAATTTCCAGGATCGGGATTTTGATAGAGGCCATTTCATGACACGACTTCAACATCAATATTGCTCGATTTGAAGAGACGAATTCAATGGTGCAATCCAATTAACAAATCATCCAGTAAATCAAAAACACCCAAATCTGTTCATCACCTTCAAAAAGCAATTATGCAGATTACTCCACGTGGCAAGCTGGGATTGGCCCTGACACGTCACCAACCCCAACTAATTCTCCTCTCATGCCTATAAATAGATAGCTTGTACTTCATTTGTGGTGGTAGCCTAATTTTGTAAAACACATAGTTCTTACTTTCCTTTCCTTTTTCCCTCACTTTTCCCCTAACTACTCAAGAGTCTGACAAACTCTTGAGTCAGTTAGTTAGTTGTTAGCTTGTAACCAACTTTGTAACTGATTTCCTTCAATAAAATTCAAATTCCTTTTTCCCGCTAAATTCTGTTATTCAAATTCCAGTTTTATCTTGTTGCTGTTGAGTGTTATTGTTGCTGATTGATGTTTGTTATGATCAACCATTGATCATAACTGACATTTGTGAAGATTAGTAGCTGTTTGATCAGAATTTGTTCATTCCATTTTTCATTGGGAGTTTTCAAGCAGTTTGATTGATTCCAGATGAATTGTAGCTGTTTGATGGTTGATTTTTGTTGAATACTAGTGATAGGTGGTGGTTATCACTAGGGCAAGAGAGCTCAGCGCTCCTCTTCTTCCCAAAGGATATCTTCATTAGGTTCCAAAGTTCTTGTTTTTGTTCCTCTAAACAGTCAATTGCATGCTCATTTTCCTAGTTAATTTTTGATGGCTACATGATATATGTGTTTTTAGTTGCTATTTGATTGATCTTTGTGAGTTTGAAGTTCAGTTACTGCTTAATCTTGCATACTTGTGTTCTGAATTGTAGTACTTGCATAATTTCAGTAACTTTTTGGCCTAATAGCTTAATTGAGTTCTAGCCTTGTTAATTGTTTGGTTTCAGTTTTATTACCTTTCATTTAGTCCATTGAAACTAGTCTGCTATAGCTTTTGAATCAGCTTAATCCAATACTTAATAAACCTTTGTAAAATCTTGTTAGAAGCAGTTTAAGGAGTGTTTGGGAATAGATCTTAAGTACATTTCAAGTTTGTAGAATTGGTGTTTTAGAGTTCATAATCAGTCCTTAGTTGATAACAAGTGGAATTATACCTTTTACAAGTCAAATAAATAGTCAAACAGGCAATTGGCACTAAAATAGTTTGGGTTAGCCTTTATTCAGTTTTGTTCTTGAAAACTAGCCAGTTTCATTTGCTTATTTTTCATTCAATCTTTGATGAAGTTTCCTAAAATTTGTTTCTAGACTTAGCTTATTTCATAAACTTTTAGATTCTAAGAGGAAATTCTACAGTTCTAGGAATTAAGCTAGAAAATAGCTTTTTGGTCAAGGTCTGAGCAAAGCTCATTCTCTGATATAAACTAGCTACTGTTTTCCTAGTTCTCCTTATCCACTTCATAAAAGTTGTGATTTTCTTTCACAAATCTAGTTAGTAAGTGCTGAATATTGATTTTTGAAGATTTGAGCTTTTTCCAAAAATCCGGTCAAACTTGGTCAACATAAGCTCTTTTGAGCTTATTTCAGATTTCTCATTCATTTCTTGATGAAAAACGTTCTAGTTTGATTTCCCCTTCTTTAAATCAAGTGCTTAATTAGTTTCTTTACAAAGGTCAAGTTGTGACTGAATGGAATAAGCTGTAGCTTATTTTGTGCTTATCAATAAGAACTCTTTTGCTTATTTCTGACTTTTAGCTTAAATCCTTGAACACACGTTGCTTAAATTGAATTAGAAGACTTTTGCAAGTGGTTTCATTAGATTTGGTTGAGTAATAAGCTCAAACGAGCTTATTCTTGCTTTTGTCCCGTTTTTAGTTAAAAACTTAGTTTAATTGCACTTTGGTCCTCAAGGTTCTATCAGCGTTTAATTTTGGCCTAATTCCCATGTTTTTAGGGTTTGCTTTAGTTTAGTCCCTGGATTTTGCAATTTGTTAAATTTCAGTTAGTAAGTTGTTATTTTGTTACAATTTTAGTTAGTTTGTTATTGTTTTTGCATAATTGGTCCTTGTAGTTAACTGTTTTGCATTTTTAGTCCTTATAATTTTTAGAATTTACATTTTGAGCATCTACATTTCATAGAAATTACATTTTCAGTCCTTTTAGTTTTATATTTTGCATTTTAGACTTTTACTTGAATAAAAAAACGTGGTATTTGCAATATGTTTTACGTATAAGTAGTTTAATATTTTTCATTTTTAAATAGAGTTGTTTGAATTAGCATAGATTACCAAGCAAGCTTTAACAACCAAGAACAATTATAAATCCGATATTGGTTGGACTTTCTATTAGTTAAGAACTGAGAAAACGAACTTGCATTATACTACATTTCACTTAGTTATAGCTACTGCCCAATTTGAGTTTAAGTTGCCTTAACAGTCCCTACAAAACTGCTTATTCAGATTATACCACCTAACTTGTTTTGATCATATCTTACTCATTATTTTGATTCCATTGCATGGACAACTCTCACATGTGTATAACATCATCTACTTACTGTAAATGGATCAAACCATACAATTTTATCAGTTCATCTTTTAGTTATCTACTGTTTTTATACAGCCAACTAAATAGTCAAGATTTTAGCTTCATTTCTTATGGTTATCATCATTTTTAAGCATATTTATCATCACTTGATCCCCACACAACATTTTTATCATCATATATACATCATATACATATACAAAATGAAAGAAAATACATTTGTTCTTTACAAAATAATAAGAGAAAAATGTAGAGGATGATCTTCTTTACCAATCCAAGTGGATTTCTTGTTTTAGGAAGACAAGAACTTGATGAACACAACAAGTATCTCCAAGACCATCAAATATTAAGAACATAGGTTGGAAAATCAGCCCTAGGACACAAGCAAATCACCTCCAAAGTTGTTAATATGGCCACCAAATGATCAAGGCTTCAAGAGAACACCTTAATAGGACTAGTAAACATGTGGTTTATGGCTAGAAAAGATCAAAGATGGTGTTTGTTGGCTTATTTGGGACGGCACAAAGGAGAGTGTTGAGAGGATTTTTAGAGTGGTTTGCATGGAAGAAATGGTAGGAATGAAACAACTTGCTAGTTTTGTGGTAAAGTTGCTTAATGTGTAAGCATTTGCTTACACTTGTGTAAGTATTAGCTAACTTGATGCCACATTAGTGTTGTGGTGTCAAGTGTAGCCGTCCCATATTGCTAGTGGGGTGGGACAAAGTGTTTTGTCCCATCTCACTAGTTTACGGGTATTTCTCGATTCTAGTTTTCTTGATTTGCGTGCCCTCGGGTCGTTTTACGAAAAACGTTTTTATAAATTATGAATCACCGTCACAAAACGAATCCAATAAAAATTGTCTCATCAAAAACGGAGTTCAAAAACGTAAATACGTAATCCTAAGGTTTCCGGTTTAGTCGTAAAAGACGCCAAATTATGCACGTAAGCCCAAATTTAAATCCGTAAATTGTGAGTTCGTCAACCAACACAAAAATAAGTTTCAAAATATTATATGAGAAAATATTTCACTACCTGAAAATGTTAGATTTGTCACAGCTTAGCTATAAGCTGAGTATTGTTTAAACTCAATATCAGAAGTTGATTACTTCGCTTTCTGATTGATTCAGTAAAAAGATTCAGTTGTATACTTTTAAGAGTTTTTCAATGTCGATTCAGTTTTGACTTTGTAGTTAGTTTTTGAGTTTGGTTGTAGGTTTAATCAGATCAACTAGCACATAATATCTTTTCCACTTCTTTTGCAGGTTTCAGTTTAGAAGGATTCGTTTGGTTTTTCTTTGCTTTATTTCAATTTTGCAGGTTTTGGATTTGCTGACTAACTAGTAGCTGCTAGTTTAATTCAGTGAAGAATCTGTCAGATTTAATGAGTTCCGGTTAAGCAGTTTAAACGAGGTGTTGAAAGAATAGTAAAAGTAGAAGAATTGGTGAGTTGTAGAGATCCGTTTCTAAGCGAGCTCAGCGCTCTGCTTCGACATCAGTGGACTAGACGATGGATGTGTCGGTTAAGCACGTGTTATTTTTCTGCATATTTTAGCGTAAATCTGATATTTCTCCATCATAGTGTAAACTTAGTGTTAACTGCTTGAATTGCCTAGCTGTTGAATGTCTATTATCTGTTTCAGTTTAATTCTTTAGTTCACGAGTTTAAGCAGTTTAAAATGTTCATATTAGTAGAAATAAGGTGTTTAGATTTGCTTTTTATTAAGCTGATAAGATACTGTTAGTTGTTGAATCTTAATGGAGCAAACTTAGGCGTTTGTAGCTAATTTGTCCTGTTTTTAGTTGCTAAACAAATGCTCATTTGGATAGCTTATATTTAAGTTCGATAAGCATTAAGAAGTAGGCTGTTAGAAGTCTATTGGATTCATTTTTTTGGTGTTGTACACATTTTAGCCCTTCACTTTGTGTACTCCTATTACAGTTACAGTCCTTGACTCAATCACTTTTGGTCAAGTTTGGTAGATGCACAATTTTAGTCCCTTATAGTGTATATGCTAATATCAGCCACAGTCCAAAGTTAAACCTCTATGTTAAGTGTAACGCTAGAACTGCTAGGTTTCAATTGGGCTTAGTTTTGATTTTGGGCCTCGTATTTTTCCTTATAGATTTGTATTAAAAACGAATTTTCAAAACAGTAGTAGTTAAAGATCTTTGATTTCAAATTAAATTTAGTTTTGATAAAGATTAGTTTTTATAAAAATAGATTATATAAACTTGCATTTTAAGTTTTATCAAAATTGAATTAGTTTTATATTTTGTATTTTGTAATTTCATTTGTAGGATAAATTTGTATTTTACATTTTTACGTTTTGTGCATTTAAAATGTTGTAATTGCAAAGTGTTTTAGCGTAGTACGTATACGTAGGTAGTATATTAGATATTTTTACCTTTTTACTTGCTAATTGCCAATTAGACATAGATACCAATCAAGTCTTTTTAACCAAAAACAATCAAGTCGAGCTAAAAATTGTTATATCAATTCGATTAGACCGAGAGACAACTACACTAAAAACGAAATATTAAATGGCGCCGCTGCCGGTTCTTTTCGTGAAGATTAACGATTTCGAGTGAGACGATTGGATTTTGGGATCCGTTCACTTTGTGAACGTTATTTTTACGTATTATAATCAAAAACATAAAAAAATCAAAAAGATAAAGATAAAAAATAAAAAATAAAAAATCAATTCTTTTCCTAAAGAATTGAACCAAAAAAAAAAAATCCAAAAAGTAATCTTTTTCCTAAAAGATTACACCCAAAAATATATATTATATCGATTTTCATCGCTTTTTTACGTACATATAGTATTTTTCTTAAAAAATCAAATAAATACAAAAATATTTTTCTCTATATTATTATATGTAAATACGTATACGTATAAGAACAACCAATCTACATATTCTCCATAAGTATTGCCGAGGCAATACACCGTGTTGAGGGGCGTTCCGGTCCTTGACACGCGTATCAATCAAATTTAATAAAGCAAGAATAGATAAATACTTCCAATTGGCAATAATTCGAAGAATACAAACTACAAAGTGAATAGAAAGGCGATGTGCTATAAAATGCCATCTAAGGGTCAATAGGTACTTAAGTGCTTTGCGCCACCTAACCCCCCGTTCACTAGTGCGTATTCTAAGAAGGACGGTTTTATTGGGGGTCTTGCACCCAAGTAGTAATTACATATATTATACTTTCTTGTGGATATTTCATATCGAAACTGGAAGAGGATAATCCTTTTCTCTTCAAAGTCGACCGAGGGCTACTCCCTCATTCCTCGTGTTTATTTACACGTGTACTCGCACGCGTGTAACCATACCACCTTTGGTGTATTACTTCCTTCCCCGAGGAAGCTTTTAAACGTCATTATACTTGTATATACATTCGGCCACCTTGTTAAACATGGATACTCGTTCCATGTTGGAGATTTTGCAACAACGATCCACCAACGCTAATTATTCGCCTTGTTCGACTTGTGGTGGTCCACACGATTCTTATTTATGTGATCAAAACAAGGGCTATTATGGGGAGGGATATGCTTATAATGGAACCGAGAACCCTAATTTTCGACCTAACACTCAAATGGACTACACTTGTAATGACTATATGGGATATTCCGGTTTTTCATCACGACCTCCACCATCATTTCATGATCAAACCTTTAATGAGCCATACCAAAACCAAGGATTTTCCAATTATGGAGGTTTTCAAAATAATGATAATTTTCAAGGCTATAATCAAGAAACCTTTCATAATCAAGGATTTTTAAATAATGAAGGCTTTCACAAAAATGAAAATTTTCAATGTTTTACTCAAGATAACTTTCAAAATCAAGGATTTTTACATCATGAGGGTTTTCATAATCAAGGGTATAATCAAGGGTTTAACCAAGAGAATATGCAAAATGACTCTCAATTTCTTGAATTCTTTGAGAGGAGCCTTCAAGAGATAGGAAGGAGAATACTTGAATGTTACGAGGAAACTAGTCAAAGACAAATTCTCTTTGTACAATCTTATCTAACTCAAGGAGCTTTACCATGTGATATTGAGCCTTCTTTGAGAGTTGATGATGAGGATGATCCTATTAGTGATGGATATCGTAAATCATGTGAAGAAGAATACATTGCTACTCGTGCTCGTTTACTTAAACAATGCTTAGATGAAGATGATGAGGAACCTTCTATTTGTATGACACTTAATGATGACACACCTTCATCACCTTTACCTCACGTGGAACCCACCGACTCTTTAACCCTGGGGGACAAGCCTCTTAGCACTAATACAAACACCGATTTGGATTAATTAACCTCTTCTAGTGTTGAGAACCTTATCCCAATCCAAAGAGAGCTTGAGGGTGTTTCCATTGAACCATGTGAGGAGCTTTGTATTGATACATCTTCTCCTCATGATCACATTGAGATTTCATCCCATGTTGACCTTCATGCTACTACTAGTGATTTTGGTGACTTTGATCCTGATGACTTGTTCAAAGAAAAGGATAATGAGATTGAGGAAGAATTTATGCAAGACTTGCCACAAATAGAGGATGATGATTGTTATTCTAGTGAGGCATCTTATGATATATTATCTGAGGACTTTTCATGTCAAGATGACATTCCTAATTTGGATGAAGATGTTGTTCCTATAGAAGAAGTGGAAGATGTTCATATTCGTGAGGTTTTATCAAACGTTTATCATCTTATCTCCTCGATTGAAGCTTTGAATGAAAACCATAATGATGATTCCATAGAAGAAGAACCTTTCATTGATATTTCTTCACCGGTTTTTGAGGTTGCACCTATTGATTTTTATGATGATATCATCCCTTTTAGCGATTCTTTCAATACACCTTCTTTTGAGCCTTCTATTCCCACCCTCCCCACCCTTGAAGTTGGTTATTGATGAAGATCCTATACTCTTAGAGATTGATCCTTTTTCACCTATGGCACCTTTAGAACCTAAAACCTTTGATATGGATTCTCATATGGATATTGATGCCACCATAGAGGCTTATCTTGTTGATATTGATATTGAGGTTGATGATAGTGATTCTACTTGGGAAGAGGAGATTCGTCTTAGTGAGAACTTGCTTTTTGGGAACATAGAGATTACACCTCCTTCACAAGACACTATTAATCTTGATCCTCCTTTTACTATGTCTTCTATGGAAGATTACCCACCTTTTGATGATGATGAAGAGCCTAACATGGATATACTTGTTATGAATGTTTTGATACCTACACCTTCCTTATCTCATGATGCTTTGATCACTAAGGGGGAATCTTATATGGTTGATACGATTTCATATCTTTATTTTCCCATGAAGGGAAAGGTTTTTGATCCTAGGATACGTATGTTTGGGAAAAATTGGTTTTCATCTACTCCACTTAAGAGTGTGATTTCTATTGAGATGGAATTCTTGTATGAGCTTACTTTGGTGATACTACCTACTTTGGAGTTGTTCACTTGTCGAGATGGAAACTTTGTATTTGATCCTGGTGTGTTTCCTATTTGAGAGATTTTGTATGTTGGACAAACTTGAGACACGTTGGACCGTTCCATTTATCGAGGCGGATATTGTAAATCTTATAGTAAATGGCAACGTGCTAAGTTTGAGTGTATCATGTGAGACGAGCTTCAGCGTGTTATCCTTTATTCTCCATGATGTTTCCCCAAGGACAACCTAATTCGGGGCCGAGTCGAGCTAGCGACTTAGGGTTAAAAAAAACCCAAGCAATGAATAACTAGGTTAGAAAACGTAGAGTAGATTTTCAATAGGTTAGGTTTAATTAAAAGGATGTTATAGTAGAGTTGAAGTGGAGGGGTGCCTTTCTTCGTCTTTTGGTGTTTGTTCCAAGGGTTACTCTCTCTCATTTCATTCTTGGAGATTATGGAGGAGGCCCGTGTATCTGATTCACTTCGATTAGTTTTTGCTATCGTGATATTAAACACTTGTGCTTAAAATGAATATCCTTTAGTTGTCTCTTCCTTAACTTGGGTTAAGCAAAGTAATCAATGTCCTAAGTGTAGGGGAGCTCACTCCAATACTCTTAAACATTGAGGACAATGTTTATCTTAAGTGTAGGGGAGACTTCTATCGAAGTGACCTTACCTAGACCATTGCCTTAACTTCATGATAACTTATAAATGATTTTTCAACATTTTTCAAATTTTTGATCTACTTTGGCCACCAAAAATATGCATTCATATTTTTCATTAATCATTCATTTTTCATTTGCATATCACATTTGCATTGTATATATTTCTTCTTTTATTTTTCATCAAAAAAATATAAAAAAGAAAAAAATATAATAAAACATGGTTTAACAAGTTTAGATTTCTTTGACATATTAGGCCCGCCATGGATATTTTAGCATTCTCTAGCTAGTATCCTTAACCATGTAGTCCTTCATTGGTCTATTAGGCTAAGCATCCACCAATCTCATTATTTGAGATTTTAAATTTGTGGAGAATGGGAAATGATAGAGTTGAAGCAAGTGTAAAAGGGCTAGATAAACTTCATGATAATTACTTGTGACTAAACCTTTCTCTTCTTTGCCTCTATTTTCTTCGCAAGAAACACGTTTGTGTTTTTGTATGTTGTTTGACCGGCTTGGTCAAATGACCAAGTAAATACTTACTTTCCATTCATTTTGCCTTTTAATCCTTCATTTTTATCTTTCTTTCCAAATGTATATAAAAGCTTTTAAGCTAACTTTTTTTCTCATCCTTTGTCTTGTAAAAAATTCCAAGTTCAGCCCTTGATCTTTGAAATAACAGCAAGTAAGGTCCTCAAAAGCTTTATCGTCCTTTTCTTCGTCTTTTGTGATATAAATCCCTTGAAAACGCGTCTTTGTTCCAAAATGTATCTTATTACCTGAAAACACATGAACCGCAAATACACGCGTAATTCTGATATTTTAAAGTTAAATATTATGTATTTAATTGTGTTTTAAGTGGTTTTTGGTTCATTATTGATGAGTGTTTTCACACTTATCAATCCGCATCTTCAAGGAATAACCCGAGAGTCAATGTTTCTTCTACTTTATCACACACCGAGATGACCGAATTCACCCGCATGATGGACGAAATGAACAAAAGTATCCAACTCTTGGCTACGAATCAACAACAACAAGTTAAAGCTGTAGCACTTTCTTGTGAGATCTGCGGCGGTCCTCATTCATACACTGATTGTCCTTCTACTCATGACAATCTGGAAAACGTGTATGCGGCTCATGGTAACTATTCCACGGAAAGCTATCAAGCCCGACCTCAAGGTTATCGTAACTTGCTAAGTTACCGTTCTAACAACTTTCTTTCACCCGGTTTTTCTCCTCAAAACCACAACCACAACAACTACAATAGAAGCAATCCAAACCCACCTCGAGCTTCTAATCCTTATCACCCACCCGCTCAACAAGCACTACCCATCACTCATGATGTTTAAGCTTTTATGAGGACCCAAGGAGAGCTAGTTAAGAATCTTCAAAGCCAAATCATCAATTTGAAAGGAGATATCACTAAGCAAGGGAATGATATTCGATCTGAGCTTCGACATGATATGCAAACCTCTTTTAGCAATCAAACAAATGATTTGAAGAATATGCTGGCTAGTTTCTTCCCAAGTACTCAACCCTCTACTTCGGGCTCTCTTCCTTCAAATACCGTCACCAACCCAAGAGCGAATGTGAGTGCTATTACTACACGCAGTGGAGCTACCTTAGTAGGAACATCTACCCCTCCCCCAGTTACTCCATCTACACCTCCTCCACCACCATTTATCCCGCCTACTACCACGCCTAGTACGAGTTCTCCATTACCGTCTCCACCTATGCATGAAGAAGTACCCAAGAAAAACCCTTCACCAACCCCACCTTCCACCTATAAACCCAACATCCCTTATCCTTCTCGCTTAGACAAAAGCAAATTGCTCACCAACGATGAAATTCAAGTGTCAAACTATTTGAAGATGATCTCTCAAATGAATTTCAACATTAGCCTTGTTGAAGCACTTGTCCACATGCCAAAATTCGTCAAAGCATTCAAGGAATTGCTTAACAAGAAGGAAAAGATGGCTGAGTTTGTCAACACACGCTTAAATGAAAACTGTTCTGCAGTCATTCTTAAAAAACTTCCGGAAAAACATGGAGATCCCAGTCGTTTTGTGTTGCCTTGCATTTTTAACAAAACCGAATAATTTACTGCCTTAGCTGATCTCGGGGCAAGTATAAATTTGATGCCTTTAAGTGTTTGGAAAACACTATCATTACCCGACCTTACACCAACAAAGATGACTCTTGAGCTAGCAAATCGCAATCTCGCTTACCCCGTTGGTATTGCTGAAGATGTATTTATTAAAGTTGGTACCTTCACTTTTTCGGTCGACTTTGTTGTTGTTGATTATGAAATGGACCCTCGTATTCCTTTAATACTTGGTCAGCCATTCTTGAGAACCGGAAAAGCATTAGTCGATGTTGCCGAAGGTGAGCTAATATTAAGAGTCGGGAATGACGCACAAGTTTTTAAAATGGGGAAGATCACAACCAAACCCAATGGAAGGAATCAGCGAATATGATTAATGTGCTTGATGATTTTGTCGTCTACAACAATCCTCTTTTCGATTCTTGCTATGATAATCCACTTTTACAAGATGATGTGGATGATTCTCTCTCCAATTTGGATCCTCCACCAATATATGAGTCTCCACCGATCTATGATGACTATGATGATGATTCCAGTTCTGATATGGATGATTCTGATGATTTTACTTCAGAGTATAAAGACATGCCAACATATGATGATTTTGATGATGTTGATACTCTATCGAGTGATTCTTCACATGATGACCTTGTTCCTACTTTTGATGAAGATGCTCCACCAACAATGCTTGATCCTACTTTGGATGACTACTCATTTGAGGAAGACTTTGCTACTTTTCTCAATACATAATTCCCAAATGAGAATGGTTCTCCTCCTTTAGACTTTGATGATGGTCTTTATCCTCCTTTGGATATGAAGAAACCCGTTTCAAAAGAGAAGAATCCGGAAGACACCAATATCCGTAGTACCTATGTCTTGACACCTCTCTATCTACCTTCGTCAGATGAGATTGTGCGATTTATGAGCGGATCTTCTTCAAGGTCTACTGAGCCTGAGTGTTATTTTCCCCTAAAGGAAAAGGTGTTCGATCCCGGTATTGCAATTTTTAAGCCATCTCAGTATCCATCTGATGAAATAAAAGGAAATATTTTTGGAACTTATGGAGATATACTTGCACTGCATCACACTTGCCACCACCGTGCTCAACAACTAATTAAAGGAACCTTGCCTACTCTTCTTTGGCTTGCCTTGTTCGCCTTCAACTTATGCTATTTGATGGATGAAAACCATGTATTTGATCCCGGTGGATGTTCTTCAAAGCTTCTTTCCATGCTAATCAAGGTCGAGTCAGGCTCACAACTCGGTTAACAAAAACAAGCGCTTCTCGGGAGGCAACCCGCAGTATCTATCCTTTTTCTTTTGTTCTTATAATAAGTGTAGGGGAGACCCTAGTATGTATTTGTTGTTTTCTTTCTAATCATGAGCAGGGATTCGAGCTATCAAATATCCATCCTTGATAACTTTTGACGACCCGTGATTCCGTGTTCCTGTCTTCCCGGTTCTATCCTAAACTCTTTTGATTCATTATTTTATCATTTATGATTGAAATAGGAATCACTTAAGTTGTCCTTTCCTTAGCAAGATTTAAACAAAGTGCACAATGTCCTAAGTGTATGGGAGGTTACTTCCACATGCTTAAACATTGAGGACAATGTTTATATTAAGTGTAGGGGGACTTCTATCGAAGTTAAGTGGGTTTTTCCATGTATTTGTCCTCATTTTAACCGAAAAATTGATTTTTCGACAATTTTCAAAACTTTTGATCTATTTTGGCCTAGTAGTTTTACCTTTGTATAGTTATTTTATTTCTTTGCTAGAAGAAATTTTAATAAAGTGGTTTTAATTTTCAAACGTTGTGAATCTTTTGACTCAACCCGAGTTTACTTATCCAAGTTTACTCTAGCTAGTATCTTTAACGTGCTTAAGTCAAGTTTTGCTAGGCTTTTATATAGGGAACTTTAAAACGCGAAAGTCTTAACTCTTACGGGTTAAGAACAAGAACTTTTCGCAAGTTCCTATAATTGATCCTAGAGAGTCGTTTATCAAGGGAACTTTAAAAAGCAAATTGTAAACTTGAAAAAGTCTAAGAAGATGCAAGATCCTATAGACGACTCGAAAACCCAAAACTTTGATTTAATTGGCTAAGCATCCACGAGTCTCATTCCTTGAGATTTTAAATTGTGGAGAACGAGAGATGATATAGTCAATTATAAGTTTGGTATTCTTTCATGAATTTATGTGAGTTAATTATGAGCTTTTTCTCCCATCGCTTGCTAATAAATTTAATTGCAATAAGTAAGGTTGTACGATTTGAAATGTTACTTAGCTTCTAGCCCAAGATCGTTTAAAAGTTGCTCGGTATTAATTAGAGTTCATAGCCAAAGCATAACTTATTGAAGCGGGATGCTAAGATTGGCGAGTCCGAAAAGGTCCTAACAAGACATGAGGGCTACATTTTGTTGCTAAAGATCCAAAAGTGATGTGAAGAATCATTTATCAAAAATCAATATGAAGGATCGAGACACACGACGAAAAGCAAATACTCCCCAAAAGATCATGGAGAAGTCTATCCGAAAAGGCCCTAACAAGGTATGAGGATAAATAGATCCAAGTCCTAAAAGGAGGCGGAACGTTGTATATCAAAATCCTAAATAAAGATTGGAGAAAAATGAAGAAGTCGTGGTCCAAATATGAAGAATCTCTCAAAAAGTTCAAGTGAAGAAATTCCTATTATGAAGAGAAGACCATTATTTCATGAACGTCTCTCAAGATTTGAAGTATGAAGTCAATGCCAAATATCGATCCGAGAAAGGTCTCAAATCGTGAAGCGAGTTATGCCAAGATATGATTTTTATGAGGTCCCGAGAAGCAGTTTTAAAAGATTTTGTCCTTTAGCTAACTATTGATTAAATCGTCCTACTTTATTTTCAGCCTAAATAACTATCGAAATAAGTCAACAATGCATCCTCGTGATCATTCAAGACAACAATAAAAAATAAGAGATACACCTAGGAATAAGGGAGTCTAAGTGAATAATTGGGCCACATGAAACCGTGTTAGTTGGCTAACTTATAATAACAATGATCTCGTTTTTAAGCTTGGTATGGGGAACGTGAAACTTGAGAGTGATAATCATTCATGACATTCCAAAACCCTAAGGTAAGTCTTTCATCTTTTTACTTATTTTCTCTCTCTTTAATAAAGGCCAAGGTAGATTAATTATGATGAAAAATGTAAATCTTGCCTTATAATTAATACATTGCATGAGGACATTGCAATGGTCAAGTGTAGGGGATTTAATAAGTGTGAAAACACTTATCCTTTTACCACTTAATTATAATAATAACCAAGACAAAACGTGTATTTTATGTCGTAAATGTCAGAATTATGCGTGGTTTGTGTTTTTGTTGTGATTTAGGATCAAAATATGAAAAGGGAAGAAAACACAGGCTTTCACCGGGCTTTTATCAAAGAAAAAGACAAAAGATGAAGTCGAAAGATCAAGAGTGAAAAAAGAACGGAAGTCCAAGGCCTATTCTAAAGATTTATCGAAGAAAAAGTCTAAAGACGGAAGTTTAATGAAGTCGAAGAACTCAAGTCTAATAAATAAAGAATTTTATAAGACGGGTTTAATTAATCCCGAGACAAAGTCGAAAAAGTCGAAGAATTTAGAAGACGAAAAGACGTGAAGAAGAAGAATGAATCAACACATGCTAATCTCCCTAACCCTCCTATAAATACCCTCCTAATGACACATTAGGAGGTATTGGCTATCTTGACAAAATAGTTCTTCCACCTTTATTTTCATGTCATTTAATTTCTTGTCATTTAAATTCCTTGTCTTGCACCTTAAATTTGTAAGTCCTTTTATTTTTACTTTTAAATGTTGTTGAATCTTTATCTTTTAATCAAGTTTTATTTTTATTCTCATCTTTCCTTTCTTGTTTGGTTTAATTTAGTGTTTGGTTTGTTGATTTGGTTGATTTGGTTTTGATTAATCTAGTGGGTTTTATAGTTTTATTGATTTTGATTCCATAAAGTTTGTTGATTTAGATGTTTTAATGCTTGGTAAATCTTAATTAGTGATTTATTGTTTTTAGTTTTATTGTTTTTGGTTGATTTAAGTTTTAGTTTATTAAGTGGGTTTTGATTGATTTGGTTTTTATTGTTAGTTTTATTGATTTGGTTTGATTGATTGTTGTTAGTTGATTATTAGTGGTTAGTTTAGTTTAATTTTTAGATTGATTATGGTTGATTTTGGTTAAATTCGTGTTCCCTAGAAAATAGGATCTAATAATCTGTCGTCCTTTTATTTTTCCTAATCCAATATTTTTACCGAGTCAATATTTTTACCGAATGAACTGAAAATCCCGAACAAGAGAAAAATACCGAATCAATCTTTATTTCCAAAAATCCCGAACCAAGAGTTTTCTAAAATATACCGAATGAAGATTTTTTTTTTAAATACCGAGCCAAGATTTTTCTTTAAAGACATTCCGAATGAAGTCCTTTTTTAAAAATCCCGAATGAAGCAAAATTTAAAATTCCGAATGAAGCAAAATTTTTAAACATTCCGAATGAAGCCAAATATTGCGAAGGAAGTAAAAAAAAGATTGATCAGCATGGCTGCCTGCTAGCTTATATTCCAAAAAAATTCAGCTGCCTACCTGCTTGCTTGAGCAGCTTGCCTGCTTGCTTGTTTCTTGTTCCGCAATCGTTTAGTTTAATCTGAAAGTTGTTCCGATTTAAATTTTGAAAGTTACATATTTTTAGTTGAATTTTCTTCTAATTTTAAATTAATATTTTTTCGTAAAGTTCAAGTTTTATCTTTTATTTAGTACCCGCTTTAGGTTTTGCCTCGTTTAGCTTTAAAGTCCCATCTTAGTTTTGTTCTCTCCTTTTTCATTAAGTAAACTTTATTTTCGAGTCGAGAGTTAATTTCTTCGTTTAGTTTTATTTTTATTAATTGTTTTGCTTTAATTTACGTTTTATTATTTGTTTTGCTCCTTTATTATTAGTTATTTGTTTATGGTTTATTTTTATTACGTTTCGCTTTTACCTTTTAAGTAGAAATAGATAACTAAATTACCCTTTTTCTTAACCAAAACCAATTGAGACCACTTTAAACCGGAAATCAATTCGAATAGAATAGTGAACGAACAACGACATACACGCAAAATTCATGTATTTGCTGACAAGAGTAAAGAAGGCGTTGACAGATCCACAGGTATGATTGGTGTATCCCAATAATAACTGAATTTATTAAAGTTGAAATTGTCTCGACTCGATTCTAATTGACCACTGTTAAAAGTGCGACTCAGTTGTTCTTGGTGTAAAAAGAAAATGTCGTTGATAATCAATTTAAAATAAAAAATGAAAACTTTAATGTTGAAAACTAAAAATAAAGACTTTTAAAAATAAATGACAAAAGATTAAAACTTGATGAAAAGTAAAATTGAATAAACTAAGACAAAACAAATTTAAAATTAAACTTAATAAAAATGGAAGGAAAAAAATAAATGTTTGAAAATACTTCGGGAAACTAAAACAAAACATAAGTCGGAATATGTAAATTCCCACCTAATCCGGAATCCATATTCCACACCTTATTCGGAATAATGCTAATACCACTAATTCGGAATACTTGAAAATAGAACCTAATCCAGAATGAGGATCTACACGTAGTTCGGAATCCAGGTTCTCAACCTAATCCGGAATAAATTCTCATGTAGCTAATTCGGAATGAATGACAGGTACATAATTCGGAATAAGTTGGATTCCGAACTAGGTTCGTAATATGCAACTAAAACTAATTCGGAATGGAGAAATACAAAGAGTAATTCGGAATGAGCCTAAGACACCTAATCCGGAATGCAATAAAACAAGTATAATTCGGAATAATGTATTTGCAAGTAAGTCGGAATAATAACAAAAATAACAGTTCGGAATAAAAGGGTTTAGGAAATCCGGATTAAGAAAAATAAGCTAAAATCAAATAAGCACTTAACCAAAACTTTAACCAAACTAATTTTAAGAAAAACCTAATAAGCCACAAATAAAAAAAACTTTAAAAACACTAAATAATCAAAATATTAAAAATCAACTTTTAAAAGATTAAACTATTAAAAACACTTAATTAAAAATAATAAAAACACACAATAAGCAATAAGAACATTAAGCTAAAACAATCAAACACATGAAAAACATTAAGAACAATGGAATAAGCAAATTAATCAAACAATCAACAAGATTAAACAAACTACATGATTAATAAACAAAACAATAGATTTAAAAACAAGAAAGGTAGAATGAGAATGATTATAAAAAGTTTGAATTAAGATGAAGATTAAAGATTCAAATACAAGATTAAGATGAAAGATTAATAAACTTGCAAGAAAAGCTTAAGAACATAAAGTAAATCCAGAGAGAGAAAGTAATTACCCTACTCCTAAAACTTGAAAAATAAACTAATTAACTAACACCTCCTAATGAAGGATTAGGAGGCTAATTATAGGAGGAGGTGATGTGGTGTTGGTTGCTTCTCTCTTTCTCTTTGTCTTTTCGTCTTTTAATTTCTTCGTCTTTCTCGACTTTGTCTCGAGATTTTTCGAATGATAAAATGAACTTGTCTTATAATTTTCTTCTTTTATTAGACTTGGTTCTTCGACTTCGTTAAACTTCCTTCTTTAGAATTTTTCTTCGATAAATCTTCAGAATAGGCCTTTGACTTCCGTTCTTTTTTCACTCTTGATCTTTTGACTTCGTCTTTTGTCTTTTTCTTCGATAAAATCCCGTGAAAGCCCGTGTTTTCTTCCTTTTCATATTTTGATCCTAAAACACAATAAAAACACAAACCACGCATAATTGCGACTTTTACGATATTAAGTACACGTTTTGGTCTTGTTTTTATTATAATTAAGTGGTAAAAGGATAAGTGTTTTCACACTTATTAAATTCCCTACACTTGACCATTGCAATGCCCTCATGCAATGCATTAGATACAAAGCAAGATTTATATTCTCCATCATAATTAACCCACCCTGGCCTTTATTAAATACTAGACACTAAGGAAATTAAAAAGATATGGCTTTAGTGTCATGAATGTTTATCACCCTCAAGTTTCACGTTCCCTATACCAAGCTTAAAAACGAGATCATTGTTATTATAAGTTAGTAAAGCTAACACTTACTCATGTGGCTCAATTATTCACTTAGACCCCCTTATTCCTAGGTGTATCTCTTATATTTTATTGTTGCCTTGAATGATCACGTGGATGCATTTTTGACTTATTTCGATAGTTTATTTAGGCCGAAAATAAAGTAGGACGATTTAATCAATATTTAGCTAAAGGACAAAATCTTTTAAAACTGCTTCTCGAAACCTCAAAAAAGTTCATATCTTGGCATAACTCGTTTCATGATTTGAGACCTTTCTCGGATCGATATTTGGCATTGACTTCATACTTCGAATCTTGAGAGACGTTCTTGAAATAATGGTCTTCTCTTCATAACTGGAATTTCTTCACTTGAAGTTTTTTAGAGATTCTTCAAACTTGGACCACGACTTCTTCATTTTTCTCCAATCTTTATTTGGGATTGATATACAACGATCCGCCTCCTTTTAAGACTTGGATCTATTTATCCTCATACCTTGTTAGGGTCTTTTCGGATAGACTTCTCCATGATCTTTAGGGGAGTATTTGCTTTTCGTCGTGTGTCTTGATCCTTCATATTGATTTTTGATAAATGATTCTTCACATCACTTTAGATATTTAGCAACAAAATGTAGCCCTCATGCCTTGTTAAGGCCTTTTCGGACTCGCCAATCTTCGCATCCCGATTCAATAAGTTATGCCTTGGCTATGAACTCTAATTAATCGAGCAACTTTTAAACGATCTTGTGCTAGAAGTTAAGTAACTTTTCGAATCGTACGACCTTACTTTTTGCAATTAATTATTAACAAGCGATGGGAGAAAAAGCTTATAATTAACTCACATAAATTCATGAAAGAATACAAAACTTATAATTAACTCTATCATCTCTCGTTCTCCACAAGTTAAAATCTCAAGGAATGAGACTCGTGGATGCTTAGCCTAATAAACCAATTAAGGTCCATATGGTTAAGGATACTAGCTAGAGTAAACTTGGATAAGTAAACTCGGGTTGAGTCAAAAGATTTATGACGGACCTAATATATCAAAGACACCTATACTTATTAAAACCATTTTATTAAAGAAAGAAATTAATAACAACAAAGGAAAATACTACTAGGCCAAAATAGATCAAAAAATTTGAAAAATGTCGAAAAATCAATTTTCCAGTTAAAATGAGGACAAATTCATGGAAAAGCCCACTTAACTTCGATAGAAGTCTCCCCTACACTTAATATAAACATTGTCCTCAATGTTTAAGCATGTGGGAGTAAGCTCCCCTACACTTAGGACATTGTGCACTTTGTTTAAATCTTGCTAAGGAGGAGACAACTAAAGTGATTCCCATTTCAACATTTATCGATAAAATAGTGAATCAAAAGTGTTTAGGATAGAACCGGGAAGATGGGTACACGGGATCACGGGTCTTCAAATAGCATCAAAAGTGGATCTTTGAAAGCTTTTAATCCCTACACATCATAAGAAACAAGACAACAAACACCTACGTGGCTCCCCTACACTTATTATGAAAAACGGGTAAAAAAGATAGATCATCGGGTTGCCTCCGGAGAACGCTTGTTTTTGTTAACCGAGTCACGAGCCTGACTCGACCCAGAACTAATTCAAGGGAAACGAGGCGAGGGATGGAATCATCTCTTGAGATATTTCCTCTCCAAAGTACAACTTAACACGTTGGCCATTCACCTTAAAGTTAGGCCCATTTGGTTGAGATAACTCAATGGTGCCATAAGGGAAGATTTCGGCGACGGTGAATGGACCGGACCAACGGCTCTTAAGTTTTCCAGAAAAGATTTTCAACCGAGAGTTAAAGAGTAAAACTTGATCACCTATTTGAAACTCTCGGTTCTTAATCTTGGAATCATGAATGAGCTTAGTCTTTTCCTTGTAGATCAATGAATTCTCATAAGCCTCATTCCTAAGTTCATTAAGTTCATTGAGTTGGATTTTCCTAAGATCATCGGCTTTGTTTATGTCAAAATTAGCCCATTTCAAGGCCCAATAAGCCTTATGCTCCAACTCAATGGGGAGGTGGCACGTCTTTCTGTACACAAGGCGATAAGGGGTACAACCTATAGGTGTCTTATAAGCGGTACAGAAAGCCCACAAAGCATCATCTAACTTATCGGCCCATGAGGCACGATGCTCTCCCACGGTACGCTCTAAGATTCTCTTAAGTCCACGGTTAGAGATCTCGGCTTGACCATTAGTTTGTGGATGATACGCGGTGGAAAGACGGTGATTGACACCATATTTAGCCATGACTCGTGCAAATTGATCATTGCAAAAATGAGTACCGCGATCACTAATGATAGCACGAGGAACACCGAATCGAGCAAACAATTGTTTCAAAGAGTTCACAACCACCCTCGCATCGTTCGTAGGTAAAGCCTTTGCTTCAACCCATTTGGATACGTAGTCAACGGCTACGAGGATGTACTTGTTCCCTTTAGATGATGGAAATGGCCTTATAAAGTAGATTCCCCGTACGTTAAAGATTTCACACTCTTGGATGAAATTTTGAGGCATCTCATCTTTATGTGTGATCTTGCCTTGTCTTTGACAAGCATCACAATGCTTAACCATTTCATGAGCGTCATGATAAATGGTAGGCCAATAGAATCCGGAGTCGAAAACTTTCTTCGCTGTATAGTTAGGACCAAAGTGACCCCCGGTGGGTCCTTTGTGACAAGCTTCAAGGATTAGTAAAGCTGCCCGCCCATCTACACACCTACAAATGACAAATCCGCGCATTGCTTGAAAAGATAAAGGTCGTCCCAATAATAGTGTTTAATATCCTTAAATAATTTTTTCTTTTGCTGGGACGTTAACCCTTCCATCAGAACACCACCCGCTAAATAGTTTGAAATATCCGCAAACCATGGGGTATCATCAAGATTGGAATCAATAGACATTAAGGCCTCATGGGGAAAGTATTCATTAATCTCTTGATTTGGAAGTTCCCCTTGATAAGGATCCTCAAGTCTACTAAGATGATCTGTGGCTAGGTTTTCCACTCCCTTTTTATCACGAATTTCGATTTTAAATTCTTGGAGGAACAAAACCCAATGAAGGAGTCTCGGTTTAGCATCGTGCTTGGTCAATAAGTATTTCAAGGCGAAATGGTCAGTGTAAACGATGGTGGTGGAAAGCACAAGATAGGGGCGGAATTTCTCAAAAGCATACACTACGGCTAAAAGCTCTTTTTTGGTAGTGGTATAATGCAATTGAGCCCCCGTCATTGTCTTGCTAGCATAATGGATTGGTTGGAAGTGTTTGTTAACTCGTTGACCTAAAACCGCTCCTATCGCAAAATCACTAGCATCGCACATGAGCTCGAAAGGTAACTCCCAATTTGGAGAGACTAAGACCGGTGCCTTAGTTAATTTACCTTTAAGAAGTTCGAAAGAGTCGAGACATTCTTGAGAAAAGATGAAAGGAACATCCTTTTCTAAGAGATGAGTCATTGGTCGAGCTATTTTATAGAAATCTTGGATGAAACGACGATAAAAACCCGCATGATCTAAAAAACTCTTAACTCCTTTGACGGTGATAGGTGGAGGCAACTTAGCAATGACGTCAACTTTAGCACGGTCGACTTCGATACCGGCTTTTGAAATTTTGTGACCGAGGACAATGCCTTCTTTTACCATGAAATGGCATTTTTCCCAATTAAGAATGAGACGAGTGTCTTCACATCGTTTAAGCATACGTTCTAAATTGGCAAGGCAAGAAGAGAAAGAATCACCATAGACCGAGAAATCGTCCATAAAGACTTCTATAGTTTCTTCAACCATGTCATGAAATATACCCATCATACACCTTTGGAAAGTCCCAGGAGCATTGCATAAGCCGAAAGACATTCTTTTGTAAGCAAATGTTCCATAAGGACAAGTGAATGTGGTTTTCTCTTGGTCTTTTGGATCGATAGGAATTTGGAAATATCCAGAGAAACCGTCTAAGAAGCAATAGTAGTCATTACCCGCTAAACGCTCGAGCATTTGATCCATGAATGGAATAGGAAAATGATCCTTACGAGTGGAATCTTTGAGCTTGCGATAGTCTATGTAAACTCGCCAACCCGTGACAAGTCGAGTAGGAATCAACTCGTTGTTCTCATTGGGAACAACGGTTATTCTGCCTTTCTTAGGCACACAATGGACGGGACTAACCCATGGCGAATCTGAAATAGGGTAAATCATGCCGGCATCTAGAAGTTTGATAACTTCTTTCTTGATGACTTCACGAATTTTCGGGTTAACCCTTCTTTGGCTTTGGATTGCGGGTTTAAAGTCATCTTCCATGAGAATTTTATGAGTGCAAAAGTTAGGATCAATTCCGCGGAAGTCGGAGATTTTCCAAGCAATTGCTTTCTTATGAGTTTTAAGCACTTCGATAAGTCGAGATTTTTCATCCTCTTTTAAGTCCTTTGCAATGATGACGGGTAACTTCTTATTGTCTTCTAGGAAAACGTATTCTAAATGAGACGGTAAATCCTTAAGCTCTAAATCCGGAGGATTGTTGGTGGAAGGCTTAGTCAAATTTGGATCATCGTTTGTAACTTCCTTAGGAGTAGGTGGAGAAATATGGTCCTCATTGAGAAGTATCTCAATGGTACGATTGTCTTCTTCCCAATCGGAGGGAGAATCGTCATATTTTAAGTCCACATCCCCTAAACTTGCTTCAAATTCTTGTAAAAGAAAGTCACTTTCTCCAAATTGAGTCAATGATGGAGAAATAGAAGCTACGTTCTCAACATGAGGTAAAGGAAAAATCCCACGCTTACAAGCCTCGTGAAAATGTTCTTCGCATGCTTCGTCTAGCACATCAATGAAATTCACGGATTCGGGCTCATCGGGACGTTTGGAAAGTTTACCCATGTTAAATACGATTTTATCATCCTTGCCCCTCATGATAAGCTCACCCGCGGCTACATCAATCAATGTACGTCCAGTTTTCAAGAAGGATCGTCCCACAATTAAGGGAACACGGGGATCCATTTCATAGTCGACTACAACGAAATCAGCGGGAAAAGTAAATTTGTCGACTCCAACGAATACATCCTCGGCTATCACCACTGGATAAGCAACCGAACGGTTAGCTAATTCCAATGTCATACGAGTGGGGACTAGCTCGGGTAGAGATAATTGTTTCCGTACGGACAATGGCATAAGATTGATACTCGCACCGAGATGCGCCAAAGCCATATAATTCTCTACACCCAGAAAATTACAAGGAATAAGGGATCGACCGGGATCTCCTAACTTAACCGGAAGTTTTCTCAAAAGAACGGCGGAACAATTCTCATTCAATTAGGTATTGGCAATATCGAACAATTTTTCCTTATCACTTAAGAGGTCCTTAAACATCTTAGCATACTTAGGCATGTGAGCGAGAGCCTCGGCAAAGGTGATATTAAAATTCAATTGTTTAAACATTTTTAGGAAGTTGGAAACTTGATTATCATCCTTATTCTTCAATTTCTCTTTCCTCAACCTTGAGGGATAAGGTATATTGGGTTGAGATGAAGGCTTTGGAGTGAATTGCTCACTCACATCCTTGTATGATGGAGGGGTAGAAATGGAAGGTGAAGAAATCGGTTTGGGAATCGAAGGTGTGGTATAAAATTGAGGTATAGGAGGAACATAAGGTGTAGACGAAGGCATTACGGGTGGTATCTTACAAGTAGAAGGTAAAGGACGGTAGGTAGAAGTAGAAGGAATCTCGGGTCCTTGGTTAGGTGGGGAATAAGAAGGTTCTTCGGTGGTCTTACCGCTCCTAGTAGTGATGGCATTAACTTTAGCCCTAGGATTGGTCACGGTGTTAGAAGGGAGGATACCTTGGGGACGAAGGGTTTGAAGCATTTGCATAAATTTACTATCGGTCGATTCTTGCATCTCGGTTAATTTTTGTAGAACCAAGTCCATTTGAGTATTATGCATGTTCATTTGATTATACCCTTGATTATTAAACCCTTAATTAGGAAAACCTTGGTTTTGATTATATTTTTAAAAACCTTGATTAAAACCTTGGTTTTAAACACCTTGGTTATTAAAGCCTTGATTTTGATTATTAAATCCTTGGTTTTGCCCTTGAAAATCCCCTTGATTTGGATTAAACCCCATTTGATTAACATTCCCTTTAAAATTACCCCGTTGAGGACCTTGGTTCCTATTTTGGGCGGGTGGGTGTGGTCTTTGTGGAACTACAAAACCCAGGGGAGCCAAAAAGTTAGTCGATTTATAAGATAAATTGTTCACATCGACATTTGGTTTAAAATGAACCCTCTCATTAGTGTTATAAGCATATACTTCTTGTTGATATGGGTCATAAACCTTATCACAGTTATAGTACGAAAGTGGCCCACCACAAGTCTCACAAGTTTCACAAGTCTCTTTTAAAGCATGTACATGTGTAGTGGGAGGGTTATCTCTTAAAACAAGTTGTTTTACTACTGAAGTAAGTTCCTTAAGTTGATTGGCCGTCTCACTCTCACTAGAACTAGCCATAGTAGCCCTAACACTCTTGGTTTGGACTTTGGCTTTGTTTTCAATGATTGCCCAAGCCTCGTTCATAGTTTTCACAAGAATATTACCCCCCAAAGCACTATTTAGTGAATCTTGGTCACTCAAACTTAATCCATTATAAAGTATTAATTTGATGTAACTTAGTAAAACCGTGTTGTGGACACTTTCTCAAAAGTTCCTTAAAATGATCCCAAGATTCACTAAACGTCTCACCGTACTTTTGTTCAAAATTAATGATGTCATTCCGCAAAGCGGTAGTACTTGAGGGTGGAAAGAAATAATTTATGAACTTTTAATACAAGGATTTTACACCTAGTATGAAAGTTCGTTGTTCCGAATCCTTTCGAATTGACTACCGGTCCAAAGTGCGACTCAATCGTCTTTTGGTGAACAAGAGAATGGTTTGGTTGATTATCTATTTTAAACTAATAGCAAGAAATTTAAATATCGTTGAGTAAAGAAGAAGTTTAAAGATTAATACTAAAATGACGAGTTAAAATAAATGCTTGGAAACTTCAAGGCAATATTAGAAAAATACTAGCACACGAAATAAAACTAACACTTAGAAACTTTATAAAAACAAGAAACTAAACCATCGTAAATTTGCCAAATCGGAATCTAATCAGAATTTCGGTCGGAATATGATGCAATCGGAATATGTCAAAATGGTCCAGATCGGAATATATTCCGATCTGATGATCGGAATGTTGGAAATGAGCAATCGGAATATCCACAAATTACCAATCGGAATATAGCAAAAAATTATGTAATCGGAAAACTCAAAATTGAAGCAATCGGAATGTTGAAAAAGTTCTTAATCGGAATAATGCAAATCACACCCGTCGGAATATCTAAAACTTCACACAATCGGAATATACCCACAATCCCTAATCGGAATATAGAAACCCTAATCCGATCACTTTGATCGGAATAACTGAGGTGCAAATCGGAATGTTCAGAAACCCTTTTCCGATTTGCCAATCGGAAAGAGGGTGAGGCTGCTCGGAATATCACGATCGGAAAGGGGTTTGTACCCTTTCCGATTTAAATGGGATCCGAAATAAGCTAGGTAATAAGCTATTATTAATAAGCTAATACCTAAAACTAAACGAATCACTAACGAAATGGATCAAATAAGCACTAATCCCAACTTATCCAACTCAAAAATAAGCAAACTTTCTAATCAAACAATAAAAATATAAACTTTTTAAGAAAACTTTTTATAAGTAAATAAGCTAATCATGTAAATAAGCCAATAAGCACAAGAAACTTAAAGCTTAATCAAATGAAAGCATATGTAGGAACAAAAAGATCAACTTTTTAAGCACAAAACCATTAAGATCAACACGGATTTAATGTGATTCGCACCAAAATCAATCTAAAATCAAAGAAGGGTAGAATGAAATTAAGGATTAAAAGCTTAACTAGAACTTAATTAATGAAATAAGCAATACACAAATGTTTAATCTTGAAAGATTAAAAGAAAAGATGAAACTTAGTGAGAGAAAGTGGAGAACTTTCTCTCTCTAAACTAGAAAGAAAAGTGCAAAATGGAAAACAAAAAAAATTAAAGACTAACTCCCTCCTAATGTGTATTAGGAGGGTATTTATAGGAAAAGTGGAAGGAGTGCATGTGTTGCATCCTCTTTCTTTCTTTCTTCACGTCTTCTCGAATCGACTTTAATTCTTTGTCTTTTCTCGATGTTGTCTCGGGATTTGAACTTGTCTTTTAATTTTCTTCTTCTATTAGACTTAAGTTCTTCGACTTCGTTAAACTTTCGTCTTTAGACTTTTTCTTCGATAAATCTTCAGAATAGGTCTTGGACTTCCGTTCTTTTTGCACTCTTGATCTTTTGACTTCGTCTTTTCCCGTTTTCTTCGATAAAAGCCCGTGAAAGCCCGTGTTTTCTTACTTTTTCATATTTTGGTCCTAAAACACAATAAAAACACAAACCACGCATAATTCCAACTTTTACGACATAAAATACACGTTTTGGTCTTGTTATTATTGGAAATAAGTGGTAAAAGGATAAGTGTTTTCACACTTATTAAATCCCCTACACTTGACCATTGCAATGCCCTCATGCAATGCATTAATTTTAAAGCACGGTTTACATTTTCCATCATAAATAACCCACCTTGGCCTTTATTAAATACTAAACATAAAAAGATAGAAACAAGTAAAGACATCAAACACTTACATTCGTTTTGGCAGCCATGAACGTTTATCATCCTCAAGTTTCACGTTCCCCATACCAAGCTTAAGAACGAGATCATTGTTATTATAAGTTAGCAAACTAAAACGAACTCATGTGGGCCAATTATTCACTTAGACTCCCTTATTCCTAGGTGTATCTCTTATATTTTATTTTTGTCTTGAATGATCACGAGGATGCATTGTTTGACTTATTTTGATAGTTATTTAGGCCGAAAATAAAGTGAACGATTTAATCAATAGTTAGCTAAAGGACAAAATCTTTTAAAACTGCTTCTCGGGACCTCATAAAGTTCATATCTTGGCATAACTCGCTTCACGATTTGAGACCTTTCTCGGACCGATATTTGGCAGCGACTTCATACTTCGAATCTTGAGAGACGTTCATGAAATAATGGTCTTCTCTTCATAATAGGAATTTCTTCACTTGAGGTTTTGAGAGATTCTTCATCTTTGGACCACGACTTCTTCATTTTTCTCCAATCTTTATTTTGGACTTTGATATACAACGATCCGCCTCCTTTTAGGACTTGGATCTATTTATCCTCATACCTTGTTAGGGTCTTTTCGGATAGACTTCTCCATGATCTTTAGGGGAGTATTTGCTTTTCGTCGTGTGTCTCGATCCTTCATATTGATTTTCGATAAATGATTCTTCACATCACTTTTGGATCTTTAGCAACAAAATGTAGCCCTCATGCCTTGTTAGGGCCTTTTTGGACTCGCCAATCTTCGCATCCCGCTTCAATAAGTTATGCCTTGGCTATGAACTCTAATCCGTACCGAGCAACTTTTAAACGATCTTGTGCTAGAAGCTAAGTAACCTTTTAAATCGTACAACCTTATTTATTGCAGATAATTTTATTAACAAGCGAAGGGAGAATAGGCTTATAATTAACTCACATAAATTCACGAAAGAATACCAAACTTATAATTGACTCTATCATCTCTCGTTCTCCACAGTTTAAAATCTCAAGGAATGAGACTCGTGGATGCTTAGCCTATTAAATCAAAGTTTTGGGTTTTCGAGTCATCTATAGGATCTTGCAAGTTCTTAGACTTTTTCAAGTTTAGAAATCGCATTTTAAAGTTCCCTTGATAAACAACTCTCTAGGATCAATTATAGGAACTTGCGAAAAGTTCTTGTTCTTAACCCGTGAGAGTTAAGACTTTCGCGTTTTATAGCTTCCTATATAAAAGCCTAGCAAAACTTGACTTAAACATGTTAAGGATACTAGCTAGAGTAAACTTAGATAAGTAAACTCGGGTTGAGTCAAAATGTTCATGACTAAGAAAAATTTAAAACCACTTTATTGAAAATTTATTCTAGCAAGGAAAGAAAATAACCATAACAAAGGAAAGTACAACTATACAACTAGGCCAGAATAGATTAAAAATTTTGAAAAATGTCGAAAAATCAAATTTTCCGGTTAAAATGAGGGCAAATGCAAGGAAAAGACCACTTACTTCGATAGAAGTCCCCCTACACTTGATATAAACATTGTCCTCAATGTTTAAGCATGTGGGAGTAAACTCCCCTACACTTATGACATTGTGCACTTTGTTTAAATCTTGCTAAGGAAAGGACAACTAAAGTGAATTCAATGTGAACATATAAAATATGAAATATTGAATCACAAGAGTTTAGGATAGAACCGGGAAGATGGGAACACGGTATCACGGTTCGTCGAAAGTCATCAAGGTGGATCTTTGAAGCTTTAATCCCTGCACAGCATAAGAAACAAGACAACAAACACATACGGGGCTCCCCCTACACTTATTATGAAAGCAGTAAAGGATAGATCACGGGTTGCCTCCCGAGAAGCGCTTGTTTTTGTTCACCGAGTCACGAGCCTGACTCGACCCAAATTTAGTTCATGGGAAACGTGGTGAGGGATGGAATCATCTCATGAGAGATGTCCTCACCAAAGTACAGCTTCAAACGCTGGCCATTCACCTTGAAATTGGGCCCATTTGGCTGTGAAAGCTCAATGGTCCCATATGGAAAGACTTTGGTGACGGTGAATGGACCAGACAAGCGGCTCTTCAACTTGCCAGAGAAGATCTTCAACCGAGAGTTAAAAAGTAAGACTTGATCACCAACGTGGAACTCTCGGTTCTTAATCCTTGCGTAATGAATGATCTTGGTCTTCTCCTTGTAGATCAGTGAGTTCTCGTAAGCTTCATCCCTCAGTTCGTTGAGCTCGTTGAGTTGAATCTTGCGATGATCACCGGCTTTGTTGATGTCGAAGTTAGCCCACTTCAAGGCCCAGTGCGCCTTATGTTCCAGCTCGATGGGGAGGTGGCAGGCTTTCCCGTATACAAGACGATAAGGTGTACAACCGATCGGGGTCTTATAAGCAGTACGGAAAGCCCACAGAGCATCATCTAACTTATCGGCCCACGCGACACGATGCTCTCCCACAGTACGCTCCAAAATTCGCTTCAATCCACGGTTGGAAATCTCGGCTTGCCCATTGGTTTGGGGATGATAGGCGGTGGAAAGACGGTGATTGACACCATACTTAGCCATGACTCTTGCAAATTGATCATTGCAAAAATGAGTCCCGCGGTCACTGATAATAGCACGAGGAACGCCGAATCGAGCGAAAAGCCGCTTCAAAAAGTTCACAACCACCCTCGCATCGTTCGTAGGGAGAGACTTAGCTTCAACCCATTTAGAAACGTAGTCAACGGCGACGAGGATGTACTTGTTCCCTTTGGAAGATGGAAATGGCCCCATAAAGTCGATGCCCCATACGTCAAAGATTTCACATTCCTGTATGAAATTTTGAGGCATCTCATCTTTATGTGTGATCTTGCCTTGGCGTTGGCAAGCATCACAATGCTTAACCATTTCGTGAGCGTCACGATAAATGGTGGGCCAATAAAATCCAGAATCAAACACTTTCTTAGCGGTGTAGTTGGGACCAAAGTGACCACCGGTGGGTCCTTTGTGGCAAGCTTAGAGAATGTCAAAAGCTGCCGGTCCGTCAACACATCGACGAATGATCAGATCAGCACATCGTTTGAATAGAAAAGGGTCATCCCAAAAGTAAGTCTTAACATCATTCAAGAACTTCTTCTTTTGTTGGGATGTTAACCCTTTGATGAGAACACCACCCGCTAAGTAGTTTGCAATGTCAGCAAACCACGGGGTGTCATCAAGATTGAGATTTATAGACATTAAGGTCTCAAGGGGGAAAGAGTCATTGATCTCTTTGTTCGGATGATCCCCTTGATATGGATCCTCAAGTCGACTCAGATGATCCGCGGCCAGGTTTTCGGCACCCTTCTTGTCACGAATTTCAATGTTGAATTCTTGAAGGAGTAAAACCCAACGAAGAAGTCTTGGCTTACAGTCGTGCTTAGTCATCAAGTACTTCAACGCGGAATGGTCCGTGTAAACGATGGTGGTGGATAAAACAAGATAGGGGCAAAAATTTTCAAAAGCATAGACAACAGCTAAAAGCTCTTTTTCGGTTTTCGTATAATGCAATTGAGCCCCCGTCATTGTTTTGCTAGCATAGTGGATTGGTTGGAAGTGTTTATTCACTCTTTGGCCCAACACCGCACCAATAGCAAAGTCGCTAGCATCGCACATCAATTCAAAAGGCAGCTCCCAATTAGGGGTAACCAAGACCGGTGCCTTAGTTAGCTTATCCTTAAGAAGATTGAAGGCTTCGAGACACTCTTTAGAAAAGATAAAAGGAGTATCTTTTTCCAAGAGGTGGGTCATCGGGCGAGCGATTTTAGAGAAATCTTGAATGAATCGACGATAGAAGCCCGCATGACCCAGAAAACTTCTCACACCCTTCACGGTTGAAGGTGGAGGTAATTTGGCTATGACATCTAATTTAGCACGGTCGACTTCCAGACCGACTTTAGATATTTTGTGTCCTAGCACAATGCCTTCTTTTACCATAAAATGGCATTTTTCCCAATTCAGAACAAGGCGAGTGTCTTCGCACCACTTAAGCATACGTTCCAAATTGGCAAGGCAAGAAGAAAAGGAATCCCCGAAGACCGAGAAATCATCCATGAAGACTTCCATGGTTTGCTCAACCATGTCATGAAAGATAGCCAACATGCACCTTTGGAATGTCCCGGGGGCATTGCATAAGCCAAAAGGCATTCTTTTGTAAGCAAATGTGCCATAGGGACAAGTGAATGTTGTCTTCTCTTGATCTTGGGGATCGATGGGTATTTAGAAATATCCCGAGAAACCATCAAGAAAGCAGTAATATTCATTACCCGCTAAACGTTCAAGCATTTGGTCCATAAAAGGTAGAGGGAAATGATCCTTTCTCGTGGCATCATTGAGTTTGCGGTAGTCTATACAAACTCTCCACCCAGTAACGAGACGGGTAGGAATCAACTCGTTGTTTGCATTGGGCACAACGGTGATTCCACCTTTCTTAGGCACACAATGGACTGGACTAACCCATGGTGAATCCGAAATAGGGTAAATCATACCCGCATCAAGAAGTTTGATAACCTCTTTTTTGATGACTTCATGGATTTTAGGATTCACCCTTCGTTGGCTTTGAATTGTGGGCTTAAAGTCGTCCTCCATGAGAATTTTATGTGTGCAAAAGTGAGGATCAATTCTGCGAATGTCGGAGATTTTCCAAGCGATAGCTCTTTTATGCTTCTTCAACACGGCGATAAGTCGGGCTTTTTCTTCTTCTTTTAGGTCCTTTGCGATGATGACCGGTAACTTCTCGTTGTCTTCAAGGAAAACGTACTCAAGATGAGGAGGTAGGTCCTTAAGCTCAAGAGTGGGAGGATCCTCAATAGATGGTGAAACTAACGATGGATCATCATTAGTCACCTCTTTAGGAGAAGGAGGAGAAAACGGGTCCTCATTGAGAAGTCTCTCAATAGTACGAATGTCTTCATCCCAATCGGTGGACGAATTATCATACTTAATATCGAGAGGACCCAAGCTAGCTTCGAAATCATCCAAGTCACTTTCTCCAAAAGGAGTTAATGTTGGAGCATGAGGCAACGGTCTCAACATTGGGTAGAGAAGAGAGAGTACTTTTGCAAGCATCATGAAAATGTTCTTCACAAACCTCATCGAGAACATCAATAGCATTAACACTCTCATATGAATAAGGTTGCTTAGAAATCTTACCCATGTTGAAGACAATTTTATCGTCACCAACTCTCATGATTATTTCGCCTGCGGCTACATCAATGAGAGTGCGACCGGTCCTCAAGAAGGGACGTCCAACGATTAATGGAACACGGGGATCCATCTCGTAGTCAACGACAACAAAATCCGCCAGGAAGGTGAATTTGTCAACGCCAACAAAGACATCTTCGGCTATCCCCACTGGATAAGCAACCGTACGGTTAGCTAGTTCCAAAGTCATTTTGGTGGGGACTAGCTCGGGGAGAGATAATTGCTTCCAAACACTTAAAGGCATTAAGTTTATACTGGCACCTAGATCGGCTAGGGCCATGCAATTCTCTACTCCCGGGAAGTTGCAAGGAATTAAGAAGCGACCCGGATCACCAAGTTTAGTGGGCAATTTCCTTAAGAGAACGGCGGAGCAATTCTCATTAAGTTGGGTCTGAGCAATGTCAAGAAGCTTCTCCTTGTCACTTAGAAGATCTTTAAACATCTTAGCGTATTTGGGCATGTGAGCGAGAGCCTCAGCAAAGGAGATGTTAAAATTCAATTGTTTAAACATTTTGAGAAAGCTTGAAACTTGAATATCATCCTTGCTCTTTTGCTTCTCTTTCCTCAACATTGAAGGATAAGGTATATTGGATGAAGAAGAAGGCTTAAGGGGAGTAGGATCACTCACAACCACGGGTGGTGGGGAAATGGGGGTAGAAGGCAAAGGAGGTGGGGAAAGTTGCTCTTTTTCCTTGTTCACAATCACAGGTGGAGGTGTAGGAAGCTCGGGTTCCGTATAACCTTTTCCACTACGAGTGGTGATTGCTTTCATCTCCCCTCTTGGATTCGCAACGGTGTTACTCGGAAGAGTACCCGAAGAAGAGGGTTGATTACCTTGGATGAGCAAACCAATCATATCATGAATGTTAAGCGCTTGAGTGCTGAAAGAGTCTCTGATGTCTGCACGAATTTCATTGCTTTGTTTTGCCATGTCATTCCTTAGCTCGGCCCGAATATCGCTCCCTTGTTTCGCCATGTCATTCTTCAAGTTGGTGAATTGACTCTGAAGATTTGTCACCATCTCTCGATTAGTCTTCATGAACGTCTCGACGTCTTGATTCACTGCCATCGGTTGATTGAGAGGTGGAGCTTGGTAAGCTTGAGAATTTCCTTGATTTGGGTATGGGTTTCTTTGGGATTGATATTGAGTCGTAGCACGAGGTTGGGATTGGTTGTTTCGGTTATAGCTTTGTTGTTGGTTTTGGTTTGAAGGAGGGAAACCGGGTGGGGCAAGATATTTGTTGGAACGATAGCTGAGCAAGCTACGGTCTCCTTGAGGACGAGCTTGATAGCCTCCTGTGGGATAAGTACCGTAAGCCGCGTTAACTTTTTTAGAAAAATTGACTTGGGTAGAAGGACAATCATTGTAAGAATGAGGACCACCACATGTGTCACAAGAAATAACAACGGCTTTAGCTTGTTGAAAGTGGTTTGTGGCCATGGACATGAAATCCTTGTGCATACTCGCGATTTGTCGAGTAAGTTCGGATATCTCGAGATTGGTAGTAGTAGAAGAAACATTGACTCTCTGATTAGATCTTGAGGATGCGGATGAATCCCAATTCTCGTGGTGAGTAGTCATGTTTTCAATCAACTCTCTACACTCCTCCGGTCTCCTTTTCATAAAAGTACCACCGGCGACGGCATTGATCGTGTCACGATCACGAAAAGTGAGACCATTGTAGAAAGTATCGATGAGAGTGACGGGGAGCATGTTGTGATTTGGACAGCGCTCGATCAAATCATTGTATCGTTCCCAAGCATCGAAGAGCGATTCATCATTGTCTTGCATGAATCCACTGATTTGGTTACGAAGGCTTGTGACCATGGATGGAGGGAAGTAGCGCGACAAAAAACGTTGAGTCATGTCATTCCACGTATGAATAGAATTCTTCGGGAGACGGTCAAACCATTTTTCGGCATGGTGAGAAAGCGAGTGGGGAAAGAGTTGAAGGCGAAGGTCATCCATAGAAACACCGGGGCACTTCATACTTAGGGTGATGGTAATGAATTTGTCGAGGTGTTTGTTGGCATCATCATCCGGAATTCCGCGAAATGGGTTAGTTTGCACTTGTTGGATCATGTGATGCTTCAACGAAAACTCCTGAGCCGTGACGTGCATCGGCGCAATCGGGCCTCCGCGTCCATTCATGGTGGGTTGACACAATTCCTCCATTGTTCGTAAATCAGGTAGGGGGACATTGTTGTTGTTGTTGTTGTTATTCAAATTGGGTAGAGGTGGGTTATTATTATTGTTATTAACACCAGCCATATCTAAATCTTCACGAGTCTCGGGCTCAGAATAGTTCGAAGATCTAGTACGCATACATCTGCAGAAAAATTATACACAGAGAGAATATCTATACAATCTTTTTGGTGCAAAACCTTTTGGAAAAGAATTGCTTTTAATGATTTTTCAATGTTTTTGTATTTTTGAAGAATTTTATATTTTTTAGGATTTTTGAAAGCAAGGAAAATAACGTTCAAAGAACGGATCCCAAAATTCAATGCGTCTCTCACTAGAAACAGTTAATCATAACGAAAAGAGCCGGCAGCGGCGCCATTTAATACAAGGATTTTACACCTAGTATGAAAGTTCGTTGTTCCGAATCCTTTCGAATTGACTACCGGTCCAAAGTGCGACTCAATCGTCTTTTGGTGAACAAGAGAATGGTTTGGTTGATTATCTATTATAAACTAATAGCAAGAAATTTAAATATCGTTGAGTAAAGCAGAAGTTTAAAGATTAATACTAAAATGACGAGTTAAAATAAATGCTTGGAAACTTCAAGGCAATATTAGAAAAATACTAGCACACGAAATAAAACTAACACTTAGAAACTTTATAAAAACAAGAAACTAAACCATCGTAAATTTGCCAAATCGGAATCTAATCAGAATTTTGGTCGGAATATGATGCAATTGGAATATGTCAAAATGGTCCAGATCGGAATATATTCTGATCTGATGATCGGAATGTTGGAAATGAGCAATCGGAATATCCACAAATTACCAATCGGAATATAGCAAAAAATTATGTAATCGGAAAACTCAAAATTGAAGCAATCGGAATGTTGAAAAAGTTCTTAATCGGAATAATGCAAATCACACCCGTCGGAATATCTAAAACTTCACACAATCGGAATATACCCACAATCCCTAATCGGAATATAGAAACCCTAATCCGATCACTTTGATCAGAATAACTGAGGTGCAAATCGGAATGTTCAGAAATCCTTTTCCGATTTGCCAATCAGAAAGAGGGTGAGGCTGCTCGGAATATCACGATCGGAAAGGGGTTTGTACCCTTTTCGATTTAAATGGGATCCGAAATAAGCTAGGTAATAAGCTATTATTAATAAGCTAATACCCAAAACTAAACGAATCACTAACGAAATGGATCAAATAAGCACTAATCCCAACTTATCCAACTCAAAAATAAGCAAACTTTCTAATCAAACAATAAAAATATAAACTTTTTAAGAAAACTTTTTATAAGTAAATAAGCTAATCATGTAAATAAGCCAATAAGCACAAGAAACTTAAAGCTTAATCAAATGAAAGCTTATGTAGGAACAAAAAGATTAACTTTTTAAGCACAAAACCATTAAGATCAACACGGATTTAATGTGATTCGCACCAAAATCAATCTAAAATCAAAGAAAGGTAGAATGAGATTAAGGATTAAAAGCTTAACTAGAACTTAATTAATGAAATAAGCAATACACAAATGTTTAATCTTGAAAGATTAAAAGAAAAGATGAAACTTAGTGAGAGAAAGTGGAGAACTTTCTCTCTCTAAACTAGAAAGAAAAGTGCAAAATGGAAAACAAAAAAAAGTTAAAGACTAACTCCCTCCTAATGTGTATTAGGAGGGTATTTATAGGAAAAGTGGAAGGAGTGCATGTGTTGCATCCTCTTTCTTTCTTTCTTCACGTCTTCTCGACTCGACTTTAATTCTTTGTCTTTTCTCGATGTCGTCTCGGGATTTGAACTTGTCTTTTAATTTTCTTCTTCTATTAGACTTAAGTTCTTCGACTTCGTTAAACTTCCGTCTTTAGACTTTTTCTTCGATAAATCTTCAGAATAGGTCTTGGACTTCCGTTATTTTTGCACTCTTGATCTTTTGACTTCGTCTTTTCCCGTTTTCTTCGATAAAAGCCCGTGAAAGCCCGTTTTTTCTTCCTTTTTCATATTTTGGTCCTAAAACACAATAAAAACACAAACCACGCATAATTCCGACTTTTACGACATAAAATACACGTTTTGGTCTTGTTATTATTGGAAATAAGTGGTAAAAGGATAAGTGTTTTCACACTTATTAATTTGCCTCAAGGTTCGTCCATGTGACAATACTTTGGGGTGATTCCTTATCAAGCTAAGTCCGGGCTTGTCCCTCGAGAGTGAAAGGAAAGAGGAGCAAACGAATTGCCTCTTGTGAGACCCTATTATATTTGACAGTATTGGTTAAGTGTATGAACCTCTTGATGTGATCGTGAGGATCATCATGAGTGCGGCCCAAGAAAGGTGTAGCAGAAACCATCCGAATAAAATCGGGTTTGAGCTCAAAGTTGTTGGCATCAATAACCGGCACCACAATCGCATCATCGTTGCCTTCGACATGTGATTGCAAGAGCTTGATCATTGGACGGTTCTCCATTGTATTGACCAACAGGCGGATCTACAACAGGAGGCTCAATAGTAGCGGCTTGAATGGATTTTCTTTTGCGTGAGCAGGTACGCATACACCTACAAAAGAAAAATATAACAAAGAAATAGAAGAAGAAAAGTTAACGTGAAAAGAAAATATTTTTGGTGCAAAAATTTTTGAAAAAGAAATGCTTTTATGATTTTTCAAATGTTTTTGGATTTTTTAAATTTTTGATTTTTTTGATTTTTGAAAAATTTTTAGAAAATTAAGCAAGAAAAATAACGTTCAAAAGTGAACGGATCCCAAAATCCAACGCGTCTCTCACAAAAAACCATTAATCTTTACGAAAAGAGCCGGCAGCGACGCTATTTTAATAACTGAATTTATTAAAGTTGAACGAATTGACAACGGTTAAAAGTGCGACTCAGTTGTTCTTGGTGTAAAAATAAAATGTCGTTGATAATCTATTTAAAATAAAAATGAAAACTTTAAAGTTATAAACTAAAAATAAAGACTTTTAATAATAAATGACAAAAGATTAAAACTTGATGAAAAGTAAAATTGAAAATAAACTAAGACAAAACAAATTTAAAATTAAACTTAATAAAAATGGTGAGAAAAAAATAAATGTTTGAAAATAATTCGGGAAACTAAAACAAAACATAAGTTGGAATATGTAAATTCCCACCTAATCCGGAATCCATATTCCACACCTTATTCGGAATAATGCTAATACCACTAATTCAGAATACTTGAAAATAGAACCTAATCCGGAATGAGGATCTACACGTAGTTCGGAATCCAGGTTCTCAACCTAATCCGGAATAAATTCTCATGTAGCTAATTCGGAATGAATGACAGGTACCTAATTCGGAATAAGTTGGATTCCGAACTAGGTTCGGAATATGCAACTGAAACTAATTCGGAATGGAGAAATACAAAGAGTAATTCGGAATGAGCCTAAGACACCTAATCCGGAATGCAATAAAACAAGTATAATTCGGAATAATGTATTTGCAAGTAAGTTGGAATAATAACAAAAATAACAGTTCGGAATAAAAGGGTTTAGGAAACCCGGATTAAGAAAAATAAGCTAAAATCAAATAAGCACTTAACCAAAACTTTAACCAAACTAATTTTAAGAAAAAGCTAATAAGCCACAAGTCAAAAAAACTTTAAAAACACTAAATAATCAAAATATTAAAATCAACTTTTAAAAGATTAAACTATTAAAATACTTAATTAAAAATAAGAAAAACACACAATAAGAAATAAGCACAATAAGCTAAAACAATCAAACACATGAAAAACAATAAGAACAATGGAATAAGCAAATCAATCAAACAATCAACAAAATTAAACAAACTACATGATTAATAAAACAAAACAATAGATTTAAAAACAAGAAAGGTAGAATGAGAATGATTGTAAAAAGCTTGAATTAAGATGAAGATTAAAGATTCAAATACAAGATTAAGATGAAAGATTGATAAACTTGTAAGAAAATATTAAGAACATAAAGTAAATCTAGAGAGAGAAAGTAATTACCCTACTCCTAAAACTTGAAAAATAAACTAATTATCTAACACCTCCTAATGAAGGATTAGGAGGCTATTTATAAGAGGAGGTGATGTGGTGTTGGTTGCTTCTCTCTTTCTCTTTGTCTTTTCGTATTTTAATTTCTTCGTCTTTCTCGACTTTGTCTCAGGATTTGTCGAATGATAAAATGAACTTGTCTTATAATTTTCTTCTTTTATTAGACTTGGTTCTTCAACTTCGTTAAACTTCCGTCTTTAGACTTTTTCTTCGATAAATCTTCAGAATAGGCCTTTGACTTCCGTTCTCTTTGCACTCTCGATCTTTTGACTTCGTCTTTTGTCTTTTTCTTTGATAAAAGCCCGTGAAAGCCCGTGTTTTCTTCCTTTTTCATATTTTGATCCTAAAACACAACAAAAACACAAACCACGCATAATTCCGACTTTTATGATATTAAATACACGTTTTGGTCTTGTTTTTATTATAATTAAGTGGTAAAAGGATAAGTGTTTTCACACTTATTACCCAACCACCAGTTATTAGGGATGTTACAACACAGGTACCACCAACTACTTTACCAGCTATTGGAGCAAAAGACAAGGGTAAAGCAGTTTTAGTGGAAGTTGAGAAGCCAAAGAAGAATGAAGCCCAGATACAATTTGATCAAGTTTTGGCTGCACAACTACAAGAGCAGGATTTGGCTACCACAGAGAAAGAAAAAGATGGTAGTGATGATGATGAGAGTTCTGGATCCAGTGTGATGATAATAGAGGATCCAGAAAGGTTAAAATATGGTGAGGATGAGTTATCCAAGGAGAGGCTAAGAGAGTTAACGGGCAAAGTTGATTTTGATATGCCTGAATTTAGGGACATGTACTTTGCATGGGAGAACAAGACAATAGAGCATCCAGAGATGTCCATCACTGGACAAATATGGGGATTGGAGATCTTGTTGAGAGTGCAGGAAGACTGCAAAGTAACTTTGAAGCACAAGGCTAGCAAGGTATTTTCTGAGCTCAAGAGAGATAGGAGAGAGTTGTACTACATGTTGCTCAGGTGTCATCAAGGTGGATGGACCTTTGATAGGTTGAGAAGACTCTCCTTTGCAGAATTAGAACATCGTGCTTATCCAATTTGGTTAAGAGTTTGGGAAGAAAATACTATGAGACTTCTCTCAGATGAAAGGAGAGAAGAGATTGAAGAAAATTTGCAGATCCAAAAGGCTTCAATTACACCAAGACCAGTGAAGAAGGGACTTCCTATTGAGTTCCCAGCTTTTGATAGAGTAGATCCTAGTGAAGCAGTTATCAGAAAGAGCATTAAGCTCTCACCATTGGAAGCTTCACATATTACAGAGGTGTTACCTTTAGATTACAGAAATCCAATAGTTAACTATGAAGAAGATGCAAGTGGGTTCTGGATGATCACCAGATATGGAAAGAAGGTATATACTTTTACTTCTTTTATCTCATTATTTGCAAGCCTGGATAGATAAGACTTGGTAGATCTTTGGATATTGATGAAGGCCAAGTATGAGGCTGAGGCACCTACTTCAGTCAATGGAATAAAGATATGGACATCCTTCAAAAGGATGATTGAACCAGATGAAGCAGATCCAATATGGGTGGATCTGGATGATATCAGTGGACTACAATGGCGTCTACATTCAACAACTGGTGTTTAATATTTGAGCACTACAAAGTTTTCAAAATATCTTCTTGTGGATGTTGAATATCCTATGTCCAATGAAGTTTTGAACAAGATGGTGTCTACACAGCTGGAAATGGATTACACTAGTGATGTTGGCAAAGACTTAATTAGGTTTATTTATTATCTAATTATGAAGTGATTTGTATTTGTAAGAATCCTCCTTGTACTTAGTTTTTATTCAGAAACTTGATTACTATAGTGGATATCAAGTTTAGGGGAGGATTGTTGGGAATAAAATGAGCCAAGACACTCAGACGCTGACAAGAGTTAATTGGACGCTGATAAGAAGAAATCAGGTGCTGACAGATCAAGCATTGACAAAGAATATCCAAGCGCTGACAAGAAGAAGTCCAAGCACTGATAGGAAAACTTAGTCAACACGTTTGTTATTTGAAGAAAAGATATACTCAAATATTGTGTTTTCTATATTTATCTTTTCCTAAAATAGTTGATAGGTTATCCATTGTACACGACTCTTTATGTTATAAAAGGAGGTCGTAGGGTTTATATTATACACACATTATTCAGTATTTTGACTTTCATTGTACCTAAGTTTGATAATCAATCAAAAGTGAAAGTTTGGTTTATTTGTTTTTACTTGTTCTTTAATTTAAGTGTTAATTCCGCATAACACTTGAATTGTTCATATAACAACAAAGTTTCTCTAAGTGTTAAACTTGATTCAATCTCGCTAACACAAAGCTAATAGATCTAAGTTTGGGATCAACAAGTCAGCATTCAGCTACGTTCACATTCTGCTCCATGTTTCCTAAGGACTTCTAATAATCTATTCGATTGTCCCTGGGAAGATCCCTCCGGTTCTGGTTGGATCATAGGACTTAAACCTAACCACCCTTTTTACACCAATAACATCGTGAATTAAAGATGTTGTGGGTATTTGATCGTAACCATAAACCACTTGAAAAATCTAACAAAGTGTTTGAAAGACATTTAACACCTTGCTAGTTTTGTCGTTTCAGAAATGCTCCCCCTTCACATGTGCATCGATAATCGAAAGTGTTTCGTACATGTGGGTAAGAGTTAAAAGTGCATGAGTATTTAGATCACATTTTAATCAAATTTTCTCCCCTATCTCTAATATATAAAATCTTTTGATATTAGAGATACCAAATTTGATTAAAATATATTGTGAAAAAATAGTCTAGAAAATCTTTGGGAGAAAAATGTGTCAAACTTAGCATGAATTTGGAAAGCTCCCCCTCAAAAATTGATACAATTGAATTGTCATTATGAGGATATAATCCGCATTTCTCTTTTTGAGGATGGGAGTTGTTGAACACACAATTTTTGAAAGATTTTGAATAATCATTGAAAAATTCTTGAAATAATTGCGTTCAACGCTTTTTGAAAAACTCTATTTCTTTTTGGCGAAGAGGTTTTTCTAAAGCATAAACTTGAGTTCATACACTTTGAATGTCTTGACAAATCTACTCAAGTGTAAGAAGATTTCTCTTCTTTTGCTGAGGGTAAGCGCACTAAATCATACACTCCCCTATGAATATCGATCTGGTTTGCAATCTGAAAGTGATTACAAGCCATTGTGTTGAGCTCAAAACGTTGAATGTTTTGTGACAAGCTCAACCCAAGATAGATTTCTCTACCCGTTGTTTGGAAAAATTGTTCAAAGTAGACATTTTCCTTTATTAAAAGTAGAAATGACATGTTTTCAAAAATATTTACAACTTTCATTCGAGCTTTATGTACACACCCGTGTCGTTATTGAGCGACATTTCTAGGCACGTCCATATTATCGATATGAAAGACATGTCGAGAAGAATATTTTTTGATTTTGAAAGATTTTTAATTTTGTGTTTTGTTTTATATGTTTTATATTTTTGTATTTTGCTTTTTCAAAGATATTTACAAGTAGATGTTTGATAGATAAATCAAGCAGGCACCTTTGCCAGAATCTCCAGGTCTGGTGGAGTAAAACATCTCATACCAATTTGCCTAACGAGGTACTCAAACCTATCTTTCGACAGAGCCTTTGTAAACAAGTCGGCTAATTGGTAATCCATTCCAACAAAGTATAGTTCAACGATACCTCTTTCAACTTGTTCCTTTATGAAGTGGTATCTGACATCAATGTGCTTCGTGCGGGAATGCTGTACCGGATTGCAGGAGATGGCTATGGCCGACTTTGAGTCATAGTACATGGGTACTTTATCAAAGTGAAAGCCATAATCCGTGAGTTGTGTTCTCATCCAAAGAACTTGAGCACAACACGCAGATAGAGACACATACTCCACTTCGACTGATGAAAGTGATGTGCAATCCTGCTTCTTGGAAGACCATCCCACAAGCTTATCTTGACCGAGAAATTGTGCACCACCAGAAGTACTTTTTCATATATCAAGACACCCTGCATGATCAGAATATGGATAGGTCGTTAGAAAAAAACCGGTTTCCCTTGGATACCAGAGTCCCAAATGAATGGTATTCTTGAGGTACCAAAAGATCCGTTTATCCTCCTTGAGGTGATTTTCAGTGGGTCGTTCTTGATATCGTGCACAATAAACGTAGCATGTGATATATCGGGTCTGCTTGCTGTCAAGTACATGAGGGATCCGATCATGGAACGATATCTCATTTGATATATGGCGTTTCCCTCCAAGTCAGCATCTAGCGATGTGGTTGATAATGGTGTCCCAACGGGGTCACATGAGGTCATACCATGATTTTTGATTATCTCTTGACAATACTTAGCTTGGTTAATAAAAGATACCACTTGGGGATTGGTGAACTTGAATTCCTAGAAAGATTTTTAGTTCGCCCATCATTGACATTTCAAATTTACTTTGCATTACTTTTTCAAACCATTTTGAAAGTTTTGGGTTTGTAGACCCGAAAATAATGTCATCAACATAAATTTGCACAAGCAAAATGTCATCCTTATATTTATATGTGAACAAAGTTAGATCAATGGAACCTTTTGAGAAACCTTTGGATACCAGAAATTTCGAGAGTTCATCGTACCACGCCCTTGGAGCTTGCTTTAGTCCATATAGTACCTTGTGGAGAAGATACACCTTGTCAGGATAATGAGGATTAACGAATCCGTCTGGCAGCGTTACATAGACTTCTTCCTTCAAAGGACAGTTAAGAAATGTCGTCTTTACATCCATTTTATAGACAGTGAATCCCTTATGTGCAGCATAAGCAAGGAAAAACCTGACCACTTCCATAAGAGCAACTGGTGCAAATGATTCGTCAAAATTAATTCCCTCTTTCTGGCCATACCCCTTATCCACTAGCCTAGCTTTGTTCTTGATAATCGTGTTTTCTTCATTCATCTTGTTTTTCCAGATCCATCGAAGATTTAATGGAATCACGTCGTATGGTCTGTCAACAAGTTCCCGGACTTTAAGTCTTTCAAATTGTTGAAGTTCATCCGTCATTGATTCAATCCAAGCATGATCAGCCATGGATTCTTTGATGTTTTTCGGTTCAGCTGTACTCACGGCGAGTGCGAACATACAAACATCGCCATTGGTTTCTAGTTGTCGTCTTGTACGAACAGGCTGTGAAGGTTTTCCAATTACTTGAACCAAAGGATGATCTCGGGTCCAATGATTTGTTGAAGGATGTCTTTGATAGAACGTATGCATATTTGACGGATCAACATGGCGAGTAGAAGACTCTCCAGTTTCGTGTACCAGTATACCGAATGGGTTGTGAAAATCGTCATTGTCAGATAATGCATCGTCTGCTTGATTTGTGTTCTCTGGAGCAATGACAGTAGTTGTGGATGTTGTAGGATCGATTGTTGAAGTGATATTCTGAGGAGGTAAATCTGCAGCAACCCGTGTTAAAGTAGATGAAGTTGTATCCTTTTGTTGAGGATGATCGGTATCATCATTCTTATCATGAGTGACAACGGAAGACTTTGACACAACATGTTTCTCCCCCGTGAAATATTCATCAAAAATTGGTCCATATAACATTTCCAACTCTTCAAGTGTCGTGTCCACTGTCATATCTGCTCTTGGAACATTTTGGTGAACCAGCTTTAAAATTGACGGTTAATTGTTGTGGTCTTGAGTTCTGAGTTCCGTGCGGTTGTGAACGGAAGTCGTTTGTCGTTGTGGATCGGGACTTAAACAGCTTTGTTCAAGTGCCATTTCTTGCAATTCATTGAATCTGACATGAATAGTCTCGACTATCAATTTTGTTCTCATGTTGTAAACTCTATATCCCTTAGACTGAGTTGCATATCCCACAAGAATGCATGCATCACCTTTCTCTTTCATCTTGTCCAGATTTTCACCATATCGAATTATATAACACGTACATCCAAAAACATGAAGGTGTTTGAGTAAAGGTTTGCGATCATGAATTATGTGATATGGTGTCTTTTCGTGTCTTGGGATAATTAAGGATCGGTTTTGTGTGTAGCATGCGGTTGACACGGCTTCGGCCCAAAAGAATAATGGTAGTTTTGAAGCGGATAATAATGTTCGAGCAACCTCAACTAAAGTACGATTTCATCTTTCAACAACTCCGTTTTGTTCAGGTGTTCGAGCAATAGATGTTTCATGTTCAATCCCTTCGGCTTCAAAATAATTCTTCAGAGTTGAATTCAAGAATTTTGTGCCTCTGTCAGTACGTACCACTTTTACTTGAGCTTGAAGACCACGTTGTATCAGTTTAAGGAAGTTGATGAGAACATCGGGTGTTTCATCCTTTGACCTCAAGAAGTGAGTCCACGTGTACCTTGAGTAGTCATCGATAATTACCATAACGTATTTCTTCCCATTGATGCTTTGAACACGCATGGGGCCACACAAATATATATGAAGAAGATCTAACCGTCCTTTAGAGCTTGGTGTAGTCTTTGTCTTGAAACTACTCCGTTTAGCTTTATAAAGCTCACAAGAAGAACAAAGATGATCTTTGATGAATTTTAAGTTTGGAAGGCCTCTCACAATATCTTTCTTGGAAAGCAAGTTGATGGTATCAAAGTTAAGATGAGATAATCGTTGATGCCATAACCAAGCTTGAGTCGTTGAAGCTTTAGCCATGAAACAGATTGGAGTTGAAGAAGTGGAGTCTTGAAGTGAAATAGTGTAGAGATCAGTACCCCGTGAACTGGTAAGTAAGTCATTCCCATCATAATCACGAATAAAACATGTCTTCTTTCTAAAAGCAACCTCCAAATCCGCATCACATAATTGACCAAACGAAAAAAGATTGTGATTGAGCCCTTCGACCTAGTATACCCTTTTTATCGTTATATTCCCCTAAACCAAATCTCCATAGCCTAGGATCGGCGCAAATTGATCATTTCCGATTCGGACCGTACCCAGGAACTTCTCCACGAAGTTAACTAGAAGCTTGAGATTCCCCGTCATGTGCTTCGTGCATCCGGAGTCCAGTATGAAGAGAATTATTTTGATCACCCGTAGAAGAATTAGAACACGATGGAGCATTTGCTAGATTGGATTCCATGTTAGTTGTGATATCCGAATCATTAGTTTCCATAGTTTCATCACTTAAAGGCACACTAACGCTCGTTGTCACATTTTCTGTCCTATCCTTAGACAACCATTTATATCCTGAAGGACATTGATTGGCAAACCACCATTTCCAAGACTTGCTAGCAGACTCATATAATTCCCTAATTCTGCTTCTAGGGTTCTTAGTGGTGGAGTCTGATGTAATACTTTTCTTAGGGGGGTTGCACCAGAATGGTTCACTTTGCATTTGGGTTTACTAGGACTAATAGGCATCTCAATTTGCTTCTTAGTTTTAGTATCTACGCCTTTGACATTATTCGAAACACACATAGCATGATTGGCATTGGCACATTTTCCACATTTCACACAAACAAACTTAACATTCAAAGCATTCAAAGTTGAATCATTCAAATCGTCATTACACGCGATTACAGACGTTTTATTCATAGAAACATTAAAATTCCTAGGGTGGTCTTCTACTTCCTGCATCTTCCCTTGACTTTTGTTTTGCCAAACCTTTTCATTCATTCGAGTGCTCTTAATCTAAGGCCGGCTAACACTAGCAGTGGGGACTACTCATGTAGTAAAAGACACACGTCTATTCGTGTTTCTAGAAGTCTGAGGTGATTGACTTTCTTTGTTGTGTGTGGGTTTAGTGGCTAATCTATACATTCCTGGTTTAATCACATTTGTGTTCTTAATGCTTTGTGATCAAATATGTGTTTTTGGAGTAATATGTGGTAACCTATTCTTCCCAACTGTCTTGGGGGCAAACCCAGGTTTTGCAAATGCAGAATTGGAGAAAACAGATGGGTTTCCCAAGACAGAGGGCTTAGTCACTTTGTGCGCATTGGGTTGTGTGACAACAGGTTTCTTAACACTAGGTTCCACAATTTTCCCACCCATCTTAGCAACGAGTTTCTTTAACTCTGATATCGCTATTTCCCTGTCTTGTAACTAAGCTTTCAACTCTTTAATTTCTAAACTCTTTTCATTCATTTCTCAACACATTTGGGAAAGTTTTTGTAAAACCCACATGCTATTACCATGAATAGTACACTTAGTAAACATACGAACAAACTAGAACTTTCCTTTTATAGCACGAACACGTGTCACGAATATTAATTACATAAATTACGTACGTGTTATTACACGATAAGTATTAAGTACGTGATAGTACACGATAATTATTCACAATAATAATTATAATCACGAACATGAAATCATGAAAGTTAAAACATGAACATGTAATTATGTATGTAATTATTATAATACGATAAATATCGTTTACGTACAAGTATCTATGTATAACACGAACAAGTAATTACGATATAACACGGAAACACTAACGTACAAACACGTAAATTATAAGACATGAAAATTGTACGTATTTCCCGTCCTTCAGCAAGGATAATCTCTTCCTTCATTAGGATTTCCCGTATGCATCCAACTGTTTTCCCAGTAGTTACAGATTAAATGCTTATGTTTTATTAGTTACCTTAGCCATATACATGCATGACCAGTTTCACCTAGTTATGGAGGTACCATAACCATAACACTAGAGGCACTAGTGTTATGACTTCACCACGACGGAATGATAGCTCGTGGCGTCCATTTTCAGTTATTTGGCCATTATATTAATATATTATCATGTGGGGCGTATGGGTGCATCCTAGTTACATGTTTCAGTCGGGATTTCATGGTGAATGTGGTGTGTGCCTTGCATCCTTCACAAGGAGATGATCCCTCCTACCCACTTACCAGTTAATTAGAGGCATCCCCTCTAATTTGCATGATGAGGTCACCCCTCCAAGTATTCATGCACGTTGTTGACCTCATGACCTATATTGGCTTTTGGTACATTAACTAATACAGATTTTCATAAGTAACATAATCTATGTTTTCAGAACTAAAACCAGTTAACATGACAGACAACTAGGTTTTCCAGGACTTATACACTTCTGCTGCTATTAGTCTTAGTTATGTTTCAGCCATTTATACTATGTCATATATCCGTGCACTGAGCGTTATGCTCATCCTTTACTTTCCTTTCCATGTCCCAAAATGGCAGGTACCCAAGGACGGACTCGAGCATTTGGAGGAAGTGCATAGGATGGAAGTTGTCATAGACTTCTTCTTTTTGCCATTTACTTATGCTTGTCTAGTCTTTCCTAGTTCATTTACTTATTTATATTTTAGGCTTATGTTTGAGAACCGATGTTTGATTCCGGTTTTCCCTATGGTCATGTATGTTCTACTACATATTACCTTGCATGCTTTGATGACACGCCATAATTACGTGTAACGATCCACTTATCAAAGTGGGGTGTTACAATTATGGTATCAGAGCCAAGGCTTCGACCTGTAGGCTCTAAAACTTGACTTGTGACTAGTGGGTAGTCATCAGGAGCTTCCTAAGCCAACGCTTGTTATTCCATGTATTTATGTTTTCAGCACCTTGTTGTTTTAACCATGATGTTTTCAGCACCTTGTTGTTTTAACCATGATGTTTTCATCAGTATTGCTTTTACTAATATGGACTGAACAACCGTCATCCATACTTAGTTACGTGTCATTGTTTCATGCACGATGTTCCTTGCGAACTGTGGCTAATGTGAACTGAACCCAGTAGTTCATAATTGGTCACGTAAATTTTTTTTTTTGTTAAGTTTTGACAATTGAGTTTCATTTATTTATTCCATGTATCATTGTCGCAGGAATTATGACTAAGTAATGGTTGGTACAGGACTGACCCTATTTAGTCGCATGTACTTTTTCGAAACTTTTAACTTTGGGACCGACCCATAGGCGTCCCCTCGCCATGTCTTTTGTTTTGGGTAAGCCGACCATAGGCGTTTACCCTCGCGCATATAAAGGTTTTCATAAACTGCATAATACATTCACGCATTGTTTACATGCATAAAATTTTTCTCATGATTTATTCGTATAAATTTTTTCATGTCCCATCATAATTTACTATGTCTTTATGTCAAGTATGTTTTCATATTATTATGGTTAACTTCATTTTCATGTTGATTATGTTATATACTCCTTCATGTTAAGTTGTTTCATGTTTCTTCATGATGATTTCGTCTTCATGTTGATTACGTCTTACGTCTCTTTTGTTGTTTATGCTTTCATGCAAGACACTATTGGAATTCATTTTAAATCATGCTTCCATGATAGTCATGGTTGGTTTTCACTAATCATGCTTTTAGGAAAATCATCGTTGAAATTCGTTTAACCACACGTTAGCGTTTCTCTATGCAACCAGAATTAGGTATATACTGGCATTGCCAGGTTATCATGATGGTCTTTCTAACTGTTTAACCAATAATTGTCCTTTAAAATCATGTCAGATGATCGACCCCATATCGATCATTTCATGTGCATTCCATGTGTACTCCATGTACCGTATCCCATGTGCGTATTTCACTTGTTGTGCGTATTTCACTTGCTGATACTCTACAAATTGCTGATGTCGCTCATAGCTTGGAGATGTTACCAAGGGTTGATGTTGCGGATTTTAGAGACGCTACAAGATGCTGATGTTGTTCACAACCTGGATATCTTACAAGACGAAGACAAAGGCGTTAGATCAAAGCAAGCGGACGAGAAGATGCTTCACCACCAGATGATTTCCATCAATCATTGTCCCTAACTCTTAGTTAATGTCACACGTCATTCAGTTGTCATTTCAGTCATATGAGTGAGAACCGGTACCATCCGGCCACTCAGCTGAATAGTTACATGAATCATAGTCATGAGAATGACCGTCATGGAACTGACAGACAAGACGATAGTTACAACTACTGTGACAGCAAGTATCCTAGCAATCGCAACCGAAGCTCCGGCTGCGGACGTGATCAGGAATAAAAAGGGTCAGTAGTCTAACCGATCCGTCAATTCTTGCATGATAACCTAATATTTGTAGTTCTGCTTGTTTCACATCTCGAGACATATGTCAAGACATCAGTCAAGGCACATGTCTCACGTATACTTTCTGAAGACACATGTCAAGACACCAGTCAAGACACATGTCATGCTTATATTTCCCAAGACACGAGTCAAGACACATGACTCACGTCCAATTCTTGAACATCCTTAAGAAATTCAGGGTACCCTCCAAAGGGTATATCCATTTTGTTGTGCCATGTATTAATCAGGCCCCAAGAATTTCGGTACCATCACCGGCGTATCAGTGAGATCTGTCACGTTTTCTCAATGATACTTTCATTTTTTGCACCCATATTTCATATATTCATGACCATAACGGACACCATTCGTATTCCCCATGTATACGAAGGTTTTCCTTCAGCCTAATGAGATCCAAGCTGCTAACGCATTACCTCGGACAGATGCGAGTTGAATTTAATCCTAATTATGGACTACGAACAACACACCATGCTACGATTCATGATTATGTATAGTAATGTTCAGGCTCCTGAATACATTCAACATAGTTTTCCATCAGGAAAATCTGTACAAAATATCTATGCTTTACAAGCACGTGCTTTGTTAGCCATGGCTGTTAAAATTTCCTAGCTGTCAGTTATGACACGACCACTGAAGTCCCTTTTACGCATAACCAGCCGATTATTCCAAAATCTTCCCATACATTCCAGAAGAACCTTCAAGGAGAAGGACGGTAACATGAGATTTTGTGTCGACAACCGTCGATTTAAACGAATCACCATTCATAACCATTATTCTCCTCCACATATTGACAACATGTCCAATCGACTTTAGGGTGTCAAACACTTTTCCAAGATCGGATTCATGATCAGGCTGCCAATAGTGACGAGTGAAAGAGCATGAAATTTCCATGACTGCTATTCGTACACGACTCGGTCATGCTAGATTCATGATTTTGTATTAGTCTCATAAATGCTCCAGCAGCATTATGGACTTAATAAATTGAGATTCCATGAACTCATAAACAAATTCAACAGTGTTTTCATCTAGGACAACCTAATTTTCTCTAAGTCTAGAGAAGAACAGGAAGACCATATTGGCACTATGTTGCAAATTCTAAGACAGGAGAAATTTCACCCTGAAATTTTCCAATATAGATTTGGGTTGATTACAGTGACACGCTGAATCACATGGATTCTCACGGTTAATCTTACCATGACTATGCTTATGCGTAAATTTGAGAACCCTACGCTACGTTAGGTGTTCCAAGAAAATCTTACGCTAAGAAAAGTCTAATTTAGGAGACTCACGATTTTGCAAACTTCTACGTATCCAGTTTCTATGAAGCAAGGTACATCTACGTTCATATCTAAGTACCTGTCATACCAACAGGCTAAGATAGAACACCAACAGACTGAGATGTTTTTCCACCATCAGACATTGTGAACAGAAATGGGACAAGATCTCCATGGATTTTGGTTACCAGATTAACGCAAACTCAACAGAAGCATGATGCTATCTAGGTTATTGTCAACAATTGACCAAGTCTGCAGAATCCTTACATACGCAAGGATTTCAAGGCCAGCAGATTGATCGGATATGTTCCAGCCAAGGCTCATCCGATCACTTGGTAATCCCTAAGCTATCGGGCCAGACAAAGGTTCGCATTTGTGCTCCCTATTTACGTTCACGTCCTTGTTCTAATTTCACGACTTGCTTTCACACTCACGTTCATGACACTATTCACGTTCATGATCGTATCCTGGCTTACGATTTTATGTTCATTTTTGTTCTGGGAAGTTTTGCAAGAACTTGAGAGACCAGACTCAAGTTTAGTATAACTCTTTATCCTTAGACAGACGTTTCACGTCACATTCCACGTCTCACTTTATAGCATTTGGCGTTACTGCCGCCGTATTCCATGTTCACGATATGTTTCACATGTCATGTTCATTCCACGTTTTTCATATTACGTTCACGATATGTTACACGTATCATTGATCACCATATGTTTTCTCATATTACACTCACCATATCTCCACGTATCACGTTCACAATTGTTCACATATCACGTTCACAATTGTTCGCGTACTACGTTTCGGTATGTCTCGCGCATCATTGCTAAGACGTTACTATTATCAGTTTGTTTAGGTTATTTTGCATCATAACGTTTCAGTTGTGTCTGTGGCTGGTACTGCAGGAACTTTTATCCTTGAGAATTTATAGGGTCCATAAAAAATGCATTGCCTTAAAGCATCACCGTTAGGTTTTGTGTCAAGATAACCTAGAAAAACATGATTTTAACCAATCCAAAGCACCCAAATCCCTACCACAACTATGTAGGAGATAGATATCAAGATTTAGAGCACGAAAAACACAAAAAAAGAAAATTTGAATCCGAGATGATTTATGGATTAAATCATACGAATCAAATGATATAACAACAACCAATCACAAATATACCCCATGACGAATGATACCAATTGTTGTCCCATATAATATGTGATAATTAAACAAGAAAGGTAGATAGAAGATAGATGATTTCTAGAGAGAGAAAAGAGAGAGAATGGTTGGAACTTGGTGAATATTAGATTGAGAGTAAGAATTACAAATGAGCCAACACCCTTCCTAACATGCTAGGAAGGGTATTTATAGTCCCCCTACATGTGGGCTTGATTATGGACTATATGTTTGGGTCGGACTTTCTTTTTAGGCTTTAGTTACTTATGAATGAAATTTAGCTTAAAGTTAAGCTCGTAAAACACGACTAACCTACTACCTATTATAACGTTCTAAAATACGATACATAATAAACATATGATCGAACATTCGTTTTTGACTCAATATTTTGAGGCTAACAATATAATTATAAAATAAATATATAAATATTGATTATAATATAAAATGGTTGTCTAGTTGATGAGTCATATAGTCACTTCTTACACATTTAAACTTATAGACAAAAATTATATTTTTGTCGTTTTAAATTTATTTCCATCTATTTGTTTTAAGTTATCTCAAAATTATTGTTAACAATTGAAAACAGATTATCAAGTTTATCATATTATATTTATTTAAAATTAATATTATAAATTTTAAATAAAAATTTAATTAATTAACGAAAAGTAAAACTGTTATTTTTAAAATAAAAAAAGAGAGAAGTGCAAAAATCATCCTTGTGGTATGTCGAAAAATCGAATTACATCATTCGTTAACTTTTTGGACAACAGCCATCCCTCCGTTAGTGCGCGGGGCACAATACATCCCTCATGGACTAACGGTGCAAATGTTTTCTCGTTAAAAATTAACAAAATCTAAAAGAGAGGGTATTCATGTCTTTTTCCTTTCCCAGGGATGTATTATGAACCTTATCATAAATAATTTAAAAAAAAATTATTTTTGAAAAAAAAAAATTATTTTCAGAAAAAATAAGTTTTATTTTCTCGAAAAAAAATTTATTTTCGAAAAAAAAAATTATTTTCGGAAAAAAAAAGTTTTACTTTCTAAAAAATAAGTTTTATATTCGAAAAAAAAAGTTTTGTTTTCGAAAAAAAAAAATTATTTTCGAAAAAATATGTTTTATTTTCGGAAAAAAGTTTTATTTTCGAAAAAATGGTGAAAAAAAAAGTTTATTTTCGAAAAAAAGTTTATTTTCGGAAAAAAGTATATTTTCGAAAAAAATTATATTTTCGAAAATAAAACTTTTTTTCCGAAAATAAAACATATTTTTTCGAAAATAAAACTCTTTTTTCCAAAATCAAACTTATTTTTTAGAAAATAAAACTTTTTTTTTTCGAAAATAAATTTTTTTCGTGAAAATAAAACTTATTTTTTCTGAAAATAATTTTTTTTTGAAAAATATTTTTTTTTTGAAACTATTTATGATAAGGTCCACAATACATCCCTAGGAAAGGAAAAAGATAAGAATACCCTCTCTTTTAAACTTTGTTAATTTTTAACGAGAAAATATTTGCACCGTTAGTCCATGAGGGATGTATTGTGCCCAACACACTAACGGAAGGATGGCTGTTATCCAAAAAGTTAACGAATGATGTAATTCGATTTTTTGACATAACACAGGGATATTTTTGCACTTTTCTCTAAAAAAAAGTGATGATAATAAATACGTTTTTCATACCCTATCTTTAAAAAAAAAAAATTAAAACAGAGAAAATATAAAAATACCAAAATCATTGATAAGAAAGTTGATAGATTATTTGACATGGGTGACGTGGTCAGGTAAATCCATGTCAACTCCATGTTAATGACCACGTTCAATGCCTCAAATCCTAAGGCTACATATACACACTATGTTTTCCTAAGTTTACTCTCCAATTAAATTTTGTTACATACATCTCAAATTGAATTAACCTGAACAAAACAAGAAAAAAAACATTATCTATTCCACTTCCAACGCATCTGTCTGTTTCATATGTCTTTACTTTACTTTACTCACAACCGACACTTTTCACTTCCCTATACTTTTTATCACATCATCCATTAATTAACAATTTAATATTTCAGATATAATATTCTTTAATGCTTTCGCACATATTTGCACACTTCAATATCCCCTTTATCTCTCACTTTTTATAAACTTTCAACAGATGTAAAAGAAAATTTTTAAAACCATTTTTCAGGTAACCCGTTTATCTTCTTTTATTTGAGCGTGTGATGAATTTCTGTTTGATTTACTTGTTGACTTTAGTTTTATGATTTATGTGCACATTTTGTACTTTTGTAGAGTAATTATGTTTTGATATGTGTCATCCAATCTTTTATACTTGTTTTTTATACATTGAAACTACATGTTTAGTTATTTAAGGTTGTTATAAGATGGATATTCGTTTTTATATATGTTACTAGTATATTTTATATTTTTTTTGTGAACTTTGATTACATGCTTTGTATGGTTGCCGTTCAAAAAAATATATACGTTTGTTTTTATTGTTCAACATAAGAATGAAAAAGGGCTTTTGTTTTTTTGTTTGTCGTGATGTAACTGATCTGATCATGTATTCATTTGTGGTTCGATGTTTGATGTTGTTTATGTTATATATGCTTTATGTAGTTATGTATTTTTAATGTGTCTCGTTACACCAGATAACATTCTTGTCTCAAACTGCTTATATGATCATTTGAGGATGAAATAAGCTGTTTTTAAACTGGTTGAAAATAATAATGGATTATTATCATAATTACGGGTTTAATTTCTTTTTGTTAGATGCTATTGAATTATAATCATGGGTGTAATTTATGGTTTTCAGGGCTATATAATACTTTGCGATTGTGATTCGAGACCTGATTCAGTGTTTCTTGAGATGCATATGTTTGAGCAAATGGGATTCTGTGAAAAACTTAATGTTTTTTGTGCTCAAAATGATCAAGGAGATATGACTTCTATTCCGAACGATACCCCAACGGTTGTAGATGATGATTTCTCTGATGAAGAAATAGATGTGGATGAGCTCGAGAGACGAATGTGGAGGGATAAAATGAAACTTAAAAAGCTCAAAGAATCGTCATGTCAATCTAAAGAAAACGTTAATTCATCAAAACAACAACAATCTCAAGAACAAGCTAGGCGTAAAAAGATGTCAAGAGCACAAGATGGGATACTGAAATACATGTTAAAGATGATGGAAGTATGCAAAGCACAAGGTTTTGTTTACGGCATCATACCTGAGAAAGGAAAACCTGTTAGCGGGGCTTCTGATAATCTTCGAGAATGGTGGAAAGATAAAGTTCGTTTTGACCGTAATGGGCCAGCTGCTGTTGCCAAGTTCCAAGCGATTAACTCAATTCCAGGAGAAAACGAGTCAACTAATTCAATCGGGCCTACACCACAAACATTACAAGAGCTTCAAGACACTACTTTAGGGTCATTATTGTCTGCTCTCATGCAGCATTGTGACCCTCCACAGAGACGCTTTCCGTTAGAAAAGGGGGTCCCACCACCATGGTGGCCCACTGGAAATGAAGAGTGGTGGCCACAGTTAGTGTTACAAAAGGATCAAGGGGGACCCCCCGCCATATAAGAAGCCACACGATTTAAAGAAGGCATGGAAAGTTGGTGTTCTGACTGCGGTTATCAAGCATATGTTTCCAGATGTGGCTAAGATTAGGAAACTTGTGAGGCAGTCGAAATGTTTACAAGATAAGATGACGGCTAAAGAGAGTGCCACGTGGCTAGCCGTGGTTAACCAAGAGGAGTCATTAGCTCGAGAACTTTACCCTAACCGATGCACGTCTCTTGTGTCATCCGGTTGGAGTGGTTCGTTTGCTATAAATGATGATGCGGGTGAGTATGATGTTGAAGGTGGTCAACCAGAACCCGAATCTAACTTTGACTTGCAAGATATCAAGCCTAACGAACTCGGCATAGTCAACTACCTAGCAGTTGACTTTACGACAGACAGAAAGAGGAAAACACCTCCAACCTATAATGAAGTCGTTAACCACAAAATCTACACATGTGAATTCTTGAAGTGTCCGTATAATCAGCATTTTCACGGGTTTCTTGATCGGTCTGCAAGGGATAACCATCAAATGAATTGTCCATATAGAAGCATTCCAACCGTTGGATTCCCTCAATTCGAACAGCCAAAGCAAGCTGCGGGGCCACTAATGCCTGAACATACCCCACCTTTTGATCTATCAGTTCTTGGAGTTCCTGAAGACGGGCAGAAGATGATTGATGATCTTATGTTGTTTTATGATACCAATATTCAAGAAAACAACCATAAACCTGAACCCAGAAACTTATCAGCTTCAAATGATTTGTTTCTTAGTCAATCGAATATCCAATTTCCTGAAAACAACTTTCTCCACCATGGTTTTGAATCTAACATAGCTTTTTCACAACAAGCTCACAACCTCAACCATATTCAACAAGACGGTTGCAAGATGGTTTTTGGTTCACATTTCAGGACAAATGATACGCAGCTGAAGCAGGACGGGTCTTTCTGGTTCTAGTTAAAACGAAAATCATCGAGCATTTCTAGAACAAGTAATGGTGTTCTCTGTAAGATGAACTTGTCTCATTTATGGATAATTGTATTATATGCTGCGTAATATATTAATATATATAGACGTATGTAAACAGATGGGAATTTTGATTGATTCCTGTTTTGAATATTAGACAATGCCTGATGGAGTGATGGCTAAAACCCATTCTTGATATTAAAATCAAAGGAACTAAAGATGTTATATAAATAAATTGTTACTGTGACTATTCATTTTTTTTATCTCTGGAGCCGGAGTCGTGGTATAGTTCACATACAAGTTTAAGATTTAACGTTTAATTTGTTAATGAACAAATATACACTTTTAAGACATTTTAATGTTGCTCAATGTTATATTCTGTAGCTTCTGTTTGTTTCAAATGTTCATGGATCATTTGTTCGTAAGCTTTAAACTGGTGTTTGTATTGGTTTCATAGTACAGTCGCTCCTCCTTTAGGTTAAGCTAAACATACACATCAAGATCAGTAAGCTACTAAGTTAATGAATTTCACTTTGCCTCTACAAATCTACATATCGACTTTTGAATCACAAGTTATTCAAGAAACGGTTAAACAATCGGTACGGGGCGTTAAATGCTTTCGCGCCGATTTATAACGTCAACGGATAACGCGAACACCACCCCCTCACAGGGTAGGTAGGTTTGGTGCTGAACTTACGGCTGTGTTTTTGGTTTATTATGAGTTTGTAGATAAATCCGATTTATTTAATTAAATCTTAATTTTTCTCAAATTTTCACTCTTCAAAAATCCTATGAATCTTCTAGTTTTCACCTTAATTGTTATACATAAACTCAAAATATTCTCTTGATTTTCAACTTTAAGTTCACAAAATAAAATCGGGTCCATGGATAAATCAAATGCTTGTTAGTTCGCAAAATCAAATATCAAATTGTTCATCTTTCTCTAATCTAGATACACCAACATCCACTTTTTTCGTCACCTCAAACACCAACAAAATTCCACCATTCGGCTCGTCATAACATATCCCAAACAAATTTAACTATAACCCCATTTCTTTCACTCGAGCGACTACTGCAACAATATCAACTTAAACAACAATTCTACCAAGCCAGAATTTCCCAACAACAATTCAATTCATCCAAAATTTTCGAACCCAAGTTTCACAAGATCTCCAACAAAAGTACAAAACCAACAATTAGAAGCCGCGGGGTCGTCCTCAATCAAACGTGGCAAAGTTAAAGCCAAAAGACATCAGAAGAAAAAGAAAACCAAAATAACTCATACGTCTTGGACTCAAACCGAAGAGTTAATTTTTTGGGGATATTGGTTACACGTCTCCAAGGTCTCCAAGGATCCAAATATGAGCTTAAGCCTAAACAACTAAACATTCTCGTACAAAAATCTTGTGAAATACATGTAGAAAAATTGTATATTTTTATTAAATAACAGTAATAAAATTAACAAAAAATAAAGAACAAAATCTCTAATCTCTAATATGTATAAAGGATGATTTTGCAAAAAGTAATCTTATGTCAAAATTCCAAACAATGACACGTGTAAATTCATGAATAATCAAGAGATTATGTTGAGACACTTATTTGAGACATTTATTGACTAAACAAAACCCCCAATTTGCTATTAATGATAAAACAGAAACCCCCCAAATACGAATCATCATACAATGCAATTTCTTCAACTATTATCCAGATTTTTAATCAACAATTAACTAAATTCGATTTCTTTACCATCCAATTAAATTGTTCCATTCAATTTTAACATATTCTTATCAAAAGATTTATCACAATCCGATTTATGCCGAATTTCTACCAAATCATTTTTGTACAATCAATATTTATGTGATTCAATCACCAAACCCACACAAATCACTAACCCCCAATTTAATTCATCAATCATAATTTCAAATCATGGGTTTGTTCAAGAAAATGATTATCAAGGTTGTAGTGAAATTAAATGTTTTGTGATTCATAATCGTTCATTAACATTGTATTTCCAGGTATGATTTTTTTTAATCTGTGAACATATTAAATTATTATCTTATCCTTTCATTGTTGAATGTTTTTTAATAAAATATGGTTGACGATTATTTCATGTTATGAAAAAATTAAATCAATTTTGATTTGAATAGAAGATACCATAAATAACTGCAATTTCGGTTTTTTGGCATGTTAGTTTTGATGCATAAATTGTTAATTCTATTAACTGCCCAAAAAATTGGAATTTGGAATTTTAAATAAGTTTATCCTTTTAAGTTTCATTACAATATGGTCATATCTATATTTTGGTGCATTGTTTCATCTTAAGTTTTGTTCTTTTTAGCTAAACATATGTTGATCAAGATTGCCTACTGCCTTGATTCTAGATTGGTGTCCAACATATGTTTTTTTTTTTTGGGTAAAAGGGACCAGGTCCCCGGTTAAATATGTTTGTTGTTGGTATTTTTCAATTGTGGTATTCGCTTTCAAAAACTGTGGTTGAAGAAGTTGCGTGGAAATTGGCCAAAGAGAAAGGCATAGACATTTTCACCATCAACCCTACAATGGTCATTGCCCCCTGCTCCAGCCAACCCTCAACATAAGTTCCTGGTCCATATTCAGCTTGATCAAGGGTATGCATATACGTTCATTTGTAATGGTTGTATAATTGAATTTCAAGATGTTATTTCGGGCAGGTGTTAATGAAGAGTTTGTGAATGATTCTCTTGACTCTGTACTCAATTCGGATGACATAGAAGATGAGGTTGATGAGGAGGTTGATAGGGCTCTAAACGCAATAGCTGGTGATACTGTGGCACAACGTCCACAAGCCGTAAGGAAAGAGCGTTTACAGCAACCTACGAAAACTCAGGTGAAAAATTGAACTATTTACCTAGAATTGAGCGTATTCAGGTAATTTTGTGTCTCTAAGGTCAAACATATTAACAAAAAATTAATTAACGAGGTAAATGGTAAAATATAATAGTCGCTACTTGCACAATATATCCATGTAACTAAAAAAACACTTTTTTTTTTCGAACGATGAGGGTACCATTAAATTATAACAGTAATTGTACTAATATATATTTTTAGTAGTATTTGGCCTGAACCAGAGTGAAATTTTTTTGTTGATTTCGATTTCAGGAAGTAGAACCTTCACAACTATGCTTATTCATTCATGTGGTCATCATGTAATTTAGTCCAGGTTTCACTAACCCGATCTTTTGTTCATCTCATTATTACAATCACATCTTCAAATATATCCATACACCATCTGTTTCTACTATTTATACAATTTACATTTAGTTGGTATTTCAGTGGGTGGGTTCAGTGGGTAGATTCAGTGCGTGGAATCTACGATGACTTCCTAATTTTACGTGTTTTATTTTGTAGGTTCTGCTCGACCTTCTTCTGTCGTCCAATCTTGGACGAGATGCTACCACGTTCGCAATTGAAACTGAACCACGTAGTATCTTGTAACACCTGGTAATTTTCCTACCTTGTAAAATGACTATTTTACCCTTTGACTTTTAATTTAGTCAACTATGTGATTTAACTGTGTTGGAACCAGGAAGTTATCCCGCGTTTTCTGAAAAACTGTCTCAGGACATGAAATGACTTGACACTGTGCTCAGTCATTATTCTGAACACTTTCTATGAATCTGACCAAAATGCTGAGACGGTCAATGAATTGACAATAATCCGTGAGATTATT